>OY997262.1:476911022-478266855 GCA_963921465.1 Triticum timopheevii
CTCGGGCAAGTAACATACCGATAACAAAGGGAACAAAGTATGTTGTTATGCGGTTTGACCGATAAAGATCTTCGTAGAATATGTAGGAGCCAATATGGGCATCCAGGTCCCGCTATTGGTTATTTACCGATAATAGTTGTCTACATAGTTCTCGAACCCGTAGGGTCCGCACGCTTAAGGTTTCGATGACAGTTATATTATGAGTTTATGAGTTTTGATGTACCGAAGGAGTTCGGAGTCCCGGATGAGATCGGGGACATGACAAGGAGTCTCGAAATGGTCGAGACGTAAAGATCGATATATTGGACAACTATATTCGGAGTTCGGAAAGGTTCCGAGTGATTCGGGTATTTTTCGGAGTACCAGAGAGTTACGGGAATTCGCCGGGAGAAGTATTGGGCCTTATTGGGCCATACGGGAAAGAGAGAGGGGTTGCCTAGGGCAGGCCGCCCCCCCCCCCCCCAAGGCTTAGTCCGAATTGGACTAGGGGGAGGGGCCGCACCCCCTCCTTCCTTCCCTTCTCTCTTCCCCTTCCTTGTCTCCTACTCCTACTATTTGGAAGGATTCCTAGTTGGACTAGGAAAGGGGGAATCCTACTCCCGGTGGGAGTAGGACTCCCCTTGGCGCGCCCTCCTCCTAGGGCCGGCCTCCTCCTCCCTTGCTCCTTTATATACGGGGGCAGGGGGCACCCCATGACACACAAGTTGATCTACGGATCGTTCCTTAGCCGTGTGCGGTGCCCCCCTCCACCATATTCCACCTCGGTCGTATCGTCGCGGAGTTTAGGCGAAGCCCTGCGCCGGTAGAACATCATCACCGTCACCACGCCGTCGTGCTGACGGAACTCATCCCCGACGCTTTGCTGGATCGGAGCCCGGGGATCGTCATCGAGCTGAACGTGTGCTGAACTCGGAGGTGCCGTACGTTCGGTACTCGGATCGGTCGGATCGTGAAGACGTACGACTACATCAACCGCGTTGTCATAATGCTTCTGCTTACGGTCTACGAGGGTACGTGGACGAACACTCTCCCCTCTCGTTGCTATGCCATCATCATGATCTTGCGTATGCGTAGGAATATTTTTGAAATTACTACGTTCCCCAACAGGTCACTGGGTGGATGTTGTGTCTATTTCGGACCTTGCTCCCACCCTTGTCACATGGCGCCGCTCCTAGCTCGTGCTCCCGCAACGAATGACCTATTTTCTCGAGTGGTGAAACAGGGCGCACTCTGCTTCTCCGGCCACTTGCGATCCTGCTCATCGTCTGGTCTCTTTAGAATCACCGCATTATTGTTGTCATGTTGTTATTTATCACCAAGGGCTCGTCTGAGAAGTTTTTATGTAGGACAATTTAATTTATACAAAACTCTTATATTTCTTTATAACTCTATATAAATCATTTAATCATACTATAATCTTAACAACTATATCTCTTATTAGATAGTTAGTGTTTTAAAGACATTTTATGTTAATAGATATTATATATTTTTTTATAGATGTTATCCATACAATTTAAAATGCACTTCTATTGTGCTAAGTTTAAGATATATTTCATATTAAAAATTTGTCTATGTTTTCTTCCCTTTAATAATTTGCATGTAATAATATTTTAAAATCTAAAACCCTAAAAACAAAAACAAATGACAAAATTGCATGGGTCCTTGAATTATTTTTGATAATTTTGTTACTTACATAGTGTGTGTGTATGTATTTGTGTGGGTATATGTGCTAATTTATATTTAATATCCTTAAATACTTCTGTGGAGATATCTAAATTATATATCAAATAAATACATTACTTTTGGTTTATAGTGTATGTTTAGGTGAAGAAATTTATAGAAACTTCTAGTGTATAATTTGAATCGTTGACATCATTTAATGGGTTTTCCATGGTGAAATCTGTTATAAAAGTTATAGTTGGTTCAATAATAATATAACAATTTATGTATGCTCTATAGTTCGTACTAAAAATAGCATCACTAATAATAACCACTCTCAAGATAAAAATGTTGTGAATTTCTGTAATTTGGCATACATTAGATTTTGACTATTTCATATGCTTGCCGCAAGTATGTCCGGTATCATATGATGTTTAGAAAGTGCCAATATTAGTTTTTTTAATAAAAAGAAATGCATGAAATAACATGAGAATATGAATAACATAATTTTCAATCAAACATGTAGGACGTCGATAGGAAAGATCCATTAGCTTAACTAATCAAGTTGTCGCCGATCAAACTAGCTAGTTTCTATGTAATATGTGTTATCATCAACTATAAACAAAAATAATCAAACATCAAAACCAATGACTTGATGTTTTTTGAAAACTTCCACGTTTGGTGAAGTAAATACATAAAATATGAAGTTCTAATAAATATTTTAACAAGGAAAAACATTGTATTCAAGTGTGGATATAGAAGAAGATACAATGCAAGCAAGAAAAAAATCCAAGCATGCATAGAGAGTGGACCCCTGGATGGTGTATTCTTTCTCACCTCTTTTTATTATTTTGGTGTTTTGTTGCAAATGCACAGATATCTAACTAGTTCTTGTAGTACCTCTTTGACAACACCACTACCAAATTTATACAAAACTCTTATATTTACTTATAACTTTGTATAACTCATTTAATCATACTATAATCTTAAGAACTATATCTCTTATTAGATGTTTTAACTACATTTTATGTTAAGAGATATTATATTTTTTGATAGATGTTATCCATATAATTTAAATTGCACTTGTGTTGTGCTAAGTTTAAGATATTTTTCAATTATTTTTTATAATTTTGGTAATTACATAGCGTATATATATATATATATATATATTTGTGTGTGTATATGTGCTCATGTATATTTAATATCCTTAAATACTTTTGTGGAGATCTCTAAAGTATATACCAAACAAATTCACTACTTGTGCCTTATAGTGTATGTTTAGGTGAAGAAACTTATAGAAGCTTCTAGTGTATAATTTGAACCATTGACATAATTTTAATGGGTTTTCCATGGTGAAATTTGTTGTAAATCTTATAGTGGATTCAGTAATAATATAACAATTTATGCATGCTCTATAGTTGGTACTAAAAATACCATCACTAATACTAACCACTCTCGAACATAAAAATGCGGAGAATTTCGGTAATTTTTCATACAATAGATTTGACTATTTCACATGCTTGTCGCAAGTATGTTTGGTATCATCTAATGTTTACAAAGTGATGATCTTAGTTTCTTTAATAAAAAGCCATGCATGAATAACATGAGAATTTGAATAACATAATTTTCAATCAAATGTGTGGGACATCGATATGAGAGATCTATTAGCCTAACTAATCACATTATCTCTGATCAAACTGGCTAGTTCCTACGTGGTATGTGTTATCAGTCCTTGATTTGGCCATGGTACAATTAACAATAACTATAAACAAAAATCATCAAACATCAAAACAAATAACATGATGTTTTTTTAAAAAAAAACTTCTACATTTAGTGAAGTAAATACATAAAACATCAAGTTCCAATAAATATTTTGACAAGGAAACACATTGTATTCAAGTGAGGATGTGGAAGAAGATACAATGCGAGCAAAAAGATAATCAAAGCGTGCATACTGAATGGACACCTAAATGGTGTATTCTTTATCACCTCTTTTTATTATTATTTGTGTTTCATTGGAAACGCACAGATATCTAACTAGTTCTTGTAGTGCCTCTTTGACAACTCCACTGGCCAAATTTCTTCTTTTTCTTTTTGTTTTTGTTTTTCTATTTCCCCTTTCAAGATTGTATTGTTCAATCTTCCTTATTTTCTATTTTCTTATTTTATTATATATAATGGATTTATTCATGAACATTTTAAAAATTGGAAAAAATAATTTATAAAAAATGAAGGCTTGTTTAAATAACAATAATAAATTTTAAAAGTAGTGTGAAAATTTTATTTGGCATGCACACACATTTTAGTTTCATTCATATCATATAAATCATACCAAAATTAATTTTACATTCAAACATATTTATCCACTGAAACAATACTTTATAAGTTTTTTTTAGACAAACAATACTTTATAAGTAGTCTTTCACATTCTCTTTGACATACATGAGCATTTGTCAAGACGCTCATTGTCGGGCTTTAGTATTGGGCCCGGCTAAGCTTTTATGGCACCCCAATGGGAATCGTGTCAAAAGCTATATATCGCCTACTGCGAGCTTGAGTACAATCACGCATTAGGCAAGTGGTAGGATGGGCCAACCCAATTAACACGTACATAACCGGTTTTGCAAAGGTCTTGCACCGATTTTCGGAAGCTTCAATGTAGGTTTTTTATTTTGTTTTTTCTGTGTTTTTCATTATGGCTTCTAGCGGGAGTTAATATTTTATTTTTAGTTTTTCCAAATGCATGTCTACTTTTTTGATACATGTTGTACATAATTTGTATTCACACTAACCATTTTTTGATACTCGTTGAATATTTTTTAAAATACATGGTGAATTTTTTTCAAATAAATGTTTGAATATATATATTTTCAATACATGTTTATAAAAGAAAATACATGTTGACCAATTTTCGAATATACCCATTGAACATTTTTCAATACATGTGGAACATTTTTAAGATACACCTCCACATTGGTTTTGAAAACATGATGAACCTTTTTTTTTTAAATACGCGTTGAATTTTTTTGAATATGTCGTGTACATTTTTCGTATACATGCTAACATTTTTTTTTGATACATGATGAATATTTTTTGAAAAGGCCATAAACATAAAATTTTCAACGTGTCAAATTTTTAAATGTCATGAACATTTTTTAATGGTGCGAACCTTTAACACCTGCAAAAACAAATATTTTACATTGCATGGTCAGTTTTTAGACCCCTCATTTTTAATGAAAAAACATTTTCATAAACTAGGAGAAATTTTACATTCCACAAATATTTTTATAATACACGGTGAACATTTCAAAAAACTTTAATATTTTCATATATTTAACTATATTTTAGAGCATTTTCAAATATAAACATAAGTAACAGAAAGGAAAAACAAAAACCCTCGCAGATTTTCTTCTATCAGTTGTGCTTCTAAAAAAAAGAAAAAATGTGCTTCCACGAGAAGCACAAATTTGCTTTTCCGAGAAGTATAGCTATGCTTCTCGAGAAAAAAAATGTGCTTCCACGAGAAGCACAAATTTGCTTTTCCGAGAAGTATAGCTATGCTTCTCGAGAAAAAAAATGTGCTTCCGCGAGAAGCACATATTTGGTTCTCGTGGAAGCACAAATTTGCTTCTACGAGAAACCTAGTTGTGCTTCTCTGATAAAAAAAATATGTGCTTGCACGAGAAGCAAATCTCGTGGAAGCACGGTTTTGCTTTCACGAGAAGCATAGTTGTGCTTCTCCCGAAAAAAAGGAAAAATCACAGTCATGACCACCCTGAAAAATGAAAACCCATGTAATCAAGCCTTTTGGATCAAAGAAATTAATGAAGATATAAAACTTGATTCCTTCCTACAACCACATGCTGACAAATCAACGGCTGGTTACATACGAAGAGACGCTGACCAGGGAGGTGGATCCAAGAATCTAAGTGTCTGTAAATGGGTCTTGATTCCATCATATTGAGTGATTCAGTGTGTATATACCCACGTATCATTGCCACTTACCGCGTCTTTGATCTTGCCGCTACTCGAAGCCTCCTTGCACAACATCTCGTTCTCTCCACCACCTCAAAGGTCATGCGTCTCCTCGACGCCTGCCACCGGCTCGAGCTCCTCTCCTCGCGCCCAACTGTTGAAGAAATCATTTCCCTCAAGAAAAAAGAAACTTTACTGACCTGGCTGGTCTCTTTTTTCTTTCGAATCTTGTTTGAATGCTGCCGAGTGGCTTTACTAATTTAAAGCCGGACGCCCCTAGCGTCTTCGTTTCACAAAAAAGAAAGAAGAAAATGTTGAAGAAATCGACGCTCCTAGCTTTTCACTCCTGGTCTTTGGAAGTCCTTGGTCCCTCCTTCCCTAGAGTCAAGCTGATCTTGTCACGAAACTTGATGCTTTCACTCTTTTATTACATGTTTTTTTCCGCAAATTGTAGTATGTTGCACTGTACACGCATGCGTGAGCGAGTGCATGAACTGCATGAGCGTGGTTGTTCCTGCTTCGCCGACGAGCCACCGGAGAGGGATCGTGGGCCGGCGAGGGGGAGATTCCATTCCATCCATGCATGCACACCAATTAACTGTTCCATTCCGTCAAGTTGGTTAATTATCACGTTTGCATGGGTCGTCTCATGACCCCATGCATGCGTGCTGCCAACCTAGGACACGGGACAAGTGTGCACCAGGACCTGTCTAGCTACAAGTTTAACCTAGTTATAACGCGTCCCCCTACGTACATGGTCCATGCATTGTACAAGTGCCTCAGTGTGTACGTACGTGGCCGCAGCACAAGTTGCATCGAGACTAGTAACAATGGCTGCCACGCCAACATGCAGTGCAACACTTCGTCGTTTTCCGTTAAGAAATGAGATGGCTTTTGTTGCCATTGCGCAATCTCGGCGAGAAACCATGTCCATGTGCGCCTTGACGCCCTCACAATCACAGCTAGCCATTCATCGATCCATAATGTCAAATTTTGTTATTAAGACCACCGTGTCAGTCCCAACAATAGACTAACTAATTAAGCTTCCTTTATTTGAATTTTGACCGGTTGATCTGATCCTATTGGTTGGCCATGCTCATGCATCCTTTGCATGATGCCTGCCCTGATTCCCTGTCACTAATTAAGCGTACGGTTAGTGTCTGATGGACGCCATGTTCCCCATCCAGGCTAGGGGTAGCCCCAAGCTACGCTAAGCCTACAACTTTTTCCATGGCGGCCGGGCGGTGACATGCATGCATATGCACCGATCACCGGGCGGTGACATGTGTCACATTTTTTGATATGCGTGAATATTTTTCAAATACATGATGAATATTTTTTAAATACATGTTTGAACATTTTTATAATAAATGTTAAACATTTTCAAATATATGGTGACCATTTTTTAATGGTACCAAACATTTTCATATTATCAGTACTTTTTTATTACATAATTATTATTTAAATATCACAAACATATCTTTGAACGGTTGACATTTATTAAATGTCAAATGTATTTTTTTAATGATACAAAATATGTTCGTAAATTTATGTGGACAGTTTTCTTACATTGTATAAACTTTTTTTCTGAATATCTTGAAGATTTCTTTTGAAACACATGAACATTTTTCTAAAATATCACAAACACTTCTTTAAATGGTATGGTACGTAAGTTACACAAACATGTCTTTACATTGTATACATGTATTACGTTTTCTTTTTAAATGCATGATCATTTTCAAATGTCAAGAACATTTTTTGAATGGTAAGAATTTTCTTACAAATTGCACGAAAATAATTTTGAGACCGCGTTAACATTTTCTAAACATGTGACGAACGTGTTTAAAAATTAAATTAATTAATTTTTGAAGTCTATGTAATTAGAATAATTTTAAATATAACTAAAAATGGAAAAAATGAACACCAACCAACGAAAGAAACAAGCAAAGCAAGGCAACAGCTCCCGACTAGTGCCGGCCCACTATAGCGCTCCTTGAGGCAAGTTGTTGTCCGGTCTCGCACGAGGCGAGACAAAGTTGCTCCCCAAAATAGGGCGTGCCTCTCTAGACCAGCATGTGCATGTCAAAACGCACTTTTGGACGTCGATTAACTGAGCTCGAGCTCATATGAGCTTGGATGAATAGTAAAATCTGATGAAAAAAATGAAAACAATTTCAATAAATTCTGAAAAAAAAAATCTGGCAAAATTTGATAAATGTTTTAAATGCTTGCAAAGTTTCATCATAGAGTGACATTCGTGGAAGTCATGGAAAAAAACGAATTAGTACTCCAGAAATAACTTTTTTGGAGCATCAATTTTTTTGCCACGAACTCCATGAATGTCATTTCATGATGAAGTTTGCAAAAGTTGAAAACATTTATCAAAGTTTGACACTGAAAAAAAATGTTTTTCTCAACTAAAAATTCGGATTTTACTTTTCACTCGAGCTCATATGAGCTCGAGCTGAGAAGCACACTTTCTCTCTTTGTGGGGATTTCGTACCGACTGGGCGCAGCCTAGGCTTTCATGGAATCATGGCACCCCAACCCTAGAAAGAAGAATTCGTAAGGGTGGTTTGCCGTTTTACTATCTAAAAGAGCATGGATGCCCATGTGTAGAGTCCACACTTCAACCCATAATTAAGCCCGTAAAAATCAATCTCTAATAAATATCAGTCCCAAAATAAACTCACTAATTGAGCCCCCACTGCACACCTCAGAGGCCGCATGTCTGCTCGACGCTCAAGCTCGTCTCCTCAGAGGCCGCATGTTGTGCAGATCATCGCTCCCAGTTGTGGCTCTTTGCTCCTGGCCTTTGGAACTCCATGGTTGCTCTTGCTCCTTGGATGAACTCGAGCTGGTCATGGTGAGTTGGTCACAAAACTTCCCGTCGCGTACGTACATGGTATGCTATCTTCTTCAGCTCCGATCCTGAGATAAACGAGACGTTGCTACGCCCAACAGATTGTGCTACATGTCCTTTTAATCGTGCCGCAACGCAACCTATATTTGCACTGTAGTGGGTGCATGCACTGCATGAGCGTGGTTGTTCCTGCTGCGCCGACAAGCCGCCGGAGAGCGATCGTGGGCCGGCGAGGGGGAGATTCCATTCCTTCCATGCACACCAATTATTTGCTCCATCCATCAAGTTGGTTAATTATCACGTTTGTATGGGTCGTCTCATGACCCCATGCGTGCGTGCTGCCAACCTAGGACACGGGACAAGTGTGCACCAGGACCTGCCTAGCTACAAGTTTAACCTAGTTATAATCCCCTAGGTACGTGGTCCATACATTGTACAAGTGACTCTGTATGTACGTACGTGGCCGCAACACAAGTGGCATCCAGATTATTAACAATGCTTGCCGCGGCAGCATGCAGTGCAACATTCTTTCTCCACCGGTATAAAAATTGAGATGTCTTTAGTTGCCATTGGGCACTCTCGGGCCAGGAACCATGTGCAATTTTATCGATCCATCACGTCAATTTTTTTGATTAAGACCACCGTGCATGCTCATGCATCCTTTGCCTGACCCTGATGCCTGCGCTGATTCCCTGTCACTACTTTATCTACCGCGGGCTGATAATCAATTCACTGGAGCGTACGATCAGTGTCGGATGGACGCCATGTTCCCCAGCCAGGCTAGGGGTAGCCCCAAGCTACGCAGCTTTCTCCATGGCGGCCGGGCGGTGACATGCGTGCATGCATATGCACCGATCATGGGAGCAGAGCTAGCTAGTGTGCAGTGCACCACCGAGTAGACCGTAAAGAAATTTTGTAATCTTTCGACCGACACGCACGACAGGGACGGGATCCTGGTCACTGTCAAGCCCGGATTTTCCAATATATATCGAGCTAGTGTGTTACACTTGCTGGTCGTCCAGGGTGGCAGGTTAGTAAAGGGCCTTTGTGCACGGTGTGCATGCCTGCCAAATAGGATGCCCACTAAGCTAGCTGAGTGGCCTCATCGTGCGTGCGATGGACGGATCCAGCGGGTGGCCGTGCGTGGTTGTTGACCTAATTTGCGCTCGCATCCGTTCTGGCCGCTCCTTTTGAGTTTCCTCCGTGTGCACCGTTGAAAATTCAGATTAATTCCATCCGCTGAATTTTCATTCTTATTAGAGTGCCCAAAAAATGCATGTGGGTGCAGTTCTGTTTGTGCATGCACCGTTGGCATTACAATCTTTACATATGCATATGTATGTGTGAAGTTTGTGCTGTGCCAACCTGCTTGGAGGAGAGTGTATATGCATGATCAGTCGACATCTACAGATGTAGATGCCTGTTAGGATGTGGAGTAGAGTATTCTCAGAGCCTAACTGCTCCACTAGCCAGCCTAGTGTTGCTACGGGATGGATAGCAGCAGTATCATTCATACAGTGTATGGAATAGGATTCAGCGTACATGTTAAAATAGAACATGTCCGTACGACACAAGCTCAAGATACTACTACTACTACGAGTGACAGTATAGCTGTATAGTAGTGTGGATCAGGGTATGTTTCTCCAATTCTGCTGTCGACGGTATTTTATTTTCATTCATCGAAAAGGAGCGGTGCTGCCGGCTGCTATGCTAGCTAGTGTGCAGTGCAAATGCTGGAGATGCAGATGCAGTGTGGGTGTCTGTGTGAAGAATATTCCCAGCGATCGGTCGACAACGCAACCTGACATGGTGACATGCAGCCACTGGTCCAGCGAGGCAGGCAGGCACGCGATCTTATCCTGACTTATGGGAGCTGCTGCAACATCTTCACGTACGCAGGTACATGTCAACATGTGTGTGCCGGCAGACGGCAGTGGAACGTACGCATGGTCCAACTCCTCTGGCATGCATTGCAAAACCAACGTGCTGGCTAGATGAGCGATCGTATCGTACGCATGGACCGCATGGTCCCTCTGCTCTGCCGTGCATTGCATAAGCAACGTGCTGCTTAGATGAGAGAGATCGTACGTACATGCATAGATGTAGTACGTAGATTCCCGTGCGTTAGCTAGCAAGGATTCTTCTTGAGACATTGCCCGCCGGGGGTACTGATGATTTATCTGTGCGCAACGGCTATTTTTCAAGTTGCCTGAATTCACATTTTGGGTCCGTCGATTCAAAAGAGGAGGTGACACATGGCACATGCCGATGCCGAAGACATGGGCATCATGGTGAGCACCAGCGAGGCGAGGGGACGCCGTCAAGGCATCGGAGACAAGAGCGACGAAGAGTCGGCGACGATGCAACACAACATCGCGGGTGGAGAGAAGTCGAAGGTTGACGGTTCGGGCGCCGGAGTGGAAGAAGGGAGGGTGGTTTGGTTTCCGTCATTGAAGAAGAACACGAGATGGGGATTTAGAGGGATGGCCGGGACGGCGGGTGGCGAGGTGCGCACGTGAGCTCCACTAACCACACCTGGTGGTAGCAGTCGGCCTGGTTGCCGTCGGAAGGCGTATCAAAGGGATGAACGGTTGGAGGTAGAATAATGCACCGCAGCCATTCGATTTAGATCCAACGGCTAAGAAATCGAGTGGCCATTGTATTTTTCTTTCACGTAATTTATCTATAGTCGGCCCCTTAGTGCATCTACAACTAGACTTAGCAAATATGACCCTCAAACGCCCGCGGACGCGCCCAGTCATTGACCGGGCGTGTCCGTTATTTGTCCGTTCGTACAGCCACAATCCTCATTTTCTTCCTCATATATCCGGTCACTTGCACGTGATTGATGAAGATGAAAAGAGAAAATGAAAAGAATGAATAAAGAAAGAGAAAAAATGGTTCGGGTGGGGCCGCGTACTACATGGCGGACTGACCGGACGCCTGGGCGCATCTGGGAGCCATCATATCCTCCCTACATCTTCACCTACGCACATTGGCGGACCTAGAGGGTGTGCCGGGTGTGCCGTGGCACACCCAGCATTTTGCAGATTTTTTCACTACATGTCATCTTGCTGATTTTGTTGGTTTTATTTGTAGTAATCGAACTAATTCACCTGAAGCTGTACACGTAGATGCAAACTTGGCAAACCGCTTGACTGATTTTTCTACTAGCAACACTACCAGCCAAAGACTCCGGTAGATACATGAGCCCGGTAGAAGATAGCTAGATCAGTTCTATCGATCAATTCGACGGAAACTCTAGCGGCGACTCGCCTAGATTGCAAACTAAAAAAGGAAATAAATTAGGACTCTTCGATGCCACGTGACCATACCTAATATTACGGCATCTTCAACGCTGACCCATAAATTTTGTCCCGCATCCGTCCGTGGTGGAAGGGGGGCAGTCCACAGACACGGATGCAAGAGCCGGCCATTCAAACCGAATCTCCCGTCTCGACTGCTCGTCTGCATTTCGGACATTGCCGCTTCCCTCCCGTGCTTCCCTCCCCTCGGCCGCTCCCCTTGTCGCCCGGTCCCTTCCCCTCCTCTCGCCACCGGCCGTCCGCCCCGAAACACTTGCCATTGACCAGCCGGACATGGATTACGGGTATCCGCAGCCCACTTGTCCGTGGAAATAGGCCATTGCAGCCCATTTAAGCCCACGTTCTTGTTCGCTTAAAGACATAGAGATTATTTATCCTTTGAACAAACCAATCATGGCCGTTTTGTTGTAGTGTAGGACTCGTACTTTTTGTTCGAGGTTGGTAGTATTATGTCCATTTTGTTGAAAAAATGAGGTCAAAAGAAAGAAGCTTGCAGCTGAAGGGCAAACTGAAGTTATTCTTGTGTATCTTTCATGCAAGACTATTTGTATTGTAATTCCATAATTTTGAAATGATTTTCTGAAACATAATATTGTGAGAGTCGATTGAGCTATTTGTGTTATTCTTTTGCCATATATGACATATGACACTTAGATTAGCAGTTTTTTTTAAAAAGTGTGCACACCCTCCATTTTCTTCCTTGGTCCGCCACTGCCTACAGGTACAATTCAACATGTGTGTGCCGGCAGACGGCAGTGGAACGTACGCATGGTCCATGTCCCCTCTGCCATGCATTGCAAAACCAACGTGCTGGATAGATGAGCGATAGTGCCGTACGCATGGTCCGCCTCGTCTGCCGTGCATTGCATAAGCAACGTGTGGTGCTTAGATGAGAGAGATCGCACGTACATGCATAGACGTAGGTAGATTCCCGTGCGTTAGCTAGCAAGGATTCTTCATGATATACATTGCCGCAACGACTATTTGTAAGTAGACTGAATTTATATTTTGGGTCGGTCGATTAAGAAGAGGAGGCACACGCCCAGGGGCGGAGCCACGTTATCTCTTCCAGTGTCACTGGCACCGGGTAACACTCGTGTTTACCTTATACCCGGTACAAGTTTTTAGGCTGGACACCGGTAACTTTTTGACCTGGACACCGGCCAGCCCACCGATACACAAACATAAGCCAGGCGTAGCAGCCCATCTAGGTAAATGCCCACTCCTGATCGATCCATTAATCGATCCCTGTACGCGTGTCTGTGGAGAAAAAGCTATCGATCTAATTAATTGATCCCCAATACGCCTGTGCGTGCGTTTATTCTGTTTTTTTTTCGATTCTGTTGCTCGTCGCTCGGCTTCTCCGCCCACGGCCCTTCTCTGCCGCCGCGCTGCCAGTCGCCGTGCGGCCAGTCGCTGGTACATCCTGGTTGTCCATTGAAACGTTCAAGCATCGCTAGCCGGCCGCCTCAACCCTTGTTGGGAATTTGAGGTACGTCTCAACTCCGCACTTGGTAATTGTTGATCTCTCTTAAATCTGAAATCTAAACTGTGCGTAGGAATTATTATTTTTAATTTCTGTTTTTAAATTGTATGGCCAGGGTTTTAAAACATCTAACAGGGGAGGATTATTTCAGCGAGAACGGCAAAGCACAATGTCGAGTAAGTTTAACTCCCCAATCGTATTCTTCAATCAATATGTTTTGTTTATTTCTCACCAAAAAATATGTTTTGTTTATTGTTTCTATTCTTGCATATGCAAACACAAATAATGTAACTCATACATTTTTGCTAACATAATAATAACTATTAACAAGAGAATTTATGGAAAGGTTTCTTAAAAAATGAAGTCCTCGGCACAATATGATATAGCTAGCCCATCACGTGAACCAGTTCATTTTGGTAAGAAATCTCACTGCCATATCATTTGTGTTGTTGGGTATGTTATTTTTTTCAGAATATAAGGTGTATTGATTTCCGTGCAAGTCAACCATATCCAAAACCTAATAGATAAAATATGAGACTATATTTCTTGAAGGATCAAATGGTATAAATTCTGTACTGTGGATATTGACATATTTTCCAAAAACACGGTCAAACATGCACTCGTTTGACTTAAAAAAACACACAACTTATATAAAGGAATGGGTATATACTATTGCTTGGTGTCTATCCTTGTATATATGATGTGCATGTGGACACCGGGACATTTTTGTTCTGGATCCACACGCCGATGCCGAAGACTTGGGTGCCGCTTTGTGTGCCGGTGAGGCGAGGAGACCGCCCGCAAGGCGTCTGACAGGAACGATGCAGAGTCGGCGACGACGCGGTATGGCCTCGTGAGTGGAGGGGAGTCGAAGGTTGGCGGTTTTCTAGTGCCGAGGAGGAAGAAGAGAGGATGGTGGTTGCCTTCAACGAAGAAGAACACGAGATGGG
Source organism: Triticum timopheevii (assembly GCA_963921465.1). Classification (NCBI taxonomy): domain Eukaryota; kingdom Viridiplantae; phylum Streptophyta; class Magnoliopsida; order Poales; family Poaceae; genus Triticum; species Triticum timopheevii. The sequence goes on from OY997262.1 coordinate 476,925,282, forward strand.
GATTTAGAAAGATGGTCGGTATGGCAGGTGGCGAGTTGCACACATGAGCACCATAGACCGTGGCTGGTGGTAGCAGGCGGCCCGACTGGCGTCAGAAGGCGGATCAAAGGAAAGAAGCGGTTGCTGAGAATGCACTACAATCATCCGATTTAGATCGAACGGCTCAAAAAACCATGGCCCTTGTGTTTCTTCTACGCAGTTTATCTATAGTCGACCCCTTACCAGTGTGCACCTCTCATGCAGTAGTGCATCACCTCGGTAGTCGTTTCTGGGATATCACTCACTCTCGACGGTATTTCGATCAAAGGTGCATATAAACTGTACAAGTATTTCCAAGAAAAAATAAAGTAAAAAGACTACAGGTGTTTCTGGCCATTTGGTGATATGTGACAGGGGTGACAAGGAACATGGGCCGGTGCCCGCCTCCGCTGCTGAGCTGAGCTGAGCTGGTTGCAGTGGGTGGTGACTCACCGTCGACGCAAAGGAATCGCCATCTCCGGGCAGGGCAGGGCCGGCACGGAGCCGCACGCTGCTCGTCGACACGTCACGCTGGCTACCCTGTGCATTGCCAGCCGTTGCTGCCATAGCATGGACGGACGATCCGCTGCCTCGAAAAGTTGTTTGGCAGGGAGCGGCGCGTGCAACCGTCGCTCTGTCGACCGATCGAGCAGCGCCCAGCACATGGATGCAATCCATCCCATTCCCATGCATGCACATGCACCCACGAACGGGTAATTCAGTGTTTGCTAATCCTCATTTTTCATTTCTCAAAAAAAACATCTTCATTTTTCATGTCGCCTAAAATGCATGTGAGACCGAACATATTTATGTAAAATGTTACTTTTACTTTGCACCTTTTTATAACACCGCAAATTTTGTTTACATCTTTTTAAGATCGTCGGATGCACATTTAATTTCCTTTACTTGTGGAATCGTCATTTTCCCGAGAAGGTTAGGTCAGCGATCCATACGCTAACCCCTCAGAGCATGGTTAATAATACAACCAACGGTCGGCTATAATATGTTGTCATGTCATCTATAGCTTACCTCTTAGCTGGCATATACAATAGTAAGTCTTAAAGATGTACTAGTTTATTAATAGTTGGTCTACTTTACATCCTCACAAAGCGTCTTGGGTCTCATGTTGCAGCTGGCTACTAACCAAGAGTCCGCTTCTTTTCTCTTTCATATTCTCTCTCCTCCAATAAGCAAACATATATTATTCTATTTCTTAATGACTGCTTATGTCACCCTATTGTACTTGCTCTCAATGAAATTGATTTCTTTTTATAAAAAATGCTTGTCTTCTTTTCCCATGCATCCAATCTTCCACGCAAATTTGATTAACTTTGTGCCTTTTTTAAGCTTCATTCTTCTTTTATTGTAAACCCTTCTTCCTCTATAGAGTTCTATCTCGTTTTACTCCTGGGTAATGCTTCTCCATCGATTCATTTTTTCTTTTTTTAAACATAAGGGGTTTCTCCCCATCTCCATGAATTCGTTCTCCAATAGGAATTTGTTTACGTGACTTTTCATATTGTTTCTCCCTCTTTTTCCCCTCCAGGCAACGAGCATCATCTGTGACTGATAAGACCCTCACCGTTCCCCCAGAATCCAAAAGTATTAGGCATGTGGTCGAGATCGACATGCCTTTGGCAAAGTATTCACTTGATGATCGCCAAGTGGATTTTTATTTGACCTATGTATGCACAGCCATGTCTACTGGACAGTTGTTCAAACTAACATGCAAATGTCAACCACTCTAAGAAGATATCTCGACGCAACATATCGAAGTACTCCCTCCGTTCCTAAATACTCCCTCCTTTCCGGTTTATAAGGCTCAATTCAAAATTCTCACCAACCAAGGTAGATGGTGAGTGGTGGAATACTTTTTGTAGTTTGCAAAAGCATTCAATTAATGCTCTTGTTTTTCTCAAAAAAGTATGTTTACCAATGCATTAATTGCAATGCATGCATGCATAAATTACATGCATTGGTCAATTTTATTTTAGTACTTGCATGCAATGATTTAATGCACCTTGGAATCTGAACATGTGATGGAAAATAACCAAATTGAGCCTTATGAAATGGAAAAACTAAAATTTTGAGATAAGCCCTATAAACCGGAAAGGAGGGAGTATAAGTCTTTGTAGAGATTCCACTAGATGGACTACATACGGAGCAAAATGAATAAATCTAAACTTAAAATGCATCTATATACATCCGTGTGCCGTTTACAGTGAAATCTGTAGAAAGACTTACATTTAGAAACGGAGGGAGTATAATGCATGTGTGCATGCATGGGATGGAACGGAGGAAAATAACTAAACAAACAGTAAACTTGACAACTTGTAGCATCGATGGTTATGCATTGCTTGTACGTGACCAAAAGGCGGACGGATCGTGTTCATGCATCACACAAAGCCGATCGCGGCGATACCAAGAGCCTTTGTCCGCAAGCAAACTGCAGCTAGCATGCACTAGTCAGCCAAAAGAAGTCAAGGTGAATGGCCTCAAGTAAAGAATATTTGTTTGCAACGCTCAAGGTGGTATTCTGAAAGCAACGCAATGGAAAGTTGAGTAGAAAACAAAAGGAGGGCCAAAAAAGTTATCATGCATGAGAGCGACACCATCGGCAAATACATAAGAAATGAAAAAGGTTGGCCCAAATTAAAGCCACACTAAGTTTACTTGGTTGCTAATTAACCTGTACAAAAAGGCTCTTATATATGCTAACTCTCATTTCATGCACTGCCTTTGGCTAACTAGCTAGCTCAGTGCATGTGCAACTTTCTTTAAACTTTTCACCTTTCACAAACCCCCTGATGTGGTTGGTGCTTTTTTGGCTTGTAAAGGTGGTCGCTAGTGCCACCTTTGCCACGTCGGAGGCACCAGCGAAATTAGCAATTGATTCTTGTCTTGGTTAACTTATACATGCGTGTCAAATCTGTTGTTAGAAGGGACTAAAGAATTGTACACACTTGACAGTGTCCACACCATCTTTTCGGCAATTACCTATAATTTGCTTTCCTACCGACCATTTGACCAATAGCAAAACTCTACTTGGGTTTACCACTTTTTTTAACCGTTTTGCTAAGTCTCAGTCGAGTGAGACTTCATTATGTCTGTTATGTCTGTCGTTGCTATAGTACTTTGATCTTCCATGAAGATTCATACAAAAATTATCTTTTCAGTTTTTCATTTTTCTTCTTATATACGACTCTCTCCGTTCAAAAAAAATTGTCCCTTAAATGGATGTATCTAGAACTGAGATGGACAAACTTGGTACAAAAATCCATTCGAGTGACAAATTTGGGACAAACTTTTTCGGACGAAGGGAGTATATCACTTGACTGAGACTTGGTTAAGTCTCAATTGACTGAGACCTAGCTACACCCGTTTTTAATAAATAAAAAGAGTGCACACTCTAGCTTCTGCATCAATTGATGCACACAGAGATACTTCCTTCGTCCCAAAATTCATATCTAGATACATCTGTATCTAGACAAATTTAAGACAAGAATTTTGGGACGATTGTAATACAATTTACCATATTTATATCTTTGCATGTATCTATATATACGTGTATGTACTTGAAAGCATCTTTCAGAAGAAAGATTTCGGCGAAGATTCAAGAAAGCAACCGGGCAACAACTGAATATCATACATTGGCGTTTTGTTGGATCCAACATTAGCTGCGTTGGCTTTTGGCTTTTGCATGTTGGCAAACTTTTACCACCTTTGATTGATTGATTGTTTAAGCCCAGCACATCACGCCTTTTTCCTGGGGCGACTCGGGCGGCTAGAAACCTAGCCGCCGCCGCCACCACAAACTCCCTCCTTCCCTCCCTCCGCCGCCGCCGGAAGACGCCGCCGGGCTAAGCCCGGGGGCCGATGGTGGTGGCGGGGGATCTCCTCTCTCGCGCGTCTTCGGGGTGGGGAGGACCCCAAGGCGTGTGGTGGCGCGACCGATCTGGGATCTGCGGCGCGGCGGATGGCGGCAGGCGGCGGGAGGCCGGCCCGTCCTCGGACGGCGACGGCTTGGCGCGGCGGAGGCCAGGGCTGCGGGCGCTGCGGATGGCCCTTCGGGCGGCGGCGGCGGCTGCGGTTGACGGCGGCCCGCTTGGCTGCGGCGGCGTGCATGCTGCCTTCAGATCGGCGACAGCGGCGTGGAGGGCCTGGTGGTCTTGTCGGTGGCACCTCCGATCAGATCTGTTCTGACCAGTGCAGCCGGTGGTGGTGGTCATCTCTTCCGTCAGAGGTGGTCGGCCTGAGGCTGGGTGTTTGGATCTCGGGATCCGTCATCTGGCACCAGCTGCGAGTCGGGGAGACGTAGTTGCCGGTGAAAACCGAGCCGACGGCGGGCGATGGCGGCGTTCCACGTCGTTACCTTGATGAAGGCATCGTCATGTGACTACCGTCGACCCACTCGTATTGCTCCGGGGGAAACCCTAGGATCTGGTGTTCCAGACCGGACGATGGCGGCACTGCGGTGTCGTTTCTCTCTTGGGAGCATCGTTTCGCGGAGCAGCGCTGGAAGTCAGAGGCAGGAGGTGGAGCGGCTTCGTCTTGCACGGAGCTTCGGTGGAGATGTCAAGTCATGCCTGACCGACAGGTGCTACGCTTGGTCATGCCTGGTCGGCAGGTGCTACGCACGACAAATCCTCCAAGGCTTCAAGCTGTGTCGGCTGGTGGTACGTGGCAGCATGGCGCTGAGGTGTATCAGTGGCGACCGCGACGTGTACAGCTCTTTGCGCGCAGGGAGGAGGTGACGTTGGGCGCCGTGGTGGCGTCGACGATAGCTGGACCGAGCAAGGTTGATGCATCAGTACAGTTCTGAAGATGGAGCGGTGGCAGTTGGCGGCGGCGGCCTCTGAGAGCACGCCGGACCAGTGTGTGCCCCAGACCCGGCAAGTGGCTAGGTTGGGGTCTCAGGTCTTAGATGTTAGGCTTGGCTGCGATGTCTGTTTGGTATCAGGCCCAGGCTATCTGCGCCCCTTCATCAACTGGATAGGTGTAGCGACAGTTTGTTGCTTAGACGGCGGCTTTAGTCTTACTGTTGTATGACTTTGTAAGGTCTCGTGAGAATAATTGATAAAGTGGCCGTATGCATCGCCCAGATGCATAGGCCGGGGGTCATCCTCCTTTTCTAAAAAAAAAGAAAAAAATCACGCCTTTTTCCCAAGTAGTGCCGCATCAGTACCACATATGCGAGAAGATGGTTTTGATTCCGCACCGTCCTCTTGCACACAGATGAGATTATAATATGCTATACTTAAGTGGGACACTAATTAATCAAAGCCAGGGCACCAATCACAGTAATGACGGCATGACCTGTGTTCAGTACGCAAGAAAACAAAATATAAATATGCCATGACACACAAAGAAATTAGAAATTATGCCAACAATAATGGAACGTGTCCCACGGAATATTGTGTATGTGCTTGCTGGAAATGAATCAGTGATGGTTCTACTTTTATAGATCACATAATATATATAACGGTATGTACTTCGGTACACCGCTTGACACTTGTGGACAAGGACTCCATTTTGTAAATCACTTGACCTAACATTGTGGCCAATCATCTACCATATGCAAGTTGTTCAATTGGTACGGAGTGCTTATGAGGAAACAACCAACTATAAGAAACAATTGGATGATCAAACGAACAAAAGTGTCTCTTTCGTTTTGTAACAAATAATTAATTAGTTACAAGTGTCGTTTCATTCTGAGGAAAAATATATATTGAAGGTAGTTAGGACGTGGACGTGAGCAATGATGGCTTGTTAGGCCGTGTGACATGGTTGCCACGTAGGATGGTGTCTCTTCCCGACCAACCACATCTCATAACCGATGGTTCAAGGCTTCCGCTTCTTGAATGGATTCGCAAAAATGAGGCATTTTTCAAAGATACAAAAAGAATATGAGGGATTGCAAATGTTATGTCCACTCGAATCCTACATGACCTGACCTGCACTAATTAACTTGCTTGGCCAGTCCGCAGGGAAAAACAATTGATTTTTCTTACAAGAGGTTTGATTGGTTAGGAATTTTTTTTCCTATGAAATATAGTGCAACAAAACATTTAGAAGAAAAAAACTCCTCCAAAATTAAATTGTAGAAATTAAAAAACTCATGTGGGAAAATTCTAGGGGTACACCCCTCCGTAATTTTTCTCACATAAGAGATAATGGAACGACACCAGCAGAGCATGATCAGCATCCACCGCAAGTTTAATCCTGAGGATTACAAACCTCTGCAATTCCTATAGAATTCAAAGAATTCGAGACACCCCGCGAAAAAATTTTGAGACACCCTTATTTTGAGTGAGAGAAAACACTAAGAGAAAGCAAAACAAAAAGTAGTCCAGACGTCAACCCGAAAATAATTACCTGCACAACAACTAGTAGCAAGAGATCAAAACGTACAAGCGACGGAAAACATTAAAACAAACAAACAAACACAAAAGATATAGATACAGCGATGGATGAGATGAGAAGGATGAGGAGAGGCAGAGGAGGTGGTGGTCAAGGAGGCTGCCGCCGCCAGCTTCAATGCGCATGGCAGGCGCGGCATATGAATATACCTATATACTCCATGCGTATTGAAGCCGGCGGCGGAGTATATTTTTGAACATTTCGTCGCTGAACAAAGTCCGTTGAAGTTTTGTTTCGTTGTTTTTCTTCATCGACGGAGAGCGTGATGTGAGGTGAGGCCGACGGCACCAGCCGTGGGCACGAAAGGTGTTGCCGTGTCGGATCCACGGCGGAATCCGGGCAGGGCACGTCGGCCCCAAGTGGATCCACCGGCCACTTGCACTTGCATGCGTCGTCTTTGTGTGCGCCCTAATCAACTCGGGCCGTAATGTGTCACCATCGGCTGATCGCTATGCTAGTGGCCGGATTTGATTAACTATATGGAGCTAGCGCGCACGCACGTTCATTCGGTCAGGATAAAGCAAACACCATGTATGAAAGCGCATGTACCAAGCTTCGATCATCTCTAGCCGATCCCTTGAAAATCTTTTAATTTCTCAGAAAAAATGGTTTAAATCCTCAAAAATTAAATCGGACCTAGCCGAACCCTTAAATGGTTTAAATCCTCAAGAATTGTAGAAAGCCGCGTCGGCTGACCCTCAAATATAAGCGCTCGCAGCCGGTTGTCATGAAAAAAAATCCCCTCCCCTGCTCGCCCGCATCCAAGCTGGCGTCGCCCTCCTTGCCTCAATCGGCTACGACGCACCGGCACCAACACCCTGCTGCACCCGCTGCCCTTCCTTCCAACTTCGATTCATTTGTTATTCGTCAGTGTCGCCGGATTCGACGCGCCTAGGCCTCGGCACTGTCGCGTTTCGTCGGGAACCAAACCGCGTAGACAACCCAAGCACTCTATGTCACCTCCAGAGCTCCTGCAGCATGTCTTCCTCCTCTCGGCGCTCGCATTTCGTCCCTCGGTCGGCCAGGCTCAACCCTCGTCCAGCAACTCGTCGACTCGACTTTATCGATGACGATTGATGTCGGTTGGTGTTGCACCGGGTCTTGAAGACAGAAGAACTGCCCGGATGGGTGTTCTACAAGTGTGAACTGGACAAAGAGAGTGCAATATTATGCGGTTGTTCTTGGGTTTCAAAGTACTTTGACCTCAATGTTCGCTTGATGTTATGTAGAAGAGTTGCAACTTTTGGTTTGGGGAAGAAGAATACATTAATCTATTGATTAAGAGAGGATAGTTGCTAGAGATGAGATTACAGAGGATTTAATGTCCAACTTTTTTCATGGGGAGACGGGGAAGAAACAAGTGTCCAAGTCACAAAAGTCAATGGAGAAGAGAAAAACTATTGACAATGAACATAAAGAGATACAAAGTATTGATTGGACTTGTAGGAGCAGTCAAGGAAGCTGTGTTTCTATTCAAGTGTGTAATTTATCCTATCTTTTTCTTTGGATCAGTTCTCCTAGTGAGGAACTGGTGAAGTATGTGCCCAAGATGCCATTCAATGAGTGATTGAGTAGTTAAGGATAACTCGATAGCCTAAAAGTAAATGAATTTGTGTTAAAAGGAAGTTATGTTTTAAGGGTTTGTCTAGGAAACCTTTTTTTAAATCCTCATATAAATATGAGTTAAGGTTTGAAGAGGCATTTGAGGAGTAAAATTATAAGGGGTCGGCTAGATATGCTCTTAGGGTGTCTCTAGCCGATCCCTTAAAACCGGTTAGAGAAGTAAATATTTGGTTTTGAGGGGTTAAACAAGACCTAGCCGATCCCTTATCGGCTTTAGCCCCTCAAAATATTTACTCCTCGCGTCGGTGGCCGCTTATATTTACTCGACCGACGTTACTTCTTAGAAAAAAAATCTCCTTTCCCCTCCCCCCTCCCCCCGGCGCTGAACCGCATCCACTTCGGCACGGTCATCCTTGCCTCCGCCGACCATCACACACCACCGCACACGCCCCGTAGCACCCACCGCTCCTCGGCCCTACTTTGATTCGGCCGCCACTCATAGATGCCACCAGATTTGACGCATCTGCACCCGTCACCGTTGTTGCCAGATTTGACGCACATACGCCCCGGCACTGCCGCATTTCATCGAGATTCATCAAAAACCGAACCGCGAAGCCACCCGGAGTGCGCTAGGTATTCCTCCTCCCGTCGCTCGCATCTCACTCGTCATCCGACCAATGGTGTATCCTCGTCCGCCGGTCAGTCGGGCTAGTCCCTCACCTAGAAACTCGTCGGCGTGCCTCTGCTGCTCATCAAGTGTGATGACTACTTGTGGCTGGTGCTGCGCTTGGTCTCGAAGGCAATAGAACATTCTGGACAGGTTTTCTTCACGTGTTAAAATGGACAAAGTGGGTACATTTTTGTGCGGTAGTTCCTCGGTTCAATTAAAATTTGTGCTTATTGTTGTAGAAATGTTGCGACTTTTTGTTTTGAGAAGAGTATATTGATATATTGATCGACATAGGTCTATTAGATGTTGGTGGACTAGTTGCTAGAGATGAGATTGCAGATGATGCAATGCCCGAGTTTGAGGAGGCAGAGAAGGAACAAATGTGCAAGTTAGAGAAGTGAATAGAGAAGAGCAATAAGGAGATGGAGAAACTATTAACTGAACTTGTAGGAGCAGTCAAGAAACTTGTGTTTCGATTGAAGTGTGCAATTTTTCTTCTCATTTTCTTTGGATCAGTACTCCTAGCGAGGAGCTGGTGAAATATGTGCCCAAGATATAATTTAATGAGATAATAGAGTAGTAAAGATTTAACTCGTCGGCCTCAAAATAAATGATTTTGTGTTAAAAAATGGGAGTTAAGTTTTAAGGATTCATCTAGGAACCGCCTTTTCTTATCTCCACAAATATAAGGGAGCTTTTAAGAGGCTAAATTTTAAGGAATCGGCTAGAGATGCCCCTAGCTAGTTACCGATAAAGTATTTGATAAAGAAACAAATTTCAGTGGAAATCAATAAAAACCAAGTGGAGATCATATGCTTCAATCTGAAAAGTAATACGGTGTGCTGGAGAGATGACCTACAAACATGTAAAGTTTCAGTCTTAGATTCAAATTCACTTACGAGCTATGAATGCTGAATTTGTTTTTTTTAGCTCCAAACTGAAACTGATTTTGAATTTTTACATGTTTGTGAAGCATCTGACACTATATTCTTCAGAATTCTAAGAACTTTTGAGTAGTAAATCTTTAACTCGATGGCCTCAAAATAAATGATTTTGTGTTAAAAAAGTTGACGAGTTAAGTTTTAAGGATTCTGCAAGGAACCGTTTTTTCTTATCCCCACAAATATAAGGAATTAAGGCATAAGAGAGCTTTTAAGGGGCTAAGTTTTAAGGAATCGGTTAGAGATGCCCTTAGCTATTTACCGAGAAAGTATTTGATAAAAAAAGATTAGTGGAAATCGATGAAAACCAAGTGAAGATCATATGCTTCAAAATTTCTGAAAAGTAATACGGTGTGCTGGAGAGATGACCTACAAACATGTAAAGTTTTAGTCTTAGATTCAAATTCACTTAGGAGCTATGGATGCTGAATTTGTTTTTTCTACCTCCAAACTGAAACTGATTTTGAATTTTTACATGTTTGTGAAGCATACGACGGTATGTTCTTCTAAGAATTTCCAAAACTTTTGAAATATGGTTTTCACTTTGTTTCATAGGCACCCGCAAAAATTTAGCTTTCATCAGATTTTTTTTCTTAGTAGTAACCCGCCATGAGAACGAGAATGTGAATTCAGGAGCAGCTAACACGTTTTTCGTAAAAAAAAAAGGTGCATCTAGCAAAGAAATTCTTGTGGGTTGCGGCTACCATGGGAAACAGATGGTGTCCGTCCATGCGGCTACAAAAGCTATGCTCCAACTGTCCATGGAGCTACCAAATACATGAGGAAAGATGCTGAGGCCGTTGCCACATTTGGGTAGACAGGAGATGCTGCGAGCAAAACAATTCACATGCCATGCATGTATGTATTAGTACATCGTTAACAACAGCACACGGTTGCTGTCCAAGTGCATGACTTTCCTAACCCACACTCAAAGTGGCAGCTTTGGATCTCCAATGTAGTTCTAGTGTTGCGTATAAAAAATGTGGTCTTCTCCCCCCAAAAAATCAGAAAAACATTAATTAGTAGGATTTTTATCGCACATGAACTAAATTAAGTAGTCTGAAATATCACCACATAGTACGTGGTAGTACCATATACATATGCAACACAAAATGGAGGTACAATGTTGACGATGTGACCGAAGTGCCAAAATCACTGTTTTAACCATTTCCGGTAACTTTAACACGATTTAAACTCTTCCATGTTTTATTTTACGATCTGATCCTTTTGGTAACGCCATAAACCGTGCCGTTTCTGCCCTACCTAGAGACGCCAAACTTGCCAATGTTTCTTCCCTGAATAGGTGGATGAGCGTTGTTGGAAACGCCAAGGGCCTTGGCGTTACGTCATGGGCCGTGGCGTTACTGGAAACGTTGTGGCCCATGGCGTTTCTGCCCTGCTACGTAGGACGCTTGGCTTGGGCATGGTTAAGTAGAAACGCCAAACTTGCCTTTGTTACGGTATGTAGCAGAAACGCCACAATGCTTTGCGTTTCTAAAAAGGGTTAAATCATGCTAAAGTTTTCAGCTGGGTTCATTTTGTGCTAAAGTTACCAAAAATGGTCAAAACAGTGATTTTTGGCCCAACCGAAGGGGTTGCCTCCGCGATGTTGAGACCCATGTATCGAGGGGCATGCATGTTGCACATTTTGTCAATGGTTCAATCGAAGGTGAGCTCGCTTGTGTCCTCGGCTATGGCTATGACGCCCGCTCCATGCCCCTTGGAGCCTAGTCATGCGTTCATTTTCGAGGATTGATGGTTTTCTTGATTTCAGGGAGGGTCATTTCATCTCCAAGGTTTGGTTTTGCCAGTTATCTTTGTCGATGTATTTTTCTCAAGTTGCAACCATACGACGAGGCCATCTTTACAATGTTCTTTTAGACATGTCTTGAGGGTTTTTAGGAGTTGCGTGTTAGGAGCGTCTATCGGTATGTTGCTTGTTCTTCTGTCTAGAACTAATTTGTAATGGTTTTTCTCGGTTTCCGCCATTTCGCAGGGCAGTTCTCGCCTTTTTTTCTTAATGTATTAGTAAAAAAATCCTTCGTTTTAGAAAATGCTTACGATGCACACATGTGTAAAGGTAATTTGGTGACCAAGAAATTAACCATAGGGTGTTTTAGTACACTATATATAATGTGGGTACTACTGTATAATTCAATTACCATATCCACTATGCTAAAAAGCCATTGGTCTAAAAAGCCGCTTTTTCCCTGGAAGCCAAACCCCATGTTCGCCGGCTGGCTCGCCGCCATTGCGCCGCCTATATATACCCCCACCAACCCTCCCCCAATGGCTCATTTCCCCTCCGCCTTCCTCCTCACCTCCCCTACTATCCCCCGCCGTCCTCTGCTTCCTCTCTTCGCCGGCCGGCCTTCCTCCAAGTTCTTGCGAACCGTACGTGCGTGCTCGAGGACGCAGTGATCGCGAGCGCGCGCGTCCAGACCAGCATGGAGCAGAGGAGCCTGCTCGCGTCGGCGGTGGGCATGGGTGTGGGCGTCGGGCTGGGGCTCGCGTCGGCGAGGTGGGCGAAGCCGGCGCACGCGGCCGACGGGGGCTCTGGCGCCGGCGCCGGCGCCGCGGAGGTGGAGGCGGAGCTGCGGCGCAATGGCGGGCTAGTCCCTCACCTAGAAACTCGTCGGCGTGCCTCTGCTGCTCATCAAGTGTGATGACTACTTTTGGCTGGTGCTGCGCTTGGTCTCGAAGGCAATAGAACATTCTGGACGGGTTTTCTTCACGTGTTAAAATGGACAAAGTGGGTACATTTTTGTGCGGTAGTTCCTCGGTTCAACTAAAATTTGTGCTTATTGTTGTAGAAATGTTGCGACTTTTTGTTTTGAGAAGAGTATATTGATATATTGATCGACATAGGTCTATTAGATGTTGGTGGACTAGTTGCTAGAGATGAGATTGCAGATGATGCAATGCCCGAGTTTGAGGATGCAGAGAAGGAACAAATGTGCAAGTTAGAGAAGTGAATAGAGAAGAGCAATAAGGAGATGGAGAAACTATTAACTGAACTTGTAGGAGCAGTTAAGAAACTTGTGTTTCGATTGAAGTGTGCAATTTTTCTTCTCATTTTCTTTGGATCAGTACTCCTAGCGAGGAGCTGGTGAAATATGTGCCCAAGATATAATTTAATGAGATAATAGAGTAGTAAAGATTTAACTCGTCGGCCTCAAAATAAATGATTTTGTGTTAAAAAATGGGAGTTAAGTTTTAAGGATTCATCTAGGAACCGCCTTTTCTTATCTCCACAAATATAAGGGAGCTTTTAAGAGGCTAAATTTTAAGGAATCGGCTAGAGATGCCCCTAGTTAGTTACCGATAAAGTATTTGATAAAGAAACAAATTTCAGTGGAAATCAATAAAAACCAAGTGGAGATCATATGCTTCAATCTGAAAAGTAATATGGTGTGCTGGAGAGATGACCTACAAACATGTAAAGTTTCAGTCTTAGATTCAAATTCACTTACGAGCTATGAATGCTGAATTTGTTTTTTTTAGCTCCAAACTGAAACTGATTTTGAATTTTTACATGTTTGTGAAGCATCTGACACTATATTCTTCAGAATTCTAAGAACTTTTGAGTAGTAAATCTTTAACTCGATGGCCTCAAAATAAATGATTTTGTGTTAAAAAAGTTGACGAGTTAAGTTTTAAGGATTCTGCAAGGAACCGCTTTTTCTTATCCCCACAAATATAAGGAATTAAGGCATAAGAGAGCTTTTAAGGGGCTAAGTTTTAAGGAATCAGTTAGAGATGCCCTTAGCTATTTACCGAGAAAGTATTTGATAAAAAAAGATCAGTGGAAATCGATGAAAACCAAGTGAAGATCATATGCTTCAAAATTTCTGAAAAGTAATACGGTGTGCTGGAGAGATGACCTACAAACATGTAAAGTTTTAGTCTTAGATTCAAATTCACTTAGGAGCTATGGATGCTGAATTTGTTTTTTCTACCTCCAAACTGAAACTGATTTTGAATTTTTACATGTTTGTGAAGCATACAACGCTATGTTCTTTTAAGAATTTCCAAAACTTTTGAAATATGGTTTTCACTTTGTTTCATAGGCACTCGCAAAAATTTAGCTTTCATCAGATTTTTTTTCTTAGTAGTAACCCGCCATGAGAACGAGAATGTGAATTCAGGAGCAGCTAACACGTTTTTCGTAAAAAAAAAAAGGTGCATCTAGCAAAGAAATTCTTGTGGGTTGCGGCTACCATGGGAAACAGATGGTGTCCGTCCATGCGGCTACAAAAGCTATGCTCCAACTGTCCATGGAGCTACCAAATACATGAGGAAAGATGCTGAGGCCGTTGCCACATTTGGGTAGACAAGAGATGCTGCGAGCAAAACAATTCACATGCCATGCATGTATGTATTAGTACATCGTTAACAACAGCACACGGTTGCTGTCCAAGTGCATGACTTTCCTAACCCACACTCAAAGTGGCAGCTTTGGATCTCCAATGTAGTTCTAGTGTTGCGTATAAAAAATGTGGTCTTCTCCCCCCAAAAAATCAGAAAAACATTAATTAGTAGGATTTTTATCGCACATGAACTAAATTAAGTAGTCTGAAATATCACCACATAGTACGTGGTAGTACCATATACATATGCAACACAAAATGGAGGTATAATGTTGCCGATGTGACCGAAGTGCCAAAATCACTGTTTTAACCATTTCCGGTAACTTTAACACGATTTAAACTCTTCCATGTTTTATTTTACGATCTGATCCTTTTGGTAACGCCATAAACCGTGCCGTTTCTGCCCTACCTAGACACGCCAAACTTGCCAATGTTTCTTCCCTGAATAGGTGGATGAGCGTTGCTGGAAACGCCAAGGGCCATGGCGTTACGTCATGGGCCGTGGCGTTACTGGAAACGTTGTGGCCCATGGCGTTTCTGCCCTGCTACGTAGGACGCTTGGCTTGGGCATGGTTAAGTAGAAACGCCAAACTTGCCTTTGTTACAGTATGTAGCAGAAACGCCACAATGCTTTGCGTTTCTAAAAAGGGTTAAATCGTGCTAAAGTTTTCGGCTGGGTTCATTTTGTGCTAAAGTTACCAAAAATGGTCAAAACAGTGATTTTTGGCCCAACCGAAGGGGCTGCCTCCGCGATGTTGAGACCCATGTATCGAGGGGCATGCATGTTGCACATTTTGTCAATGGTTCAATCGAAGGTGAGCTCGCTTGTGTCCTCGGCTATGGCTATGACGCCCGCTCCATGCCCCTTGGAGCCTAGTCATGCGTTCATTTTCGAGGATTGATGGTTTTCTTGATTTCAGGGAGGGTCATTTCATCTCCAAGGTTTGGTTTTGCCAGTTATCTTTGTCGATGTATTTTTCTCAAGTTGCAACCATACGACGAGGCCATCTTTACAATGTTCTTTTAGACATGTCTCGAGGGTTTTTAGGAGTTGCGTGTTAGGAGCGTCTATCGGTATGTTGCTTGTTCTTCTGTCTAGAACTAATTTGTAATGGTTTTTCTCGGTTTCCACCATTTCGCAGGGCAGTTCTCGCCTTTTTTTCTTAATGTATTAGTAAAAAAATTCCTTCGTTTTAGAAAATGCTTACGATGCACACATGTGTAAAGGTAATTTGGTGACCAAGAAATTAACCATAGGGTGTTTTAGTACACTATATATAATGTGGGTACTACTGTATAATTCAATTACCATATCCACTATGCTAAAAAGCCATTGGTCTAAAAAGCCGCTTTTTCCCCGGAAGCCAAACCCCATGTTCGCCGGCTGGCTCGCCGCCATTGCGCCGCCTATATATACCCCCACCAACCCTCCCCCAATGGCTCATTTCCCCTCCGCCTTCCTCCTCACCTCCCCTACTCTCCCCCGCCGTCCTCTGCTTCCTCTCTTCGCCGGCCGGCCTTCCTCCAAGTTCTTGCGAACCGTGCGTGCGTGCTCGAGGACGCGGTGATCGCGAGCGCGCGCGTCCAGACCAGAATGGAGCAGAGGAGCCTGCTCGCGTCGGCGGTGGGCATGGGCGTGGGCGTCGGGCTGGGGCTCGCGTCGGCGAGGTGGGCGAAGCCGGCGCACGCGGCCGACGGGGGCTCTGGCGCCGGCGCCGGCGCCGCGGAGGTGGAGGCGGAGCTGCGGCGGCTGCTGCTGGACGGCCGCGACAGCGAGGTCACCTTCGACGAGTTCCACCACCGCCACTGCTACCTCAGGTCCGTTGCCCTTGCCTTGCTCGCCGTTGCCGGATTCCGATCGAAGCTCCGATCTGGTCGGTCCGTCGGTTTGGTGCTTCCTGATTCGACCGACGGCTCGGCTCTGCCTGCGGGGCGGCGTTCTGTCACTGACTCACTGTAGCCAGTCTGAACTGAACTCTGCTTTCCAGCTCCTTCACCAAAATGTCCCCACCGTTACCGTCCATGTTCTTCCACCAAAAGTAAAAGGCAGTTCGTTGGGTGATTCGCACGCATGGTACCGCAGATGTTCAGTTGAGTTGGTTGTGAATTTTTCAGCAGGATTTGTTCTTAGTGTTATCATGCCATGACCAGTTCAAGTTCAGTTCAGTTTTCTGAAGTAAAATTCAGTTCAGTTCAAGTTCAGTTCAGTAATATAATGTTGATGCGTGTGTTGCAGCGAGCAGACCAAGGAGGTGCTCATCAGCGCGGCCTTCGTGCACCTCAAGCAGGCCGACCTGTCCAAGCACATCCGGAACCTCTCCGCCGCCAGCCGCGCCATCCTCCTCTCCGGCCCCACCGGTCAGTCCTCCTCTCCCTCCGGCCACCGTCATGATCTCTTTCCACCTCTGCTGCTCCGTTACAGTTGTACATCACCTTCAGGTTTAACTGTGGCTTCATGTATGTTTGCAGAGGCTTACCTGCAGTCGCTTGCCAAAGCTCTGTCGCACTACTACAAGGCCCGGCTGCTGCTCCTCGACGTCACCGACTTCTCCCTCCGGGTCAGCAAATTTCGATACCGCTTGTTTTCGCCTTCGCTTCTGAATTTTTTGTTGTTGCTGAATGTTGTTGTGTGCTGCAGATCCAGAGCAAGTATGGGGGCTCCAGCAAGGCCTTGGTGAGTAAACCAACATGCCTGCTTTGTGTGCCAGTG
The DNA here is from genome assembly GCA_963921465.1 of Triticum timopheevii. Taxonomy (NCBI): domain Eukaryota; kingdom Viridiplantae; phylum Streptophyta; class Magnoliopsida; order Poales; family Poaceae; genus Triticum; species Triticum timopheevii. The sequence goes on from OY997262.1 coordinate 476,941,974, forward strand.
TTGTTGGTTGGGGCATCTTGAGATTTTTATTTGGGCAACTTGGCAAACTGGGTCCCTGATTGGATTCAGCAATGGCAGGCCCACAGCGTGACTGATAACAGAAGAAAAAGATATTGCCATCACTCAATTTTGTCTGCATATACATAGCCGTCGCGTCACTTATTTTAGACTGATTTACATGGATTTGTTGTTTTTATGTGCTCTGAAAACATGCCACTTTTTGGACAACCTGAAAATATGCTTGTGTTGTGCAGGTTCAGAACCAGTCCGTGTCCGAGACGACGTTTGGGAGGGTGTCCGATTTCATCGGATCTTTCGCGATGTTTCCAAAGAAGGATGAGCCAAGAGGTACCAGGGCATTACAATTCAACCTATTTTATTTTATTTTTGCAAGGGTACATACAGTGTACTGTCTTTGATATGCTTTTTCGTTTTGATCAACAAAAAAGGGGTTTTCGACATTTGTTTACTCTTCAGTATGTAACTTTAGAGTACATACAATTCAACCTGTTTTATTTTATTTTTGCAACAGTACCATACCGTGTACGTAAAACTAGCTGTTATATGTACTTTTTGTAGCCCCTTTTTCCACCTACCAAGTTTTAAAAAAAAATGGAAACCTCATTCTAAATAAGAGTTCAGTTTGGTTGCTCAATATTTTGAGATTTTGACTAGTTTCATGTCCTGTTGTGGATGAAACCCTTATGCAGAATCATTGCGTCGTCAGACAAGCAGTGCAGATTCGAGAGCTAGGTAATCTATACTTGCCAGTTTATTTGTTGAATGCGGAGATTAAATATGTACTGTTATCTGATCTATATACCTACTGTTCCTTTGTTCTTCAGAGGCTCTGATGTTGCTAGCAATGACCCTTTACTCCGGAAAAATGCCTCCATGCCATCTGATATGAGCGACGTTGGATCGCAGTGTTCTGTACATTCAGGTGAATATCGTTGTCCAGTTTTATTTTTTACCATCAGCGTTTAGTCATTTTGATTTGAGTATGTGCAGAATTGAGTGTAGATATTTCATACTCCTAGATAACAGTTACCAATGTCCAGTGCATTCAGGCTGCATGACAACCACGTTTTCAGGTTTAATTATGCACATGAGTTTGTACTAGTTCATGAAAATGAAGTGCTGGCATACAAATGGCATCTGTACTACAATTGCTGCTCTGTGTTTTCAGTGCTTTTACCTTAGACAGATTATTCATTTTTACACTACTAGTGAAGTAAAACAAGAGAATCATTGCCCTAATGGCTTAACCTTTTCTGTTGATGACATTTCAGCTAGGCGAGCCAGCAGCTGGTGTTTCGATGAGAAAGTTCTGATACAGTCACTTTACAAGGTAATAATTATACTTCTTGGCTGAACTAGACTAGCTCTGTTTTTCCATGGTTTTCTTATCCTCTGACCACTTTTACAGGTCATGATTTCTGTGGCTGAAAGCGAACCCATTATTCTTTACATAAGGGATGTTGACCACTTCCTTCACAGATCGCAAAGAACTTACACCATGTTCCAGAAAATGTTAGCCAAGTTATCCGGGCAAGTGCTGATACTAGGCTCCCGGCTACTCAACTCTGACGCTGAGTACAGCGATGTGGACGACAGAGTTAGTAGCCTGTTCCCTTATCATGTTGACATTAAACCCCCACAGGAAGAAATCCATCTCAATGGTTGGAAGACTCAAATGGAAGAAGACGCAAGGAAAATTCAGATTCAGGACAACAGAAACCACATTGTGGAGGTACTCTCGGCAAACGATCTAGACTGCGATGATTTGAGCTCAATCTGCCAAGCAGACACTATGGTCCTCAGCAACTACATCGAGGAAATTATTGTGTCGGCAGTCTCTTACCATTTGGTTCATACCAAGGATCCTGAATACAAAAACGGGAAGCTCCTTTTGTCTTCCAAAAGGTTCGACAATTTATCTCAATGTCAGTATTAATTAGCTTTGTTCTGGTTTTCTTAACAAAATGTTACTCTGCAGTTTGTCCCATGGATTAAGCATTTTTCAAGAAACTGGCCTTGGTGGGAAAGACACGCTGAAACTCGAAGCAAACGAGGTATTTATGATGTAGTACATATGCTTAAAATAGTGTGCCAGTTTACCTATGAGGCTAACTTCAATGCTACTGCTTGCAAAGGATGGTCTGAAAGGTGCACCTGGATCTAAGAAACCTGAGAATGATAAATCGCCGGGTAAAGATGGCGACGCCCCGCCACCAAAACCAGTAAGTTCTGTTCAGTTTGCTTGTGCCTTTTGTTCTGCTACATATTTGCAAAAAGACAGGGTAGGGAAAGACTGGTGACCGATCCCATTTTATTTAAAACAAGACCGGAGTCACTCACTACACGTTACAGAAATTAGGGTACACCTCTTTTTACTGCCATGCTGAAGTATCTTGTTTGGTACTAGTTTACTGAATGCCGAGCAAAGCAAAACATGGTAGTTTTTCTTTGGAAACATTGACAGAAGTTCTTATCCTTGATGCTTTTCTGTCTGAGCAGGAAATACCTGACAATGAGTTTGAAAAGCGTATCAGACCAGAGGTTATACCACCCAGTGAGCTAGGAGTGACATTTGATGACATTGGAGCCCTGGCTGACATCAAAGAGTCGCTTCAGGAGCTGGTCATGCTTCCTCTTCGACGGCCCGACCTTTTCAAGGGAGGAGGACTTCTAAAGCCTTGCCGTGGAATATTGCTGTTCGGGCCACCTGGAACTGGCAAGACAATGCTTGCTAAGGCTATAGCAAATGATGCCGGCGCCAGCTTCATCAATGTGTCAATGTCCACCATCACATCCAAATGGTTTGGGGAGGACGAGAAGAATGTCCGAGCATTGTTCAGCTTGGCTGCAAAGGTGGCTCCTACTATAATCTTTGTGGATGAGGTAGATAGTATGTTGGGGCAGCGCGCTCGCTGCGGTGAGCATGAGGCGATGCGGAAGATCAAGAATGAGTTCATGAGCCATTGGGATGGCATCTTGTCAAAGTCCGGTGAAAGAATCCTCGTTCTTGCCGCGACAAATCGACCGTTCGACCTTGATGAAGCCATCATTAGAAGATTCGAGCGCAGGTCTGTTCAAATGCAGCATTATGTTCGGGGAGAAAAGATATGATGTGGTTGTTGCATGATGAGATGCTAATTATTTGCTCCTATCTGTCACCTAAACAGAATCATGGTTGGCCTTCCAACTCAGGATAGCAGAGAGCTGATTTTAAGGACAGTTTTGTCGAAGGAGAAGGTCGATAAAGACATCGAGTACAAGGAGCTTGCGACCATGACCGAAGGTTACAGCGGCAGTGATCTTAAGGTTAGTGCGTTTCCTTTTAACCCAGGTTAGTAGGTAGTATCTGGCTGGATCACTGAAAGTTGTTAATTTGTTTTGCATCCAGAATCTTTGTGTGACAGCTGCTTACCGGCCGGTTAGGGAGCTTCTGAAGAAAGAACGGTTGAAAGAGATGGTAAGGTTACTTAGAAAATGTTTTTGCTTCTTAACCATTTTTTCATTTATTTAAGTTTGGTGTCTTTGAGTTTCTGCAAAACCAATTATGAACGAACACGTATATACTCTTTTGATGCCTCAGGAAAGAAGGAAAACAGAGGCAGAACAGAAAACCGCCGCGGCAGCAGAGGATTCAAACAAGCCAGAGAGCAAGAAGGTGAGTTCAGATAACAAAGAAAACAATCCAGAGAAGGTGGATTCATCAGATAGCAAAGAGGGCAGTTCAGAAAGCAAAGAGGATAGTTCAGAAACCAAGGCTGAAGGCGACAAGGAAGCGGTCGTCGATCTTAGGCCTCTGACGATGGAGGACCTGAGGCAGGCCAAAAATCAGGTGAGCTGCTTGCTGCCCTGACTTGCATTTTTGCATTGTTAGCATTGATAGAAGGAGGCCACTAAACCGTTTGTGATGGTTTGCAGGTCGCCGCGAGCTTCGCCGCGGAGGGCGCTGTCATGAACGAGCTGAAGCAGTGGAACGACCTCTACGGCGAAGGCGGGTCGAGGAAGAAGGAGCAGCTGACCTACTTTTTGTAGAACCGAACGGATGGTGAATCTGAATGTGTTGTGTTGGGCAAATCGCTGAAGCCTTGGCAGCAGAGCATATGTTGGTGGGAAAGGAGAGAGGATTTCCTGTGAGAAACTGAGTTAGGATCTTGGAATGAATGGACTCCTTGAGATGTGTGGCCGGTGGCATTGGATCATGTGCGATTCTTTTATACGAACAAGTATTGTAGTTATTCATTATTATACTAGTAAGATGCCCGTGCTACGCATAGCACGGGATCACACAAAATTAGTTGAATTTAAGTTATAGTCAGGAACCATACGTTGCTATGGACAATAAAAAAAGTACCGAGACATATTCAGGAACTGGATGTTGCTACAAACAATAAAAAAGGTACGGAGACATAGTTAGGAACCGGATGTTTGCTACGGACAATAGAAAATATACTGACACATTGATCGAAATGATGCTATATTGTTGATAGATACACATCAAGCACAATCAAACATATGGTATATTTGAATAAAGCAAGAAAATGAACAGCACTTGCAATACATTTTTACTGAGCAAAGAAACAAAATGTACATTAAAACATGCTTTGAAATCATGTGAATATAGAAGGGGAGAGTGCACATGTACACACACAAACACAAAGTTATACTGGACCTCTTGTAACTTGCTTACATCAACCATGTTTCGGCAACAAAAAAATATACCAATAACACACAGTAAGGAAACAAATATTTGTGGTGTGACCTGAAAAAATGGATGTGGAGATACCTAGCAAAGAAGGGCGTCGATGACCAAGAGACTTGCTGTAGGCGTCATCCAAAAAATTTGAACAGAGGGAGTAACAAAGAGAACTACCAAAAAATAATTCAAACACAGGTATGATTTGTTTTTTTACAAAATATCAGGAACACTAAAGCAAGTATCTAAGTTATTTTCTTGAAACTTCTCTGCAAAAACTACAGAACCATACATAGGGAAGCAATTTTAGATGACTGACCCTACTTAAAAAGACTGAATTTTTACAGCCACGAAATTGCACACAAAGAGAACTACCAAAAGATAATTCAAACACAGGTATGATTTGTTTTTTTACAAAATATCAGGAACACTAAAGCAAGTATCTAAGTTGTTTTTCTGAAACTTCTCTGCAAAAACTACAGAACCATACATAGGGAAGAAATTTTAGATGACTGACCCTAGTTAAAAAGACTAAATGTTATAGCCACGAAATTGCACTTTATTCATACCTTGTACTACACGCCAAGAACTTCTTTGTACCATTTCTTTGTAAAAGTTGCAATGAAGTTGAGCTGACCATCCTTTTGCTCATTCAGGAGAGTAAGGTGCCCGTGCGTCAGTATGGAACAATAACATGCAAATGCTGATTAACTGTATTGTGATATTTCCTACTACATGTCTTAGTCTTCTTACCTATATCGCCTCCGCCCATCACTCAACTCATGGCTCCAACTCACAGATCTCCACCGTAGAACATATTTTCTCATCACATCCAGAACATCCCTAGCCCATTTCTACCAAATACAATAACCATTGATAGGCCAACAACCATGAACGGCAATAGAGCTGCAGTACCTGGGTGCTCACGATGAAACGAAATCAGTACTTGGGTGCTCACGATGAAACCAAATCAGCTATTGGCAGCAAGGACACGAGATAAATAGAACTTCTTGAAGTGCATTACTTGTATTAGGAATTTAAAACAGAGAGCATCCACCTAAATACTGGCAGTAAGGTAGCAGCTTTGTACTATTAGAAATGCTAGTTCCACAAAATTTTGGAGTTCATCCCGCAGATAATACAAAGAGGAAATTCCTCATCCATGAGCTTTCATATGGCAAGCATGTCGAGATACAAGCTTCCTCTAAAGGTATATTGTCCAAAATTGCAGTTCTATTATCCAAAATTTTATCTACATGCAACTTACTACTTATGTATTGGATCACAGAACAATAGTAACCAACAATTGCAGAAAAGAACTTGATCATAGGCAGGGCAAATTATATGAGTATATCTGTATATGTACCAGATATGTTGAGATCCATGCTATTGTTCTGACATGTAGCAGTACATCAGTATCCGCCCGTCGCCTTCATTGCAGTAAGCATACAGGCGAAGAAGGTTGACATGCCAGAACCTGGCCATCACCTCCAATTCTATTGCGAAATCACTTTTGCATTTCATTGTGACAGCAGACTGCCAAAGCCTCTTCAAACAACTGTTTTCCCATCAGATAATGGCCCTAGTGACCGATTACAATATTTTTAATCTATTTGATTAGCCTATATCTCTTAAAAAAGATTATTAAACTACAGGAGACCCGAAGTTGATCAATAAACATATCACACACGCAATATTGTGGATGAAATATAGGTGTGCGCACCTCCTGGCAAACGATATTGCGGCGCAAATCATGCAGGCAGAGCATGGCAACAGCCGCGGAATCGTCGCCGTGGAAGACTCCTCAGTGACACACACCAACGCTCGGCTACACCGGATGATGTTGTGTCAGCGTGATTGTGATGCTAACAAAGCATATTCCTAGAAGTCAACAATTGAAGCGGGGTGGCCTCGGCACAATAACACTTACAGTTCAGAGCATGTATTGCCCATCAGAATAAACACTTGAGTCCTCGACTCCTCGTCTGTGGCGGAAGCCGCTGCTTTCCGTGAGCGCGGGGTACGCGGCCGCCAGGAGGCAGATATTTGCGTACACATCGGCACCGGCATCGGGCACGCCGCGCCAGCTGAGAGCGGCATGGACGGCCCGTAGCTCGATGTCCTTGACAACGCGACTTCGTGCGGGATGGCAGTGTAGAGAAACTTGGCATGCCAACCAACCACCGCCATGTCTCCGTCTCCGATGGCCGGGATGCATGGTCAGATCTAAAAGGAGAGATACTGGGGCAAGCTCAAAGCCAATTCTGATTTGCTAAGATCCCCTAACTACAAGCATAGCTATACAACAGGAGGGATCCTTGCCCGCTCCACTCAACTACTGCGGTCGCCGGGAAAGAGAGGCAAGGAGCCGGCGGCAAGGAATTTGGCAGGGTTCTCGAAGCTCCTTTGTTTGCGTCGCGAGAGGAGGAGAAACGTCTCAACTATTGGCGTTGTGGTTCGGAACTCTTCCCCAATGTTCTATCCATTACGGGGGTGTTCTTGCAAAAGTGTGAGTCAGGTGGCTCGGGCACAACCCATCTCAATCTCAGCCATACATTCAGATCGGACGGTGCACATTACGCAAAGGCAGGCACACCATCACCACCAACTGACATTTTTATAGGAGTAGAGATATGTTGTAGCTGGTTTGTTAGCCTGTGTGTATATCTGGATTGAATTTTAGCATGGACTGTTTATGTTTAGGCTGTTTGTAATGTGAAGGACTGTTAGAAATATAGTATGTCAGTGTTATTTAGTACCACCGTGATGTGTTTGCTTCAGTTGTTCACTCAGATAAAGAATGTTCATTGTGAGTCTCGGATAAAGATCATGTTCCTTGCGAGTCTGTTAAAGATCATGATCTGTTAGGAATAAACTGCGACGGCGTGTATTGAGGGCATTGTCGTGGAGCTTAGGTGTGTTGGGGCGTAGTGTTGCGTTGTACTTGGTTCTCCCTGTGTTCTTTTCCGGTGGTGTTGTGCGTGATCCGGGTATCCTAGGATCAGCATTGTATGCGAGCTGCCTCTCCATCTTGTGTTTGTTCGACCGTGTACGTTGTTCGGGTGTTGCTTTATATGTAGGGGGGGGGGGGGGGGAGCCTATTTCGAGAGTTCAAGCTTCATCAAAAGCATGATAACATTCTAAAATAGTATAACTCTTCACTAGAAGGGTGCAGATAGTAAATCTGACCAATCCTGTAACCCCATTTCCTATTCATCCATGTTTTACTATCTGCCTTCCAAGACCACTTAGTAGGGAAATCACAATAAGTCAAAGTTCTAGCACAGGCATGTTTTCTATTTGCAACAAACCATTCGGTTAACATGGTTTTCTGAATCCAATTTCTATCAGCCACTGCACGGAGGCTAGCTTGTGTGCGAAAGTGCACAATGTGTTCATTAAGCAGATGGACAGGAAGCCTTTCAACTGAAGGGGTTTTACCATGTATTTCAAAGCCATATACTCTCCGATCGGAGTTATCTATACCACTATATAGTGTACCAATATCAACTCATACAGGCCGTTGGATATTTGCAATCAAACGGTTCACGTTCAATAACTGTAGCAAGGAAACTACGTGGCCACATATACACCATTTGATAGGGCAATCTAACGGTCCACAGTAGTGGGATTCGCGGTGCTGGGGCGTCCTGCGTTGCCAGCCTGCCCGTACGCGTGAAGATTCCTCTCACTGATATCTAGAAAATTCTGGCGTGCTCCTGAGCCCTACAGTACTCTAGCAAGTAGACTAGAATTGACCAGACACATTCGAGTGGACAGCTACTTAGGAAAAAAATGACGATTGATGGGAGAGAGAGAGAGAGAGAGAGAAATTGCATGCGCCAGATTAGTGAATGGTAAGTAAGCAGAAGCTTAATACTATGTGTTAGGCTGTACTTTCTCTTATAAATTCATTTTAGATATATTATGACATGACTTTTCTGTTGTTTCTACCAATAATTTATTTGTGTAAAATCCTAATTGATTAGACAAACCTACCGTTGTCAATGTAAGCATGTAGGTGTACCATATTATGCCTGAAAAATGAAGTTAATAAATATTGGCAATCGGACTACTTGCACCAACACACAACATTTCATAATAATTCTAAAATCTACAAGTGCATGGCACGTGCCATTTACTAGTAGTCACATAATGTAGCGACACGCCCTGTACTCTTCAATTTCATCAACTTCCTCATCTCCGGTCTGTCTAATCGCATAAATTGAAGAGGCACACAAGAATCCAAAACACAAGAATATGCATCAACCAAAGCGCCTACCAATCAGTGGTTTGTGATTTTCGGCTGGCTCCGCCACTGCCTACCATAAAACTACAAGCTAATTTAGTTCGACAAAGAAACTGGCACCCCGAGAACCCTAAATCTCATAATACAACAGCATATAGGACAACCAATATCACAAAGCCCTGAAAAAGAAAGCTGCAGCAAAACCGTACATAAAACATCATAACCATAGCAAGTAAGAAATCCATAACCACAAGCAAGGCATCCAAACAAGCATCCGCATACGAGCATATCAGCAGTATGTAAAGTAGAGGAAGCAGAGGATCAGATATAGAAAAGAGAGCTAGACAGAACAACCAACAGCAAAGCATATACTCCCTCCGTTCCTAAATATTTATCTTTTCTAAAGATTTTAAATGGACTACCACATACGGATGTACATAGACATATTTTAGAGTGTAGATTCACTCATTTTGCTCCTTATGTAGTCACTTGTTGAAATATCTAGAAAGACAAATATTTAGAAACGGAGGGAGTAGTATAAAGTTGAGAGGTCGGAGCGGACAGTATTGTAAGTAAATACAGTAAGCACATGTATTTTAGCCCATGACAAAAAACGGACGCATACCCAGCGCTCAAAACAAGCCAGCAAACAAAAGCCCACCACGGATGCTCTTCTCAGCATGAGGCAAATACTGTACAAGCACGAATCTCAATGCATTAATTAAACGGCTATGCTCGAGACTAAACTAAATCTCAGCTGAATAATAGCAATCCCGATTTAAAAAATATTACTACCTCCGTCCCTAAATAGATGACATATAAATTCAATCAAAATTCAATGCTTGCTTAGTTTGACGAAGTATATATACAAAAATATTAAGACAAAAAATATATAATTATATCAATATATCGGCCATAAGATATATTTTCGTAATCTATTTATCCAATATTGCAGTTGTTGATATTTTCTTCTAGATATTTGGTCAAACTCAGAAAGAATTTCTGTTTTGACTGGATTTATACGCCATGTATTTTGGGACAGAGGGGGTAAAAGTGTATATAATGTTATTACTGATGTATATAGAAAATGTTCCTAATATATACAGAAATGTACAATGTATATGCAAAAAATTGACATAAAAAGTATTTAAAACAGTATTAATCATTTATTTAAAATATGTTAAGCATGTATATAAAAAATGTTTCTGATGCATACAAAAAAGTACAATGCGTACAAAAGAAAGTAAACATAAAAAACATATGTCAAAAATGTTAATCATGTAATTTTGTTCTTGAATACGCAAAGCTTGCGTATCATTTCATTGATAGAAGAACTAGAATGAGTACAGAGGGTACAACACACGACCCGCGTGAACATGGAGCTTGGAGCAGAGAAACAATGGATGCTCGTCCCAAACAGAGAATACAACATAGCTAAACCTACCAAACCGAGCCAAGAGCAGTGATGGCAGACCAACGAGAACTCCAACATCGTCCGAGCCAAAGCCTGGCTCGTGGACACTGCGAGCTAGCAAGATAGTGCCTTCAAGAAGGAAGACGACGCCGAGACTCCGTCACTATCCGGTCCGGGAGACCCGGACCTAGGGTTCCCCTGAGCTCGAAAAGGGGTGAAACTGAAGGCCTTGACAACGCCTCCAGGGAAGAAAATGAAACCGGTGGGCGCCATCTCTGCTAGCACCGGCGAGCCGAGCAGGGATCTCTCCCTGGCCTGAAGCTGAGCGATCCCATAGCCGCCGAATCCGGGATCGTAGATGGGGAGGCCGACGTTGATCGGAACCACCAAGTCAGGGGGGTTAGCGGGGTTGCACTTGTTGTCGGAGGGTGGCACCATCACTGAACCCAGGAGCGCATTGGATCTGGCAACAGGGGGGTCTTTGAGGTGTATAGGCTATGGCGGGCGATGAGGCGAACCACGTGGGGGTCTTGGCACGATGGTGTCTAGCAACGCCAGCAAGCAAGGACTGGAAGACCCAGATCCGAGCTGTCGTGGGGCCTTAACTATCGGGACATCGGCGAGTTAGGTAAGCTGGAAGGGGCGCAACTACCCGGTCGCCGGGGCCGGAGCTACCCGGTAGACGACGCCGGTAGCGAAGGACGTCGGAGAGACGCAGGCCTAAGGCTACCGGGGCTGGAACAGCGCCAGCAAGGACCTGGCGCGAGGGGCCCCGAGTCAGCCACAACCATTTCTTTTCAATTGTGAGACGTACGCATCGCTGCCACCGCGCGAGAGCCGTCACCGTGGCGCAGGAGGGGCGCACCTGCACCACGGAAGGCAGGCCACGAACGCCCCGCAACCGGCCGCAGACTACAAACCCCAACCATGGCAGGCAAGCACCAACAAGACTGGAACACAGTCCCGGAGGGGTGGTGAAGCTGCAGGGAGTGGCGCCCATGGCAACGGCTAGGAGAACCAGAACCACCGCGGCCGGCAGGCTCGAGCAACAACTGGTGGGGGAGGGTCCGAGAATCGTCGGGAGGACGCCAGGTCACGCGGTGAAGGGGGTGGAGGCGCGTGGGGAGGGGGCGTCCAAGGCGGCCGAGGATGACGGGGGATGAGGGCCGCCACCGGCCGTAGACGCGCGGGGCCAAGCCGTCCAGGGGGGCCGGATCCGTCGCTGCTGGACCGGCAAGGTGGGGCGCCGCGGCGGCAAAGAGGCGTCGTGCGAGGTGCGGAGTTGAGGGGTTTGGGGGTGCGAGGGACCCAGATCCGCCCCGCCGCCACCATCTTGGGGCTCGGCCCGGCTTTGCCGGCCAGCCCTCCGGCAGCGGCGGGGTTTCCCCCCGTGTTGCCAGAGGAGGGCGACGCGGAGGTTAGTCTCCTTTCTTTACTAGCCTCGTTACCACTATCCTCGCTCCATCACCAGTTTCCTTAATCATGTATTTTGAAAATGTTAATCTTGTGTATAAACAATGTTTCATATGTGTACAAAAAAATGTATAATGTGTATGAAAAGGTCGACATAAAAAATGTATGTCTGAATTTTTTTTAGTAATGTATTTAAGAAAAGCTCGAATGTGTACACAAAAAATGTTTCATGTATTAGTTAAAAAAATTATGTATTTGAATAAATGTTAAACATGTATAAAAAAATTATGTTCAATATGAAAAGTGAAAGAAAAAATTATATGAAAAGAAGAACAAAGAAAGCCGAAAAAGAAACAAAGAAAATAAAAGAAAAAAGAAAAACCCAAAGAAAGTTAGTGCAAAAGATGAAAAACAGTAAAAACCAATAAAGAAACAAGGAAAAAATGAAGAAAAAAAGATGAAAAAAAGAAAGAAAGAAATAAAACCGAAGACAATAAGAAGAAAACAAGAAAGCAAAGAAAAAAACCAGTGAACCCCAAGAAAGAAACAAAGAAATCCAAAGGACAAAGAAAAAAGATAGAAAAAACCCAATGAAAACCTAAGGGAAAAAACAGGCTAAACCAGTACTACGACCGACCGAGACGAGGCGGCCCAGAAACGTTGCGCCAGGGAAAATGCTTCAGGCGAGGCGAGCGCACATGTGAGGTCGCTGTCGCATCCCGGCCGCCGGCCGGCAGCAGGGTCTGGTCGCCGGTCCGGACGGGATGAGATGGGGCCGATCGATCCTCAGCGCCATGCAAACACTAGCTAGACTCGGTCGTCCAGATACCTACCAGTATGCAGGCACGAGTAAACTTGCTTGTCTCGTTCCGCTCGTCGCTTAGCACATCCCAGAGTATGCCGTCTCCGTTGTGCGTCCGCCGGCGTGCTCCATTCCAGCTCGTCGGTAGTAACGTGCGTCCCGGTCACCCCAAATGGCTCCACATTGAACGCTTCCCGGCCAAACCATTCGTCGGTATATACTCGGCGGTACGAGTACAAGACAGTCATCAGTACCTCACTCCACCCTGCCCCTGCCCGTGCCCATCGATGGCTCCGCCGCTCCCAACCTTCCTCCTCGCCCTCCTCGCGGCAGCGGCAGCGGCCATCTCGCTGGCCACAGCGGCGGCGGTGTTCCCCAAGGAGGCGCTGCCGACCAGCTCGGGCTACCTCTCCGTCGATCCGTCCGCCAACGCCTCCCTCTTCTACGCCTTCTACGAGGCCAGCGCCCCGCTCGCCGCGCCGCCCGACACGCCGCTGCTCCTCTGGCTGCAGGGCGGCCCGGGCTGCTCCGGCCTCATCGGCGACCTCTTCGAGCTCGGCCCCTACCTCGCCGCCCCCGACGGCGCCTCGCTCTCCCGCAACCCCTTCGCCTGGAACCGCCGCTTCGGGCTGCTCTTCCTTGACAGCCCGCTCGGCACCGGCTTCAGCGCCGCGCCGTCGCCCGCCCTCATCCCCAGGGACCAGCCCGCCGTCGCCGCCCACATCCTCGCCGCGCTCCAGTCGTTTTTCGACGCCAGCCCGCCCGCGTTCCGCGAGCGGCCCTTCTTCCTCTCGGGCGAGAGCTACGCAGGCAAGTACGTCCCGGCCGCCGGGGCGCATATCTTCGCCGCGAACCCGACGCTGCCGGCGTGGCGGAGGATCAACCTCCGCGGCGTGGCCATCGGGAACGGGCTCACGCACCCGGTCGCGCAGGTGGCCACGCACGCCGACTCGGCCTACTTCATGGGCCTCGTCAACGCGCGGCAGCGGCGGGAGATGGAGGCGATGCAGGCGGAGGCGGTGGCGCTCACGGAGGCCGCGCGGTGGCGGGAGGCGGCTGACGCGCGGGGCCGCGTGCTTGACTGGCTGCAGAATGCCACGGGCCTCGCCACGCTCTACGACTTCGCCAAGCAGCGGCCGTACGCGTCGGCTGGCGTCGGGAAGTTCCTCAACAGGGCGGAGGTCAAGGCAGCGCTGGGCGCGCTCCCGGACGTGACGTGGGAGGGGTGCAGCGACGCGGTGGGAGAGGCCATGTACGAGGACGTGATGAAGAGCGTGCTGCCGGAGGTGGAGGCGCTTCTCCGGCAGACGCGCGTGCTGCTCTACCAGGGCATCCGCGACCTCCGGGACGGCGTCGTGTCGCAGGAGGCGTGGATCAAGGAGCTGCGCTGGGACGGCCTGCACGCTTTCCAGGACGCCGAGCGCGCCGTGTGGCGGACCGGCGAAGGGGAGGAGCAGGAGCTCGCCGGGTACGTGCAGTGGTCGGGGGCGCTGACGCACGTGGTGGTGTACGGCGCCGGGCACCTCGTGCCGGCGGACAACGGGCGCGCGACGCAGGAGATGATTGAGGGATGGGTCACGCAGACGGGCATCTTCGGAAGCGGCATGAGGTAGTGCGGCCTGTTGCCGGTCGGCGACCTGATTCTTGCGGCTTGACGAAGCTGGCCTTTTGTCGCGACGAAAATTGTTGCAGTAATACTAATGATTTTTTGACGTGTGGGCTACGGCTATGTGTGGGGCCCGCTTGTCTCGTGTATTTTGTGTTGATCCATCATGTGTTGTCTCGTGCGCTTGTGTGTGTTGATGGGGGTGTGAATGGTCGGATGAGGTTTCTCTTTGTGCCCGCTCCGGTAAGTACTCCCTCCGTTTTTTAGATTTGGTCAAAGTCAAGCTTTGTAAACTTTGACAAAGTTTATAAACAAAGATATTAACATATACAATAACAAATCAATACAATTAGATTCGTTATTGAATGTACTTTCACATCGTATAGATTTGTTATGGTAAATTTTTATACATTTTTCTATAAATTTGGTCAAACTTTACAAAGTTTGACTTCAGTCAAACCTAATATGCAGAGTAAATAAAAACGGAGGGAGTATATGATTTGTTCCCCGTGCTCATAGTTGTGTTTAGGGTTTTTGTTTAATACTAACTACATAGGATTGGATTGGATTCAATTCAGATCAATTCGGACCCAATCGATTGCGGTTCAGTAACAATAATACTAGATGGCAACTTCTTAGGATGTTCATGGAAGATCGGTGTTGTTAGTGCTGTTCTTGCTACAATCACAATGTTAGATTGGTACTGCTTAGGGTGTTGATGCTAGATTGGTGTTGTTGGTGGTGTTCTTGGTGCATTGACCATTAGATTGATGATGTTGCTGATGTTCTTAGTAGATTGGTGGTTAGGATGTGTGCATGATCATAGTACGTGCTTTATGATCATAGTAAGGACAATGCATGCGCATGCTACAAACAGTAGTAGGACAAATCTGCATGCTATAAATAGTAGTAGGCCAAATTTGAATCCATTTTGGGTGGTTTTGAACATAGCACTGATCATTTGCAATTGCCACCGGTCAGTGGCAGTTGCAAATGATCAGTGCTATGATCAGATCATAACACTGCCCAAGTGCAACTGCCGGTGATCAATGGCAGTTGCAGACAATCATGATCTCCGTACTTACTCGTCCACTTACCTAGCAAGGTCGTGAAGACGGACTGGGACATCGAGAGTAGAGGGGCGCATGTCATCGTTGGCGCCGAGGATGCCGAGGACATCATCCCGATGAACCGCTGGTTGAAGTGGGTCTACGTGCCGGGCAGGGTCGACACCATGAGCCAGTCGCTAGGCATTGAACGCAGGCCTAGGATCGGCCACGAGGAGGTAACACGGGATCCGCTAAGGTTCTAAGTGCCGATCAAGGACGAGAAAGATATCGCCATGCTTGTCATCCCGCGGGCCTTCAGGACAGTGATGAAGCAATGGTTATAATCAAGCTATTGGAGGTATGCCCTAGAGGCAATCATGTTATGATATTATTTCCCTATGTATTGATGAGTTATTTCTTTTGTCTTTGAACATCACCAATGATATATATCAATAAATATGTGGCTCGTTTGTGAAACTATATATTGTATGATGATTGTTCTAATTGTCCTTGGTTGATAAGGTTATGCGGGCACATACCGTCTGACTAGTATATGATTCGGTTGATGGCTATATTTCACAAGTCATGGGCATGGATATGTTAAACCGATAGTATGGACTTGCAGATGGAGATCACCGAGTTGGACAGACCCACTTTGAGACGCAACGAGATATTCTTATCTGTTAGTCTCAGGTATGATTTATATGTCATGTCCTAGGCCTGAGATCCTCGCATGTTCTCGGGATGAGGATCGAATCACTTAGGATCTATCAAATTCTACTCCGTAACTAGGTAGTCATAAAGGTAGCTTTCAAGTGGTGAGACATGCCGCAGACATGGTTGACCAAGATGAGATTTGCCCCTCCTATAAGGAGAAACATTCTCTGGGTCCTCTCGAGTGATCAAATTCGGAAAGCATGGCCATGCTACTTGGTTTAAGAGTTAACATGGTTCGGGAATCCGTATCACAGTTTCAAGAAGAGAGGTCGAGCTACCACAAGGGTGACAAGTACTCGCCTTGAGCTCAACAACATATATTGTGAGGCAAAAGGAATGTCTCATATGACATATTGTTGAGGTTTGTCAAACAACTTTACGCACACATGGGAGTTGACACATCCTGCTAGGAGCCGCTACCAACCACTACTAGGGATAAGCCTAGTAGTGGCGCGGGGTCCCGCGCTACTCCTAATTAGCTGTAGCGTGGGGCTAGAACCTGCGCCACTACTAAATGTGTATCTTTTCCTTATTTATGTAGTATTTATACATCAGTTATATAGTCCAACATACATGTACATCATTGAAAGTATATGATGGAATAATGTCTCATCTTCAAAATGATATAACAATATCTCATCATCATCATCATAGTGATATAACAATATCTCATCATCATCATAGTGATATAACAATGTCTCATCATCATCATAGTAATATAACAATGTGTCACAGGCTCACAGCCCTGGCATTAGCCTTGCCTAGCATTGCATAAGCATCCATGCATCATACTTCAAATTTTGTTAAATTTGAAATGGCGATTGATCCAACCCTAGCACCAAATCAAATCAACTAGTTCAAACTCAAAATATTTTCAGTGAACCCAAAATGCCCTTCAAAATGTTCATTATTTATGGAAAAAAGGTGAAAACCTTAACCAGAGATGATTCGCATTTTTCTATGGCATTTATGGTCTCTGAATTAGTCCAATAATTATTTGCATTGGAGTTATAAATTCATATATTATATTTATAGCTCCAATAATTTTGAAACTTTTTCTGGAGCTCTGGGATAAGCCATCACCACTAGGGAAAAGTCTAACAGTAGCGCTGGTTTTTTGTCCTAGTAGTAGCACGAGGTACCCAACACCGGCTGGCAACGTCTCGCAGGGGGGCTCGATCGGCTTCAGTAAGCAGCAGTAGTGATCGATCGCTCGGGTTCAGTTAGCAGCAGCAGCGAAGGAATTGCACGGCTTCAGTCGGCAGCGAATGAATCGCTCGGGTTCAATTAACAGTCAAGGGATCGATCGCTCGGGTTCAGTAATGTGCAATCGTTCCGGGTTCAGTTAGCCAACGCCTCGCACACACGCGCGTACACGAGAGAAACGCGCAAACCACAGTGCATCGCTCGGCCCCGACCACCCACCGTAACCGGGACCTCCCCGATATTTTGCTCGCCCTCGCTTCTACCATGGTTTTTTCGTCATGGACGGCCCAAAGAATGTCATGCAGCTGCGTCTCCGGCCCGCCCAGGACGAAAAACCCGTTTTCTGTCATGATTTTTTGTCATAAAAGTAGGAGCCCACCACATCTATGATGATACCGGGTTTTGTCACAATTATCGTCATAGAAGTGTCATAAGCATTACAGGAAAAAAAATCGTTCGGCCCAAAATGTCACAGATGTTTCTTTTTTTTGTAGTGTTATGGAAAAGAACTTGCATGACATATTTTGTCCTACCCTCCCGTGGCAGTGTGGTCCTAATGGAAACTAAGGGATATTAAGGCCTCTTTTTAATAGAGAACCGGACCAAAGCATTATCACTTAGTGAATACATGAACTCCTCAAACTACGGTAATCACCGGAAAGAATCTCAATTATTGTCACCTTGGGGTATGCGGATCCTAACTCGTAATAGGTGTCTACAACTTGCAGGATAGGATCAAGAACACACATATATTCATGAAAACGTAATAGGTTCAGTTATGAAATCATGGCACTCGGGCCCTAGTGACAAACATTAAGCATAACAAAGTCATATCAACATTAATCTAAGAACATAGTGGATACTAGGGATTAAACCCTAACAAAACTAACTCGGTTACATGATAAATCTCATCCAACCCATCACTGTCCAGCAAGCCTACGATGGAATTACTCACTCCCGACGGTGAGCATCATGAAATTAGTGATGGAGGAAGGTTCGTGATGATGATGGCGGCGACGGATCCCCCTGTCCGGAGCCCCGAACGGACTCCAGATCTACCCTCCCATTGATGAACAGGAGGTGGCGACGGCTCGGTATCGTAAAAGGCAATGAATCCTTCTTTCTAATATTTTTCTCTCCGAATAGGGTTATATAGAGTTGGAGTTGAGGTCGGAGGAGCTTCAGGGGGCCCACAAGCCCTCTAGGCGCGCTCTCGGGCTTGTGGCCTTTGGGTGGGCCCCCTCTGGTTAATTCTGGCACCAATATTTTTTATATATTCCACAAAAATTCTCCGTAAATTTTTAGGTCAATCCAAGAACTTTGATTTCTGCACAAAAATTAACACCCTGGCAACTCTGCTGAAAACATCGTCACTCCGTGTTAGTTCCATTCAAATCATGCAAATTAGAGTCCAAAACAAGGGCAAAAGAGTTTGGAAAAGTAGATACGATGGAGAGTATCACCTCCACCTTCTTCGCCTCGCCAGAGCCCGCCTCCTCCTTCTGCGCCACCCGCTCCTCGCTGGAGCTCGCCAGAGTGTGCACATCTGGCTGGACTGCGCTGCTAGAGCTCGCCTTCACCTTCTCCGGATTTGCAGCATCTGCTGCACCGCCGTGGACGCCAGCATCGTCCTGCACCATTGCGGGCACCGGGCGCTGCAGCGCCACTAGATTTGCGCCCCAATTGGCGACTTCGCCACGAGCGTCCTCCATGGCGATGGAGGTGAAGGAGAGGATGTGGTGGGGAGACCTACATGGTGGGGGAGAGGGAGAAGATGCAGTGGGAGAGGAGAGGGATAGGAGAGGGAAACGATGCGGCGGGGGGAAATGGCGGGCGATGCGGCCGGAGGTGGTTCCCCTCCTCATTTATATGATGGGACACTTTTGGCATGTTCCCATGGACACGTGCTGCCCCACGGCCGCGGGCGGCTGCACACGAAAACGAGACGTCCGGGCATATACGAATACATATACGGCCGCGCATATGAACTAACTGGGCCACACGGGCCCCCAAGGGCTCCTCGACGGCTATACGAACGGGCAAAAAAGACGATCATGCCCCTCGTTCTGAACAGTTTTTGGTTAATCATGACCGTCCTTGTGTTTGTCCCCCTCGTGTACAGCCAGGGAGAGCGCCGGAGCAAAAACGATATTCAAACTGCAAGGAGTAGAACTGAAGATGAGCTCTCACATCATCCACAAACAAACAACCAAACTGAGCGCATGAATCAATGCTTGGAGACCTACTGTATTTGCGTTGTTTTGTCCATAGCACACCCAAGAACTGGAGTAAATGTGTTTTTTTTTTTTGTGAAAACAGGAGTAAGTGGTTGGCGCTGTACAATTCAGCCTTCCACTCCATGCTGGGTAAAATTCCATTCATGGTGGTCTACTGGTAATGACCAAGACAGTACAAGATATGGAGAGCACTTGGAACTGAGAGCGAGAACGTCCCTCCAGTACATGCAGTTTTCTCAGTGCATGGTTAGGTACGTACTCCAAGTCCGCACGCTTTGAGTTATTGCCCAGGCCCGCGCAGCAACCATCGGCCAACAGCCAACCAACCATGTTGTGCGCTATCTTAAGCTAGCCGTCCCAATTAATACCGTATAAGCAGAAGTCCCTGACAAATTGAATCCGACTTGAAGCCCAGTCAGTCCCGTCCGTTACCGTCACTATCAATCACGTGCGATGAAGGATTTAGGTACTCCCTCTCTCTCAGTTTAAAGGGCGTGCACGTATCCCTAGGTCGTCTATTTGACCAACCTAATACAAGTCATATATTATAAAATATATATTAATATAAAATTCAGATGTTTTATTTTCAAACCGTATAATTTTTATGCTATATAGTTTATATTAGGGTGATAAAATTGGCAATCTAGGTATACGCGCAGGACTTGTAAACTGAGACGGAGAAGTACGTAGAAAAACAATTCTCTGTCAGTCAGACTATGTCCGCGTCCATAATACGCGCGCGCGCCTGTGTGTCTATATATATCCGCCTGTTCGTCTGCACATCTCATAACTCTCTCGCTTCCGCCCATGGAGCAGTTTACCACACTGCTGCTGCCATTCTACCGCTTCGGCTTATGCCTCTTCTGTGCTCTCTTCCTCTATGCCGTCCTGCGCGCCGTCTTGGGCGGCGCCAAGCACAAGCGGCATTGGCCTGACCGGGGGCTACCTCCCGGTCCGTGGCAGCTGCCGGTCATCGGCAGCCTGCACCACCTGCTTGGCGGGCTCCCGCACCGCACCATGCGCGACCTCTCGCTCCGCTACGGCCCGCTCATGCTGCTCCGGGTTTGCGAGCGCGTGCTGGTTGTCGTCTCCTCCGCCGAGGCCGTGCGGGACATCACCAAGGGCCACCACGTCGCCTTCTCGGAGCGGCTGACCGGCCCGGGCGTCGACGAGCTCACCAGGCACGGCCAGGGGATCATGTTCGCGCCCTACGGCGAGCACTGGCGCGTGATCCGCCGGATCGTCATGACGGAGCTGGTCAGCGCGCGCCGTGTCAGGTCGTTCGGGCGCATCCGCGAGGAGGAGGCTGCCCGCCTCGTCTCGTCGCTACGGGCGGCGACGCCCGGTGCTGGCCGGCAGCTCGTCAACATCGACGAGCGGCTCGACGAGTTCGTGCTCGAGTCGGTCGTCCGCGCCATCTACGGGGACAAGCTGCCCGAGCGCGCCGCGTTCCACAGGCTGGTCAGGCAAGGAGTGCAACTGTCGTCGCTGTTTGACCTCCGCGATCTCTTCCCTTCGTCACGGCTGGTGCGGCTTCTGCCGCGGAGACGCGGCAAGGCCGCGCGTTACCGACAGGAGATGTCCCGCCTCATGGAGACCATCCTCAGGACTCACGAGGAGAGGAGGTCGTCCAGAGTTGCCGACGGAGACGACGAGCGTGACATGGTGGACGTGTTGCTGAGGATCCAGAAGGAAGCCGACATGCCAATTTCCATAACCCACGGCGTCATAAGGGAAGTGCTCAAGGTAAGATCATCAATGATCTCTCTCGCTCTCTGCAACTCCACCGTTTCAAACTGGTAAAGACTCTCACCTAGTGTGGTGTTGAGAACTTGAGATTTATTACTCTGTTTCCGAAAGAACTTGATACTGTATTTACTTGAAGTGCAACTGCTTCAATCCTCCTTGCTCGAGCAGAAAAATGAAAACTAAGGCTCATACTTCGCATATTTATTGATATATATCGAAACAGCCTTCGCATATTTTATGGAAGAGTAGTAACCCATCAGACTATTGGCTAATTTTATGGAAGAGTGGAATAGTAATCCATAAGACTATTATCACATATTTAATTTAGTCGGACTTCAATACTTCTACAACACCATAAAATCAGTCAAACTTTAGTAATTGAGCATCACAATGGGTTCAAATCGATTTTTTTTTACACCCTAGGTTGTATCTTCTATGTATCAGCACTACAACACATCAAGTGTTTATGTGTCTAAATATCATATGCAATTAAACCTGAACCAGAATTCCTTTATCCAGAATTGAAACACGATGTAATGGAGAGATCAAAACGTGACTCAACATGGCATATTAAAAAAATACAGTTCCTGAATTTTGTTCCAGGAGTTTTCAAAGATTTCAAGGTGAAAAAAGAAGAGAAAGTTCATGTCATGCATAAATTGCATGGTCAAAAATTTGGATGGGTGGGTGACAATGGTGTAATCATCAGAGTCACTATACAATTTTAAGATGCACTTGGGCTAGACTTTTCTATACTCGAAAAAGATTGAACCAAAATTATTTGTAGTATATGTTTAGGTGTAATGAAGTTGCTGGCACATAATCGAAGATATGAAATATTAGGGGGAAAATCTTAGTCAATTTCTATCTAGGCTAATACCATCCATGTATACCTGAGGCTAACTTCTACTGTTCGCAAAGGATGGTCTGAAAGTTGCACCTGGATCTAAGAAACCTGAGAATGATAAATCGCCGGTTAAAGATGGCGACGCTCCACCACCAAAACATTAAGTTATGTTCAGCTGCTTGTATTTGGCCTGCATATATACAAAAGGCGATATAGAAACATCGGTGAGCGGTTCAATTTTATTTAAAACAAGGCCAACGTCGCTCTTCTCGCAAAAAAAAAGACCAACGTCGCTCAAAACATGCTTGAGAAATTAACAGCGACAAAAGGAAATTAATGTCGTTGCAAGAACGAGGATTCTCAAGGAATGTATCGTTGGACAAGCATTATGGGATGTTCAGCACAACTTGTTTGTTCATAAGTATAGTATTCATAGTTGGCATAGCAGTAACTCAAAGTCATCGCACACTTTTGCACCCAGAATCCTCAAGGAAATTAACAGCGACAAAATGAAATTAATTTCCTTTTGCACCCAGAATCTTTGTGTGATAGCTGTGTACCGACCAGTTAGGGAGCTACTGAAGAAAGAACGGTTGAAAGTGATGGTAAGGTTACTTATAAATGTCTTTTTCTTAAGCGTTTCAGCATTTACTAAAATGTGATGACTTTGAATTGCTGCCAAGCCAACTATGAACTATGATGAACAAACACCTCCTGCTGAACAGCCCATAGTGCTTGTCCAACGGTTCACTCTTTGATGCTTCAGAAAGAAGGAAAACGGAGGGGAAACAGAAAGCTGCCGTGACAGAGGATTCAGACAAGGCAGAGAGCAAGAAGGTGGGTTCAGAGAACAAAGAAGACACCGCAAAGAAGGTGAATTCAGATAGCAAAGAGGGCAGTTCAGAAAGCAAAGAGGTACTTCAGAAACCAAGACTGAAGGCGTTCATCGACCTTAGGCCGCTGACGATGGAAGACCTAAGGCAGGCCAAGAATCAGGTGAGTTGCTTGCTGCCCTGGCCTGCATCGCATGTTTGTGTTGGTAGAACTGCATAAACAGATCGCTGAACCGTCGTCTGACGATTGCAGGTTGCCGTCATGAACGAGCTGAAGCAGTGGAATGACCTCTACGGCGAAGGAGGGTCGAGGAAGAAGCAGCAGCTGACATACTTCTGGTAGAACAGCTGGCAAACGTTTTGGGCATGTCGTTACACCTTGGCAAGAAGTTATGGAGCAGACCATGAGATTAGAACCTTGGAATGGAATTCCTAGAGATGGTGGTATTGGATCGTGTACAATTCTTTTATACAAACAAGTATGGTAGTTATTCACTTTATATTGTAGTCGGTTTGTTAGCCTGTGTATATCTTGATTGATTTCTAGCATGAGTCGTTTAGGCTGTTTGTAATTTGAAGGACAACTAGAAATATATGTCAGCTATATTATTTCTAGAAATATATATCAGCTATTCTTCAAAATATGTCGGCGTTATTTAAGCTTCTTTGTACAGGAAATCGAGCTGTGCCGATCTGTTTGCCTTTAATTGTTCAGTCAGTTAAAGGGTCATGTTCATGGTGAGTCAGTTAAATGACCAACCATGTTCAATGTGAGTCAGTAAAGATCAATGTTAATTGTTTACTTCGATCAAAAGGCCTGATCTATTCACCATGATCAAAAGAGAAGACTGATGAACATGGTGTGGTCGTTGAATGAAGAGATGGTAATTATTTGCTCCTATCTGTCATTCTAAACAGAACCACGGTTGACCTCCAACTCAAGAGAGAAGAGAGTTGATTTTGAGGATACTTTTGTCGAAGGAGAAAGCCCATAAAAGACGTTGAAAACAAGGAGTTTTCGACCATGGTACAAAGCTATTGCATTGTTTTAAACAAAGTAAATAGAGCTACTGTGAATCTGGCTGAATCACTGAATGATGTAGAATTTCTTTTGCGCCCATTATCTCCTGAAGAAAGATCGGTTGGAAGAGATGGTAAGTAGGTTACTTATGAATGTCTTGCTTCTAAAGTATCTTAGTATTTACTGAAGTGTGATGACTCTGAATTGCTGCTAAGCCGATCATGAACAAATACCTATGTACTAGTTTGATGCCTCAGGAAAGAAGAGGAGGCGAAACAGAAAACCATCACGGCAGTTGAGGATTCAGAGAAGATAGTGAACAAGAAATGAGTTCAGATAGCAAAGAGGCAATCAGAGAAGGTGAATTAGAATAGCAAAGAGGGCAACTGCAGGCCAAGAATCAAAGTGCATGTTCGTGTCTAAAGGAAGATAATTAACCATTTTCCGATGATTGCAGGTCGCAGCAAGCTTCGAGAGGGCAAAGTCATGAATAAAAGCTGAGCAGTGGATCAAAGAAGCAGCAGCAGCTCATGGCCTTGAGATGGTTGTATTGGATCATGTACAATTCTTCTATGGGAAAGTATTGTAGATGCCCATTGTATAGTGTAGTTATTCATGGTTTGCTTGTCCGTAATCATTTGCTCAGCTCATCTACTAAGTGCAACTACATAGCAAAATCAGATGCCAAGTTACTAAAACTACTCATAGCAAAAGCTACAGTCATATGGTACGGAGTACTGGTTAAAACATGTGCAAGTGTATAGAAAGAAAACAAACATTAGATCTTGTATTCCTCGAAGAAAATCTCAGGAATATCTTGTTTTAGCATCACCTAGAGTATTATGCATGCAGATCCTTTTGATACACAAGGACAATAACTATCAAGGCAGAGAACGCGTCATGCCTGGCCGACTAAGAGGATTATCTGGCGATGACGATCAATATTTACCCATCCGGAGGTTCTGTTTCCTCGTTTAAGGGTCTCATTTTCAGCACAATGCCATAAGAAATTGGATTTCTAACAGCATCCAAGACAGTCCAATAGAAACAATTTAATAACAGTAGTAGAACAGTTCAGCCAACTAGATACTAGTTTCCACTGCAACTCTGAACCAGAATTATAACAGAAATGTTATTGTCAAACCCCTAAACCCTAATTGCCAAAAGAAGCAAAAAAATGCACAAAGAGGACAAAGGAAGCAGAAATTAATGGATCAGATTTCTGGCTTGTAATCCCGGTGGGATTACAGTTGCGCACAGTATAATCATAGTCGATCATTTGGGGAAAGGATCCTTACTTCCATTCAGTTTCTCATCAGTGAAAACATTAAAAAAACAGGGTGGCAAAGATAACCAAAGAGGATCATATTTCTGGCTTGGAATCCCGGTGAGATTACAGTTGCACACAGTATAAACATAGTCGATCATTTGGGGAAAGGATCCTCACTTCCATTTAACTTGCAACCTGCACAGAAAAATAAAGGTAAAATACCAAAAGAGAGAGAAAAAGAAGGTAAAATACATACAGAGAAAACAAAGGTAAAATACCAACAGAGAAAAGGGAGACAGAGATTGTTGGGCGAGATGGATCAGATTTCTGGCTTGGAATCCTCTGAAAAAGGATTACATTTGCGCACAGTATAATCATAGTCGATAAGCTGGGGAAAGGATCCTCACTTCCATCTAAATCAAGAACGCAATCTCAGAATAGAAACTAAAAGAAATGAAACACCACCAGAATTGATTTTTTACTGAACAAAACATCAAGAAAAAATCAAAATTATGTCTCACACCAAATGAATGCAAGAAAAACAACAAAATCAGAAATAAAAATAAAATCTATATGCACATTGTCTAATGCTATAAAATGTGCCAAAAGACAGGTAACAGGGCGCAGTTTGATAAAGTTTCAGGCTGTTTAATGCAGGCCAGTGTTTCTATTCATCTATGCTTTCATCTACAGGATGACCAAGCTGTTAACAACAGGCCATTCTTCCAGTTGTGTAGCAGAGCCTCCCACTCAGCTCATCTGAAGACACTGCCTGCATTGCCATTGTAACCGGACAAAGAGGCTGCCTGCATTGCCATTGTAACCGGACAAAGAGGCTCTGCAGCAGTCACAGTCTAGCTGTGTTTATTTTCCCGGAAACTAGAAGAACCTTCCTAGAAGGTACCAAACTGTAATGAAGAAATCGTAAGAAAAATGTGAGTGGGCTCAGATACAAAAGAGATGTTCATATCACAACTGCCCACAAAGGAAAGTCTCACAATGAGCTGGGTAATAGTATCATCATTGCAAAAATAAGACCCCATGCCACGACTATTACAGAAACAAATTCAGTGGTCTCTCAAGATAGGTTTTCTCAACAAAGATATGTCAGTTGTTTGGTCACTCAAAGATCAAGTACAGTGACTCAGCTAAAATCTTGTAAACTGCTTTTGTCAATCAGAATGATATGTTTCATCATTTGTTTTGGTAATGATGATCTGTGGTAGGCATAATGCTGTTGATAAACATAGGTGTTCTTCCGCACCAAACTACTCCCTCTGTTCCAAAATAGATGGCCCAACTTTGTACTAACTTTAGTACAAAGTTAGTATAAAGTTGAGTCATCTATTTTGGAACGGAGGGAGTATGAGATAGCGCATCAGAACTTCACCAAACTAAACTGACTGAGCTTTCTGCAAGTTTAATCCTCGAAAGCACGTGTAATGCTCGCTTTCTTCCGCCAGATTAACAGCTACAGAATCAGAAACAAAAATCTCAAGAAATAAAAATATGTACCATGTATGTTAGAAATGTGCCAGAAGACAGGTAACATGATGCGATTTTGATAGAGCATCATGCTGTTTAATGCTGGCCGGTGTTTCCATTCATCTATGCTTCCCTCTACAGGATGGCCAAACTGTTATAAACAGGCCATCCTTCCAGTTGTGAAGCAACAAACACAAAGACGTTTTTTCCATCTCAGACTACAAGCAGAAAAACATGAAAAAAATAGCAAAACTGGCAGATGGTAAGAACAATATAATCAAGCATTTCCTCAGTTCAGGTCTCCAAATTGCTTCCACACTGCACCATGAGATGCACATCAGAAGAACGAAAGTATTTAGTTTGATCAGCATCGGACAGCTTTAAACATTAAATCCAATACTTTAAACATTAAATCCAATACAAGGAAAAACATCTCAAAAAGAATTTGTCTCAACAAGGCTGACACTTAAAATTACACAAGTTTGCTAAGCTTCAGTTGCAACTGATGTAAACAGATGTCATCTTTGGATCCTTGGCTGTATGCAAGTGTTCTGCAGGCAATGTGCAATGATATGTTTTGCGTACTGAACTGACCAAACACTGATCAACCAAAAGAATATCAAACCTCTATTGCCATTGTAGCTGACCAAACACTGACCATTTGGAAGCCTTTGGGTTAAGATCATGTTCATTGGTCCTCTATAGCAGTCAGGCCGTTTTTCCTATCCTATTTTTTGGATAAAAAATGTCTGTTCATATTCATGAATATGTTCTTAAGCTTAAGTTAACAATTGTGTAACTGCTGTGTGCACAATGTTGTTGATGAGGCGACCATGACCTGAACATTGCCATCCAAGATATGAATTGCGAGAGAAAGAGAACCAGACTCCCATGAAAAATGGTTAAGGAGAAGAACAGATCAATTTAACTTGAAATCGAAAACATCAGAGAGATTCCCATTATAGACGTGGTCTGTCATAACCCTGAAATTCAGGGTTCTGATGTCCCTGTCTTGCTATCATCATTTGTTTTCATGGATCACCAACCAAAAATTAAGAAAAAGGTCAAAATCAAATTGGGTATGAGAAACATACTGATAATAATGTTCTTAAGACTACTCGACCAGCTTCAGGGGGGGAAGCAGGAGCCTCCCCGTCAGCTAATCTGAAGAGCAAAAGGTTTACTAACCAAGCAACGCAACACCTCCAATGCCACTGTAACGGTAGAGAGGCTGCCTGAATCATCACTCGTCACAGAACTATATTTGTTATACAAAGGACGATTAGTTGATGTTCTTAAGACTACTAGACAAGCTTCAAGGAGGGAAGTAGAGCCACCCCCTCAGCTAATCTGAAGAGCAGAAGATTTACTCTCCGAGCAACGCAACACCTCCATTGCCATTGATTGGGGCAAAGAGGCTGCCTGAATCGTCGCTCGTTAGGTCTCTTTTATAAGACTGAAATTTAGGAGCAAAAATTCATAGGATTATACATAAATTGAAGAACAATTTGTTATATAATGTCCGAAGGCAAACTTGGTAGACACAGCACAGGAAGGGCTGTCCATCCATAGGTCCCTCGGATGAAAAACAGAAGGTTGGATACTAGTATGATAAAGATGTATCCGCGGTAACAGATGTGACAGAACCAGGAATATCACACATCCACAAAATCCACGGTGTCTCGTCACTGTGCAAAGATTAAAAATTTGTTAGAGAGGACTCAACGAGGGAGATTCAACACCTCTCTGCTGGGATCTTCGCTGAAAGAAACCAAATTGTGTATGAAACAGACAGCTAATCTGAAGATCAGAGGATTTAGATTCAACCACTGGCATTTGACTTATTCATAATATTTTTTATTATGTGATGTTATTTTAAAGTTTCCTGTGCAAGCGTATATGATGTCAGTCTTTCTAACTCCGTTTTATTAATTAGTATAATGTGTGCAGTAAAAAAACTGTTTGCCACCCGCAAAAAATAAAAATATAAACTGTTTATGTCAGGGTATTCTTACAGATGTGAAGGAGCTCATGCCAAGAAAGAAATACTGCAAAAAGAGTATAACAAAAACTAATCATTTCTATTTGCAACATTACCCTAAAAATATGAAAATTTAACCAAAACTGTTTTTACATAGTGTTTCCTCGGTTCAGGTCTCCAGATTGCTTCCGCACCGCACCACGAGATTGCGCATCAGTAGAACTAGAGTTCTATTTAGTTTGATCATCACAGGACAAAACTGATTGATTGCTTGAAAAAAGTGATGTTTAAACAGATTCCTATTTCCCATGCACCCAACTTCCACCTAATGCTTCAATTTGATGACACTGGGTTTGCATTCCTATTTCCCATGCACCCAACTTCCACCTAATGCTTCAATTTGATGACACTGGGTTTGCATTTACAAAATAAAGTAATTGCTGCTGCAATAGCAGTCCACCAATTGCTCCACGGCAATATCTCCACCAAAGCACGTGTAATGCTTTCTGCCAGATTAACAAGCTACAAAATCAGGAACTAAAATCTCAGAAATAAAAATACATACATCTGTATGTTAAGAAATGTGCCAGAAGACAGGTAACACAACACGGTTTGATAGAGTGCAGTGCTGTTTAATGCTGGCTGGTGTTTCCGTTTATCTATGCTTCCCTCTACGGGATGACCAAACTGTTATCAACAGGCCATCCTTCCAGTTGTGAAGCAACAAACACAAATCATTTTTTACATCACAAACTAAGAAGAAAACATGGAATAAAATAATAAAATTGTCAATTATTGGGTAAGAACTATATAATCCAGCATTTCCTCAGCTCAGTCTCCAAATTGCTTCCGCACAGCGCCACGAGATGGCACATCAGAAGAACGAAAGTATTAGTTTAATCATCATCAGGAGACCTTTAAGGATTATATCCAGTAAAAAAATAAAAAATCACACAAAAAATTGTCCCTCAAAACATTTGCACTGATGTACATCTTTGTTTAATCTTAGATTTATTATTAATGCTGTTTCACATATTAAACTGACATTCAGAGTCCTGGTAAACAAATATGAATAGTCAAATACTTCCTCCGTTCCTAAATATAAGTCTTTGTAGAGATCCCATGGACTACATACGGAGCAAAATGAATGAATCTAAACTTGAAATGCATCTATATACATCCATATGTGGTTTATAGTGGAATCTCTA
The DNA here is from genome assembly GCA_963921465.1 of Triticum timopheevii. Classification (NCBI taxonomy): domain Eukaryota; kingdom Viridiplantae; phylum Streptophyta; class Magnoliopsida; order Poales; family Poaceae; genus Triticum; species Triticum timopheevii. Next base: position 476,971,772 of record OY997262.1, read on the forward strand.
CAAAGACTTACATTTAGAAACGGAGGGAGTATATGTTTAAATATATGATCACATAAGGGCTCCATTTATTCGTAGTATATTTAAATTGTTTTTTTACATCATTTGTTTTGCTTCCATTCGATTCAGAAAGGGCCATCTGGAAGCCTTGGGTTAGATAAAGATCCATTGTTCCTGTATAGCTTCAGTTGCCAATTGTGTAACTGCTGCATGCCTGGATCTATCTAGCTGTACTCACAATGTTTGATGAGGCCAACTCTAAGCCGAGCATTGTCATTAAGATCTGAATTGCAAACAAGAGAACCATATTCCAAAGAAGAATGATTGGAAAGGAGAAAAACAGATCAATTTAACTTGGGGAAATTGAAAACATCAGAGAGATTCCCATTATAGACGTAGTCTGTCATAACCCTGAAATTCAGGGTTCTGATGTCCCTGTCTTGCTATCATCATTTGTTTTCATTGATCACCAACCAAAAATTAAGAAAAAGGTCAAAATCAAATTGGGTATGAAAAACACTGATAATGTTCTTAAGACTACTAGACCAACTTCAGGGAGGGAAGCCGGAGCCTCCCCCTCGGCTAATCTGAAGAGCAAAAGGTTTACTTTCCGAGCAACGCAACACCTCCAATGCCACTGTAACGGTAAAGAGGCTGCCTGAATCGTCGCTCGTGACAGAACTATAATGCTTTACATTGGACAATTAGTTGATGTTCTTAAGACTACTAGACAAGCTTCAAAGAGGAAAGCAGAGCCTCCCACTCAGCTAATCTGAAGAGCAGAAGATTTACTCTCCGAGCAACGCAACACCTCCATTGCCATTGAATGGACAAAGGGGCTGCCTGAATCGTCGCTCGTTTGGTCTCTTTTATAAGACTCAAAATTACAAACAAAAATTCATTGGATTGAGAATACATTGAATGTCAGCAAACGTTTGCATCTCACAAAAAAGAGAGTTTCAAGCAAGATAATTGTAGAACAATTTGCTATATAATCTCCGAAGGCAAACTTGGTAGACACAGCACGGGAAGGGCTGTCCATCCATAGGTCCCTCGGATGAAAAACAAAAGATTTGACACTAGAATGATAAAGATGTATCCATGGCAACAGATGCGACAGAACCAGAGATATCACACATCCACAAAATCCACGGCTTCTCGTCACTGTGCGAAGATTAAAAATTTGTTAGAGAGGACTCAACGAGGGAGATTCAACACCTCTCTGCTGGGATCTTCGCCGAAAGAACACGAAATTCATGTACGAAGCAGCTACCTCCGTCCGGGATTATAGGTCCGGCCGACCGAATCCGCAGGACCAAGGCAGAGCGAAGACGCACACAAATTCGTTGATTCCCGATGGTATTAACTGCCGCATGCACTGTTGCCTTTCGAGCTGATCGCTTGCATTGGCTGGATTTTGCGCATGCAAACAAGGGAGCACTAGTCCCGGAACAAATGCTGGCATGCAGCTAGACTCCTTCGCATGCAGCGGCTGGAAAGTAATCACTGGAACAACAATCGAGGGACAGCGGCCTAATAAAAGTGTACACGGTTATGTTGCTAAACGGCCTAATATACCCGGACGGAGGTAGTAACACGAATAGATCTTGGATCAAAAGAAAAGAAAACTGAATCTGAAGGAAGAATGGGCGATATGGCTGGACAGATGCTCAGGTAACCCTAAACCTATGAACATCACGCCGCCGCCATTGAAGACGGCGGATCAGTAGGAACTGCTCTTCATGGCATCAACACCAGGGACGAACAAGAAAAGACGAAAAGTCGAAAGAAACGAAGCTAGCAAGAACAGATCTTTGGATCGAGAGAGAAGAAAAAAAGTAAATCCTCAAAAACAAGAACGGGAGATCTGGCTGGGTGGATGCTCGGTGAATACGAACCAGTAGTAAATGTGAGCATCACGCCGCCGCCATTGAAGACGGCGGATCAATAGTAACTAGCTCTTCATCGCATCGATAATACCAGGAACGAACAAGAAAAGAAGAGGCGAAAGAAAATGTCAATGAACACGGGCGGCGGCTGCGGGAGTGCGGGGTGGGGATTAGGGTTGGTTCACCTGGTCGTATAAATAGAGGAGGATGACGAGGAGGGGTTCGTAGATACGATGGGCCGGGGAGGGGTGTTCGGCCTGTTCAAGGGCCGGCCACACAGACGTAGTTTTTTTCCTTTTCCTTTTCTTTTTTTCTATTTTTAGATGGAGGAGGTGAGGGTTCTCTTTTTTGAGATGGAGGCGAGGACCCGCTTATTATTGCTAGATGGAAATGAGTGCACAACCCACCATGTGGCACTTGCTGGTTGTGTGGGTGATGTTCGTTCTTTTTTAAGATGGAGGTGGGGATTATTATCTTTTTCGAGATGGACATGAGGACCCACAAGTATGCAAATTCAACACTGTGACAAATATCAGTCATAGGCTCAAATGATAAATTTTCTTAGAATAACTTACTTCCAGTATGGACCTATGTTATCATAATTAAACAAAACATATTGATGTGCTTGCAACCATGATTTGTGATCTAAGGTCACTATATGCTTTCCAGCCAAAAATCGACTCTTGTTGGTAAACATGGCATGGTAGATACATTGGGCTCTAGCACATCATTTCTGCATTTTCTATTAAATCTAGTCTCGCATCCTTGTAAATAACAGGAGCCGAATATAATGGTCTCGTCAAACAGATAGCCCTCTGCAGTTGACCCCTCTAGATAGCTCTTGGTACGAACAAACCCCTTTAGCTTCATATTATTCCTATATATTATATACATAACATATATCAAATTATTTTGGAGACAAGGACGAAACCATATGATACCAAGAAAATAGGTTTAGGGATGACCTTTCTATCGGGTACATGTTGTTGTACTTTATTGGGCCCCCTGGCCTCACTTGGATTGGAAGATGAACCATCAAGTGAACCATAAGATCAAAAAATGATGGTAGAAATATGGCCTCAAGAGTGCAGAACGTCTCAGCCTTTTCTCCTCTAGCTTCTCCATATCACTTATGGAGATGACATGAGAATATATTTTCTTGAAAAAACTGCTGATACGAACCAATGCAATGCCGACTTCCTTTGGCAATGTGTTCCAAACAGCTAGCGGCAGCAATTTCTGCAAAAGAATATTGTTGCCGTCACTCTTCACCACAATGATCTTTTTCTGCTTCACAGGGACACTGTTGTGTAGTATATTAGATACACAACCATCACGTAACCCTGCTTGCTTAAGAAATTGGTAAAACACTTTCTTATTTTCATTGACCATTGCATAGGGTGCGGCAGGAAAATCTAATCCTTCATCTACTGGAACAGGTTGGAGAGCTTTTTGATAGATGCTCTAGATCTTTACGAGAACCGCAATTATCTTTTGATTTTCGGTCCATGCGTAAAAGTGTGTTAATTATGTTTTCACATACATTCTTTTCAATATGTTGCACAAGATTATGAGGCCGCAGCAAGTCTTTCCAGTATCGCAACCTAAACCATATGGAACTTCTTTTCTAAATTATTGGTGGTTCACCAACCTTGTGCTTCTTGGTGGTTGTTTTCCCGAAAGGTTCCTTCCCAAAAACAGCCTTCATATTTTCAGCAAAGGCCAAAACTTCCTCTCCAGTAAGTGGTACCGGTGTTTACCCTAACTCCACACCGCCATCAAAGGATTCCTCATCAAACATGTATTCATGGTTTGGACCGAGAAACCCTCGATGACCCATATAGCAATATTTCTTGCCTTTCTTCAATCGAAGGGAGCAAGTATGTGAGCCACAAAGTGGACAACCAAATTCACCCAAGGTTACAATCTAGGATATAGTGCATAAGCCTGGGAGGTCAGATGTAGTTGACAATACAACAGCATGGAGGTTAAAGGGCTTATTGGTCTAGGCATCATAGGTTCTAACGCTCTCCTCAAAAAGTGAGTTCAAATCATCAATAAGTGGTTCAAGGAACACATCTATATCTCTCCCAGGTGACTTTGGACAAGGAATTAACAAATAGAGGATGAAATTTGTTTGCTTCATGCACAACCAAGGAGGAAGATGTTGGGAAACGCAGCATGCCATTTCAAAAAATTTACTATGCTCACGCAAGATCTATCTAGGAGATGCATAGCAACGAGGAGGGGAGAGTGCGTCCACGTACCCTCGTAGACCAAAGGCGGAAGCGTTTGCCAAACGGGGTTGATGTAGTCGAACTTCTTCTCGTTCCGACCGATCAAGTACCGAACGTACGGCACCTCCGAGTTCTGCACACATTCAGCTCCATGACGTCCCTCGAACTCTTGATCCAGCAGAGTGTCGAGGAAGTAGAAGAGTTCTGTCAGCACGACGGCGTGGTAATGGTGATGGTGAAGTTATCCGCGTAGGGCTTCACCTAAGCAGTACATGAATATGACCGGAGGCGTAAAGTGTGGAGGGGGGCGTCGCACACGGCTAACAGTTGTTGGTGTGTGTTCTAGGTGCCCCCTCCCCACGTATATATAGCTGTGAGGGGGAGAGGCAGCCTTGGGGCGCCCAAGTAGGAGGAATCCTACTTGGTCTCCCTAGTCCAATTCGCCCCCCCCCCCCCTTTCCTTTTACCGAAAGGGGGGAAAGAGGGAAGAGGGAAGGAGGGAGGAAAGGGGGCCGAACGCCCACCTCCTTCTCCTATTCAGCCTCCTACCATAGGGGGGGAGCCACCCCTTGTGGGCTGGTGTGCTCCCCTCCTATGGCCCGTGTGGCCCATTATTCCCCGGGACGGTTCGGTAACCCCCCCCCCCCCCGGGTACTCCAATATGTACCCGATACACCCCGGAACACTTCTGGTGTTCGAATACTATCATCATATATATCAATCTTTACCTCTCGACCATTTCGAGACTCCTCGTCATGTCCGTGATCTCATCCGGGGCTCCGAACAACATTCAGTCACCAAATCACATAACTCATATAATACAAAATCATTATCGAACGTTAAGCGTGCGGACCCTACGGGTTCAAGAACTATGTAGACATGACCGAGACACCTCTCCGGTCAATAACCAATAGCGGAACCTAGATGCTCATATTGGCTCCCACATACGAAGATCTTTATCGGTTGAACTGTTATGACAACATACGTTATTCCCTTTGTCATCGGTATGTTACTTGCCCGAGAATCGATCGTCGGCATCTTCATACCTAGTTCAATCTCGTTACCGGAAAGTCACTTTACTCGTTTCGTAATGCATCACCCTACAACTAACTCACTAGTTACTTTGCCTGCAAGGCTTCTTATGATGTGCATTACCGAGAGGGCCTAGAGATACCTCTCTGATACTCGGAGTGACAAATCATAATCTCGATCTATGCCAACCCAACAAACACCTTCGGAGATACCTGTAGTGTTGGAAATATGCCCTAGAGACAATAATAAAATGGTTATTATTATATTTCCTTGTTCATGATTCATGCTATAATTGTATTAACCGGAAACCGTAATACATGTGTGAATACATAGACCACAACATGTCCCTAGTGAGCCTCTAGTTGACTAGCTCGTTGATCAATAGATGGTTGTGGTTTCCTAACCATGGACATTGGATGTCATTGATAACGAGATCACATCACTAGGAGAATTGTGTGATGGACAAGACCCAATCCTAAGCATAGCACAAGATCGCGTAGTTCGTTTGCTAAAGCTTTTCAAATGTCAAGTATCATTTCCTTAGACCATGAGATTGTGCAACTCCCAGATACCATAGGAATGTTTTGAGTGTATCAAACATCACAACATAACTGGATGGCTATAAAGGTGCACTACAGGTATCTCAGAAAGTGTCTTTTGGGTTGGCACGAATCGAGATTGGGATTTGTCACTCCGTATGACGGAGAGGTATCACTACAAAAAAGACACATCCATGACATTTTGGGCCAAACGATTTTTTTTCTGTCATACATATGACACTTCTATGACGATAATTGTGTCAAAACCCGGTATCATCATAGATGTGGTGGGCTCCTACTTCTATGACAAAAAATCATGTCAGAAAATGGGCTTTTCATCCTGGGCGGGCCGGAGACGCAGCTGCATGACATTCTTTGGGTCGTCCATGACGGAAAAAACCGTGGTAGAAGCGAGGCGAGGAAAATTTCGGGGAGTTCCCGGTTACGGTGGGAGGTCGGGGGCCGAGCGATGCGCGTTTCTCTTGTACACGTACGCGCGTGTGTGCAAGGCGTTGGCTCTTACTGAACCCGAGCGAGGCGTTGGGCTCTAACTGAACCCGAGCGATTGCACTGCAGGCTACGCGTTACTGAACCCGAGTGACCGATCGATGGCTGTTAACTGAACCCCGATCAAGCGATTCCTTCGCTACTTCTGCTAACTGAAGCCGATCGATTGGATGAACAGTGAGTGTTGCGTGGGGGTTGGATGAACAGTGAGCGGTGGCATTGCCTCTGGATGAACAGGACCCCGTGGTGTGGAGGGCTGGATGAACAGTAGATGGTGGAGGGGTGCCCGTGGAGGGGTGGTTGAACAGGACTCTGTGGTGTGGAGGGCTGGATGAACAGTAGACAGTGGAGGGGTGCCCGTGGAGGGGTGGTTGAACAATAGCCGGTGGAGTAGCGCGCAATGGAGGCTGGATGAACAGGAGCCCGTGGAGGCTGGAGGAGGTCGACGGTAGCCCGTGGAGGCTGGAGGAGGTCGACGGTGGAGATGAAGTGGAGTCCCGTTTTGTGTTACGCCGCACCCCTCCCGATGAACATGACCCCTGTTTTGACCATAGCGCTCCAACACAAGTCCGTTTCGTCCGTTTTGCGGTATGCCACACCCCTCCCGATCAACAGGACCCCCGTTTTGACTGTAGGAGGTCCGTTTCCTTCGTTTTGCGGTACGCCACACCCCTCCCAATCAACAGGACCCCGTTCCGAACGTAGGAGGTCCGTTTCCTCCGTTCTGTGGTACGCCAGGCCTCGTTTCCATCGTCTGTTTCGTCCAAGCCCTCCCGATGAACACGACCACGCATTCCGTTCCGACCCAGCCGGTTGGCTCCCACGCGTTTTGTTGCCTCCCCATGAACACGACGCATTTCGTTGCCTCCCCATGAACACGACGCATTCTGTTGCCTCCCCATGAACACGACGCACTCCGTTGCCTCCCCATGAACACGATGACGACGTTGTTTCTCCGTTCCGACCCAGCCATGTACACGAGTCCTGGCCGTACGTATGCGAGTAGGCGTTCGAGACCCTGCCCGTATGTACGTACGTGGCCGTATTTTCTTTCTTGCACCCTAGCCGCTGTACGTACATGTACATGCTACGTGCGCGCCTCTACTACGACACGTGCGCGCCTCTACAACGACCAGTATGTACATACACGTTCGCGACCAGAATAACAACGCTACGTATGCTTCGACCAGGTGGGTCCCGACTGTCAGGCACTTCCTTGCCTGCGAAGATGTAGCTGGTGGGTCCCAGCAGTCAGGGGGGCGAATCGTTTTTTTGCCCAGATGCACTTCCTTGCGTGCGAAGATGTAGCTGGTGGGTCCCAACAGTCAGGGAGAAACGTCTTTTTCGCAAAATACGGTGGCCCGTCCGGTGGGTCCCCGCTGTCAGGTGGAGGAATAATATTTTTGCGCATAATAAGGAGGCACTTCCTTGCTGCGGCCGTGGACCCAGCTGTCAGCCTCTCCATGTACAGTCCACGTCCGATGGAAGTCGTTCTTTGACCACGTTGACTACGCCGCGCCGAGAGCACCATGGCGGTGGACAACGACAAGGCCTAGGAAGGGGACGACGCGGAGCCAGGGAAGACGCGGCAGTGGATGCCCACGCGTAGAGGAGTACGAGGGTTCACTGTTTCGCTGCGGTGTGAGGCTGCCGTCTCCGCAGAATAACAGGGGGTGTGGGTGAGTAGAGGGATGACCTGGCCAACGGTAGGAGTAGTAAGGGGCGGTGAGGCCTCCACCGCATCGCAGCCGGCCACGGGAGGCAGGAGCACGAGGCACGACCACTACTAGGGAAAACCTTATACACAGAAGTTTATCAGTAGCACGGTTTAAAAATGGGCGCTGCTGGTAATTAGTAGTAGCGAGGGGTATAAACACCGCGCTACTACTAAGTTGATAGTAGTAGCGAGGGGTATAAACCCGCGCTGCTACTAAATGGTCTCCAACAATGCCCCCGGGATAGGCCATAGTAGTAGCGAGGGGTATAAAACCGGCGCTACTACTAAATAAGTAGTAGTAGCGCCAGTAAGACCCCCACGCTACTACTAAGCGTGTCCACCTCCGGCCCGATCCACACTCCCATTCCACCACCACCACCCAACCCCGTCTGTCTCAAAAAAAACCACGCAGCCCGATCCAGATCCCCAACCTCCTCTCCTCTCCCAACCCACTCGCCGCCGGCCTCCCTTCCACCTCCTCTCCTCCATCCGTCCGCCCCCCACCGCGTGGGCCACTGTAAGTACTGCAGTACTTACGATGGCGTCAACCAAAGGGAAAGGCGCAAACAAGTGATGAAGAAGGCGTAACCTAGGCGCGGGAGTGTTTAAATGAGTAGAGAGTGATTTGGGCCTCAGGCCTTGTAACTGTTGGGCCATGGGCCTTGTAATGAGAGAACTGGACTGGTGGATATATACTAGCCAGGTAGCGTGTGGGTGGGGTATCGAAAATGAAATAGATCATTATCCCGAGCCACTGGCTCTTCTCTCCCCTCCCTCGCTGTCTCTTCTTCCTCCCTGGCGAATTCAAATTCTCTCTTACCTGAACCCCTTTCCTCTCGCCGGCGACGAACTTGTCCGATCCTAGGTCGTGACAGTTTGGTATTCAGAGCCACCGCTTCCGTCCACGCGCCCGAATTTTTTCCCCACTTCGTACCCAGCAAATCCGACGCGAAGGTTTCAGATCGCTCTTGGGCTTGATCTGAGTAATTCCGGACCTGAGGTGGGTTGATTTGGGGGAAATCGCAGCCACGACGACATTCAAGCCTAATCCGCAGACTCGGTTTCTGGCGGACGAGATGGAGGCGCTCCAGGAGCGGATGCTCAAGGAATTCGTCGTGCTTCGTGAAAACCAGAGCAAATTGGCGGTCATGGATGGCATATGCGCGAAGCTGGCGTTGCTGGATGCGAAGCTCACGGAGCAAGCAGCGCGCCTGGATCAGGTGCAGGTCAAGGTGGATCTGTCCTGCGACACGTTGGGGCAAGTGCAGCAGGGCTAGTTTCATGCGGCGCGAGGAGACAAGGCCACAGGGCAAGGAGAGAGCTCTTCGCCCACAGCATCGAAGGTCTTGGATGGGATTCTGGGCGCAGGACCACGGTTTCGGCCACCACCACCACCACCACCTCCACCACCACTTCAGGTACCAGTTACACTGCATGTTGTTCAGTTGCCGATGCCGTTCGCAGTCGAGGAGAATAGTAACAAACGCCAGTGGATGCCTAAGATGGATTTTCCGAGGTTTGATGGTTCTGATGTGAGGATTTGGTTGGATAGATGTGAGGCTTTTTTCCAGTTATATCACATACCTGAAAATTTCAAGGTTACTTCTGCTTCTCTGTATCTGACGGATAACGCTGCACATTGGTACCAAGCGTTCAAGCAGACTGCGGCATTCCACACTTGGGAATAGTTTTGTGTGGCCATTATGAATGAATTTGATGTGGATGTTTACCGTCAGAAGATGAAGGAGCTGATGCTACTCAAGCAGACTGGTACTGTCGAAGAATATAAACACCAGTTCCTGCACTTGGTGTATACTGTCAGGTTGTATGAGCCGACAATCAGTGGCACCTTTCTGATCACTCGATTTGTGATGGGACTGAAGGACGGACTTCGAGCTGGGGTAGAAGTTCAGATACCGTCTACAGTACAAATGGCAGCCCTGTATGCCTCAGTTCAGGAAGGATTATTGCTGCAACAAAAAACTCCCAAGCCACCTTTCTCCAGGAGTTCATACACAAAGACTGACAGTAAACCTCAGCTAGCTACAGGTGACTTGTGGAAATTAAAACAGCTCAAGGAGTACAGACGTGATAATGGGTTATGTTATAAGTGTGGAGAGAAATTCATGCCAGGTCATATGTGTAACCAGCCCACTATTCCAGCAGGTCAAATCAAGGCTGCAGAAATGGTGGATCCTCATGAGATTATCTCTGATGCAGTGTTAGATGCCCTTGTGACAAATGGCCAAGAGGAATGTGCAGCCTTATCAGCAACAACATTGTCAGGAGCACCTCACCCCAGAACAATTCAGTTGAGGGCATTGATTGGAAATCAGGTTGTTCTCATTCTGGTAGATTCAGGCAGTACTCACTCATTTGTGGATCAAGCGTTGTTGGGCAGAATTCCTGTGACTACAACGAAGTTGCCAGTGCCAATGCAAGTCAGGGTGGCAAATGGAAATCTGGTTAAATGCACTGAATGTGTCCCTCAATTAACCTGGTGGTTGCAAGGGCACAGTTTCACCAGTCATATGCATGTTTTTCCCCTGGGTGGTCATGACATTATTTTGGGTATAGATTGGCTTGAGCAATGGGGTGTTATGCAGTGTCACTGGGCAGCCAAGTGGATACAGTTCCAATATGAAGGACAGGAGGTCAGATTGCAAGGAGTGCTGCCAGGACAGCAAGACCATATTGAAGAAATATCAGTTGAACAGTTAATGAAATGGGAAAAGGGGAATGATGTGTGGGCAACAACACTTCTAAACCGCATTGTGATGGAACCCACTGTAGAAGTTCCTCCTGCAGTGCAACAGATCTTGGATAGAAACAAAGAAGTATTTCAAGATCCAAAGACACTTCCTCCTCACAGAGCCCTGGACCATGCAATTCACTTGAAACCTGATGTTGTACCTGTAAACTGTAGACCATACAGGTACTCTCCTCTGCAAAAAGATGAAATAGAAAGGCAGGTCTCTGAAATGTTACAAGCAGGACTGATTACCCCCCAGTATAAGTCCTTTTGCTTCCCTTGTGTTGCTAGTGAAGAAGAAAGATGGAACTTGGAGATTCTGTGTGGATTATAGAAGGTTGAATGATCTGACAATCAAAAGTAAATTCCCATTGCCTGTGATTGATGAGTTATTAGATGAATTAGGAGGCTCCAAGTGGTTTTCCAAGCTAGACCTGAGAGCTGGGTATTACCAAATCAGGATGAAAGAAGAAGATGAGCACAAAACTGCATTTAAAACTCACCATGGCCAGTTTCAGTTCAAAGTGGTTCCATTTGGATTGGCCACTGCCCCTAGCACATTTCAATGTGTTATGAACTTTGTGTTTGCAGGACCAAACAGGAAGTTTGCCTTGGTGTTTATGGATGATATTCTGGTGTTCAGTCAGCCTTTTGAGGAACATTTAGAGCACCTACAAACTGTGTTTGACCTTTTGAAGGAGCACCAGTTCTATGTAAAGGAAAGTAAGTGTGCTTTTGCACAACAATCTATGGAATACCTGGGTCACATTATTTCTGATCAAGGAGTGGCCACTGACCCAGCTAAAACAGAAGCTATGGTGAATTGGCCTGTTCCCACATCAGTCACTGAATTGAGGTTTTTTTTGGGATTAACAGGTTATTACAGAAAATTTGTTCAACATTATGGTCTGCTTGCCAAACCCCTGACTATCTTGCTGAAGAAACATGCTTTTGTATGGTCTGCATCTGCTTAGCAAGCTTTCCAAATGTTGAAGAGAGCTATGGCAACTACTCCAGTACTTACTCTTCCTGATTTCAACAAGACATTTACAGTTGAGACAGATGCTTGCAATATTGGGGTGGGAGCTGTATTTACTCAGGAGGGCCACCCTGTGGCTTATTACAGTAAAGCATTGGGAGTGGCCAGTCAAAAAACCTCAATCTATGAGAAAGAGTTCCTAGCTATTATGATGGCCGTGGATAGGTGGAGATCATATCTGTCTAGAGCACCGTTTGTTATCAAAACGGATCACCAGAGCTTATGTCATTTGGGGGACCAAAATCTGACCTCAGATCTTCAAAGGAAAGCAATGACAAAGTTAGTGGGATTACAGTTTAGCATACAATACAAAAGAGGGGTAGAAAATACTGTTGCAGATGCATTGTCAAGGGTGGCTCATCTATTTGTTGCACAGGCGGTATCCACAAGCAAACCTGTGTGGATTCAGGAAATCCTCAATTCCTATACTGTAGACCCTAATGCTCAACTTATGCTACAAAAGTTAGCAGTGGACAGCAAGGCTTGCCCTGGTTTTCAGTTACAGGAAGGCCTCATCAAGCAAGAAGGGAAGATCTGGGTGGGAGCAAATACAGGCTTGCAAACCAAGTTAATACAAGCCTTCCACTCCAATCCCATAGGTGGTCACTCTGGTATACTGCCAACTTATCACAAAGTAAAACAGTTGTTTAACTGGCAAGGCATGAAAGCAGATGTGGAAAGTTTTGTCAAGCAATGCACTGTGTGTCAGCAAGCTAAGCATGAATTGTGTAAAAGCCCTGGTATGTTGCAACCACTCCCTATACCTGACAGTCCTTGGCAAGCAATTAGTATGGACTTTATTGAAGGGTTACCCAAATCTGATGGATATAATGCAATTCTGGTTGTGGTGGATCGACTGACCAAAGTGAGTCATTTTCTTCCATTGAAACATCCATTCACTGCTGCTTCTGTTGCCAAAGTTTTTCTCAATACCATTGTCAAGCTGCATGGGTTACCATTAGTTATTGTGTCAGACAGAGATAAGATATTCACCAGTGCCTTTTGGAAAGAACTATTCAGTGTTTGGGGTACATAATTGCACATGAGCACAGCTTACCATCCTCAAACGGATGGGCAGACAGAGCGTGTTAATCAGTGCCTGGAAATGTACTTACGCTGTGCTGTGAATGAGTTTCCTGCTAAGTGGTCTACCTGGTTATCTCAAGCTGAGTTTTGGTACAACACAACGTACCATTCTTCCCTGGGCTGTACTCCTTACGAAGCTCTATATGGCCATGATCAGAACATTGGACAGTTGTTGGGACACCGCTCATCGCTCAATACCGATGTGCAAACCTGGTTGACTGAACATCAACACCATACTGCAGCATTGAAAGATCATCTGGCTCGCGCTCAGTGCAAGTACAAACAATTCGCTGATAGGAAAAGATCAGAACGTGTGTTCGCTGTTGGAGAAATGGTCTATTTGCGTCTCCAGCCTTATACGCAGTCTACAATGGTCAACAGGCCGTGTCCCAAACTTGCACTCAAGTATTTTGGGCCATACAAAGTGCTGGACAAAATTGGAGAAGCAGCTTATCGACTGGAGTTACCCAGGGGCAGACAGGTACACCCAGTTTTTCATGTATCCCAGCTCAAAGGGCATGTTCCGGATCATACCCCTGTCTTCGTCAATTTGCCCAAGCCGTTGGATCTGTCTCTACCGGGTATAATCCCAGAAGCAGTGCTTGATCGACGCCTGGTGAAGAAAGGAACCAACCCTCACTTGCAAGTTTTGATAAAATGGGCTACAGTACCACCATCGTCGGCTACATGGGAAGATTATGACGTGCTCAATGCGCGTTATCCAGCGGCACCAGCTTGGGGTCAAGCTGGTTCTTCAGGAGCGGGTACTGTAAGTACTGCAGTACTTACGATGGCGTCAACCAAAGGGAAAGGCGCAAACAAGTGATGAAGAAGGCGTAACCTAGGCGTGGGAGTGTTTAAATGAGTAGAGAGTGATTTGGGCCTCAGGCCTTGTAACTGTTGGGCCATGGGCCTTGTAATGAGAGAGCTGGACTGGTCGAAAATCAGATCGTTCTTGTGGAGGCTTGCGAGGCAATCACTGCCAACAGAGGATGTTCGGAAACATAGAAAAATGAGTATGGCTGACAACTGCCAGTTATGCGGTAACAGTGACTCATGGAGACACTCTTTGATCGAATGTTCTATGGCACGGTGCGTATGGGCTTTAGCGGATGAAACGATGGTGGAATCTGTGATGGAGGTAGTGGAACCGAATGCTAAACAATGGCTTTTTCAGATGCAAAGGTCATTATCACATGCCCAATTTGTGGAAGCAGTTGTGACCCTTTGGGCAATTTGGACGGCGAGAAGGAAGGTTATTCATGAGGAAGTATTCCAGAGCCCGTTAGCAACGAACGCATTTGTTCAGCGTTTTATTCAGGAGTTAAAAAGTATTGAAGTCTTGTCAAAAACTGCATCGTCATCCAGTGCAAGGAGAACCGCTATCCCTGCTGGTGGTGCATGGAATCCACCGCCGGAGGGCCATGCAAAAATCCAGGTGAAGGGGTGTATCGACCAGGAGCATCGGAAAGGTGCGGCAGCTGCAGTATGTCACGATCACTTGGGACATTATTTGGGCTCCTCTTCACCGGTGATATCAGGGAATGTTGATCAAGACATACTGGAAGCAGTGGCATGCCGGGAAGCTTTGGCCTTAGCTCAAGACTTACAAATTCAGAAGGTGATTGTGACTTCGGAATGCAAAGGACTGATTTCAGATATCCATGGAGGGACGGGTGGAAGTCATCTGTCGGTGATCAAAGAAATTACCCTCACTAGTTCTATTTTTGATAGCTATAGCTTTATTTCTGAACGTAGATCAGTTAATAGCGAGGCCCTTTGCCTGGCCAGACACTCTCTTTCACTTGATCAGGGACGCCACTTGTGGCTGTTTTACCCTCATGATCAATCGTGTATCCCTCTAAACTACCTCAGTGATCAGTAAAGTGTCTGGTATCCCCTCAAAAAAAAAAAAAAAAACTAGCCAAGTAGCGTGTGGGTGGGGTATCAAAAATGAAATAGATCATTATCCCGAGCCACTGGCTCTTCTCTCCCCTCCCTCGCTGTCTCTTCTTCCTCCCTGGCGAATTCAAATTCTCTCTTACCTGAACCCCTTTCCTCTCGCCGGCGACGAACTTGTCCGATCCTAGGTCGTGACAGCCACACCGGCGGCCGCGCGCCCGCCGCTCCCCGTCTCGCGCCACTGCCTGCCCCCGCCCCCCTCCGCCGCGCACGTGCCCGCCCGCCGCGGCGCCAACTCCTCCTCCGTCACTTTCGCTGCACCGCCTCGTCCCCCGCGGCATCGGCCTCGGTGGTGTCGGCGTCCCCGTCGGCCTGGGACTGGACCCGCTGGAGCCGCCACTTCGTGTTGGTGGACCAGGCCGAGAGTTACGTCTCCGTGCTGCGCTTCTAGCTCGAGGATGCCGTGGAGGGCGAGGACTTCACCGAGGCCGCTGCCCTCATGCGCGCGCTCCTCGACGCCATCGCCGGTGTAATGGCTGTTGATAGGTTAGTTCATCTTGTATGGCTGGAGATCTTGTAGTTCCAGGGGTTTGTTCTGTCCGCCGGCAGACCTGGAGAAGAAATCTGACGCGGGTTCTGGCCGTCGCCCATTGCCGTCAGCTTTCAGGTTCCCACTATCGGAGGAGTTTTGCTGGGTCTGGGTGCGGCCAGCAAATCGGCTGCGCTGGCCCGGAGAGGACACAAGTGGGGGGTTCGCCGGCGACCAGATGCATCTCCGACCCGGTGGCCCCTGGTTGGACAAAAAGGTCTGTACCCAAAATCTTCCCTCTGTTGAACTGTATTTATCAAGTGGCTGGACATTCGTACACGGAACAATGTTTTGACCACATAGTTGTATTCTGAAAAATTGTAGGAAACAACACTGCATCAACATGTTAACAGAACCACTGTCTCCATTACTAGCTAATAAATACTCAGTTTACCTGACTTGCCGACAAAAAATGCATTAGTAGTCATCTTTTCAGGCGAAACTAGTGAACTGAATATGTACGTTTTGAAAATTCAGGTTACGCCTCTGCAGTGCATCACCGGACCGGACACCATGTCCTTCTAGGATGATTGCACTTCTAGGCCGAGCGCAAGGTCTGCTCGCTCACCGCTTGATTCCTCCATCTCGCTATCACCAATTCCGGCTTGATTCCAGATGTTCTTAATACCTAGGGTTTGTCCCCGTCCCCTGTTTTGTTTCCCTCACATATTGTTTTGGTCGATCCTGGCAGAGCGCCATCGAGGAGCAGCAGTACCAGGACGCCTCCAGGCTGACCAAGCTCGCCATAACCAGCCTGGTGAGCCCCCTATCGCCCACTCCTGCTTCTCTGGCGCTGCTTCTTCTTAACAAACCATCTTCTAATAGCAAGGTGCTGGTCCTAATATAAGTAATAACAAACCATGGCTAGTGATAATTCCGCTGTTGTTCGATCCTATATATATGCAAAAGAATACACACATGTCTGTTCCAGATATGGCCAAAGTTGTAAACATTAGATAATCCATCAAGTGGGATTTTGATGCCATCCTGCAGCACGCGTTGTTGGGTTTGATTCTAGCCAATTTCATTTTCAGGTAGGTTGGTGGGCAGGATATGCTAAGGACAGCGATGACTCAATCGGGAGGATTGTGCGGATAACCCCTGGTGTCGGGAGATACGTCGCCAAGAGCTACAGCCCAAGGTCTGCTTTCTCCGTTGATGCAAAATTGAACATGCAGTTTTTTAGCCTAATTTATCACAAGCGAGGAGCAGTGAATTATATAGTCCATTAGCTACGGTTGATCGGCAACTGCATAAGCTTCTATTTCTACTTCTGAATTTTGAATGATTGTATGAGCAAATGAGTGCTACAGTTATTGCCTACATTTGCTCAGTCAAATCTAAGTAACAACATAAAAGGACTTCTACACGACCAGCTCGACCAAAATACCACCGGCATCCATTCTTTTAGTTCAAAATAAAAAAGACATCCTACATATATGCACATGCTCCAACACGGGCAGATTTATAAAACTAGTGTTGTTGGTTTAGGCAAACACCTCAGAGTACTCAAAAGTACAGTTTTGTAGAAACCATAGTATTATAATTGAACTAGTAGGATGCTTCTGCTGAACTGAAGATCCTTCTCTGCATTTTTTCGCTCGGCCGGAACTTGGTGTTTGCAATCAAATTCAGAAGCCCATGGGATGGGATGGAGGTGATGTTGGGCGCTATGGTGTGGTGCGTGTTGTATCTGATTCATCAAAAATTGGCCTCTGAGCTCTTGATTTTGCGTCCACGAGATGCTACTCCACCATATAAATCCTACTGCGGCTGCTGCTCCGTCAGTCTCTGCCGGCCGGTTCCTCTCCAATCCATCCCTTCACGTTAAGTTGTTGAACTCTCTGTACAACAGCATCCAGATCTAACAGAGATGATATAAGGGATACATCAATACTGAAGAATTGAAACAACTATCAATACGGACGGGGTAGGAAGAGATCCTTGCAGAATATTTTACATATGATAGAATCTAAGCATCACACGTGTATGGCTTATATAGTCTACAAAACCAGCAGGAAGGATTGATTAGTATTCTTCATGCGCACAGTACAAAATTTCTCTCGATTTTTGCAGATATAATAGGATAGATAGAATAGGGGGAAGGACAAAATTTCTCTCTACGTACTTGGTACTTCGACCTTCTCCACCGATTGGTGAGCTCCGCCACCGAACGTAGCTCCTGTGCTGTGTTGCTGTTCTAGCCAAAGGTTTTATCTCAATTTTTATACATCTACATCCCCTCCTATCATGCTAGCTGAAGCACCTTGTTGAGTTATTTTGGAATCTTTTATGCACTTTTCTGTTGAGTGCCTTTGTTTTAAACTATGAGATATGCCTATGTATAATTCTGAAATCTTAATGCAATCTTACGTTGTTCCACCGAGATTGATTTTCAAAATGTGTATATCTAATGTTTCTTACTGCAGCTTTAAGCTTCGCTGTCAGCTATCTCTTTCCACTTAATTTTTGTTATCTGTCTTTGAACCTATAAAAATGGGTGATCTGTACACTTGTCATCTCTTACATGTGTACAATATGACACTGAATTGGCCTTTTAAAGGTTGGTTCCATTTTCTGTATATGCCTTGTACACTCTTATATTCTCCCATGATTGAAGTCTGCAATGCTTATGGGACAATTTTTGTTTGTAGGTTAAGACCTCGTTGTCTGCTTCAACGAAGAGATGTGAAGAGTTGCAAAAGGTAATTTTGGGGCAAATTTCCATTGTTGCAGGATAATGAGATGTTGAAGCGGAAGACTGAATGCATGGCACCGAAGTGCAATTGCGGCAGATTTTCTCTATTTTTCCTTTTCATTTTTCTTATTATTGGAGTGAGAATAGGTAGAATGAGGAACTGTGTGATGATACAACAATTGTAGTAATAGAATTGGTTTATTATAAATCTTGTATTTGTAATGATGTCTACTTGTTTATTACAAATCTTTGTTTGTTTTAGTTGTTGGAAAGTGTTGGAATTGTAAATATAAAATGGAATTGGTTCATTTTTTTTAATTCCTAATAAGTTAGTAGTAGCGTGGGGAGGAACTGGACGCTACTAGTATATAGGATACTAGTAGCGTTGGTTGTTTACGTACCCTACTACTATTTCACTAGTAGTAGCACGTGTGGAACACGCTACTACTAACAAAGTTAGTGGTAGCGTGGGTTTCACCCACGCTACTACTAACTAATAGTTGTAGCGCGATACTAGGAGCGCGGGTACCCGCGCTGCTAGTAGCCTTTTTCCTAGTAGTGGACCAGCGCTGGTTTGGGCGGCTGGAGCAAGAAGACCAGAGGTTGAAGAAGCACTACGGTCGTTGGATGGACATCGTACGATCACTGGAGCTAGAATCGTGCATATTAACTAAGTTGACAAAGCCCTCCGTCCCCGTCAACTTCGTAGGCCCACAAGTCAGCCTGCCACTATACTGGGTCTCAGCTAACAGGGAAGTATTCATTTTTTTGTGCGTAATAAGGAGGCACTTCCTTGCGTGCGAAGATATAGCTGGTGGGTCCGAGCTGTCAGCGGTGTTAATATTTTTTTCGCGAAATACAGAGGCCCTTTCGATGGGTCCCTGATGTCAGGTGGAGGAATCATTATTTTGCGCGTAATAAGGAGGCATTTCCTTGCGTGCGGCCGTGGACCCAGCTGTCGACCTCTCCACGTACAGTCCACTTCAGATGCATGTCGGTCGTTGACCATGTTGACCAGGCTGCGCCGAGAGCACCAGGGCGGTGGACGACGGCGAGGCCTAGGAAGGGAACGACACGGAGGCAGGAAAGACTCAGCAGTTGTTTCCCACGCGGAGGGGAGTACGACTGTACGAGGGTTTACTGGTTCGTCTGCCGTCGCCGGAGAATAACAGCAGGTGTGGGTGAGTAGAGGGATGGCTAGGCCAGCGATGGGAGTACGGTGGGGCGGTGAGGCCTGCACGGCAGCACAGCCAGCCGCGGGGAGGAGGGAGCAGGCAGTCCCGCCGGTGCTTGTTTGAGCAGCTGGAGCAGGAACAGCAGAGATTGAAGAAGCACGACGGCCGTTGGATGGACATCCAACAGTCACTGCTTGTGCGTTAACCTTTTTTTAGGAAAGCCTCAAATCTATGGAAAACAGCATACAGCCCATCTGCCATTATTTCTAATAATTTACAACCCATTTGCTAATTCTTAAGGTTTTTTTGAGCTCATATTCTTTTTATTAGCATTACAACCCATATTGTGGCCACGGTTAAAAAATTATACGAAATTTTGCATATTTCGGTGCGGTCCGAACTGTTTTTAATCCCGAAATTTTGACTCACATTCAAACTGATTTAAAAAATAAATGTATATCAATATAAAATCCAACAAATTCTCCACGCATAAAAATTAATGTAATTTAAAATCTCGAAATGAAAAAAAAGATATTTGAAACTAATTGCCGGTTTGATGTGTTTTAAAAATGTACATCCCATTTCTCATTACTAATGGGCCATTTTTTCGGCCAGCCGAATGAAAGCACTTCTCGTCTTGAAAGGTTTGCAGCCCAACAGGCCTGACAAAGCAACTTACTTGGCAAATCACAAAAAAACTGGGCTGTGGTCGTGGACCCAGCTGTCAGCCTCTCCACGTACAGTACTCTTCCGATGGAAGTCGTTCCTTGACCACGTTGACCACGCCGCGCGGAGAGCACCACGGCGGTGGACGACGGCGAGGCCTAGGAAGGGGACGACGCGGAGCCGGGAAAGACGCGACAATGGAAGCCCGCGTGGAGAGGAGTACGAGGGTCCACTGGTTCGGCTGCGGTGTGAGACTGCCGTCGCCGCAGAGCCTGGCCAGCGGTGGGAATAGTAGGGGGCTGTGAGGCCTCCGCGGCAGCACAGCCGGCCACGGGAGGCAGAAGCATGCAACACGACTGGCGCTGCTTTGGGCGGCTGGAGCAAGAAGATCAGAGGTTGAAGAAGCACTACGACCGTTGGATGGACATCATACGGTCAGTGGAGCTAGAATCGTTCATATTGACTAAGTTGACAAAGCCCTTCGTCCCCGTCAACTTAGTAGGCCCACAAGTCAGCCTCCCACCAAGGTGGGTCCCAGCTAGCCGGGGGAGTATTTATTTTTTTATGCGTAATAAGGAGGCACTTCCGGTGGGTCCGAGCTGACAACGGGGGCAACATTTTTTTCGCGAAATACAGAGGCCCTTCCTGTGGATCCTAGCTGTCAGGTGGAGGAATCATTATTTTGCGTGTAATAAGGAGGCATTTCCTTGCGTGCGGCCGTGGACCCAGCTGTCAGCCTCTCCGTGTACAGTCCACTTTCAATGGATGTCGGTCATTGACCACGTTGACCAGGCCGCGCCGAGAGCACCAGTGCGGTGGACGATGGCGAGGCCTAGGAAGGGAACGACACGGAGCCAGGGAATACTCGACAGTTGTTTCCCACGCGGAGGAGTACGAGGGTTTACTGGTTCGTCTGCCATCGCCGGAGAATAATGGCATGTGTGGGTGAGTAGGGGGATGGCTAGGCCAGCGATGGGAGTACGGTGGGGCCGTGAGGCCTGCGCGGCAGCATAACCGACCGCGGGAGGAGGGAACAGGCAGTCCCGCCGGCGCTTGTTTGAGCGGCTGGAGCATGAAGAGCAGAGATTGAAGAAGCACGACAGCCGTTGGATGGACATCTCGCCAGAGAATAATGGCATGTGTGGGTGAGTAGAGGGATGGCTAGGCCAGCGATGGGAGTACGGTGGGGCCGTGAGGCCTGCGCGGCAGCATAGCCGGCCGCGGGAGGAGGGAACAGGCAGTCCCGCCCGCGCTTGTTTGAGCGGCTGGAGCATGAAGAGCAGAGATTGAAGAAGCACGACAGATGTTGGATGGACATCGAACAGTCACTGCTCTCATGTGTTGACTATAAGTTGACAGGGCATTGCGTGTGCGTCAACCTTTTTTTATGAAAGTATACGCGTCAACATGTAGTAGGCGCACAAGTCAGCTTCAAATCTGTGGAAAACAGCATACAACTCATCTGCCATTATTTCTAATAATGTACAACCCATTTGCTAATTTTTAAGAATTTTTTTGGAGCCCATCTTGTTTTTGTTAGCATCACACCCCATATTGTGGCCACGGTTAAAAAGTGTACGGAATTTTGCATATTTCGGTGCGGTCAACTGTTTTTAATCCAGGAAGATCGATTCACATTCAAACTATTTTGAAAAATAATTTATATAAATATAAAATCCAAATAATTGTCCATGCATAAAAATCAATGGAATTTAAGATCTTGTAATGAAAAAAAATTAAAACTAATTCCCAGTTTGATGTGTTTTAAAAATGTACAGCCCATTTCTGGGCAAACCGAATGAAACTCTCCTCGTCTTGAAAGATTTGCAGCCCAGCAGGGCCAATAAAGCAAGTAGGCCTTGTTTGAGTATTTCTTTTAAAAAATAGAACTGGGCTAGTGATACGTCTCCAATGTATCTATAATTTTTTATTGCTCCATGCTACTTTACCTACTGTTTTGGACTATATTGGGCTTTATTTTACACTTTTATATTATTTTTGGGACTAACCTATTAACCGGAGGCCCAACCCAGAATTGCTGTTTTTTGCATTTTTCAGTATTTCGAAGAAACAAAATATCAAACGGAGTCCAAACGGAATGAAACCTTCGGGATCGTGATTTTTCAATCGAACGTGATCCAGGAGACTTGGACCCTACTCCAAGCAGTGCCAGAGGCGGTCATGAGGGTGGAGGGCGCGCCCCCTGGGCGCGCCCCCTACCTCGTGGGCCCCCTGACGCTCCACCGACGTACTCCTTCCTCCTATATATACCCACGTATCCCCGAACGATCAAAACAGGAGCCAAAAACCTAATTCCACCGCCGCAACCTTCTGTATCCACGAGATCCCATCTTGGGGTCTGTTCTGGAGCTCCGCCGGAGGGGGCATCCACCATGGAGGGCTTCTACATCATCACCATAGCCCCTCCGATGAAGTGTGAGTAGTTTACTTCAGACCTTCGGGTCCATAGCTAGTAGCTAGATGGCTTCTTCTCTCTTTTTGGATCTCAATACAATGTTCTCCCCCTCTCTCGTGGAGATCTATTCGATGTAATCTTCATTTTGCGGTGTGTTTGTTGAGACCGATGAATTGTGGGTTTATGATCCAGTATTATATATGGAAAATATTTGATTCTTCTCTGAATTCTTTTATGTATGATTGAGTTATATTTGCAAGTCTCTTCGAATTATCCTTTTTGGTTTGGCCAACTAGATTGGTAGTTCTTGCAATGGGAGAAGTGCTTAGCTTTGGGTTCAATCTTGCGGTGTCCTTACTCAGTGACAGACAGAGTTGCAAGGCACGTATTGTATTGTTGCCATCGAGGATAACAAGATGGGGTTTTTATCATATTGCATGAATTTATCCCTCTACATCATGTCATCTTGCTTAAGGCGTTACTCTGTTTTTAACTTAATACTCTAGATGCATGCTGGATAGCGGTCGATGAGTGGAGTAATAGTAGTAGACGCAGAATCGTTTCGATCTACTTGTTTTGGACGTGATGCCTATATACATGATCATTGCCTAGATATACTCATAACTATGCTCAATTCTGTCAATTGCTCAACAGTAATTTGTTCACCCACCGTAGAATACTTATGCTCTTGAGAAAAACCACTAGTGAAACCTATGGCCCCTGGTTCTATTCTCATCATATCAATCTCTATCACTTTATTTACTTGCTTTGTTTTTTATTTTGCCTTTTTTTACTTTGCATCTATCTATCAAAAATACCAAAAATATTATCTCTATCAGATCTCACTCTCGTAAGTGACCGTGAAGGGATTGACAACCCCTAAGCGTTGGTTGCGAGTTGCTATCGTTTTGTGTAGGTACGAGGGACTTGTGCGTGGTCTCCTACTGGATTGATACCTTGGTTCTCAAAAACTGAGGGAAATACTTACGCTACTTTGCTGCATCATCCTCTCCTCTTCAGGGAAATCCAACGCAGTGCTCAAGAGGTAGCAGCTAGCCATTTTTAGCAAGAAAAAAAACAGAACTGGGCTCATGATGTGGTAAACATAAATAAAACCCTGGCTAGATGGGCCACAGCCCCCGCACAGCCCCGTTGTTACCCTGATCCTTCGCTAAAACTAGTATAAATAGCAACTACTTGTTCCTAAAAAAAAACTGCACGACTTGCTGGGTCCCTGGTGTCAGCCGCTCGTAGTGTAATTCTCTCGTTTATTGACTACGTTGACAATGGCGTGAGCCCCAGATGTCCAACCATTAGGAGGAACCATATTTTGGGCTTGTAATATAGAGGCACTTGCTTGCGTACTGCCATGACGCTGGTGGGTCCCTACTGTCATCCTCTCCACGTACAATCATCTCCTTGTTCCTCTCGGTTGTTGACGGCGTTGACAACGCAAGAGGGCGGCGCACCGCGCACGGCGAGCGAACCAAGGCCGTAAGGCGGAGGACGACGGCGAGGCCTCAGACGGAATGAACAGGAGTCGTGGAAGATGCGCCGGTCCAGTCGCAGGCGGAGGGGAGTATGAGCGTTGACTGGTTCGGGCGCGGGTGCGTGTTGGGGCTGATATTGCCGGAGAATAACAAGACGTGTGGGGGAATAGAGGGAGGGACTGGCCAACGTTGGAGGGTACGTATGGTAGGGCGGCGGAGGCGCAGCCAGCCATGGGAGGCGGGAGCAGGCGGAGCCGACGGGGTGGTTTGGTTTGGGCGGATGGAGGAAGAAGAAGACAAGAGATAGAAGATACACGACAGATGTTGGATGTCAATCCAACGGCTGGTAGGCAGAATCGTTTGTTGACTAGCTAGTAAGTCGACACCACCTTGGATAGGCTATTTCCTCGCGGTTCCCAAATGTCAGAATCCAAATTTGTCATGGTCATGCAGCCTTTCCTATGAAAATTTACAGCCCATTTGATGTGCTAGTTCGAAAAAAGTTTGTGCGTGCTGGTGGGGGCTAATCACTTGGCTTCTGTAATGCACAGTGAGCTCAAGCAGCCGGCGAGAGTGATGTTATTTCCCTTTGTTGGGATTTGTTACAATATTTCACTCTAAATTAAACGAATGGCAAGCCATTTGCCTTGTTTCAAAGAAAATATGACAGTCAAGGCCGAGTTGAAAAGGGCAGGAACATCTAGCTCCAGCTTACAAACTGTACAAAAGCACGAAGGTTAATTGTTCATCAGGTTTACAAAAAAACCCACACTGAAAAGGGTAACATTATCTAACTCCAGCACTGTTTTCGGCAGTCACAGTCAAATGGATCGGTCAGGTCCATAGAATGAACATCCTGGGTCGTAAAATTTACTGGATTATTACCACAATATGTTGTAAATAGAAGCCCGGCACGTTCAGAAGCTCTTTTGCCCACCTGAAACTCCTTTTTTTGCTCTTCGACATACCCATCCGTTAAAACCATGCTGCTGATAAACTTAAGCCTGATGGACAATAGTAACCTCGCATTCAGCAAGAAGAATGTGACAAATCTTGTGTTTGCACGGTTGGCTACATATCGTTCTAGCGTTATTGTTTTCAATCGAATCTCATGAGAAGTGAGAAAATCCCGATGCTTACGAATCCACCGATTGGTTATAACTTTCTTACCTCGTCTTGTTGCCTAAATAGACATGAAGATTGAAAACAGTTAAGGTCTATAAGAAGAGTGTCGAAAGAGCAACAACTGAACGGTTAATTCTAGTACACTATATGCAGGCTTCCAATGTGCGTGAAATTATCACCTTTATATACAACTTCTCCAGACATGGAAAGCATTGCAACAAGCCAATAATCTTTTTCAGATCAAAACTATTCATTTGGATATATAAGATCTTGACAGAATCCAGCACCATTGATAGGCCATCCATGGAGAAACTCTTCATTGAGCATAAAACATAATATTAGTACAAAATGTGTACTCCAACATGATATATAAATTATGCGCAGAAATTTAAAATGCAGCTTATGGTTACAAGTGTAGATGATAATATAAAGTACCTGAAGAACTGTGGAGCCAAACACCATATTGAAATGAGCACAGAGATCATGTATTACACCCAAGGTCTCCAGTTTAGGCGCAGAGAGGATGGTTATTTGCAACGGTGAATAACTAGAATCAAGGATCAACCTTTGAAGTGAAGGGGCATCTTGGATGATGAGCTGCCTTCCGTCAAAAGAAATTCCAACTCTTACAAGGTTAGGCGACTTTATTTGGAGATAACCGATTCTAACTGTGAAATAAGCACCAAGCACTGCAGCGCAGGGCAACTGGAGTGGATGATGCTGTGCAATGAGGCCTCCGATATACGAACCCGCACAAGTGAAAGTTTCTTGATAAATGGGAGTCGAAGGTTTAGTACCCGATTGTCTGGTAGGTAGCACAGCGCAAAGGTGGCGGTGTGGAGAGAGGAGGAAAACCGCGAGATGGACATCGGTGCTGAGGGCACAAGTTCATGGAGTTCAGTATGTGGTATGTGATTTCCAGGGGAATAGTAGAACTCAAGCAGCTGTAGTTCTGTGAATTCAGGGGATTTCAGCCAGGCGTCCACCGTGCAGGGCATGGTATGCTTGCTCAGGTAGCATGACGGGATGAAGAGGCTTTGAACAAAGCCCTGGTGGGAGGAGATGATGGCTCTGGGGATTTCAAAATCATTGAAGAGAGATAGCAGACGATAGTCGAGATTAAGGGGCACGACGCGCCATAGAGGGTGCCACCGAATTGAGAGGACTTGGGTGCGGCAGCAATCCTTGGTGGGGAGAAGCGAGATGATCTCCCCAAGGACGGCGTCCGGGAGATCGCTGATGTGGTCCACCCAAGATTCTACGGGTTCCTGGGATCCAGTGGGGGCGGGGTCGCCGCTTCTCCCCGTGCTGCCGGGTGCGGGATCTACAACAGGCATCACCGCTGGCGGGAGCCTCATCTTCTTGGCGCTGGGGTCAGCCGACTCCATTTTCCTCGAGGGCGTCGCGTCGCGCTCATGGATTTGAGTAGAGTAACAAATGACGAGCCTAGTTGTAGTGCGAGCGAAGAAGAAGGGGAGATGGGGGTTTTCTGTATGAGTGAGGAAGAAGGGGAGCTAGGGTTTTCTGTAGGAGTGAGGTGAGAAATTTGAGGGTACGAGTGGAGCGAGCTGACGTGTGGTGGGTGGGAGCGAGGAGGAAGAAGAGCACCCAGGTTTTTTTTGGGGGGGGGGCTGTGTGCTGGTGTGGGTAGCGCCTCTCATTCAGTAAATATATGGGCTTTTGAATTGATTTTACTTTTTACTAGTGTGGATGGGCTGTTTTGTCTTGGGCCTAGAGAAACAATTACTACTAGTACAGTGGAGACACTCTACAGCGACCCAAAAAAAATTACTACTAGTACAGTGGAGACACTCTACCGCTTCTGGCTCCTCCTAGGTCATTGAAACATCTCCCTCTACTGAATGCCGTTATACTTTTGTTCACCGACATGCGGGCCATGCAGCGTGCGGGCCCAAATGCCATCCACCAAATTAGAAGGCAGTATGCAGGCGGAGAGTCACCCCGGTTGTAGCGCGGCAGTAATGAGCCGCCGTATCACAAAACCCCACCTCCCCGCAGTCTAAGTTTGACGGACGAAGCAACCATCATTTCACTCTTCGCTGAATCCCCTTCTCCCTCACCGTCTTCAAGAAAGGCAACACTCGCATATGCCACTGTTCTTCTCTCCCAACGAAGGAAAGGTAAGCGGATCCGTGATGTTGGTATATTTTCGTTCAGAAAAAAAAGAACTTTTGCAAAGCAGTAACCGAACCTCACTCTCTTTTTTGTCTCATTTTCATTGCGATTGTGTTTTCCTTTTAGTGGTATCCTAGTATTCGTCAGTTTCATGATGGACCAAGGAGAACCAGGCAAAGATTTGCCGATATTGGAGCAGACGCGGGAGGCTGATCCCCACGAGACAGAGAGCTCCAAGAAGATGGAGGCAGCCACCGAGCCGACCCCAGATATGCTCACGGCCACTACTGAGATGGTCAATGCCCTGTTTGAGGTTACAACCGCCGTGGCACTGCAGGAGCAGTTTTTCCCCTTCGAGGATGTGTCCCCCCGCTGAGCTGCCCAAGGTGATTTCCTTCTTTGCCGATCTCGATTGTGTTTTTTCATCTAAGTATGTGGTGATTAATAATGCAAAATTTTATTAGCTTCGATGCCATGTTATACATAGTGGTTTAAATAACTTGTGTTTCTTATACTGAAAAGTAATTCAGAATTTGTTTCTGTTTCAATTAGAGCCCTGATGCAGACAAAGATTGTGTGGTTGTACATGTCACTCGCTATGAGGCGGATGACCTGAATATACGCACTGGGAAAACAGAGTTCTTAGGCTGTTGGATCCTGGAAGCCATTTGCGGTTATACCAATTAAGAGTTGTATTCCAGCCTCACTGTTGTCAGGCCTGTTGTCCAGGGTGCACTGAAGCACAAGAAGTTCAAAGCTACTCCTTCGTTTGTGAGGCATACTGTTCTTGTCAAGCTTACACAGGAAGATGATGTGGCATGCCTCCACAAACAAGTTTATTAGTGGCAAGGCCACAAGGTTGTCTTCATGAAGGTTCACAGGATTGAGCTGCTGCGGGACGTCCTCGATGATGTTCATGGCAAGGTTTGTCTTGTGTCCAACCCAAATTAGATCGAGGCATGAAATAGTTGCCCCAGCTAGTGTTTAATAGTAGTTTGGATTGTGTCTAATTATCCAAACCTTGCCTGTTATCAACCCCTCTGGGGCTAGTACTCTGTTTGAATCCGTCTATGGGAACTGCTGCTACTTTTGTGTGCCCGTGAATCATGTGAGAACCATCGTAATTGTTGCCGAAACAGATGTGTCCTCACTAGTTTTTTCATGAATATGGCATGGTAAGACATAAGTTGTCATGGTTTATCATACGAGCAGTGTGTGTTTTGATGAAATAGAGCACTCGTTTGAGAACTGTGCGCCGACGTATACATAAGTACTTGTAAACACTGTTGGTGCTACCCCACTTGTAAGCAGTTGTGCAAAACACGACACATTGGCTCAGCTCGCTTCAACACTAGGCTATCAACCAGCTAACAATCAACAATTTGTTGTCTGACATATAAGCAACTATGTATACTTGATCGTGCATCATGCTATGATTATGCTTGTGTGTTTACCATGTTGTTTGCTTCTTTCCGGTTTGTTTCTCTCTTTAGCTTCGGTTTCGTTCCAGAGTTGTGAGGATTCGTTCGACTACGTTCGTTTGTCTTCTTCATGGACTCGTTCTTCTTCCTTGTGGGATTTCAGGCAAGATGACCATTACCCTCGATATCACTTCTATCTTTGCTTGCTAGTTGCTTCGTTCTATTGCTATGTTGCGCTACCTATCACTTGTTTACCATGCCTCCCATATTGCCATGTCAGCCTCTAACTTATTCACCCTTCCTAGCAAACCGTTGTTTGGCTATGTTACCGCTTTTGCTCAACCGCTCTTATAGCGTTGCTAGTTGTAGGTGAAGTTAAAGATTGCTCCATGTTGGAACAGGATCATTTTGGGATATCACAATATCTCTTATTTAGTTAAGGCATCTATATACTTGGTAAAGGGTGGAAGGCTCGGTCTTATGCCTGGTGTTTTGTTCCACTCTTGCCGCCCTAGTTTCCGTCATACCGGTGTTATGTTCCTTGATTTTGCGTTCCTTACGCGGTTGGGTGATTTATGGGACCCCCTTGATAGTTCGCTTTGAATAAAACTCCTCTGGCAAGGCCCAACCTTGGTTTTAACATTTGCCACCTAAGCCTTTTTCCCTTGGGTTCTGCAGACTCAAGGGTCATCTTTATTTACCCCCCAGGCCAGTGCTCCTCCGGGTGCTGGTCCAAACCGAACGATGTTTGGCGCCCCCTGGGCAACCAGGGTCTATGCCAACCCGACGTCTGGCTCATCCAGTGTGCCCTGAGAACGAGATACATGTGACTCCTATCGGGATTTATCGGCACATCGGGCGGCTTTGCTGGTCTTGTTTTACCATTGTCAAAATGTCTTGTAAACTGGGATTCCGAGACTGATCGGGTCTTCCTGGGAGAAGGAATATCCTTCGTTGACCGTGAGAGCTTGTGATGGGCTAAGTTGGTACGCCCCTGCAGGGTATAAACTTTTGAGAGTCGTGCCCGCGGTTATGTGGCAGATGGGAATTTGTTAATATCCGGTTGTAGAGAACTTGACACTTGACTTAATTAAAACGCATCAACCGCGTGTGTAGCCGTGATGGTCTCTTTTCGGCAGAGTCCGGGAAGTGAACACGGTCTTTGTGTTATGATTGTGCGTAAGTAGTTTCAGGATCACTTCTTGATCACTTCTAGCTTCTCGACCGTTCTGTTGCTTCTCTTCTCGCTCTTATTTGCATATGTTAGCCACCATATTTGCTTAGTGCTTGCTGAAGATCCACCTCATTACCACTTCCTACCCATAAGCTTAAATAGTCTTGATCTCGCGGGTTTTGAGATTGCTGAGTCCTCGTGACTCACCAGATACTATCACAACAGTTGCAGGTGCCGATGATACCAGTGCAGGTGATGCAACCAAGCTCAAATGGGAGCTCGACGAAGATCTTGGTCGTTGCTATGTTTCGTTTCATTTTGATCAGTAGTGGAGCCTAGTTGGGACGATTGGGGATCTAGCAGTTGGGTTATCTTCTTTTCTTTTGGCTTCGTCCGTAGTCGGACTATGTGTGTGCTCTGAATGATGTATGAATTATATGTTCATTGTGTGAAGTGGCGATTGTAAGCCAACTCTTTATCCCTTTCTTGTTCATTACATGGG
The DNA here is from genome assembly GCA_963921465.1 of Triticum timopheevii. Classification (NCBI taxonomy): domain Eukaryota; kingdom Viridiplantae; phylum Streptophyta; class Magnoliopsida; order Poales; family Poaceae; genus Triticum; species Triticum timopheevii. Next base: position 477,001,861 of record OY997262.1, read on the forward strand.
ATTGTGTGAAGATGACCCTACTTGTGACAAAACCACAATGCGGTTATGCCTCTAAGTCTGCTTCGACACGTGGGAGATATAGCCGCATCGTGGGTGTTACAGAAGAGGGGGGAGGGAAGGAAAGGGGGGGGGGCGCTGCCCCCCTTCCCTTGTCCTATTCGGACTCAAGGGGGGCGGCCAGCCCCTCCTGGCCCTTCCTCTTCTCCCACTAAGGCCCATCTAGGCCCACTAGTTCCCCCGGGGGGTTCCGGTAACCCTCCGGCACTCCGGTTTTATCCAAAACTTCTCCGGAACACTTTCGGTGTCCGAATATAGTCATCCAATATATCAATCTTTATGTCTCGACCATTTCAAGACTCCTCTTCATGTCCGTGATCACATCTGGGACTCCGAACAATCTTCAGTACATCATATCACATAAACTCATAATACCAATCATCATCGAACGTTAAGCGTGCGGACCCTACGGGTTCGAGAACTATGTAGACATGACTGAGACACGTCTCTGGTCAATAACCAATAGCGGAACCTGGATGCTCATATTGGTTCCTACATATTCTACAAAGATCTTTATCGGACAAACCGCATAACAACATACTTTGTTCCCTTTGTCATCAGTATGTTACTTGCCCGAGATTCGATCGTCGGTATCTCAATACCTAGTTCAATCTCGTTGCCGGCAAGTCTCTTTACTCGTTCCATAGTACTTCATCCCGTAACTAACTCATTAGTCACAATGCTTGCAAGGCTTATAGTGATGAGTATTACCAAGAGGGCCCAGAGATACCTCTCCGAAACACGGAGTGACAAATCCTAATCTCGATCTATCCCAACCCAACAAACACCTTCGGAGACACCTGTAGAGAACCTTTATAATCACCCATTTACGTTGTGACATTTGGTAGCACACAAAGTGTTCCTCCAGTATTCGGGAGTTGCATAATCTCATAGTTTGAGGAACTTGTATAAGTCATGAAGAAAGCAGTAGCAATGAAACTGACACGATCATAATGCTAAGCTAACGGATGGGTCATGTCCATCACATCATTCTCCTAATGATGTGATCCCATTCATCAAATGACAATACATGTCTATGGTTAGGAAACATAACCATCTTTGATTAACGAGCTACTCAAGTAGAGGCATACTAGGGACTATATGTTTTGTCTATGTATTCACACATGTACTAAGTTTCCGGTTAATACAACTCTAGCATGAATAATAAACATTTATCATGATTTAAGGAAATAAATAATAACTTTATTATTGCCTCTAGGGCATATTTCCTTTAGTCTCCCACTTGCACTAGAGTCAATAATCTAGATTACATAGTAATGATTCTAACACCCATGGAGCTTTGGTGCTGATCATGTTTTGCTCGTGGAAGAGGCTTAGTCAACGGGTCTGCAACATTCAGATCCGTGTGTATCTTGAAAATCTCTATATCCCCTTCCGACACTTGATGACGGATGGAATTGAAGTGTCTCTTGATGTGCTTGGTTCTCTTGTGAAATCTGCATTCTTTTGCCAAGGCAATTGCACCAGTATTGTCACAAAAGATTTTCATTGGACCCGATGCACTAGGTATGACACCTAGATCGGACATGAACTCCTTCATTTGCTGCCTCCGAAGCAGCAATGTACTCCGCTTCACACGTAGATCCCGCCACGACGCTCTGCTTGGAACTGCACCAACTGACAGCTCCTCCATTCAATAAAAATACATATCCGGTCTGTGACTTAGAGTCATCCGGATCAGTGTCAAAGCTTGCATCGATGTAACCGTTTACGGCGAGCTCTTTTTCACCTCCATAAACGAGAAACATATCCTTAGTCCTTTTCAGGTATTTCAGATTGTTCTTGACCGTTGTCTAGTGCTCCACTCCGGGATTACTTTGGTACCTCCCTGCTATGCTTATAGCAAGACATACACCAGGTCTGGTACACAGCATTGCATACATGATAGAACCTATGGCTAAAGCATAGGGAATGGCTTTCATTTTCTCTCTATCTTCTGTAGTGGTCGGGCATTGAGTCTGACTCAACTTCACACCTTGTAACACAGGCAAGAACCCTTTCTTTGACTGATCCATTTTGAACTTCTTCAAAACTTTATCAAGGTATGTGCTTTGTGAAAGTCCAATTAAGTGTCTTGATCTATCACTATAGATCTTGATGCCCAATATGTAAGCAGCTTCTCCGAGGTCTTTCATAGAAAAACTCTTATTCAGGTATCCCTTTATGCTATCCCTAAATTTTATATCATTTCCAATAAACAATATTTCATCTACATATAAGATTAGAAATGCTACAGAGCTCCCACTCACTTTCTTGTAAATACAGGCTTCTCCAAAAGTCTGTATAAAACCATATGCTTTGATCACACTATCAAAACGTTTATTCCAACTCCGAGAGGCTTGCACCAGTCCATAAATGGATCGTTGGAGCTTGCACACTTTGTTAGCACCCGTTGGATCAACAAAACCTTCCAGTTGCATCATATACAACTCTTCTTCCAGAAATCCATTCAGGAATGCAGTTTTGACATCCATTTGCCAAATTTCATAATTATAAAATACAACAATTGCTAACATGATTCGGACAGACTGAAGCATTGCTACGGGTGAGAAAGTCTCATCATAGTCAACTCCTTGAACTTGTCAAAAACCTTTCGCAACAAATCAAGCTTTGTAAATAGTAACATTACCGTCTGCGTCAGTCTTCTTCTTAAAGATCCATTTATTTTCTATGGCTTGCCGGTCATCGGGCAAGTCCACCAAAGTCCATACTTTGTTCTTACACATGGATCCCATCTCAGATTTCATGGCTTCAAGCCATTTTGCGGAATCTGGGCTCATCATCGCTTCCTCATAGTTCGTAGGTTCATCATGGTCTAGTAACATGATTTCCAGAATAGGATTACCGTACCACTCTGGTGTGGATCTTACTCTGGAAGACCTATGAGGTTTGGTAGTAACTTGATCTGAAGCTTCATGATCATCATCATTAGTGAAAGAACATGCGGTGCCCCCATGTTTGGTTTTGGTAACCGATGACAATCTCTATGGACTAATGGTTTCCTTGAGTTATATTTGAAGGTTTTGTCCATAAGCTTTTCTTGGAGTCCATTCGTTGGTTTCAAGGAGAGTTTGTGATGACCACGGTGCTATTAAGGAATTATCCAAAGATTGGTCATGTGAGTGTTGAGCTTATTGCAAGCATGTCTTGAAGAAGAAGATTGTGTGATCATTCATGTCTACCTTCAAGACATCATTCAAATGAAAAGAGTTGGAAAGATTCAACACACAAAGCGCACAAGATGTACCGAGGGATCAAGTGATCCCATGGTATGGTAAGCATTGTCCATTACGCTTTGTGTGCTAACCCATGGTCTTCGTGAGAGTTCTTTGTGGGGTTAGGTTGCGGTGTGCAAGTTCAAGTGGAGCATCACGAAGAGATCAAATGCTTGAAGCTTGCCGTCCATTGTGGTGACAATGGATTTGTGAAGATGTGCGGAAGAGTGGCTCACCCATAGTGGAGTATGGGGGAGCAATCAACTAGTCTTCATCGAGCCAGCGCAATAAGGAAAGGTGGTCCATCTTGAGGGGAGTAGATCGTCATCATCTAGCTCAAGTGGATCATGTGCAAGGCAAAGGTTTGCCCTTGATAGGTTTTCTATTTTACCAGTCTCATGGTAGTTGTGGGTGACCGGGTTATAGGATCGATTGCCGTACTATCAAGGGGGGCTCTCGATGAGTTGCTTGATCGTATCATTCGTAGAGAGCTCAAACCATTGCATCCTTGCATCATCTTTTTGGTTCTTGTTTGGTTCTTCTCCTTGTGAGATTTGGAGCTTATGGTCATTTTTATGACAAGCTCGAGTTCATCGAAAACGGAGTTCACATGCATCTTCTATGATGTTTTCTATGTTGGAGGGTATGCCGGTTCTTCTCGGTTGGAGGTTTCACTCCTTTGTTTGTAAGCATACCTCCCCTGCATCTTCTTACTATAACCAACAAGCTTGAGTTTGCTCTATCCAACAAGCTTGAGTTTGCTCAATTCGGAGCTCATTTGAAGAAGTTATGGTAGTTCTGGTATTCCTTGGAGTATACTTTGTTTTCGCGGAAGTGGCTTAAGGATGGCACCAGTGGTAGTACCGCTGGGCCGGAGCGGTAGTACCGCTTATCGCCACAAGCGGTAGTACCGCTGTCCCAAAGCGGTAGTACTGCCCATGGCCATAAGCGGTAGTACGACTCCGGTTCCGCGCTGGTACTGCCTCGACTCGAGACGTGGTTTTCTCGTGTCGGGTTCAGCGGCAGTAGTAGCGGCAGTAGGAGCGGTAGTACTGCTCGTGAGCGGTAGTACCGCTGGGGTGAGCGGTAGTACCGCATAGTACCGCTTATATGCGGTACTACCGCCCCAAGGTTCATGTGTTGTTGCTCATTTTTCCCTGCTTCTTCCGCCCGAGCGGTAGTACCACTCGTGGAGCGGTAGTACCGCTCGTGTGCGGGCTGAGCACATAACGGTTGGATTTTTTCCCTCCTATAAAAGGGGGTCTTCTTCCCCAATGAACCTTATCTCTTGAGCTCGTGTTCTTCCCCCATTGTTGACCTTCTTCGAGCTTGCTAACTCTCAATCCCTCCATGGATTCTTGCTAGTTTTTGAGGGAAAAGAGAGAGGAGATCTAGATCCACATTTCCACCAATCACTTTCTCCTCTATGTGAGGGGAACCCATTGGATCTAGATCTTGGAGTTCTTGGTGATCTCCTTCTTGTTCTTCCTCTCATCTTCCTCCCTATCATTAGTTGCTTCGGTGGGATTTGAGGGAGAAGGACTTGGGCACTCCGTGTGCCCTTGCCATTGCATTTGGTGCATCGGTTTGAGTTCTCCACCGTGATACGTGGAAGTTACAAGTTGAGAAGCTTATTACTCTTGGGTGCTTGGTGCCCTTGAGCTTGTTCCTCTTGGGTGCTTGGGCGCCCTAGACGGTTGGTGGTGTTCGGAGCTCAATCATTGTGGTGTAAAGCTCCGGGCAAGCGTCGGGGAGCAATTTGACGGGTTCCGGTGACCGCCCCCAAGGGTTGCCAAAGTGTGCGCGTTCGGTGACCGTCCCCAAGGGTTGCCATTTGTACGGGTTCGGTGACCGCCCTCAAGGGTCCCTTAGTGGAATCACGGCATCTTGCATTGTGCGAGGGCGTGAGGAGATTACGGTGGTCCTAGTGGCTTCTTGGGGAGCATTGTGCCTCCACACCACTCCAAACGGAGATTAGCATCCGCAAGGGTGTGAACTTCGGGATACATCGTCGTCTCCGCATGCCTCGGTTATCTCTTACCTGAGCCCTTTACTTATGCACTTTACTTTGTGATAGCCATATTATTCTTTGTCATATATCTTGCTATCACATAGTTTCTTATATTGCTTAGCATAAGTTGTTGGTGCACATAGGTGAGCCTAGTTGTTGTAGGTTTTGTGCTTGACAAATTAACTGTTAGGTTTATTCCGCATTTGTTCAAGCCTCTACCGTAATTATTTTAAAACTCCTATTCACCCCCCCTCTAGGCGACATCCACGATCTTTCAATTAGCTTCCTCACTAATTGGTGTAGGAATCACGGGAACTGATTTCTGTGATGAACTACTTTCCAATAAGGGAAAAGGTACAACTACCTCATCAAGTTCTACTTTCCTCCCACTCACTTCTTTCGAGAGAAACTGCTTCTCTAGAAATGATCCATTTTTAGTAACAAATATTTTGCCTTCAGATCTGTGATAGAAGGTGTACCCAACAGTTTCCTTTGGGTATCCTATGAAGACACACTTCTCCGATTTGGGTTCGAGCTTATCAGGTTGAAGCTTTTTCACATAAGCATTGCAGCCCCAAACTTTAAGAAATGACAACTTTGGTTTCTTGCCAAACCATAGTTCATAAGGCATCGTCTCAACGGATTTTGATGGTGCCCTATTTAAAGTGAATGTAGCCGTCTCTAAAGCATAACCCCAAAATGATAGCGGTAAATCAGTAAGAGGCATCATAGATCGCACCATATCCAATAAAGTACGGTTACAATGTTTGGACACACCATTTCGCTATGGTGTTCCAGCTGGTGTTAATTGTGAAACTATCCCATGTTGTTTCAAATGAAGACCAAACTCGTAACTCAAATATTCTCCTCCATGATCAGATCGTAGAAACTTTATTTTCTTGTTACGATGATTTTCCACTTCACTCTGAAATTCTTTGAACTTTTCAAATGTTTCAGACTTATGCTTCATTAAGTAGATATAACCATATCTGCTTAAATCATCTGTGAAGGTAAGAAAATAACGATACCCACCACGAGCCTCAATACTCATTGGACCACATACATCGGTATGTATTATTTCCAAGAAGTCAGTAGCTCGTTCCATTGTCCCGGAGAACGGAGTTTTAGTCATCTTGCCCATATGGCACGGTTCGCAAGCACCAAGTGATTCCAAAAGTCCATCAGCATGGAGTTTCTTCATGCGCTTTACACCGATATGACCTAAACGGCAGTGCCACAAATAAGTTGCACTATCATTATTAAACTTAAATCTTTTGGCTTCAACACTATGAATATGTGTAGCACTATTATCGAGATTCAACAAAAATAGACCACTCAACAGGGGTGCATGACCATAAAAGATATTACTCATATAAATAGAACAACCATTATTCTCTGATTTAAATGGATAACCGTCTCGCATAAACAAGATCCAGATATAATGTTCATGCTCAATGTTGGCACCAAATAACAATTATTCAGGTCTAAACTAATCCCAATGGTAGATGTAGAGGTAGCGTGCCGACCGCGATCACATCGACTTTGGAACCATTTCCCACGCGCATTGTCACCTCGTCCTTAGCCAAACTTCGCTTAATATGTAGCCCCTGTTTCGAGTTGCAAATATGAGCAACATAATCAGTATCAAATACCTAGGCGCTACTGCGAGCATTAGTTAAGTACACATCAATAACATGTATATCAAATATACCTTTCACTTTGCCATCCTTCTTATACGCCAAATACTTGGGGGAGTTCCGCTTCAAGTGACCAGTCCCTTTGCAGTAGAAGCACTCAGTTTCAGGCTTAGGTCCAAACTTGGGTTTCTTCTCTTGAGCAGCAACCTTTTTGCCATTCTTCTTGAAGTTCCCCTTCTCCCCTTTGCCTTCTTATTAACCATCAACACTTGATGCTCCTTTTTGATTTCTACCTCCGCGACCTTTAGAATCACGAAGAGCTCGAGAATAGTCTTGTTCATCCCTTGCATATTATAGTTCATCACGAAGCCTTTATAGCTTGGTGGCAGTGATTGAAGAACTCTATCAATGATACAATCAATTGGAAGATCAACTCCCAGTTGAGTCAAGTGGTTATGGTACCCAGACATTCTGAGTATGTGTTCACTGACAGAACTATTCTCCTCCATTTTGCAGCTGTAGAACTTGTTGGAGACTTCATATCTCTCAACTCGGGCATTTGCTTGAAATATTAACTTCAACTCTTAGAACATCTCATATGCTCCATGACGTTCAAAACATCTTTGAAGTCTCGATTCTAAGCCGTAAAGCATGGCACTGAACTATCGAGTAGTCATCAGCTTTGCTCTTCCAGGCGTTCTTAACGTCATCAGTAGCATCTGCAGCAGGCCTGGCACCCAACATGCTTCCAGAACGTAATTCTTCTATGCAGCAATGAAGATAATCATCAAGTTACGGACCCAGTCTGTGTAGTTGCTGCCATCATCTTTCAACTTAGATTTCTCTAGGAACGCATTAAAATTCAAAGGAATGGTAGCAAGGGCCATTGATCTACAACAACATAGACATGCAAAATACTATGAGGTACTAAGTTCATGATAAATTAAAGTTCAATTAATAATATTACTTAAGAACTCCCACTTAGATAGACAACTCTCTAATCATCTAAGTGATCACGTGATCCAAATCAACTAAACCATGTCCGATCATCACATGAGATGGAGTAGTTTTCAATGATGAACATCACTAAGTTGATCATATCTACTATATGATTCACGCTCGACCTTTCAGACTCAGTGTTCCGAGGCCATATCTGCATATGCTAGGCTCGTCGAGTTTAACCCGAGTATTCTGCGTGTGCAAAACTGGCTTGCACCCGTTATATGTGAACGTATAGCTTATCACACCCGTTCATCACGTGGTGTCTCGGCACGATGAACTGTAGCAACGGTGCATACTCAGAAAGAACACTTATACCTTGAAATTTAGTAAGGGATCATCTTATAATGCTATCGATGTTCTAAGCAAGATAAGATGCATAAAGGATAAACAACACATGCAATCAAAATATGTGACATGATATGGCCATCATCATCTTGTGCTCATGATCTCCATCACCGAAGCATCATCATAATCTCCAACGTCACCGGCGCGACACCTTGATCTCCATCGTAGCATCGTTGTTGTCTCGCCAACTATTGTTACTACGACTATCGCTATCGCTTAGTGATAAAGTAAAACAATTACATGGGATCACATTGCATACAATAAAGCGACAACCATATGGCTCCTGCCAGTTACCGATAACTTTGTTTCAAAACATGATCATCTCATACAACAAATTATATTGCATCATTCCTTGACCATATCATATCACAGCAAGCCCTGCAAAAACAAGATAGACATCTTCTACTTTGTTGTTGCAAGTTTTACGTGGCTGCTACGAGTTTCTAGTAAGAACCATTCTTACCTACGCATCAAAACCACAATGATTTTTTGTCAAGTGTGTTGTTTTAACCTTCAAAAAGGACCGGGCGTAGCCACACTCGATTCAACTAAAGTTGGAGAAACGGACACTCACCAGCCACCTATGTGCGAAGCACGTCGGTAGAACCAGTCTCGTGTAAGCGTACGCTTAATGTTGGTCTGAGCCGCTTCATCCAATAATACCGCCGAATCAAAGTATGACATGCTGGTAAGCAGTATGACTATTATCGCCCACAACTTTTTGTGTTCTAATCGTGCATATAACATCAACGCATAAACCTGGCTCTGATACCACTATTGGGGAACGCAACAATTTCAAAAAAATCCTACGATCACGCAAGATCTATCTCTAGCTGATGCACATCAACGAGAGGGGAGAGTGTTGTCTACGTACTCTCGTAGACCGAAAGCGGAAGCGTTATGATAACACGGTTGATGTAGTCATACGTCTTCATGATCCGACTGATCCTAGCACCGAAGATACGACAACTCCGCGATCTACACACGTTCAACTCGGGGACGTCCCACGAACTCTAGATCCAGCTGAGGTTGAGGGAGAGATTCGTCAGCATGACGGCATGGTGATGGTGATGATGAAGTTACCGGCGCAGGCTTCGCCTAAGCACTACGACGATATGACCGAGATGGAAATCTGTGGAGGGGGCCACCGCGCACGGCTAAACAATCAAATTGTGTGTTCTAGGGTGCACCCATGCCCCCGTATATAAAGGAGCAAGGGGGAGGCCGGTCGGCCCTCATGGGGTGCGCCCCAAGTAGGATTCCTACTAGGAATCCTATTCCTAGTAGGTTTCCAACAAGGGAAGAGAGGGGGAAGGAGGAAGGAAGAGGGGGAAGGAAAGGAAAGGGGGGGGGGCGCCGCCCCCCTTCCCTTGTCCTATTCGGACTCAAGGGGGGCGCGCGGCCAGCCCCTCCTGACCCTTACTCTTCTCCCACTAAGGCCCATCTAGGCCCACTAGTTCCCCCGGGGGGTTCTGGTAACCTTCCGGTTTTACCCGAAACTTCTCCGGAACACTTCTGGTGTCCGAATATAGTCGTCCAATATATCAATCTTTATGTCTCAACCATTTCGAGACTCCTTGTCATGTCCGTGATCACATCCGGGACTCCGAACAATATTCAGTACATCATATCACATAAACTCATAATACCAATTGTCATCGAACGTTAAGCGTGCGGAACCTACGGGTTCGAGAACTATGTAGACATGACCGAGACATGTCTCTGGTCAATAACCAATAGCGGAACCTGGATGTTCATATTGGTTCCTACATATTCTACAAAGATCTTTATCAGTCAAACCGCATAACAACATACTTTGTTCCCTTTGTAATCGGTATGTTACTTGCCTGAGATTCGATTGTCGGTATCTCAATACCTAGTTCAATCTCGTTGCCGGCAAGTCTCTTTACTCATTCCGTAATACTTCATCCCGTAACTAACTCATTAGTCACAATGCTTGCAAGGCTTATAGTGATGAGTATTACTGAGAGGGCCCAGAGATACCTCTCCGAAACACAGAGTGACAAATCCTAATCTCGATCTATGCCAACCCAACGAACACCTTCGGAGACACTTGTAGAGCACCTTTATAATCACAGATTTACGTTGTGACATTTGGTAGCACACAAAGTGTTCCTCCGGTATTCGGGAGTTGCATAATTTCATAGTCTGAGGAACTTGTATAAGTCATGAAGAAAGCAGTAGCAATGAAACTGACACGATCTTAATGCTAAGCTAATGGATGGGTCATGTCCATCACATCATTCTCCTGATGTGATCCCGTTCATCAAATGGCAACACATGTCTATGGTTAGGAAACATAACCATGTTTGATTAACGAGCTAGTCAAGTAGAGGCATACTAGGGACTATATATATGTTTTGTCTATGTATTCACACATGTACTAAGTTTCCGGTTAATACAATTCTAGCATGAATAATAAACATTTATCATGATTTAAGGAAATAAATAATAACTCTATTATTGCCTCTAGGGCATATTTCCTTTAGTTTGGTGGCATGGCAAACAATTTGCAGACTAACTTGCTTTGGAGGTTTGGGAGTCAAGAACTTAAAGTTGCAAGGCCTGGTCATGAGAGTGCGATGGGAATGGTTGAGGAGGACAGATCTCACTCGTCCTTGGCAAGGTCTACAACTCATGGTGGATCAAGAGGCTAGAGCAGTTTTTGATAGTATGGTGCTAATAAAGGTAGGAGAAGGTAGTAGGGTCCTGTTTTGGACTGACAAATGGCTGCATGGGTTCGCAATTGGTGACGTAGCTCCCCTGATTGCTAGAATGGTGGATGCGAGGATCAAAAGGAAGAGAACAGTGCAACATGCTATGATGGAGGGAGCTTGGTTACATGACATCAGAGATGCGCTCTCCTTCATGGCTCACTTGCAACTAATTCACCTGTAGCAGGCTATTGCAACGGTCGACATGGATGTCTTGCAAGATGATCAGTTTACTTGGCCTTGCGACGCTTCGGGAAAATACACCACGAAGTCGACCTACAGTCGGCTATGTCAGGGCTTGACGCGTTTTGCCACAGCCAAGCGCATCTGGCGTAGCTGGGCGCTTGGTTGGCTTCGCAAAACCAGATATGGACGTCTGATCAGCGGGCGCGCCATGGGTTGCAGGATGCTCCTTCGGCGTGCTACACGTGCTGCCAAGAGGAGGATAACGTGGATCACATCTTGGCACAATGTGTCTTTGCGAAGCAAGTATGGCATGGATGTTTCGAGTACTTGCAAGTCAACTTACACATTCCGAGCCAAGATGACTCCTTCATGGAATGGTGGGGAAGGACACGGGTTACTTTACAGGGGTTGGACAAGCGAGGTCTCGACTCCTTCATCACTGCGACAACACGACAGCTTTGGAAGCAAAGGAACGCGAGGGTGTTCAATCGGGTCGACCAGATCAGAACGCCGGCTAATCTAGTGCACCAAATCTTTGAGCATATCAAGTTATGGAAACTTGCCGGAGTAGGAGTTGTGGGTTTAGCTAGATTCCTAAGAGAGTAGGATTTTTCTCTTCCTCCGTTGGAGTTGGTGTAATCGTGACGATGTTCGCATCCGTCACGACTCTTGTAAAAATTGTCTCTTTTCTCTATAAAAATACGGTACGCCTTTGGCGTACTCTTGAAAAAAAAGGCACGTCAAAGACGACTAGAAGCAACCCGTCTTTACCGTGGTAAACGTGCAACCAAACCATGCAAACCGAGCTACGTCGTGATCATATTTATATGCGCGTGCAGTTTTCTTCGTAAAACCCACGATCTTAGTTGATTCTAGACATTTGTGTCAAGAAAACAAACAAATATTTAGTATTTCGTCAAAAAATTATAATCATAAGCAGGCGGTCCAATTTTCTCAAAACAGAGAAGAACAAGAAAAAAACAGAGAAGCATATGTGTCTCCCGGCCCAACCGCACAAAGGCTCAAGGAACCGTCTTGGCACGCACCGCTTTGCGCTTGCCCACCCTCTCCAAACATACCACGCCTCTCCGCCACCTTCGGGAAGCCACAAGCACAACGCACAGCCCATCCACCACCGATCGCCATGGCGCTCCTCCTCCGGTGCACAGTCCGGCTCGCTCTCTGAGCCCCGCACGCCTACTCCGTCGCCGCTGTGGGAACAGCGGCGCCTGTGCCGTACGGCAGCGGCGCCAAGGTCCAAAGTGACGGAGTTCATGGTGTCCAAGGTGGACGACCTGATGAACTGGGCACGGCGGGGCTCCATCTAGCCCATGATGGTCGGCCTTGCCTGTTGCGCCGTGGAGATGATGCACGCGGGCGCCTCCCACTATGACTTTGTCCGCTTCGGCGTCATACCTTCCGCCCCTCGCCGTGCCATTCCGACCGCATGATCGTCACTGGCACGCTCACCAACAAGATGGTGCCCGCGTTCCGCAAGTCCGTATACATATGCATATCACCTTTATTTCCCATTTCTTTCACTTTTCGCAGGGCACGAACATTTCTAGCCTACAATATTTGTTTGCGCATGCACATTTCTTCGTACCCCGATTTATTGCGTGCTACTCTCTCCGTTTCTAAATATAAGTCTTTTTATAGATTTTAATATGATGTATGTGGACATAGTTTAAAGTGTAGATTCACTCATTTTGCTTGGTATCCCGATTTATTGCGTGCTACTCCCTCCGTTCCTAAATATAAGTCTTTTTAAAGATTTTAATATGATGTATATTGACTCATTTTTCTTTGTATGTAGTCCATATTGGAATCTGTAGAAGATTTATATTTAAGAACGAAGGGAGTATTAATCAAATTTCTGCTATTTCTGCTATTTGCATGGCTATTTGCAAGGGGAGTATCGCTTGATGATTTTTCCTTTCCGCTGACTGGTTGCCTGCCTATCAGACCGCAGGAAATGAGGCGGACGACCCAGGCGACTGCGGCGGTGCCCGCGGCGCCCACCGCGGCCTTGACGCCGGCGTTCGCCTCTGGTGCGGGGCACGTCGGTGGGAGGTTTTGGGCCCTCGCGGAGTCGGATGCGGAGGAGGAAGACGACGCCGAAGACGCCGGAGGTCTACTCGCCAACGCCGTCGTCTGTTATCTGTGAGGCGTTCGATCCGGGATATTCTGAAGAAGAGGTGGCTGCGATCGTGGATGGCGTCGTGCCGGTCGATGATCCGGCGAGGCAAGGACTGCGGCCAGAAGACAAAATTGAGATAGTTCGGCGCATTGTACATCGACGAACGACGGCGGCTGCGATCCGGCCTTGGAAGGGGCCGATCCCTAAGGTTACTCTTCCTAAACCGACGTTGTCAGATTTTATTACGGAGGGTTCGTGGAAGATAGTGAAAAGGAAGAAGAACCGGCGATCGCCGGCGGCGCAGGCGCCGGCGCCGGAGATCGACCGCCTGGCTACGATCCGGAATCAGCGGATCGTGCGTTTGAGAGGGATCTTGGGCCGAGATGTCAATCTGCTTGTGGGTGGGCCGGTTCTGAGTGAACCGGGCCAGACGGCTGCTGGGCCTGTGATCGCCGGGTATGAGGCCCGAGGCGAACCGGCACGTACGTCTACACCCCCATGCATAGACAATACGATCTGGTGTCCATCGATACGGTCTAGGGTTCGAGGTACAGGGCGCCAGCCGACCTTCTGCGATCGCGGTGGTGCGCGTGCTAGGCGCATCCCGCCTCTCCGAGGTATGGCGGGGAGAGGGGTGCCCGCTGCCAACGTCGCCGCACCGGGCGCTGCGGGCCGCGGAGGGCCGGCGCCGACGGCTGCAGGTGGCCGCGGCGGTGGTGGCACGCTGGCGGGGACGGGAAGCCGCGGCGCGGGTGTGCCGCTTGGCGCCGGCCGAGGTGGTGCGCCACCGCACCCAGGTGGTACCGGCCGCGCGGCACCGGTCGTCGGCGGCCAAGCGCCAGTGGGTGCCGCAACCATGGCTGGCCAGGCTGGCCGTGGGGTTGCTGCGGCAGGTGTTCGGCCCTCCGCGCCGGTGGGGATGACGCCGGCTGCGGGGCGGGGTGGACCTAGGCCTCCAGTGCCGTCTCATGGGGCGGTGGCGGGCCGGGGTGCCCCGACCACGAGGCCGCCTCCCCCGGCTGCTAATGGACAGCGTCCGGTAGCGACTCAGGCAGGAGCTCGACCGCCGCACTTCGTGGCACGGCAGACGAACAACTCGATGACGCCGGTTTTGCAGCAGGCACAGGCGCCGCAGGTCTCTGCTGGTACGGATGTTCATGCGGCACCCCGCGGGCAGTGGGGTGATGATGGCTATAACGCTTATGGAGAAGGACACCACCGGGGATCCTCGTCTACGGGTGGTGGACGGGGATATGCCTGGCAGAGCGATGGCTCGGCAGAGAGGCCTTTCTTGGGGCCGACAGGCGGTTTTGTCGAAGGGGCTTCTGGACCAGCTCATCGTAACCGAGGCGGTTTCCGTGGCAATTGTGGTGGCCGCGGTGGTCGAGGGGGTCGTTACCGCCCTAGGCAGCATCATATTACCGTCGATGAGACGGTGGTCCACGCTGTTACTGAGGAGTCAGGGCTATCTTGCCAGGCTATGGAGGTGGTCTCGGAACTGGCGGCGGCGGAGGTTCCTGTTGCGGTTGAGACTCAGCCTATGTTGGTGGAGGCTTCTGACACAACTGAGATGGACAGGGCTGCAAAGTTTGCCAAGAAGGAAAGAATGCTATGTTATCGATGTGGTGATAAGGGCCATTTTATTGCTGAATGTGTGGCTCTTTTATGTGACACTTGTGGTAGGCCTGCACACGAGTCTGGAGCTTGTCCGATGTTACGGGAGCAGACACCGAGCCTTATGACGTATGGTGTGTTTTGTTCTGAGCTCACGTTTTTTGAGTCGCCGACTGAGAGGGAGGTTCCTCAAGAGGTGCACAGTATGACAACTGGGGTGGTAAAAATGACTAGAGGTCAAGTGTCTGAGGCCCAGATTATTCAGCGACTCCGGGAGCTGGCGCCTGGAGACTTCCATTGGGAGCTTGTCAGGCTGGAGACCAACTTATTCAGGGTTCAGTTCCCGACTGTGGAGGATTTACAGAGGTTGCCGAGCTTTGGGATGTGTAAGGTCCCAGGTACGGAGGCCATTCTTGAGTTCCAGGAGTGGAAGCTGGTTGAGCCTCAGGGTAAACCCCTTACCCAGGCCTGGCTGCGCTTTTCGGGAGCGCCTTCCGCGCTACTGCAGGATGCCAGGGTTGTTGCTAGTCTGGGGATCATGGTGGGAAAGACCGAGCGAGTAGATACACTACTAGGGAAAATGGGATTGCTCGTCTTTTAGTCAGTATTTTGGACATTGACTTCATGCCGGACGTGGTTAAGTGGGCTTTTCGTGGTCAGGTATACAGCCTTGAGATTGAATTTGAGGATGATAGTCTCTTTGCCGAGGCTCCGGCAGCCACTGGTGACGATATGAGCGAGGGTGATGATGATACGACTGGTAAGGAACCACCGGGCGATGAGCCTAGGTCTGAGTTGGGCAAGAGGCCGGATTCGACTGCTAAGGCAGCAGGAGGAGGGTCGGCACCTAATACATCTGTGCCGTCGACCACTTTGAGATTTGGTTCCTTTGGTCCCGCCTCTGCACCTCCGGGGCTTTGGAGCGAGTGGGTGGAGTCTCTTGAGGAGTTTGAGCACTCTCTACCGGCGTTGGACTTTGAGGACGCGGGTGTGGAGGGGTCTGGTGTGTCTGCGAGGCTGGAGATCGTGGTCTCGCCGTCTTCGGTCTGTGGTGACGTGGCTGAGTTGCAGGAGGTTGGTCCGCTCCTGTCAGAGGGTTCGGAGCAGGGTGCTTTGGCGACCCCATCTCTTCTTCTTCCCGAGGAGGTTACCGGGAGGGATGACGGGCCTACGGTAGGGGGGTCGGGGCAGGTCGCCTCCGCACCTCCTACGCCTGTTGCTGGGACGGCACTGCAGGTGGCTGGACCGGCTCCACGGGAGGGCTTGAGGCGGGCGGCCTCAAGGCCCTCTTCGCCTTCGGGGCCCGACGGGAGTGCCCCGGTCGCGACATCGTCGGGCTCTCCGGACAGGCGGTCCAGAGTGGCTGGGGGGCGGAGGCAGGTGGCCTTTGCCTCCCCAGTAGCTGACGCTGCGCTCTCACCTGGTCATGGCGACCGGGTGGATGTTCGGGGAGTGACAGGCGGTTGCTCCCCAGATAAATTCTCGAGGGAGGAGGTCATTCAGTTTGGCGGGATCCCGGACCAGGCGTCTGAGGGCCGACATGAGTTGTTGGCTTCAGGGCGATCCGGAGGTTGACGACATGCAGCAGCGCTGTGCCGTGAGGGCGGCAAAGCTTCGTGACGTCCAGGTCACTACTAGTATGTCCGTGAACACTTCCAATACTATTTTGCATTTTTCGAATGATCAAATTGTGGATAAGACAAACCAATTAGGAATTTCACTTGGTAGTAATGAGGGTGAAGTTACTAATTCTATTAACGATTTGCTTGATCTAGAAGCCGAGAGGGCTTTAGAAATGATTCGTAACTTAGCTGCTGTCAAACCGATGAACGATTCAGAGATTGATGCCTTGGGAGTTCGAATACTTGATAATTTTTGTGATGACCTCGCACCGCCCCTCCAGGAGCCGGAGGAGGAGGACGAGGATGTCGGTCTGGAAGAGGTTAGATCGCCAGTTACGGGCAGTTTGGACCGGGTGGGCCCGACCAGCCCTAAGCGCAAGTGGAAGCGCAAAATATACCCAATGTCCACGGTCCGTAGGAGCGCTAGGATCCGCACGGCTAAAAAATTTCATGATGAGATATGAGAGGAATCTTCTGGAATAGCATAGGTCTTAAGGACTTGGCTAAAAGGAGGTTCCTGGCGGAGGCATCCATTGAGCATAGATTGGACTTTATTGCCGTATCGGAAACGGGTAGAGCAAATTTCTCACCTCAATTTCTCAATACGTTGTAGGGGGGTATTGAGTTTGACTGGCATTGTCTTCCGCCGAGAGAACGGTCGGGTGGAATCTTACTTGGTGTTAGATGTGACTCTCTCGAAGTTCGCAGTGTGGTCATGGGGGATTTTGCTGTTAAGTTCAGGATGCGGTCCAAAGTTGATGGGTTCGACTGGGCTTTGGTGGCGGTGTATGGGGCGGCGCAGGCAGAGCTCAAACCTGACTTTTTGGCTGATCTCGTTAGAGTATGCGGGTCTGAGCAGCTCCCAATACTGGTTGGGGGTGATTTTAATATCATTAGAAGACGCGATGAAAAGAATAATGACAATTTTGATGGGAGATGGTCATTTATGTTTAATACTATTATTGAAAGCTTATATTTGAGAGAGATTGAGCTTTCAGGGAGGAAGTTCACCTGGGCTAACGCGTTGCCAAATCCAACGTTCGAGAAGTTGGATCGGGTTCTGGCTAGTGTTGCTTGGGAACAGAAGTTTCCCTTCGTAACGGTGCAAGCTCTATCCCGCGGCATTTCTGATCACACACCCCTGCTGCTCGACTCTGGTGGGGCTACCTATTCAGGTAACAAGAATTCTCTTTTGAGCTGGCGTGGTTTGAAAGAGAAGGATTCTTGGATCTTGTAGCCAGAGAATGGGCTAAAGATGCATGAGGTAGGAATGCCCTTGAGCGCTGGTAGAACAAGATTAGGCACCTCAGAAGTTTCCTTCGGGGGTGGGCTAAACATCTAGGTGGAATGTATAAGGTGGAGAAGGAACGACTCCTTTCCCTTATCCAAACCTTAGATATAAGGGCAGAAACTACGATTCTGTCAGCCCCCGAGCTTCATATCAAGCATGAGGCTGAGGTGAGGCTGAAAGAGTTACTCCGTGAGGAAGAATTAAAGTGGGCGCTGCGGGCAAAGGTGACAAAAGTTGTCCAGGGGGATGCGAACACTCAGTTCTTCCACATGATTGCCAATGGCAAGCACCGGAAGAAGAGAATTTTCCAGTTAGAACAAGATGAGGGTACAATAGTCGGTCAGGACAACCTGAAGCTTTACATTACTGAGTACTATAAACGTCTGTTCGGACCACCAAAGGAGAACTATGTGTCCCTGGATGAGTCTAGGGTTCACGATATCCCTCAACTTACTGCTGTGGAGAACGATGTATTAACTGCCCCTTTCTCGGAAAAGGAGGTTTTCGAGGCTATCTCCAAGATGAAGTGTAATAAGGCACTGGGGCCGGATGGTTTCCCGGCTGAGTTTTACAAGAAGTGTTGGCATATTATCAAAGGGGACCTGATGCCGATGTTCCATGATTTGTTCTCGGGACATTTGTAGCTTTTCCAACTTAATCTTGGAACGATAACTTTGTTGCCTAAAAAAACTGATGCCGTGAGAATTGAGCAATTTCGGCCCATCTGCCTTTTGAATGTCAGCTTCAAGATCTTTACCAAGGTTGGAACGATCAGGCTCATGCAGATTGCGCACACAGTTGTGCAACCTTCTCAAACGGCGTTCATGCCGGATAGGAACATCCTCGAAGGGGTTGTGGTCCTTCATGAAACGCTTCATGAAATTCATACGAAAAAACTAGATGGTGTTATTTTCAAAGTGGATTTCGAGAAGGCTTATGATAAAGTCAAATGGCCGTTCCTCCAACAGGCTTTACGGATGAAGGGCTTTGATGAGCTCTGGCGACATCAGGTGGAAACATTCACGCAAAAAGGTAGTGTTGGCATTAAAGTTAATGATGACATAGGTCATTACTTCCAAACGCACAAGGGTTTGAGACAGGGTGACCCGATGTCGCCTATTCTGTTCAATATTGTGGTTGATATGTTAGCGATCCTGATTGGGAGGGCCAAGGAGGCCGGTCAGGTGGAGGGATTGGTGCCTCATCTGGTTGATGGTGGTCTGTCCATCCTGCAATACGTTGATGATACAATCATTTTCATGGAACACGATTTGGCAAAAGCGAGGAACATGAAGTTAGTGTTATGCCTTTTTGAACAATTGTCAGGGCTGAAGATTAATTTCCATAAAAGCGAGTTGTTCTGCTTTGGTAGAGCCAAAGACGATCAAGAAGCATATACACAATTGTTTGGTTGCGAAGTTGGGGCTCTACCTTTCACGTATCTTGGTATTCCAATACACCATCGTAAGCTAACAAATCGTGAGTGGAAGTGCATCGAGGATCGTTTTGAGAAGAAACTTAGTTGCTGGAAAGGAAAACTCATGTCTTATGGAGGCCGGTTAATTCTGATTAACTCGGTGCTCACGAGTTTACCTATGTTTCTCTTATCTTTCTTCGAGGTCCCAGTGGGGGTTAGGAAGAGGCTAGACTTCTATCGTTCCCGCTTCTTTTCGCAGAGTGATGAGTCTAAGAGGAAGTACAGATTGGCCAAATGGGACATTATTTGTCGACCAAAGGACCAAGGGGGACTTGGGGTTGAAAATCTTGAAGTCAAGAACAAATGCCTGCTTAGTAAGTGGCTGTTTAAGTTGTCTTCTGAGACAGAGGCAACTTGGGCGCAGATTCTACATAGTAAATATCTGCACTCAAAGACTTTATCCCAGGTTACTCTGGGACCTACAGATTCGCCGTTCTGGAAAGGGCTTATGAGGGTTAAAGCCGCTTTCTTCAACAGAATGAGATGTATTGTTGGTAATGGCGATAATACGCGTTTCTGGGAGGATGCGTGGCTTGGTGACGCGCCATTGGCTACACAATATCCGACACTATATCGTATTATTCAGCATAGGGATACTCTCGTTGCCACGGTGATGCAGTCTATGCCTCTAAACATTCAGTTTAGGAGGGTGCTTGTCGGGTCTCGATGGGAGGCATGGCTTCACTTGGTCCGTAGGCTGGTGGAAGTTCAGCTAAATCCTCAGCCCGATCAGTTGTATTGGAAGCTAACTAGAACTGGGGTATTCACGGTTAAATCGATGTATGTTGATATCATTAATTCTGCTGTGATACCTACTTCCAAGGAGGTCTGGAAAGTTAAGGTACCTTTGAAGATTAAAGTGTTTATGTGGTTTGTGCATAAGCAAGTTATTCTTACTAAGGACAATCTAGTTAAGCGCAACTGGACAGGATCTACTAGGTGTAGTTTCTGTGATAGGGATGAGACCATCAAGCACTTATTTTTTGACTGTCCGTTGGCACGAGGGTTGTGGCGCTCCGTGCAAATTGCCTTTAATATTACTCCTCCGACATCGGTAAACACGTTATTTGGGGCGTGGTTGTTGGGATTGAGTCCAAAACAGCCAAACACATCCGTATAGGAGTATGTGCGTTATTATGGGCAATTTGGAATTGCAGAAATGATTTGGTTTTTAACAGAACAACAAATACTCATTTTTTGCAGGTGTTATTCCGAGCTACAACACTGATCCGTACGTGGTCATTACTCACTCCGACGGAGGCCAGGGAGCGTTTGGTTACTGGATCTGTCCGGTGGGAGACGGTAGCGCGGGATATCTTCAACCGGTTTGGATGGCGATCATGTAATAGGATAGGCATTTAGTTTTACCTATCTGTTTTCATGCCAGCCGGTTGTGGCTTTTGTGGTTTCTGCTTTGCAGTTGACGCTCTATGTGAGCTAGTCCCTGCTTTTGTTCCATTACTGTAAGACCTTGTTGAGACCTTGATTACTTTTTAATAATAGAGGCCGTATGCATCGTTCTGATGCAGAGGCCGGGGAATTCCCCCTTTTCGAAAAAAAATGGTATAGCATGTAGCATTGATTTGCTTGTATCGTCCTAGTATGTGTTTATGATTTATTTTGGTGAGTTATCCCCTAGACGATAGCAGATCCCATGTAGTAGTACCATGTAATATTAATTTGCTCGGAAGCTTATGCTATATATATATGAGGATGGTACCATTCATTGTTCCTCGCATCTATCTAAAAAAATAGTACCATTCATTGTTCCTCGCATCTTTCGTCAAGTCCTTCCCATGTTACGTGTCGATCGGCTCCACTTCTTTTCGTTAATGCCCTCTCATCTGGATGGCCGATATGCGCTGGAATTCGATCGAGTCCCAGCCCATCAGACTACGAGGTCCACAGCAGCCATGGCGAACGACCCAGACGGTAGCCAACCGCCCCACGAGTAGTCCGTCGTTCACGTCACCTTCTCTCCCACGTCCCAACCCCACCATTCCTCATCATCGACGCCATTCTATTTCTTCTCACTACCGTGGTCGACGGAATCAATGCCCTAATTGCTGGCTCCTTCAACTAGGGGCGCTGGAGGCTGGCGCGAGCAAACGATGCACAACATATTTCTTCTTTTTGAAAATTGACAGGTGAAGATCTGTCGTGGTGGTGTATGCGAAATCAATCAAAGATAACAACCGGCATCTTTACATCCATGCATGGCAGAGAATCGGTGCAATTAAAATAAGAGTTAGCTGGTGTGCAAATAAAGAGGCAATGCATTGTATACATGAGTTGATCTTTTGATTACATCTAGGACAAGGTGCACTTGGATAGATCAACCGGGAGTACTGCAGCTTAGGTTGTCACACAATGGAACGCTAGAAATCATTGCGGGAGCCGGAAAGCTAAACCAGTTACGCTAGGAGTACTGCAGGTTAGATTGGCACACGCCATTTGAAAAACATTGCGGGAGCAAGGAAGCCAAGCATGATGGAGACCGATGACTGAAAATAGTTACATATGCTAGAGATTAACTCCCCTAATTGGCAGGTCCATGCCACCAACGCCAACTCATCCCTAAACTCCTCATCGTCATGCCACTCTAGGATGGAACCCATACATCAATGAATCATAAATGGATCAATGGGACAAACCTGAAAAGTTCAGATTCCCTACATTAGAATTTGTTCTTTCAAAGGGGAGCTCATCATCGAGATGCTCCCTTCACTTCAAAGGTTGCTGCGCGGTTTTGTTTTTCGCGTTTACAAATAATTGTCGTCTCTGCGCCTAAACTAGAGGCCTTGCGCGAATTTTGTGATACGCTTGATGAATCCAAAATCATGTTTGGCTCTATAGTTATTCAGGTACTGTATATTATCATATACTCTTTTTGTATCATAAGCTGCATTCATTCGAGCGCGGAAGTTTTATATCATCTATATTTTTTGTACTAATATTATATTTTGTGCTCAGTGAAGGGATTGTTCATAGATATAGCCTATCAACGGTGATGAATTCTCTCAAGATCTGATGTATCATGATGAAATGTTTTGATCTGGATAAGGTTATTGGCTTGATGTGATGCTTTCCATGCCTAAAGAATTTGTATATAACAGTGATGACTTGACGCACTTTGAAAGCCAATATATGTGCACTAGAATTAACCATTAAGTCACTCTTTCTACCTACTCTTTTTAGACCTTAAGTGTTTTCAATCTGCATGTCTATTTAGGAAACATCAGGTAAAAGAAGCCTAACAAATCTGTGACATCGTAAGCACCAGGATTTTCTCAGTTCGCGTGGCGTTGAAAGATACGCCCATGACAAATGCTTCATGTCAAAAGTTGGCTCTCCATTAAATCCCATCAAATGCCATGCATCATTATTCTCGTCACCTATCGATGAACTTGGGAGAGGAGTAATTTAGTACCACTTCATTTGCAAGGTTGTAAACGGTACAAGGCCTCCTGACCGGACATCACTCTCATTTATATGAATTAGATTGAAACCTAGCTTATCTCTTAACTCATTTGCCTAAGCAGTATCCAACTGAAATTCAGACAAAGAAAAGAACACATCCGCTTTCAGACACCCTTGGAGATCCAAGAGCTCGCAAGCTGCCGCCGTTGAGAGCATGTCGCGGCAATTCCTACTCATGATCTTCATTGCTTCTTCCCCAAACAAATAACCTCTAGGAAACAAACAATACACAAGCAAAAAGATTATGACATCACATCACCTCACAACTTCACCACCTCCAATCCGTGAGGGACCGAATTATCCCATGTAGCATAAAAAACTTTCACGCCATGCTCCTCCGAACAAGATGAAGGAACAAAAAAAATGAATACGCTGTTAATGGCCAGGAAAATCGCAGGAGGGAAGGATATACAAGCCACGACAACCTAAGGGGCACCGCTTTGAAAAAAAAACATTGGCTTCCGCGCTGCCGCCGGACCGGCAAACCCTAGCCTCCTGGTATTCGTCTCAATTGAAGAAAAAAAATGCTTTGTATGTCTATGACATTACACCTTTTCTTCCGAGCGAGCCAATTGGTTAAAAATAGGGACAAACGCTAGCGGCGCAACAATCAAAGCTAGCGGACGAGGGGGGTCGAGCGAAGGAAAATTAACGGGCGTTAGCCCAGGCGAATCGGTCGTGAGCCACTTCCCCTAACTGATGCACAAGGCACTGTTTAGGAGGTCTCTCCTCAGGGAAATTCACATTTGTGTCATAACTGGGCCACCTTTTTTGTTATCCTCCATGTCACTCTTTGCTAGCAAGGGGTGTCGGTTTGTATTGGCTTGGTCCTTTTTCTGTACTTTTTTTATTTCTTGAACGGTTCTCTTAGGATTGATGCTTTACTTTTTTTAATCGCTTTTCTTCCTTTCTTTCATGATTGTTGTACTGTTTTTCTATTTTTTTCTTTGTTTCTTGCTCGGTTTCCTCGGTTTCTACTTTTCTTTCTTCGCTTTTCTCTGTTATTTTTGTTTTCTTTGCTTCCTCTACAGGTTTCACCGTTTCATCTTTTGCATTAGTTTTCTTTGGTTTTTGTTTTCTTTCTTTTTATTTTTCATTTTTCTTTATTTTCCTTGTTTATCTGTCAATTTTTATTGGTTTCTTTTTTCTTCAACACGCATCTACCTTATTTCAGTATACAATATAAATTTTTAGTGTACGCTTGAAATATTTATTTGATACACATTGAACATTTTTCAACTACACGATGTACATTTCTCATTTTAATTTATGCTTTGAATTTTTTTAATACATGATCAACATTTTTTCAAAGACACGTGAACATTTTTTATGATAGTAAACATCTTTATATACGTGAATATTGTTTTACATTGTATAAACTTTTGTAGATGTTTCCAGTACACAAAAGAATTACGTACACGTTAAAGATTGTTTTATATGCCTTAAACATTTTTCAAAGACAAGACGTATAATTTTAATTTAATACTTCCTCCATCCGGAAAAATACTTGTCGGAGAAATGAACGTATCTAGATGTATTTAATTTCTAGATACATCCATTTTCATCCATTTATGTGACAAGTATTTTCGGACGGAGGGAGTACATGTTCTGTACAGTTTTTTCAATACAATGTAAAATAATTTCAAACACAGGTTGAACATTTTATGTTAAACATTTTTTTGAACACATGAACATTTTTTTAGATGTCACAAACATATTTTTGAAATGCAAGAATATTTCTTTAAAACGTCACCTACATTTTTTTAATGGGAGAAAACATTTTCCAGAATACTTCACTTATATTTCCCAAATACATGATGACCATTTTTTTTTGGTATACATGTTTTGAACATTTTCTACAACAATTATTCTTCATTTTTGGAAAACATGTTGAATATTTTTTAGAATGATACGAGATATCACTGACATATTTTAAATTGTATAACCATTTTACAAAAAGGTCAAAAATATATTGTTGAAACCTGTGGACTTTTCTTAAATATCACATTCATTATTTTTAAGTATGAAGCATTTTTCAAAATTAAGCTAATATTTTTCTTACATTTGTATAAATAGCTTGTTAAAACATGATAGGCATATTTTTGAAACGCCTGAATATTTAGTAGAATCATACAAAAAAATTCTAGAATTTCGTGAAAATGTTTGTAAAGATGTGACAATCATTCTTTTAAAGCGTGTGAACATTTTCTAAATGTCACAAGCATTTTTCTGAAAGCTGTCGATATTTTTTTGTGTGGTACGAACATTATTTTTGAATGGTACAAGCAATTTAGAAAATAATGTGAAGTAATTTTCAAAATTGTACTCCCTCCATCCCGAAATACTTGTCAGAGAAATATATAAAATGCCTGTATCTATAACAAAAATATGTGTAGATACATCCATTTCTCTGGCAAGTATTTCCGGGTGGAGGGAGTATATTTTAAAACTTTGGAATACAAAAAAGGAAAGACGTGCGAAAATGTAGGAAAGTAAATAATATATGCTTGAAAGGACGCACGCCTCTGTTGGGCTGGTCCCATTATGTGCGACACTACTGGCGAACGCACCTTGCAATTCACTACAAGAGAGAAGCTGGGCTATTCCTATTTGGCGCATCAGGCACCCATTACTATGCACTCCGTCGGTCCCAAAATATAAGAACATTTCAAGTGTACACTAAAAATCTATAATGTGTACCGAAAAACCTACCAATAAAAATCAACTGATTCAGGGAAGTTTCCAGAACCAAATAGGTGTGAAAAAACACAAGTGATCCGTAAAATGGGCCTGGTGTTTTCCTACTGTGCACTGGGAATCGCTTCAACGAGTTCGAAGCTTGAGTCGCTGAATGCCAGACATAGGCACGCCCTAACCTTGCAGCCAATCCTTTTTGTCACATGGTTCGCTGGTTAGCGACCACCCATGCACCCCCTAATCCCTGCATACACATTTTTGGGTCGGGCCAAACAGGTTTTTGCAGGTCTTTTAGAAGGTTAGGATCTAGAACCTTCCCTCACAAGTTTTTTTTTCTATATCTTCTTTGCGAGTCTTTTAAGCTTTTTACCATTTCGTTTTTAAATTTTTGTTTTATTTTATTTTGTCCTTTCTGTGTTGTCCTTTCTTTTTTAATGATTTTCCGAGCATTTTTTTGTTACTAATTTTTTTATTTAAATCATAAATATTTTCCAAAATCATGAACATTTTTCAGTTTCATGAACATTTTCTTACATAATGCTGAATTTTTTAAATTGCGGAACTTTTTGTAGAAATGTGTGAACATTTATTTCAATTATTTATCATTTTTTTGCATTCATAAACATTTCCCACCAAATTTTAGATATTTTTTATTCAATTGCGAATATTTTTCCGAAACATGTGAATATGTTTTAGAATTAGCAAACATGTTTGAATTGACAAACAATAGTATTTGGGAAAGAAAATTGGAATTCATTAAATTTTATCTGATGAACATTTTTTTGTAGTATGCGCATTGTTTTTCAAAGCTATGAACATTTAATCAGAAATCATTTTTCGAATTGACAATCTTTTTCTGTATTTGTCAGAATTTTATTTTATTTTGTGAATATATTTAGAAAAGAAAATCATGAAAATTTTACGATCCGTGAAAGAATTGTTTGTTGATTCAAAAAAAGTTCTAAAATATATAAAAATTTCACAAAACTGACTAATTTTGCCAATTCATTTTTTTTGAAGTTGGAAACTGATCCTCAATCTTAAAAATGTTCGTGTATTTAAAAAATTATGGTTAACTAAAAAATGTTCATTAATTTGAAAATTTTCATGAAATTAAAATGGTTTGCAATTTAGAAAATAATAAATAATTTAAAAATAAACACATGAGTTCGGATAGATAATCTTTGTCAATTCAAAAAAAAACACAAAATTAAGAAAGTTTTTAAATTCCAAAAAATTCAATAATTTGAAAAGTGATATCATATATAAAACTGTTAATAAATTTCAAAATTGGATATAAATTTTTAAAGAAGAAAATATAAACAAACAAAAACTACTCATTTTTGTCTAGAACCTTCCAAGGGGTCATACTTTGTGTAAAACAGGAGGGTCTAGAAGCTTGTTGAAACAAAGGGTCATACGGTTTTCTTTTAGTCCACTAGTGCTGCCGTTGGCCCCCGCACGCCTAACCTTTTTAAAATGGGGCGGCCCAAGATCGTGTGATAGAAAGTGATTCGCCCAGAACGGTCGCTATGTGCGATATATACGAAATCACTTTATACTCCGTTAAAAAGGTCACTCTCACCTTTTCTCGTGTTGACAAGTGGCGCACTACATGTTCGCCACTTGACGCAACCTGTAAGCTTTTCTCTTCTTTCATAGGTTCGTTTTTACAAAATGTTTTATCTCTTAAACTGCTCGTCCAAATCACGAATCGTTTTCACCCTTGGATTTTGACGTCGAGATATTTGAAACGAGATCCAATGTTAATAGGTTTCAGCAAAAAAATCTATGGAAAAAAATCAGAAAACACTGAAAAGAGAAAAAATAACGGAACAAAAACCGTAAAGAACAAAATAATAAAAAGACGGAAAATCGGGAAAATTCAAAAAAAAACGACAAGCACAATTGTGCATTTTCACTTTTTTTTGGAAGCATGCTTTACCTTTTTGGAAATCATGGTTGTGCTTTTTGTGGAAGTACAAACTATACTTCTCATTTTTGAAAAGCATAGTTGTGCTTCTCGTGAAGGCACGGACTTTGCTTTTTCCGTTTTCAGGGAAGCATAGGCTGGTCTTCTCGCGAAAGCACATACTTTTCTTTTTCTGGTAAGCATAGATGTGCTGCTTACAGAGGCATTGCTTCACGAAAAAGATCATTAAAACTTAGAGAAAATCAAGCAAAAACAAAAAAAAGCAAATAAAACCTAAAAACGTATGAAAAAACATAAAATCCCGAGGGATGCCCAGCGCGCAATACGTGACGGCGGCTGGACACAGCTCTTGACGCGCTCCCAAGCCAAGAAAATGACCTCCGCAACAGCCCTCCAGAGATGCCCTTAATTAAGTTGCTCCCTGATACATACTCCCTCCGTCCCATAATATAAGAATGTTTTTTACACTAGTGTAGTGTTAAAACCGTTCTTATATTTTGGGACAGAGGAGTATCATTCAAGCACGCACCCTGCTCGCTAGTTGCGTTCAATAGTCTCTACACCGCAAAGGAGAATCCCCACTGGGTTGGCCCAGTGGCGAGAAAATATTAAGTAAGTGGAAGTGTAGCTATCTTTTCCTAGTAGTTTTTTGGTTTTGGGGCTGAGCTCGCCAGTTTTCATTTAAAAAATTAGGAAAAAGTTATTTCTAAAAACAATTAGTTATAGAAAAATGAACACTTTTGAAGGTCAAGATTTATTTTTGAAAACAACATTTTTATAAACACAAACATTTGTTGAAACACATGAACATTTCTCAAAAATATGAAAGGAAATTAGAAAGAGACATTACTTGAAAAACACAAATTTGTTGAGAAAACGGAATATTGTGGAAAATATGAACATTTTCCATAAGGAAACCATTTTTGAAAGCTGAACTTTTTAAATAAAAATATCATTTTCTGAATAACACGAACATTTTCTAGTAACATGGACGTTTTTGAAAGAGATCATTTTTTAAAATAAAGAACACTTTTGAATTTTTTATAATATTTGATTTTTTTATATCAAACATTTCTAGCATGAATAATAAACATTTATCATGATTTAAGGAAATAAATAATAACTCTATTATTGCCTCTAGGGCATATTTCCTTTAGTTTGGTGGCATGGCAAACAATTTGCAGACTAACTTGCTTTGGAGGTTTGGGAGTCAAGAACTTAAAGTTGCAAGGCCTGGTCATGAGAGTGCGATGGGAATGGTTGAGGAGGACAGATCTCACTCGTCCTTGGCAAGGTCTACAACTCATGGTGGATCAAGAGGCTAGAGCAGTTTTTGATAGTATGGTGCTAATAAAGGTAGGAGAAGGTAGTAGGGTCCTGTTTTGGACTGACAAATGGCTGCATGGGTTCGCAATTGGTGACGTAGCTCCCCTGATTGCTAGAATGGTGGATGCGAGGATCAAAAGGAAGAGAACAGTGCAACATGCTATGATGGAGGGAGCTTGGTTACATGACATCAGAGATGCTCTCCTTCATGGCTCACTTGCAACTAATTCACCTGTAGCAGGCTATTGCAACGGTCGACATGGATGTCTTGCAAGATGATCAGTTTACTTGGCCTTGCGACGCTTCGGGAAAATACACCACGAAGTCGACCTACAGTCGGCTATGTCAGGGCTTGACGCGTTTTGCCACAGCCAAGCGCATCTGGCGTAGCTGGGCGCTTGGTTGGCTTCGCAAAACCAGATATGGACGTCTGATCAGCGGGCGCGCCATGGGTTGCAGGATGCTCCTTCGGCGTGCTACACGTGCTGCCAAGAGGAGGATAACGTGGATCACATCTTGGCACAATGTGTCTTTGCGAAGCAAGTATGGCATGGATGTTTCGAGTACTTGCAAGTCAACTTACACATTCCGAGCCAAGATGACTCCTTCATGGAATGGTGGGGAAGGACACGGGTTACTTTACAGGGGTTGGACAAGCGAGGTCTCGACTCCTTCATCACTGCGACAACACGACAGCTTTGGAAGCAAAGGAACGCGAGGGTGTTCAATCGGGTCGACCAGATCAGAACGCCGGCTAATCTAGTGCACCAAATCTTTGAGCATATCAAGTTATGGAAACTTGCCAGAGTAGGAGTTGTGGGTTTAGCTAGATTCCTAAGAGAGTAGGATTTTTCTCTTCCTCCGTTGGAGTTGGTGTAATCGTGACGATGTTCGCATCCGTCACGACTCTTGTAAAAATTGTCTCTTTTCTCTATAAAAATACGGTACGCCTTTGGCGTACTCTTGAAAAAAAAGGCACGTCAAAGACGACTAGAAGCAACCCGTCTTTACCGTGGTAAACGTGCAACCAAACCATGCAAACCGAGCTACGTCGTGATCATATTTATATGCGCGTGCAGTTTTCTTCGTAAAACCCACGATCTTAGTTGATTCTAGACATTTGTGTCAAGAAAACAAACAAATATTTAGTATTTCGTCAAAAAATTATAATCATAAGCAGGCGGTCCAATTTTCTCAAAACAGAGAAGAACAAGAAAAAAACAGAGAAGCATATGTGTCTCCCGGCCCAACCGCACAAAGGCTCAAGGAACCGTCTTGGCACGCACCGCTTTGCGCTTGCCCACCCTCTCCAAACATACCACGCCTCTCCGCCACCTTCGGGAAGCCACAAGCACAACGCACAGCCCATCCACCACCGATCGCCATGGCGCTCCTCCTCCGGTGCACAGTCCGGCTCGCTCTCTGAGCCCCGCACGCCTACTCCGTCGCCGCTGTGGGAACAGCGGCGCCTGTGCCGTACGGCAGCGGCGCCAAGGTCCAAAGTGACGGAGTTCATGGTGTCCAAGGTGGACGACCTGATGAACTGGGCACGGCGGGGCTCCATCTAGCCCATGATGGTCGGCCTTGCCTGTTGCGCCGTGGAGATGATGCACGCGGGCGCCTCCCACTATGACTTTGTCCGCTTCGGCGTCATACCTTCCGCCCCTCGCCGTGCCATTCCGACCGCATGATCGTCACTGGCACGCTCACCAACAAGATGGTGCCCGCGTTCCGCAAGTCCGTATACATATGCATATCACCTTTATTTCCCATTTCTTTCACTTTTCGCAGGGCACGAACATTTCTAGCCTACAATATTTGTTTGCGCATGCACATTTCTTCGTACCCCGATTTATTGCGTGCTACTCTCTCCGTTTCTAAATATAAGTCTTTTTATAGATTTTAATATGATGTATGTGGACATAGTTTAAAGTGTAGATTCACTCATTTTGCTTGGTATCCCGATTTATTGCGTGCTACTCCCTCCGTTCCTAAATATAAGTCTTTTTAAAGATTTTAATATGATGTATATTGACTCATTTTTCTTTGTATGTAGTCCATATTGGAATCTGTAGAAGATTTATATTTAAGAACGAAGGGAGTATTAATCAAATTTCTGCTATTTCTGCTATTTGCATGGCTATTTGCAAGGAGAGTATCGCTTGATGATTTTTCCTTTCCGCTGACTGGTTGCCTGCCTATCAGACCGCAGGAAATGAGGCGGACGACCCAGGCGACTGCGGCGGTGCCCGCGGCGCCCACCGCGGCCTTGACGCCGGCGTTCGCCTCTGGTGCGGGGCACGTCGGTGGGAGGTTTTGGGCCCTCGCGGAGTCGGATGCGGAGGAGGAAGACGACGCCGAAGACGCCGGAGGTCTACTCGCCAACGCCGTCGTCTGTTATCTGTGAGGCGTTCGATCCGGGATATTCTGAAGAAGAGGTGGCTGCGATCGTGGATGGCGTCGTGCCGGTCGATGATCCGGCGAGGCAAGGACTGCGGCCAGAAGACAAAATTGAGATAGTTCGGCGCATTGTACATCGACGAACGACGGCGGCTGCGATCCGGCCTTGGAAGGGGCCGATCCCTAAGGTTACTCTTCCTAAACCGACGTTGTCAGATTTTATTACGGAGGGTTCGTGGAAGATAGTGAAAAGGAAGAAGAACCGGCGATCGCCGGCGGCGCAGGCGCCGGCGCCGGAGATCGACCGCCTGGCTACGATCCGGAATCAGCGGATCGTGCGTTTGAGAGGGATCTTGGGCCGAGATGTCAATCTGCTTGTGGGTGGGCCGGTTCTGAGTGAACCGGGCCAGACGGCTGCTGGGCCTGTGATCGCCGGGTATGAGGCCCGAGGCGAACCGGCACGTACGTCTACACCCCCATGCATAGACAATACGATCTGGTGTCCATCGATACGGTCTAGGGTTCGAGGTACAGGGCGCCAGCCGACCTTCTGCGATCGCGGTGGTGCGCGTGCTAGGCGCATCCCGCCTCTCCGAGGTATGGCGGGGAGAGGGGTGCCCGCTGCCAACGTCGCCGCACCGGGCGCTGCGGGCCGCGGAGGGCCGGCGCCGACGGCTGCAGGTGGCCGCGGCGGTGGTGGCACGCTGGCGGGGACGGGAAGCCGCGGCGCGGGTGTGCCGCTTGGCGCCGGCCGAGGTGGTGCGCCACCGCGCCCAGGTGGTACCGGCCGCGCGGCACCGGTCGTCGGCGGCCAAGCGCCAGTGGGTGCCGCAACCATGGCTGGCCAGGCTGGCCGTGGGGTTGCTGCGGCAGGTGTTCGGCCCTCCGCGCCGGTGGGGATGACGCCGGCTGCGGGGCGGGGTGGACCTAGGCCTCCAGTGCCGTCTCATGGGGCGGTGGCGGGCCGGGGTGCCCCGACCACGAGGCCGCCTCCCCCGGCTGCTAATGGACAGCGTCCGGTAGCGACTCAGGCAGGAGCTCGACCGCCGCACTTCGTGGCACGGCAGACGAACAACTCGATGACGCCGGTTTTGCAGCAGGCACAGGCGCCGCAGGTCTCTGCTGGTACGGATGTTCATGCGGCACCCCGCGGGCAGTGGGGTGATGATGGCTATAACGCTTATGGAGAAGGACACCACCGGGGATCCTCGTCTACGGGTGGTGGACGGGGATATGCCTGGCAGAGCGATGGCTCGGCAGAGAGGCCTTTCTTGGGGCCGACAGGCGGTTTTGTCGAAGGGGCTTCTGGACCAGCTCATCGTAACCGAGGCGGTTTCCGTGGCAATTGTGGTGGCCGCGGTGGTCGAGGGGGTCGTTACCGCCCTAGGCAGCATCATATTACCGTCGATGAGACGGTGGTCCACGCTGTTACTGAGGAGTCAGGGCTATCTTGCCAGGCTATGGAGGTGGTCTCGGAACTGGCGGCGGCGGAGGTTCCTGTTGCGGTTGAGACTCAGCCTATGTTGGTGGAGGCTTCTGACACAACTGAGATGGACAGGGCTGCAAAGTTTGCCAAGAAGGAAAGAATGCTATGTTATCGATGTGGTGATAAGGGCCATTTTATTGCTGAATGTGTGGCTCTTTTATGTGACACTTGTGGTAGGCCTGCACACGAGTCTGGAGCTTGTCCGATGTTACGGGAGCAGACACCGAGCCTTATGACGTATGGTGTGTTTTGTTCTGAGCTCACGTTTTTTGAGTCGCCGACTGAGAGGGAGGTTCCTCAAGAGGTGCACAGTATGACAACTGGGGTGGTAAAAATGACTAGAGGTCAAGTGTCTGAGGCCCAGATTATTCAGCGACTCCGGGAGCTGGCGCCTGGAGACTTCCATTGGGAGCTTGTCAGGCTGGAGACCAACTTATTCAGGGTTCAGTTCCCGACTGTGGAGGATTTACAGAGGTTGCCGAGCTTTGGGATGTGTAAGGTCCCAGGTACGGAGGCCATTCTTGAGTTCCAGGAGTGGAAGCTGGTTGAGCCTCAGGGTAAACCCCTTACCCAGGCCTGGCTGCGCTTTTCGGGAGCGCCTTCCGCGCTACTGCAGGATGCCAGGGTTGTTGCTAGTCTGGGGATCATGGTGGGAAAGACCGAGCGAGTAGATACACTACTAGGGAAAATGGGATTGCTCGTCTTTTAGTCAGTATTTTGGACATTGACTTCGTGCCGGACGTGGTTAAGTGGGCTTTTCGTGGTCAGGTATACAGCCTTGAGATTGAATTTGAGGATGATAGTCTCTTTGCCGAGGCTCCGGCAGCCACTGGTGACGATATGAGCGAGGGTGATGATGATACGACTGGTAAGGAACCACCGGGCGATGAGCCTAGGTCTGAGTTGGGCAAGAGGCCGGATTCGACTGCTAAGGCAGCAGGAGGAGGGTCGGCACCTAATACATCTGTGCCGTCGACCACT
This sequence comes from Triticum timopheevii, assembly GCA_963921465.1. Taxonomy (NCBI): domain Eukaryota; kingdom Viridiplantae; phylum Streptophyta; class Magnoliopsida; order Poales; family Poaceae; genus Triticum; species Triticum timopheevii. Next base: position 477,035,517 of record OY997262.1, read on the forward strand.
TTGAGATTTGGTTCCTTTGGTCCCGCCTCTGCACCTCCGGGGCTTTGGAGCGAGTGGGTGGAGTCTCTTGAGGAGTTTGAGCACTCTCTACCGGCGTTGGACTTTGAGGACGCGGGTGTGGAGGGGTCTGGTGTGTCTGCGAGGCTGGAGATCGTGGTCTCGCCGTCTTCGGTCTGTGGTGACGTGGCTGAGTTGCAGGAGGTTGGTCCGCTCCTGTCAGAGGGTTCGGAGCAGGGTGCTTTGGCGACCCCATCTCTTCTTCTTCCCGAGGAGGTTACCGGGAGGGATGACGGGCCTACGGTAGGGGGGTCGGGGCAGGTCGCCTCCGCACCTCCTACGCCTGTTGCTGGGACGGCACTGCAGGTGGCTGGACCGGCTCCACGGGAGGGCTTGAGGCGGGCGGCCTCAAGGCCCTCTTCGCCTTCGGGGCCCGACGGGAGTGCCCCGGTCGCGACATCGTCGGGCTCTCCGGACAGGCGGTCCAGAGTGGCTGGGGGGCGGAGGCAGGTGGCCTTTGCCTCCCCAGTAGCTGACGCTGCGCTCTCACCTGGTCATGGCGACCGGGTGGATGTTCGGGGAGTGACAGGCGGTTGCTCCCCAGATAAATTCTCGAGGGAGGAGGTCATTCAGTTTGGCGGGATCCCGGACCAGGCGTCTGAGGGCCGACATGAGTTGTTGGCTTCAGGGCGATCCGGAGGTTGACGACATGCAGCAGCGCTGTGCCGTGAGGGCGGCAAAGCTTCGTGACGTCCAGGTCACTACTAGTATGTCCGTGAACACTTCCAATACTATTTTGCATTTTTCGAATGATCAAATTGTGGATAAGACAAACCAATTAGGAATTTCACTTGGTAGTAATGAGGGTGAAGTTACTAATTCTATTAACGATTTGCTTGATCTAGAAGCCGAGAGGGCTTTAGAAATGATTCGTAACTTAGCTGCTGTCAAACCGATGAACGATTCAGAGATTGATGCCTTGGGAGTTCGAATACTTGATAATTTTTGTGATGACCTCGCACCGCCCCTCCAGGAGCCGGAGGAGGAGGACGAGGATGTCGGTCTGGAAGAGGTTAGATCGCCAGTTACGGGCAGTTTGGACCGGGTGGGCCCGACCAGCCCTAAGCGCAAGTGGAAGCGCAAAATATACCCAATGTCCACGGTCCGTAGGAGCGCTAGGATCCGCACGGCTAAAAAATTTCATGATGAGATATGAGAGGAATCTTCTGGAATAGCATAGGTCTTAAGGACTTGGCTAAAAGGAGGTTCCTGGCGGAGGCATCCATTGAGCATAGATTGGACTTTATTGCCGTATCGGAAACGGGTAGAGCAAATTTCTCACCTCAATTTCTCAATACGTTGTAGGGGGGTATTGAGTTTGACTGGCATTGTCTTCCGCCGAGAGAACGGTCGGGTGGAATCTTACTTGGTGTTAGATGTGACTCTCTCGAAGTTCGCAGTGTGGTCATGGGGGATTTTGCTGTTAAGTTCAGGATGCGGTCCAAAGTTGATGGGTTCGACTGGGCTTTGGTGGCGGTGTATGGGGCGGCGCAGGCAGAGCTCAAACCTGACTTTTTGGCTGATCTCGTTAGAGTATGCGGGTCTGAGCAGCTCCCAATACTGGTTGGGGGTGATTTTAATATCATTAGAAGACGCGATGAAAAGAATAATGACAATTTTGATGGGAGATGGTCATTTATGTTTAATACTATTATTGAAAGCTTATATTTGAGAGAGATTGAGCTTTCAGGGAGGAAGTTCACCTGGGCTAACGCGTTGCCAAATCCAACGTTCGAGAAGTTGGATCGGGTTCTGGCTAGTGTTGCTTGGGAACAGAAGTTTCCCTTCGTAACGGTGCAAGCTCTATCCCGCGGCATTTCTGATCACACACCCCTGCTGCTCGACTCTGGTGGGGCTACCTATTCAGGTAACAAGAATTCTCTTTTGAGCTGGCGTGGTTTGAAAGAGAAGGATTCTTGGATCTTGTAGCCAGAGAATGGGCTAAAGATGCATGAGGTAGGAATGCCCTTGAGCGCTGGTAGAACAAGATTAGGCACCTCAGAAGTTTCCTTCGGGGGTGGGCTAAACATCTAGGTGGAATGTATAAGGTGGAGAAGGAACGACTCCTTTCCCTTATCCAAACCTTAGATATAAGGGCAGAAACTACGATTCTGTCAGCCCCCGAGCTTCATATCAAGCATGAGGCTGAGGTGAGGCTGAAAGAGTTACTCCGTGAGGAAGAATTAAAGTGGGCGCTGCGGGCAAAGGTGACAAAAGTTGTCCAGGGGGATGCGAACACTCAGTTCTTCCACATGATTGCCAATGGCAAGCACCGGAAGAAGAGAATTTTCCAGTTAGAACAAGATGAGGGTACAATAGTCGGTCAGGACAACCTGAAGCTTTACATTACTGAGTACTATAAACGTCTGTTCGGACCACCAAAGGAGAACTATGTGTCCCTGGATGAGTCTAGGGTTCACGATATCCCTCAACTTACTGCTGTGGAGAACGATGTATTAACTGCCCCTTTCTCGGAAAAGGAGGTTTTCGAGGCTATCTCCAAGATGAAGTGTAATAAGGCACTGGGGCCGGATGGTTTCCCGGCTGAGTTTTACAAGAAGTGTTGGCATATTATCAAAGGGGACCTGATGCCGATGTTCCATGATTTGTTCTCGGGACATTTGTAGCTTTTCCAACTTAATCTTGGAACGATAACTTTGTTGCCTAAAAAAACTGATGCCGTGAGAATTGAGCAATTTCGGCCCATCTGCCTTTTGAATGTCAGCTTCAAGATCTTTACCAAGGTTGGAACGATCAGGCTCATGCAGATTGCGCACACAGTTGTGCAACCTTCTCAAACGGCGTTCATGCCGGATAGGAACATCCTCGAAGGGGTTGTGGTCCTTCATGAAACGCTTCATGAAATTCATACGAAAAAACTAGATGGTGTTATTTTCAAAGTGGATTTCGAGAAGGCTTATGATAAAGTCAAATGGCCGTTCCTCCAACAGGCTTTACGGATGAAGGGCTTTGATGAGCTCTGGCGACATCAGGTGGAAACATTCACGCAAAAAGGTAGTGTTGGCATTAAAGTTAATGATGACATAGGTCATTACTTCCAAACGCACAAGGGTTTGAGACAGGGTGACCCGATGTCGCCTATTCTGTTCAATATTGTGGTTGATATGTTAGCGATCCTGATTGGGAGGGCCAAGGAGGCCGGTCAGGTGGAGGGATTGGTGCCTCATCTGGTTGATGGTGGTCTGTCCATCCTGCAATACGTTGATGATACAATCATTTTCATGGAACACGATTTGGCAAAAGCGAGGAACATGAAGTTAGTGTTATGCCTTTTTGAACAATTGTCAGGGCTGAAGATTAATTTCCATAAAAGCGAGTTGTTCTGCTTTGGTAGAGCCAAAGACGATCAAGAAGCATATACACAATTGTTTGGTTGCGAAGTTGGGGCTCTACCTTTCACGTATCTTGGTATTCCAATACACCATCGTAAGCTAACAAATCGTGAGTGGAAGTGCATCGAGGATCGTTTTGAGAAGAAACTTAGTTGCTGGAAAGGAAAACTCATGTCTTATGGAGGCCGGTTAATTCTGATTAACTCGGTGCTCACGAGTTTACCTATGTTTCTCTTATCTTTCTTCGAGGTCCCAGTGGGGGTTAGGAAGAGGCTAGACTTCTATCGTTCCCGCTTCTTTTCGCAGAGTGATGAGTCTAAGAGGAAGTACAGATTGGCCAAATGGGACATTATTTGTCGACCAAAGGACCAAGGGGGACTTGGGGTTGAAAATCTTGAAGTCAAGAACAAATGCCTGCTTAGTAAGTGGCTGTTTAAGTTGTCTTCTGAGACAGAGGCAACTTGGGCGCAGATTCTACATAGTAAATATCTGCACTCAAAGACTTTATCCCAGGTTACTCTGGGACCTACAGATTCGCCGTTCTGGAAAGGGCTTATGAGGGTTAAAGCCGCTTTCTTCAACAGAATGAGATGTATTGTTGGTAATGGCGATAATACGCGTTTCTGGGAGGATGCGTGGCTTGGTGACGCGCCATTGGCTACACAATATCCGACACTATATCGTATTATTCAGCATAGGGATACTCTCGTTGCCACGGTGATGCAGTCTATGCCTCTAAACATTCAGTTTAGGAGGGTGCTTGTCGGGTCTCGATGGGAGGCATGGCTTCACTTGGTCCGTAGGCTGGTGGAAGTTCAGCTAAATCCTCAGCCCGATCAGTTGTATTGGAAGCTAACTAGAACTGGGGTATTCACGGTTAAATCGATGTATGTTGATATCATTAATTCTGCTGTGATACCTACTTCCAAGGAGGTCTGGAAAGTTAAGGTACCTTTGAAGATTAAAGTGTTTATGTGGTTTGTGCATAAGCAAGTTATTCTTACTAAGGACAATCTAGTTAAGCGCAACTGGACAGGATCTACTAGGTGTAGTTTCTGTGATAGGGATGAGACCATCAAGCACTTATTTTTTGACTGTCCGTTGGCACGAGGGTTGTGGCGCTCCGTGCAAATTGCCTTTAATATTACTCCTCCGACATCGGTAAACACGTTATTTGGGGCGTGGTTGTTGGGATTGAGTCCAAAACAGCCAAACACATCCGTATAGGAGTATGTGCGTTATTATGGGCAATTTGGAATTGCAGAAATGATTTGGTTTTTAACAGAACAACAAATACTCATTTTTTGCAGGTGTTATTCCGAGCTACAACACTGATCCGTACGTGGTCATTACTCACTCCGACGGAGGCCAGGGAGCGTTTGGTTACTGGATCTGTCCGGTGGGAGACGGTAGCGCGGGATATCTTCAACCGGTTTGGATGGCGATCATGTAATAGGATAGGCATTTAGTTTTACCTATCTGTTTTCATGCCAGCCGGTTGTGGCTTTTGTGGTTTCTGCTTTGCAGTTGACGCTCTATGTGAGCTAGTCCCTGCTTTTGTTCCATTACTGTAAGACCTTGTTGAGACCTTGATTACTTTTTAATAATAGAGGCCGTATGCATCGTTCTGATGCAGAGGCCGGGGAATTCCCCCTTTTCGAAAAAAAATGGTATAGCATGTAGCATTGATTTGCTTGTATCGTCCTAGTATGTGTTTATGATTTATTTTGGTGAGTTATCCCCTAGACGATAGCAGATCCCATGTAGTAGTACCATGTAATATTAATTTGCTCGGAAGCTTATGCTATATATATATGAGGATGGTACCATTCATTGTTCCTCGCATCTATCTAAAAAAATAGTACCATTCATTGTTCCTCGCATCTTTCGTCAAGTCCTTCCCATGTTACGTGTCGATCGGCTCCACTTCTTTTCGTTAATGCCCTCTCATCTGGATGGCCGATATGCGCTGGAATTCGATCGAGTCCCAGCCCATCAGACTACGAGGTCCACAGCAGCCATGGCGAACGACCCAGACGGTAGCCAACCGCCCCACGAGTAGTCCGTCGTTCACGTCACCTTCTCTCCCACGTCCCAACCCCACCATTCCTCATCATCGACGCCATTCTATTTCTTCTCACTACCGTGGTCGACGGAATCAATGCCCTAATTGCTGGCTCCTTCAACTAGGGGCGCTGGAGGCTGGCGCGAGCAAACGATGCACAACATATTTCTTCTTTTTGAAAATTGACAGGTGAAGATCTGTCGTGGTGGTGTATGCGAAATCAATCAAAGATAACAACCGGCATCTTTACATCCATGCATGGCAGAGAATCGGTGCAATTAAAATAAGAGTTAGCTGGTGTGCAAATAAAGAGGCAATGCATTGTATACATGAGTTGATCTTTTGATTACATCTAGGACAAGGTGCACTTGGATAGATCAACCGGGAGTACTGCAGCTTAGGTTGTCACACAATGGAACGCTAGAAATCATTGCGGGAGCCGGAAAGCTAAACCAGTTACGCTAGGAGTACTGCAGGTTAGATTGGCACACGCCATTTGAAAAACATTGCGGGAGCAAGGAAGCCAAGCATGATGGAGACCGATGACTGAAAATAGTTACATATGCTAGAGATTAACTCCCCTAATTGGCAGGTCCATGCCACCAACGCCAACTCATCCCTAAACTCCTCATCGTCATGCCACTCTAGGATGGAACCCATACATCAATGAATCATAAATGGATCAATGGGACAAACCTGAAAAGTTCAGATTCCCTACATTAGAATTTGTTCTTTCAAAGGGGAGCTCATCATCGAGATGCTCCCTTCACTTCAAAGGTTGCTGCGCGGTTTTGTTTTTCGCGTTTACAAATAATTGTCGTCTCTGCGCCTAAACTAGAGGCCTTGCGCGAATTTTGTGATACGCTTGATGAATCCAAAATCATGTTTGGCTCTATAGTTATTCAGGTACTGTATATTATCATATACTCTTTTTGTATCATAAGCTGCATTCATTCGAGCGCGGAAGTTTTATATCATCTATATTTTTTGTACTAATATTATATTTTGTGCTCAGTGAAGGGATTGTTCATAGATATAGCCTATCAACGGTGATGAATTCTCTCAAGATCTGATGTATCATGATGAAATGTTTTGATCTGGATAAGGTTATTGGCTTGATGTGATGCTTTCCATGCCTAAAGAATTTGTATATAACAGTGATGACTTGACGCACTTTGAAAGCCAATATATGTGCACTAGAATTAACCATTAAGTCACTCTTTCTACCTACTCTTTTTAGACCTTAAGTGTTTTCAATCTGCATGTCTATTTAGGAAACATCAGGTAAAAGAAGCCTAACAAATCTGTGACATCGTAAGCACCAGGATTTTCTCAGTTCGCGTGGCGTTGAAAGATACGCCCATGACAAATGCTTCATGTCAAAAGTTGGCTCTCCATTAAATCCCATCAAATGCCATGCATCATTATTCTCGTCACCTATCGATGAACTTGGGAGAGGAGTAATTTAGTACCACTTCATTTGCAAGGTTGTAAACGGTACAAGGCCTCCTGACCGGACATCACTCTCATTTATATGAATTAGATTGAAACCTAGCTTATCTCTTAACTCATTTGCCTAAGCAGTATCCAACTGAAATTCAGACAAAGAAAAGAACACATCCGCTTTCAGACACCCTTGGAGATCCAAGAGCTCGCAAGCTGCCGCCGTTGAGAGCATGTCGCGGCAATTCCTACTCATGATCTTCATTGCTTCTTCCCCAAACAAATAACCTCTAGGAAACAAACAATACACAAGCAAAAAGATTATGACATCACATCACCTCACAACTTCACCACCTCCAATCCGTGAGGGACCGAATTATCCCATGTAGCATAAAAAACTTTCACGCCATGCTCCTCCGAACAAGATGAAGGAACAAAAAAAATGAATACGCTGTTAATGGCCAGGAAAATCGCAGGAGGGAAGGATATACAAGCCACGACAACCTAAGGGGCACCGCTTTGAAAAAAAAACATTGGCTTCCGCGCTGCCGCCGGACCGGCAAACCCTAGCCTCCTGGTATTCGTCTCAATTGAAGAAAAAAATGCTTTGTATGTCTATGACATTACACCTTTTCTTCCGAGCGAGCCAATTGGTTAAAAATAGGGACAAACGCTAGCGGCGCAACAATCAAAGCTAGCGGACGAGGGGGGTCGAGCGAAGGAAAATTAACGGGCGTTAGCCCAGGCGAATCGGTCGTGAGCCACTTCCCCTAACTGATGCACAAGGCACTGTTTAGGAGGTCTCTCCTCAGGGAAATTCACATTTGTGTCATAACTGGGCCACCTTTTTTGTTATCCTCCATGTCACTCTTTGCTAGCAAGGGGTGTCGGTTTGTATTGGCTTGGTCCTTTTTCTGTACTTTTTTTATTTCTTGAACGGTTCTCTTAGGATTGATGCTTTACTTTTTTTAATCGCTTTTCTTCCTTTCTTTCATGATTGTTGTACTGTTTTTCTATTTTTTTCTTTGTTTCTTGCTCGGTTTCCTCGGTTTCTACTTTTCTTTCTTCGCTTTTCTCTGTTATTTTTGTTTTCTTTGCTTCCTCTACAGGTTTCACCGTTTCATCTTTTGCATTAGTTTTCTTTGGTTTTTGTTTTCTTTCTTTTTATTTTTCATTTTTCTTTATTTTCCTTGTTTATCTGTCAATTTTTATTGGTTTCTTTTTTCTTCAACACGCATCTACCTTATTTCAGTATACAATATAAATTTTTAGTGTACGCTTGAAATATTTATTTGATACACATTGAACATTTTTCAACTACACGATGTACATTTCTCATTTTAATTTATGCTTTGAATTTTTTTAATACATGATCAACATTTTTTCAAAGACACGTGAACATTTTTTATGATAGTAAACATCTTTATATACGTGAATATTGTTTTACATTGTATAAACTTTTGTAGATGTTTCCAGTACACAAAAGAATTACGTACACGTTAAAGATTGTTTTATATGCCTTAAACATTTTTCAAAGACAAGACGTATAATTTTAATTTAATACTTCCTCCATCCGGAAAAATACTTGTCGGAGAAATGAACATATCTAGATGTATTTAATTTCTAGATACATCCATTTTCATCCATTTATGTGACAAGTATTTTCGGACGGAGGGAGTACATGTTCTGTACAGTTTTTTCAATACAATGTAAAATAATTTCAAACACAGGTTGAACATTTTATGTTAAACATTTTTTTGAACACATGAACATTTTTTTTAGATGTCACAAACATATTTTTGAAATGCAAGAATATTTCTTTAAAACGTCACCTACATTTTTTTAATGGGAGAAAACATTTTCCAGAATACTTCACTTATATTTCCCAAATACATGATGACCATTTTTTTTTGGTATACATGTTTTGAACATTTTCTACAACAATTATTCTTCATTTTTGGAAAACATGTTGAATATTTTTTAGAATGATACGAGATATCACTGACATATTTTAAATTGTATAACCATTTTACAAAAAGGTCAAAAATATATTGTTGAAACCTGTGGACTTTTCTTAAATATCACATTCATTATTTTTAAGTATGAAGCATTTTTCAAAATTAAGCTAATATTTTTCTTACATTTGTATAAATAGCTTGTTAAAACATGATAGGCATATTTTTGAAACGCCTGAATATTTAGTAGAATCATACAAAAAAATTCTAGAATTTCGTGAAAATGTTTGTAAAGATGTGACAATCATTCTTTTAAAGCGTGTGAACATTTTCTAAATGTCACAAGCATTTTTCTGAAAGCTGTCGATATTTTTTTGTGTGGTACGAACATTATTTTTGAATGGTACAAGCAATTTAGAAAATAATGTGAAGTAATTTTCAAAATTGTACTCCCTCCATCCCGAAATACTTGTCAGAGAAATATATAAAATGCCTGTATCTATAACAAAAATATGTGTAGATACATCCATTTCTCTGGCAAGTATTTCCGGGTGGAGGGAGTATATTTTAAAACTTTGGAATACAAAAAAGGAAAGACGTGCGAAAATGTAGGAAAGTAAATAATATATGCTTGAAAGGACGCACGCCTCTGTTGGGCTGGTCCCATTATGTGCGACACTACTGGCGAACGCACCTTGCAATTCACTACAAGAGAGAAGCTGGGCTATTCCTATTTGGCGCATCAGGCACCCATTACTATGCACTCCGTCGGTCCCAAAATATAAGAACATTTCAAGTGTACACTAAAAATCTATAATGTGTACCGAAAAACCTACCAATAAAAATCAACTGATTCAGGGAAGTTTCCAGAACCAAATAGGTGTGAAAAAACACAAGTGATCCGTAAAATGGGCCTGGTGTTTTCCTACTGTGCACTGGGAATCGCTTCAACGAGTTCGAAGCTTGAGTCGCTGAATGCCAGACATAGGCACGCCCTAACCTTGCAGCCAATCCTTTTTGTCACATGGTTCGCTGGTTAGCGACCACCCATGCACCCCCTAATCCCTGCATACACATTTTTGGGTCGGGCCAAACAGGTTTTTGCAGGTCTTTTAGAAGGTTAGGATCTAGAACCTTCCCTCACAAGTTTTTTTTTCTATATCTTCTTTGCGAGTCTTTTAAGCTTTTTACCATTTCGTTTTTAAATTTTTGTTTTATTTTATTTTGTCCTTTCTGTGTTGTCCTTTCTTTTTTAATGATTTTCCGAGCATTTTTTTGTTACTAATTTTTTTATTTAAATCATAAATATTTTCCAAAATCATGAACATTTTCTTACATAATGCTGAATTTTTTAAATTGCGGAACTTTTTGTAGAAATGTGTGAACATTTATTTCAATTATTTATCATTTTTTTGCATTCATAAACATTTCCCACCAAATTTTAGATATTTTTTATTCAATTGCGAATATTTTTCCGAAACATGTGAATATGTTTTAGAATTAGCAAACATGTTTGAATTGACAAACAATAGTATTTGGGAAAGAAAATTGGAATTCATTAAATTTTATCTGATGAACATTTTTTTGTAGTATGCGCATTGTTTTTCAAAGCTATGAACATTTAATCAGAAATCATTTTTCGAATTGACAATCTTTTTCTGTATTTGTCAGAATTTTATTTTATTTTGTGAATATATTTAGAAAAGAAAATCATGAAAATTTTACGATCCGTGAAAGAATTGTTTGTTGATTCAAAAAAAGTTCTAAAATATATAAAAATTTCACAAAACTGACTAATTTTGCCAATTCATTTTTTTTGAAGTTGGAAACTGATCCTCAATCTTAAAAATGTTCGTGTATTTAAAAAATTATGGTTAACTAAAAAATGTTCATTAATTTGAAAATTTTCATGAAATTAAAATGGTTTGCAATTTAGAAAATAATAAATAATTTAAAAATAAACACATGAGTTCGGATAGATAATCTTTGTCAATTCAAAAAAAAACACAAAATTAAGAAAGTTTTTAAATTCCAAAAAATTCAATAATTTGAAAAGTGATATCATATATAAAACTGTTAATAAATTTCAAAATTGGATATAAATTTTTAAAGAAGAAAATATAAACAAACAAAAACTACTCATTTTTGTCTAGAACCTTCCAAGGGGTCATACTTTGTGTAAAACAGGAGGGTCTAGAAGCTTGTTGAAACAAAGGGTCATACGGTTTTCTTTTAGTCCACTAGTGCTGCCGTTGGCCCCCGCACGCCTAACCTTTTTAAAATGGGGCGGCCCAAGATCGTGTGATAGAAAGTGATTCGCCCAGAACGGTCGCTATGTGCGATATATACGAAATCACTTTATACTCCGTTAAAAAGGTCACTCTCACCTTTTCTCGTGTTGACAAGTGGCGCACTACATGTTCGCCACTTGACGCAACCTGTAAGCTTTTCTCTTCTTTCATAGGTTCGTTTTTACAAAATGTTTTATCTCTTAAACTGCTCGTCCAAATCACGAATCGTTTTCACCCTTGGATTTTGACGTCGAGATATTTGAAACGAGATCCAATGTTAATAGGTTTCAGCAAAAAAATCTATGGAAAAAAATCAGAAAACACTGAAAAGAGAAAAAATAACGGAACAAAAACCGTAAAGAACAAAATAATAAAAAGACGGAAAATCGGGAAAATTCAAAAAAAAACGACAAGCACAATTGTGCATTTTCACTTTTTTTTGGAAGCATGCTTTACCTTTTTGGAAATCATGGTTGTGCTTTTTGTGGAAGTACAAACTATACTTCTCATTTTTGAAAAGCATAGTTGTGCTTCTCGTGAAGGCACGGACTTTGCTTTTTCCGTTTTCAGGGAAGCATAGGCTGGTCTTCTCGCGAAAGCACATACTTTTCTTTTTCTGGTAAGCATAGATGTGCTGCTTACAGAGGCATTGCTTCACGAAAAAGATCATTAAAACTTAGAGAAAATCAAGCAAAAACAAAAAAAAGCAAATAAAACCTAAAAACGTATGAAAAAACATAAAATCCCGAGGGATGCCCAGCGCGCAATACGTGACGGCGGCTGGACACAGCTCTTGACGCGCTCCCAAGCCAAGAAAATGACCTCCGCAACAGCCCTCCAGAGATGCCCTTAATTAAGTTGCTCCCTGATACATACTCCCTCCGTCCCATAATATAAGAATGTTTTTTATACTAGTGTAGTGTTAAAACCGTTCTTATATTTTGGGACAGAGGAGTATCATTCAAGCACGCACCCTGCTCGCAAGTTGCGTTCAATAGTCTCTACACCGCAAAGGAGAATCCCCACTGGGTTGGCCCAGTGGCGAGAAAATATTAAGTAAGTGGAAGTGTAGCTATCTTTTCCTAGTAGTTTTTTGGTTTTGGGGCTGAGCTCGCCAGTTTTCATTTAAAAAATTAGGAAAAAGTTATTTCTAAAAACAATTAGTTATAGAAAAATGAACACTTTTGAAGGTCAAGATTTATTTTTGAAAACAACATTTTTATAAACACAAACATTTGTTGAAACACATGAACATTTCTCAAAAATATGAAAGGAAATTAGAAAGAGACATTACTTGAAAAACACAAATTTGTTGAGAAAACGGAATATTGTGGAAAATATGAACATTTTCCATAAGGAAACCATTTTTGAAAGCTGAACTTTTTAAATAAAAATATCATTTTCTGAATAACACGAACATTTTCTAGTAACATGGACGTTTTTGAAAGAGATCATTTTTTAAAATAAAGAACACTTTTGAATTTTTAATAATATTTGATTTTTTTATATCAAACATTTCTAGCATGAATAATAAACATTTATCATGATTTAAGGAAATAAATAATAACTCTATTATTGCCTCTAGGGCATATTTCCTTTAGTTTGGTGGCATGGCAAACAATTTGCAGACTAACTTGCTTTGGAGGTTTGGGAGTCAAGAACTTAAAGTTGCAAGGCCTGGTCATGAGAGTGCGATGGGAATGGTTGAGGAGGACAGATCTCACTCGTCCTTGGCAAGGTCTACAACTCATGGTGGATCAAGAGGCTAGAGCAGTTTTTGATAGTATGGTGCTAATAAAGGTAGGAGAAGGTAGTAGGGTCCTGTTTTGGACTGACAAATGGCTGCATGGGTTCGCAATTGGTGACGTAGCTCCCCTGATTGCTAGAATGGTGGATGCGAGGATCAAAAGGAAGAGAACAGTGCAACATGCTATGATGGAGGGAGCTTGGTTACATGACATCAGAGATGCGCTCTCCTTCATGGCTCACTTGCAACTAATTCACCTGTAGCAGGCTATTGCAACGGTCGACATGGATGTCTTGCAAGATGATCAGTTTACTTGGCCTTGCGACGCTTCGGGAAAATACACCACGAAGTCGACCTACAGTCGGCTATGTCAGGGCTTGACGCGTTTTGCCACAGCCAAGCGCATCTGGCGTAGCTGGGCGCTTGGTTGGCTTCGCAAAACCAGATATGGACGTCTGATCAGCGGGCGCGCCATGGGTTGCAGGATGCTCCTTCGGCGTGCTACACGTGCTGCCAAGAGGAGGATAACGTGGATCACATCTTGGCACAATGTGTCTTTGCGAAGCAAGTATGGCATGGATGTTTCGAGTACTTGCAAGTCAACTTACACATTCCGAGCCAAGATGACTCCTTCATGGAATGGTGGGGAAGGACACGGGTTACTTTACAGGGGTTGGACAAGCGAGGTCTCGACTCCTTCATCACTGCGACAACACGACAGCTTTGGAAGCAAAGGAACGCGAGGGTGTTCAATCGGGTCGACCAGATCAGAACGCCGGCTAATCTAGTGCACCAAATCTTTGAGCATATCAAGTTATGGAAACTTGCCGGAGTAGGAGTTGTGGGTTTAGCTAGATTCCTAAGAGAGTAGGATTTTTCTCTTCCTCCGTTGGAGTTGGTGTAATCGTGACGATGTTCGCATCCGTCACGACTCTTGTAAAAATTGTCTCTTTTCTCTATAAAAATACGGTACGCCTTTGGCGTACTCTTGAAAAAAAAGGCACGTCAAAGACGACTAGAAGCAACCCGTCTTTACCGTGGTAAACGTGCAACCAAACCATGCAAACCGAGCTACGTCGTGATCATATTTATATGCGCGTGCAGTTTTCTTCGTAAAACCCACGATCTTAGTTGATTCTAGACATTTGTGTCAAGAAAACAAACAAATATTTAGTATTTCGTCAAAAAATTATAATCATAAGCAGGCGGTCCAATTTTCTCAAAACAGAGAAGAACAAGAAAAAAACAGAGAAGCATATGTGTCTCCCGGCCCAACCGCACAAAGGCTCAAGGAACCGTCTTGGCACGCACCGCTTTGCGCTTGCCCACCCTCTCCAAACATACCACGCCTCTCCGCCACCTTCGGGAAGCCACAAGCACAACGCACAGCCCATCCACCACCGATCGCCATGGCGCTCCTCCTCCGGTGCACAATCCGGCTCGCTCTCTGAGCCCCGCACGCCTACTCCGTCGCCGCTGTGGGAACAGCGGCGCCTGTGCCGTACGGCAGCGGCGCCAAGGTCCAAAGTGACGGAGTTCATGGTGTCCAAGGTGGACGACCTGATGAACTGGGCACGGCGGGGCTCCATCTAGCCCATGATGGTCGGCCTTGCCTGTTGCGCCGTGGAGATGATGCACGCGGGCGCCTCCCACTATGACTTTGTCCGCTTCGGCGTCATACCTTCCGCCCCTCGCCGTGCCATTCCGACCGCATGATCGTCACTGGCACGCTCACCAACAAGATGGTGCCCGCGTTCCGCAAGTCCGTATACATATGCATATCACCTTTATTTCCCATTTCTTTCACTTTTCGCAGGGCACGAACATTTCTAGCCTACAATATTTGTTTGCGCATGCACATTTCTTCGTACCCCGATTTATTGCGTGCTACTCTCTCCGTTTCTAAATATAAGTCTTTTTATAGATTTTAATATGATGTATGTGGACATAGTTTAAAGTGTAGATTCACTCATTTTGCTTGGTATCCCGATTTATTGCGTGCTACTCCCTCCGTTCCTAAATATAAGTCTTTTTAAAGATTTTAATATGATGTATATTGACTCATTTTTCTTTGTATGTAGTCCATATTGGAATCTGTAGAAGATTTATATTTAAGAACGAAGGGAGTATTAATCAAATTTCTGCTATTTCTGCTATTTGCATGGCTATTTGCAAGGGGAGTATCGCTTGATGATTTTTCCTTTCCGCTGACTGGTTGCCTGCCTATCAGACCGCAGGAAATGAGGCGGACGACCCAGGCGACTGCGGCGGTGCCCGCGGCGCCCACCGCGGCCTTGACGCCGGCGTTCGCCTCTGGTGCGGGGCACGTCGGTGGGAGGTTTTGGGCCCTCGCGGAGTCGGATGCGGAGGAGGAAGACGACGCCGAAGACGCCGGAGGTCTACTCGCCAACGCCGTCGTCTGTTATCTGTGAGGCGTTCGATCCGGGATATTCTGAAGAAGAGGTGGCTGCGATCGTGGATGGCGTCGTGCCGGTCGATGATCCGGCGAGGCAAGGACTGCGGCCAGAAGACAAAATTGAGATAGTTCGGCGCATTGTACATCGACGAACGACGGCGGCTGCGATCCGGCCTTGGAAGGGGCCGATCCCTAAGGTTACTCTTCCTAAACCGACGTTGTCAGATTTTATTACGGAGGGTTCGTGGAAGATAGTGAAAAGGAAGAAGAACCGGCGATCGCCGGCGGCGCAGGCGCCGGCGCCGGAGATCGACCGCCTGGCTACGATCCGGAATCAGCGGATCGTGCGTTTGAGAGGGATCTTGGGCCGAGATGTCAATCTGCTTGTGGGTGGGCCGGTTCTGAGTGAACCGGGCCAGACGGCTGCTGGGCCTGTGATCGCCGGGTATGAGGCCCGAGGCGAACCGGCACGTACGTCTACACCCCCATGCATAGACAATACGATCTGGTGTCCATCGATACGGTCTAGGGTTCGAGGTACAGGGCGCCAGCCGACCTTCTGCGATCGCGGTGGTGCGCGTGCTAGGCGCATCCCGCCTCTCCGAGGTATGGCGGGGAGAGGGGTGCCCGCTGCCAACGTCGCCGCACCGGGCGCTGCGGGCCGCGGAGGGCCGGCGCCGACGGCTGCAGGTGGCCGCGGCGGTGGTGGCACGCTGGCGGGGACGGGAAGCCGCGGCGCGGGTGTGCCGCTTGGCGCCGGCCGAGGTGGTGCGCCACCGCGCCCAGGTGGTACCGGCCGCGCGGCACCGGTCGTCGGCGGCCAAGCGCCAGTGGGTGCCGCAACCATGGCTGGCCAGGCTGGCCGTGGGGTTGCTGCGGCAGGTGTTCGGCCCTCCGCGCCGGTGGGGATGACGCCGGCTGCGGGGCGGGGTGGACCTAGGCCTCCAGTGCCGTCTCATGGGGCGGTGGCGGGCCGGGGTGCCCCGACCACGAGGCCGCCTCCCCCGGCTGCTAATGGACAGCGTCCGGTAGCGACTCAGGCAGGAGCTCGACCGCCGTACTTCGTGGCACGGCAGACGAACAACTCGATGACGCCGGTTTTGCAGCAGGCACAGGCGCCGCAGGTCTCTGCTGGTACGGATGTTCATGCGGCACCCCGCGGGCAGTGGGGTGATGATGGCTATAACGCTTATGGAGAAGGACACCACCGGGGATCCTCGTCTACGGGTGGTGGACGGGGATATGCCTGGCAGAGCGATGGCTCGGCAGAGAGGCCTTTCTTGGGGCCGACAGGCGGTTTTGTCGAAGGGGCTTCTGGACCAGCTCATCGTAACCGAGGCGGTTTCCGTGGCAATTGTGGTGGCCGCGGTGGTCGAGGGGGTCGTTACCGCCCTAGGCAGCATCATATTACCGTCGATGAGACGGTGGTCCACGCTGTTACTGAGGAGTCAGGGCTATCTTGCCAGGCTATGGAGGTGGTCTCGGAACTGGCGGCGGCGGAGGTTCCTGTTGCGGTTGAGACTCAGCCTATGTTGGTGGAGGCTTCTGACACAACTGAGATGGACAGGGCTGCAAAGTTTGCCAAGAAGGAAAGAATGCTATGTTATCGATGTGGTGATAAGGGCCATTTTATTGCTGAATGTGTGGCTCTTTTATGTGACACTTGTGGTAGGCCTGCACACGAGTCTGGAGCTTGTCCGATGTTACGGGAGCAGACACCGAGCCTTATGACGTATGGTGTGTTTTGTTCTGAGCTCACGTTTTTTGAGTCGCCGACTGAGAGGGAGGTTCCTCAAGAGGTGCACAGTATGACAACTGGGGTGGTAAAAATGACTAGAGGTCAAGTGTCTGAGGCCCAGATTATTCAGCGACTCCGGGAGCTGGCGCCTGGAGACTTCCATTGGGAGCTTGTCAGGCTGGAGACCAACTTATTCAGGGTTCAGTTCCCGACTGTGGAGGATTTACAGAGGTTGCCGAGCTTTGGGATGTGTAAGGTCCCAGGTACGGAGGCCATTCTTGAGTTCCAGGAGTGGAAGCTGGTTGAGCCTCAGGGTAAACCCCTTACCCAGGCCTGGCTGCGCTTTTCGGGAGCGCCTTCCGTGCTACTGCAGGATGCCAGGGTTGTTGCTAGTCTGGGGATCATGGTGGGAAAGACCGAGCGAGTAGATACACTACTAGGGAAAATGGGATTGCTCGTCTTTTAGTCAGTATTTTGGACATTGACTTCGTGCCGGACGTGGTTAAGTGGGCTTTTCGTGGTCAGGTATACAGCCTTGAGATTGAATTTGAGGATGATAGTCTCTTTGCCGAGGCTCCGGCAGCCACTGGTGACGATATGAGCGAGGGTGATGATGATACGACTGGTAAGGAACCACCGGGCGATGAGCCTAGGTCTGAGTTGGGCAAGAGGCCGGATTCGACTGCTAAGGCAGCAGGAGGAGGGTCGGCACCTAATACATCTGTGCCGTCGACCACTTTGAGATTTGGTTCCTTTGGTCCCGCCTCTGCACCTCCGGGGCTTTGGAGCGAGTGGGTGGAGTCTCTTGAGGAGTTTGAGCACTCTCTACCGGCGTTGGACTTTGAGGACGCGGGTGTGGAGGGGTCTGGTGTGTCTGTGAGGCTGGAGATCGTGGTCTCGCCGTCTTCGGTCTGTGGTGACGTGGCTGAGTTGCAGGAGGTTGGTCCGCTCCTGTCAGAGGGTTCGGAGCAGGGTGCTTTGGCGACCCCATCTCTTCTTCTTCCCGAGGAGGTTACCGGGAGGGATGACGGGCCTACGGTAGGGGGGTCGGGGCAGGTCGCCTCCGCACCTCCTACGCCTGTTGCTGGGACGGCACTGCAGGTGGCTGGACCGGCTCCACGGGAGGGCTTGAGGCGGGCGGCCTCAAGGCCCTCTTCGCCTTCGGGGCCCGACGGGAGTGCCCCGGTCGCGACATCGTCGGGCTCTCCGGACAGGCGGTCCAGAGTGGCTGGGGGGCGGAGGCAGGTGGCCTTTGCCTCCCCAGTAGCTGACGCTGCGCTCTCACCTGGTCATGGCGACCGGGTGGATGTTCGGGGAGTGACAGGCGGTTGCTCCCCAGATAAATTCTCGAGGGAGGAGGTCATTCAGTTTGGCGGGATCCCGGACCAGGCGTCTGAGGGCCGACATGAGTTGTTGGCTTCAGGGCGATCCGGAGGTTGACGACATGCAGCAGCGCTGTGCCGTGAGGGCGGCAAAGCTTCGTGACGTCCAGGTCACTACTAGTATGTCCGTGAACACTTCCAATACTATTTTGCATTTTTCGAATGATCAAATTGTGGATAAGACAAACCAATTAGGAATTTCACTTGGTAGTAATGAGGGTGAAGTTACTAATTCTATTAACGATTTGCTTGATCTAGAAGCCGAGAGGGCTTTAGAAATGATTCGTAACTTAGCTGCTGTCAAACCGATGAACGATTCAGAGATTGATGCCTTGGGAGTTCGAATACTTGATAATTTTTGTGATGACCTCGCACCGCCCCTCCAGGAGCCGGAGGAGGAGGACGAGGATGTCGGTCTGGAAGAGGTTAGATCGCCAGTTACGGGCAGTTTGGACCGGGTGGGCCCGACCAGCCCTAAGCGCAAGTGGAAGCGCAAAATATACCCAATGTCCACGGTCCGTAGGAGCGCTAGGATCCGCACGGCTAAAAAATTTCATGATGAGATATGAGAGGAATCTTCTGGAATAGCATAGGTCTTAAGGACTTGGCTAAAAGGAGGTTCCTGGCGGAGGCATCCATTGAGCATAGATTGGACTTTATTGCCGTATCGGAAACGGGTAGAGCAAATTTCTCACCTCAATTTCTCAATACGTTGTAGGGGGGTATTGAGTTTGACTGGCATTGTCTTCCGCCGAGAGAACGGTCGGGTGGAATCTTACTTGGTGTTAGATGTGACTCTCTCGAAGTTCGCAGTGTGGTCATGGGGGATTTTGCTGTTAAGTTCAGGATGCGGTCCAAAGTTGATGGGTTCGACTGGGCTTTGGTGGCGGTGTATGGGGCGGCGCAGGCAGAGCTCAAACCTGACTTTTTGGCTGATCTCGTTAGAGTATGCGGGTCTGAGCAGCTCCCAATACTGGTTGGGGGTGATTTTAATATCATTAGAAGACGCGATGAAAAGAATAATGACAATTTTGATGGGAGATGGTCATTTATGTTTAATACTATTATTGAAAGCTTATATTTGAGAGAGATTGAGCTTTCAGGGAGGAAGTTCACCTGGGCTAACGCGTTGCCAAATCCAACGTTCGAGAAGTTGGATCGGGTTCTGGCTAGTGTTGCTTGGGAACAGAAGTTTCCCTTCGTAACGGTGCAAGCTCTATCCCGCGGCATTTCTGATCACACACCCCTGCTGCTCGACTCTGGTGGGGCTACCTATTCAGGTAACAAGAATTCTCTTTTGAGCTGGCGTGGTTTGAAAGAGAAGGATTCTTGGATCTTGTAGCCAGAGAATGGGCTAAAGATGCATGAGGTAGGAATGCCCTTGAGCGCTGGTAGAACAAGATTAGGCACCTCAGAAGTTTCCTTCGGGGGTGGGCTAAACATCTAGGTGGAATGTATAAGGTGGAGAAGGAACGACTCCTTTCCCTTATCCAAACCTTAGATATAAGGGCAGAAACTACGATTCTGTCAGCCCCCGAGCTTCATATCAAGCATGAGGCTGAGGTGAGGCTGAAAGAGTTACTCCGTGAGGAAGAATTAAAGTGGGCGCTGCGGGCAAAGGTGACAAAAGTTGTCCAGGGGGATGCGAACACTCAGTTCTTCCACATGATTGCCAATGGCAAGCACCGGAAGAAGAGAATTTTCCAGTTAGAACAAGATGAGGGTACAATAGTCGGTCAGGACAACCTGAAGCTTTACATTACTGAGTACTATAAACGTCTGTTCGGACCACCAAAGGAGAACTATGTGTCCCTGGATGAGTCTAGGGTTCACGATATCCCTCAACTTACTGCTGTGGAGAACGATGTATTAACTGCCCCTTTCTCGGAAAAGGAGGTTTTCGAGGCTATCTCCAAGATGAAGTGTAATAAGGCACTGGGGCCGGATGGTTTCCCGGCTGAGTTTTACAAGAAGTGTTGGCATATTATCAAAGGGGACCTGATGCCGATGTTCCATGATTTGTTCTCGGGACATTTGTAGCTTTTCCAACTTAATCTTGGAACGATAACTTTGTTGCCTAAAAAAACTGATGCCGTGAGAATTGAGCAATTTCGGCCCATCTGCCTTTTGAATGTCAGCTTCAAGATCTTTACCAAGGTTGGAACGATCAGGCTCATGCAGATTGCGCACACAGTTGTGCAACCTTCTCAAACGGCGTTCATGCCGGATAGGAACATCCTCGAAGGGGTTGTGGTCCTTCATGAAACGCTTCATGAAATTCATACGAAAAAACTAGATGGTGTTATTTTCAAAGTGGATTTCGAGAAGGCTTATGATAAAGTCAAATGGCCGTTCCTCCAACAGGCTTTACGGATGAAGGGCTTTGATGAGCTCTGGCGACATCAGGTGGAAACATTCACGCAAAAAGGTAGTGTTGGCATTAAAGTTAATGATGACATAGGTCATTACTTCCAAACGCACAAGGGTTTGAGACAGGGTGACCCGATGTCGCCTATTCTGTTCAATATTGTGGTTGATATGTTAGCGATCCTGATTGGGAGGGCCAAGGAGGCCGGTCAGGTGGAGGGATTGGTGCCTCATCTGGTTGATGGTGGTCTGTCCATCCTGCAATACGTTGATGATACAATCATTTTCATGGAACACGATTTGGCAAAAGCGAGGAACATGAAGTTAGTGTTATGCCTTTTTGAACAATTGTCAGGGCTGAAGATTAATTTCCATAAAAGCGAGTTGTTCTGCTTTGGTAGAGCCAAAGACGATCAAGAAGCATATACACAATTGTTTGGTTGCGAAGTTGGGGCTCTACCTTTCACGTATCTTGGTATTCCAATACACCATCGTAAGCTAACAAATCGTGAGTGGAAGTGCATCGAGGATCGTTTTGAGAAGAAACTTAGTTGCTGGAAAGGAAAACTCATGTCTTATGGAGGCCGGTTAATTCTGATTAACTCGGTGCTCACGAGTTTACCTATGTTTCTCTTATCTTTCTTCGAGGTCCCAGTGGGGGTTAGGAAGAGGCTAGACTTCTATCGTTCCCGCTTCTTTTCGCAGAGTGATGAGTCTAAGAGGAAGTACAGATTGGCCAAATGGGACATTATTTGTCGACCAAAGGACCAAGGGGGACTTGGGGTTGAAAATCTTGAAGTCAAGAACAAATGCCTGCTTAGTAAGTGGCTGTTTAAGTTGTCTTCTGAGACAGAGGCAACTTGGGCGCAGATTCTACATAGTAAATATCTGCACTCAAAGACTTTATCCCAGGTTACTCTGGGACCTACAGATTCGCCGTTCTGGAAAGGGCTTATGAGGGTTAAAGCCGCTTTCTTCAACAGAATGAGATGTATTGTTGGTAATGGCGATAATACGCGTTTCTGGGAGGATGCGTGGCTTGGTGACGCGCCATTGGCTACACAATATCCGACACTATATCGTATTATTCAGCATAGGGATACTCTCGTTGCCACGGTGATGCAGTCTATGCCTCTAAACATTCAGTTTAGGAGGGTGCTTGTCGGGTCTCGATGGGAGGCATGGCTTCACTTGGTCCGTAGGCTGGTGGAAGTTCAGCTAAATCCTCAGCCCGATCAGTTGTATTGGAAGCTAACTAGAACTGGGGTATTCACGGTTAAATCGATGTATGTTGATATCATTAATTCTGCTGTGATACCTACTTCCAAGGAGGTCTGGAAAGTTAAGGTACCTTTGAAGATTAAAGTGTTTATGTGGTTTGTGCATAAGCAAGTTATTCTTACTAAGGACAATCTAGTTAAGCGCAACTGGACAGGATCTACTAGGTGTAGTTTCTGTGATAGGGATGAGACCATCAAGCACTTATTTTTTGACTGTCCGTTGGCACGAGGGTTGTGGCGCTCCGTGCAAATTGCCTTTAATATTACTCCTCCGACATCGGTAAACACGTTATTTGGGGCGTGGTTGTTGGGATTGAGTCCAAAACAGCCAAACACATCCGTATAGGAGTATGTGCGTTATTATGGGCAATTTGGAATTGCAGAAATGATTTGGTTTTTAACAGAACAACAAATACTCATTTTTTGCAGGTGTTATTCCGAGCTACAACACTGATCCGTACGTGGTCATTACTCACTCCGACGGAGGCCAGGGAGCGTTTGGTTACTGGATCTGTCCGGTGGGAGACGGTAGCGCGGGATATCTTCAACCGGTTTGGATGGCGATCATGTAATAGGATAGGCATTTAGTTTTACCTATCTGTTTTCATGCCAGCCGGTTGTGGCTTTTGTGGTTTCTGCTTTGCAGTTGACGCTCTATGTGAGCTAGTCCCTGCTTTTGTTCCATTACTGTAAGACCTTGTTGAGACCTTGATTACTTTTTAATAATAGAGGCCGTATGCATCGTTCTGATGCAGAGGCCGGGGAATTCCCCCTTTTCGAAAAAAAATGGTATAGCATGTAGCATTGATTTGCTTGTATCGTCCTAGTATGTGTTTATGATTTATTTTGGTGAGTTATCCCCTAGACGATAGCAGATCCCATGTAGTAGTACCATGTAATATTAATTTGCTCGGAAGCTTATGCTATATATATATGAGGATGGTACCATTCATTGTTCCTCGCATCTATCTAAAAAAATAGTACCATTCATTGTTCCTCGCATCTTTCGTCAAGTCCTTCCCATGTTACGTGTCGATCGGCTCCACTTCTTTTCGTTAATGCCCTCTCATCTGGATGGCCGATATGCGCTGGAATTCGATCGAGTCCCAGCCCATCAGACTACGAGGTCCACAGCAGCCATGGCGAACGACCCAGACGGTAGCCAACCGCCCCACGAGTAGTCCGTCGTTCACGTCACCTTCTCTCCCACGTCCCAACCCCACCATTCCTCATCATCGACGCCATTCTATTTCTTCTCACTACCGTGGTCGACGGAATCAATGCCCTAATTGCTGGCTCCTTCAACTAGGGGCGCTGGAGGCTGGCGCGAGCAAACGATGCACAACATATTTCTTCTTTTTGAAAATTGACAGGTGAAGATCTGTCGTGGTGGTGTATGCGAAATCAATCAAAGATAACAACCGGCATCTTTACATCCATGCATGGCAGAGAATCGGTGCAATTAAAATAAGAGTTAGCTGGTGTGCAAATAAAGAGGCAATGCATTGTATACATGAGTTGATCTTTTGATTACATCTAGGACAAGGTGCACTTGGATAGATCAACCGGGAGTACTGCAGCTTAGGTTGTCACACAATGGAACGCTAGAAATCATTGCGGGAGCCGGAAAGCTAAACCAGTTACGCTAGGAGTACTGCAGGTTAGATTGGCACACGCCATTTGAAAAACATTGCGGGAGCAAGGAAGCCAAGCATGATGGAGACCGATGACTGAAAATAGTTACATATGCTAGAGATTAACTCCCCTAATTGGCAGGTCCATGCCACCAACGCCAACTCATCCCTAAACTCCTCATCGTCATGCCACTCTAGGATGGAACCCATACATCAATGAATCATAAATGGATCAATGGGACAAACCTGAAAAGTTCAGATTCCCTACATTAGAATTTGTTCTTTCAAAGGGGAGCTCATCATCGAGATGCTCCCTTCACTTCAAAGGTTGCTGCGCGGTTTTGTTTTTCGCGTTTACAAATAATTGTCGTCTCTGCGCCTAAACTAGAGGCCTTGCGCGAATTTTGTGATACGCTTGATGAATCCAAAATCATGTTTGGCTCTATAGTTATTCAGGTACTGTATATTATCATATACTCTTTTTGTATCATAAGCTGCATTCATTCGAGCGCGGAAGTTTTATATCATCTATATTTTTTGTACTAATATTATATTTTGTGCTCAGTGAAGGGATTGTTCATAGATATAGCCTATCAACGGTGATGAATTCTCTCAAGATCTGATGTATCATGATGAAATGTTTTGATCTGGATAAGGTTATTGGCTTGATGTGATGCTTTCCATGCCTAAAGAATTTGTATATAACAGTGATGACTTGACGCACTTTGAAAGCCAATATATGTGCACTAGAATTAACCATTAAGTCACTCTTTCTACCTACTCTTTTTAGACCTTAAGTGTTTTCAATCTGCATGTCTATTTAGGAAACATCAGGTAAAAGAAGCCTAACAAATCTGTGACATCGTAAGCACCAGGATTTTCTCAGTTCGCGTGGCGTTGAAAGATACGCCCATGACAAATGCTTCATGTCAAAAGTTGGCTCTCCATTAAATCCCATCAAATGCCATGCATCATTATTCTCGTCACCTATCGATGAACTTGGGAGAGGAGTAATTTAGTACCACTTCATTTGCAAGGTTGTAAACGGTACAAGGCCTCCTGACCGGACATCACTCTCATTTATATGAATTAGATTGAAACCTAGCTTATCTCTTAACTCATTTGCCTAAGCAGTATCCAACTGAAATTCAGACAAAGAAAAGAACACATCCGCTTTCAGACACCCTTGGAGATCCAAGAGCTCGCAAGCTGCCGCCGTTGAGAGCATGTCGCGGCAATTCCTACTCATGATCTTCATTGCTTCTTCCCCAAACAAATAACCTCTAGGAAACAAACAATACACAAGCAAAAAGATTATGACATCACATCACCTCACAACTTCACCACCTCCAATCCGTGAGGGACCGAATTATCCCATGTAGCATAAAAAACTTTCACGCCATGCTCCTCCGAACAAGATGAAGGAACAAAAAAAATGAATACGCTGTTAATGGCCAGGAAAATCGCAGGAGGGAAGGATATACAAGCCACGACAACCTAAGGGGCACCGCTTTGAAAAAAAAACATTGGCTTCCGCGCTGCCGCCGGACCGGCAAACCCTAGCCTCCTGGTATTCGTCTCAATTGAAGAAAAAAATGCTTTGTATGTCTATGACATTACACCTTTTCTTCCGAGCGAGCCAATTGGTTAAAAATAGGGACAAACGCTAGCGGCGCAACAATCAAAGCTAGCGGACGAGGGGGGTCGAGCGAAGGAAAATTAACGGGCGTTAGCCCAGGCGAATCGGTCGTGAGCCACTTCCCCTAACTGATGCACAAGGCACTGTTTAGGAGGTCTCTCCTCAGGGAAATTCACATTTGTGTCATAACTGGGCCACCTTTTTTGTTATCCTCCATGTCACTCTTTGCTAGCAAGGGGTGTCGGTTTGTATTGGCTTGGTCCTTTTTCTGTACTTTTTTTATTTCTTGAACGGTTCTCTTAGGATTGATGCTTTACTTTTTTTAATCGCTTTTCTTCCTTTCTTTCATGATTGTTGTACTGTTTTTCTATTTTTTTCTTTGTTTCTTGCTCGGTTTCCTCGGTTTCTACTTTTCTTTCTTCGCTTTTCTCTGTTATTTTTGTTTTCTTTGCTTCCTCTACAGGTTTCACCGTTTCATCTTTTGCATTAGTTTTCTTTGGTTTTTGTTTTCTTTCTTTTTATTTTTCATTTTTCTTTATTTTCCTTGTTTATCTGTCAATTTTTATTGGTTTCTTTTTTCTTCAACACGCATCTACCTTATTTCAGTATACAATATAAATTTTTAGTGTACGCTTGAAATATTTATTTGATACACATTGAACATTTTTCAACTACACGATGTACATTTCTCATTTTAATTTATGCTTTGAATTTTTTTAATACATGATCAACATTTTTTCAAAGACACGTGAACATTTTTTATGATAGTAAACATCTTTATATACGTGAATATTGTTTTACATTGTATAAACTTTTGTAGATGTTTCCAGTACACAAAAGAATTACGTACACGTTAAAGATTGTTTTATATGCCTTAAACATTTTTCAAAGACAAGACGTATAATTTTAATTTAATACTTCCTCCATCCGGAAAAATACTTGTCGGAGAAATGAACGTATCTAGATGTATTTAATTTCTAGATACATCCATTTTCATCCATTTATGTGACAAGTATTTTCGGACGGAGGGAGTACATGTTCTGTACAGTTTTTTCAATACAATGTAAAATAATTTCAAACACAGGTTGAACATTTTATGTTAAACATTTTTTTGAACACATGAACATTTTTTTTAGATGTCACAAACATATTTTTGAAATGCAAGAATATTTCTTTAAAACGTCACCTACATTTTTTTAATGGGAGAAAACATTTTCCAGAATACTTCACTTATATTTCCCAAATACATGATGACCATTTTTTTTTGGTATACATGTTTTGAACATTTTCTACAACAATTATTCTTCATTTTTGGAAAACATGTTGAATATTTTTTAGAATGATACGAGATATCACTGACATATTTTAAATTGTATAACCATTTTACAAAAAGGTCAAAAATATATTGTTGAAACCTGTGGACTTTTCTTAAATATCACATTCATTATTTTTAAGTATGAAGCATTTTTCAAAATTAAGCTAATATTTTTCTTACATTTGTATAAATAGCTTGTTAAAACATGATAGGCATATTTTTGAAACGCCTGAATATTTAGTAGAATCATACAAAAAAATTCTAGAATTTCGTGAAAATGTTTGTAAAGATGTGACAATCATTCTTTTAAAGCGTGTGAACATTTTCTAAATGTCACAAGCATTTTTCTGAAAGCTGTCGATATTTTTTTGTGTGGTACGAACATTATTTTTGAATGGTACAAGCAATTTAGAAAATAATGTGAAGTAATTTTCAAAATTGTACTCCCTCCATCCCGAAATACTTGTCAGAGAAATATATAAAATGCCTGTATCTATAACAAAAATATGTGTAGATACATCCATTTCTCTGGCAAGTATTTCCGGGTGGAGGGAGTATATTTTAAAACTTTGGAATACAAAAAAGGAAAGACGTGCGAAAATGTAGGAAAGTAAATAATATATGCTTGAAAGGACGCACGCCTCTGTTGGGCTGGTCCCATTATGTGCGACACTACTGGCGAACGCACCTTGCAATTCACTACAAGAGAGAAGCTGGGCTATTCCTATTTGGCGCATCAGGCACCCATTACTATGCACTCCGTCGGTCCCAAAATATAAGAACATTTCAAGTGTACACTAAAAATCTATAATGTGTACCGAAAAACCTACCAATAAAAATCAACTGATTCAGGGAAGTTTCCAGAACCAAATAGGTGTGAAAAAACACAAGTGATCCGTAAAATGGGCCTGGTGTTTTCCTACTGTGCACTGGGAATCGCTTCAACGAGTTCGAAGCTTGAGTCGCTGAATGCCAGACATAGGCACGCCCTAACCTTGCAGCCAATCCTTTTTGTCACATGGTTCGCTGGTTAGCGACCACCCATGCACCCCCTAATCCCTGCATACACATTTTTGGGTCGGGCCAAACAGGTTTTTGCAGGTCTTTTAGAAGGTTAGGATCTAGAACCTTCCCTCACAAGTTTTTTTTTCTATATCTTCTTTGCGAGTCTTTTAAGCTTTTTACCATTTCGTTTTTAAATTTTTGTTTTATTTTATTTTGTCCTTTCTGTGTTGTCCTTTCTTTTTTAATGATTTTCCGAGCATTTTTTTGTTACTAATTTTTTTATTTAAATCATAAATATTTTCCAAAATCATGAACATTTTCTTACATAATGCTGAATTTTTTAAATTGCGGAACTTTTTGTAGAAATGTGTGAACATTTATTTCAATTATTTATCATTTTTTTGCATTCATAAACATTTCCCACCAAATTTTAGATATTTTTTATTCAATTGCGAATATTTTTCCGAAACATGTGAATATGTTTTAGAATTAGCAAACATGTTTGAATTGACAAACAATAGTATTTGGGAAAGAAAATTGGAATTCATTAAATTTTATCTGATGAACATTTTTTTGTAGTATGCGCATTGTTTTTCAAAGCTATGAACATTTAATCAGAAATCATTTTTCGAATTGACAATCTTTTTCTGTATTTGTCAGAATTTTATTTTATTTTGTGAATATATTTAGAAAAGAAAATCATGAAAATTTTACGATCCGTGAAAGAATTGTTTGTTGATTCAAAAAAAGTTCTAAAATATATAAAAATTTCACAAAACTGACTAATTTTGCCAATTCATTTTTTTTGAAGTTGGAAACTGATCCTCAATCTTAAAAATGTTCGTGTATTTAAAAAATTATGGTTAACTAAAAAATGTTCATTAATTTGAAAATTTTCATGAAATTAAAATGGTTTGCAATTTAGAAAATAATAAATAATTTAAAAATAAACACATGAGTTCGGATAGATAATCTTTGTCAATTCAAAAAAAAAACACAAAATTAAGAAAGTTTTTAAATTCCAAAAAATTCAATAATTTGAAAAGTGATATCATATATAAAACTGTTAATAAATTTCAAAATTGGATATAAATTTTTAAAGAAGAAAATATAAACAAACAAAAACTACTCATTTTTGTCTAGAACCTTCCAAGGGGTCATACTTTGTGTAAAACAGGAGGGTCTAGAAGCTTGTTGAAACAAAGGGTCATACGGTTTTCTTTTAGTCCACTAGTGCTGCCGTTGGCCCCCGCACGCCTAACCTTTTTAAAATGGGGCGGCCCAAGATCGTGTGATAGAAAGTGATTCGCCCAGAACGGTCGCTATGTGCGATATATACGAAATCACTTTATACTCCGTTAAAAAGGTCACTCTCACCTTTTCTCGTGTTGACAAGTGGCGCACTACATGTTCGCCACTTGACGCAACCTGTAAGCTTTTCTCTTCTTTCATAGGTTCGTTTTTACAAAATGTTTTATCTCTTAAACTGCTCGTCCAAATCACGAATCGTTTTCACCCTTGGATTTTGACGTCGAGATATTTGAAACGAGATCCAATGTTAATAGGTTTCAGCAAAAAAATCTATGGAAAAAAATCAGAAAACACTGAAAAGAGAAAAAATAACGGAACAAAAACCGTAAAGAACAAAATAATAAAAAGACGGAAAATCGGGAAAATTCAAAAAAAAACGACAAGCACAATTGTGCATTTTCACTTTTTTTTGGAAGCATGCTTTACCTTTTTGGAAATCATGGTTGTGCTTTTTGTGGAAGTACAAACTATACTTCTCATTTTTGAAAAGCATAGTTGTGCTTCTCGTGAAGGCACGGACTTTGCTTTTTCCGTTTTCAGGGAAGCATAGGCTGGTCTTCTCGCGAAAGCACATACTTTTCTTTTTCTGGTAAGCATAGATGTGCTGCTTACAGAGGCATTGCTTCACGAAAAAGATCATTAAAACTTAGAGAAAATCAAGCAAAAACAAAAAAAAGCAAATAAAACCTAAAAACGTATGAAAAAACATAAAATCCCGAGGGATGCCCAGCGCGCAATACGTGACGGCGGCTGGACACAGCTCTTGACGCGCTCCCAAGCCAAGAAAATGACCTCCGCAACAGCCCTCCAGAGATGCCCTTAATTAAGTTGCTCCCTGATACATACTCCCTCCGTCCCATAATATAAGAATGTTTTTTACACTAGTGTAGTGTTAAAACCGTTCTTATATTTTGGGACAGAGGAGTATCATTCAAGCACGCACCCTGCTCGCTAGTTGCGTTCAATAGTCTCTACACCGCAAAGGAGAATCCCCACTGGGTTGGCCCAGTGGCGAGAAAATATTAAGTAAGTGGAAGTGTAGCTATCTTTTCCTAGTAGTTTTTTGGTTTTGGGGCTGAGCTCGCCAGTTTTCATTTAAAAAATTAGGAAAAAGTTATTTCTAAAAACAATTAGTTATAGAAAAATGAACACTTTTGAAGGTCAAGATTTATTTTTGAAAACAACATTTTTATAAACACAAACATTTGTTGAAACACATGAACATTTCTCAAAAATATGAAAGGAAATTAGAAAGAGACATTACTTGAAAAACACAAATTTGTTGAGAAAACGGAATATTGTGGAAAATATGAACATTTTCCATAAGGAAACCATTTTTGAAAGCTGAACTTTTTAAATAAAAATATCATTTTCTGAATAACACGAACATTTTCTAGTAACATGGACGTTTTTGAAAGAGATCATTTTTTAAAATAAAGAACACTTTTGAATTTTTAATAATATTTGATTTTTTTATATCAAACATTTCTAGCATGAATAATAAACATTTATCATGATTTAAGGAAATAAATAATAACTCTATTATTGCCTCTAGGGCATATTTCCTTTAGTTTGGTGGCATGGCAAACAATTTGCAGACTAACTTGCTTTGGAGGTTTGGGAGTCAAGAACTTAAAGTTGCAAGGCCTGGTCATGAGAGTGCGATGGGAATGGTTGAGGAGGACAGATCTCACTCGTCCTTGGCAAGGTCTACAACTCATGGTGGATCAAGAGGCTAGAGCAGTTTTTGATAGTATGGTGCTAATAAAGGTAGGAGAAGGTAGTAGGGTCCTGTTTTGGACTGACAAATGGCTGCATGGGTTCGCAATTGGTGACGTAGCTCCCCTGATTGCTAGAATGGTGGATGCGAGGATCAAAAGGAAGAGAACAGTGCAACATGCTATGATGGAGGGAGCTTGGTTACATGACATCAGAGATGCGCTCTCCTTCATGGCTCACTTGCAACTAATTCACCTGTAGCAGGCTATTGCAACGGTCGACATGGATGTCTTGCAAGATGATCAGTTTACTTGGCCTTGCGACGCTTCGGGAAAATACACCACGAAGTCGACCTACAGTCGGCTATGTCAGGGCTTGACGCGTTTTGCCACAGCCAAGCGCATCTGGCGTAGCTGGGCGCTTGGTTGGCTTCGCAAAACCAGATATGGACGTCTGATCAGCGGGCGCGCCATGGGTTGCAGGATGCTCCTTCGGCGTGCTACACGTGCTGCCAAGAGGAGGATAACGTGGATCACATCTTGGCACAATGTGTCTTTGCGAAGCAAGTATGGCATGGATGTTTCGAGTACTTGCAAGTCAACTTACACATTCCGAGCCAAGATGACTCCTTCATGGAATGGTGGGGAAGGACACGGGTTACTTTACAGGGGTTGGACAAGCGAGGTCTCGACTCCTTCATCACTGCGACAACACGACAGCTTTGGAAGCAAAGGAACGCGAGGGTGTTCAATCGGGTCGACCAGATCAGAACGCCGGCTAATCTAGTGCACCAAATCTTTGAGCATATCAAGTTATGGAAACTTGCCGGAGTAGGAGTTGTGGGTTTAGCTAGATTCCTAAGAGAGTAGGATTTTTCTCTTCCTCCGTTGGAGTTGGTGTAATCGTGACGATGTTCGCATCCGTCACGACTCTTGTAAAAATTGTCTCTTTTCTCTATAAAAATACGGTACGCCTTTGGCGTACTCTTGAAAAAAAAGGCACGTCAAAGACGACTAGAAGCAACCCGTCTTTACCGTGGTAAACGTGCAACCAAACCATGCAAACCGAGCTACGTCGTGATCATATTTATATGCGCGTGCAGTTTTCTTCGTAAAACCCACGATCTTAGTTGATTCTAGACATTTGTGTCAAGAAAACAAACAAATATTTAGTATTTCGTCAAAAAATTATAATCATAAGCAGGCGGTCCAATTTTCTCAAAACAGAGAAGAACAAGAAAAAAACAGAGAAGCATATGTGTCTCCCGGCCCAACCGCACAAAGGCTCAAGGAACCGTCTTGGCACGCACCGCTTTGCGCTTGCCCACCCTCTCCAAACATACCACGCCTCTCCGCCACCTTCGGGAAGCCACAAGCACAACGCACAGCCCATCCACCACCGATCGCCATGGCGCTCCTCCTCCGGTGCACAGTCCGGCTCGCTCTCTGAGCCCCGCACGCCTACTCCGTCGCCGCTGTGGGAACAGCGGCGCCTGTGCCGTACGGCAGCGGCGCCAAGGTCCAAAGTGACGGAGTTCATGGTGTCCAAGGTGGACGACCTGATGAACTGGGCACGGCGGGGCTCCATCTAGCCCATGATGGTCGGCCTTGCCTGTTGCGCCGTGGAGATGATGCACGCGGGCGCCTCCCACTATGACTTTGTCCGCTTCGGCGTCATACCTTCCGCCCCTCGCCGTGCCATTCCGACCGCATGATCGTCACTGGCACGCTCACCAACAAGATGGTGCCCGCGTTCCGCAAGTCCGTATACATATGCATATCACCTTTATTTCCCATTTCTTTCACTTTTCGCAGGGCACGAACATTTCTAGCCTACAATATTTGTTTGCGCATGCACATTTCTTCGTACCCCGATTTATTGCGTGCTACTCTCTCCGTTTCTAAATATAAGTCTTTTTATAGATTTTAATATGATGTATGTGGACATAGTTTAAAGTGTAGATTCACTCATTTTGCTTGGTATCCCGATTTATTGCGTGCTACTCCCTCCGTTCCTAAATATAAGTCTTTTTAAAGATTTTAATATGATGTATATTGACTCATTTTTCTTTGTATGTAGTCCATATTGGAATCTGTAGAAGATTTATATTTAAGAACGAAGGGAGTATTAATCAAATTTCTGCTATTTCTGCTATTTGCATGGCTATTTGCAAGGGGAGTATCGCTTGATGATTTTTCCTTTCCGCTGACTGGTTGCCTGCCTATCAGACCGCAGGAAATGAGGCGGACGACCCAGGCGACTGCGGCGGTGCCCGCGGCGCCCACCGCGGCCTTGACGCCGGCGTTCGCCTCTGGTGCGGGGCACGTCGGTGGGAGGTTTTGGGCCCTCGCGGAGTCGGATGCGGAGGAGGAAGACGACGCCGAAGACGCCGGAGGTCTACTCGCCAACGCCGTCGTCTGTTATCTGTGAGGCGTTCGATCCGGGATATTCTGAAGAAGAGGTGGCTGCGATCGTGGATGGCGTCGTGCCGGTCGATGATCCGGCGAGGCAAGGACTGCGGCCAGAAGACAAAATTGAGATAGTTCGGCGCATTGTACATCGACGAACGACGGCGGCTGCGATCCGGCCTTGGAAGGGGCCGATCCCTAAGGTTACTCTTCCTAAACCGACGTTGTCAGATTTTATTACGGAGGGTTCGTGGAAGATAGTGAAAAGGAAGAAGAACCGGCGATCGCCGGCGGCGCAGGTGCCGGCGCCGGAGATCGACCGCCTGGCTACGATCCGGAATCAGCGGATCGTGCGTTTGAGAGGGATCTTGGGCCGAGATGTCAATCTGCTTGTGGGTGGGCCGGTTCTGAGTGAACCGGGCCAGACGGCTGCTGGGCCTGTGATCGCCGGGTATGAGGCCCGAGGCGAACCGGCACGTACGTCTACACCCCCATGCATAGACAATACGATCTGGTGTCCATCGATACGGTCTAGGGTTCGAGGTACAGGGCGCCAGCCGACCTTCTGCGATCGCGGTGGTGCGCGTGCTAGGCGCATCCCGCCTCTCCGAGGTATGGCGGGGAGAGGGGTGCCCGCTGCCAACGTCGCCGCACCGGGCGCTGCGGGCCGCGGAGGGCCGGCGCCGACGGCTGCAGGTGGCCGCGGCGGTGGTGGCACGCTGGCGGGGACGGGAAGCCGCGGCGCGGGTGTGCCGCTTGGCGCCGGCCGAGGTGGTGCGCCACCGCGCCCAGGTGGTACCGGCCGCGCGGCACCGGTCGTCGGCGGCCAAGCGCCAGTGGGTGCCGCAACCATGGCTGGCCAGGCTGGCCGTGGGGTTGCTGCGGCAGGTGTTCGGCCCTCCGCGCCGGTGGGGATGACGCCGGCTGCGGGGCGGGGTGGACCTAGGCCTCCAGTGCCGTCTCATGGGGCGGTGGCGGGCCGGGGTGCCCCGACCACGAGGCCGCCTCCCCCGGCTGCTAATGGACAGCGTCCGGTAGCGACTCAGGCAGGAGCTCGACCGCCGCACTTCGTGGCACGGCAGACGAACAACTCGATGACGCCGGTTTTGCAGCAGGCACAGGCGCCGCAGGTCTCTGCTGGTACGGATGTTCATGCGGCACCCCGCGGGCAGTGGGGTGATGATGGCTATAACGCTTATGGAGAAGGACACCACCGGGGATCCTCGTCTACGGGTGGTGGACGGGGATATGCCTGGCAGAGCGATGGCTCGGCAGAGAGGCCTTTCTTGGGGCCGACAGGCGGTTTTGTCGAAGGGGCTTCTGGACCAGCTCATCGTAACCGAGGCGGTTTCCGTGGCAATTGTGGTGGCCGCGGTGGTCGAGGGGGTCGTTACCGCCCTAGGCAGCATCATATTACCGTCGATGAGACGGTGGTCCACGCTGTTACTGAGGAGTCAGGGCTATCTTGCCAGGCTATGGAGGTGGTCTCGGAACTGGCGGCGGCGGAGGTTCCTGTTGCGGTTGAGACTCAGCCTATGTTGGTGGAGGCTTCTGACACAACTGAGATGGACAGGGCTGCAAAGTTTGCCAAGAAGGAAAGAATGCTATGTTATCGATGTGGTGATAAGGGCCATTTTATTGCTGAATGTGTGGCTCTTTTATGTGACACTTGTGGTAGGCCTGCACACGAGTCTGGAGCTTGTCCGATGTTACGGGAGCAGACACCGAGCCTTATGACGTATGGTGTGTTTTGTTCTGAGCTCACGTTTTTTGAGTCGCCGACTGAGAGGGAGGTTCCTCAAGAGGTGCACAGTATGACAACTGGGGTGGTAAAAATGACTAGAGGTCAAGTGTCTGAGGCCCAGATTATTCAGCGACTCCGGGAGCTGGCGCCTGGAGACTTCCATTGGGAGCTTGTCAGGCTGGAGACCAACTTATTCAGGGTTCAGTTCCCGACTGTGGAGGATTTACAGAGGTTGCCGAGCTTTGGGATGTGTAAGGTCCCAGGTACGGAGGCCATTCTTGAGTTCCAGGAGTGGAAGCTGGTTGAGCCTCAGGGTAAACCCCTTACCCAGGCCTGGCTGCGCTTTTCGGGAGCGCCTTCCGCGCTACTGCAGGATGCCAGGGTTGTTGCTAGTCTGGGGATCATGGTGGGAAAGACCGAGCGAGTAGATACACTACTAGGGAAAATGGGATTGCTCGTCTTTTAGTCAGTATTTTGGACATTGACTTCGTGCCGGACGTGGTTAAGTGGGCTTTTCGTGGTCAGGTATACAGCCTTGAGATTGAATTTGAGGATGATAGTCTCTTTGCCGAGGCTCCGGCAGCCACTGGTGACGATATGAGCGAGGGTGATGATGATACGACTGGTAAGGAACCACCGGGCGATGAGCCTAGGTCTGAGTTGGGCAAGAGGCCGGATTCGACTGCTAAGGCAGCAGGAGGAGGGTCGGCACCTAATACATCTGTGCCGTCGACCACTTTGAGATTTGGTTCCTTTGGTCCCGCCTCTGCACCTCCGGGGCTTTGGAGCGAGTGGGTGGAGTCTCTTGAGGAGTTTGAGCACTCTCTACCGGCGTTGGACTTTGAGGACGCGGGTGTGGAGGGGTCTGGTGTGTCTGCGAGGCTGGAGATCGTGGTCTCGCCGTCTTCGGTCTGTGGTGACGTGGCTGAGTTGCAGGAGGTTGGTCCGCTCCTGTCAGAGGGTTCGGAGCAGGGTGCTTTGGCGACCCCATCTCTTCTTCTTCCCGAGGAGGTTACCGGGAGGGATGACGGGCCTACGGTAGGGGGGTCGGGGCAGGTCGCCTCCGCACCTCCTACGCCTGTTGCTGGGACGGCACTGCAGGTGGCTGGACCGGCTCCACGGGAGGGCTTGAGGCGGGCGGCCTCAAGGCCCTCTTCGCCTTCGGGGCCCGACGGGAGTGCCCCGGTCGCGACATCGTCGGGCTCTCCGGACAGGCGGTCCAGAGTGGCTGGGGGGCGGAGGCAGGTGGCCTTTGCCTCCCCAGTAGCTGACGCTGCGCTCTCACCTGGTCATGGCGACCGGGTGGATGTTCGGGGAGTGACAGGCGGTTGCTCCCCAGATAAATTCTCGAGGGAGGAGGTCATTCAGTTTGGCGGGATCCCGGACCAGGCGTCTGAGGGCCGACATGAGTTGTTGGCTTCAGGGCGATCCGGAGGTTGACGACATGCAGCAGCGCTGTGCCGTGAGGGCGGCAAAGCTTCGTGACGTCCAGGTCACTACTAGTATGTCCGTGAACACTTCCAATACTATTTTGCATTTTTCGAATGATCAAATTGTGGATAAGACAAACCAATTAGGAATTTCACTTGGTAGTAATGAGGGTGAAGTTACTAATTCTATTAACGATTTGCTTGATCTAGAAGCCGAGAGGGCTTTAGAAATGATTCGTAACTTAGCTGCTGTCAAACCGATGAACGATTCAGAGATTGATGCCTTGGGAGTTCGAATACTTGATAATTTTTGTGATGACCTCGCACCGCCCCTCCAGGAGCCGGAGGAGGAGGACGAGGATGTCGGTCTGGAAGAGGTTAGATCGCCAGTTACGGGCAGTTTGGACCGGGTGGGCCCGACCAGCCCTAAGCGCAAGTGGAAGCGCAAAATATACCCAATGTCCACGGTCCGTAGGAGCGCTAGGATCCGCACGGCTAAAAAATTTCATGATGAGATATGAGAGGAATCTTCTGGAATAGCATAGGTCTTAAGGACTTGGCTAAAAGGAGGTTCCTGGCGGAGGCATCCATTGAGCATAGATTGGACTTTATTTCCGTATCGGAAACGGGTAGAGCAAATTTCTCACCTCAATTTCTCAATACGTTGTAGGGGGGTATTGAGTTTGACTGGCATTGTCTTCCGCCGAGAGAACGGTCGGGTGGAATCTTACTTGGTGTTAGATGTGACTCTCTCGAAGTTCGCAGTGTGGTCATGGGGGATTTTGCTGTTAAGTTCAGGATGCGGTCCAAAGTTGATGGGTTCGACTGGGCTTTGGTGGCGGTGTATGGGGCGGCGCAGGCAGAGCTCAAACCTGACTTTTTGGCTGATCTCGTTAGAGTATGCGGGTCTGAGCAGCTCCCAATACTGGTTGGGGGTGATTTTAATATCATTAGAAGACGCGATGAAAAGAATAATGACAATTTTGATGGGAGATGGTCATTTATGTTTAATACTATTATTGAAAGCTTATATTTGAGAGAGATTGAGCTTTCAGGGAGGAAGTTCACCTGGGCTAACGCGTTGCCAAATCCAACGTTCGAGAAGTTGGATCGGGTTCTGGCTAGTGTTGCTTGGGAACAGAAGTTTCCCTTCGTAACGGTGCAAGCTCTATCCCGCGGCATTTCTGATCACACACCCCTGCTGCTCGACTCTGGTGGGGCTACCTATTCAGGTAACAAGAATTCTCTTTTGAGCTGGCGTGGTTTGAAAGAGAAGGATTCTTGGATCTTGTAGCCAGAGAATGGGCTAAAGATGCATGAGGTAGGAATGCCCTTGAGCGCTGGTAGAACAAGATTAGGCACCTCAGAAGTTTCCTTCGGGGGTGGGCTAAACATCTAGGTGGAATGTATAAGGTGGAGAAGGAACGACTCCTTTCCCTTATCCAAACCTTAGATATAAGGGCAGAAACTACGATTCTGTCAGCCCCCGAGCTTCATATCAAGCATGAGGCTGAGGTGAGGCTGAAAGAGTTACTCCGTGAGGAAGAATTAAAGTGGGCGCTGCGGGCAAAGGTGACAAAAGTTGTCCAGGGGGATGCGAACACTCAGTTCTTCCACATGATTGCCAATGGCAAGCACCGGAAGAAGAGAATTTTCCAGTTAGAACAAGATGAGGGTACAATAGTCGGTCAGGACAACCTGAAGCTTTACATTACTGAGTACTATAAACGTCTGTTCGGACCACCAAAGGAGAACTATGTGTCCCTGGATGAGTCTAGGGTTCACGATATCCCTCAACTTACTGCTGTGGAGAACGATGTATTAACTGCCCCTTTCTCGGAAAAGGAGGTTTTCGAGGCTATCTCCAAGATGAAGTGTAATAAGGCACTGGGGCCGGATGGTTTCCCGGCTGAGTTTTACAAGAAGTGTTGGCATATTATCAAAGGGGACCTGATGCCGATGTTCCATGATTTGTTCTCGGGACATTTGTAGCTTTTCCAACTTAATCTTGGAACGATAACTTTGTTGCCTAAAAAAACTGATGCCGTGAGAATTGAGCAATTTCGGCCCATCTGCCTTTTGAATGTCAGCTTCAAGATCTTTACCAAGGTTGGAACGATCAGGCTCATGCAGATTGCGCACACAGTTGTGCAACCTTCTCAAACGGCGTTCATGCCGGATAGGAACATCCTCGAAGGGGTTGTGGTCCTTCATGAAACGCTTCATGAAATTCATACGAAAAAACTAGATGGTGTTATTTTCAAAGTGGATTTCGAGAAGGCTTATGATAAAGTCAAATGGCCGTTCCTCCAACAGGCTTTACGGATGAAGGGCTTTGATGAGCTCTGGCGACATCAGGTGGAAACATTCACGCAAAAAGGTAGTGTTGGCATTAAAGTTAATGATGACATAGGTCATTACTTCCAAACGCACAAGGGTTTGAGACAGGGTGACCCGATGTCGCCTATTCTGTTCAATATTGTGGTTGATATGTTAGCGATCCTGATTGGGAGGGCCAAGGAGGCCGGTCAGGTGGAGGGATTGGTGCCTCATCTGGTTGATGGTGGTCTGTCCATCCTGCAATACGTTGATGATACAATCATTTTCATGGAACACGATTTGGCAAAAGCGAGGAACATGAAGTTAGTGTTATGCCTTTTTGAACAATTGTCAGGGCTGAAGATTAATTTCCATAAAAGCGAGTTGTTCTGCTTTGGTAGAGCCAAAGACGATCAAGAAGCATATACACAATTGTTTGGTTGCGAAGTTGGGGCTCTACCTTTCACGTATCTTGGTATTCCAATACACCATCGTAAGCTAACAAATCGTGAGTGGAAGTGCATCGAGGATCGTTTTGAGAAGAAACTTAGTTGCTGGAAAGGAAAACTCATGTCTTATGGAGGCCGGTTAATTCTGATTAACTCGGTGCTCACGAGTTTACCTATGTTTCTCTTATCTTTCTTCGAGGTCCCGGTGGGGGTTAGGAAGAGGCTAGACTTCTATCGTTCCCGCTTCTTTTCGCAGAGTGATGAGTCTAAGAGGAAGTACAGATTGGCCAAATGGGACATTATTTGTCGACCAAAGGACCAAGGGGGACTTGGGGTTGAAAATCTTGAAGTCAAGAACAAATGCCTGCTTAGTAAGTGGCTGTTTAAGTTGTCTTCTGAGACAGAGGCAACTTGGGCGCAGATTCTACATAGTAAATATCTGCACTCAAAGACTTTATCCCAGGTTACTCTGGGACCTACAGATTCGCCGTTCTGGAAAGGGCTTATGAGGGTTAAAGCCGCTTTCTTCAACAGAATGAGATGTATTGTTGGTAATGGCGATAATACGCGTTTCTGGGAGGATGCGTGGCTTGGTGACGCGCCATTGGCTACACAATATCCGACACTATATCGTATTATTCAGCATAGGGATACTCTCGTTGCCACGGTGATGCAGTCTATGCCTCTAAACATTCAGTTTAGGAGGGTGCTTGTCGGGTCTCGATGGGAGGCATGGCTTCACTTGGTCCGTAGGCTGGTGGAAGTTCAGCTAAATCCTCAGCCCGATCAGTTGTATTGGAAGCTAACTAGAACTGGGGTATTCACGGTTAAATCGATGTATGTTGATATCATTAATTCTGCTGTGATACCTACTTCCAAGGAGGTCTGGAAAGTTAAGGTACCTTTGAAGATTAAAGTGTTTATGTGGTTTGTGCATAAGCAAGTTATTCTTACTAAGGACAATCTAGTTAAGCGCAACTGGACAGGATCTACTAGGTGTAGTTTCTGTGATAGGGATGAGACCATCAAGCACTTATTTTTTGACTGTCCGTTGGCACGAGGGTTCTGGCGCTCCGTGCAAATTGCCTTTAATATTACTCCTCCGACATCGGTAAACACGTTATTTGGGGCGTGGTTGTTGGGATTGAGTCCAAAACAGCCAAACACATCCGTATAGGAGTATGTGCGTTATTATGGGCAATTTGGAATTGCAGAAATGATTTGGTTTTTAACAGAACAACAAATACTCATTTTTTGCAGGTGTTATTCCGAGCTACAACACTGATCCGTACGTGGTCATTACTCACTCCGACGGAGGCCAGGGAGCGTTTGGTTACTGGATCTGTCCGGTGGGAGACGGTAGCGCGGGATATCTTCAACCGGTTTGGATGGCGATCATGTAATAGGATAGGCATTTAGTTTTACCTATCTGTTTTCATGCCAGCCGGTTGTGGCTTTTGTGGTTTCTGCTTTGCAGTTGACGCTCTATGTGAGCTAGTCCCTGCTTTTGTTCCATTACTGTAAGACCTTGTTGAGACCTTGATTACTTTTTAATAATAGAGGCCGTATGCATCGTTCTGATGCAGAGGCCGGGGAATTCCCCCTTTTCGAAAAAAAATGGTATAGCATGTAGCATTGATTTGCTTGTATCGTCCTAGTATGTGTTTATGATTTATTTTGGTGAGTTATCCCCTAGACGATAGCAGATCCCATGTAGTAGTACCATGTAATATTAATTTGCTCGGAAGCTTATGCTATATATATATGAGGATGGTACCATTCATTGTTCCTCGCATCTATCTAAAAAAATAGTACCATTCATTGTTCCTCGCATCTTTCGTCAAGTCCTTCCCATGTTACGTGTCGATCGGCTCCACTTCTTTTCGTTAATGCCCTCTCATCTGGATGGCCGATATGCGCTGGAATTCGATCGAGTCCCAGCCCATCAGACTACGAGGTCCACAGCAGCCATGGCGAACGACCCAGACGGTAGCCAACCGCCCCACGAGTAGTCCGTCGTTCACGTCACCTTCTCTCCCACGTCCCAACCCCACCATTCCTCATCATCGACGCCATTCTATTTCTTCTCACTACCGTGGTCGACGGAATCAATGCCCTAATTGCTGGCTCCTTCAACTAGGGGCGCTGGAGGCTGGCGCGAGCAAACGATGCACAACATATTTCTTCTTTTTGAAAATTGACAGGTGAAGATCTGTCGTGGTGGTGTATGCGAAATCAATCAAAGATAACAACCGGCATCTTTACATCCATGCATGGCAGAGAATCGGTGCAATTAAAATAAGAGTTAGCTGGTGTGCAAATAAAGAGGCAATGCATTGTATACATGAGTTGATCTTTTGATTACATCTAGGACAAGGTGCACTTGGATAGATCAACCGGGAGTACTGCAGCTTAGGTTGTCACACAATGGAACGCTAGAAATCATTGCGGGAGCCGGAAAGCTAAACCAGTTACGCTAGGAGTACTGCAGGTTAGATTGGCACACGCCATTTGAAAAACATTGCGGGAGCAAGGAAGCCAAGCATGATGGAGACCGATGACTGAAAATAGTTACATATGCTAGAGATTAACTCCCCTAATTGGCAGGTCCATGCCACCAACGCCAACTCATCCCTAAACTCCTCATCGTCATGCCACTCTAGGATGGAACCCATACATCAATGAATCATAAATGGATCAATGGGACAAACCTGAAAAGTTCAGATTCCCTACATTAGAATTTGTTCTTTCAAAGGGGAGCTCATCATCGAGATGCTCCCTTCACTTCAAAGGTTGCTGCGCGGTTTTGTTTTTCGCGTTTACAAATAATTGTCGTCTCTGCGCCTAAACTAGAGGCCTTGCGCGAATTTTGTGATACGCTTGATGAATCCAAAATCATGTTTGGCTCTATAGTTATTCAGGTACTGTATATTATCATATACTCTTTTTGTATCATAAGCTGCATTCATTCGAGCGCGGAAGTTTTATATCATCTATATTTTTTGTACTAATATTATATTTTGTGCTCAGTGAAGGGATTGTTCATAGATATAGCCTATCAACGGTGATGAATTCTCTCAAGATCTGATGTATCATGATGAAATGTTTTGATCTGGATAAGGTTATTGGCTTGATGTGATGCTTTCCATGCCTAAAGAATTTGTATATAACAGTGATGACTTGACGCACTTTGAAAGCCAATATATGTGCACTAGAATTAACCATTAAGTCACTCTTTCTACCTACTCTTTTTAGACCTTAAGTGTTTTCAATCTGCATGTCTATTTAGGAAACATCAGGTAAAAGAAGCCTAACAAATCTGTGACATCGTAAGCACCAGGATTTTCTCAGTTCGCGTGGCGTTGAAAGATACGCCCATGACAAATGCTTCATGTCAAAAGTTGGCTCTCCATTAAATCCCATCAAATGCCATGCATCATTATTCTCGTCACCTATCGATGAACTTGGGAGAGGAGTAATTTAGTACCACTTCATTTGCAAGGTTGTAAACGGTACA
This sequence comes from Triticum timopheevii, assembly GCA_963921465.1. Classification (NCBI taxonomy): domain Eukaryota; kingdom Viridiplantae; phylum Streptophyta; class Magnoliopsida; order Poales; family Poaceae; genus Triticum; species Triticum timopheevii. Next base: position 477,078,101 of record OY997262.1, read on the forward strand.
AGGCCTCCTGACCGGACATCACTCTCATTTATATGAATTAGATTGAAACCTAGCTTATCTCTTAACTCATTTGCCTAAGCAGTATCCAACTGAAATTCAGACAAAGAAAAGAACACATCCGCTTTCAGACACCCTTGGAGATCCAAGAGCTCGCAAGCTGCCGCCGTTGAGAGCATGTCGCGGCAATTCCTACTCATGATCTTCATTGCTTCTTCCCCAAACAAATAACCTCTAGGAAACAAACAATACACAAGCAAAAAGATTATGACATCACATCACCTCACAACTTCACCACCTCCAATCCGTGAGGGACCGAATTATCCCATGTAGCATAAAAAACTTTCACGCCATGCTCCTCCGAACAAGATGAAGGAACAAAAAAAATGAATACGCTGTTAATGGCCAGGAAAATCGCAGGAGGGAAGGATATACAAGCCACGACAACCTAAGGGGCACCGCTTTGAAAAAAAAACATTGGCTTCCGCGCTGCCGCCGGACCGGCAAACCCTAGCCTCCTGGTATTCGTCTCAATTGAAGAAAAAAATGCTTTGTATGTCTATGACATTACACCTTTTCTTCCGAGCGAGCCAATTGGTTAAAAATAGGGACAAACGCTAGCGGCGCAACAATCAAAGCTAGCGGACGAGGGGGGTCGAGCGAAGGAAAATTAACGGGCGTTAGCCCAGGCGAATCGGTCGTGAGCCACTTCCCCTAACTGATGCACAAGGCACTGTTTAGGAGGTCTCTCCTCAGGGAAATTCACATTTGTGTCATAACTGGGCCACCTTTTTTGTTATCCTCCATGTCACTCTTTGCTAGCAAGGGGTGTCGGTTTGTATTGGCTTGGTCCTTTTTCTGTACTTTTTTTATTTCTTGAACGGTTCTCTTAGGATTGATGCTTTACTTTTTTTAATCGCTTTTCTTCCTTTCTTTCATGATTGTTGTACTGTTTTTCTATTTTTTTCTTTGTTTCTTGCTCGGTTTCCTCGGTTTCTACTTTTCTTTCTTCGCTTTTCTCTGTTATTTTTGTTTTCTTTGCTTCCTCTACAGGTTTCACCGTTTCATCTTTTGCATTAGTTTTCTTTGGTTTTTGTTTTCTTTCTTTTTATTTTTCATTTTTCTTTATTTTCCTTGTTTATCTGTCAATTTTTATTGGTTTCTTTTTTCTTCAACACGCATCTACCTTATTTCAGTATACAATATAAATTTTTAGTGTACGCTTGAAATATTTATTTGATACACATTGAACATTTTTCAACTACACGATGTACATTTCTCATTTTAATTTATGCTTTGAATTTTTTTAATACATGATCAACATTTTTTCAAAGACACGTGAACATTTTTTATGATAGTAAACATCTTTATATACGTGAATATTGTTTTACATTGTATAAACTTTTGTAGATGTTTCCAGTACACAAAAGAATTACGTACACGTTAAAGATTGTTTTATATGCCTTAAACATTTTTCAAAGACAAGACGTATAATTTTAATTTAATACTTCCTCCATCCGGAAAAATACTTGTCGGAGAAATGAACGTATCTAGATGTATTTAATTTCTAGATACATCCATTTTCATCCATTTATGTGACAAGTATTTTCGGACGGAGGGAGTACATGTTCTGTACAGTTTTTTCAATACAATGTAAAATAATTTCAAACACAGGTTGAACATTTTATGTTAAACATTTTTTTGAACACATGAACATTTTTTTTAGATGTCACAAACATATTTTTGAAATGCAAGAATATTTCTTTAAAACGTCACCTACATTTTTTTAATGGGAGAAAACATTTTCCAGAATACTTCACTTATATTTCCCAAATACATGATGACCATTTTTTTTTGGTATACATGTTTTGAACATTTTCTACAACAATTATTCTTCATTTTTGGAAAACATGTTGAATATTTTTTAGAATGATACGAGATATCACTGACATATTTTAAATTGTATAACCATTTTACAAAAAGGTCAAAAATATATTGTTGAAACCTGTGGACTTTTCTTAAATATCACATTCATTATTTTTAAGTATGAAGCATTTTTCAAAATTAAGCTAATATTTTTCTTACATTTGTATAAATAGCTTGTTAAAACATGATAGGCATATTTTTGAAACGCCTGAATATTTAGTAGAATCATACAAAAAAATTCTAGAATTTCGTGAAAATGTTTGTAAAGATGTGACAATCATTCTTTTAAAGCGTGTGAACATTTTCTAAATGTCACAAGCATTTTTCTGAAAGCTGTCGATATTTTTTTGTGTGGTACGAACATTATTTTTGAATGGTACAAGCAATTTAGAAAATAATGTGAAGTAATTTTCAAAATTGTACTCCCTCCATCCCGAAATACTTGTCAGAGAAATATATAAAATGCCTGTATCTATAACAAAAATATGTGTAGATACATCCATTTCTCTGGCAAGTATTTCCGGGTGGAGGGAGTATATTTTAAAACTTTGGAATACAAAAAAGGAAAGACGTGCGAAAATGTAGGAAAGTAAATAATATATGCTTGAAAGGACGCACGCCTCTGTTGGGCTGGTCCCATTATGTGCGACACTACTGGCGAACGCACCTTGCAATTCACTACAAGAGAGAAGCTGGGCTATTCCTATTTGGCGCATCAGGCACCCATTACTATGCACTCCGTCGGTCCCAAAATATAAGAACATTTCAAGTGTACACTAAAAATCTATAATGTGTACCGAAAAACCTACCAATAAAAATCAACTGATTCAGGGAAGTTTCCAGAACCAAATAGGTGTGAAAAAACACAAGTGATCCGTAAAATGGGCCTGGTGTTTTCCTACTGTGCACTGGGAATCGCTTCAACGAGTTCGAAGCTTGAGTCGCTGAATGCCAGACATAGGCACGCCCTAACCTTGCAGCCAATCCTTTTTGTCACATGGTTCGCTGGTTAGCGACCACCCATGCACCCCCTAATCCCTGCATACACATTTTTGGGTCGGGCCAAACAGGTTTTTGCAGGTCTTTTAGAAGGTTAGGATCTAGAACCTTCCCTCACAAGTTTTTTTTTCTATATCTTCTTTGCGAGTCTTTTAAGCTTTTTACCATTTCGTTTTTAAATTTTTGTTTTATTTTATTTTGTCCTTTCTGTGTTGTCCTTTCTTTTTTAATGATTTTCCGAGCATTTTTTTGTTACTAATTTTTTTATTTAAATCATAAATATTTTCCAAAATCATGAACATTTTTCAGTTTCATGAACATTTTCTTACATAATGCTGAATTTTTTAAATTGCGGAACTTTTTGTAGAAATGTGTGAACATTTATTTCAATTATTTATCATTTTTTTGCATTCATAAACATTTCCCACCAAATTTTAGATATTTTTTATTCAATTGCGAATATTTTTCCGAAACATGTGAATATGTTTTAGAATTAGCAAACATGTTTGAATTGACAAACAATAGTATTTGGGAAAGAAAATTGGAATTCATTAAATTTTATCTGATGAACATTTTTTTGTAGTATGCGCATTGTTTTTCAAAGCTATGAACATTTAATCAGAAATCATTTTTCGAATTGACAATCTTTTTCTGTATTTGTCAGAATTTTATTTTATTTTGTGAATATATTTAGAAAAGAAAATCATGAAAATTTTACGATCCGTGAAAGAATTGTTTGTTGATTCAAAAAAAGTTCTAAAATATATAAAAATTTCACAAAACTGACTAATTTTGCCAATTCATTTTTTTTGAAGTTGGAAACTGATCCTCAATCTTAAAAATGTTCGTGTATTTAAAAAATTATGGTTAACTAAAAAATGTTCATTAATTTGAAAATTTTCATGAAATTAAAATGGTTTGCAATTTAGAAAATAATAAATAATTTAAAAATAAACACATGAGTTCGGATAGATAATCTTTGTCAATTCAAAAAAAAACACAAAATTAAGAAAGTTTTTAAATTCCAAAAAATTCAATAATTTGAAAAGTGATATCATATATAAAACTGTTAATAAATTTCAAAATTGGATATAAATTTTTAAAGAAGAAAATATAAACAAACAAAAACTACTCATTTTTGTCTAGAACCTTCCAAGGGGTCATACTTTGTGTAAAACAGGAGGGTCTAGAAGCTTGTTGAAACAAAGGGTCATACGGTTTTCTTTTAGTCCACTAGTGCTGCCGTTGGCCCCCGCACGCCTAACCTTTTTAAAATGGGGCGGCCCAAGATCGTGTGATAGAAAGTGATTCGCCCAGAACGGTCGCTATGTGCGATATATACGAAATCACTTTATACTCCGTTAAAAAGGTCACTCTCACCTTTTCTCGTGTTGACAAGTGGCGCACTACATGTTCGCCACTTGACGCAACCTGTAAGCTTTTCTCTTCTTTCATAGGTTCGTTTTTACAAAATGTTTTATCTCTTAAACTGCTCGTCCAAATCACGAATCGTTTTCACCCTTGGATTTTGACGTCGAGATATTTGAAACGAGATCCAATGTTAATAGGTTTCAGCAAAAAAATCTATGGAAAAAAAATCAGAAAACACTGAAAAGAGAAAAAATAACGGAACAAAAACCGTAAAGAACAAAATAATAAAAAGACGGAAAATCGGGAAAATTCAAAAAAAAACGACAAGCACAATTGTGCATTTTCACTTTTTTTTGGAAGCATGCTTTACCTTTTTGGAAATCATGGTTGTGCTTTTTGTGGAAGTACAAACTATACTTCTCATTTTTGAAAAGCATAGTTGTGCTTCTCGTGAAGGCACGGACTTTGCTTTTTCCGTTTTCAGGGAAGCATAGGCTGGTCTTCTCGCGAAAGCACATACTTTTCTTTTTCTGGTAAGCATAGATGTGCTGCTTACAGAGGCATTGCTTCACGAAAAAGATCATTAAAACTTAGAGAAAATCAAGCAAAAACAAAAAAAAGCAAATAAAACCTAAAAACGTATGAAAAAACATAAAATCCCGAGGGATGCCCAGCGCGCAATACGTGACGGCGGCTGGACACAGCTCTTGACGCGCTCCCAAGCCAAGAAAATGACCTCCGCAACAGCCCTCCAGAGATGCCCTTAATTAAGTTGCTCCCTGATACATACTCCCTCCGTCCCATAATATAAGAATGTTTTTTACACTAGTGTAGTGTTAAAACCGTTCTTATATTTTGGGACAGAGGAGTATCATTCAAGCACGCACCCTGCTCGCTAGTTGCGTTCAATAGTCTCTACACCGCAAAGGAGAATCCCCACTGGGTTGGCCCAGTGGCGAGAAAATATTAAGTAAGTGGAAGTGTAGCTATCTTTTCCTAGTAGTTTTTTGGTTTTGGGGCTGAGCTCGCCAGTTTTCATTTAAAAAATTAGGAAAAAGTTATTTCTAAAAACAATTAGTTATAGAAAAATGAACACTTTTGAAGGTCAAGATTTATTTTTGAAAACAACATTTTTATAAACACAAACATTTGTTGAAACACATGAACATTTCTCAAAAATATGAAAGGAAATTAGAAAGAGACATTACTTGAAAAACACAAATTTGTTGAGAAAACGGAATATTGTGGAAAATATGAACATTTTCCATAAGGAAACCATTTTTGAAAGCTGAACTTTTTAAATAAAAATATCATTTTCTGAATAACACGAACATTTTCTAGTAACATGGACGTTTTTGAAAGAGATCATTTTTTAAAATAAAGAACACTTTTGAATTTTTTATAATATTTGATTTTTTTATATCAAACATTTCTAGCATGAATAATAAACATTTATCATGATTTAAGGAAATAAATAATAACTCTATTATTGCCTCTAGGGCATATTTCCTTTAGTTTGGTGGCATGGCAAACAATTTGCAGACTAACTTGCTTTGGAGGTTTGGGAGTCAAGAACTTAAAGTTGCAAGGCCTGGTCATGAGAGTGCGATGGGAATGGTTGAGGAGGACAGATCTCACTCGTCCTTGGCAAGGTCTACAACTCATGGTGGATCAAGAGGCTAGAGCAGTTTTTGATAGTATGGTGCTAATAAAGGTAGGAGAAGGTAGTAGGGTCCTGTTTTGGACTGACAAATGGCTGCATGGGTTCGCAATTGGTGACGTAGCTCCCCTGATTGCTAGAATGGTGGATGCGAGGATCAAAAGGAAGAGAACAGTGCAACATGCTATGATGGAGGGAGCTTGGTTACATGACATCAGAGATGCGCTCTCCTTCATGGCTCACTTGCAACTAATTCACCTGTAGCAGGCTATTGCAACGGTCGACATGGATGTCTTGCAAGATGATCAGTTTACTTGGCCTTGCGACGCTTCGGGAAAATACACCACGAAGTCGACCTACAGTCGGCTATGTCAGGGCTTGACGCGTTTTGCCACAGCCAAGCGCATCTGGCGTAGCTGGGCGCTTGGTTGGCTTCGCAAAACCAGATATGGACGTCTGATCAGCGGGCGCGCCATGGGTTGCAGGATGCTCCTTCGGCGTGCTACACGTGCTGCCAAGAGGAGGATAACGTGGATCACATCTTGGCACAATGTGTCTTTGCGAAGCAAGTATGGCATGGATGTTTCGAGTACTTGCAAGTCAACTTACACATTCCGAGCCAAGATGACTCCTTCATGGAATGGTGGGGAAGGACACGGGTTACTTTACAGGGGTTGGACAAGCGAGGTCTCGACTCCTTCATCACTGCGACAACACGACAGCTTTGGAAGCAAAGGAACGCGAGGGTGTTCAATCGGGTCGACCAGATCAGAACGCCGGCTAATCTAGTGCACCAAATCTTTGAGCATATCAAGTTATGGAAACTTGCCGGAGTAGGAGTTGTGGGTTTAGCTAGATTCCTAAGAGAGTAGGATTTTTCTCTTCCTCCGTTGGAGTTGGTGTAATCGTGACGATGTTCGCATCCGTCACGACTCTTGTAAAAATTGTCTCTTTTCTCTATAAAAATACGGTACGCCTTTGGCGTACTCTTGAAAAAAAAGGCACGTCAAAGACGACTAGAAGCAACCCGTCTTTACCGTGGTAAACGTGCAACCAAACCATGCAAACCGAGCTACGTCGTGATCATATTTATATGCGCGTGCAGTTTTCTTCGTAAAACCCACGATCTTAGTTGATTCTAGACATTTGTGTCAAGAAAACAAACAAATATTTAGTATTTCGTCAAAAAATTATAATCATAAGCAGGCGGTCCAATTTTCTCAAAACAGAGAAGAACAAGAAAAAAACAGAGAAGCATATGTGTCTCCCGGCCCAACCGCACAAAGGCTCAAGGAACCGTCTTGGCACGCACCGCTTTGCGCTTGCCCACCCTCTCCAAACATACCACGCCTCTCCGCCACCTTCGGGAAGCCACAAGCACAACGCACAGCCCATCCACCACCGATCGCCATGGCGCTCCTCCTCCGGTGCACAGTCCGGCTCGCTCTCTGAGCCCCGCACGCCTACTCCGTCGCCGCTGTGGGAACAACGGCGCCTGTGCCGTACGGCAGCGGCGCCAAGGTCCAAAGTGACGGAGTTCATGGTGTCCAAGGTGGACGACCTGATGAACTGGGCACGGCGGGGCTCCATCTAGCCCATGATGGTCGGCCTTGCCTGTTGCGCCGTGGAGATGATGCACGCGGGCGCCTCCCACTATGACTTTGTCCGCTTCGGCGTCATACCTTCCGCCCCTCGCCGTGCCATTCCGACCGCATGATCGTCACTGGCATGCTCACCAACAAGATGGTGCCCGCGTTCCGCAAGTCCGTATACATATGCATATCACCTTTATTTCCCATTTCTTTCACTTTTCGCAGGGCACGAACATTTCTAGCCTACAATATTTGTTTGCGCATGCACATTTCTTCGTACCCCGATTTATTGCGTGCTACTCTCTCCGTTTCTAAATATAAGTCTTTTTATAGATTTTAATATGATGTATGTGGACATAGTTTAAAGTGTAGATTCACTCATTTTGCTTGGTATCCCGATTTATTGCGTGCTACTCCCTCCGTTCCTAAATATAAGTCTTTTTAAAGATTTTAATATGATGTATATTGACTCATTTTTCTTTGTATGTAGTCCATATTGGAATCTGTAGAAGATTTATATTTAAGAACGAAGGGAGTATTAATCAAATTTCTGCTATTTCTGCTATTTGCATGGCTATTTGCAAGGGGAGTATCGCTTGATGATTTTTCCTTTCCGCTGACTGGTTGCCTGCCTATCAGACCGCAGGAAATGAGGCGGACGACCCAGGCGACTGCGGCGGTGCCCGCGGCGCCCACCGCGGCCTTGACGCCGGCGTTCGCCTCTGGTGCGGGGCACGTCGGTGGGAGGTTTTGGGCCCTCGCGGAGTCGGATGCGGAGGAGGAAGACGACGCCGAAGACGCCGGAGGTCTACTCGCCAACGCCGTCGTCTGTTATCTGTGAGGCGTTCGATCCGGGATATTCTGAAGAAGAGGTGGCTGCGATCGTGGATGGCGTCGTGCCGGTCGATGATCCGGCGAGGCAAGGACTGCGGCCAGAAGACAAAATTGAGATAGTTCGGCGCATTGTACATCGACGAACGACGGCGGCTGCGATCCGGCCTTGGAAGGGGCCGATCCCTAAGGTTACTCTTCCTAAACCGACGTTGTCAGATTTTATTACGGAGGGTTCGTGGAAGATAGTGAAAAGGAAGAAGAACCGGCGATCGCCGGCGGCGCAGGCGCCGGCGCCGGAGATCGACCGCCTGGCTACGATCCGGAATCAGCGGATCGTGCGTTTGAGAGGGATCTTGGGCCGAGATGTCAATCTGCTTGTGGGTGGGCCGGTTCTGAGTGAACCGGGCCAGACGGCTGCTGGGCCTGTGATCGCCGGGTATGAGGCCCGAGGCGAACCGGCACGTACGTCTACACCCCCATGCATAGACAATACGATCTGGTGTCCATCGATACGGTCTAGGGTTCGAGGTACAGGGCGCCAGCCGACCTTCTGCGATCGCGGTGGTGCGCGTGCTAGGCGCATCCCGCCTCTCCGAGGTATGGCGGGGAGAGGGGTGCCCGCTGCCAACGTCGCCGCACCGGGCGCTGCGGGCCGCGGAGGGCCGGCGCCGACGGCTGCAGGTGGCCGCGGCGGTGGTGGCACGCTGGCGGGGACGGGAAGCCGCGGCGCGGGTGTGCCGCTTGGCGCCGGCCGAGGTGGTGCGCCACCACGCCCAGGTGGTACCGGCCGCGCGGCACCGGTCGTCGGCGGCCAAGCGCCAGTGGGTGCCGCAACCATGGCTGGCCAGGCTGGCCGTGGGGTTGCTGCGGCAGGTGTTCGGCCCTCCGCGCCGGTGGGGATGACGCCGGCTGCGGGGCGGGGTGGACCTAGGCCTCCAGTGCCGTCTCATGGGGCGGTGGCGGGCCGGGGTGCCCCGACCACGAGGCCGCCTCCCCCGGCTGCTAATGGACAGCGTCCGGTAGCGACTCAGGCAGGAGCTCGACCGCCGCACTTCGTGGCACGGCAGACGAACAACTCGATGACGCCGGTTTTGCAGCAGGCACAGGCGCCGCAGGTCTCTGCTGGTACGGATGTTCATGCGGCACCCCGCGGGCAGTGGGGTGATGATGGCTATAACGCTTATGGAGAAGGACACCACCGGGGATCCTCGTCTACGGGTGGTGGACGGGGATATGCCTGGCAGAGCGATGGCTCGGCAGAGAGGCCTTTCTTGGGGCCGACAGGCGGTTTTGTCGAAGGGGCTTCTGGACCAGCTCATCGTAACCGAGGCGGTTTCCGTGGCAATTGTGGTGGCCGCGGTGGTCGAGGGGGTCGTTACCGCCCTAGGCAGCATCATATTACCGTCGATGAGACGGTGGTCCACGCTGTTACTGAGGAGTCAGGGCTATCTTGCCAGGCTATGGAGGTGGTCTCGGAACTGGCGGCGGCGGAGGTTCCTGTTGCGGTTGAGACTCAGCCTATGTTGGTGGAGGCTTCTGACACAACTGAGATGGACAGGGCTGCAAAGTTTGCCAAGAAGGAAAGAATGCTATGTTATCGATGTGGTGATAAGGGCCATTTTATTGCTGAATGTGTGGCTCTTTTATGTGACACTTGTGGTAGGCCTGCACACGAGTCTGGAGCTTGTCCGATGTTACGGGAGCAGACACCGAGCCTTATGACGTATGGTGTGTTTTGTTCTGAGCTCACGTTTTTTGAGTCGCCGACTGAGAGGGAGGTTCCTCAAGAGGTGCACAGTATGACAACTGGGGTGGTAAAAATGACTAGAGGTCAAGTGTCTGAGGCCCAGATTATTCAGCGACTCCGGGAGCTGGCGCCTGGAGACTTCCATTGGGAGCTTGTCAGGCTGGAGACCAACTTATTCAGGGTTCAGTTCCCGACTGTGGAGGATTTACAGAGGTTGCCGAGCTTTGGGATGTGTAAGGTCCCAGGTACGGAGGCCATTCTTGAGTTCCAGGAGTGGAAGCTGGTTGAGCCTCAGGGTAAACCCCTTACCCAGGCCTGGCTGCGCTTTTCGGGAGCGCCTTCCGCGCTACTGCAGGATGCCAGGGTTGTTGCTAGTCTGGGGATCATGGTGGGAAAGACCGAGCGAGTAGATACACTACTAGGGAAAATGGGATTGCTCGTCTTTTAGTCAGTATTTTGGACATTGACTTCGTGCCGGACGTGGTTAAGTGGGCTTTTCGTGGTCAGGTATACAGCCTTGAGATTGAATTTGAGGATGATAGTCTCTTTGCCGAGGCTCCGGCAGCCACTGGTGACGATATGAGCGAGGGTGATGATGATACGACTGGTAAGGAACCACCGGGCGATGAGCCTAGGTCTGAGTTGGGCAAGAGGCCGGATTCGACTGCTAAGGCAGCAGGAGGAGGGTCGGCACCTAATACATCTGTGCCGTCGACCACTTTGAGATTTGGTTCCTTTGGTCCCGCCTCTGCACCTCCGGGGCTTTGGAGCGAGTGGGTGGAGTCTCTTGAGGAGTTTGAGCACTCTCTACCGGCGTTGGACTTTGAGGACGCGGGTGTGGAGGGGTCTGGTGTGTCTGCGAGGCTGGAGATCGTGGTCTCGCCGTCTTCGGTCTGTGGTGACGTGGCTGAGTTGCAGGAGGTTGGTCCGCTCCTGTCAGAGGGTTCGGAGCAGGGTGCTTTGGCGACCCCATCTCTTCTTCTTCCCGAGGAGGTTACCGGGAGGGATGACGGGCCTACGGTAGGGGGGTCGGGGCAGGTCGCCTCCGCACCTCCTACGCCTGTTGCTGGGACGGCACTGCAGGTGGCTGGACCGGCTCCACGGGAGGGCTTGAGGCGGGCGGCCTCAAGGCCCTCTTCGCCTTCGGGGCCCGACGGGAGTGCCCCGGTCGCGACATCGTCGGGCTCTCCGGACAGGCGGTCCAGAGTGGCTGGGGGGCGGAGGCAGGTGGCCTTTGCCTCCCCAGTAGCTGACGCTGCGCTCTCACCTGGTCATGGCGACCGGGTGGATGTTCGGGGAGTGACAGGCGGTTGCTCCCCAGATAAATTCTCGAGGGAGGAGGTCATTCAGTTTGGCGGGATCCCGGACCAGGCGTCTGAGGGCCGACATGAGTTGTTGGCTTCAGGGCGATCCGGAGGTTGACGACATGCAGCAGCGCTGTGCCGTGAGGGCGGCAAAGCTTCGTGACGTCCAGGTCACTACTAGTATGTCCGTGAACACTTCCAATACTATTTTGCATTTTTCGAATGATCAAATTGTGGATAAGACAAACCAATTAGGAATTTCACTTGGTAGTAATGAGGGTGAAGTTACTAATTCTATTAACGATTTGCTTGATCTAGAAGCCGAGAGGGCTTTAGAAATGATTCGTAACTTAGCTGCTGTCAAACCGATGAACGATTCAGAGATTGATGCCTTGGGAGTTCGAATACTTGATAATTTTTGTGATGACCTCGCACCGCCCCTCCAGGAGCCGGAGGAGGAGGACGAGGATGTCGGTCTGGAAGAGGTTAGATCGCCAGTTACGGGCAGTTTGGACCGGGTGGGCCCGACCAGCCCTAAGCGCAAGTGGAAGCGCAAAATATACCCAATGTCCACGGTCCGTAGGAGCGCTAGGATCCGCACGGCTAAAAAATTTCATGATGAGATATGAGAGGAATCTTCTGGAATAGCATAGGTCTTAAGGACTTGGCTAAAAGGAGGTTCCTGGCGGAGGCATCCATTGAGCATAGATTGGACTTTATTGCCGTATCGGAAACGGGTAGAGCAAATTTCTCACCTCAATTTCTCAATACGTTGTAGGGGGGTATTGAGTTTGACTGGCATTGTCTTCCGCCGAGAGAACGGTCGGGTGGAATCTTACTTGGTGTTAGATGTGACTCTCTCGAAGTTCGCAGTGTGGTCATGGGGGATTTTGCTGTTAAGTTCAGGATGCGGTCCAAAGTTGATGGGTTCGACTGGGCTTTGGTGGCGGTGTATGGGGCGGCGCAGGCAGAGCTCAAACCTGACTTTTTGGCTGATCTCGTTAGAGTATGCGGGTCTGAGCAGCTCCCAATACTGGTTGGGGGTGATTTTAATATCATTAGAAGACGCGATGAAAAGAATAATGACAATTTTGATGGGAGATGGTCATTTATGTTTAATACTATTATTGAAAGCTTATATTTGAGAGAGATTGAGCTTTCAGGGAGGAAGTTCACCTGGGCTAACGCGTTGCCAAATCCAACGTTCGAGAAGTTGGATCGGGTTCTGGCTAGTGTTGCTTGGGAACAGAAGTTTCCCTTCGTAACGGTGCAAGCTCTATCCCGCGGCATTTCTGATCACACACCCCTGCTGCTCGACTCTGGTGGGGCTACCTATTCAGGTAACAAGAATTCTCTTTTGAGCTGGCGTGGTTTGAAAGAGAAGGATTCTTGGATCTTGTAGCCAGAGAATGGGCTAAAGATGCATGAGGTAGGAATGCCCTTGAGCGCTGGTAGAACAAGATTAGGCACCTCAGAAGTTTCCTTCGGGGGTGGGCTAAACATCTAGGTGGAATGTATAAGGTGGAGAAGGAACGACTCCTTTCCCTTATCCAAACCTTAGATATAAGGGCAGAAACTACGATTCTGTCAGCCCCCGAGCTTCATATCAAGCATGAGGCTGAGGTGAGGCTGAAAGAGTTACTCCGTGAGGAAGAATTAAAGTGGGCGCTGCGGGCAAAGGTGACAAAAGTTGTCCAGGGGGATGCGAACACTCAGTTCTTCCACATGATTGCCAATGGCAAGCACCGGAAGAAGAGAATTTTCCAGTTAGAACAAGATGAGGGTACAATAGTCGGTCAGGACAACCTGAAGCTTTACATTACTGAGTACTATAAACGTCTGTTCGGACCACCAAAGGAGAACTATGTGTCCCTGGATGAGTCTAGGGTTCACGATATCCCTCAACTTACTGCTGTGGAGAACGATGTATTAACTGCCCCTTTCTCGGAAAAGGAGGTTTTCGAGGCTATCTCCAAGATGAAGTGTAATAAGGCACTGGGGCCGGATGGTTTCCCGGCTGAGTTTTACAAGAAGTGTTGGCATATTATCAAAGGGGACCTGATGCCGATGTTCCATGATTTGTTCTCGGGACATTTGTAGCTTTTCCAACTTAATCTTGGAACGATAACTTTGTTGCCTAAAAAAACTGATGCCGTGAGAATTGAGCAATTTCGGCCCATCTGCCTTTTGAATGTCAGCTTCAAGATCTTTACCAAGGTTGGAACGATCAGGCTCATGCAGATTGCGCACACAGTTGTGCAACCTTCTCAAACGGCGTTCATGCCGGATAGGAACATCCTCGAAGGGGTTGTGGTCCTTCATGAAACGCTTCATGAAATTCATACGAAAAAACTAGATGGTGTTATTTTCAAAGTGGATTTCGAGAAGGCTTATGATAAAGTCAAATGGCCGTTCCTCCAACAGGCTTTACGGATGAAGGGCTTTGATGAGCTCTGGCGACATCAGGTGGAAACATTCACGCAAAAAGGTAGTGTTGGCATTAAAGTTAATGATGACATAGGTCATTACTTCCAAACGCACAAGGGTTTGAGACAGGGTGACCCGATGTCGCCTATTCTGTTCAATATTGTGGTTGATATGTTAGCGATCCTGATTGGGAGGGCCAAGGAGGCCGGTCAGGTGGAGGGATTGGTGCCTCATCTGGTTGATGGTGGTCTGTCCATCCTGCAATACGTTGATGATACAATCATTTTCATGGAACACGATTTGGCAAAAGCGAGGAACATGAAGTTAGTGTTATGCCTTTTTGAACAATTGTCAGGGCTGAAGATTAATTTCCATAAAAGCGAGTTGTTCTGCTTTGGTAGAGCCAAAGACGATCAAGAAGCATATACACAATTGTTTGGTTGCGAAGTTGGGGCTCTACCTTTCACGTATCTTGGTATTCCAATACACCATCGTAAGCTAACAAATCGTGAGTGGAAGTGCATCGAGGATCGTTTTGAGAAGAAACTTAGTTGCTGGAAAGGAAAACTCATGTCTTATGGAGGCCGGTTAATTCTGATTAACTCGGTGCTCACGAGTTTACCTATGTTTCTCTTATCTTTCTTCGAGGTCCCAGTGGGGGTTAGGAAGAGGCTAGACTTCTATCGTTCCCGCTTCTTTTCGCAGAGTGATGAGTCTAAGAGGAAGTACAGATTGGCCAAATGGGACATTATTTGTCGACCAAAGGACCAAGGGGGACTTGGGGTTGAAAATCTTGAAGTCAAGAACAAATGCCTGCTTAGTAAGTGGCTGTTTAAGTTGTCTTCTGAGACAGAGGCAACTTGGGCGCAGATTCTACATAGTAAATATCTGCACTCAAAGACTTTATCCCAGGTTACTCTGGGACCTACAGATTCGCCGTTCTGGAAAGGGCTTATGAGGGTTAAAGCCGCTTTCTTCAACAGAATGAGATGTATTGTTGGTAATGGCGATAATACGCGTTTCTGGGAGGATGCGTGGCTTGGTGACGCGCCATTGGCTACACAATATCCGACACTATATCGTATTATTCAGCATAGGGATACTCTCGTTGCCACGGTGATGCAGTCTATGCCTCTAAACATTCAGTTTAGGAGGGTGCTTGTCGGGTCTCGATGGGAGGCATGGCTTCACTTGGTCCGTAGGCTGGTGGAAGTTCAGCTAAATCCTCAGCCCGATCAGTTGTATTGGAAGCTAACTAGAACTGGGGTATTCACGGTTAAATCGATGTATGTTGATATCATTAATTCTGCTGTGATACCTACTTCCAAGGAGGTCTGGAAAGTTAAGGTACCTTTGAAGATTAAAGTGTTTATGTGGTTTGTGCATAAGCAAGTTATTCTTACTAAGGACAATCTAGTTAAGCGCAACTGGACAGGATCTACTAGGTGTAGTTTCTGTGATAGGGATGAGACCATCAAGCACTTATTTTTTGACTGTCCGTTGGCACGAGGGTTGTGGCGCTCCGTGCAAATTGCCTTTAATATTACTCCTCCGACATCGGTAAACACGTTATTTGGGGCGTGGTTGTTGGGATTGAGTCCAAAACAGCCAAACACATCCGTATAGGAGTATGTGCGTTATTATGGGCAATTTGGAATTGCAGAAATGATTTGGTTTTTAACAGAACAACAAATACTCATTTTTTGCAGGTGTTATTCCGAGCTACAACACTGATCCGTACGTGGTCATTACTCACTCCGACGGAGGCCAGGGAGCGTTTGGTTACTGGATCTGTCCGGTGGGAGACGGTAGCGCGGGATATCTTCAACCGGTTTGGATGGCGATCATGTAATAGGATAGGCATTTAGTTTTACCTATCTGTTTTCATGCCAGCCGGTTGTGGCTTTTGTGGTTTCTGCTTTGCAGTTGACGCTCTATGTGAGCTAGTCCCTGCTTTTGTTCCATTACTGTAAGACCTTGTTGAGACCTTGATTACTTTTTAATAATAGAGGCCGTATGCATCGTTCTGATGCAGAGGCCGGGGAATTCCCCCTTTTCGAAAAAAAATGGTATAGCATGTAGCATTGATTTGCTTGTATCGTCCTAGTATGTGTTTATGATTTATTTTGGTGAGTTATCCCCTAGACGATAGCAGATCCCATGTAGTAGTACCATGTAATATTAATTTGCTCGGAAGCTTATGCTATATATATATGAGGATGGTACCATTCATTGTTCCTCGCATCTATCTAAAAAAATAGTACCATTCATTGTTCCTCGCATCTTTCGTCAAGTCCTTCCCATGTTACGTGTCGATCGGCTCCACTTCTTTTCGTTAATGCCCTCTCATCTGGATGGCCGATATGCGCTGGAATTCGATCGAGTCCCAGCCCATCAGACTACGAGGTCCACAGCAGCCATGGCGAACGACCCAGACGGTAGCCAACCGCCCCACGAGTAGTCCGTCGTTCACGTCACCTTCTCTCCCACGTCCCAACCCCACCATTCCTCATCATCGACGCCATTCTATTTCTTCTCACTACCGTGGTCGACGGAATCAATGCCCTAATTGCTGGCTCCTTCAACTAGGGGCGCTGGAGGCTGGCGCGAGCAAACGATGCACAACATATTTCTTCTTTTTGAAAATTGACAGGTGAAGATCTGTCGTGGTGGTGTATGCGAAATCAATCAAAGATAACAACCGGCATCTTTACATCCATGCATGGCAGAGAATCGGTGCAATTAAAATAAGAGTTAGCTGGTGTGCAAATAAAGAGGCAATGCATTGTATACATGAGTTGATCTTTTGATTACATCTAGGACAAGGTGCACTTGGATAGATCAACCGGGAGTACTGCAGCTTAGGTTGTCACACAATGGAACGCTAGAAATCATTGCGGGAGCCGGAAAGCTAAACCAGTTACGCTAGGAGTACTGCAGGTTAGATTGGCACACGCCATTTGAAAAACATTGCGGGAGCAAGGAAGCCAAGCATGATGGAGACCGATGACTGAAAATAGTTACATATGCTAGAGATTAACTCCCCTAATTGGCAGGTCCATGCCACCAACGCCAACTCATCCCTAAACTCCTCATCGTCATGCCACTCTAGGATGGAACCCATACATCAATGAATCATAAATGGATCAATGGGACAAACCTGAAAAGTTCAGATTCCCTACATTAGAATTTGTTCTTTCAAAGGGGAGCTCATCATCGAGATGCTCCCTTCACTTCAAAGGTTGCTGCGCGGTTTTGTTTTTCGCGTTTACAAATAATTGTCGTCTCTGCGCCTAAACTAGAGGCCTTGCGCGAATTTTGTGATACGCTTGATGAATCCAAAATCATGTTTGGCTCTATAGTTATTCAGGTACTGTATATTATCATATACTCTTTTTGTATCATAAGCTGCATTCATTCGAGCGCGGAAGTTTTATATCATCTATATTTTTTGTACTAATATTATATTTTGTGCTCAGTGAAGGGATTGTTCATAGATATAGCCTATCAACGGTGATGAATTCTCTCAAGATCTGATGTATCATGATGAAATGTTTTGATCTGGATAAGGTTATTGGCTTGATGTGATGCTTTCCATGCCTAAAGAATTTGTATATAACAGTGATGACTTGACGCACTTTGAAAGCCAATATATGTGCACTAGAATTAACCATTAAGTCACTCTTTCTACCTACTCTTTTTAGACCTTAAGTGTTTTCAATCTGCATGTCTATTTAGGAAACATCAGGTAAAAGAAGCCTAACAAATCTGTGACATCGTAAGCACCAGGATTTTCTCAGTTCGCGTGGCGTTGAAAGATACGCCCATGACAAATGCTTCATGTCAAAAGTTGGCTCTCCATTAAATCCCATCAAATGCCATGCATCATTATTCTCGTCACCTATCGATGAACTTGGGAGAGGAGTAATTTAGTACCACTTCATTTGCAAGGTTGTAAACGGTACAAGGCCTCCTGACCGGACATCACTCTCATTTATATGAATTAGATTGAAACCTAGCTTATCTCTTAACTCATTTGCCTAAGCAGTATCCAACTGAAATTCAGACAAAGAAAAGAACACATCCGCTTTCAGACACCCTTGGAGATCCAAGAGCTCGCAAGCTGCCGCCGTTGAGAGCATGTCGCGGCAATTCCTACTCATGATCTTCATTGCTTCTTCCCCAAACAAATAACCTCTAGGAAACAAACAATACACAAGCAAAAAGATTATGACATCACATCACCTCACAACTTCACCACCTCCAATCCGTGAGGGACCGAATTATCCCATGTAGCATAAAAAACTTTCACGCCATGCTCCTCCGAACAAGATGAAGGAACAAAAAAAATGAATACGCTGTTAATGGCCAGGAAAATCGCAGGAGGGAAGGATATACAAGCCACGACAACCTAAGGGGCACCGCTTTGAAAAAAAAACATTGGCTTCCGCGCTGCCGCCGGACCGGCAAACCCTAGCCTCCTGGTATTCGTCTCAATTGAAGAAAAAAATGCTTTGTATGTCTATGACATTACACCTTTTCTTCCGAGCGAGCCAATTGGTTAAAAATAGGGACAAACGCTAGCGGCGCAACAATCAAAGCTAGCGGACGAGGGGGGTCGAGCGAAGGAAAATTAACGGGCGTTAGCCCAGGCGAATCGGTCGTGAGCCACTTCCCCTAACTGATGCACAAGGCACTGTTTAGGAGGTCTCTCCTCAGGGAAATTCACATTTGTGTCATAACTGGGCCACCTTTTTTGTTATCCTCCATGTCACTCTTTGCTAGCAAGGGGTGTCGGTTTGTATTGGCTTGGTCCTTTTTCTGTACTTTTTTTATTTCTTGAACGGTTCTCTTAGGATTGATGCTTTACTTTTTTTAATCGCTTTTCTTCCTTTCTTTCATGATTGTTGTACTGTTTTTCTATTTTTTTCTTTGTTTCTTGCTCGGTTTCCTCGGTTTCTACTTTTCTTTCTTCGCTTTTCTCTGTTATTTTTGTTTTCTTTGCTTCCTCTACAGGTTTCACCGTTTCATCTTTTGCATTAGTTTTCTTTGGTTTTTGTTTTCTTTCTTTTTATTTTTCATTTTTCTTTATTTTCCTTGTTTATCTGTCAATTTTTATTGGTTTCTTTTTTCTTCAACATGCATCTACCTTATTTCAGTATACAATATAAATTTTTAGTGTACGCTTGAAATATTTATTTGATACACATTGAACATTTTTCAACTACACGATGTACATT
The DNA here is from genome assembly GCA_963921465.1 of Triticum timopheevii. Taxonomy (NCBI): domain Eukaryota; kingdom Viridiplantae; phylum Streptophyta; class Magnoliopsida; order Poales; family Poaceae; genus Triticum; species Triticum timopheevii. Next base: position 477,097,198 of record OY997262.1, read on the forward strand.
TCTCATTTTAATTTATGCTTTGAATTTTTTTAATACATGATCAACATTTTTTCAAAGACACGTGAACATTTTTTATGATAGTAAACATCTTTATATACGTGAATATTGTTTTACATTGTATAAACTTTTGTAGATGTTTCCAGTACACAAAAGAATTACGTACACGTTAAAGATTGTTTTATATGCCTTAAACATTTTTCAAAGACAAGACGTATAATTTTAATTTAATACTTCCTCCATCCGGAAAAATACTTGTCGGAGAAATGAACGTATCTAGATGTATTTAATTTCTAGATACATCCATTTTCATCCATTTATGTGACAAGTATTTTCGGACGGAGGGAGTACATGTTCTGTACAGTTTTTTCAATACAATGTAAAATAATTTCAAACACAGGTTGAACATTTTATGTTAAACATTTTTTTGAACACATGAACATTTTTTTTAGATGTCACAAACATATTTTTGAAATGCAAGAATATTTCTTTAAAACGTCACCTACATTTTTTTAATGGGAGAAAACATTTTCCAGAATACTTCACTTATATTTCCCAAATACATGATGACCATTTTTTTTTGGTATACATGTTTTGAACATTTTCTACAACAATTATTCTTCATTTTTGGAAAACATGTTGAATATTTTTTAGAATGATACGAGATATCACTGACATATTTTAAATTGTATAACCATTTTACAAAAAGGTCAAAAATATATTGTTGAAACCTGTGGACTTTTCTTAAATATCACATTCATTATTTTTAAGTATGAAGCATTTTTCAAAATTAAGCTAATATTTTTCTTACATTTGTATAAATAGCTTGTTAAAACATGATAGGCATATTTTTGAAACGCCTGAATATTTAGTAGAATCATACAAAAAAATTCTAGAATTTCGTGAAAATGTTTGTAAAGATGTGACAATCATTCTTTTAAAGCGTGTGAACATTTTCTAAATGTCACAAGCATTTTTCTGAAAGCTGTCGATATTTTTTTGTGTGGTACGAACATTATTTTTGAATGGTACAAGCAATTTAGAAAATAATGTGAAGTAATTTTCAAAATTGTACTCCCTCCATCCCGAAATACTTGTCAGAGAAATATATAAAATGCCTGTATCTATAACAAAAATATGTGTAGATACATCCATTTCTCTGGCAAGTATTTCCGGGTGGAGGGAGTATATTTTAAAACTTTGGAATACAAAAAAGGAAAGACGTGCGAAAATGTAGGAAAGTAAATAATATATGCTTGAAAGGACGCACGCCTCTGTTGGGCTGGTCCCATTATGTGCGACACTACTGGCGAACGCACCTTGCAATTCACTACAAGAGAGAAGCTGGGCTATTCCTATTTGGCGCATCAGGCACCCATTACTATGCACTCCGTCGGTCCCAAAATATAAGAACATTTCAAGTGTACACTAAAAATCTATAATGTGTACCGAAAAACCTACCAATAAAAATCAACTGATTCAGGGAAGTTTCCAGAACCAAATAGGTGTGAAAAAACACAAGTGATCCGTAAAATGGGCCTGGTGTTTTCCTACTGTGCACTGGGAATCGCTTCAACGAGTTCGAAGCTTGAGTCGCTGAATGCCAGACATAGGCACGCCCTAACCTTGCAGCCAATCCTTTTTGTCACATGGTTCGCTGGTTAGCGACCACCCATGCACCCCCTAATCCCTGCATACACATTTTTGGGTCGGGCCAAACAGGTTTTTGCAGGTCTTTTAGAAGGTTAGGATCTAGAACCTTCCCTCACAAGTTTTTTTTTCTATATCTTCTTTGCGAGTCTTTTAAGCTTTTTACCATTTCGTTTTTAAATTTTTGTTTTATTTTATTTTGTCCTTTCTGTGTTGTCCTTTCTTTTTTAATGATTTTCCGAGCATTTTTTTGTTACTAATTTTTTTATTTAAATCATAAATATTTTCCAAAATCATGAACATTTTTCAGTTTCATGAACATTTTCTTACATAATGCTGAATTTTTTAAATTGCGGAACTTTTTGTAGAAATGTGTGAACATTTATTTCAATTATTTATCATTTTTTTGCATTCATAAACATTTCCCACCAAATTTTAGATATTTTTTATTCAATTGCGAATATTTTTCCGAAACATGTGAATATGTTTTAGAATTAGCAAACATGTTTGAATTGACAAACAATAGTATTTGGGAAAGAAAATTGGAATTCATTAAATTTTATCTGATGAACATTTTTTTGTAGTATGCGCATTGTTTTTCAAAGCTATGAACATTTAATCAGAAATCATTTTTCGAATTGACAATCTTTTTCTGTATTTGTCAGAATTTTATTTTATTTTGTGAATATATTTAGAAAAGAAAATCATGAAAATTTTACGATCCGTGAAAGAATTGTTTGTTGATTCAAAAAAAGTTCTAAAATATATAAAAATTTCACAAAACTGACTAATTTTGCCAATTCATTTTTTTTGAAGTTGGAAACTGATCCTCAATCTTAAAAATGTTCGTGTATTTAAAAAATTATGGTTAACTAAAAAATGTTCATTAATTTGAAAATTTTCATGAAATTAAAATGGTTTGCAATTTAGAAAATAATAAATAATTTAAAAATAAACACATGAGTTCGGATAGATAATCTTTGTCAATTCAAAAAAAAAACACAAAATTAAGAAAGTTTTTAAATTCCAAAAAATTCAATAATTTGAAAAGTGATATCATATATAAAACTGTTAATAAATTTCAAAATTGGATATAAATTTTTAAAGAAGAAAATATAAACAAACAAAAACTACTCATTTTTGTCTAGAACCTTCCAAGGGGTCATACTTTGTGTAAAACAGGAGGGTCTAGAAGCTTGTTGAAACAAAGGGTCATACGGTTTTCTTTTAGTCCACTAGTGCTGCCGTTGGCCCCCGCACGCCTAACCTTTTTAAAATGGGGCGGCCCAAGATCGTGTGATAGAAAGTGATTCGCCCAGAACGGTCGCTATGTGCGATATATACGAAATCACTTTATACTCCGTTAAAAAGGTCACTCTCACCTTTTCTCGTGTTGACAAGTGGCGCACTACATGTTCGCCACTTGACGCAACCTGTAAGCTTTTCTCTTCTTTCATAGGTTCGTTTTTACAAAATGTTTTATCTCTTAAACTGCTCGTCCAAATCACGAATCGTTTTCACCCTTGGATTTTGACGTCGAGATATTTGAAACGAGATCCAATGTTAATAGGTTTCAGCAAAAAAATCTATGGAAAAAAAATCAGAAAACACTGAAAAGAGAAAAAATAACGGAACAAAAACCGTAAAGAACAAAATAATAAAAAGACGGAAAATCGGGAAAATTCAAAAAAAAACGACAAGCACAATTGTGCATTTTCACTTTTTTTTGGAAGCATGCTTTACCTTTTTGGAAATCATGGTTGTGCTTTTTGTGGAAGTACAAACTATACTTCTCATTTTTGAAAAGCATAGTTGTGCTTCTCGTGAAGGCACGGACTTTGCTTTTTCCGTTTTCAGGGAAGCATAGGCTGGTCTTCTCGCGAAAGCACATACTTTTCTTTTTCTGGTAAGCATAGATGTGCTGCTTACAGAGGCATTGCTTCACGAAAAAGATCATTAAAACTTAGAGAAAATCAAGCAAAAACAAAAAAAAGCAAATAAAACCTAAAAACGTATGAAAAAACATAAAATCCCGAGGGATGCCCAGCGCGCAATACGTGACGGCGGCTGGACACAGCTCTTGACGCGCTCCCAAGCCAAGAAAATGACCTCCGCAACAGCCCTCCAGAGATGCCCTTAATTAAGTTGCTCCCTGATACATACTCCCTCCGTCCCATAATATAAGAATGTTTTTTACACTAGTGTAGTGTTAAAACCGTTCTTATATTTTGGGACAGAGGAGTATCATTCAAGCACGCACCCTGCTCGCTAGTTGCGTTCAATAGTCTCTACACCGCAAAGGAGAATCCCCACTGGGTTGGCCCAGTGGCGAGAAAATATTAAGTAAGTGGAAGTGTAGCTATCTTTTCCTAGTAGTTTTTTGGTTTTGGGGCTGAGCTCGCCAGTTTTCATTTAAAAAATTAGGAAAAAGTTATTTCTAAAAACAATTAGTTATAGAAAAATGAACACTTTTGAAGGTCAAGATTTATTTTTGAAAACAACATTTTTATAAACACAAACATTTGTTGAAACACATGAACATTTCTCAAAAATATGAAAGGAAATTAGAAAGAGACATTACTTGAAAAACACAAATTTGTTGAGAAAACGGAATATTGTGGAAAATATGAACATTTTCCATAAGGAAACCATTTTTGAAAGCTGAACTTTTTAAATAAAAATATCATTTTCTGAATAACACGAACATTTTCTAGTAACATGGACGTTTTTGAAAGAGATCATTTTTTAAAATAAAGAACACTTTTGAATTTTTAATAATATTTGATTTTTTTATATCAAACATTTCTAGCATGAATAATAAACATTTATCATGATTTAAGGAAATAAATAATAACTCTATTATTGCCTCTAGGGCATATTTCCTTTAGTTTGGTGGCATGGCAAACAATTTGCAGACTAACTTGCTTTGGAGGTTTGGGAGTCAAGAACTTAAAGTTGCAAGGCCTGGTCATGAGAGTGCGATGGGAATGGTTGAGGAGGACATATCTCACTCGTCCTTGGCAAGGTCTACAACTCATGGTGGATCAAGAGGCTAGAGCAGTTTTTGATAGTATGGTGCTAATAAAGGTAGGAGAAGGTAGTAGGGTCCTGTTTTGGACTGACAAATGGCTGCATGGGTTCGCAATTGGTGACGTAGCTCCCCTGATTGCTAGAATGGTGGATGCGAGGATCAAAAGGAAGAGAACAGTGCAACATGCTATGATGGAGGGAGCTTGGTTACATGACATCAGAGATGCGCTCTCCTTCATGGCTCACTTGCAACTAATTCACCTGTAGCAGGCTATTGCAACGGTCGACATGGATGTCTTGCAAGATGATCAGTTTACTTGGCCTTGCGACGCTTCGGGAAAATACACCACGAAGTCGACCTACAGTCGGCTATGTCAGGGCTTGACGCGTTTTGCCACAGCCAAGCGCATCTGGCGTAGCTGGGCGCTTGGTTGGCTTCGCAAAACCAGATATGGACGTCTGATCAGCGGGCGCGCCATGGGTTGCAGGATGCTCCTTCGGCGTGCTACACGTGCTGCCAAGAGGAGGATAACGTGGATCACATCTTGGCACAATGTGTCTTTGCGAAGCAAATATGGCATGGATGTTTCGAGTACTTGCAAGTCAACTTACACATTCCGAGCCAAGATGACTCCTTCATGGAATGGTGGGGAAGGACACGGGTTACTTTACAGGGGTTGGACAAGCGAGGTCTCGACTCCTTCATCACTGCGACAACACGACAGCTTTGGAAGCAAAGGAACGCGAGGGTGTTCAATCGGGTCGACCAGATCAGAACGCCGGCTAATCTAGTGCACCAAATCTTTGAGCATATCAAGTTATGGAAACTTGCCGGAGTAGGAGTTGTGGGTTTAGCTAGATTCCTAAGAGAGTAGGATTTTTCTCTTCCTCCGTTGGAGTTGGTGTAATCGTGACGATGTTCGCATCCGTCACGACTCTTGTAAAAATTGTCTCTTTTCTCTATAAAAATACGGTACGCCTTTGGCGTACTCTTGAAAAAAAAGGCACGTCAAAGACGACTAGAAGCAACCCGTCTTTACCGTGGTAAACGTGCAACCAAACCATGCAAACCGAGCTACGTCGTGATCATATTTATATGCGCGTGCAGTTTTCTTCGTAAAACCCACGATCTTAGTTGATTCTAGACATTTGTGTCAAGAAAACAAACAAATATTTAGTATTTCGTCAAAAAATTATAATCATAAGCAGGCGGTCCAATTTTCTCAAAACAGAGAAGAACAAGAAAAAAACAGAGAAGCATATGTGTCTCCCGGCCCAACCGCACAAAGGCTCAAGGAACCGTCTTGGCACGCACCGCTTTGCGCTTGCCCACCCTCTCCAAACATACCACGCCTCTCCGCCACCTTCGGGAAGCCACAAGCACAACGCACAGCCCATCCACCACCGATCGCCATGGCGCTCCTCCTCCGGTGCACAGTCTGGCTCGCTCTCTGAGCCCCGCACGCCTACTCCGTCGCCGCTGTGGGAACAGCGGCGCCTGTGCCGTACGGCAGCGGCGCCAAGGTCCAAAGTGACGGAGTTCATGGTGTCCAAGGTGGACGACCTGATGAACTGGGCACGGCGGGGCTCCATCTAGCCCATGATGGTCGGCCTTGCCTGTTGCGCCGTGGAGATGATGCACGCGGGCGCCTCCCACTATGACTTTGTCCGCTTCGGCGTCATACCTTCCGCCCCTCGCCGTGCCATTCCGACCGCATGATCTTCACTGGCACGCTCACCAACAAGATGGTGCCCGCGTTCCGCAAGTCCGTATACATATGCATATCACCTTTATTTCCCATTTCTTTCACTTTTCGCAGGGCACGAACATTTCTAGCCTACAATATTTGTTTGCGCATGCACATTTCTTCGTACCCCGATTTATTGCGTGCTACTCTCTCCGTTTCTAAATATAAGTCTTTTTATAGATTTTAATATGATGTATGTGGACATAGTTTAAAGTGTAGATTCACTCATTTTGCTTGGTATCCCGATTTATTGCGTGCTACTCCCTCCGTTCCTAAATATAAGTCTATTTAAAGATTTTAATATGATGTATATTGACTCATTTTTCTTTGTATGTAGTCCATATTGGAATCTGTAGAAGATTTATATTTAAGAACGAAGGGAGTATTAATCAAATTTCTGCTATTTCTGCTATTTGCATGGCTATTTGCAAGGGGAGTATCGCTTGATGATTTTTCCTTTCCGCTGACTGGTTGCCTGCCTATCAGACCGCAGGAAATGAGGCGGACGACCCAGGCGACTGCGGCGGTGCCCGCGGCGCCCACCGCGGCCTTGACGCCGGCGTTCGCCTCTGGTGCGGGGCACGTCGGTGGGAGGTTTTGGGCCCTCGCGGAGTCGGATGCGGAGGAGGAAGACGACGCCGAAGACGCCGGAGGTCTACTCGCCAACGCCGTCGTCTGTTATCTGTGAGGCGTTCGATCCGGGATATTCTGAAGAAGAGGTGGCTGCGATCGTGGATGGCGTCGTGCCGGTCGATGATCCGGCGAGGCAAGGACTGCGGCCAGAAGACAAAATTGAGATAGTTCGGCGCATTGTACATCGACGAACGACGGCGGCTGCGATCCGGCCTTGGAAGGGGCCGATCCCTAAGGTTACTCTTCCTAAACCGACGTTGTCAGATTTTATTACGGAGGGTTCGTGGAAGATAGTGAAAAGGAAGAAGAACCGGCGATCGCCGGCGGCGCAGGCGCCGGCGCCGGAGATCGACCGCCTGGCTACGATCCGGAATCAGCGGATCGTGCGTTTGAGAGGGATCTTGGGCCGAGATGTCAATCTGCTTGTGGGTGGGCCGGTTCTGAGTGAACCGGGCCAGACGGCTGCTGGGCCTGTGATCGCCGGGTATGAGGCCCGAGGCGAACCGGCACGTACGTCTACACCCCCATGCATAGACAATACGATCTGGTGTCCATCGATACGGTCTAGGGTTCGAGGTACAGGGCGCCAGCCGACCTTCTGCGATCGCGGTGGTGCGCGTGCTAGGCGCATCCCGCCTCTCCGAGGTATGGCGGGGAGAGGGGTGCCCGCTGCCAACGTCGCCGCATCGGGCGCTGCGGGCCGCGGAGGGCCGGCGCCGACGGCTGCAGGTGGCCGCGGCGGTGGTGGCACGCTGGCGGGGACGGGAAGCCGCGGCGCGGGTGTGCCGCTTGGCGCCGGCCGAGGTGGTGCGCCACCGCGCCCAGGTGGTACCGGCCGCGCGGCACCGGTCGTCGGCGGCCAAGCGCCAGTGGGTGCCGCAACCATGGCTGGCCAGGCTGGCCGTGGGGTTGCTGCGGCAGGTGTTCGGCCCTCCGCGCCGGTGGGGATGACGCCGGCTGCGGGGCGGGGTGGACCTAGGCCTCCAGTGCCGTCTCATGGGGCGGTGGCGGGCCGGGGTGCCCCGACCACGAGGCCGCCTCCCCCGGCTGCTAATGGACAGCGTCCGGTAGCGACTCAGGCAGGAGCTCGACCGCCGCACTTCGTGGCACGGCAGACGAACAACTCGATGACGCCGGTTTTGCAGCAGGCACAGGCGCCGCAGGTCTCTGCTGGTACGGATGTTCATGCGGCACCCCGCGGGCAGTGGGGTGATGATGGCTATAACGCTTATGGAGAAGGACACCACCGGGGATCCTCGTCTACGGGTGGTGGACGGGGATATGCCTGGCAGAGCGATGGCTCGGCAGAGAGGCCTTTCTTGGGGCCGACAGGCGGTTTTGTCGAAGGGGCTTCTGGACCAGCTCATCGTAACCGAGGCGGTTTCCGTGGCAATTGTGGTGGCCGCGGTGGTCGAGGGGGTCGTTACCGCCCTAGGCAGCATCATATTACCGTCGATGAGACGGTGGTCCACGCTGTTACTGAGGAGTCAGGGCTATCTTGCCAGGCTATGGAGGTGGTCTCGGAACTGGCGGCGGCGGAGGTTCCTGTTGCGGTTGAGACTCAGCCTATGTTGGTGGAGGCTTCTGACACAACTGAGATGGACAGGGCTGCAAAGTTTGCCAAGAAGGAAAGAATGCTATGTTATCGATGTGGTGATAAGGGCCATTTTATTGCTGAATGTGTGGCTCTTTTATGTGACACTTGTGGTAGGCCTGCACACGAGTCTGGAGCTTGTCCGATGTTACGGGAGCAGACACCGAGCCTTATGACGTATGGTGTGTTTTGTTCTGAGCTCACGTTTTTTGAGTCGCCGACTGAGAGGGAGGTTCCTCAAGAGGTGCACAGTATGACAACTGGGGTGGTAAAAATGACTAGAGGTCAAGTGTCTGAGGCCCAGATTATTCAGCGACTCCGGGAGCTGGCGCCTGGAGACTTCCATTGGGAGCTTGTCAGGCTGGAGACCAACTTATTCAGGGTTCAGTTCCCGACTGTGGAGGATTTACAGAGGTTGCCGAGCTTTGGGATGTGTAAGGTCCCAGGTACGGAGGCCATTCTTGAGTTCCAGGAGTGGAAGCTGGTTGAGCCTCAGGGTAAACCCCTTACCCAGGCCTGGCTGCGCTTTTCGGGAGCGCCTTCCGCGCTACTGCAGGATGCCAGGGTTGTTGCTAGTCTGGGGATCATGGTGGGAAAGACCGAGCGAGTAGATACACTACTAGGGAAAATGGGATTGCTCGTCTTTTAGTCAGTATTTTGGACATTGACTTCGTGCCGGACGTGGTTAAGTGGGCTTTTCGTGGTCAGGTATACAGCCTTGAGATTGAATTTGAGGATGATAGTCTCTTTGCCGAGGCTCCGGCAGCCACTGGTGACGATATGAGCGAGGGTGATGATGATACGACTGGTAAGGAACCACCGGGCGATGAGCCTAGGTCTGAGTTGGGCAAGAGGCCGGATTCGACTGCTAAGGCAGCAGGAGGAGGGTCGGCACCTAATACATCTGTGCCGTCGACCACTTTGAGATTTGGTTCCTTTGGTCCCGCCTCTGCACCTCCGGGGCTTTGGAGCGAGTGGGTGGAGTCTCTTGAGGAGTTTGAGCACTCTCTACCGGCGTTGGACTTTGAGGACGCGGGTGTGGAGGGGTCTGGTGTGTCTGCGAGGCTGGAGATCGTGGTCTCGCCGTCTTCGGTCTGTGGTGACGTGGCTGAGTTGCAGGAGGTTGGTCCGCTCCTGTCAGAGGGTTCGGAGCAGGGTGCTTTGGCGACCCCATCTCTTCTTCTTCCCGAGGAGGTTACCGGGAGGGATGACGGGCCTATGGTAGGGGGGTCGGGGCAGGTCGCCTCCGCACCTCCTACGCCTGTTGCTGGGACGGCACTGCAGGTGGCTGGACCGGCTCCACGGGAGGGCTTGAGGCGGGCGGCCTCAAGGCCCTCTTCGCCTTCGGGGCCCGACGGGAGTGCCCCGGTCGCGACATCGTCGGGCTCTCCGGACAGGCGGTCCAGAGTGGCTGGGGGGCGGAGGCAGGTGGCCTTTGCCTCCCCAGTAGCTGACGCTGCGCTCTCACCTGGTCATGGCGACCGGGTGGATGTTCGGGGAGTGACAGGCGGTTGCTCCCCAGATAAATTCTCGAGGGAGGAGGTCATTCAGTTTGGCGGGATCCCGGACCAGGCGTCTGAGGGCCGACATGAGTTGTTGGCTTCAGGGCGATCCGGAGGTTGACGACATGCAGCAGCGCTGTGCCGTGAGGGCGGCAAAGCTTCGTGACGTCCAGGTCACTACTAGTATGTCCGTGAACACTTCCAATACTATTTTGCATTTTTCGAATGATCAAATTGTGGATAAGACAAACCAATTAGGAATTTCACTTGGTAGTAATGAGGGTGAAGTTACTAATTCTATTAACGATTTGCTTGATCTAGAAGCCGAGAGGGCTTTAGAAATGATTCGTAACTTAGCTGCTGTCAAACCGATGAACGATTCAGAGATTGATGCCTTGGGAGTTCGAATACTTGATAATTTTTGTGATGACCTCGCACCGCCCCTCCAGGAGCCGGAGGAGGAGGACGAGGATGTCGGTCTGGAAGAGGTTAGATCGCCAGTTACGGGCAGTTTGGACCGGGTGGGCCCGACCAGCCCTAAGCGCAAGTGGAAGCGCAAAATATACCCAATGTCCACGGTCCGTAGGAGCGCTAGGATCCGCACGGCTAAAAAATTTCATGATGAGATATGAGAGGAATCTTCTGGAATAGCATAGGTCTTAAGGACTTGGCTAAAAGGAGGTTCCTGGCGGAGGCATCCATTGAGCATAGATTGGACTTTATTGCCGTATCGGAAACGGGTAGAGCAAATTTCTCACCTCAATTTCTCAATACGTTGTAGGGGGGTATTGAGTTTGACTGGCATTGTCTTCCGCCGAGAGAACGGTCGGGTGGAATCTTACTTGGTGTTAGATGTGACTCTCTCGAAGTTCGCAGTGTGGTCATGGGGGATTTTGCTGTTAAGTTCAGGATGCGGTCCAAAGTTGATGGGTTCGACTGGGCTTTGGTGGCGGTGTATGGGGCGGCGCAGGCAGAGCTCAAACCTGACTTTTTGGCTGATCTTGTTAGAGTATGCGGGTCTGAGCAGCTCCCAATACTGGTTGGGGGTGATTTTAATATCATTAGAAGACGCGATGAAAAGAATAATGACAATTTTGATGGGAGATGGTCATTTATGTTTAATACTATTATTGAAAGCTTATATTTGAGAGAGATTGAGCTTTCAGGGAGGAAGTTCACCTGGGCTAACGCGTTGCCAAATCCAACGTTCGAGAAGTTGGATCGGGTTCTGGCTAGTGTTGCTTGGGAACAGAAGTTTCCCTTCGTAACGGTGCAAGCTCTATCCCGCGGCATTTCTGATCACACACCCCTGCTGCTCGACTCTGGTGGGGCTACCTATTCAGGTAACAAGAATTCTCTTTTGAGCTGGCGTGGTTTGAAAGAGAAGGATTCTTGGATCTTGTAGCCAGAGAATGGGCTAAAGATGCATGAGGTAGGAATGCCCTTGAGCGCTGGTAGAACAAGATTAGGCACCTCAGAAGTTTCCTTCGGGGGTGGGCTAAACATCTAGGTGGAATGTATAAGGTGGAGAAGGAACGACTCCTTTCCCTTATCCAAACCTTAGATATAAGGGCAGAAACTACGATTCTGTCAGCCCCCGAGCTTCATATCAAGCATGAGGCTGAGGTGAGGCTGAAAGAGTTACTCCGTGAGGAAGAATTAAAGTGGGCGCTGCGGGCAAAGGTGACAAAAGTTGTCCAGGGGGATGCGAACACTCAGTTCTTCCACATGATTGCCAATGGCAAGCACCGGAAGAAGAGAATTTTCCAGTTAGAACAAGATGAGGGTACAATAGTCGGTCAGGACAACCTGAAGCTTTACATTACTGAGTACTATAAACGTCTGTTCGGACCACCAAAGGAGAACTATGTGTCCCTGGATGAGTCTAGGGTTCACGATATCCCTCAACTTACTGCTGTGGAGAACGATGTATTAACTGCCCCTTTCTCGGAAAAGGAGGTTTTCGAGGCTATCTCCAAGATGAAGTGTAATAAGGCACTGGGGCCGGATGGTTTCCCGGCTGAGTTTTACAAGAAGTGTTGGCATATTATCAAAGGGGACCTGATGCCGATGTTCCATGATTTGTTCTCGGGACATTTGTAGCTTTTCCAACTTAATCTTGGAACGATAACTTTGTTGCCTAAAAAAACTGATGCCGTGAGAATTGAGCAATTTCGGCCCATCTGCCTTTTGAATGTCAGCTTCAAGATCTTTACCAAGGTTGGAACGATCAGGCTCATGCAGATTGCGCACACAGTTGTGCAACCTTCTCAAACGGCGTTCATGCCGGATAGGAACATCCTCGAAGGGGTTGTGGTCCTTCATGAAACGCTTCATGAAATTCATACGAAAAAACTAGATGGTGTTATTTTCAAAGTGGATTTCGAGAAGGCTTATGATAAAGTCAAATGGCCGTTCCTCCAACAGGCTTTACGGATGAAGGGCTTTGATGAGCTCTGGCGACATCAGGTGGAAACATTCACGCAAAAAGGTAGTGTTGGCATTAAAGTTAATGATGACATAGGTCATTACTTCCAAACGCACAAGGGTTTGAGACAGGGTGACCCGATGTCGCCTATTCTGTTCAATATTGTGGTTGATATGTTAGCGATCCTGATTGGGAGGGCCAAGGAGGCCGGTCAGGTGGAGGGATTGGTGCCTCATCTGGTTGATGGTGGTCTGTCCATCCTGCAATACGTTGATGATACAATCATTTTCATGGAACACGATTTGGCAAAAGCGAGGAACATGAAGTTAGTGTTATGCCTTTTTGAACAATTGTCAGGGCTGAAGATTAATTTCCATAAAAGCGAGTTGTTCTGCTTTGGTAGAGCCAAAGACGATCAAGAAGCATATACACAATTGTTTGGTTGCGAAGTTGGGGCTCTACCTTTCACGTATCTTGGTATTCCAATACACCATCGTAAGCTAACAAATCGTGAGTGGAAGTGCATCGAGGATCGTTTTGAGAAGAAACTTAGTTGCTGGAAAGGAAAACTCATGTCTTATGGAGGCCGGTTAATTCTGATTAACTCGGTGCTCACGAGTTTACCTATGTTTCTCTTATCTTTCTTCGAGGTCCCAGTGGGGGTTAGGAAGAGGCTAGACTTCTATCGTTCCCGCTTCTTTTCGCAGAGTGATGAGTCTAAGAGGAAGTACAGATTGGCCAAATGGGACATTATTTGTCGACCAAAGGACCAAGGGGGACTTGGGGTTGAAAATCTTGAAGTCAAGAACAAATGCCTGCTTAGTAAGTGGCTGTTTAAGTTGTCTTCTGAGACAGAGGCAACTTGGGCGCAGATTCTACATAGTAAATATCTGCACTCAAAGACTTTATCCCAGGTTACTCTGGGACCTACAGATTCGCCGTTCTGGAAAGGGCTTATGAGGGTTAAAGCCGCTTTCTTCAACAGAATGAGATGTATTGTTGGTAATGGCGATAATACGCGTTTCTGGGAGGATGCGTGGCTTGGTGACGCGCCATTGGCTACACAATATCCGACACTATATCGTATTATTCAGCATAGGGATACTCTCGTTGCCACGGTGATGCAGTCTATGCCTCTAAACATTCAGTTTAGGAGGGTGCTTGTCGGGTCTCGATGGGAGGCATGGCTTCACTTGGTCCGTAGGCTGGTGGAAGTTCAGCTAAATCCTCAGCCCGATCAGTTGTATTGGAAGCTAACTAGAACTGGGGTATTCACGGTTAAATCGATGTATGTTGATATCATTAATTCTGCTGTGATACCTACTTCCAAGGAGGTCTGGAAAGTTAAGGTACCTTTGAAGATTAAAGTGTTTATGTGGTTTGTGCATAAGCAAGTTATTCTTACTAAGGACAATCTAGTTAAGCGCAACTGGACAGGATCTACTAGGTGTAGTTTCTGTGATAGGGATGAGACCATCAAGCACTTATTTTTTGACTGTCCGTTGGCACGAGGGTTGTGGCGCTCCGTGCAAATTGCCTTTAATATTACTCCTCCGACATCGGTAAACACGTTATTTGGGGCGTGGTTGTTGGGATTGAGTCCAAAACAGCCAAACACATCCGTATAGGAGTATGTGCGTTATTATGGGCAATTTGGAATTGCAGAAATGATTTGGTTTTTAACAGAACAACAAATACTCATTTTTTGCAGGTGTTATTCCGAGCTACAACACTGATCCGTACGTGGTCATTACTCACTCCGACGGAGGCCAGGGAGCGTTTGGTTACTGGATCTGTCCGGTGGGAGACGGTAGCGCGGGATATCTTCAACCGGTTTGGATGGCGATCATGTAATAGGATAGGCATTTAGTTTTACCTATCTGTTTTCATGCCAGCCGGTTGTGGCTTTTGTGGTTTCTGCTTTGCAGTTGACGCTCTATGTGAGCTAGTCCCTGCTTTTGTTCCATTACTGTAAGACCTTGTTGAGACCTTGATTACTTTTTAATAATAGAGGCCGTATGCATCGTTCTGATGCAGAGGCCGGGGAATTCCCCCTTTTCGAAAAAAAATGGTATAGCATGTAGCATTGATTTGCTTGTATCGTCCTAGTATGTGTTTATGATTTATTTTGGTGAGTTATCCCCTAGACGATAGCAGATCCCATGTAGTAGTACCATGTAATATTAATTTGCTCGGAAGCTTATGCTATATATATATGAGGATGGTACCATTCATTGTTCCTCGCATCTATCTAAAAAAATAGTACCATTCATTGTTCCTCGCATCTTTCGTCAAGTCCTTCCCATGTTACGTGTCGATCGGCTCCACTTCTTTTCGTTAATGCCCTCTCATCTGGATGGCCGATATGCGCTGGAATTCGATCGAGTCCCAGCCCATCAGACTACGAGGTCCACAGCAGCCATGGCGAACGACCCAGACGGTAGCCAACCGCCCCACGAGTAGTCCGTCGTTCACGTCACCTTCTCTCCCACGTCCCAACCCCACCATTCCTCATCATCGACGCCATTCTATTTCTTCTCACTACCGTGGTCGACGGAATCAATGCCCTAATTGCTGGCTCCTTCAACTAGGGGCGCTGGAGGCTGGCGCGAGCAAACGATGCACAACATATTTCTTCTTTTTGAAAATTGACAGGTGAAGATCTGTCGTGGTGGTGTATGCGAAATCAATCAAAGATAACAACCGGCATCTTTACATCCATGCATGGCAGAGAATCGGTGCAATTAAAATAAGAGTTAGCTGGTGTGCAAATAAAGAGGCAATGCATTGTATACATGAGTTGATCTTTTGATTACATCTAGGACAAGGTGCACTTGGATAGATCAACCGGGAGTACTGCAGCTTAGGTTGTCACACAATGGAACGCTAGAAATCATTGCGGGAGCCGGAAAGCTAAACCAGTTACGCTAGGAGTACTGCAGGTTAGATTGGCACACGCCATTTGAAAAACATTGCGGGAGCAAGGAAGCCAAGCATGATGGAGACCGATGACTGAAAATAGTTACATATGCTAGAGATTAACTCCCCTAATTGGCAGGTCCATGCCACCAACGCCAACTCATCCCTAAACTCCTCATCGTCATGCCACTCTAGGATGGAACCCATACATCAATGAATCATAAATGGATCAATGGGACAAACCTGAAAAGTTCAGATTCCCTACATTAGAATTTGTTCTTTCAAAGGGGAGCTCATCATCGAGATGCTCCCTTCACTTCAAAGGTTGCTGCGCGGTTTTGTTTTTCGCGTTTACAAATAATTGTCGTCTCTGCGCCTAAACTAGAGGCCTTGCGCGAATTTTGTGATACGCTTGATGAATCCAAAATCATGTTTGGCTCTATAGTTATTCAGGTACTGTATATTATCATATACTCTTTTTGTATCATAAGCTGCATTCATTCGAGCGCGGAAGTTTTATATCATCTATATTTTTTGTACTAATATTATATTTTGTGCTCAGTGAAGGGATTGTTCATAGATATAGCCTATCAACGGTGATGAATTCTCTCAAGATCTGATGTATCATGATGAAATGTTTTGATCTGGATAAGGTTATTGGCTTGATGTGATGCTTTCCATGCCTAAAGAATTTGTATATAACAGTGATGACTTGACGCACTTTGAAAGCCAATATATGTGCACTAGAATTAACCATTAAGTCACTCTTTCTACCTACTCTTTTTAGACCTTAAGTGTTTTCAATCTGCATGTCTATTTAGGAAACATCAGGTAAAAGAAGCCTAACAAATCTGTGACATCGTAAGCACCAGGATTTTCTCAGTTCGCGTGGCGTTGAAAGATACGCCCATGACAAATGCTTCATGTCAAAAGTTGGCTCTCCATTAAATCCCATCAAATGCCATGCATCATTATTCTCGTCACCTATCGATGAACTTGGGAGAGGAGTAATTTAGTACCACTTCATTTGCAAGGTTGTAAACGGTACAAGGCCTCCTGACCGGACATCACTCTCATTTATATGAATTAGATTGAAACCTAGCTTATCTCTTAACTCATTTGCCTAAGCAGTATCCAACTGAAATTCAGACAAAGAAAAGAACACATCCGCTTTCAGACACCCTTGGAGATCCAAGAGCTCGCAAGCTGCCGCCGTTGAGAGCATGTCGCGGCAATTCCTACTCATGATCTTCATTGCTTCTTCCCCAAACAAATAACCTCTAGGAAACAAACAATACACAAGCAAAAAGATTATGACATCACATCACCTCACAACTTCACCACCTCCAATCCGTGAGGGACCGAATTATCCCATGTAGCATAAAAAACTTTCACGCCATGCTCCTCCGAACAAGATGAAGGAACAAAAAAAATGAATACGCTGTTAATGGCCAGGAAAATCGCAGGAGGGAAGGATATACAAGCCACGACAACCTAAGGGGCACCGCTTTGAAAAAAAAACATTGGCTTCCGCGCTGCCGCCGGACCGGCAAACCCTAGCCTCCTGGTATTCGTCTCAATTGAAGAAAAAAATGCTTTGTATGTCTATGACATTACACCTTTTCTTCCGAGCGAGCCAATTGGTTAAAAATAGGGACAAACGCTAGCGGCGCAACAATCAAAGCTAGCGGACGAGGGGGGTCGAGCGAAGGAAAATTAACGGGCGTTAGCCCAGGCGAATCGGTCGTGAGCCACTTCCCCTAACTGATGCACAAGGCACTGTTTAGGAGGTCTCTCCTCAGGGAAATTCACATTTGTGTCATAACTGGGCCACCTTTTTTGTTATCCTCCATGTCACTCTTTGCTAGCAAGGGGTGTCGGTTTGTATTGGCTTGGTCCTTTTTCTGTACTTTTTTTATTTCTTGAACGGTTCTCTTAGGATTGATGCTTTACTTTTTTTAATCGCTTTTCTTCCTTTCTTTCATGATTGTTGTACTGTTTTTCTATTTTTTTCTTTGTTTCTTGCTCGGTTTCCTCGGTTTCTACTTTTCTTTCTTCGCTTTTCTCTGTTATTTTTGTTTTCTTTGCTTCCTCTATAGGTTTCACCGTTTCATCTTTTGCATTAGTTTTCTTTGGTTTTTGTTTTCTTTCTTTTTATTTTTCATTTTTCTTTATTTTCCTTGTTTATCTGTCAATTTTTATTGGTTTCTTTTTTCTTCAACACGCATCTACCTTATTTCAGTATACAATATAAATTTTTAGTGTACGCTTGAAATATTTATTTGATACACATTGAACATTTTTCAACTACACGATGTACATTTCTCATTTTAATTTATGCTTTGAATTTTTTTAATACATGATCAACATTTTTTCAAAGACACGTGAACATTTTTTATGATAGTAAACATCTTTATATACGTGAATATTGTTTTACATTGTATAAACTTTTGTAGATGTTTCCAGTACACAAAAGAATTACGTACACGTTAAAGATTGTTTTATATGCCTTAAACATTTTTCAAAGACAAGACGTATAATTTTAATTTAATACTTCCTCCATCCGGAAAAATACTTGTCGGAGAAATGAACGTATCTAGATGTATTTAATTTCTAGATACATCCATTTTCATCCATTTATGTGACAAGTATTTTCGGACGGAGGGAGTACATGTTCTGTACAGTTTTTTCAATACAATGTAAAATAATTTCAAACACAGGTTGAACATTTTATGTTAAACATTTTTTTGAACACATGAACATTTTTTTTAGATGTCACAAACATATTTTTGAAATGCAAGAATATTTCTTTAAAACGTCACCTACATTTTTTTAATGGGAGAAAACATTTTCCAGAATACTTCACTTATATTTCCCAAATACATGATGACCATTTTTTTTTGGTATACATGTTTTGAACATTTTCTACAACAATTATTCTTCATTTTTGGAAAACATGTTGAATATTTTTTAGAATGATACGAGATATCACTGACATATTTTAAATTGTATAACCATTTTACAAAAAGGTCAAAAATATATTGTTGAAACCTGTGGACTTTTCTTAAATATCACATTCATTATTTTTAAGTATGAAGCATTTTTCAAAATTAAGCTAATATTTTTCTTACATTTGTATAAATAGCTTGTTAAAACATGATAGGCATATTTTTGAAACGCCTGAATATTTAGTAGAATCATACAAAAAAATTCTAGAATTTCGTGAAAATGTTTGTAAAGATGTGACAATCATTCTTTTAAAGCGTGTGAACATTTTCTAAATGTCACAAGCATTTTTCTGAAAGCTGTCGATATTTTTTTGTGTGGTACGAACATTATTTTTGAATGGTACAAGCAATTTAGAAAATAATGTGAAGTAATTTTCAAAATTGTACTCCCTCCATCCCGAAATACTTGTCAGAGAAATATATAAAATGCCTGTATCTATAACAAAAATATGTGTAGATACATCCATTTCTCTGGCAAGTATTTCCGGGTGGAGGGAGTATATTTTAAAACTTTGGAATACAAAAAAGGAAAGACGTGCGAAAATGTAGGAAAGTAAATAATATATGCTTGAAAGGACGCACGCCTCTGTTGGGCTGGTCCCATTATGTGCGACACTACTGGCGAACGCACCTTGCAATTCACTACAAGAGAGAAGCTGGGCTATTCCTATTTGGCGCATCAGGCACCCATTACTATGCACTCCGTCGGTCCCAAAATATAAGAACATTTCAAGTGTACACTAAAAATCTATAATGTGTACCGAAAAACCTACCAATAAAAATCAACTGATTCAGGGAAGTTTCCAGAACCAAATAGGTGTGAAAAAACACAAGTGATCCGTAAAATGGGCCTGGTGTTTTCCTACTGTGCACTGGGAATCGCTTCAACGAGTTCGAAGCTTGAGTCGCTGAATGCCAGACATAGGCACGCCCTAACCTTGCAGCCAATCCTTTTTGTCACATGGTTCGCTGGTTAGCGACCACCCATGCACCCCCTAATCCCTGCATACACATTTTTGGGTCGGGCCAAACAGGTTTTTGCAGGTCTTTTAGAAGGTTAGGATCTAGAACCTTCCCTCACAAGTTTTTTTTTCTATATCTTCTTTGCGAGTCTTTTAAGCTTTTTACCATTTCGTTTTTAAATTTTTGTTTTATTTTATTTTGTCCTTTCTGTGTTGTCCTTTCTTTTTTAATGATTTTCCGAGCATTTTTTTGTTACTAATTTTTTTATTTAAATCATAAATATTTTCCAAAATCATGAACATTTTTCAGTTTCATGAACATTTTCTTACATAATGCTGAATTTTTTAAATTGCGGAACTTTTTGTAGAAATGTGTGAACATTTATTTCAATTATTTATCATTTTTTTGCATTCATAAACATTTCCCACCAAATTTTAGATATTTTTTATTCAATTGCGAATATTTTTCCGAAACATGTGAATATGTTTTAGAATTAGCAAACATGTTTGAATTGACAAACAATAGTATTTGGGAAAGAAAATTGGAATTCATTAAATTTTATCTGATGAACATTTTTTTGTAGTATGCGCATTGTTTTTCAAAGCTATGAACATTTAATCAGAAATCATTTTTCGAATTGACAATCTTTTTCTGTATTTGTCAGAATTTTATTTTATTTTGTGAATATATTTAGAAAAGAAAATCATGAAAATTTTACGATCCGTGAAAGAATTGTTTGTTGATTCAAAAAAAGTTCTAAAATATATAAAAATTTCACAAAACTGACTAATTTTGCCAATTCATTTTTTTTGAAGTTGGAAACTGATCCTCAATCTTAAAAATGTTCGTGTATTTAAAAAATTATGGTTAACTAAAAAATGTTCATTAATTTGAAAATTTTCATGAAATTAAAATGGTTTGCAATTTAGAAAATAATAAATAATTTAAAAATAAACACATGAGTTCGGATAGATAATCTTTGTCAATTCAAAAAAAAACACAAAATTAAGAAAGTTTTTAAATTCCAAAAAATTCAATAATTTGAAAAGTGATATCATATATAAAACTGTTAATAAATTTCAAAATTGGATATAAATTTTTAAAGAAGAAAATATAAACAAACAAAAACTACTCATTTTTGTCTAGAACCTTCCAAGGGGTCATACTTTGTGTAAAACAGGAGGGTCTAGAAGCTTGTTGAAACAAAGGGTCATACGGTTTTCTTTTAGTCCACTAGTGCTGCCGTTGGCCCCCGCACGCCTAACCTTTTTAAAATGGGGCGGCCCAAGATCGTGTGATAGAAAGTGATTCGCCCAGAACGGTCGCTATGTGCGATATATACGAAATCACTTTATACTCCGTTAAAAAGGTCACTCTCACCTTTTCTCGTGTTGACAAGTGGCGCACTACATGTTCGCCACTTGACGCAACCTGTAAGCTTTTCTCTTCTTTCATAGGTTCGTTTTTACAAAATGTTTTATCTCTTAAACTGCTCGTCCAAATCACGAATCGTTTTCACCCTTGGATTTTGACGTCGAGATATTTGAAACGAGATCCAATGTTAATAGGTTTCAGCAAAAAAATCTATGGAAAAAAAATCAGAAAACACTGAAAAGAGAAAAAATAACGGAACAAAAACCGTAAAGAACAAAATAATAAAAAGACGGAAAATCGGGAAAATTCAAAAAAAAACGACAAGCACAATTGTGCATTTTCACTTTTTTTTGGAAGCATGCTTTACCTTTTTGGAAATCATGGTTGTGCTTTTTGTGGAAGTACAAACTATACTTCTCATTTTTGAAAAGCATAGTTGTGCTTCTCGTGAAGGCACGGACTTTGCTTTTTCCGTTTTCAGGGAAGCATAGGCTGGTCTTCTCGCGAAAGCACATACTTTTCTTTTTCTGGTAAGCATAGATGTGCTGCTTACAGAGGCATTGCTTCACGAAAAAGATCATTAAAACTTAGAGAAAATCAAGCAAAAACAAAAAAAAGCAAATAAAACCTAAAAACGTATGAAAAAACATAAAATCCCGAGGGATGCCCAGCGCGCAATACGTGACGGCGGCTGGACACAGCTCTTGACGCGCTCCCAAGCCAAGAAAATGACCTCCGCAACAGCCCTCCAGAGATGCCCTTAATTAAGTTGCTCCCTGATACATACTCCCTCCGTCCCATAATATAAGAATGTTTTTTACACTAGTGTAGTGTTAAAACCGTTCTTATATTTTGGGACAGAGGAGTATCATTCAAGCACGCACCCTGCTCGCTAGTTGCGTTCAATAGTCTCTACACCGCAAAGGAGAATCCCCACTGGGTTGGCCCAGTGGCGAGAAAATATTAAGTAAGTGGAAGTGTAGCTATCTTTTCCTAGTAGTTTTTTGGTTTTGGGGCTGAGCTCGCCAGTTTTCATTTAAAAAATTAGGAAAAAGTTATTTCTAAAAACAATTAGTTATAGAAAAATGAACACTTTTGAAGGTCAAGATTTATTTTTGAAAACAACATTTTTATAAACACAAACATTTGTTGAAACACATGAACATTTCTCAAAAATATGAAAGGAAATTAGAAAGAGACATTACTTGAAAAACACAAATTTGTTGAGAAAACGGAATATTGTGGAAAATATGAACATTTTCCATAAGGAAACCATTTTTGAAAGCTGAACTTTTTAAATAAAAATATCATTTTCTGAATAACACGAACATTTTCTAGTAACATGGACGTTTTTGAAAGAGATCATTTTTTAAAATAAAGAACACTTTTGAATTTTTTATAATATTTGATTTTTTTATATCAAACATTTCTAGCATGAATAATAAACATTTATCATGATTTAAGGAAATAAATAATAACTCTATTATTGCCTCTAGGGCATATTTCCTTTAGTTTGGTGGCATGGCAAACAATTTGCAGACTAACTTGCTTTGGAGGTTTGGGAGTCAAGAACTTAAAGTTGCAAGGCCTGGTCATGAGAGTGCGATGGGAATGGTTGAGGAGGACAGATCTCACTCGTCCTTGGCAAGGTCTACAACTCATGGTGGATCAAGAGGCTAGAGCAGTTTTTGATAGTATGGTGCTAATAAAGGTAGGAGAAGGTAGTAGGGTCCTGTTTTGGACTGACAAATGGCTGCATGGGTTCGCAATTGGTGACGTAGCTCCCCTGATTGCTAGAATGGTGGATGCGAGGATCAAAAGGAAGAGAACAGTGCAACATGCTATGATGGAGGGAGCTTGGTTACATGACATCAGAGATGCGCTCTCCTTCATGGCTCACTTGCAACTAATTCACCTGTAGCAGGCTATTGCAACGGTCGACATGGATGTCTTGCAAGATGATCAGTTTACTTGGCCTTGCGACGCTTCGGGAAAATACACCACGAAGTCGACCTACAGTCGGCTATGTCAGGGCTTGACGCGTTTTGCCACAGCCAAGCGCATCTGGCGTAGCTGGGCGCTTGGTTGGCTTCGCAAAACCAGATATGGACGTCTGATCAGCGGGCGCGCCATGGGTTGCAGGATGCTCCTTCGGCGTGCTACACGTGCTGCCAAGAGGAGGATAACGTGGATCACATCTTGGCACAATGTGTCTTTGCGAAGCAAGTATGGCATGGATGTTTCGAGTACTTGCAAGTCAACTTACACATTCCGAGCCAAGATGACTCCTTCATGGAATGGTGGGGAAGGACACGGGTTACTTTACAGGGGTTGGACAAGCGAGGTCTCGACTCCTTCATCACTGCGACAACACGACAGCTTTGGAAGCAAAGGAACGCGAGGGTGTTCAATCGGGTCGACCAGATCAGAACGCCGGCTAATCTAGTGCACCAAATCTTTGAGCATATCAAGTTATGGAAACTTGCCGGAGTAGGAGTTGTGGGTTTAGCTAGATTCCTAAGAGAGTAGGATTTTTCTCTTCCTCCGTTGGAGTTGGTGTAATCGTGACGATGTTCGCATCCGTCACGACTCTTGTAAAAATTGTCTCTTTTCTCTATAAAAATACGGTACGCCTTTGGCGTACTCTTGAAAAAAAAGGCACGTCAAAGACGACTAGAAGCAACCCGTCTTTATCGTGGTAAACGTGCAACCAAACCATGCAAACCGAGCTACGTCGTGATCATATTTATATGCGCGTGCAGTTTTCTTCGTAAAACCCACGATCTTAGTTGATTCTAGACATTTGTGTCAAGAAAACAAACAAATATTTAGTATTTCGTCAAAAAATTATAATCATAAGCAGGCGGTCCAATTTTCTCAAAACAGAGAAGAACAAGAAAAAAACAGAGAAGCATATGTGTCTCCCGGCCCAACCGCACAAAGGCTCAAGGAACCGTCTTGGCACGCACCGCTTTGCGCTTGCCCACCCTCTCCAAACATACCACGCCTCTCCGCCACCTTCGGGAAGCCACAAGCACAACGCACAGCCCATCCACCACCGATCGCCATGGCGCTCCTCCTCCGGTGCACAGTCTGGCTCGCTCTCTGAGCCCCGCACGCCTACTCCGTCGCCGCTGTGGGAACAGCGGCGCCTGTGCCGTACGGCAGCGGCGCCAAGGTCCAAAGTGACGGAGTTCATGGTGTCCAAGGTGGACGACCTGATGAACTGGGCACGGCGGGGCTCCATCTAGCCCATGATGGTCGGCCTTGCCTGTTGCGCCGTGGAGATGATGCACGCGGGCGCCTCCCACTATGACTTTGTCCGCTTCGGCGTCATACCTTCCGCCCCTCGCCGTGCCATTCCGACCGCATGATCTTCACTGGCACGCTCACCAACAAGATGGTGCCCGCGTTCCGCAAGTCCGTATACATATGCATATCACCTTTATTTCCCATTTCTTTCACTTTTCGCAGGGCACGAACATTTCTAGCCTACAATATTTGTTTGCGCATGCACATTTCTTCGTACCCCGATTTATTGCGTGCTACTCTCTCCGTTTCTAAATATAAGTCTTTTTATAGATTTTAATATGATGTATGTGGACATAGTTTAAAGTGTAGATTCACTCATTTTGCTTGGTATCCCGATTTATTGCGTGCTACTCCCTCCGTTCCTAAATATAAGTCTTTTTAAAGATTTTAATATGATGTATATTGACTCATTTTTCTTTGTATGTAGTCCATATTGGAATCTGTAGAAGATTTATATTTAAGAACGAAGGGAGTATTAATCAAATTTCTGCTATTTCTGCTATTTGCATGGCTATTTGCAAGGGGAGTATCGCTTGATGATTTTTCCTTTCCGCTGACTGGTTGCCTGCCTATCAGACCGCAGGAAATGAGGCGGACGACCCAGGCGACTGCGGCGGTGCCCGCGGCGCCCACCGCGGCCTTGACGCCGGCGTTCGCCTCTGGTGCGGGGCACGTCGGTGGGAGGTTTTGGGCCCTCGCGGAGTCGGATGCGGAGGAGGAAGACGACGCCGAAGACGCCGGAGGTCTACTCGCCAACGCCGTCGTCTGTTATCTGTGAGGCGTTCGATCCGGGATATTCTGAAGAAGAGGTGGCTGCGATCGTGGATGGCGTCGTGCCGGTCGATGATCCGGCGAGGCAAGGACTGCGGCCAGAAGACAAAATTGAGATAGTTCGGCGCATTGTACATCGACGAACGACGGCGGCTGCGATCCGGCCTTGGAAGGGGCCGATCCCTAAGGTTACTCTTCCTAAACCGACGTTGTCAGATTTTATTACGGAGGGTTCGTGGAAGATAGTGAAAAGGAAGAAGAACCGGCGATCGCCGGCGGCGCAGGCGCCGGCGCCGGAGATCGACCGCCTGGCTACGATCCGGAATCAGCGGATCGTGCGTTTGAGAGGGATCTTGGGCCGAGATGTCAATCTGCTTGTGGGTGGGCCGGTTCTGAGTGAACCGGGCCAGACGGCTGCTGGGCCTGTGATCGCCGGGTATGAGGCCCGAGGCGAACCGGCACGTACGTCTACACCCCCATGCATAGACAATACGATCTGGTGTCCATCGATACGGTCTAGGGTTCGAGGTACAGGGCGCCAGCCGACCTTCTGCGATCGCGGTGGTGCGCGTGCTAGGCGCATCCCGCCTCTCCGAGGTATGGCGGGGAGAGGGGTGCCCGCTGCCAACGTCGCCGCATCGGGCGCTGCGGGCCGCGGAGGGCCGGCGCCGACGGCTGCAGGTGGCCGCGGCGGTGGTGGCACGCTGGCGGGGACGGGAAGCCGCGGCGCGGGTGTGCCGCTTGGCGCCGGCCGAGGTGGTGCGCCACCGCGCCCAGGTGGTACCGGCCGCGCGGCACCGGTCGTCGGCGGCCAAGCGCCAGTGGGTGCCGCAACCATGGCTGGCCAGGCTGGCCGTGGGGTTGCTGCGGCAGGTGTTCGGCCCTCCGCGCCGGTGGGGATGACGCCGGCTGCGGGGCGGGGTGGACCTAGGCCTCCAGTGCCGTCTCATGGGGCGGTGGCGGGCCGGGGTGCCCCGACCACGAGGCCGCCTCCCCCGGCTGCTAATGGACAGCGTCCGGTAGCGACTCAGGCAGGAGCTCGACCGCCGCACTTCGTGGCACGGCAGACGAACAACTCGATGACGCCGGTTTTGCAGCAGGCACAGGCGCCGCAGGTCTCTGCTGGTACGGATGTTCATGCGGCACCCCGCGGGCAGTGGGGTGATGATGGCTATAACGCTTATGGAGAAGGACACCACCGGGGATCCTCGTCTACGGGTGGTGGACGGGGATATGCCTGGCAGAGCGATGGCTCGGCAGAGAGGCCTTTCTTGGGGCCGACAGGCGGTTTTGTCGAAGGGGCTTCTGGACCAGCTCATCGTAACCGAGGCGGTTTCCGTGGCAATTGTGGTGGCCGCGGTGGTCGAGGGGGTCGTTACCGCCCTAGGCAGCATCATATTACCGTCGATGAGACGGTGGTCCACGCTGTTACTGAGGAGTCAGGGCTATCTTGCCAGGCTATGGAGGTGGTCTCGGAACTGGCGGCGGCGGAGGTTCCTGTTGCGGTTGAGACTCAGCCTATGTTGGTGGAGGCTTCTGACACAACTGAGATGGACAGGGCTGCAAAGTTTGCCAAGAAGGAAAGAATGCTATGTTATCGATGTGGTGATAAGGGCCATTTTATTGCTGAATGTGTGGCTCTTTTATGTGACACTTGTGGTAGGCCTGCACACGAGTCTGGAGCTTGTCCGATGTTACGGGAGCAGACACCGAGCCTTATGACGTATGGTGTGTTTTGTTCTGAGCTCACGTTTTTTGAGTCGCCGACTGAGAGGGAGGTTCCTCAAGAGGTGCACAGTATGACAACTGGGGTGGTAAAAATGACTAGAGGTCAAGTGTCTGAGGCCCAGATTATTCAGCGACTCCGGGAGCTGGCGCCTGGAGACTTCCATTGGGAGCTTGTCAGGCTGGAGACCAACTTATTCAGGGTTCAGTTCCCGACTGTGGAGGATTTACAGAGGTTGCCGAGCTTTGGGATGTGTAAGGTCCCAGGTACGGAGGCCATTCTTGAGTTCCAGGAGTGGAAGCTGGTTGAGCCTCAGGGTAAACCCCTTACCCAGGCCTGGCTGCGCTTTTCGGGAGCGCCTTCCGCGCTACTGCAGGATGCCAGGGTTGTTGCTAGTCTGGGGATCATGGTGGGAAAGACCGAGCGAGTAGATACACTACTAGGGAAAATGGGATTGCTCGTCTTTTAGTCAGTATTTTGGACATTGACTTCGTGCCGGACGTGGTTAAGTGGGCTTTTCGTGGTCAGGTATACAGCCTTGAGATTGAATTTGAGGATGATAGTCTCTTTGCCGAGGCTCCGGCAGCCACTGGTGACGATATGAGCGAGGGTGATGATGATACGACTGGTAAGGAACCACCGGGCGATGAGCCTAGGTCTGAGTTGGGCAAGAGGCCGGATTCGACTGCTAAGGCAGCAGGAGGAGGGTCGGCACCTAATACATCTGTGCCGTCGACCACTTTGAGATTTGGTTCCTTTGGTCCCGCCTCTGCACCTCCGGGGCTTTGGAGCGAGTGGGTGGAGTCTCTTGAGGAGTTTGAGCACTCTCTACCGGCGTTGGACTTTGAGGACGCGGGTGTGGAGGGGTCTGGTGTGTCTGCGAGGCTGGAGATCGTGGTCTCGCCGTCTTCGGTCTGTGGTGACGTGGCTGAGTTGCAGGAGGTTGGTCCGCTCCTGTCAGAGGGTTCGGAGCAGGGTGCTTTGGCGACCCCATCTCTTCTTCTTCCCGAGGAGGTTACCGGGAGGGATGACGGGCCTACGGTAGGGGGGTCGGGGCAGGTCGCCTCCGCACCTCCTACGCCTGTTGCTGGGACGGCACTGCAGGTGGCTGGACCGGCTCCACGGGAGGGCTTGAGGCGGGCGGCCTCAAGGCCCTCTTCGCCTTCGGGGCCCGACGGGAGTGCCCCGGTCGCGACATCGTCGGGCTCTCCGGACAGGCGGTCCAGAGTGGCTGGGGGGCGGAGGCAGGTGGCCTTTGCCTCCCCAGTAGCTGACGCTGCGCTCTCACCTGGTCATGGCGACCGGGTGGATGTTCGGGGAGTGACAGGCGGTTGCTCCCCAGATAAATTCTCGAGGGAGGAGGTCATTCAGTTTGGCGGGATCCCGGACCAGGCGTCTGAGGGCCGACATGAGTTGTTGGCTTCAGGGCGATCCGGAGGTTGACGACATGCAGCAGCGCTGTGCCGTGAGGGCGGCAAAGCTTCGTGACGTCCAGGTCACTACTAGTATGTCCGTGAACACTTCCAATACTATTTTGCATTTTTCGAATGATCAAATTGTGGATAAGACAAACCAATTAGGAATTTCACTTGGTAGTAATGAGGGTGAAGTTACTAATTCTATTAACGATTTGCTTGATCTAGAAGCCGAGAGGGCCTTAGAAATGATTCGTAACTTAGCTGCTGTCAAACCGATGAACGATTCAGAGATTGATGCCTTGGGAGTTCGAATACTTGATAATTTTTGTGATGACCTCGCACCGCCCCTCCAGGAGCCGGAGGAGGAGGACGAGGATGTCGGTCTGGAAGAGGTTAGATCGCCAGTTACGGGCAGTTTGGACCGGGTGGGCCCGACCAGCCCTAAGCGCAAGTGGAAGCGCAAAATATACCCAATGTCCACGGTCCGTAGGAGCGCTAGGATCCGCACGGCTAAAAAATTTCATGATGAGATATGAGAGGAATCTTCTGGAATAGCATAGGTCTTAAGGACTTGGCTAAAAGGAGGTTCCTGGCGGAGGCATCCATTGAGCATAGATTGGACTTTATTGCCGTATCGGAAACGGGTAGAGCAAATTTCTCACCTCAATTTCTCAATACGTTGTAGGGGGGTATTGAGTTTGACTGGCATTGTCTTCCGCCGAGAGAACGGTCGGGTGGAATCTTACTTGGTGTTAGATGTGACTCTCTCGAAGTTCGCAGTGTGGTCATGGGGGATTTTGCTGTTAAGTTCAGGATGCGGTCCAAAGTTGATGGGTTCGACTGGGCTTTGGTGGCGGTGTATGGGGCGGCGCAGGCAGAGCTCAAACCTGACTTTTTGGCTGATCTCGTTAGAGTATGCGGGTCTGAGCAGCTCCCAATACTGGTTGGGGGTGATTTTAATATCATTAGAAGACGCGATGAAAAGAATAATGACAATTTTGATGGGAGATGGTCATTTATGTTTAATACTATTATTGAAAGCTTATATTTGAGAGAGATTGAGCTTTCAGGGAGGAAGTTCACCTGGGCTAACGCGTTGCCAAATCCAACGTTCGAGAAGTTGGATCGGGTTCTGGCTAGTGTTGCTTGGGAACAGAAGTTTCCCTTCGTAACGGTGCAAGCTCTATCCCGCGGCATTTCTGATCACACACCCCTGCTGCTCGACTCTGGTGGGGCTACCTATTCAGGTAACAAGAATTCTCTTTTGAGCTGGCGTGGTTTGAAAGAGAAGGATTCTTGGATCTTGTAGCCAGAGAATGGGCTAAAGATGCATGAGGTAGGAATGCCCTTGAGCGCTGGTAGAACAAGATTAGGCACCTCAGAAGTTTCCTTCGGGGGTGGGCTAAACATCTAGGTGGAATGTATAAGGTGGAGAAGGAACGACTCCTTTCCCTTATCCAAACCTTAGATATAAGGGCAGAAACTACGATTCTGTCAGCCCCCGAGCTTCATATCAAGCATGAGGCTGAGGTGAGGCTGAAAGAGTTACTCCGTGAGGAAGAATTAAAGTGGGCGCTGCGGGCAAAGGTGACAAAAGTTGTCCAGGGGGATGCGAACACTCAGTTCTTCCACATGATTGCCAATGGCAAGCACCGGAAGAAGAGAATTTTCCAGTTAGAACAAGATGAGGGTACAATAGTCGGTCAGGACAACCTGAAGCTTTACATTACTGAGTACTATAAACGTCTGTTCGGACCACCAAAGGAGAACTATGTGTCCCTGGATGAGTCTAGGGTTCACGATATCCCTCAACTTACTGCTGTGGAGAACGATGTATTAACTGCCCCTTTCTCGGAAAAGGAGGTTTTCGAGGCTATCTCCAAGATGAAGTGTAATAAGGCACTGGGGCCGGATGGTTTCCCGGCTGAGTTTTACAAGAAGTGTTGGCATATTATCAAAGGGGACCTGATGCCGATGTTCCATGATTTGTTCTCGGGACATTTGTAGCTTTTCCAACTTAATCTTGGAACGATAACTTTGTTGCCTAAAAAAACTGATGCCGTGAGAATTGAGCAATTTCGGCCCATCTGCCTTTTGAATGTCAGCTTCAAGATCTTTACCAAGGTTGGAACGATCAGGCTCATGCAGATTGCGCACACAGTTGTGCAACCTTCTCAAACGGCGTTCATGCCGGATAGGAACATCCTCGAAGGGGTTGTGGTCCTTCATGAAACGCTTCATGAAATTCATACGAAAAAACTAGATGGTGTTATTTTCAAAGTGGATTTCGAGAAGGCTTATGATAAAGTCAAATGGCCGTTCCTCCAACAGGCTTTACGGATGAAGGGCTTTGATGAGCTCTGGCGACATCAGGTGGAAACATTCACGCAAAAAGGTAGTGTTGGCATTAAAGTTAATGATGACATAGGTCATTACTTCCAAACGCACAAGGGTTTGAGACAGGGTGACCCGATGTCGCCTATTCTGTTCAATATTGTGGTTGATATGTTAGCGATCCTGATTGGGAGGGCCAAGGAGGCCGGTCAGGTGGAGGGATTGGTGCCTCATCTGGTTGATGGTGGTCTGTCCATCCTGCAATACGTTGATGATACAATCATTTTCATGGAACACGATTTGGCAAAAGCGAGGAACATGAAGTTAGTGTTATGCCTTTTTGAACAATTGTCAGGGCTGAAGATTAATTTCCATAAAAGCGAGTTGTTCTGCTTTGGTAGAGCCAAAGACGATCAAGAAGCATATACACAATTGTTTGGTTGCGAAGTTGGGGCTCTACCTTTCACGTATCTTGGTATTCCAATACACCATCGTAAGCTAACAAATCGTGAGTGGAAGTGCATCGAGGATCGTTTTGAGAAGAAACTTAGTTGCTGGAAAGGAAAACTCATGTCTTATGGAGGCCGGTTAATTCTGATTAACTCGGTGCTCACGAGTTTACCTATGTTTCTCTTATCTTTCTTCGAGGTCCCAGTGGGGGTTAGGAAGAGGCTAGACTTCTATCGTTCCCGCTTCTTTTCGCAGAGTGATGAGTCTAAGAGGAAGTACAGATTGGCCAAATGGGACATTATTTGTCGACCAAAGGACCAAGGGGGACTTGGGGTTGAAAATCTTGAAGTCAAGAACAAATGCCTGCTTAGTAAGTGGCTGTTTAAGTTGTCTTCTGAGACAGAGGCAACTTGGGCGCAGATTCTACATAGTAAATATCTGCACTCAAAGACTTTATCCCAGGTTACTCTGGGACCTACAGATTCGCCGTTCTGGAAAGGGCTTATGAGGGTTAAAGCCGCTTTCTTCAACAGAATGAGATGTATTGTTGGTAATGGCGATAATACGCGTTTCTGGGAGGATGCGTGGCTTGGTGACGCGCCATTGGCTACACAATATCCGACACTATATCGTATTATTCAGCATAGGGATACTCTCGTTGCCACGGTGATGCAGTCTATGCCTCTAAACATTCAGTTTAGGAGGGTGCTTGTCGGGTCTCGATGGGAGGCATGGCTTCACTTGGTCCGTAGGCTGGTGGAAGTTCAGCTAAATCCTCAGCCCGATCAGTTGTATTGGAAGCTAACTAGAACTGGGGTATTCACGGTTAAATCGATGTATGTTGATATCATTAATTCTGCTGTGATACCTACTTCCAAGGAGGTCTGGAAAGTTAAGGTACCTTTGAAGATTAAAGTGTTTATGTGGTTTGTGCATAAGCAAGTTATTCTTACTAAGGACAATCTAGTTAAGCGCAACTGGACAGGATCTACTAGGTGTAGTTTCTGTGATAGGGATGAGACCATCAAGCACTTATTTTTTGACTGTCCGTTGGCACGAGGGTTGTGGCGCTCCGTGCAAATTGCCTTTAATATTACTCCTCCGACATCGGTAAACACGTTATTTGGGGCGTGGTTGTTGGGATTGAGTCCAAAACAGCCAAACACATCCGTATAGGAGTATGTGCGTTATTATGGGCAATTTGGAATTGCAGAAATGATTTGGTTTTTAACAGAACAACAAATACTCATTTTTTGCAGGTGTTATTCCGAGCTACAACACTGATCCGTACGTGGTCATTACTCACTCCGACGGAGGCCAGGGAGCGTTTGGTTACTGGATCTGTCCGGTGGGAGACGGTAGCGCGGGATATCTTCAACCGGTTTGGATGGCGATCATGTAATAGGATAGGCATTTAGTTTTACCTATCTGTTTTCATGCCAGCCGGTTGTGGCTTTTGTGGTTTCTGCTTTGCAGTTGACGCTCTATGTGAGCTAGTCCCTGCTTTTGTTCCATTACTGTAAGACCTTGTTGAGACCTTGATTACTTTTTAATAATAGAGGCCGTATGCATCGTTCTGATGCAGAGGCCGGGGAATTCCCCCTTTTCGAAAAAAAATGGTATAGCATGTAGCATTGATTTGCTTGTATCGTCCTAGTATGTGTTTATGATTTATTTTGGTGAGTTATCCCCTAGACGATAGCAGATCCCATGTAGTAGTACCATGTAATATTAATTTGCTCGGAAGCTTATGCTATATATATATGAGGATGGTACCATTCATTGTTCCTCGCATCTATCTAAAAAAATAGTACCATTCATTGTTCCTCGCATCTTTCGTCAAGTCCTTCCCATGTTACGTGTCGATCGGCTCCACTTCTTTTCGTTAATGCCCTCTCATCTGGATGGCCGATATGCGCTGGAATTCGATCGAGTCCCAGCCCATCAGACTACGAGGTCCACAGCAGCCATGGCGAACGACCCAGACGGTAGCCAACCGCCCCACGAGTAGTCCGTCGTTCACGTCACCTTCTCTCCCACGTCCCAACCCCACCATTCCTCATCATCGACGCCATTCTATTTCTTCTCACTACCGTGGTCGACGGAATCAATGCCCTAATTGCTGGCTCCTTCAACTAGGGGCGCTGGAGGCTGGCGCGAGCAAACGATGCACAACATATTTCTTCTTTTTGAAAATTGACAGGTGAAGATCTGTCGTGGTGGTGTATGCGAAATCAATCAAAGATAACAACCGGCATCTTTACATCCATGCATGGCAGAGAATCGGTGCAATTAAAATAAGAGTTAGCTGGTGTGCAAATAAAGAGGCAATGCATTGTATACATGAGTTGATCTTTTGATTACATCTAGGACAAGGTGCACTTGGATAGATCAACCGGGAGTACTGCAGCTTAGGTTGTCACACAATGGAACGCTAGAAATCATTGCGGGAGCCGGAAAGCTAAACCAGTTACGCTAGGAGTACTGCAGGTTAGATTGGCACACGCCATTTGAAAAACATTGCGGGAGCAAGGAAGCCAAGCATGATGGAGACCGATGACTGAAAATAGTTACATATGCTAGAGATTAACTCCCCTAATTGGCAGGTCCATGCCACCAACGCCAACTCATCCCTAAACTCCTCATCGTCATGCCACTCTAGGATGGAACCCATACATCAATGAATCATAAATGGATCAATGGGACAAACCTGAAAAGTTCAGATTCCCTACATTAGAATTTGTTCTTTCAAAGGGGAGCTCATCATCGAGATGCTCCCTTCACTTCAAAGGTTGCTGCGCGGTTTTGTTTTTCGCGTTTACAAATAATTGTCGTCTCTGCGCCTAAACTAGAGGCCTTGCGCGAATTTTGTGATACGCTTGATGAATCCAAAATCATGTTTGGCTCTATAGTTATTCAGGTACTGTATATTATCATATACTCTTTTTGTATCATAAGCTGCATTCATTCGAGCGCGGAAGTTTTATATCATCTATATTTTTTGTACTAATATTATATTTTGTGCTCAGTGAAGGGATTGTTCATAGATATAGCCTATCAACGGTGATGAATTCTCTCAAGATCTGATGTATCATGATGAAATGTTTTGATCTGGATAAGGTTATTGGCTTGATGTGATGCTTTCCATGCCTAAAGAATTTGTATATAACAGTGATGACTTGACGCACTTTGAAAGCCAATATATGTGCACTAGAATTAACCATTAAGTCACTCTTTCTACCTACTCTTTTTAGACCTTAAGTGTTTTCAATCTGCATGTCTATTTAGGAAACATCAGGTAAAAGAAGCCTAACAAATCTGTGACATCGTAAGCACCAGGATTTTCTCAGTTCGCGTGGCGTTGAAAGATACGCCCATGACAAATGCTTCATGTCAAAAGTTGGCTCTCCATTAAATCCCATCAAATGCCATGCATCATTATTCTCGTCACCTATCGATGAACTTGGGAGAGGAGTAATTTAGTACCACTTCATTTGCAAGGTTGTAAACGGTACAAGGCCTCCTGACCGGACATCACTCTCATTTATATGAATTAGATTGAAACCTAGCTTATCTCTTAACTCATTTGCCTAAGCAGTATCCAACTGAAATTCAGACAAAGAAAAGAACACATCCGCTTTCAGACACCCTTGGAGATCCAAGAGCTCGCAAGCTGCCGCCGTTGAGAGCATGTCGCGGCAATTCCTACTCATGATCTTCATTGCTTCTTCCCCAAACAAATAACCTCTAGGAAACAAACAATACACAAGCAAAAAGATTATGACATCACATCACCTCACAACTTCACCACCTCCAATCCGTGAGGGACCGAATTATCCCATGTAGCATAAAAAACTTTCACGCCATGCTCCTCCGAACAAGATGAAGGAACAAAAAAAATGAATACGCTGTTAATGGCCAGGAAAATCGCAGGAGGGAAGGATATACAAGCCACGACAACCTAAGGGGCACCGCTTTGAAAAAAAAACATTGGCTTCCGCGCTGCCGCCGGACCGGCAAACCCTAGCCTCCTGGTATTCGTCTCAATTGAAGAAAAAAATGCTTTGTATGTCTATGACATTACACCTTTTCTTCCGAGCGAGCCAATTGGTTAAAAATAGGGACAAACGCTAGCGGCGCAACAATCAAAGCTAGCGGACGAGGGGGGTCGAGCGAAGGAAAATTAACGGGCGTTAGCCCAGGCGAATCGGTCGTGAGCCACTTCCCCTAACTGATGCACAAGGCACTGTTTAGGAGGTCTCTCCTCAGGGAAATTCACATTTGTGTCATAACTGGGCCACCTTTTTTGTTATCCTCCATGTCACTCTTTGCTAGCAAGGGGTGTCGGTTTGTATTGGCTTGGTCCTTTTTCTGTACTTTTTTTATTTCTTGAACGGTTCTCTTAGGATTGATGCTTTACTTTTTTTAATCGCTTTTCTTCCTTTCTTTCATGATTGTTGTACTGTTTTTCTATTTTTTTCTTTGTTTCTTGCTCGGTTTCCTCGGTTTCTACTTTTCTTTCTTCGCTTTTCTCTGTTATTTTTGTTTTCTTTGCTTCCTCTACAGGTTTCACCGTTTCATCTTTTGCATTAGTTTTCTTTGGTTTTTGTTTTCTTTCTTTTTATTTTTCATTTTTCTTTATTTTCCTTGTTTATCTGTCAATTTTTATTGGTTTCTTTTTTCTTCAACACGCATCTACCTTATTTCAGTATACAATATAAATTTTTAGTGTACGCTTGAAATATTTATTTGATACACATTGAACATTTTTCAACTACACGATGTACATTTCTCATTTTAATTTATGCTTTGAATTTTTTTAATACATGATCAACATTTTTTCAAAGACACGTGAACATTTTTTATGATAGTAAACATCTTTATATACGTGAATATTGTTTTACATTGTATAAACTTTTGTAGATGTTTCCAGTACACAAAAGAATTACGTACACGTTAAAGATTGTTTTATATGCCTTAAACATTTTTCAAAGACAAGACGTATAATTTTAATTTAATACTTCCTCCATCCGGAAAAATACTTGTCGGAGAAATGAACGTATCTAGATGTATTTAATTTCTAGATACATCCATTTTCATCCATTTATGTGACAAGTATTTTCGGACGGAGGGAGTACATGTTCTGTACAGTTTTTTCAATACAATGTAAAATAATTTCAAACACAGGTTGAACATTTTATGTTAAACATTTTTTTGAACACATGAACATTTTTTTTAGATGTCACAAACATATTTTTGAAATGCAAGAATATTTCTTTAAAACGTCACCTACATTTTTTTAATGGGAGAAAACATTTTCCAGAATACTTCACTTATATTTCCCAAATACATGATGACCATTTTTTTTTGGTATACATGTTTTGAACATTTTCTACAACAATTATTCTTCATTTTTGGAAAACATGTTGAATATTTTTTAGAATGATACGAGATATCACTGACATATTTTAAATTGTATAACCATTTTACAAAAAGGTCAAAAATATATTGTTGAAACCTGTGGACTTTTCTTAAATATCACATTCATTATTTTTAAGTATGAAGCATTTTTCAAAATTAAGCTAATATTTTTCTTACATTTGTATAAATAGCTTGTTAAAACATGATAGGCATATTTTTGAAACGCCTGAATATTTAGTAGAATCATACAAAAAAATTCTAGAATTTCGTGAAAATGTTTGTAAAGATGTGACAATCATTCTTTTAAAGCGTGTGAACATTTTCTAAATGTCACAAGCATTTTTCTGAAAGCTGTCGATATTTTTTTGTGTGGTACGAACATTATTTTTGAATGGTACAAGCAATTTAGAAAATAATGTGAAGTAATTTTCAAAATTGTACTCCCTCCATCCCGAAATACTTGTCAGAGAAATATATAAAATGCCTGTATCTATAACAAAAATATGTGTAGATACATCCATTTCTCTGGCAAGTATTTCCGGGTGGAGGGAGTATATTTTAAAACTTTGGAATACAAAAAAGGAAAGACGTGCGAAAATGTAGGAAAGTAAATAATATATGCTTGAAAGGACGCACGCCTCTGTTGGGCTGGTCCCATTATGTGCGACACTACTGGCGAACGCACCTTGCAATTCACTACAAGAGAGAAGCTGGGCTATTCCTATTTGGCGCATCAGGCACCCATTACTATGCACTCCGTCGGTCCCAAAATATAAGAACATTTCAAGTGTACACTAAAAATCTATAATGTGTACCGAAAAACCTACCAATAAAAATCAACTGATTCAGGGAAGTTTCCAGAACCAAATAGGTGTGAAAAAACACAAGTGATCCGTAAAATGGGCCTGGTGTTTTCCTACTGTGCACTGGGAATCGCTTCAACGAGTTCGAAGCTTGAGTCGCTGAATGCCAGACATAGGCACGCCCTAACCTTGCAGCCAATCCTTTTTGTCACATGGTTCGCTGGTTAGCGACCACCCATGCACCCCCTAATCCCTGCATACACATTTTTGGGTCGGGCCAAACAGGTTTTTGCAGGTCTTTTAGAAGGTTAGGATCTAGAACCTTCCCTCACAAGTTTTTTTTTCTATATCTTCTTTGCGAGTCTTTTAAGCTTTTTACCATTTCGTTTTTAAATTTTTGTTTTATTTTATTTTGTCCTTTCTGTGTTGTCCTTTCTTTTTTAATGATTTTCCGAGCATTTTTTTGTTACTAATTTTTTTATTTAAATCATAAATATTTTCCAAAATCATGAACATTTTTCAGTTTCATGAACATTTTCTTACATAATGCTGAATTTTTTAAATTGCGGAACTTTTTGTAGAAATGTGTGAACATTTATTTCAATTATTTATCATTTTTTTGCATTCATAAACATTTCCCACCAAATTTTAGATATTTTTTATTCAATTGCGAATATTTTTCCGAAACATGTGAATATGTTTTAGAATTAGCAAACATGTTTGAATTGACAAACAATAGTATTTGGGAAAGAAAATTGGAATTCATTAAATTTTATCTGATGAACATTTTTTTGTAGTATGCGCATTGTTTTTCAAAGCTATGAACATTTAATCAGAAATCATTTTTCGAATTGACAATCTTTTTCTGTATTTGTCAGAATTTTATTTTATTTTGTGAATATATTTAGAAAAGAAAATCATGAAAATTTTACGATCCGTGAAAGAATTGTTTGTTGATTCAAAAAAAGTTCTAAAATATATAAAAATTTCACAAAACTGACTAATTTTGCCAATTCATTTTTTTTGAAGTTGGAAACTGATCCTCAATCTTAAAAATGTTCGTGTATTTAAAAAATTATGGTTAACTAAAAAATGTTCATTAATTTGAAAATTTTCATGAAATTAAAATGGTTTGCAATTTAGAAAATAATAAATAATTTAAAAATAAACACATGAGTTCGGATAGATAATCTTTGTCAATTCAAAAAAAAACACAAAATTAAGAAAGTTTTTAAATTCCAAAAAATTCAATAATTTGAAAAGTGATATCATATATAAAACTGTTAATAAATTTCAAAATTGGATATAAATTTTTAAAGAAGAAAATATAAACAAACAAAAACTACTCATTTTTGTCTAGAACCTTCCAAGGGGTCATACTTTGTGTAAAACAGGAGGGTCTAGAAGCTTGTTGAAACAAAGGGTCATACGGTTTTCTTTTAGTCCACTAGTGCTGCCGTTGGCCCCCGCACGCCTAACCTTTTTAAAATGGGGCGGCCCAAGATCGTGTGATAGAAAGTGATTCGCCCAGAACGGTCGCTATGTGCGATATATACGAAATCACTTTATACTCCGTTAAAAAGGTCACTCTCACCTTTTCTCGTGTTGACAAGTGGCGCACTACATGTTCGCCACTTGACGCAACCTGTAAGCTTTTCTCTTCTTTCATAGGTTCGTTTTTACAAAATGTTTTATCTCTTAAACTGCTCGTCCAAATCACGAATCGTTTTCACCCTTGGATTTTGACGTCGAGATATTTGAAACGAGATCCAATGTTAATAGGTTTCAGCAAAAAAATCTATGGAAAAAAAATCAGAAAACACTGAAAAGAGAAAAAATAACGGAACAAAAACCGTAAAGAACAAAATAATAAAAAGACGGAAAATCGGGAAAATTCAAAAAAAAACGACAAGCACAATTGTGCATTTTCACTTTTTTTTGGAAGCATGCTTTACCTTTTTGGAAATCATGGTTGTGCTTTTTGTGGAAGTACAAACTATACTTCTCATTTTTGAAAAGCATAGTTGTGCTTCTCGTGAAGGCACGGACTTTGCTTTTTCCGTTTTCAGGGAAGCATAGGCTGGTCTTCTCGCGAAAGCACATACTTTTCTTTTTCTGGTAAGCATAGATGTGCTGCTTACAGAGGCATTGCTTCACGAAAAAGATCATTAAAACTTAGAGAAAATCAAGCAAAAACAAAAAAAAGCAAATAAAACCTAAAAACGTATGAAAAAACATAAAATCCCGAGGGATGCCCAGCGCGCAATACGTGACGGCGGCTGGACACAGCTCTTGACGCGCTCCCAAGCCAAGAAAATGACCTCCGCAACAGCCCTCCAGAGATGCCCTTAATTAAGTTGCTCCCTGATACATACTCCCTCCGTCCCATAATATAAGAATGTTTTTTACACTAGTGTAGTGTTAAAACCGTTCTTATATTTTGGGACAGAGGAGTATCATTCAAGCACGCACCCTGCTCGCTAGTTGCGTTCAATAGTCTCTACACCGCAAAGGAGAATCCCCACTGGGTTGGCCCAGTGGCGAGAAAATATTAAGTAAGTGGAAGTGTAGCTATCTTTTCCTAGTAGTTTTTTGGTTTTGGGGCTGAGCTCGCCAGTTTTCATTTAAAAAATTAGGAAAAAGTTATTTCTAAAAACAATTAGTTATAGAAAAATGAACACTTTTGAAGGTCAAGATTTATTTTTGAAAACAACATTTTTATAAACACAAACATTTGTTGAAACACATGAACATTTCTCAAAAATATGAAAGGAAATTAGAAAGAGACATTACTTGAAAAACACAAATTTGTTGAGAAAACGGAATATTGTGGAAAATATGAACATTTTCCATAAGGAAACCATTTTTGAAAGCTGAACTTTTTAAATAAAAATATCATTTTCTGAATAACACGAACATTTTCTAGTAACATGGACGTTTTTGAAAGAGATCATTTTTTAAAATAAAGAACACTTTTGAATTTTTTATAATATTTGATTTTTTTATATCAAACATTTCTAGCATGAATAATAAACATTTATCATGATTTAAGGAAATAAATAATAACTCTATTATTGCCTCTAGGGCATATTTCCTTTAGTTTGGTGGCATGGCAAACAATTTGCAGACTAACTTGCTTTGGAGGTTTGGGAGTCAAGAACTTAAAGTTGCAAGGCCTGGTCATGAGAGTGCGATGGGAATGGTTGAGGAGGACAGATCTCACTCGTCCTTGGCAAGGTCTACAACTCATGGTGGATCAAGAGGCTAGAGCAGTTTTTGATAGTATGGTGCTAATAAAGGTAGGAGAAGGTAGTAGGGTCCTGTTTTGGACTGACAAATGGCTGCATGGGTTCGCAATTGGTGACGTAGCTCCCCTGATTGCTAGAATGGTGGATGCGAGGATCAAAAGGAAGAGAACAGTGCAACATGCTATGATGGAGGGAGCTTGGTTACATGACATCAGAGATGCGCTCTCCTTCATGGCTCACTTGCAACTAATTCACCTGTAGCAGGCTATTGCAACGGTCGACATGGATGTCTTGCAAGATGATCAGTTTACTTGGCCTTGCGACGCTTCGGGAAAATACACCACGAAGTCGACCTACAGTCGGCTATGTCAGGGCTTGACGCGTTTTGCCACAGCCAAGCGCATCTGGCGTAGCTGGGCGCTTGGTTGGCTTCGCAAAACCAGATATGGACGTCTGATCAGCGGGCGCGCCATGGGTTGCAGGATGCTCCTTCGGCGTGCTACACGTGCTGCCAAGAGGAGGATAACGTGGATCACATCTTGGCACAATGTGTCTTTGCGAAGCAAGTATGGCATGGATGTTTCGAGTACTTGCAAGTCAACTTACACATTCCGAGCCAAGATGACTCCTTCATGGAATGGTGGGGAAGGACACGGGTTACTTTACAGGGGTTGGACAAGCGAGGTCTCGACTCCTTCATCACTGCGACAACACGACAGCTTTGGAAGCAAAGGAACGCGAGGGTGTTCAATCGGGTCGACCAGATCAGAACGCCGGCTAATCTAGTGCACCAAATCTTTGAGCATATCAAGTTATGGAAACTTGCCGGAGTAGGAGTTGTGGGTTTAGCTAGATTCCTAAGAGAGTAGGATTTTTCTCTTCCTCCGTTGGAGTTGGTGTAATCGTGACGATGTTCGCATCCGTCACGACTCTTGTAAAAATTGTCTCTTTTCTCTATAAAAATACGGTACGCCTTTGGCGTACTCTTGAAAAAAAAGGCACGTCAAAGACGACTAGAAGCAACCCGTCTTTACCGTGGTAAACGTGCAACCAAACCATGCAAACCGAGCTACGTCGTGATCATATTTATATGCGCGTGCAGTTTTCTTCGTAAAACCCACGATCTTAGTTGATTCTAGACATTTGTGTCAAGAAAACAAACAAATATTTAGTATTTCGTCAAAAAATTATAATCATAAGCAGGCGGTCCAATTTTCTCAAAACAGAGAAGAACAAGAAAAAAACAGAGAAGCATATGTGTCTCCCGGCCCAACCGCACAAAGGCTCAAGGAACCGTCTTGGCACGCACCGCTTTGCGCTTGCCCACCCTCTCCAAACATACCACGCCTCTCCGCCACCTTCGGGAAGCCACAAGCACAACGCACAGCCCATCCACCACCGATCGCCATGGCGCTCCTCCTCCGGTGCACAGTCCGGCTCGCTCTCTGAGCCCCGCACGCCTACTCCGTCGCCGCTGTGGGAACAGCGGCGCCTGTGCCGTACGGCAGCGGCGCCAAGGTCCAAAGTGACGGAGTTCATGGTGTCCAAGGTGGACGACCTGATGAACTGGGCACGGCGGGGCTCCATCTAGCCCATGATGGTCGGCCTTGCCTGTTGCGCCGTGGAGATGATGCACGCGGGCGCCTCCCACTATGACTTTGTCCGCTTCGGCGTCATACCTTCCGCCCCTCGCCGTGCCATTCCGACCGCATGATCGTCACTGGCACGCTCACCAACAAGATGGTGCCCGCGTTCCGCAAGTCCGTATACATATGCATATCACCTTTATTTCCCATTTCTTTCACTTTTCGCAGGGCACGAACATTTCTAGCCTACAATATTTGTTTGCGCATGCACATTTCTTCGTACCCCGATTTATTGCGTGCTACTCTCTCCGTTTCTAAATATAAGTCTTTTTATAGATTTTAATATGATGTATGTGGACATAGTTTAAAGTGTAGATTCACTCATTTTGCTTGGTATCCCGATTTATTGCGTGCTACTCCCTCCGTTCCTAAATATAAGTCTTTTTAAAGATTTTAATATGATGTATATTGACTCATTTTTCTTTGTATGTAGTCCATATTGGAATCTGTAGAAGATTTATATTTAAGAACGAAGGGAGTATTAATCAAATTTCTGCTATTTCTGCTATTTGCATGGCTATTTGCAAGGGGAGTATCGCTTGATGATTTTTCCTTTCCGCTGACTGGTTGCCTGCCTATCAGACCGCAGGAAATGAGGCGGACGACCCAGGCGACTGCGGCGGTGCCCGCGGCGCCCACCGCGGCCTTGACGCCGGCGTTCGCCTCTGGTGCGGGGCACGTCGGTGGGAGGTTTTGGGCCCTCGCGGAGTCGGATGCGGAGGAGGAAGACGACGCCGAAGACGCCGGAGGTCTACTCGCCAACGCCGTCGTCTGTTATCTGTGAGGCGTTCGATCCGGGATATTCTGAAGAAGAGGTGGCTGCGATCGTGGATGGCGTCGTGCCGGTCGATGATCCGGCGAGGCAAGGACTGCGGCCAGAAGACAAAATTGAGATAGTTCGGCGCATTGTACATCGACGAACGACGGCGGCTGCGATCCGGCCTTGGAAGGGGCCGATCCCTAAGGTTACTCTTCCTAAACCGACGTTGTCAGATTTTATTACGGAGGGTTCGTGGAAGATAGTGAAAAGGAAGAAGAACCGGCGATCGCCGGCGG
This sequence comes from Triticum timopheevii, assembly GCA_963921465.1. Classification (NCBI taxonomy): domain Eukaryota; kingdom Viridiplantae; phylum Streptophyta; class Magnoliopsida; order Poales; family Poaceae; genus Triticum; species Triticum timopheevii. The sequence continues at coordinate 477,140,229 of OY997262.1, forward strand.
CGCAGGCGCCGGCGCCGGAGATCGACCGCCTGGCTACGATCCGGAATCAGCGGATCGTGCGTTTGAGAGGGATCTTGGGCCGAGATGTCAATCTGCTTGTGGGTGGGCCGGTTCTGAGTGAACCGGGCCAGACGGCTGCTGGGCCTGTGATCGCCGGGTATGAGGCCCGAGGCGAACCGGCACGTACGTCTACACCCCCATGCATAGACAATACGATCTGGTGTCCATCGATACGGTCTAGGGTTCGAGGTACAGGGCGCCAGCCGACCTTCTGCGATCGCGGTGGTGCGCGTGCTAGGCGCATCCCGCCTCTCCGAGGTATGGCGGGGAGAGGGGTGCCCGCTGCCAACGTCGCCGCATCGGGCGCTGCGGGCCGCGGAGGGCCGGCGCCGACGGCTGCAGGTGCCCGCGGCGGTGGTGGCACGCTGGCGGGGACGGGAAGCCGCGGCGCGGGTGTGCCGCTTGGCGCCGGCCGAGGTGGTGCGCCACCGCGCCCAGGTGGTACCGGCCGCGCGGCACCGGTCGTCGGCGGCCAAGCGCCAGTGGGTGCCGCAACCATGGCTGGCCAGGCTGGCCGTGGGGTTGCTGCGGCAGGTGTTCGGCCCTCCGCGCCGGTGGGGATGACGCCGGCTGCGGGGCGGGGTGGACCTAGGCCTCCAGTGCCGTCTCATGGGGCGGTGGCGGGCCGGGGTGCCCCGACCACGAGGCCGCCTCCCCCGGCTGCTAATGGACAGCGTCCGGTAGCGACTCAGGCAGGAGCTCGACCGCCGCACTTCGTGGCACGGCAGACGAACAACTCGATGACGCCGGTTTTGCAGCAGGCACAGGCGCCGCAGGTCTCTGCTGGTACGGATGTTCATGCGGCACCCCGCGGGCAGTGGGGTGATGATGGCTATAACGCTTATGGAGAAGGACACCACCGGGGATCCTCGTCTACGGGTGGTGGACGGGGATATGCCTGGCAGAGCGATGGCTCGGCAGAGAGGCCTTTCTTGGGGCCGACAGGCGGTTTTGTCGAAGGGGCTTCTGGACCAGCTCATCGTAACCGAGGCGGTTTCCGTGGCAATTGTGGTGGCCGCGGTGGTCGAGGGGGTCGTTACCGCCCTAGGCAGCATCATATTACCGTCGATGAGACGGTGGTCCACGCTGTTACTGAGGAGTCAGGGCTATCTTGCCAGGCTATGGAGGTGGTCTCGGAACTGGCGGCGGCGGAGGTTCCTGTTGCGGTTGAGACTCAGCCTATGTTGGTGGAGGCTTCTGACACAACTGAGATGGACAGGGCTGCAAAGTTTGCCAAGAAGGAAAGAATGCTATGTTATCGATGTGGTGATAAGGGCCATTTTATTGCTGAATGTGTGGCTCTTTTATGTGACACTTGTGGTAGGCCTGCACACGAGTCTGGAGCTTGTCCGATGTTACGGGAGCAGACACCGAGCCTTATGACGTATGGTGTGTTTTGTTCTGAGCTCACGTTTTTTGAGTCGCCGACTGAGAGGGAGGTTCCTCAAGAGGTGCACAGTATGACAACTGGGGTGGTAAAAATGACTAGAGGTCAAGTGTCTGAGGCCCAGATTATTCAGCGACTCCGGGAGCTGGCGCCTGGAGACTTCCATTGGGAGCTTGTCAGGCTGGAGACCAACTTATTCAGGGTTCAGTTCCCGACTGTGGAGGATTTACAGAGGTTGCCGAGCTTTGGGATGTGTAAGGTCCCAGGTACGGAGGCCATTCTTGAGTTCCAGGAGTGGAAGCTGGTTGAGCCTCAGGGTAAACCCCTTACCCAGGCCTGGCTGCGCTTTTCGGGAGCGCCTTCCGCGCTACTGCAGGATGCCAGGGTTGTTGCTAGTCTGGGGATCATGGTGGGAAAGACCGAGCGAGTAGATACACTACTAGGGAAAATGGGATTGCTCGTCTTTTAGTCAGTATTTTGGACATTGACTTCGTGCCGGACGTGGTTAAGTGGGCTTTTCGTGGTCAGGTATACAGCCTTGAGATTGAATTTGAGGATGATAGTCTCTTTGCCGAGGCTCCGGCAGCCACTGGTGACGATATGAGCGAGGGTGATGATGATACGACTGGTAAGGAACCACCGGGCGATGAGCCTAGGTCTGAGTTGGGCAAGAGGCCGGATTCGACTGCTAAGGCAGCAGGAGGAGGGTCGGCACCTAATACATCTGTGCCGTCGACCACTTTGAGATTTGGTTCCTTTGGTCCCGCCTCTGCACCTCCGGGGCTTTGGAGCGAGTGGGTGGAGTCTCTTGAGGAGTTTGAGCACTCTCTACCGGCGTTGGACTTTGAGGACGCGGGTGTGGAGGGGTCTGGTGTGTCTGCGAGGCTGGAGATCGTGGTCTCGCCGTCTTCGGTCTGTGGTGACGTGGCTGAGTTGCAGGAGGTTGGTCCGCTCCTGTCAGAGGGTTCGGAGCAGGGTGCTTTGGCGACCCCATCTCTTCTTCTTCCCGAGGAGGTTACCGGGAGGGATGACGGGCCTACGGTAGGGGGGTCGGGGCAGGTCGCCTCCGCACCTCCTACGCCTGTTGCTGGGACGGCACTGCAGGTGGCTGGACCGGCTCCACGGGAGGGCTTGAGGCGGGCGGCCTCAAGGCCCTCTTCGCCTTCGGGGCCCGACGGGAGTGCCCCGGTCGCGACATCGTCGGGCTCTCCGGACAGGCGGTCCAGAGTGGCTGGGGGGCGGAGGCAGGTGGCCTTTGCCTCCCCAGTAGCTGACGCTGCGCTCTCACCTGGTCATGGCGACCGGGTGGATGTTCGGGGAGTGACAGGCGGTTGCTCCCCAGATAAATTCTCGAGGGAGGAGGTCATTCAGTTTGGCGGGATCCCGGACCAGGCGTCTGAGGGCCGACATGAGTTGTTGGCTTCAGGGCGATCCGGAGGTTGACGACATGCAGCAGCGCTGTGCCGTGAGGGCGGCAAAGCTTCGTGACGTCCAGGTCACTACTAGTATGTCCGTGAACACTTCCAATACTATTTTGCATTTTTCGAATGATCAAATTGTGGATAAGACAAACCAATTAGGAATTTCACTTGGTAGTAATGAGGGTGAAGTTACTAATTCTATTAACGATTTGCTTGATCTAGAAGCCGAGAGGGCTTTAGAAATGATTCGTAACTTAGCTGCTGTCAAACCGATGAACGATTCAGAGATTGATGCCTTGGGAGTTCGAATACTTGATAATTTTTGTGATGACCTCGCACCGCCCCTCCAGGAGCCGGAGGAGGAGGACGAGGATGTCGGTCTGGAAGAGGTTAGATCGCCAGTTACGGGCAGTTTGGACCGGGTGGGCCCGACCAGCCCTAAGCGCAAGTGGAAGCGCAAAATATACCCAATGTCCACGGTCCGTAGGAGCGCTAGGATCCGCACGGCTAAAAAATTTCATGATGAGATATGAGAGGAATCTTCTGGAATAGCATAGGTCTTAAGGACTTGGCTAAAAGGAGGTTCCTGGCGGAGGCATCCATTGAGCATAGATTGGACTTTATTGCCGTATCGGAAACGGGTAGAGCAAATTTCTCACCTCAATTTCTCAATACGTTGTAGGGGGGTATTGAGTTTGACTGGCATTGTCTTCCGCCGAGAGAACGGTCGGGTGGAATCTTACTTGGTGTTAGATGTGACTCTCTCGAAGTTCGCAGTGTGGTCATGGGGGATTTTGCTGTTAAGTTCAGGATGCGGTCCAAAGTTGATGGGTTCGACTGGGCTTTGGTGGCGGTGTATGGGGCGGCGCAGGCAGAGCTCAAACCTGACTTTTTGGCTGATCTCGTTAGAGTATGCGGGTCTGAGCAGCTCCCAATACTGGTTGGGGGTGATTTTAATATCATTAGAAGACGCGATGAAAAGAATAATGACAATTTTGATGGGAGATGGTCATTTATGTTTAATACTATTATTGAAAGCTTATATTTGAGAGAGATTGAGCTTTCAGGGAGGAAGTTCACCTGGGCTAACGCGTTGCCAAATCCAACGTTCGAGAAGTTGGATCGGGTTCTGGCTAGTGTTGCTTGGGAACAGAAGTTTCCCTTCGTAACGGTGCAAGCTCTATCCCGCGGCATTTCTGATCACACACCCCTGCTGCTCGACTCTGGTGGGGCTACCTATTCAGGTAACAAGAATTCTCTTTTGAGCTGGCGTGGTTTGAAAGAGAAGGATTCTTGGATCTTGTAGCCAGAGAATGGGCTAAAGATGCATGAGGTAGGAATGCCCTTGAGCGCTGGTAGAACAAGATTAGGCACCTCAGAAGTTTCCTTCGGGGGTGGGCTAAACATCTAGGTGGAATGTATAAGGTGGAGAAGGAACGACTCCTTTCCCTTATCCAAACCTTAGATATAAGGGCAGAAACTACGATTCTGTCAGCCCCCGAGCTTCATATCAAGCATGAGGCTGAGGTGAGGCTGAAAGAGTTACTCCGTGAGGAAGAATTAAAGTGGGCGCTGCGGGCAAAGGTGACAAAAGTTGTCCAGGGGGATGCGAACACTCAGTTCTTCCACATGATTGCCAATGGCAAGCACCGGAAGAAGAGAATTTTCCAGTTAGAACAAGATGAGGGTACAATAGTCGGTCAGGACAACCTGAAGCTTTACATTACTGAGTACTATAAACGTCTGTTCGGACCACCAAAGGAGAACTATGTGTCCCTGGATGAGTCTAGGGTTCACGATATCCCTCAACTTACTGCTGTGGAGAACGATGTATTAACTGCCCCTTTCTCGGAAAAGGAGGTTTTCGAGGCTATCTCCAAGATGAAGTGTAATAAGGCACTGGGGCCGGATGGTTTCCCGGCTGAGTTTTACAAGAAGTGTTGGCATATTATCAAAGGGGACCTGATGCCGATGTTCCATGATTTGTTCTCGGGACATTTGTAGCTTTTCCAACTTAATCTTGGAACGATAACTTTGTTGCCTAAAAAAACTGATGCCGTGAGAATTGAGCAATTTCGGCCCATCTGCCTTTTGAATGTCAGCTTCAAGATCTTTACCAAGGTTGGAACGATCAGGCTCATGCAGATTGCGCACACAGTTGTGCAACCTTCTCAAACGGCGTTCATGCCGGATAGGAACATCCTCGAAGGGGTTGTGGTCCTTCATGAAACGCTTCATGAAATTCATACGAAAAAACTAGATGGTGTTATTTTCAAAGTGGATTTCGAGAAGGCTTATGATAAAGTCAAATGGCCGTTCCTCCAACAGGCTTTACGGATGAAGGGCTTTGATGAGCTCTGGCGACATCAGGTGGAAACATTCACGCAAAAAGGTAGTGTTGGCATTAAAGTTAATGATGACATAGGTCATTACTTCCAAACGCACAAGGGTTTGAGACAGGGTGACCCGATGTCGCCTATTCTGTTCAATATTGTGGTTGATATGTTAGCGATCCTGATTGGGAGGGCCAAGGAGGCCGGTCAGGTGGAGGGATTGGTGCCTCATCTGGTTGATGGTGGTCTGTCCATCCTGCAATACGTTGATGATACAATCATTTTCATGGAACACGATTTGGCAAAAGCGAGGAACATGAAGTTAGTGTTATGCCTTTTTGAACAATTGTCAGGGCTGAAGATTAATTTCCATAAAAGCGAGTTGTTCTGCTTTGGTAGAGCCAAAGACGATCAAGAAGCATATACACAATTGTTTGGTTGCGAAGTTGGGGCTCTACCTTTCACGTATCTTGGTATTCCAATACACCATCGTAAGCTAACAAATCGTGAGTGGAAGTGCATCGAGGATCGTTTTGAGAAGAAACTTAGTTGCTGGAAAGGAAAACTCATGTCTTATGGAGGCCGGTTAATTCTGATTAACTCGGTGCTCACGAGTTTACCTATGTTTCTCTTATCTTTCTTCGAGGTCCCAGTGGGGGTTAGGAAGAGGCTAGACTTCTATCGTTCCCGCTTCTTTTCGCAGAGTGATGAGTCTAAGAGGAAGTACAGATTGGCCAAATGGGACATTATTTGTCGACCAAAGGACCAAGGGGGACTTGGGGTTGAAAATCTTGAAGTCAAGAACAAATGCCTGCTTAGTAAGTGGCTGTTTAAGTTGTCTTCTGAGACAGAGGCAACTTGGGCGCAGATTCTACATAGTAAATATCTGCACTCAAAGACTTTATCCCAGGTTACTCTGGGACCTACAGATTCGCCGTTCTGGAAAGGGCTTATGAGGGTTAAAGCCGCTTTCTTCAACAGAATGAGATGTATTGTTGGTAATGGCGATAATACGCGTTTCTGGGAGGATGCGTGGCTTGGTGACGCGCCATTGGCTACACAATATCCGACACTATATCGTATTATTCAGCATAGGGATACTCTCGTTGCCACGGTGATGCAGTCTATGCCTCTAAACATTCAGTTTAGGAGGGTGCTTGTCGGGTCTCGATGGGAGGCATGGCTTCACTTGGTCCGTAGGCTGGTGGAAGTTCAGCTAAATCCTCAGCCCGATCAGTTGTATTGGAAGCTAACTAGAACTGGGGTATTCACGGTTAAATCGATGTATGTTGATATCATTAATTCTGCTGTGATACCTACTTCCAAGGAGGTCTGGAAAGTTAAGGTACCTTTGAAGATTAAAGTGTTTATGTGGTTTGTGCATAAGCAAGTTATTCTTACTAAGGACAATCTAGTTAAGCGCAACTGGACAGGATCTACTAGGTGTAGTTTCTGTGATAGGGATGAGACCATCAAGCACTTATTTTTTGACTGTCCGTTGGCACGAGGGTTGTGGCGCTCCGTGCAAATTGCCTTTAATATTACTCCTCCGACATCGGTAAACACGTTATTTGGGGCGTGGTTGTTGGGATTGAGTCCAAAACAGCCAAACACATCCGTATAGGAGTATGTGCGTTATTATGGGCAATTTGGAATTGCAGAAATGATTTGGTTTTTAACAGAACAACAAATACTCATTTTTTGCAGGTGTTATTCCGAGCTACAACACTGATCCGTACGTGGTCATTACTCACTCCGACGGAGGCCAGGGAGCGTTTGGTTACTGGATCTGTCCGGTGGGAGACGGTAGCGCGGGATATCTTCAACCGGTTTGGATGGCGATCATGTAATAGGATAGGCATTTAGTTTTACCTATCTGTTTTCATGCCAGCCGGTTGTGGCTTTTGTGGTTTCTGCTTTGCAGTTGACGCTCTATGTGAGCTAGTCCCTGCTTTTGTTCCATTACTGTAAGACCTTGTTGAGACCTTGATTACTTTTTAATAATAGAGGCCGTATGCATCGTTCTGATGCAGAGGCCGGGGAATTCCCCCTTTTCGAAAAAAAATGGTATAGCATGTAGCATTGATTTGCTTGTATCGTCCTAGTATGTGTTTATGATTTATTTTGGTGAGTTATCCCCTAGACGATAGCAGATCCCATGTAGTAGTACCATGTAATATTAATTTGCTCGGAAGCTTATGCTATATATATATGAGGATGGTACCATTCATTGTTCCTCGCATCTATCTAAAAAAATAGTACCATTCATTGTTCCTCGCATCTTTCGTCAAGTCCTTCCCATGTTACGTGTCGATCGGCTCCACTTCTTTTCGTTAATGCCCTCTCATCTGGATGGCCGATATGCGCTGGAATTCGATCGAGTCCCAGCCCATCAGACTACGAGGTCCACAGCAGCCATGGCGAACGACCCAGACGGTAGCCAACCGCCCCACGAGTAGTCCGTCGTTCACGTCACCTTCTCTCCCACGTCCCAACCCCACCATTCCTCATCATCGACGCCATTCTATTTCTTCTCACTACCGTGGTCGACGGAATCAATGCCCTAATTGCTGGCTCCTTCAACTAGGGGCGCTGGAGGCTGGCGCGAGCAAACGATGCACAACATATTTCTTCTTTTTGAAAATTGACAGGTGAAGATCTGTCGTGGTGGTGTATGCGAAATCAATCAAAGATAACAACCGGCATCTTTACATCCATGCATGGCAGAGAATCGGTGCAATTAAAATAAGAGTTAGCTGGTGTGCAAATAAAGAGGCAATGCATTGTATACATGAGTTGATCTTTTGATTACATCTAGGACAAGGTGCACTTGGATAGATCAACCGGGAGTACTGCAGCTTAGGTTGTCACACAATGGAACGCTAGAAATCATTGCGGGAGCCGGAAAGCTAAACCAGTTACGCTAGGAGTACTGCAGGTTAGATTGGCACACGCCATTTGAAAAACATTGCGGGAGCAAGGAAGCCAAGCATGATGGAGACCGATGACTGAAAATAGTTACATATGCTAGAGATTAACTCCCCTAATTGGCAGGTCCATGCCACCAACGCCAACTCATCCCTAAACTCCTCATCGTCATGCCACTCTAGGATGGAACCCATACATCAATGAATCATAAATGGATCAATGGGACAAACCTGAAAAGTTCAGATTCCCTACATTAGAATTTGTTCTTTCAAAGGGGAGCTCATCATCGAGATGCTCCCTTCACTTCAAAGGTTGCTGCGCGGTTTTGTTTTTCGCGTTTACAAATAATTGTCGTCTCTGCGCCTAAACTAGAGGCCTTGCGCGAATTTTGTGATACGCTTGATGAATCCAAAATCATGTTTGGCTCTATAGTTATTCAGGTACTGTATATTATCATATACTCCTTTTGTATCATAAGCTGCATTCATTCGAGCGCGGAAGTTTTATATCATCTATATTTTTTGTACTAATATTATATTTTGTGCTCAGTGAAGGGATTGTTCATAGATATAGCCTATCAACGGTGATGAATTCTCTCAAGATCTGATGTATCATGATGAAATGTTTTGATCTGGATAAGGTTATTGGCTTGATGTGATGCTTTCCATGCCTAAAGAATTTGTATATAACAGTGATGACTTGACGCACTTTGAAAGCCAATATATGTGCACTAGAATTAACCATTAAGTCACTCTTTCTACCTACTCTTTTTAGACCTTAAGTGTTTTCAATCTGCATGTCTATTTAGGAAACATCAGGTAAAAGAAGCCTAACAAATCTGTGACATCGTAAGCACCAGGATTTTCTCAGTTCGCGTGGCGTTGAAAGATACGCCCATGACAAATGCTTCATGTCAAAAGTTGGCTCTCCATTAAATCCCATCAAATGCCATGCATCATTATTCTCGTCACCTATCGATGAACTTGGGAGAGGAGTAATTTAGTACCACTTCATTTGCAAGGTTGTAAACGGTACAAGGCCTCCTGACCGGACATCACTCTCATTTATATGAATTAGATTGAAACCTAGCTTATCTCTTAACTCATTTGCCTAAGCAGTATCCAACTGAAATTCAGACAAAGAAAAGAACACATCCGCTTTCAGACACCCTTGGAGATCCAAGAGCTCGCAAGCTGCCGCCGTTGAGAGCATGTCGCGGCAATTCCTACTCATGATCTTCATTGCTTCTTCCCCAAACAAATAACCTCTAGGAAACAAACAATACACAAGCAAAAAGATTATGACATCACATCACCTCACAACTTCACCACCTCCAATCCGTGAGGGACCGAATTATCCCATGTAGCATAAAAAACTTTCACGCCATGCTCCTCCGAACAAGATGAAGGAACAAAAAAAATGAATACGCTGTTAATGGCCAGGAAAATCGCAGGAGGGAAGGATATACAAGCCACGACAACCTAAGGGGCACCGCTTTGAAAAAAAAACATTGGCTTCCGCGCTGCCGCCGGACCGGCAAACCCTAGCCTCCTGGTATTCGTCTCAATTGAAGAAAAAAATGCTTTGTATGTCTATGACATTACACCTTTTCTTCCGAGCGAGCCAATTGGTTAAAAATAGGGACAAACGCTAGCGGCGCAACAATCAAAGCTAGCGGACGAGGGGGGTCGAGCGAAGGAAAATTAACGGGCGTTAGCCCAGGCGAATCGGTCGTGAGCCACTTCCCCTAACTGATGCACAAGGCACTGTTTAGGAGGTCTCTCCTCAGGGAAATTCACATTTGTGTCATAACTGGGCCACCTTTTTTGTTATCCTCCATGTCACTCTTTGCTAGCAAGGGGTGTCGGTTTGTATTGGCTTGGTCCTTTTTCTGTACTTTTTTTATTTCTTGAACGGTTCTCTTAGGATTGATGCTTTACTTTTTTTAATCGCTTTTCTTCCTTTCTTTCATGATTGTTGTACTGTTTTTCTATTTTTTTCTTTGTTTCTTGCTCGGTTTCCTCGGTTTCTACTTTTCTTTCTTCGCTTTTCTCTGTTATTTTTGTTTTCTTTGCTTCCTCTACAGGTTTCACCGTTTCATCTTTTGCATTAGTTTTCTTTGGTTTTTGTTTTCTTTCTTTTTATTTTTCATTTTTCTTTATTTTCCTTGTTTATCTGTCAATTTTTATTGGTTTCTTTTTTCTTCAACACGCATCTACCTTATTTCAGTATACAATATAAATTTTTAGTGTACGCTTGAAATATTTATTTGATACACATTGAACATTTTTCAACTACACGATGTACATTTCTCATTTTAATTTATGCTTTGAATTTTTTTAATACATGATCAACATTTTTTCAAAGACACGTGAACATTTTTTATGATAGTAAACATCTTTATATACGTGAATATTGTTTTACATTGTATAAACTTTTGTAGATGTTTCCAGTACACAAAAGAATTACGTACACGTTAAAGATTGTTTTATATGCCTTAAACATTTTTCAAAGACAAGACGTATAATTTTAATTTAATACTTCCTCCATCCGGAAAAATACTTGTCGGAGAAATGAACGTATCTAGATGTATTTAATTTCTAGATACATCCATTTTCATCCATTTATGTGACAAGTATTTTCGGACGGAGGGAGTACATGTTCTGTACAGTTTTTTCAATACAATGTAAAATAATTTCAAACACAGGTTGAACATTTTATGTTAAACATTTTTTTGAACACATGAACATTTTTTTTAGATGTCACAAACATATTTTTGAAATGCAAGAATATTTCTTTAAAACGTCACCTACATTTTTTTAATGGGAGAAAACATTTTCCAGAATACTTCACTTATATTTCCCAAATACATGATGACCATTTTTTTTTGGTATACATGTTTTGAACATTTTCTACAACAATTATTCTTCATTTTTGGAAAACATGTTGAATATTTTTTAGAATGATACGAGATATCACTGACATATTTTAAATTGTATAACCATTTTACAAAAAGGTCAAAAATATATTGTTGAAACCTGTGGACTTTTCTTAAATATCACATTCATTATTTTTAAGTATGAAGCATTTTTCAAAATTAAGCTAATATTTTTCTTACATTTGTATAAATAGCTTGTTAAAACATGATAGGCATATTTTTGAAACGCCTGAATATTTAGTAGAATCATACAAAAAAATTCTAGAATTTCGTGAAAATGTTTGTAAAGATGTGACAATCATTCTTTTAAAGCGTGTGAACATTTTCTAAATGTCACAAGCATTTTTCTGAAAGCTGTCGATATTTTTTTGTGTGGTACGAACATTATTTTTGAATGGTACAAGCAATTTAGAAAATAATGTGAAGTAATTTTCAAAATTGTACTCCCTCCATCCCGAAATACTTGTCAGAGAAATATATAAAATGCCTGTATCTATAACAAAAATATGTGTAGATACATCCATTTCTCTGGCAAGTATTTCCGGGTGGAGGGAGTATATTTTAAAACTTTGGAATACAAAAAAGGAAAGACGTGCGAAAATGTAGGAAAGTAAATAATATATGCTTGAAAGGACGCACGCCTCTGTTGGGCTGGTCCCATTATGTGCGACACTACTGGCGAACGCACCTTGCAATTCACTACAAGAGAGAAGCTGGGCTATTCCTATTTGGCGCATCAGGCACCCATTACTATGCACTCCGTCGGTCCCAAAATATAAGAACATTTCAAGTGTACACTAAAAATCTATAATGTGTACCGAAAAACCTACCAATAAAAATCAACTGATTCAGGGAAGTTTCCAGAACCAAATAGGTGTGAAAAAACACAAGTGATCCGTAAAATGGGCCTGGTGTTTTCCTACTGTGCACTGGGAATCGCTTCAACGAGTTCGAAGCTTGAGTCGCTGAATGCCAGACATAGGCACGCCCTAACCTTGCAGCCAATCCTTTTTGTCACATGGTTCGCTGGTTAGCGACCACCCATGCACCCCCTAATCCCTGCATACACATTTTTGGGTCGGGCCAAACAGGTTTTTGCAGGTCTTTTAGAAGGTTAGGATCTAGAACCTTCCCTCACAAGTTTTTTTTTCTATATCTTCTTTGCGAGTCTTTTAAGCTTTTTACCATTTCGTTTTTAAATTTTTGTTTTATTTTATTTTGTCCTTTCTGTGTTGTCCTTTCTTTTTTAATGATTTTCCGAGCATTTTTTTGTTACTAATTTTTTTTATTTAAATCATAAATATTTTCCAAAATCATGAACATTTTTCAGTTTCATGAACATTTTCTTACATAATGCTGAATTTTTTAAATTGCGGAACTTTTTGTAGAAATGTGTGAACATTTATTTCAATTATTTATCATTTTTTTGCATTCATAAACATTTCCCACCAAATTTTAGATATTTTTTATTCAATTGCGAATATTTTTCCGAAACATGTGAATATGTTTTAGAATTAGCAAACATGTTTGAATTGACAAACAATAGTATTTGGGAAAGAAAATTGGAATTCATTAAATTTTATCTGATGAACATTTTTTTGTAGTATGCGCATTGTTTTTCAAAGCTATGAACATTTAATCAGAAATCATTTTTCGAATTGACAATCTTTTTCTGTATTTGTCAGAATTTTATTTTATTTTGTGAATATATTTAGAAAAGAAAATCATGAAAATTTTACGATCCGTGAAAGAATTGTTTGTTGATTCAAAAAAAGTTCTAAAATATATAAAAATTTCACAAAACTGACTAATTTTGCCAATTCATTTTTTTTGAAGTTGGAAACTGATCCTCAATCTTAAAAATGTTCGTGTATTTAAAAAATTATGGTTAACTAAAAAATGTTCATTAATTTGAAAATTTTCATGAAATTAAAATGGTTTGCAATTTAGAAAATAATAAATAATTTAAAAATAAACACATGAGTTCGGATAGATAATCTTTGTCAATTCAAAAAAAAACACAAAATTAAGAAAGTTTTTAAATTCCAAAAAATTCAATAATTTGAAAAGTGATATCATATATAAAACTGTTAATAAATTTCAAAATTGGATATAAATTTTTAAAGAAGAAAATATAAACAAACAAAAACTACTCATTTTTGTCTAGAACCTTCCAAGGGGTCATACTTTGTGTAAAACAGGAGGGTCTAGAAGCTTGTTGAAACAAAGGGTCATACGGTTTTCTTTTAGTCCACTAGTGCTGCCGTTGGCCCCCGCACGCCTAACCTTTTTAAAATGGGGCGGCCCAAGATCGTGTGATAGAAAGTGATTCGCCCAGAACGGTCGCTATGTGCGATATATACGAAATCACTTTATACTCCGTTAAAAAGGTCACTCTCACCTTTTCTCGTGTTGACAAGTGGCGCACTACATGTTCGCCACTTGACGCAACCTGTAAGCTTTTCTCTTCTTTCATAGGTTCGTTTTTACAAAATGTTTTATCTCTTAAACTGCTCGTCCAAATCACGAATCGTTTTCACCCTTGGATTTTGACGTCGAGATATTTGAAACGAGATCCAATGTTAATAGGTTTCAGCAAAAAAATCTATGGAAAAAAATCAGAAAACACTGAAAAGAGAAAAAATAACGGAACAAAAACCGTAAAGAACAAAATAATAAAAAGACGGAAAATCGGGAAAATTCAAAAAAAAAACGACAAGCACAATTGTGCATTTTCACTTTTTTTTGGAAGCATGCTTTACCTTTTTGGAAATCATGGTTGTGCTTTTTGTGGAAGTACAAACTATACTTCTCATTTTTGAAAAGCATAGTTGTGCTTCTCGTGAAGGCACGGACTTTGCTTTTTCCGTTTTCAGGGAAGCATAGGCTGGTCTTCTCGCGAAAGCACATACTTTTCTTTTTCTGGTAAGCATAGATGTGCTGCTTACAGAGGCATTGCTTCACGAAAAAGATCATTAAAACTTAGAGAAAATCAAGCAAAAACAAAAAAAAGCAAATAAAACCTAAAAACGTATGAAAAAACATAAAATCCCGAGGGATGCCCAGCGCGCAATACGTGACGGCGGCTGGACACAGCTCTTGACGCGCTCCCAAGCCAAGAAAATGACCTCCGCAACAGCCCTCCAGAGATGCCCTTAATTAAGTTGCTCCCTGATACATACTCCCTCCGTCCCATAATATAAGAATGTTTTTTACACTAGTGTAGTGTTAAAACCGTTCTTATATTTTGGGACAGAGGAGTATCATTCAAGCACGCACCCTGCTCGCTAGTTGCGTTCAATAGTCTCTACACCGCAAAGGAGAATCCCCACTGGGTTGGCCCAGTGGCGAGAAAATATTAAGTAAGTGGAAGTGTAGCTATCTTTTCCTAGTAGTTTTTTGGTTTTGGGGCTGAGCTCGCCAGTTTTCATTTAAAAAATTAGGAAAAAGTTATTTCTAAAAACAATTAGTTATAGAAAAATGAACACTTTTGAAGGTCAAGATTTATTTTTGAAAACAACATTTTTATAAACACAAACATTTGTTGAAACACATGAACATTTCTCAAAAATATGAAAGGAAATTAGAAAGAGACATTACTTGAAAAACACAAATTTGTTGAGAAAACGGAATATTGTGGAAAATATGAACATTTTCCATAAGGAAACCATTTTTGAAAGCTGAACTTTTTAAATAAAAATATCATTTTCTGAATAACACGAACATTTTCTAGTAACATGGACGTTTTTGAAAGAGATCATTTTTTAAAATAAAGAACACTTTTGAATTTTTTATAATATTTGATTTTTTTATATCAAACATTTTTAAAACCCATACATTTTATGAAATTCCAAACAGTTTTTATAAATTCCAAACATTTTTTGAAATTTTGAAACAAGAAAGAAAACAACCAAAACCTTCTAGTAGGTTGGAAGCTCCCATCTCACCTTGGATTGGTCGGCCCAGCTCACCTTTGCTCGTTTGCTCCCTCTGTGAAGCAATGACGATCTTTTTGCCGGAGTAATCATCAAATTGGAATTGTCGCTCGCTTATTGCCGTTCCAACCAAAACCCAAAGACCAAGAACAAAAACGGCAGATAATGCGAAATGTAGCGAAGGCTAACCGTCCTATCGTGGTGTCGCCTAACCGTCCACACCGACCTGACACCACTAGTTGCTTCTTCGATTGATTGTCAGGAGCTGCAGACGTGACACCTCCTCACCCACGTTAAGGTCTGAATTCCGTCATCGGCCCTGTTTGGATACTCTAACTCAGTTAGAGGTTAGAGTTAGATTCTAACACTGAACTAACCCTGGACTAACTCTAACCAAAGAGGTGTTTCGATGACAGGGTTAGATTGACAATAAATGTTCTTTCTCAATCATTTGACTACTTTGGGCGAGCCCTGGCCGAGAGCTGCGCTGGCCGCAGACGGGGACGCGCCCGGCAAGGAGCCGCGCTGGCTTATCGCGCAGCCCGCCAGTCGAATCCGCCGTCCCTACGCAAGGAGCCGCGCTGGCCAAGGCCGACAGGGACGGGCCGTGCAAGGAGCCGCGACTACTTACCGGCGGGCAGACGGGCCGCGGGGAGACGAGGGGGTTGGAACGGGAGGATAGGGCGGGGTTGCTTACTGGCGGCGGACGGGAGCGCGGATACGAGGGGGTTGGAACGGGAGGATAGGGCGGGGCTGCTTACTGGCGGCGGACGGGAGCGCGGATACGGAAAGGCGCCTTCACGGGTGGTGCGAGAGGGAGGGAGGGAGAGGACGAGAAGCTTCGAGGAAGTGGGGAGGGATGTGCTGCGGGGAGAGCGGGAGAAAAAAAAAATATTTTTAATGGTCCCGAGGAGAACTAACCCAAATAAGCACCTCTTGGGTGGGTTAGTTTTTTTGATGAGTTAGATGCATCTAACCAAACTAACCCTCGTGTTTGGATATTTTTGCTTAGTTGAGTCCAAACTAACCTAAACTAACTCCAACTCAGGGATCCAAACAAGGCCATCATCCTCATTGCGGTCTACTTGAAAACGAGGAGCGTCCCTCTACCTCCAGGCTCGTCCAAAGCATCAGGGAGGAAGCCCGCCAATGGGCTCGTGCAGGAGCCATAGGGCGAGACATGTAAATTCTTATAACATGTTTTTTTTTCCTGTTCTGGGGCTGACCACTCCCTAGTCCTCTGATCATCAGCAGCACTCTCAGCGAAGCCATCCTATGCACGTTGTTCGTGAGCTACCTTCTACGTATAACTTCTACCTTCTACCAACGAAAAGATATGAATGTAAGTTTTTCACGAAAAACAAAAATGAGCGACAGCAGCCGAGCTTGTGAATGGCGATCATGCCTTGCTCTATTTAATTTTTGACGAGGGAGCATGCCCTACTTATTTTACCCAACATGTTGGTTCCCGGAGCTGCCTACCTCGCGTGCAGGCAGAGGGACGCGCGCGATTAGTCGTGTCACGCTGCCAAAAAAAAAAAAAAGCTCTAGCTAGCAAAGCATGCAATGGCTACGTACGCTGCCGATGCTTCGTTCCATCGTGTCCCCTCCCCCAACTGAAACTACCACTAGCTAGGTCAATGGAACTGCACCACCGCACAGGCACAGGGTCACAGACTCGGGGACTCAGAGGCCCCGCTAGCTAGCTCCCGCTCGACTTGGTCTCTCAGGTACAGTGCGTGCGTAGTTACCGTTCTGTCTAATCGTCGCCTGCTTATTTCTCACTGGGCCGAACGCGTACCTCGGACTATTTTAACAGAAATGCCGTACGCTGAGCATTGAGCGAGCAGCCGATGGAAACAGCGATGGCGACGATTAGACAGAACGGTAACTACGCACGCACTGTACCTGAGAGACCAAGTCGAACGGGAGCTAGCTAGCGGGGCCTCGCGCTCTCCTCTCCTGGGGCGGCGCCGGCCCGCGGCTCCCCCTCCTCGGTGTCCCTGCCCCGTGCGTCCTCCTTCCTCCTCTCCTCCGCGAGTTCTCCTCCGGGCTCCCCGTCGGCGGCGAGGTCCGTCCCCTCCCTCCCCGCGTCCCCCCTCCCATCCCTGCGGCCCTGGATGTGCCCCGGGCCAATAGGTTTTGGGCCCTCGGCTCGGATGATTCCGGCTCAGACTCTGAGGTTCCTCCCCCTCCTTCTCGCTTGGCCCCGCTGGGTGGGCCGTCGGCTATCTTGGCGGCGGGTCGCCGGCGTAAATTTGCTCCGGGTGGTAGGGGCCGGCCGGTCGGGGCGGGGGTGGATGCGGATGGCTGGTGCCATGTCGCTCGCGGCCGCCGGCGCGCTGTCTCCTGGTCGTCGGATGCTTCTCTGGTGAGCCCTGGGGTGGCTGTGTTGGATTCGCCGGCTGCTTCCCCTCCGGTGGCCGCCTGCCCTGGCTCGCCGTCGGCGGTGGTCCTCGCTTCCTCGGCGGCGGCGGCGCCGGTGCCAACCCTAGATCTGGGATCGGGGTTGGCGCTGGTGCCCCGGGCCAGGGTGCGGGCTCCTTTGGCTGTTGTTGGGCCGGGTGGGCCTGGGCCGGCTCCTTCGTTGGGCTCCTCGGTTGATTTCCCCCCCCTTCTTTCTGTAGCCCTTGGGTCGAGGCCGACTTTGTGTTAGCCCACTCTCCCTTCGGCCCACCTTGGCGAGCCTGGTCTGGCTGGCTCTGGCTATATATGGGTCCGAAAGGGTTCGGTCCCTCCTTTTCTAGGGTTTCCTGCCTCCTCTTCTGACTTGCGTCGGCTCCGTTTCCCTATCCGTCGCTTCGTCAGATCTACTCCTCCCCCTCCCCTCCTTCTCCCATTCGCGACGGTGGCGGCGATGGATCGTTCTCGCGGGTCCTCCAGTGAGGCTGCCTCCGGTCTCAAGCGGGGGCGGGATGGATCTGGTGATGCCGCTGCGGATCTGGAGTACGAGGCCTCGCTCCGTGCCAAGCTCCAGGCCTCGCGTGCAGGGACCTCGTCGGAGACGGCCGTGGCGTCTCCTCGTGCTTCTGGATCCGGGCCAGCGGTCCCTCTGCCCCATGTGCCTGCTGCCCCGGTGACCGCGGCCGACCCCTGGGAACAGGCGGCGAGGGGGAGTCGGGCGGGCTCCTCGGGGCCTTCTTCGTCCCCTCCCCCGCTTGTCCCCCTGGGTGGTGGGCCGCTGCGGGCGCCGGCGGTGGTTGGCAGCGGCCCGTCTCATTTCGTTCCCCGTGGCGGGTCGGGGGCCCCTGTCCGTCGCCCGTTCGGTGCTGCTGCGGGACGTGGCGCCGGTGCTGGTGCTGGTGCTGGTCTTCCTGGCGATGGTATCCTTCCTCCGCCTCCTCTCATGGCGCTGGCCGTAACCCCCCCACTCCCAGGTCTCCAATCCCATTCTTACCTGCTTTGCCTGTCACCCTCCTGGCCACTTCCAGTCTCGCTGTGAGAACCTCCCGTTTTGCCTCATCTGTCGGGAAGACGGCCACCTAACGGTGGACTGCCAAAGCCGTGTCAAGCCTCCCTCTTTCATTCATTACGGGATCGGCCTCCCTGGCTGTTCTTTCTTTGCCCTGGACAAGGAGGTTCCTATTGCTGCTCCCAATCCCTCGCTCTCAAATGTTGGGGTGATTTCAGTCCAGGATAAGCGCATCTCCCCTCAGGCCCTTCTTGATGAACTTCGGTTGTGGGACGAAGGCGGGTGGGACTGGCAGATTCGCCAGCTTTCTGAATTTGAGTTTGCTGCCACATTTCCATCTAAAGAGAGTCTTCGCATGATGTCTTCTTGCACCAGCTTCACGCTCCCTCTGAATCATCTTGTGGTTTCAGTCAAAGCCGACTCCTCTGGGCCTAAGGCCATTGCCTCTCTCTCTGATGTGTGGGTGTTGGTGGATGACATTCCTCCCAACATGCGCACCTCTACCTTTCTGATGGCCTTTGGGGTGCTTCTTGGGAAACCCATCGAGGTGGATCAAGGCTCTCTGTCTGTCCTTGGACCAGCTCGATTTCGGGTTTGGTGCGTGGACCCAATCTGCATTCGTGGATCTGTCGATGTCTTTCCGGCGGCGGGTGGTTTTCGTCTTCGGGTCCGGGTGGAGGGTGCTCCTGGCCCTGTGTCTCCTCCTCCTCCACCTCCACCCCCGGCCTCGGGCGACGATGATAAAAGCAAGGATGGTGACGGGGGTCTCGAGGACTCGATGCTTGGCACGGATCCCCGCTTCACCCAGTCTGCGTGCGATGGGTTGTCTCCTGCTGAGCAAGATCTGATGAAAGATTGTGCTCCGGCTCCGGCGGGTGGTGGGGTCCAGGGCTTGATGCCAGGTCTGGGTGGTGGGGTGGCGGCTGCGGGTGGGTCAAAGGGCACCCCTCTTTCGGCGGCGTGCTCTAACCTTCCTGCTCGCCCCACCTCCCCCTCGCTGTCAGGCATTGAGGACCTACCCCCGGCGGGCCCGTCCGCGGCCAAGAAGAGGAAGAAATCGTCGGTGAAGAAGTTCTCTGCGAAGAGCAGGGCCTCTAGGGGTTCAAGGCAGTCCACGGCTGGGCTCTGCCGCCAGTTGGAGGTGGATTTGGGGCCGGCCTCGGGCCCGTCTTCGGCGGCTGCTTCTCCTGGCCGGGCCCCCCTGTGCCTGTTCGGTCCCCTGCTTCTACCGCCCGCAAGAGCGGCCGCATCTCCAACAGTGGCGAACGTGTGGTGGACCGGGCGGCTCGGCGTGCGGCGGCGCGGGATCTCCCCCCCTCAGGTTCGGGCTCTATTCCGTCGCCTCCCCCTTCTTTGGCTTCGTCCCCTGTTAGATTAGTTCTACCTTCCCAGTCTGATGAGCAGCTTTTTAAGATTTTAGATGACGTGGGGATCTGTTTAGACTCTAGTTTGGGCTCCCCTTCTTCTTTACTTGAGGTGATCCGAGCTAACAAGAAAGCTCAGGCTGACATTGCGAAAGCCAAGGAGGCTGGCGCTGGGGTGTCCGCCCCTCTGGTTGTGGCCGGGGGGCAGTGGGGGAGGCTGACAGGTGTCAGGTGCCTCCGGTTCAGAAACGTGGGGCTGGGAAACGCGCTAAAACCTGCAAGGCTCCGTGCAGGTCGAGTCTTAGAATTAAAAACCTCTCCTTCAGATAAAGGCCTTATTTTGGAACATTAGAGGGTTCTGTGCTAGGGGGCGCAGGGACCAGCTCAAAGATTTAGTGCGGTCTGAAAAAGTTGACTTTATTGGTCTTGTTGAGACCCTCAAACCCTCCTTCTCCTCTAGTGAGCTTTCAGCTATTGCTGGGTGTCGGTGTCAAAACCGGCGGATCTCGGGTAGGGGGTCCCGAACTGTGCGTCTAGGCGGATGGTAACAGGAGACGAGGGACACGATGTTTTTACCCAGGTTCGGGCCCTCTCGATGGAGGTAAAACCCTACGTCCTGCTTGATTAATATTGATGATATGGGTAGTACAAGAGTAGATCTACCACGAGATCAAGGAGGCTAAACCCTAGAAGCTAGCCTATGGTATGATTGTTGTAATGTATGTTGTCCTACGGACTAAAGCCCTCCGGTTTATATAGACACCGGAGAGGGCTAAGGTTACACAGAGTCGGTTACAATGGTAGGAGATCTACGTATCCGTATTTCCAAGCTTGCCTTCCACGCCAAGTAAAGTACCATCCGGACACGAGCCGGAGTCTTCAATCTTGTATCTTTGTAGTCTTGGAGTCCGGCGGACATTGATAGTCCGGCTGTCCGGAAACCCCCTAGTCCAGGACTCCCTCAGTAGCCCATGAACCAGTCTTCAATGACGATAAGTCCGGCGTGCATAATGTTCGACATTGCAATGCGGGTTCCTCCCTTGAATAATCCAGAGAAGATCATGAACACCAGGATAGTGTCCGGCTCTGCAAAATAAATTCCACATTCCACCGTAGAGAGAATAAAATGTACACTTAGTTCAATCTGCTGACGTATTATGCGGCGTGACATCACACCGCCACCAGGCCTTTATTTGAATTATTATACCACCTCAGCATGTTTAGCAAAGCGGTTTCCTTGGCACGTCTTGTCGAAGCAGAGATCGTGTTCCCCTTATTCCGGGATTCTCATCAATACGTGCGTGGGTAACCCAACCGCGCCATCGATGGTGGCGCTTGGGAGATAAGCGAGTTTTACCAGGCTGGTGGGGGACGCATAGTTTTGTCCGCCTATATATAAGGGATAAGGATTCACCTTCTCACCTACGCCTTCTTCCCCCTTTGCTTATCCATCCCCGCGAACTCAAGCTCCATCGCCCGAACTCGCGCATCTCTCCTCGACCTTCTCCGAATATGTCCGGAGCGGGAGGTAAATAGTTAGCCTCCACCGTCAAGGAGGAGGACATTACCAAGCTGCGCAGCGCCGGATACCTTTCCGGTGATATCGCGCATCGGCTGCCCGACGAGGGGCAGCTCATCCCTACCCCCAGGCCTCATGAGAGGGTCGTCTTTCTCCCCCACTTCCTCCGTGGACTGGGCTTTCCGCTCCATCCATTTGTCCGGGGGCTCATGTTTTACTACGACCTGGATTTCCATGATCTGGCGCCGAACTTTATCCTCAACATCTCGGCATTTATTGTCGTGTGCGAGGCTTTCCTCTGCATCCAGCCCCACTTTGGCCTGTGGCTCAAGACCTTCAACGTCAAGCCGAAGGTTGTAAAGGGTATGCAAGCGGAATGCGGAGGCGCCATGTTGGGCAAATTGCCCAAAGTCCCTTGGCTAGAAGGGACCTTCGTGGACTCCGTCAAGGGGTGGCAATCGGGGTGGTTCTACATCACCGAGCCGCGCAAATCCACATGGGCGGCGGCCCCCGAGTTTAGATCTGGCATCCCCATGCAGCTCACCTCCTGGAAAGAGAAGGGCTTGCAGTGGGGGAATCCGGTGGAGGTGACGGGACTCCGAGCATGTATCAAGAAGATGGTGAGCAATAGGCTCAGGCTCGTCGACGTGGTCCAAGTCATGCTCATCCGGCGGATCCTCCCATGCCAAGAACGGGCATTTAATTTGTGGGAGTTCAATCCGGAACAGCACCAGGCGCTAAGCGCGCTCTTCGATACAACATACGAAGGCGCCTGGAGGGTGCTGTTCAAGGGCGCCGAAGCCCCCGCGTCCGCGACCAAAGACCACGGATTCAGCTCGCAGAATCCAACTGACGAGGTAAGTGATTCAACCCCATTAAGGGACACTTGTGATAATTAGATTGACTCTAGTGAGGCTTCATTCTGCCTCTTCCTTTGACAGGAATGGATGGAGAAGGCCAAGCTGCTCATCAGCCCGGCTCCCATGCCAGAAGACCTAGCGAATGCCCGCTTAACAGGGCTGTTGGTTCCGGCACCGCACATGGTGCCGGAGAAGAAGGCCAAGAAGGTGGCCGCGG
Organism: Triticum timopheevii; assembly: GCA_963921465.1. Taxonomy (NCBI): domain Eukaryota; kingdom Viridiplantae; phylum Streptophyta; class Magnoliopsida; order Poales; family Poaceae; genus Triticum; species Triticum timopheevii. Next base: position 477,162,603 of record OY997262.1, read on the forward strand.
GGACTCGAAAGAGTTCCCGCAATCAGGCGTCTGACGACGACGAGGACTCCTCTCCCGAAGACGACGAGGAGGAGTACTCTCTCCCGGAGGAGGTAGAGAAGAAAAGGAAGGCTTCCCCCATCGGGGGGGGGGGGGGGCGAAGGGTCCAAGAGGGGGAGAACTATCCCCCCGGACAGTTCAGCCAACATCAGCGTTGGTGAGGATGAGCGGCCTCCAAGGGCCAGGCGTCCGGTAAGATCGTAAGTATCCGGATCCTTGATGTGTAATTTTTATGTCGCGTAGTATCCTTCTAACGCCGCATTCTGCCCGTAGTCCGGCCAATGATGATCTCCCCGACTCATCGAGCGGGTCATTGGCCTCGTCGGATGTGAATTCCATCCCGACTGCCTCCACCCCACGCGCCAACGAGGACGTCGAGGTGGGATCCCAGAGCGGGACCCATCAGGAGGAGGCTCCGGAGGCGCCGTCAGGCGGCCTCCCGGACTTCGTGCCGGACTCTACATCGGAATCCGCAGTGGTTCCATAGTCTGGCAAGCGGCCCCTTTGAAAGAAGGGCCGGACCGTGACGCCGGCGGCCCCCGTCCAACCGGAGGCGCCGGATAACCTGCTGGAGGCGCTTAAAGGCGCTTCCATCGAGGAAGAACACCGCACTATCATGAGTGCGGTGATTGAGAAGGTTCAGCTCGCTAAAAGCGGGCTGACCGAAGCCTGCAGCAGCCTTTTAACAGGCTTTGAGGTAAAAAGTTAAAATAATGTAATATAATACCGCATAGACAGTAGCCCCTGATGCTTGGTTCGGTGTTCGGAAAGAAAAGCCGGACTAAGGATCTATAACAAGATATACGCAGGGTTGCCTAAAATATGTCATTATGGGTTTGCAGGCTGCACTGCTGACCTCTGCCGCACTAACGGCGGAGGTTGACGTGCTAAAGAAGGATTTCGAGCGGTCCGAGCAAGAGCTCGGCCATGCAAAGAAGCAGCTCGAGGAAAAATAAAGTGAGTAACACCTCTTTGAATAAGTACCTTACAGAAAAGGATTTTGGTTGCAAATAAAATTAACAAGGATAATATGTGCATTGCAGGGGCCACTAACGAGGTGGCAACCCTGAAGGATGCTGTGTCTGTGGCCGAACGCAATGCGGCCGCGGAACGGGCTGAGCGAGAAAAGCAAGAGGCACGTGTGGCGGAAGTTCGGCAAGAGCTCCAGGTTCTCATGGAAAAACATGAGAGTTTGGAGCGTGAATCCAAGACTCGAGAGTCCGAGCTTGCCTCGGCTCTCGAAAGTGCCAAGTCCGCCAAGGCCGAGGCCCATAAGGCCCTTCAGGAGGTTGAGGACATAAAGAAGATAGCGGCGGGTAAGGCGTTTTTCATGCAAAGCAGGCATGTTAATGTGAACTACCTGACACTTACCCGAATTCGGAGCTCTCCAGGGGCATTTGCAGATTTGCCGCATAGTGCGTCTGATGCCGCCGCATTCTATCGTGACGAGGAGGGGAGCTCGATGGAGAAGGTCTTCTGGTCTTAGTATACTGAGGCCGGCCATCCGGTGCCCCCAAGCGACCAGCTGAAGCAGCTGGTCGAACTCCACAAGGTAGCTGAGGAGGCCATGAAGGGCCTCATAGTCCGGCTGTGGCCTGGACAGGCCATGCCTGGTAGCTACTTTGGCCTCGTGCGGCGGCTGGTGGATGCATGCCCCAGGCTGGATGTAGTCAAGCGCTCCGCCTGTATCGAAGGTGCTCGTCGAGCCCTTGCCCGCATAAAGGTGCAATGGGGAAAATTGGATGCGGAGAAGCTTCTCACGGATCCACCGCCACCGGGCAAGGAGTATCGCACGCCGGAGAAGTATTATAAAATTGTCCTGAAGGGAGCCTGCAATATTGCAGATGAGTGCTCCCGAAATGTAATCTTTGAGTGAACTCGCTGTTTATTTATCCTGTGCGCTGAAAACTTCATTCATATGCGCCATGAGCAACGCTTGTTTAATTTAAAATATTACCTTCTGTGCGGCCGTTTATAAAATCTGAGAGTTGGCAAGTCGTTAGCTTCAGCCCCCAAGCCACAAGTGCTGGGGTGTTCGGGATAAACTTGAGCACTCTTGTTCCCATTTTTGGGTCCATCTAGGGAGGCGCTCAACACGATGAACAAGGCACCGGACTTATAATGCTTGAACACTCTCACTTAGCCATAGAATTCTATAATTTTAAATTTCGGCGAAGCCCCTGGTATTCGGAAGACCGAATCCGGGGCGCTATCCACGCCTTCATCGGACATCATCCGGAACTTCGCTTGAAGCGGCGTAAGTCTTTAAGGACCCGAAAAAACCTCTCGAACAGCGACCAGTCTCTCGCCTTATCATGCCAGTCAGTTTTAGCTTTCTCCACTGAGGCGTTAACCCGGCTCAACCGGGGCGCAATCGCAGTGGTTCTCCCAATGCCACCTTAGCCGACAGAATGGAACGTAAGGCACCAAAACGTGGGAGCCGGGCAAACCCAACTATTGACCCAAGACATGATTCGGAGCCGATTCATATAATGCTATAAGTTTGGGGTGCCGCACTTGTGAAAGTGTTTGGACTTTATCACACCATAGAGTGGGGAACATAAGCCCCTGGTGTATTATGCCGTACCAAAATATATCGGTGCCAGATGTCATATAATGAGCATATATATATAAAATGTAATGCAATTGCAATCATAAAGGTGCTGCATTATTAATGAAAGAAAAGTCTGCTAGTAGAGCGGACTGATACAAATAGTGCGGTAAGCAAGGGATTTCGACTAAATAAACATGTCCCCCTCCAGGGATGAGCTGCGGATTTGGTGTATATAATTGAATTTAATGCTCGTAATTGAGACCACCTGAGTGTTCGACGCGGCCTTCTTAAGTCCCTGACTGTTGCATCATGAGTTCGGCAAGTTCACCGCTGGACAGGGCTTCTGGTTAACAGAGTCCTGTGTACAAAAAAGAAGAAAGATAATAATAAGAAAAAAGAGAGGCACATTTGCGAGCCCCTGGTGTGGTCGAACCGCACTCTGGGTCCATTGTGATCGTGCCCCCTCCCCTGTGCCCATGGTATCTCCAGAGCGTAATGATGTGCGCGGAGTGTTATTCTTGCGATCGTACGCGGGCGAGGGTTGGGGCCGCATTGCTACGCGTGCTCTGATCGCGCCAGGTGGTCTTGGTTGATATTGCTCCGGGTGCGTTTTGCTGTATCCGGCCGTTTAACGGCCGGACTCGAGAATTGCCTTAGAAGGCTGCTCTGTACTTCTGCCGCGAGAGCCGCTGTGTGTTCCTCCGTTCGAAGGGAGCGTTCCATATTCCCATTGACCGTGATGACTCCATGAGGGCCTGGCATCTTGAGCTTTAGGTATGCATAATGCAGCACCGCGTTGAATTTGGCAAACGCGGTTCGTCCGAGCAGAGCGTGATAGCCGCTGCGAAACGGGACTATATCGAAGATTAACTCTTCGCTCCGGAAATTATCCGGGGATCCGAAGACCACTTCCAGTGTGACTGAGCCTGTGCAGTTGGCTTCCACTCCTGGTATGACACCTTTAAAGGTTGTCTTTGTAGGTTTAATCCTTGATTGGTCTATGCCCATTTTACGCACTGTATCCTGATAAAGCAGGTTCAGGCTACTGCCGCCGTCCATCAGGACTCTCGTGAGGTGAAACCCATCGAAGATTGGGTCTAAGACCAATGCGGCGAATCTGCCATGGCGTATGCTGGTCGGATGGTCACTTCGATCGAAAGTGATCGGACAAGAGGACCATGGGTTGAACTTTGGGGCGACTGGCTCCATCGCATAGACGTCCCTTAGTGCGCGTTTCCTCTCCCGCTTGGGTATGTGGGTCGCGTATATCATATTCACCGTCCGTACTTGTGGGGGAAAACCCTTCTGTCCTCTGTTGTTCGGGGGCCGGGTCTCTTCCTCGTCGTCGCTATTTAGCCCCTTGTCATTGTTTTCGGCAATTAACTTGCCGGCCTGCTTGAACACCCAGCAATCTCTATTGGTGTGGTTAGCTGGCTTTTCAGAGGTGCCATGTATCTGGCATGAGCGGTCGAGTATTCGGTCCAGATTGGACAGACCCGGAATGGTTCTTTTAAATGGCTTCTTCCGTTGACCGGGTTTAGAGCCTCGGAATCCGGCATTGACCGTCGTATCCTCCTTATCGTCGCCGTTAATTCGGCGCTTGTTTTTGTTTCGACGTGACCTGCCGTTGTTGTCCTTAGTATCCGGACTGCCAGAATTTTTATGGAGATTGTTGCTACGGGCTAGCCAGCTGTCCTCTCCCGCACAAAAGCGAGTCATTAACGATGTGAGGGCTGCCATGGATTTCGGCTTTTCCTGCCCCAGGTGCCGGGCTAGCCATTCGTCCCGGATGTTATGTTTGAAGGCTGCAAGGGCCTCTGCGTCCGGACAATTGAAGATTTGATTTTTCTTCGTCAAGAACCGTGTCCAGAATTGTCTGGCCGATTCGTCTGGCTGCTGAATGATGTGGCTTAGGTCATCGGCGTCTGGTGGTCGCACATATGTGCCTTGGAAGTTATCAAGGAATGCGGCCTCCAGGTCCTCCCAACACCCAATCGACTCTGCGGGCAAGCTGTTAAGCCAATGCCGAGCTGGTCCTTTAAGCTTGAGTGGGAGGTACTTTATGGCGTGGAGATCGTCGCCGCGGGCCATATGGATGTGGAGAAGATAGTCTTCGATCCACACCGCGGGGTCTGTTGTGCCATCGTAAGATTCGATGTTTACGGGTTTAAACCCTTCGGGGATCTGATGATCCATTACTTCGTCAGTGAAGCATAACGGGTGTTCGGCGCCCCTGTATTGAGCAATATCGCGACGCAGCTCGAGAGAGCGCTGTCTGCTGTGTTCAGCCCGGCCGGGGTTATTGTATCCGGCACGATGGTATTCGTCGTGGGTCGTAGGGCGCCCCCGTGATCCATAGATGGATCTGGATTGTCTTGCTTTGTCCTCCAATATGTCTCGCAAGTCCGGCGCATTCCCTCTTGGCTTCGTACTTTTGAAGCGATGCCGGGGTATGGTCTTGGCTGGGGGCCTGGATGCCTCTCTGTCACGACCACGGGGTGGTCGGTCAGCCATATCGTGCGCTGGTGATGGATGTACGTATGCTTCCTCCTCTAATCGGGGGAGCAGCTTGCGTTTTGGGTAACTTTTGGAGGGACGTTCGAGTTTATACTATTCGGCCGCGAGGACCTCGGTCCATCGATCGGCCAGCAGGTCCTGATCAGCTTGAAGCTGCTGCTGCTTTTTCTTTAGGCTGTTTGCTGTGGCGATAAGCCTGCGCTTGAAGCGCTCTTGTTCGATGGGATCCTCGGGTACGACGAATTCGTCATTGTTGAGGCTTGCTTCGTCTTCGGAGGGAGGCATATAATTATGATCCTCAACCTCTTCGTCTGCCGCCCCCTCATGAGGGCTTGCTTCTGCATCCTCCTGTGCTGAGTCTTGCTGGAGGGGATTGTCTTCGGCACTCTCTGGAGTATTATTATCTCCTGTGCCGGAATCTCCGTTTTTGCTGTGGCGAGATTTAGAGCAGTGCCGCTGACGCCGGCGCTTGGGCTGTTTCTTTAAGGGATCTGCCTCCGCTGTTCCTTAGCCGTCCCCGTCTTTTGGGGTATCCACCATGTATACGTCATATGACGAGGTGGCCTTCCAGTGCCCTGTGGGCGCTGGTTCCTGTTCGTCTCCGGCATCGTCGTCCATAGCGTCGATGTCTTCGGAGTCGTAGTCTAGCATGTCGGTTAGATCGTCGACAGTGGCTACAAAGTGGGTGGTGGGTGGGCTCTAAATTTCTTCGTCGTCCGCATCCCAACCATCCTGGCCATAATCCGGCCAGGACTCTCCTGATAACGAGAGATGCTTTAGTGAATTCAAGATATCGCCAAAAGGTGAGCATTGGAAGATGTCCGTGGCGGTGAATTCCATAACCGGCGCCCAATCCGGATCAATTGGCAGGGGCGCGGGAGGTTCGGAGTCCGGCGAGGAGTCCGGCGCCTCGGAATCACGAGTTTCGCAGGGGACAAGATTAGTGTTCGGCTCCATCGCCGTGGATATTGAAGCCCCCGGGGCGGCGTCTATCCACCGGCCCTCGATCTGGGCGATTGGCTCCGGGTCAATGGCCGGGGCGGATCCGTGTGCGGCCACCAAGGCACTGTTTGGCGGCAGAGCTAGATCATGCCCATCGTCACAGTGCGGCGCGCTTGGCTGTGGCTCGAGTCCGTCGAGGATCAAGTCTCCTCGGACATCGGCCGTGAAGTTTAAGCTTCCAAATCTGACCTGACGGCCAGGGGCGTAGCTTTCAATCTGCTCCAGATGGCCAAGTGAATTGGCCCGCAGGGCGAAGCCGCCGAATACGAAGATCTGTTCGGGGAGAAAAGTCTCACCCTGGACAGCGTTGCAGGTTGAAGATGCCATCAAGCCTATCGGTGACGACACAGAGGAACTCTCAATGAAAGCACCAATGTCGGTGTCAAAACCGGCGGATCTCGGGTAGGGGGTCCCGAACTGTGCGTCTAGGCGGATGGTAACAGGAGACGAGGGACACGATGTTTTTACCCAGGTTCGGGCCCTCTCGATGGAGGTAAAACCCTACGTCCTGCTTGATTAATATTGATGATATGGGTAGTACAAGAGTAGATCTACCACGAGATCAAGGAGGCTAAACCCTAGAAGCTAGCCTGTGGTATGATTGTTGTAATGTATGTTGTCCTACGGACTAAAGCCCTCCGGTTTATATAGACACCGGAGAGGGCTAGGGTTACACAGAGTCGGTTACAATGGTAGGAGATCTACGTATCCATATCGCCAAGCTTGCCTTCCACGCCAAGTAAAGTACCATCCGGACATGAGCCGGAGTCTTCAATCTTGTATCTTCGTAGTCTTGGAGTCCGGCGGACATTGATAGTCCGGCTGTCCGGACACCCCCTAGTCCAGGACTCCCTCACTGGGATTGACAGATTCAGGTGGAATTTTGTGGCCTCTGTTGGTCAGTCGGGTGGCTTTCTCCTGGGCACCAATAATGATTCTTTTGATTTTGTTGCTTTTGATCATGGCATATACTGGGCTAGTACGGTAGTTTCCCTTCGACCCCACAATTCCCTTCTTGAGTTCATGGTGGTTTATGGCCCGGCCGATCATTCCTTGTCTTACATCTTCTTGGACGAGATTTCTAATAAAATAGAAGCATGCCAGCTACCCCTCTTGATTGGGGGTGATTTTAACTTGTTAAGATATCCTTCTGATAAGAGCTCCGATAATTTCTCTTGGGCTCTGGCTGAGGCCTTTAATGATTTCATCAGGGACGCGGCCATTCGTGAAATTCCTAGGGTTGGGGCCCGATACACTTGGACTAACTGACAGGCTTCCTCCATTCTGTTCTTGATAGGGTTTTTATCTGCCCTGCCTGGGATGGCCTCTTTCCTCGGGTCTCTCTTCGTGCCCTACCCATTGTGGGTTCTGACCACGCTCCCCTAATCCTGGACGATGGATCCTGTCCTAGTGGTTGCCAAAGGTTCCAATTTGATGCGTCTTGGCTCTTAGTGGAGGGGTTCCCCAGCATGTTGGCCCGGAAGATCTTGGACTGTCTCACATCCCCTCATCGCTCCTTTGGCCCGATGGATGACTGGCACCATGTTTCTTACTTCCTGCGCAAATTCCTTAGAGGGTGGTCTAAGAATCATTTTGCTGAGGTTAGGCGTGACAAAGCTAGGCCGGGTGCCCAAATTGGCGAACTTGATAGTCGTGCAGATAGTGCTGGTCTTTCGGAGGCTGATTGGCAGCTTCTGTATGGCCTTGAGAAGGCGCTTCTGGATATTTACTGCTAGGAGGAAGTTTATCGGAAACAAAGGGGCACGATTAACTGTACCCTTAAGGGTGATGCGCCCACGGCTTACTTCTTTGCCATTGTGAATGGTAGACGTCGTAGATGCCTGATTGATAGTCTTCTGATTGATGGTGTTAGGGTTTCCGATCCTGCGGTCATTCTTCGACATGTGGTTCAATTCTTTTCTAATTTTCTTGCGGCTAAACCGGAGCTCGGCTTTTCTCTTGCTCCGACCTTCTGGAACCCCCTTCAGCAGGTGTCGATCGATGATAATGCTCTCCTGCTTATTCCCCATTATGAGGAGGAAATTTTTGATACTATTCGGACCGCCAACTCTAATGCGGCTTCAGGCCCCGATGGCTTCTCCATCCCTTTCTTTCGGCATTTCTGGCCTCAATTAAAAGGCATTATTATTGCTATCATTCAAGGCTTTTGGCTGGGCACTATTGACATCTCTAGGCTTAACTACGCTGTTCTCGCTCTTATCCCTAAAATCAAAGGCGCTGATCTCATCTCTCAATTTAGGCCCATTGCTCTAATTAACAATTTTGCCAAGATGCCAGCTAAGGGCATGGCTACTAGGCTATCCCCGATAGCTCACCAGGTCATTAGCCCTTTCCAGTCTGCATTCATCAAAGGGAGATTCATCTTGGATGGGGTGCTTTGCTTACATGAGATAATCCATGACCTGCGGATTAAAGGGACCAAGGTTGTGGTCCTTAAGCTTGACTTTGAAAAGGCCTACGACTCGGTGAGTTGGAATTTTCTTCGGCAAGTCCTGCTGGCTAAGGGCTTTGAGGGTCCTGTGATGCACCGTTTGATGCAGCTTGTTTCTGGTGGGCACACGGCTGTGGTTGTAAATGGTCAAACTAGTAATTTTTTTGCTAACGGTAGGGGCCTCAGACAAGGGGATCCGGCGTCTCCTTTGCTTTTCAATTTTGTGGTTGATGCTCTATCTCGCATCATCTCTCGAGCCGCGTTTTCTGGGCATATTACCCCAGTGAGCTCTCACCTTATCCCCCATGGTATTACTCATGTTCAATATGCGGACAACACAATCATTATGATGGAGCTCAATGAGACCAGTCTCACCAATCTGAAATTCCTTCTGCTTTGCTTCGAAGCGCTCTCGGGCCTTAAAATTAACTTCTCCAAGAGCGAGGTCATTGTGACTGGGGTTTCGGACCTGGAGGCGCAAAGGGTGGCTCACCTGCTGAATTGTTCCCTTGGGGCCTTTCCTCTCAAGTATTTAGGCCTACCTATCTCCCCGTACAAGCTCCTGGCAAAAGATTTTGCTCCGGTAGTCACTAAAGTGGGCAATAGAGTCCTCCCCTGGAGAGGTCGTTATAACACGCAAGCGGGCAAGGTTGCCCTTACCAACTCTTGTCTCTCTTCCCTCCCAATGTTCTTGATGGGTTTCTATCTTCTATCTAACGGGATCCATTCTGGTTTCGACAAGCATAGGAGTGCTTTTTACTGGAACGCTGCGGACAATAAACGCAAGTATAGATTGGTCAGATGGAACATCATTTGTCGCCCTAAGGACAAAGGGGGTCTCGGCATTATCAATACCAGAGTCATGAATAATTGTCTCTTGATTAAATGGTGGTGGAAGATAATGACACTGGAGGAGCGTCCAGTCTTAGAATTAAAAACCTCTCCTTCAGATAAAGGCCTTATTTTGGAACATTAGAGGGTTCTGTGCTAGGGGGCGCAGGGACCAGCTCAAAGATTTAGTGCGGTCTGAAAAAGTTGACTTTATTGGTCTTGTTGAGACCCTCAAACCCTCCTTCTCCTCTAGTGAGCTTTCAGCTATTGCTGGGTGTCGGTGTCAAAACCGGCGGATCTCGGGTAGGGGGTCCCGAACTGTGCGTCTAGGCGGATGGTAACAGGAGACGAGGGACACGATGTTTTTACCCAGGTTCGGGCCCTCTCGATGGAGGTAAAACCCTACGTCCTGCTTAATTAATATTGATGATATGGGTAGTACAAGAGTAGATCTACCACGAGATCAAGGAGGCTAAACCCTAGAAGCTAGCCTATGGTATGATTGTTGTAATGTATGTTGTCCTACGGACTAAAGCCCTCCGGTTTATATAGATACCGGAGAGGGCTAGGGTTACACAGAGTCGGTTACAATGGTAGGAGATCTACGTATCCGTATTGCCAAGCTTGCCTTCCACGCCAAGTAAAGTACCATCCGGACACGAGCCGGAGTCTTCAATCTTGTATCTTCGTAGTCTTGGAGTCCGGCGGACAATGATAGTCCGGCTGTCCGGACACCCCCTAGTCCAGGACTCCCTCAGTAGCCCCTGAACCAGTCTTCAATGACGATAAGTCCGGCGTGCATAATGTTCGGCATTGCAAGGCGGGTTCCTCCCTTGAATAATCCAGAGAAGATCATGAACACCAGGATAGTGTCCGGCTCTGCAAAATAAATTCCACATTCCACCGTAGAGAGAATAAAATGTACACTTAGTTCAATCTGCTGACGTATTATGCGGCGTGACATCACATCGCCACCAGGCCTTTGTTTGAATTACTATACCACCTCAGCATGTTTAGCGAAGCGGTTTCCTTGGCACGTCTTGTCGAAGCAGAGATCGTGTTCCCCTTATTCCGGGATTCTCATCAATACGTGCGTGGGTAACCCAACCGCGCCATCGATGATGGCGCTTGGGAGATAAGCGAGTTTTACCAGGCTGGTGGGGGACGCATAGTTTTGTCCGCCTATATATAAGGGATAAGGCTTCACCTTCTCACCTACGCCTTCTTCCTCCTTTGCTTATCCATCCCCGCGAACTCAAGCACCAACGCCCGAACTCGCGCATCTCTCCTCGACCTTCTCCGAATATGTCCGGAGTGGGAGGTAAATGGTTAGCCTCCACCGTCAAGGAGGAGGACATCACCAAGCTGCGCAGCGCCGGATACCTTTCCGGCGATATCGCGCATCGGCTGCCCGACGAGGGGCAGCTCATCCCTACCCCCAGACCTCATGAGAGGGTCGTCTTTCTCCCCCACTTCCTCCACGGACTGGGCTTTCCGCTCCATCCATTTGTCCGGGGGCTCATGTTTTACTACAGCCTGGATTTCCACGATCTGGCGCCGAACTTTATCCTCAACATCTCGGCGTTTATCGTCGTGTGCGAGGCTTTCCTCTGCATCCGACCCCACTTCGGCCTGTGGCTCAAGACCTTCAACGTCAAGCCGAAGGTTGTAAAGGGTACGCAAGCGGAATGCGGAGGCGCCATGTTGGGCAAATTGCCCAACGTCCCTTGGCTAGAAGGGACCTTCGTGGACTCCGTCAAGGGGTGGCAATAGGGGTGGTTCTACATCACCGAGCCGCGCAAATCCACATGGGCGGCGGCCCCCGAGTTTAGATCTGGCATCCCCACGCAGCTCACCTCCTGGAAAGAGAAGGGATTGCAGTGGGGGAATCCGATGGAGGTGACGGGACTCCGAGCATGTATCAAGAAGATGGTGAGCAATAGGCTCAGGCTCGTCGACGTGGTCCAAGTCATGCTCATCCGGCGGATCCTCCCATGCCAAGAACAGGCATTTAATTTGTGGGAGTTCAATCCGGAACAGCACCAGGCGCTAAGCGGGCTCTTCGATACATCATACGAAGGCGCCTGGAGGGTGCTGTTCAAGGGCGCCGAAGCCCCCGCGTCCGTGACCGAAGACCGCGGATTCAGCTCGCAGCATCCAACTGACGAGGTAAGTGATTCAACCCCATTACGGGACACTTGAGATAATTAGATTGACTCTAGTGAGGTTTCATTCTGCCTCTTCCTTTGACAGGAATGGATGGAGAAGGCCAAGCTGCTCATCAGCCCGGCTCCAAGGCCAGAAGACCCAGTGAACGCCCGCTTAACAGGGCTGCTGGTTCCGGCACCGCACGAGGTGCCAGAGAAGAAGGCCAAGAAGGTGGCCGCGGGGACTCGAAAGAGTTCCCGCAATCAGGCGTCTGACGACGACGACGACTCCTCCCCCGAAGACGAGGAGGAGGAATACTCTCTCCCAGAGGAGGGAGAGAAGAAAAGGAAGGCTTCCGCCATCGGGGAGGCCGAAGGGTCCAAGAGGGGGAGAACTATCCCCCCGGACAGTTCCGCCAACATCAGCGTTGGTGAGGATGAGCGGCCTCCAAGGGCCAAGCGTCCGGCAAGATCGTAAGTATCTGGATCCTTGATGTGTAATTTCTTTTATGTCGCGTAGTATCCTTCTAACGCCGCATTCTGCCCGTAGTCTGGCCAATGATGATCTCCCCGACTAATCGAGCGGGTCATTGGCCTCGTCGCATGTGAATTCCATCCCGACTGCCTCCACCCCACGCGCCAACGAGGACGTCGAGGTGGGATCCCAGAGAGGGACCCATCAGGAGGAGGCTCCGGGGGCGCCGTCAGGCAGCCCCCCGGACTTCGTGCCGGACTCTACATCGGAACCCGCAGTGGTTCCAGAGTCCGGCAAGCGGCCCCTTCGAAAGAAGGGCAGGACCGTGACGCCGGCGGCCTTCGTCCAACCGGAGGCGCCGGATAACCTACTGGAGGCGCTTAAAGGCGCTTCCATCGAGGAAGAACACTGCACTATCATGAGTGCGGTGATTGAGAAGGTTCAGCTCGCTAAGAGCGGGCTGACCGAAGCCTGCAGCAGCCTTTTAACAGGCTTTGAGGTAAGAAGTTAAAATTATGTAATGTAATACCGCATAGACAGTAGCCCCTGATGCTTGGTTCGGTGTTCGGAAAGAAAAGCCGGACTAAGGATCTATAACAAGATATACGCAGGGTTGCCTAAAATATGTCAATATGGGTTTGCAGGCTGCACTGCTGACCTCTGCCGCACTAACGGCGGAGGTTGACGTGCTAAAGAAGGATCTCGAGCGGTCCGAGCAAGAGCTCGGCCATGCAAAGAAGCAGCTCGAGGAAAAAGAAGGTGAGTAACACCTCTTTGAATAAGTACCTTACAGAAAAGGATTTTGGTTGCAAATAAAATTAAAAAGGATAATATGTGTATTGCAGGGGCCACTAACGAGGTGGCAACCCTGAAGGATGCTGTGTCCGCGGCCGAACGCAATGCGGCCGCGGAACGTGCTGAGCGAGAAAAGCAAGAGGCACGTGTGGCGGAAGTTCGGCAAGAGCTCCAGGTTCTCATGGAAAAACATGAGAGTTTGGAGCGTGACTCCAAGACTCGAGAGTCCGAGCTTGCCTCGGCTCTCGAAAGTGCCAAGTCCGCCAAGGCCGAGGCCCATAAGGCCCTTCAGGAGGTTGAGGACATAAAGAAGATAGCGGCGGGTAAGGCGTTTTTCATGCAAAGCAGGCATGTTAATGTGAACTACCTGACACTTACCCGAATTCGGAGCTCTCCAGGGGCGTTTGCAGATCTGCCGCGTAGTGCATCTGATGCCGCCGCATTCTATCATGGCGAGGAGGGGAGCTCGACGAAGAAGGTCTTCTGGTCTCAGTATACTGAGGCCGGCCATCCGGTGCCCCCAACCGACCAGCTGAAGCAGCTGGTCGAACTCCACAAGGTAGCTGAGGAGGCCATGAAGGGCCTCATAGTCCGGCTGTGGCCTGGACAGGCCATGCCTGGTAGCTACTTTGGCCTCGTGCGGCGACTGATGGATGCATGCCCCAGGCTGGATGTAGTCAAGCGCTCCGCCTGTATCGAAGGTGCTCGTCGGGCCCTTGCCCGCATAAAGGTGCAGTGGGGCAAATTGGATGCGGAGAAGCTTCTCACAGACCCACCGCCGCCGGGCAAGGAGTATCGCACGCCGGAGAAGTATTATAAAATTGTCCTGAAGGGAGCCTGCAATATTGCAGATGAGTGCTCCCGAAATGTAATCTTTGAGTGAACTCGCTATTTATTTATCCTGTGCGCTGAAAACTTCGTTCATATGCGCCATGAGCAACGCTTGTTTAATTTAAAATATTACCTTCTGTGCGGCCGTTTATAAAATCTGAGAGATGGCAAGTCGTTAGCTTCAGCCCCCAAGCCACAAGTGCTGGGGTGTTCGGGATAAACTTGAGCACTCTTGTTCCCATTTTTGGGTCCATCTAGGGAGGCGCTCAACACGACGAACAAGGCAACCGGACTTATAATGCTTGAACACTCTCACTTAGCGATAGAATTCTATAATTTTAAATTTCGGCGAAGCCCCTGGTATTCGGAAGACCGAATCCGGGGCGCTATCCACGCCTTCATCGGACATAATCCGGAACTTCGCTCGAAGCGGCGTGAGTCTTTAAGGACCCGAAAAAACCTCTCGAACAGCGACCAGTCTCTCACCTTATCATGCCAGTCAGTTTTAGCTTTCTCCACTGAGGCGTTAACCCGGCTCAACCGGGGCGCAATCGCAGTGGTTCTCCCAGTGCCACCTTAGCCGACAGAACGGAACGTAAGGCACCAAAACGTGGCAGCCGGGCAAACCCTTGACCCAAGACATGATTCGGAGCCGATTCATATAATGCTATAAGTTCGGGGTGCCGCACTTGTGAAAGTGTTCGGACTTTATCACACCATAGAGTGGGGAACATAAGCCCCTGGTGTATTATGCCGTACCAAAATATACGGGTGCCAGATGTCATATAATGAACATATATATATATAATGTAATGCAATTGCGATCATAAAGGTGATGCATTATTAATGAAAGAAAAGTCTACTAGTAGAGCGGACTGATACAAATAGTGCGGTAAGCAAGGGATTTGGACTAAATAAACATGTCCCCCCCAGGGATGAGCTGCGGATTTGGTGTGTATAATCGAATTTAATGCTCGTAATTGAGACCACCTGAATGTTCGACGCGGCCTTCTTTAGTCCCTGACTGTTGCATCATGAATTCGGCAGGTTCACCGCCGGGCAGGGCTTCTGGTTAACAGAGTCCTGTGTACAAAAAAGAAGGAAAATAATAAAAAAGAAGGGCACATTTGCGAGCCCTTGGTGTGGTCAAACCGCACTCTGGGTCCGTTGTGATCGTGCCCCCTCCCCTGTGCCCATGGTATCTCCAAAGCGTAATGATGTACGCGGAGTGTTATTCTTGCGATCATACGCGGGCGAGGGTTGGGGCCGAATTGCTACGCGTGCTCTGATCGCGCCAGGTGGTCTTGGTTGGGATTGCTCCGGGCGCGCTTTGCTGTATCCGGCCGTTTAACGGCCGGACTCGAGAATTGCCTTAGAAGGCTGCTCTGTACTTCTGCCACGAGAGCCGCTGTATGTTCCTCCGTTCGGAGGGAGCGTTCCATATTCCCATTGACCGTGATGACTCCACGAGGGCCTGGCATCTTGAGCTTTAGGTATGCGTAGTGCGGCACCGCATTGAATTTGGCAAACGCGGTTCGCCCGAGCAGAGCGTGATAGCCACTGCGAAACGGGACTATGTCGAGGATTAACTCTTCACTCCGGAAATTATCCGGGGATCCGAAGACCACTTCCAGTGTGACTGAGCCTGTACAATTGGCTTCCACTCCTGGTATGACACCTTTAAAGGTTGTCTTTGTAGGTTTAATCCTGGATGGGTCTATGCCCATTTTGCGCACTGTATCCTGATAAAGCAGGTTCAGGCTACTGCCGCCGTCCATCAGGACTCTCGTGAGGTGGAACCCATCGACGATTGGGTCTAAGACCAATGCGGCGAATCCGCCATGGCGTATGCTGGTCGGATGGTCTCTTCGATCGAAAGTGATCGGACAAGAGGACCATGGGTTGAACTTTGGGGTGACTGGCTCCATCGCATAGACGTCCCTTAGTGCACGTTTCCTCTCCCTCTTGGGTATGTGGGTCGCGTATATCATATTCACCGTCCGTACTTGTGGGGGAAAACCCTTCTGTCCTCTGTTGTTCGGCGGCCGGGTCTCTTCCTCGTCGTCGCTATTTAGCCCCTTGTCATTGTTTTCGGCAATTAACTTGCCGGCCTGCTTGAACACCCAGCAATCTCTATTGGTGTGGTTAGCTGGCTTTTCAGAGGTGCCATGTATCTGGCATGAGCGGTCGAGTATTCGGTCCAGGTTGGACGGACCCGGAATGGTTCTTTTAAATGGCTTCTTCCGTTGACCGAGTTTAGAGCCTCGGAATCCGGCATTGACCGCCGTATCCTCCTTATCGTCGCCGTTAATTCGGCGCTTGTTTTTGTTTCGACGTGACCTGCCGTTGTTGTCCTTAGTATCCGGACTGCCAGAATTTTTACGGAGATTGTTGCTGCGGGCTAGCCAGCTGTCCTCTCCCGCACAAAAGCGGGTCATTAACGATGTGAGGGCTGCCATGGATTTCGGCTTTTCCTACCCCAGGTGCCGGGCTAGCCATTCGTCCCGGATGTTATGTTTGAAGGCTGCAAGGGCCTCTGCGTCCGGACAATCGACGATTTGATTTTTCTTCGTCAAGAACCGTGTCCAGAATTGTCTGGCCGATTCGTCTGGCTGCTGAATGATGTGGCTTAGGTCATCGGCGTCTGGTGGGCGCACATATGTGCCTTGGAAGTTATCAAGGAATGCGGCCTCCAGGTCTTTCCAACACCCAATTGACTCTGCGGGCAAGCTGTTAAGCCAATGCCGAGCTGGTCCTTTAAGCTTGAGTGGGAGGTACTTGATGGCGTGGAGATCGTCGCCGCGGGCCATATGGATGTGGAGAAGATAGTCTTCGATCCACACCGCGGGGTCTGTTGTGCCATCGTAAGATTCGATGTTTACGGGTTTAAACCCTTCGGGGATCTGATGATCCATTACTTCGTCAGTGAAGCATAACGGGTGTGCGGCGCCCCTGTATTGAGCGATATCGCGACGCAGCTCGAGAGAGCGCTGTCTGCTGTGTTCGGCCCGACCGGGGTTATTGTATGCGGCACGACGGTATTTGTCGTGGGTCATGGGGCGCCCACGTGATCCATAGATAGATCTGGATTGCCTTGCTTTGTCCTCCAATATGTCTCGCAAGTCCGGCGCGTTCCCTCTTGGCTTCGTACTTTTGGAGCGATGCCGGGGTATGGTCTTGGCTGGGGGCCTGGATGCCTCTCTGTCACGACCACGGGGTGGTCGGGCAGCCATATCGTGCGCTGGTGATGGATGTACGTGTGCTTCCTCCTCTAATCGGGGGAGCAGCTTGCGTTTTGGGTAACTTTTGGAGGGACGTTCGAGTTTATACTCTTCGGCCGCGAGGACCTCGGTCCATCGATCGGCCAGCAGGTCCTGATCAGCTTGAAGCTGCTGCTGCTTTTTCTTTAGGCTGTTTGCTGTGGCGATAAGCCTGCGCTTGAAGCGCTCTTGTTCGACGGGATCCTCGGGTACGACGAATTCGTCATCGTTGAGGCTTGCTTCGTCTTCGGAGGGAGGCATATAATTATGATCCTCAACCTCTTCATCTGCCGCCCTCTCATGGGGGCTTGCTTCTGCATCCTCCTGCGCTGAGTCTTGCCGGAGGGGATTGTCTTCGGCACTCTCTAGAGTATTATTATCTCCTGTGCCGGAATCTCCATTCTTGCTGTGGCGTGATTTAGAGCGGCGCCGCTGACGCCGGCGCTTGGGCTGTTTCTTTAAGGGATCTGCCTCCGCTGTTTCTTCGCCGTCCCCATCTTTTGGGGTATCCACCATGTATACGTCATATGACGAGGTGGCCTTCCAGTGCCCTGTGGGCGCTGGTTTGTCTCCGGCATCGTCGTCCATAGCGTCGATGTCTTCGGAGTCGTAGTCTAGCATGTCGGTTAGATCGTCGACAGTGGCTACAAAGTGGGTGGTGGGTGGGCTCTGAATTTCTTCGTCGTCCGCATCCCAACCATCCTGGCCATAATCCGGCCAGGGCTCTCCTGATAACGAGAGATGCTTTAGTGAATTCAAGATATCGCCGAAAGGCGAGCATTGGAAGATGTCCGTGGCGGTGAATTCCATAACCGGCGCCCAATCCGGATCGATTGGTAGGGGCGCGGGAGGTTCGGAGTCCGGCGAGGAGTCCGGCGCCTCGGAATCACGAGTTTCGCAGGGGACAAGATTAGTGTTCGGCTCCATCGCCGTGGATGTTGAAGCCCCCAGGGCGACGTCTATCCACCGACCCTCGATCTGGGCGATCGGCTCTGGGCTAATGGCCGAAGCGGATCCGTGTGCGGCCACCAAGGCACTGTTCGGCGGCAGAGCTAGATCATGCCCATCGTCACAGTGTGGCGCGCTTGGCTGTGGCTCGAGTCCGTCGAAGATCAAGTCTCCGCGGACGTCGGCCGTGAAGTTTAAGCTTCCAAATCTGACCTGACGGCCAGGGGCGTAGCTTTCGATCTGCTCCAGATGGCCAAGTGAATTGGCCCGCAGTGCGAAGCCGCCGAATACGAAGATCTGTCCGGGGAGAAAAGTCTCACCCTGGACAGCGTTGCAGGTTGAAGATGCCATCAAGCCTATCGGTGACGACACAGAGGAACTCTCAATGAAAGCACCAATGTCGGTGTCAAAACCGGCGGATCTCGGGTAGGGGGTCCCGAACTGTGCGTCTAGGCGGATGGTAACAGGAGACGAGGGACACGATGTTTTTACCCAGGTTCGGGCCCTCTCGATGGAGGTAAAACCCTACGTCCTGCTTGATTAATATTGATGATATGGGTAGTACAAGAGTAGATCTACCACGAGATCAAGGAGGCTAAACCCTAGAAGCTAGCCTATGGTATGATTGTTGTAATGTATGTTGTCCTACGGACTAAAGCCCTCCGGTTTATATAGATACCGGAGAGGGCTAGGGTTACACAGAGTCGGTTACAATGGTAGGAGATCTACGTATCCGTATTGCCAAGCTTGCCTTCCACGCCAAGTAAAGTACCATCCGGACACGAGTCGGAGTCTTCAATCTTGTATCTTCGTAGTCTTGGAGTCCGGCGGACAATGATAGTCCGGCTGTCCGGACACCCCCTAGTCCAGGACTCCCTCACCCCCTAAGATCAAAAAATTTCTCTGGCAAGCTGTCCGCCGTAAGCTCCCGGCGGCTGACCAAATTAAGAAGAGGAACGGGCCAGGATCTGATAGATGTGTGCTGTGTGGGGCTCTTGAGAACACTGAACATATCTTCTTTCATTGCTCTTTAGCGAAACTTTTGTGGTGCTGCATCAGACTCTGGCTACATGTTAACTGGTCTTCCTCCTCCTTTGAAGACCTGAGGCTGTATACCAATTCTTTATCCAGTCAGTCTAAAAGGGTCTTCTTAGTTGGCTGGGCTGCGATAGGGTGGTCGCTATGGACAACTAGGAATAAGTTCTCGATTGAGCATATCTTCCTGGCTAACCCTGTCAATTGCTTATTTAAAGCCATTGCTTTTTTGTAGCAGTGGAGATTATTGACTAAGAAAGGGGACCTCCAGGCCTTTGACGACATGCTATCCAAAATGAAATCTACGGCGTCTTCCCTTCTACGGCGTAACTCGAGGACGGCTCGCTGACATACCTGTCGGTGTTTTCTGGTGTTTTGCTGGCCTGCGTGCCATGTAAGGCTGATGGCCTTGTATTGATACTTAAGCTCTCTGGACGCTAAACTTGTCTAGATATTTGGTTCTGGTGGTGTAACTCTGCCTGGTGGCTTTATCTATAAAGTCGGGCTCCTGCCTTTTCTCTAAAAAGTTAGGGGGGGGGGCAGAGGTGGTGCGGGTTCGTGACCCAGGATACTCGACGGGATTGACCACAGTGATGGCGACAAGGCATGCGTAAAGCATAAGACATGCCGACAGACCAGGGCACCGGTGATCAGACATGTGGTAAGACAGCTACGAATTTAACTCGATATGACTATAAGACAACGTGAAATTCCTTCAAGTTCCAGACAACCAATCAAAGAAAGAGCAATGATGTCCCTTGTGGATAACCAACCAACATCAGCGGGCGAGCGATGATTCCTTCTCTTGAAGGTGTTGTCTTGGAATGGTGCGTCCTTTGTGTGTTAATAAGTCGTCGTAGGTTTGAAGATGTGATTTGTGCATGCTGTCGCGAGGCTTGTTCCAGGTGTGTGACCTCGAGTTATTTCTATAATTCTACTCTATAGGATGATTTCTTCAGCACTTAATGCGGGGGCGAGGGTTCCCTTTTTCAAAGGAAGAAGAAGAACGAGTGATAATGTTGACTTCAGATAACTCTTATATGTGTCGTTCAATACTTGAGTTGTTCAGTTTACACAGATCAAGGAAGAGATTGCCAGTCACAATGACTCACTGATCAATGTGTGATCGTGTTGAGGGATACTTTGGTCTCCTCATGTTTTTTTCCCACGGGATTTTTGGAGGAACACGTTTCAAGATTAGGATCCTATATAATCAAAGCGGAATTGGAGAGTGTTAGGAATTAATTATATTCAATTGATTGGATAATCTCTTTTTTTGTAACTAACACATGGTTGGTATATGCTAAACCGTGCATCCCTCTCTCCTGTCTGTTATATTCGCCGCAACTTTTCGGATGCATTCCCTAGGGGGTATATATTGTAGCACATCACTCATCAGTAGTAGACAGACAATTGTTATTCGTTACACTTGGTTCTTCACAATTTTCATCTTAATCTCCCACACCAAACTATCCACCGTAACCTATTTGCTCGTATATATGGCATTATTGAGTATGTTTGCATGTCTCATCTTATGAGAACCTCTTTTTTGCCAGGCCTACCAGTCGGCCCAATTTTCGGTTAATTTTACACCCCCACTCTGCTTACCATTTTAATTTTGTTTCTCGACACACGGTGTGTGCAGCAAAACTACCAATAGAGAGCCTAGAGCAACTCTAACAGAGTTGCCATATATGCCTGATCACCATAGTAACCATTATTAGTGATTTTGGCTATACAAAAGGGGCACTCTAAGAGAGCAGCCATCTTGTTAAGATTCACCATAATTTTTGGAGCATCTTCCATATTTGGCCACTCAATCGCCATATATGGAGTCTTGGAGCAGCCTTTTGGAGCGCACTCCATATAGCAGTTAGGTATAATTCTGTGTGGCGCGAAGAAAACTTCAAGTGAAGCCCCACCTCACGTGGGAAAAAATTATGTGGAGACCGGATCCAAACCAAGTCTTGTGCATACCCGATGCCGATGAATGGCGTGTGTACATACAGAGCATCTGGCGCCCGCCTAGCTTGGTGCCCCCCCCCCCCCCCTCCCTAGTCCAACGCGCCTCCTCCACGACGGCTCGCTAGTCGGCTCCTCCTTTGAAAAATAATGAAATATGGAATGACGTATACTTCAAAACTATGATGTCTACAACAACAGACTTCGAAGTCGAGATTGCAAAGATTCAATAAAATAAAAAAAATAAAGAATAAGGGCTCCTTTGATCAAAGAAATTATGTTGGATTTTTGGAGGATTGAAATCCTTAGGATTTTTTCCTATGTTTGTCCTTTGATTTGTAGGATTGAATCCCATAGGAATTTTTCCTATGAAATCTTTTGTATTACATATCATAGGAAATCTAACATCCACTCCAACCTCTTTTTACAATTATTTGTTTTTTTTGTGCCATCAAACACTCTTTGCTAACCCTATAGGATTCAAGTGGGCATGCCACTCTAGTCCTCTACTTTTCCTATTCCCGCATTTTCCAAATCCTGCGAATCAAAGAGGCCCTAAAAATTCAAAAAATACTGTTTTTTTTTGGTGGCAAACATTAAGGAATTGCAAGCACTCGAAACATTCCGTAATGTTTGCCACAAAAAATAGATTTTTTTATTTTTATTTCAATCTATTTTATTCTACTGTTCAATCCTGGATCATTTGAGCCCAGGCATGTCCAATTAAAGATCTATATTCAATGAAACAATCTCCATTTTCCCACACAATATGTACATTAGACTAAAAAGTAACACATTGCGCATTATTAATCCGTTGACACCATCTACAAATAGCTTATGGACACATCACCCATTCACACTTGATTATATCAATCCCACACCTATACAACTCCACTCCCCCATGCACCAGCAAAGTTAGAATCATCAGGCTGTCTCAATTTTCAACAGTAAAGTCATGATCTCCACCTTCACTTTGCTCCCAAGATTACTTTCAATTTTTGAAGGCCAAATGCCAACCCTAGTGCAGCGGCATGGTGCAATCGGTCATCATGTGTGATGTGTGATCGATGAAACACTAATTAGTTCAACATGATTTTTTTGAGACACCTCATTTTAAATTTCAATTTATGATCAAGATTACCTAGTTGATACTTTGATAAAGCATTATGAACAAACTCATGTAAATATTCTGAAAATTGAAGTAGCAGACGTCGTGCGGAGGAGAACTGGGCCGTTCTGGTTGCTCAGGATGTAGTTGATGGCCGAGGTCCCCGACCACGACAATCCTCCCTGACGTGCCCAACGCCTCTTGGTGAGGGACGAGAGAGGCGGCGGAGGGATCATGAGGAACGTAGAGGCGGGAAAAACAAGGAAGGCGGAGGGGATAGGCGAGTGGCGACGCCATTGGGACAAAGATCGGCAGCGACGGTGGTAGCCGTAGTAGGCAATAGAGGCGAAGGGGATTTGGAGCCGACCGTCATGCGTCGTTGTCGCGCTGAGCAAGATTAAGAGGAGCACGCCTAGAGCCGATTCCCTCATGTGTTATGTGGCGGGGCTCGGACCACATGCTAGGGAGCTAATTTATAGGCGAGTGACGCTGGAGGTCAGGAGGAGCCCGTAGTGAGCGAGTGTTCGATCATAGTGTTGTCCATGTGTCGATCATCGGTGCCGGGTTGCACAAACGCGGGTTTGCAATCATATCCACACAAAAAATTCATCTCATGTGGGATGGCGAGGAGGTTGGGAGAACTAAATGTCTCATTGATGAGTGAGTCCCACGATTACAGAGGCACCAAATATGAGGTGTCTTAATTTGGGACGCAGCTCCCCTGACGTGCCGTGGCGCACACTGGCATGTGGACCCAGGCCCACATGTCAGTGGCCCCACGTCAGGGGGCAGTACGTCAGACGATCCAGGTCCCTTAATTTGGAGGTCGCTTGTCCAACCTCCATATCCATATATAGTGCATTTCATATGGCCGATGACAATCACAGATACGATGACTCTATTAAAGTTGCTCTAAATTGACTTGAGCTGTCGAATGCTGAATGTCTCATGCTCATGCATGCTCGCGTGTGCCCTTTGCTTGGCCACTGGCCACTGTTGCGTGATCCATCAGACATTTTTCCGTGGTACCCGCGTGCTCTGGTCGTGCATTTGGTCATGGATCGTACGCGACAGTGAGAGCTACCGATAATATGCAAGCGCCTCCCCTACCTAAACAGTTGATGTTCTGTCCCTCGCCATACATCGCTGTTTCGTTCGCTGAGAATGTACAGCTACCGAGGGTGAGTGCATGGTAGTACTTCTTCAGTTCTTCTCACCTGCTGTCTCTGACGATCGAACCTAGCTTTCTCTTTCTCTCTCCACCGTTACAGCATCTACAGACGGACTTACCAAATATTGACCCTCTAAACACCCTCGGACGCGCCCGGTCAGTGATCGAGTGTGTCCGTTTTGAGCCTCTATTTTTTCGTTCGCGCAGTCACACTCCTCATTTTCTTCCTCATATGACCGAACACTTACACGTGATTAGTGAAGATGAAGAGAGAGAAAGAAAAAAATGAATAAAAAAAGAGAAAATATGGTCCAGGGGCCGCGTCCTACGTGGCGGACTGACCGGGCATTGCCCGGGCCCGTCCGCGAGCCCTCATATTCTGCCTACATTTGTCGTTGATATGAGGGTTCGCGAACAGTCCGGACATGTAGAGATGATATGAGGGGTTCAGTTGGGTCACTTTTTTCTTCTTCTCTCCTGTCCGATCACTGACCGGATGCATTTGCGGGAGAGGGTTTGAGGCGTCGTATATGCTCTTACCACTGACGCGTTCGTCCCCTGCCAACCTTCGACGAGTAAAGGCTGTCAGCCCGAGCCTGGAGTAATGAATGCGATTTGGGCGCCTGGTCAACCTGCTAACTCCTTTTTTCACATGACTAATTCGCCGATCGATTTCTAAATGAGTGGAATTTCGATTCTCTAACTGCTCAAATAGCAATGGTTTCCTGTTCCGCATTGACCCTAGGATTGGCGGCTTGGCTTAAAGAATATGGGATTCTCTTTCCGGTGAAAAATTGCATCTGAAAATGAGTAGATGTACCACGCACGCACCAGAAGGCTGGAGGCCGCCATTTCCTCGTCGTTTCAATTGCCTCTTTTCCCCAGCGACCCTCCGGAAACGAAACAACAAAGTGATCACCAGGCTACCACCACCTCCAGTCGCCCTTCTCCTTTTTGGCCCCGGAAACAACCCAATGGCTGTGTGAACAACCCTCCCGTCATGATTTCCTCAAGCGACTCGTCTCTCTTATTTCCGGTGCGTTTTTGCTAGGCTAGGGAAAAAAGAAAGAAAGAGCTTTCAGCCTTTGGGGTACGTTTGCACCACAACCACCACCATGCATGCATGCACGCGGCCGAACTAATAGTTCATTGATTAATTTAAATCAAATCACGTTTTCTCACTGGTTTAGGAGATCTATTGTTTTAGATGGGCCCATTGGATATAGTCTTTTCTTCATGTAATATTGTCCACGAGTTTAGAACCTCGAATACCAAGGCTCATGATCTTACTAATTAATCATGCATTATCACTTGGGTTTGACCGTCATGTCTAGTTAGGTCAACCTGGTGATCTTCTTTTTTATTTCTGTAAACATTGTCATGACACAAATAAAGTTTAGCGAGAGTGTCTAAACTTCTCTCTCTCTCTCTCTCTCTCTCTCTCTCTCTCTCTGAATGCTGGGCCAGACGTCTGTTGTCATTATGATCCACGGACATTAGTTTGCGAGCACACCCAACGCTTTGTCTTGCACTTGCTTCGCTGCATCTCACGGCCGCCCATGCACGCGTGTGTCCTCGAGTTCACAGTTGAAACGATCCATAAGACACTTTTCCATTGTAGTACGTGTGTGCCTTGGTCGTGCATGCATTTGGTCATGGCTTCATCGACAGAGCAGTACGTGCTAGTGTCGCGAGTCGAATGTCTGTACCTGCCGTTCGTACCGACGGCGACAGGGACGGCACAGCCACCGGCAGTCCAAAAGAGCCAGTGCCGTCATATGTAAATATTCACGATGGAAGAAACAGGTGCACTATGTACTCTCGAACCAAATTCTTTTTTACATGCATGCATGCATACACCGTCGTGTCTCTATCCTGTCTGAGACAACTTTCACGAGGCAAATTGTGCACCAACAACAGCTTACTATGAGTAATTCAACTCATTATTCGATAAAGAGAAGCGGATTCGGAAGCTGCATCTCAAAATCTTCGTATCATATGAGTTACTGGCTTCCCTGAATTGCCTAGCCCAAATGATTGCTTCCTACCAACAAAAATTGCAGTGCAAACAAATGATTGCTGCCTGGAAGCACAAGGAAACAGAAGAGAGGAAGAGGTAGAGGAAACCCAGAGCGTCGAGAGCACCAAGAAATGCTGTGAAAACCATGAAAAATGGACTCGGACTCATCGATTGTCGGCCACAGTTTCTACAACCTTTCCTTCCTCTGTGTTTTTGCTGAGTCTGGTGATGAACATTCCGTTCTTCGCTAGCTAGCTACGTAGAGCTTTGGCCCTGCTGGCTTTCTCTGCCAACGTTTGCTAAGAGCATCCAGTGGCATTGCTTATATTTTGGCTACCAAAATTCACTACAAGTACCTCAAAGAAAAAGTCGATTTTGGGTATAGCCAATTTTCTTCTTCTTTTATCACACACCCATATTTAATAATACACGTAAACGAAATAATATGTATGTTGTTTTCACCTCATATTCATGGCAAGTGATAAGTTATCCATTAGGCATGCAGACATGGTACGTTGGAGTACGTGTGTTGCTCGGTCGTGCATTTGGTCATGGCTCGTACGCGGCAGAGTGAGAGCTACTAGCTAGTGACCGGTGATCACGGCAGGGACGACACGAAACCAGCACATATTTTATTACTCCCTCCGTCCCAAAATTCTTGTCTTAGATTTGTCTAAATACAGATGTATCAAGTCATGTTTCAGTATTAGGTACACCCGTATCTAGACAAATTTAAGACAAGAGTTTTGGGACGGAGGGAGTACTATATAAAAGAAAAAAGTCCATTTTTCTTCCCTCAATTCTTCGGAGTGATCACTTTTGGTCCCTCAACTACGAAACCGGACAGGTTGCACCGCGAACTTTCCAAACCAGACAAAACCATGGGAGAGGGAGAGTGGGGAAAAGTTCGCGGTGCAACCTGTCCGGTTTCGTAGTTGAGGGACCAAAAATGATCACTCCGAAGAATTGAGGGACGAAAAATGGATTTTTCTCTATATAAAAAGACACATGTGATAAGCAATCCAAACTATTAAAAAAACCCGGTGCCATGTCACATTGACCTGATCGTGTCTCTGAACCTTCACATACATACAATGATACGAGTCCGAAGAAACAGGTGTACTATTGGTCTTGCAAATTGCAACAAATTGTCTTCGTGCCTCTGGTAACACTTCTTCCTCACCGCTACACGCATGCTGCACAAGCCGATTTCTGGTTAGAGGCGAAGGAGTAAAAACTTTACTCTTCTTACCGGACAGGTTTGGGAGATCGGCTAGGTTTTGGTTAAAGGAGTAACATCGAAATTTTACTCTATAGAAATTTAAGGGATTGGCTAGAGTTGCTCTTAATCAATCATCAATCTATGTACCCGATAAAGAGAACCGGCCGGATTAAGTTGGTTACCTCGGAAACTGCACCTGAAATTCAAAAGCTGATGAAAAGAAGGTTGTTGCGGTTTTGATTTTGACTCGGCTCAGCAGCACTGTTTGTAAGTTGGGCCTGGAAGAAGGGTAGCTGGCTGGCTAGGTGAAGCACACAGCGAACCCCAGGAATCAAAGCACTCAGGACTGTACCTGAAAGAAGCTCTAGCGAAGGCGCCAAGCAGTGGCTACGTACGGTAGCAAACTAGCAATGCTTGGTTCCATCGTGTCCCCTCCCATACTTGCCCAACCTAGCTAGCTAGCTACGTCGACGACGACACGCTGCATCACCATTCGAGCAGCGGCCCGGTCGCCTCGTTCGATCAGGCCTTTCAGGTACAGTCCTAACTTGAGTGTGTAAATAAACAGTTTCAGTTGTGTCCCTCGCCATACAGCTCAGAATGTACAGCTACTGAATATGAGACTGGACCGTCGGCTGTCAGCCAGAGTCCCACGTAATGAGTCCGTTCTGGATGTACTCCTGGTCGACCTGCTAATTAATTCTCTCACTTGACTATATGTAGTACTACCACGCACGCACCCTGAAGGCCGCCATTTCCTTTGGCATTGTAGTATTTCCTTGCCTCCGTGCGTCCAATGCCTACCATGCACCTACCTCCAGTCAGTCCAGTGGCTGCTCTCCTTTTTGCCTTTCAGGTACGTTTGCACCACAAGAAACGTGCCACATGCATGCATGCATGCACGCGGTGTGGAAGCGTCCGACCTAATAGTTTTTCATTAATTAATCAAGCAACATTTTCTCACTGTTTTAGAAGATCTAGTAGTACTATTTTAGTTGGGTCCAGTGGATATACCTTTTCCTTGACAGAAAACAAATTCATCTTCTCCTATCAATGGCTTACTTATTATTATTATTTTTGCGACGAACCGATCAATGGCTTACTATAATGAGTGCTCGGCCAGACGTCTTGTCATTATACCAACTAGATCTTGATTGAGCTTCTGGGGACACATAGAACTGCACTCGGCAGTTGGCATATCATTGTTCGTGCTAGGTTACATCCACTACATCAGGGCTATCTCCAACGGCATTTAACAAGCGGACACTTCCAAATGTCTGTGGACAAATTCAAACGTGTACGTGGATATCCGGCTGTTCGAGCGCCATCCAACGCTCTCTCGAAATCAGACCCTTCATTTCTGTCAATAGTCCCAAAACATGGCGGACACCATCCAACATAGTCATCCAACGAAGGCGAATCCATGAAGGCATAGAAGTACTCTTCGTCCGAATTCATCGTTTTGCTTCAAAGTAAACAACAAGAACGTCCAAAAATTGCACTATGGCATTTGACCGACAACTTGTCGAGTAGGGTCTCCGCTATCTAGGAGTGGGGAGGCGGCTAGGTTGATCGGCTGACGCCCGGCAATACCTGGCCGGCTTCCGGAGGGTATGGCGATGGTGCTGGTATCTCGGAGTGTAGATATAGAGTGGAGCAGTAGGGCCGAATTGTGAAAAAAAATATAGAAGTTGTTTTGATTTGTGAATAACTTTGCCAAAGGTTTTCACATCTAAGGTTAGGCAAGTCTGACCAAATTAGGTGAGTGTTTGGTTCAAGCCACACTAGAGTCCCACATGGCATACACACAAAAAGTGTGGCAAGCTTTCCTTAAACTTGCCAACTTATGGCTCTCATGCTGATGAACTAACCTTAGACAAGCTTGACAAAAATATGTGACGAAATATGGCAATGCAAGGCCTAGAACCAAACAGCCCCATAGACTCGGGATGGGGTTCTCGATGGGGCAGAGGTGCCGAGTCCCACAAAGCGGACGTCTAAACTCCCCCAGAGCTCCCCTAAACTTGCACCGGGGGAGAGAATTTCAGCCGTCCAGACTAGTCCGACCTAAAATAGACGTATGTATTGAAGGCCTTAAACGTCCAAACCGAACATATGGAAATTTCGCTGCGTGCCATGGCCATGCACGGCGTGCGCCCTGGAGTCCACTGTTCGTGGCTAGCTTTTGCGTGAGATGTGATCCGTCAGACATTTCACCCGTGGTACGTGCGCGCGCATTGGTCGTGCATTTGGTCGGCTAAATTTCGCGTTTTGACCCTTTTTCGTAACTTATTCGAAATTTAACCCTGGTTCGTAAAAATTTTGAGATCTGACCCTTTTCTTACCGCCAAGGCCCCTGGCGGTAGGGTATAACAGCCTACCGCCAAGACCCGTGGCGGTAGGGTATAACAACCTACCGCCAAGGCCTCTGGCGGTAGGGTTGTTTTTTTTTTTTAAGTATGGAACACAGTGCACGCTGGCACCTACCGCCGGACACCTTGGCGGTAGGGACACAGCTTCGGTGCCTTAAAGGCACATGCCTTTGGGTCACTGACATGTGGGCCAGCCACCTGTTGGACCCACATGTCATAGACACAAAGGTAGGTGCCTTAAGGCACCGAAGCATTGTCCTGGCGGTAGGGTTGTACAGCCTATCGCCAGCCTGTTTGGCGGTAGGGGTCTTTCTTACTGCCAGGGGCCTTGTCGGTAGGCTGTTATACCCTACCGCCAAAGGCCTTGGCGGTAAGAAAGGGTCAGATGCTGAAATTTTTACGAACCAGGGTCAGATCTCGAATAGGTTTCAGAAAAGGGTCAAAACACGAAATTTAGCCCATTTGGTCATGGCTCGTACGCTACAGAGTGGGAGGCAGGCACCAGTGTCATCAGCCAAATATCGGTCGTACCGACGGCAACAGGGACGGCACGGCCAGCAGCAGTCCAAAAGTGCCAGTACCCTCATCTTGTCTCTGAATATTCACTGCTAGTACTGTATTGTGTCCATCCTGTCTGATGTCCGAAGTGATCCGTCAGACGCTGGTCCGTGGTACGTGCCTGCCTCGGTCGTGCACTTGGTCACGACTAGTACACGACAGGGCTTTAAAAGCACCTACCTTTGGGTCACTGATATGTGGGCCAAACAGGTGGCTGACCCACATGTCAGTGACCCAAAGATAGGTGCCTTTAAGGCACCGAAGCATCGTCGCGACAGGGCGAGAGTGGCTAGTAATGTGTTGTTGTTGCTCCCTACCGTATACGTTGTGCAACGGCAATGTACCTAGCCGTCCTACCGACCACGACAGGGACGGCACGTATACTGTAACAAAAATAGTACTGCCGAGTTGAGTTGATCGTGTGTCTAAAACCATTATGCACGTACGGAATCGAAAAAGGCCGCTTATAGGCGCCGGCGTGCCGGCCGAACCGTTCGGCCGGTCCAGCCTGGACCGTTCGATCTCCCTAATCCGGAGCCCCGCGGAACCATTTGATCATGCTCGTATCACTGTAGACTCGGTCGTCATCTTCGTCGCCCTTGCGAATCCCCCGCTCGCCCCCGCGAATCCCACGCACCTCCCCCCTGCCTGAATCACACCTCCTCCCCCGCCTGAATCACTACCCCACTCCAGCGCGCCCCCGCACCTCCTCCCCTGTCACCGGCTCACCGCTGCCTGCCCGAGGTCCAAAACATCCACCCCGCATCTTCTATGGCAACCATGGTTCCAGCAAAAAATTGATACGGTCCCGCAATTTTGTGGGAAGCGACCACCGGCAACCTATGGTTCCAGCAAAAAAATGCTACGGTTCCAGCATACCTCACAGCTGGTTGTAACACTGGTTCCAGCAAAAAATCTCACAAACAACAAATGTCTGTCAAAAATCGATTGTAGCAAAAAACACAACCATTTCTATCAACAAATTAATATGGTTCCAGCAAAAATCCTACAAACAACAAATGCAGCAAAATATCGCCTCACCGCCGCAGCTCAGGAAGAGAATTTGTTTCCAGCAAAAAAATCATGGGGTTCCAGCAAATTAGGATCACAGTTGTAGCACCTAGCTCGCCGGCCCCATTACAAGCTGAGGAAGAAGGCCGGTTCCAGCAAAAAAAATTGCTGCTTCCAGCAAAATGGATCGCTGGTTCCAGCATCGTGGGATTGTGCTCGCTTGCCGCACGACCGTGGTAGCACTCCTCGTCTCGGGTGGCAGCACGCCGTGCCGGTGGTTGCAGCTCCTCTGCGGTCGGTTGCAGCACGCCACACGGGGCGCGTGATGTAGGGAGTCGCCGATTCCAGCTCGCCGTGGCACCGTTGCAACATCCCGCGGCGAGAGGCCCATGACGCCGTTGCAGTAGCTTGCTTCGCCGGATTCTGTCACCAGGAGGCGGATCTGCAGCCTTGGGCTCGCGTGATGAGTAGAGAGGAGGGGGAAGGATCGGTGGAGGAGTCACACCGGCCGGGGATGGGGAGATGGAAGAGGAGGAAGAAGTGTCTCGTGGAAGGAGAGAGGTTGAGCGGTCCACAATGATGGGGAAGGATAAGGTTGACTGGTTGAACGGTCAAGTGGCGCGCTGGTGGCTTAGTAGCGAGGGGCAGCGCGAGCAATCGAGCGGTGCGACCGGCCCAGCGTTCGGCCGGCGCACCGACGTAAAACGTTTCCCATCGAAAAAATAGGTGTACTACTACCCGCACTGGTTTATTAGTGCTTTTAGTATTTTTTTTTTGGCAAATTTTAACATGAATTTAATTAACAAAGTATTAATACAGGTCATAAAAAATAATATCATTGGAAACCATGTTCAAATACAAATCCAACAATACAATTTTTTATAACATGCGTTAACATTCTGTTAGTTAAATCTATGATTAAATTTTACACAAAATACGAAGAGGATCATTAAATCAGGACGGAGGTAGAGTTTTGCAATGTCCCCCCTCCCTCTGGTAACAATTCTTCCAAAGAGCTTAATCAAGCAATCAATCATCAATCTATCTGCCCGAGAAAGAGAAGCGTGCACCTGAAATTCAAAAGCTGGTGGAAAGAAACCTTCCTATCAAATTGATCTGATCGTGTCTCTAAAACTTCAGGTACGAGACAGAAGAAACAGGCCGCTGTACTGCTCTCCTCCCTCTGATGACAATTCTTCGTCGCCGCTAGTCCGCTACACGCATGCTGCACACGCCGATGTGTCCACCATAACCATGTCACCGGCAGACAGCAGGTAGTAACAGCTTAATCAAACATCAATCTGTGTACCCGATAAAGAGAGCCGGCCGGATTGAATTGGTTACCTCGGGCGCTGCACCTGAAATTCAGAAGGCTGATGTAAAGAAGACGATGGCTTGTTTTGACTTGGCTCAGCAGCACGGTCTGTCTGTAAGTGGGACCTGGAAGAAGAAGCCTACTAGCTGGCTGGCTAGGTGAAGCACACAATGAACCCCAGAAAAATTAAAAGCACTCAGTACTGTACTCCTGAAAGAAACTCTAGCGAAGGCGCGAAGCAATGGCTACGTACGTTAGCAATGCTTGGTTCCATCGTGTCCCCTCCCATGCTTGCCCAACCTAGCTAGCTAGCTACGTCGACGATGACACACCGCATCGCCATTCCAGCAGCGGCCGGTCGCCTCGTTCATTCGATCTGACCTTTCAGGTACAGTCCAGAGTGTGTAAATAAACAGTTTCAGTTATGTAGCTTCTCCAACCAGACTCCCGACCCCGCACCGCCAACCCTTGGCGACACGGGGGAGATCGCGCCGCCGCGCCCTAGACCTCCTCTCACTGATCTCTCTCTCCCGCCGCCGCCCGAGTTCACGCCGGCGAAGCCCGGACTGTGGGCTGTGACGGCGGCGGCGGGGTCTTCTCCCTCACGCGCGGTGGCGTCTTCCTCTTGCGGCGGCGACATGACCACTCCAGTGATTCGGCAGCGCGGTGCTGGCGGGAACCTGACGAAGGATGTGGTGGCGGCGGCAGCGTGGCCTCCCGCGGGGGAGGCGCCCTATGGCGGTGGCCGGAATCTCGGATCTCGCCGGGCCCAATTGGGCTTAAATGGGCCGGCGGATCTGGTGCGCGGCGGCAGGCTGGCGCGGTGGACCTGACGTAACCGGCTGCTCTGGCACCGTGGTGGTGCCGTGGCTGGTCAGGCGGCGGCGAGTGGTTTCTTTTGGTCCGGTCCCCGACATAGAAGGTGGCGATCCGTGCACAAAAGGCTGAATGGAGTTCTTCGAACAGATCTGGATGAAAACCTGCTCTCGGCTAGATGCCAAGGCCGGCGATGACGGCGCTCTTCGGTGTCGTTCCCTTCTTGGAGGCATCGCCGTGGAGAAGTTTTAGGCCAACATCTGCTACCTCCGGGGGAAACCCTAGATCAGTAGATCGGAAGACGGCGGCGCTCTTGTGTCGTTTTCCCTTGGAGGCGTCGTTCTTGGAGGTGTGCATGGACTCGAGGGACCAGTGGAACGCGGCTTTGGTGGAGCGATGCTTCATCCTACACATTGATGGTGACGGATCTTGACAGCGTGGTGTAGTGCAGATTCGGCGTCTGACATGCGGGGATGGACTCGCGCAGGAGGACGACGCTGTCTAGCGTCGTGGTGGCGTCGATGGCAGAGAGGCCCGACACGATTGATGCGTCAGTTTCTGCTCTGAAGATGGATCAATGGAAGACGGTGGTATCGGGCCTTGCAGGGTGCGCATATGGTGGCCGCTGTGAGTGCACCAGACCGGTGTGTGACCCAGTCCCGGTATGTGGCTAGGCTAGGGAACCCGGCGTTAGATGTTAGGCTTTGATGCGATGTCTGTTTGGTATTAGGCTCTGACATTCGGCACCTCTTCATCAAGGGGATAGAAGTAGCAACAGGTGTTGCTTGGATGGTGGCCTCAGACGTACTGATATATTACTTTGTAAAGTCTTTGTGAATAATTAATAAAATGGCTGCATGCATCGTCCAGATGCAGATGCTGGGGTAATAAAATGTAGCTTCTCACCAGATAAACAGTTTCAGCTTTGGACGTACACCCGGCCGACCTGTTAATTAATTCTCACACAGTCACACTTACTATATGTAGTATCGCACACGCATCTATGTGGATGCTTTCTGCTGATAGAATTTTTTTTGTTAAATCTTTATATATACATCTCATTAAAACTAACATGGGGTTTCCAATTTTTTTTTATGGAAAACAAAAGTTCCAGCAAAAATCAAGTTCTTCTTATGGTTGCTTGCTAGAAAAAGCATTCTTACTAGAGACAATTTACTGAGAAGGGGTTGGAAAGGTGATAAACATTGTGCACTGTGTGGCAAAGATGAAACTATTGATCACCTGTTCTTTTCCTGTTAGTTGCTAGATTGATCTCGAATTTGGTGGGGTGTGCTTTTGATTTAAACAAATCCCCAGAGATTTAAATGATTGTTTGGGAAACTGGCTTAGTAAATTTCAAACAAATAACAAGAGGCTGATCCTAGTTGGTACCTCTGCCTTACTCTGGGCTATTTGAAAATGTAGGAATGACATTATTTTTGACAGGAAAAAGATAACCGACCCAATAGGTAGAGTGAAATTGACGTGTGGTTGGATTTCTGACTGGGCTGTTTTGAAGAAAAAGGACCAAAGGAAAAAAAACACTGATGCTGGGGGCAAGCCTCATCGAGACAGGTAGCAAGTGAAATTTACAAGGCGGCTCAGGGATGGCGCTTCCGAGTGTTGCGGCTGCAGGAGTGAAAACACACTTTTGGGGTTATTGTGCGAAAGTGCTAGATGCTGCTTTTGAATTGTAATAGCTTAGACTCTCATGGCTCCCTCTAGTTTCTTCAGTAGTTTCCCCGGTTTTGATCCTTGTTCAATCCTTAGATGTCTTTGAAACTGACAGCCATTGTAGCTTGATGCTGTACTCGACTATGTTGGTTGCGGTGGTTTCTTTAATAGAAAAATCGGAGGGGAAACCTTCTTTTGCTAAAAAACAAAAAACTTCCATTAACATTGCTAGGTAAACAGTCGGCTGACAGGCAAAGTCTCAGGTAATGAGCGCGTGCTAATTAATTCTCTCACGCACGCACCTGAAGGCCGCCATTTCTGTTGCCTTTCAGGTACGTTTGCACCACACGAAACGTGCCACATGCATGCATGCACGCAGTGTGAAAGCGTCTGACCTAATAGTTCACTAATTAATCAAGCAACATTTCCTCACTGTTTTAGGAGATCTAGTGCTTTTAGCTGGGCCCGACGGATATTACTCTTTTCTTTGCAAAAAACAAAGTGATCTTCTCCGATCAATGGCTTACGATATTGTCTCTCTCTGCATAATGAGTGCTTGGCCAGACGTCTGTTGTCATTATATCATATCCCAACTCGACCTTGATTGAGCTTCTGCGGACACATGGAACTGCACTCGGCAGTTGGCATCATTGTTCGTGCTAGGTTACCTCCACGGTGCCAGCAACAAAAGGTTGTGGATTTAAGTGCACTAAACTCTCTAAAATGTCCTAATTTTTTGCATAAAGGTGACCCCATAGATTACATATGGAATCGCCCCTGGTTACCCCCACAACACTAGGGCATCTCCAACGACATTTACTACGTACTCAAAATATCAAACGGGCGCCTCAAAATATCCACGGACAGTTCAAACACGTACGTGGACATCCGGCCAGACAAACACATCCTACTCCTTCTCTCGAACAAGACCCTCTATTATTTTTTTCCTGTACAGCCCCAAAACAGGGCGGACACCATCCAACGCTACCATCCGAGGGAGACGAATCTATGAAGGCGTACAAGTACTCCTCGCCTAAATCAAACGTGTTTGCTCTAAAGCAAACAATGTGAACATCAAAAAAATTGCACTATGACATATGACCAAACGCTTGTCACGCGCCGGTGTCCGACATGGACGACGTCGGAAGGTCCGGAGGGTACTTGGGCGATGACTGGATCCCGAAGAGTACGGCGGTGCCTAAGAGGGGAGGCGGTTTGGTGGATAAGCGGAGGTTCGACAAGGCTTGGCCAGTGTATGGATGGTACCTGGGCGGCGACTAGACCCGGAGGAGTATGGTGGTGGCAGCTGGATGGACTGCCGGAGGTTCGCGAGGCTTGGGCGACATCCTGAGGGTATCTTGGTGACAACTCGATCTGGAGGTGTACGGCGGCGACGTATGCCTGGGGCGGTGACTGGGTGGACTGGCGGATGTCCAACAAGGCCTTGCCGGCGTCTGGAAGGTACCTGGGCGACGACTAAATCCAGAGGAGTACAACGGAGGTCCAACAAGGCCTAGCCGACGTCCAAGGGGTATAACGGTGCCATCGGTCTCCAAGGGCGTAGGTAAATAGCAGAGGAGGAGGTCCAGATTGTGAGAAAACGCAGGGTTCTGGGACGGGACACGGGTGTCGGGATCCCACCTACGTACCAGCTCCACATAGCTCCCCATGATTTTGGCCCGACGAAGAGGATTTCAAACGATTTGAACTCTAATCCAATATAGACATCTTCATTGAACTCTAAGCAGACATGTATGAAGTATTGATGAGCCGCGTTGGAGATGCCTTTGCTGGTTTTTACACCTAACGCTTTGCCTTTGTAAATTTCACGGCGGGTCATTTCTTTTGGTGGCTTAAAAAAAATAAGCCGTCTCCTCCCGAGTTTTTCCCATAAGCCGTCTCCCTGATTTATTTAGGCTTTTGGACTAGTTATAGGATAATTAATTCATAAAACTCAACAAATTTAGGGAACAGTTTATTTTTTATGTCGGGGGGAGACAGCTTATATTTTAGGGACCTACTCCCTCTGTTCGGAATTACTTGTCGCAGAAATGGATGTATGTAGACATATTTTAGTTCTAGATACATCCATTTCCGAGACAATTAATTCCGAACGGAGGGAGTATATTTTAAGCGCCCAAAAAAGCTGACCGTGAGCCTTTCAGTTCACTGCTCGCCACTAGCTGTTGCATGAAACGATCCATCAGACGTTTTATCCGTGGTACGTGCGTGCCTCGGTCGTGCAATTGGTCATGGCTCGTACGCTACAGAGTGGGAGGCACTAGTGCCATCGGTCAAAATATCTGTACCCGTCGTTCGTACCGACCATGACAGGGAAGGCAAGGTCAGAAGCAGTCCGAAGATCATACTGGCTCTGAATATTCACTGCAATGTACGTACTCCCATCAATGCTAACGTGTCCACATCCTGCCTGAACCAAGCTAGCTGATGAACAATCCCTTCCTCGCCTGGCCAGCATTATAGCAACACAGTGTCCGAAGTGATCCGTCAGACGCTGGCCCGTGGTACGTGCATGCCTTGGTCGTGCACTTGATCATTACTACTCCCTTTGTTTATAAATATTTGTCTTTCTAAAGATTTCAAATGAACTGTCACATATAAATGTATATAGACATATTTCAAAGTGGAGGTTTATTTATTTTACTCCGTATGTTATCACTTGTTGAAATCTTAAAAAAAACAAATATTTAGGAACGAAAGGAGTATTAACAAACAGTAAGGTGTTGCTCCCTACCGTGTACGTTGTGCAACGGCAGTCAGCTACCTGTACCTAGCCGTCCTACCGACCACGTGCGACAGGGGCGGCACGAGACCAGCAGCAACACGTACCATAGACAAATCGGTACAGGTACAGCCAAATTGATCGTCTGTCCGATAAATCACGTACGAGATCAGATTGATCGGGAGTACTAGCACTAGTTTTGCATTGCATTGTCTTCCCTCTGATGACAATTCCTCCTCTGATCTGATGCTTCCACCATGTCACGGCAGGAGCCTCTCACGTGACAAATACACCAGCAGATAACAATAGCTTAATCAATCAATCATCAATCTATCTGCCCGATAAAGAGAACCGGCCGGCCGGGTTGAACCGGCTGGCTCGGAAGGTGCACCTGAAATTCAAAAGCTGGTGGAAAGAAACCTTCCTATCCTGACTGACCGGCCTTGATTGCCCAGCCACAAATGATTGCGGTTTTGACTCGCTCCAGCAGCACTGTTGGTAACTTGGACCCGGAGGAAGAAGAAGCCTAGCTATATCTGGCTAGGTGAAGCTAGTGGTAGCACACAGCGAACGAACCCCAAGAAAAGAAAAGCCGTAGAAAGTGTGAAACATGGACTTGGACCCATCGAGTGCATGCAGTGCAACAGTGCAACAGTTCTCCGCAGTCGTTTCTCCTCCTGAGTGTGCAGTGTATTCACTGCAGACTCATCGAGTGCAGCAGTTTCTGCAAATCCACTCGATTGCTGGCCCTGAACAATCTCTTCCTCGCCTAGAGAATTGCATTGGCGCTTTCTCTGCCAACGAGGAAAGAAAACTCCTTCACATCATCACACATTTCACGCCCCGTTCTTCTACGAAGCGTCCGGTTTTTGGCTTGCATGTTGGTCCTGGGCCATGCATGGGTTGGTCGTTTTCTAATGGTCCGTTCATAGTAATCGCACCCTTGTTAGACTGGCCAACAACTAATTTGGTTAGTGCACAATGACGTGTACGGTTAGGTTCGGAGGTGCGTTTTCCTTTGTCAGCCCGCGCAGTGTAAGCTTCAGGAGCAGTACACACACACACAAAGCACATCCGTGGCCAAAAAGACTGTTTTATTTATATTTATTTATTTATTTATTACACAGGAAACTGCTCCAGCACCAAACCAATAGATGGTCTCGATCAATTTGTTTTGGTCCTGACAAAAAAAAATACTATCCTAGAGAAATATTTTGGTTACCTCTTGCAGCTAACCAAAAAGCAAATCCGCAATCGCCCGAAAGAGGAACTTTCCCCACCGACCTTTACCACCACACCTAGCACCCCCATTTCTCGCGGCTGGATGTCAGCGCTGCCACCACTGCACCACGCTGCCCATTCCCACCGGTCGAGAAGACCACCGCAGAAGCTCAAGACGCCGCCGCCCGTTCCCATCCACTCCATTAGCCGCCTCCAACCCCGCCAGTCGAGATGACCGCCACGAGCCCCGGGGCCACCGCGAAAGCTCGGGTTGCTGTTGTCCACCTTCTCCATAGAGTATTTGGGGATGTTGTTATCTGACTCGACAGTTCTATTGAGCGAATTCAACCCACTCATGGGGAGGGTCGCGGCTCTGGCAAAACCTTGGTGCAGGTGGTTTATTTTCAAAGGAAGTAAAATGGTCTTGATTGACTCAAATCTCTCTAGCCTCCCCATGTATATGATGGGGTTATATATCCTACCAGAGGAGGTGCATAGCTCGTTCGATAAAAACCTCTGACGCTTCTTCTGGCAAGCGATGAACGACTAGCAAAGATACCATATGGTAAAGTGGACTGACACTTGTTTGCCACCTAGGAGGGTTAGTCATCCTTGCCTCCCGTCGTATGAACGTGGACCTCATACTTCGGTGAGTGTGATGGATCATTCGAGGGGAGTGAAGGGGGGGGGGGGGGGGGGGGGGGGGGGGTCTGCTGTTACAACTTCTTCTGGCTAAGTACCTGTGGGGTGTGCCGCTCCTTGCGTGCTCGTGTTCGGAGGGATCCCAGTTTGGGAAGTCGGTCCACAGGATGAAGCAGGAGATCCTCCTAGAGCTTTCCTTCTCTATCGACAATGGAGAGGGAACCCTGTTTTGGCTTGACCGCTGGGTTGGTGCATTCCCGTCATGCATGGGATTTCCAAACCTGTTTGCCATTTTGCGTGGATAGGATGGTGTTTGTCTCCGCGGCTACTCAAAATGGTCACCGAAACATCTTGTTTCGCCTCTCATTTGGATAGGCGAAGACTATAGAGTGGGATAATTTGTTGGCTGCCCTCCCGCCCGTGCTATCGGATTATCCGGACACAACTTTGTGGAGTCTCACCCCGTTGGCTCGGCCTATCATGCTCTGTGTCGTAGGCCAACTATTGCTTAGACCACTCCTCTTTGGAAGGCGGCCTTGCCCTTGAAGATCGATTTTTGTGTGACAATTGTGGAGGCATCGCCTCCCTTCGGGGATGGAGGTGCTCAACAGGCATGGCCCGGGTAATGGGTTATGTCCCCTTTGTGGTGTACGTGAGACTGGGACCCACATCCGCCTATCTTGCACGTCGGCTTGCACGCTTTGGAGTTTTGTCCGCGAGGTTCTCGGCCCTGATTGGGAGGCACTGGATCTAGCCGGGTTACTTCAGGGCAGAGCTGTCCAGGGAGGAAAAGGCACCTCTACTGGCTAGTTTTTGTGGCGTTAGCTTGAACGCTTTGGACGGCGCGTAATAAGATGCTGATTAAGCGGAACTTCCTTAGACAGGCTTCTAACTTCTTTTTTCAACTTTCTTGTGTTTTGCAGCATTGGCACCCGATATGTAGGCAGCGTGACCGTGAGCGTCTGGGACAGTTGTTGGACGCGCTGCATGTCACCGCTTGACGCCTCTCCTCGCAACAGGCCACCTGATCATGTGGCCACTTGGTGGTGTTTTTTCTTCTTCCATATTTCACTTATGTTTCTGTTGGGCATGTAAGCAGATTATTTTATCTCAATGCACTTGAACTCGTTGTATGAATGTGATGTTTGCATTATTTATAAAGCGGGCGAAAGCACATTTCAAAAAGCTTGCATTGCTGCCGTTGAGTCTGACCGTTCTCCCGTCCTTCTGTTGGCCAGAATGCTCGGCGTTGCACCGCCATCGCTCATCGACGTTGATTGGCGCCCGGGCGATCACCGCTGTGCCATGGCTCCGTTCATAGCTCTTAGCGCCCCGCTCCCCTCGGGTACCTAGTCCATCTCGACACCTTTCCTGGACGGCCCGACGACGAGTAAATTGCAGGAAACCATCACTTTGAATGCTATGTTAACAAAAAAACACTATGTTTGCAGAAAACACCACGTCTTGTAATTGTTTTGCCAAAACCACTGATCGGCGGGTGTGGCTATGTAGATTATGACTGATTGACGCAAATATTAGCTATAGAAGAAGACTCTTTTTCCAGTAATCAGACACTTGACACCCCCCTTCTTCTATCAAGCATCCGTTTTTTGTTTGCGTATTGCACCTCCAACGGACTGCACCAACAACTAATCTGGTTAGTGGACAATGACGTGTACGGTGTGTACGTGTGTTCATTGTCAGCGCGCGTAGTGGAAGCACCATACACACGAACGGCCTGGCTGCTCAGAGCCTCATTAGGGCATGTACAATGCATAGCCTTAAGGTGATGCCCGCAATCGCACGGACATTCAGATGCACGACTGACCGCCACAGTAGCGGTAGATTTCCAAAATCTACCAGTGCTAGTACTACTGTCACTCACTCACATGATCCGATCCCAAAGCAACCACATGGCCGGAGGACGGGGTGCGCCCTGCCGGCCACGCCACGCACCCCACAAAACGCCCACGAACTCCTCACCGAGCCGCCCCGGCAACTCCCTCGCACCGCACGCGGCCCCGCCCACCCCGACGACGCCCCTGTTCCCTCCCTCGCGCCTCCGCCTCCGGGCGACGCCACCGTCCGGCCACCACAAGCTCCACCGGAAAAACTCCTTTGTTTTCCCAACCCCTTTCCGGTTTTCCACGCGTCCTCCCTTTTTGCGGCCCGCCCGGCCTCCTCCCTTTCCAGCCAGTTTAAAAGCCACCCGCCCACGCACCAGACCACACCAGAAGTCACGCTCACCCGGCTGCCACCACCCTCCCCGTCGCCGCGCAGAGCACGGCACGCACGCTCCCCTCACGCTCTCGCAGCTCTCAGCTCGCCGCACCATGCAGATCCTCCGGCTCCTGGCAGCGCGGCGCAGTGCCGCCTCGGCCGTGGCTACGTCCGAGCGCCGGGACGGCGAGGGCGAGGACGAGGGGCCATTCTTCGACCTCGACTTCGCCTCCTGCTCCCTCCGCGACTCCTCCTTCAGCTCCTGCTCCGGCGCGCTCTCCGGCTCCGACTCAGACTCCGACGAGGAGCTCGACTTCGTCATCTCACTTCAAAGGAGCCGCTCCGCCTCGGAGCCGCTCAAGTTCTGCGCCTCGGAGCCGCCGTCCAAGGCCAAGGTCGCCGGCCGCAAGCGCGGCATCGGCGGCCTGCGCACGCTCAGCTTCGGCGCTAGGAAGGCCGCGCCGCTCTACGGCGTCGGCCGCCGCAGCTTCGCCCGCAGCAGCTCCGCCAGCGCGCGTTCGCTCCGGCTCTTCATGGCGACGCCCCACCCCGACGAGGAGGACCACGCCGCGGAGCCCGCCGGCAGCAGGCGCGCGCCGTCCCGGGACGTGATCAGGAGGTACCTGGCCAAGATCTCGCGGCGGCTCCGCACGGCCGCGAGCCCCCGCGCCGAGGCCAGAGGCCTCCGTCGCCTGCGCAAGTGCCGGTCGGCGTCCTCGGCTGTGGCCAGCTCCGCGCCGCGCCGCGACGACGACTCGGCTGTCGAGAAGCAGGACGGCATCGCCGGCGCCATCGCGCACTGCAAGGAGTCCTTCCACCGGGCTTCCATGTCCGACTGCGACTCGCCGCTGCTACGGTCTCGGAGCGACCCGGGGAAATGCGAAGCCGCATAGTTCGTCCAAGCTATAGCTCATGGCCACCTCCCCCCTCGCCGAGCGTGGAAGCTTCTCGCCGAAATTCATTCGGTGAAGAAGAAGCAGAGTACAAGCAGAGCATCAAAGTGGCAAGAAGAAAATCTTTGCGTGTTTGTTTATGTGTGTTATGTGTGCTTCACGCCCTAGAGTTTTTAGTTTAAGGATTTTGGTTAGGTGTAAGCGTGGGAAAAGAGCTCTTTTTAGGCTCCTTTACCCCCCAATCACATCCCATCTCATGGTCTCATTCATGCATGTAGATGAACGTGGATTGTAGCTGTTGCGTCCCTCCTTTGCTCTCTCTTTTCCTCTCAACTTTGTGTGCTTGCTTTGTAGAAGTACTCGTGTGTACATGTGAAATGTAAGTTGCAACATGTCGTACTACATTAGTACTTATTAGCATTTGAAAAACTACTGGCTTTCACAAACTATTTTGTCCTATGTACATTCTGCCAAAACTGGCTCAACGCATGTCGTTTTTTCCTCTGTTGAACGACTACTATGGTGTAGACGTTAATTAGCCACATCTCACGGCTTTGTGCTTCTCCCACGGCAATGCAAAGGTGACTAGCCGTACGTTATGGATGGTGGGGAAAAGCTCGGGCTGGCCAGCGTGGGGGCCGTTCATGGCGTCGAAGCGCAACGACGCCATGATGGCGACGACAGGGACGGACTGAGAAAAAAGCCCATGCTCGTACGACGCGGGTCCGTCCGTGTCCGTCCGTCCGTCCGTCCGCCGGCGAGGCGAGAGCAGAAGACAGGGAGATCCACGCCGGATTCCGTGAGCCAGCGGCACGGCCTCGGGCACCGCGCGCCCCGCCATTTCTTTCGGCTCGCCGGCAGCCTTTGCTTTTCGCCTGCCTGCATGCATGCATGGATGCATGGCATGCTCTCCGTGACTTGCGTCTCTCCTCTCTCTCTCTCTCTCTCTCACGGGGACGGCGGCGTGTGAGGTGAGGTCCCTTTCGTCCCGTTTACCTTCCCCTGTCGTCTCGTCTCTTCCCACGCAAAAGACCAAAAAGTTGCAGCGCCATGCCATGCCATGCGGCGACCAAAGCTTTGACGACGACGACGACGACGGAAAGACCTAGCAAAAGCTTTCGTTTCGTCTGAGTGACAGGCCGTTCTTTGCTGGATTCCCCCGTTACTTTGCCTCGATTGGCCTAACTCTGCCGGAAAAGCCACGGCGTGATTAGGCAAAGTCGTTAACTAAATGGAGTATGTTAAGCGCATGTCATGTCCCGGCTCTCCTTGATTGCGGCTGTGGTTCCTTTTTTTTACAGTGCGGCGCGGTGATTGTGGAATGGACCAATGCTTGTGTGCATCATGCCACTCTACTCCCCGTGCCGGTGCTCCAGTGTGCGGTCAGTCGGTCTAGTCAGTGACAATCTGCAGCGGAGATCATTGCGACGTCGGTATTTGCCTTCACATTTACCGAGGAGAAGACCGCAGCCCTCCGCAGACCCGAGTGCGTGCACCGATGACGATGATGATCGATGATGAAGTAGGAGTACTCCCTCATTCCGGATTTAGTGTCCCCTAGTATTTCGGGACAATGAATTAGTAATATAAACCGAAAACTACATGTCACAAAAATCACTGTGAATATCTTCTTTAATCAAATAATATACTAATCCCTTCGTTCCAAAATAAGTGTCTCAAACTTAGTA
This sequence comes from Triticum timopheevii, assembly GCA_963921465.1. NCBI lineage: Eukaryota > Viridiplantae > Streptophyta > Magnoliopsida > Poales > Poaceae > Triticum > Triticum timopheevii. Next base: position 477,206,125 of record OY997262.1, read on the forward strand.
CAAATTTAAGACACCTATTTTTGGGACGGAGGGGGTGACTTTTATCGTGTACCCCATCATATCTTGTTGGTCCTATATAAACCGTCAAAGTTTGACCCAAAATCGTCAATCCTAGAAGCCTCTTATCCAGTTTTTTTTATGAAATCTCAAATTATGGATCTGATTTACGAAATTTTAATTATGTAACCCGTCATCCTCGTCTGGGCAGAAGAGTGACTTCTCGTCCTCGTGTGGCCCGAAGAGCACTCTTAGGCCCAGTTCTTTTGAGCAGATTCTGCAGAATTTTGATTTGGAATATTCTAAGCGGAAAGAACTCGATTACCTCTCCAAATTCTTGCAAGAATTATGTAGAATCCTAGTGCAACCAAAATCTCAAAAAAAAAAAACTTGGATCTTCCCAGAATCTCAGGATTTCGGAGAGTCCTCAAAAGAAAACGGTTCAGATTAAAGAGTACCCCTATTATAGCAGCTTATTATGGGCAGAATGCCACCGACCCATCCACGCCTCCTACAGAAAAAAGAGCACCCGCACTAGACTCCCAGCCATTTCGCATCGAGGGAAACACGACCAGGGGCATGCATCGAGCGCTAGGTTTGAGCACAGCCGCTGACTTTGTCCTCACCCCCGCCGGCCCCGTCTCCCGTTGCAGCCCCTCCTCCTCTTTTGCCCCTCTACTTTAGGGCACCCGAAGCTGCCCGCACCCTTCTGCACCAACTGTTGATGACGCCTCCCCTCCTCGCCTCACCGCACGACGACTACAAGTCCACTTCGAGCCAGCAACTACATGTTATCTCTCGAGCAGCCATGGTAAGCCCTCCCGTTTCTCAGCCTACATGTTGTCCTTATTTTTTAAGCTAAATTGAATATTGAAGGAAATATGCCCTAGAGGCAATAATAAAGTTATTATTTATTTCTTTATTTCATGATAAATGTTTATTATTCATGCTAGAATTGTATTAACCGAAAACTTGATACATGTGTGAATACATAGACAAACAGAGTGTCACTAGCATGCCTCTACTTGACTAGCTCGTTAAATCAAAGATGGTTAATTTTCCTAGCCATAGGCATGAGTTGTCATTTGATTAACGGGATCACATCATTAGAGAATGATGTGATTGACTTGACCCATTCCGTTAGCTTAGCACTTGATCGTTTAGTATGTTGCTATTGCTTTCTTCACGACTTATACATGTTCCTATGACTATGAGGTTATACAACTCCCGTTTACCGAAGGAACACTTTGTGTGCTACCAAACGTCACAACGTAACTGGGTGATTATAAAGGAGCTCTACAGGTGTCTCCGAAGGTACATGTTGAGTTGGCGTATTTCGAGATTAGGATTTGTCACTCCAATTGTCGGAGATGTATCTCTGGGTCCTCTCGGTAATGCACATCACTATAAGCCTTGCAAGCAATGTAGCTAATGAGTTAGTTACGGGATGATGCATTACATAACGAGTAAAGAGACTTGCCGGTAACGAGATTGAACTAGGTATTGAGATACCGACGATCGAATCTCGGGCAAGTAACATACCGATGACAAAGGGAACAACGTATGTTGTTATGTGGTTTGACCGATAAAGATCTTCGTAGAATATGTAAGAGCCAATATGAGCATCCAGGTTCCGCTATTGGTTATTGACCGGAGACGTGTCTCGGTCATGTCTACATAGTTCTCGAACCCGTAGGGTCCGCACGCTTAAAGTTAGATGACAGTTATATTATGAGTTTATGTGTTTTGATGTACCGAAGGAGTTCGGAGTCCCGGATGAGATCGGGGACATGACGAGGAGTCTCGAAATGGTCGAGACGTAAAGATCGATATATTGGACGACTATATTCGGACATCGGAAAGGTTCTGAGTGATTCGGGTATTTTTCGGAGTACCGGAGAGTTACAGGAATTCGTATTGGGCCTTAATGGGCCATACAGGAAAGGAGAGAAAGGCCCCAAAGGGTGGCCGCACCCCTCTCCATGGACTAGTCCGAATTGGACTAGGGAGGGGGGGGGCGCCCCCTTCCTTCCTTCTCTTTCTCCCTTCCCTTTCCTTCTCTCCTACTCCTTCTACTTGGAAGGGCTCCTAGTTCTACTAGGAAAGGGGGAATCCTACTCCCGGTGGGAGTAGGACTCCCCTAGGGCGCGCCATAGAGAGAGGGCCGGCCCTCCCCCTCCTCCACTCCTTTATATACGGGGAGGGGGGCACCCATTGGAGACACAACAACTGATCCTTGAGATCTATTAGCCGTGTGCGGTGCCCCCCTCCACCATAGTCCTCGATAATGTTGTAGCGGTGCTTAGGCAAAGCCCTGCGACGGTAGAACATCAAGATCTTCACCACGCCGTCGTGCTGACGAAACTCTTCCCCGACATTCTGCTGGATCGGAGTACGGGGAACATCATCGAGCTGAACGTGTGCTAGAACCCGGAGGTGCCGTAGTTTCGGTGCTTGATCGATCGAGCCGTGAAGACGTACGACTACATCAACCGCGTTGTTCTAAAGCTTCCGCTTTTGGTCTACGAGGGTACGTGGACAACACTCTCCCCTCTCGTTGCTATGCATCACCATGATCTTGTGTGTGCGTAGGAATTTTTTTAAAATTACTACGTTCCCAACAGTGGCATCCGAGCCTGGTTTTATGCGTAGATGTTATATGCACGAGTATAACACAAGTGAGTGTGAGCGATACAAGTCATACTGCTTACCAGCATGTCATATTTTGGTTCGGCGGTATTGTTGGATGAAGCGGCCCGGACCGACATTACGCGTACGCTTACGCGAGACTGGTTCTACCGACGTGCTTTGCACACAGGTGGCTAGCGGGTGTCCGTTTCTCCAACTTTAGTTGAACCGAGTGTGGCTACGCCCGGTCCTTGCGAAGGTTAAAAAAACACTAACTTGACGAACTATAGTTGTGGTTTCGATGCGTAGGTAAGAACGGTTCTTGCTCAGCCCGTAGCAGCCACGTAAAATTTGCAACAACAAAGTAGAGGGCGTCTAACTTGTTTTTGCAGGGCATGTTGTGATGTGATATGGTCAAGACGTGATGCTATATTTTATTGTATGAGATGATCATGTTTTGTAACCGAGTTATCGGCAACTGGCAGGAGCCATATGGTTGTCGCTTTATTGTATGAAATGCAAACGCCCTGTAATTGCTTTACTTTATCACTAAGTGGTAGCGATAGTCGTAGAAGCAATAGATGGCGTAACGACAACGATGCTATGATGGAGATCAAGGTGTCGCGCCGGTGGCGATGGTGATCATGACGGTGCTTCGGAGATGGAGATCACAAGCACAAGAGGATGATGGCCATATCATATCACTTATATTGATTTTATGTGATGTTTATCCTTTATGCATCTTATCTTGCTTTGATTGACGGTAGCATTTTAAGATGATCTCTCACTAATTATCAAGAAGTGTTCTCCCTGAGTATGCACCATTGCGAAAGTTCTTCGTGCTGAGACACCACGTGATGATCGGGCGTGATAGGCTCAATGTTCAAATACAACAGGTGCAAAACAGTTGCACACGCGGAATACTCAGGTTAAACTTGACAAGCCTAGCATATACGTATATGGCCTCGGAACACACTAAAGAAAAATGTTCAGAAAAAGGGTAATCATAATCATGACAATATTTATAAGTATAATCATCACTACTTTTTATAGCATAAGTGTCATCACAATAATCATCATAAATAGGAGGCATGCTATCATCATAATAAATTTGCTCATCAAAACTTGGGAGGCTAAAAATATCATCTTCATTAAACATAGCATCCCCAAGCTTGTGGCTTTGCATATCATTAGCATCATGGGTATTCAAAGAATTCATACTAACAACATTGCAATCATGCTCATCATTCACATATTTTATGCCAAGCATTCTATGTAATTCTTCTTCTAGCACTTGAGCACAATTTTCCTTCCTATCATTCTCACGAAAGATACTAAAAAGATGAAGCGTATGAGGCAAACTCAATTCCATTTTTTTGTAGTTTTCTTTTATAAACTAAACTAGTGATAAAACAAGAAACTAAAAGATTTGATTGCAAGATCTAAAGATATACCTTCAAGCACTCACCTCCCCGGCAACGGCGCCAGAAAAGAGCTTGATGTCTACTACACAACCTTCTTCTTGTAGACGTTGTTGGGCCTCCAAGTGCAGAGGTTTGTAGGACAGTGGCAAATTTCCCTCAAGTGGATGACCTAAGGTTTATCAATCCGTGGGAGGCGTAGGATGAAGATGGTCTTTCTCAAACAACCCTGCAACCAAATAACAAAGAGTCTCTTGTGTCCCCAACACACCCAATACAATGGCAAATTGTATAGGTGCACTAGTTCGGCGAAGAGATAGTGATACAAGTGCAATATGGATGGTAGATATAAGTTTTTGTAATCTGAAATTATAAAAACAGCAAGGTAACTAATGATAAAAGTGAGCACAAACGGTATTGCAATGATTAGAAACAAGGCCTAAGGTTTATACTTTCACTAGTGCAAGTTCTCTCAACAATAATAACATAATTGGATCATATAACTATCCCTCAACATGCAACAAAGAGTCACTCCAAAGTCACTAATAGCAGAGAACAAACGAAGAGATTATTGTAGGGTACGAAACCACCTCAAAGTTATCCTTTCTGATCGATATATTCAAGAGTCCGTAGTAAAATAACATGAAACTATTCTTTCCGTTCGATCTATCATAGAGTTCGTACTAGAATAACACCTTAAGACACAAGTCAACTAAAACCCTAATGTTACCTAGATACTCCAATGTCACCTCAAGTATCCGTGGGTATGATTATACGATATGCATCACACAATCTCAGATTCATCTATTAAACCAACACAAAGAACTTCAAAGAGTGCCCCAAAGTTTCTACCGGAGAGTCAAGACGAAAACGTGTTCCAACCCCTATGCATAAGTTCATTGAACCCGCAAGTTGATCACCAAAACATACATCATGTAGATCACGTGAATATCCCATTGTCATCACAGATAAGCACGACAAGACATACATCAAGTGTTCTCAAATCCTTAAAGACTCAATCCGATAAGATAACTTCAAAGGGAAAACTCAATCCATTACAAGAGAGTAGAGGGGGAGAAATATCATAAGATCCCACTATAATAGCAAAGCTCGCGATACATCAAGATCGTGCCGAATCAAGAACATGAGAGAGAGAGAGATCAAACACATAGCTACTGGTACATACCCTCAGCCCCGAGTGTGAACTACTCCCTCCTCGTCATGGAGAGCGCCAGGATGATGAAGATGGCCACCGGTGAGGGATCCCCCCCTCCGGCAGGGTGCCGGAACAGGGTCCCGATTGGTTTGTGGTGGCTACAAAGGCTTGCGGCGGCGGAACTCCCAATCTATTGTGGTCCCTGATGTTTTTAGGATATATGGACTTATATAGGCGAAATAAGTCGGCCAGGGGAGCCACGAGGGGCCCACGAGGGTGGGGGACGCGCCCAGGCGGTAGGGCGCGCCTCCCTGCTTCGTGGCTTCCTCGTTGCTTCCCTTATGTGCACTCCAAGCCCCCTGGATTGCTTCCGTTCCAAAAATAACTCTACCGAAGGTTTCATTCCGTTTGGACTCCGTTTGATATTCCTTTTCTTCGAAACACTGAAATAGTCAAGATAACAACAATATGGGCTGGGCCTCCGGTTAATAGGTTAGTCCCAAAAAATGATATAGAAGTGTAAAGTAAAGCCCATAAACATCCAAAACAGGTAATATAATAGCATGGAACAATAAAAAATTATAGATACGTTGGAGACGTATCAGGGGCATGCTGTCACATCTAGCTGAGGGATTATAGCCTTACTGTAATTTTCTACCTTTTCTTTTTCCACAAAATATCTTGTAACTCTATGCTACTCCATGTACTTTCCTTCGATTTTGGGTAATATAAGGTTGAGGCTGGCGTAAGCCCGCCGTTGAAGTGTAAAAAAATAGTTCAAAATTCTTAATTATGCTTCATCGCACAAAGCCCATAATTATGCTTCATGGCAACTGGCAGGAGCCATATGGTTGTCGCTTTATTGTATGAAATGCAAACGCCCTGTAATTGCTTTACTTTATCACTAAGTGGTAGCGATAGTCGTAGAAGCAATAGATGGCGTAACGACAACGATGCTATGATGGAGATCAAGGTGTCGCGCCGGTGGCGATGGTGATCATGACGGTGCTTCGGAGATGGAGATCACAAGCACAAGAGGATGATGGCCATATCATATCACTTATATTGATTTTATGTGATGTTTATCCTTTATGCATCTTATCTTGCTTTGATTGACGGTAGCATTTTAAGATGATCTCTCACTAATTATCAAGAAGTGTTCTCCCTGAGTATGCACCATTGCGAAAGTTCTTCGTGCTGAGACACCACGTGATGATCGGGCGTGATAGGCTCAATGTTCAAATACAACAGGTGCAAAACAGTTGCACACGCGGAATACTCAGGTTAAACTTGACAAGCCTAGCATATACGTATATGGCCTCGGAACACACTAAAGAAAAATGTTCAGAAAAAGGGTAATCATAATCATGACAATATTTATAAGTATAATCATCACTACTTTTTATAGCATAAGTGTCATCACAATAATCATCATAAATAGGAGGCATGCTATCATCATAATAAATTTGCTCATCAAAACTTGGGAGGCTAAAAATATCATCTTCATTAAACATAGCATCCCCAAGCTTGTGGCTTTGCATATCATTAGCATCATGGGTATTCAAAGAATTCATACTAACAACATTGCAATCATGCTCATCATTCACATATTTTATGCCAAGCATTCTATGTAATTCTTCTTCTAGCACTTGAGCACAATTTTCCTTCCTATCATTCTCACGAAAGATACTAAAAAGATGAAGCGTATGAGGCAAACTCAATTCCATTTTTTTGTAGTTTTCTTTTATGAACTAAACTAGTGATAAAACAAGAAACTAAAAGATTTGATTGCCAGATCTAAAGATATACCTTCAAGCACTCACCTCCCCGGCAACGACGCCAGAAAAGAGCTTGATGTCTACTACACAACCTTCTTCTTGTAGACGTTGTTGGGCCTCCAAGTGCAGAGGTTTGTAGGACAGTGGCAAATTTCCCTCAAGTGGATGACCTAAGGTTTATCAATCCGTGGGAGGCGTAGGATGAAGATGGTCTTTCTCAAACAACCCTGCAACCAAATAACAAAGAGTCTCTTGTGTCCCCAACACACCCAATACAATGGCAAATTGTATAGGTGCACTAGTTCGGCGAAGAGATAGTGATACAAGTGCAATATGGATGGTAGATATAAGTTTTTGTAATCTGAAATTATAAAAACAGCAAGGTAACTAATGATAAAAGTGAGCACAAACGGTATTGCAATGATTAGAAACAAGGCCTAAGGTTTATACTTTCACTAGTGCAAGTTCTCTCAACAATAATAACATAATTGGATCATATAACTATCCCTCAACATGCAACAAAGAGTCACTCCAAAGTCACTAATAGCAGAGAACAAACGAAGAGATTATTGTAGGGTACGAAACCACCTCAAAGTTATCCTTTCTGATCGATATATTCAAGAGTCCGTAGTAAAATAACATGAAACTATTCTTTCCGTTCGATCTATCATAGAGTTCGTACTAGAATAACACCTTAAGACACAAGTCAACTAAAACCCTAATGTTACCTAGATACTCCAATGTCACCTCAAGTATCCGTGGGTATGATTATACGATATGCATCACACAATCTCAGATTCATCTATTAAACCAACACAAAGAACTTCAAAGAGTGCCCCAAAGTTTCTACCGGAGAGTCAAGACGAAAACGTGTTCCAACCCCTATGCATAAGTTCATTGAACCCGCAAGTTGATCACCAAAACATACATCATGTAGATCACGTGAATATCCCATTGTCATCACAGATAAGCACGACAAGACATACATCAAGTGTTCTCAAATCCTTAAAGACTCAATCCGATAAGATAACTTCAAAGGGAAAACTCAATCCATTACAAGAGAGTAGAGGGGGAGAAATATCATAAGATCCCACTATAATAGCAAAGCTCGCGATACATCAAGATCGTGCCGAATCAAGAACATGAGAGAGAGAGATCAAACACATAGCTACTGGTACATACCCTCAGCCCCGAGGGTGAACTACTCCCTCCTCGTCATGGAGAGCGCCAGGATGATGAAGATGGCCACCGGTGAGGGATCCCCCCCTCCGGCAGGGTGCCGGAACAGGGTCCCGATTGGTTTGTGGTGGCTACAAAGGCTTGCGGCGGCGGAACTCCCAATCTATTGTGGTCCCTGATGTTTTTAGGATATATGGACTTATATAGGCGAAATAAGTCGGCCAGGGGAGCCACGAGGGGCCCACGAGGGTGGGGGACGCGCCCAGGCGGTAGGGCGCGCCTCCCTGCTTCGTGGCTTCCTCGTTGCTTCCCTTATGTGCACTCCAAGCCCCCTGGATTGCTTCTGTTCCAAAAATAACTCTCCCGAAGGTTTCATTCCGTTTGGACTCCGTTTGATATTCCTTTTCTTTGAAACACTGAAATAGTCAAGATAACAACAATATGGGCTGGGCCTCCGGCTAATAGGTTAGTCCCAAAAAATGATATAGAAGTGTAAAGTAAAGCCCATAAACATCCAAAACAGGTAATATAATAGCATGGAACAATAAAAAATTATAGATACATTGGAGACGTATCAGGGGCATGCTGTCACATCTAGCCGAGAGATTATAGCCTTACTGTAATTTTCTACCTTTTCTTTTTCCACAAAATATCTTGTAACTCTATGCTACTCCATGTACTTTCCTTCGATTTTGGGTAATATAAGGTTGAGGCTGGCGTAAGCCCGCCGTTGAAGTGTAAAAAAATAGTTCAAAATTCTTAATTATGCTTCATCGCACAAAGCCCATAAAGGCCAGGTCAGTTCAAAATTCTGAATTATGCTTCTCAAATGAAACAAGACAAAGGTAAAATTTGAATGACCGTGATATGTCTCCAACGTATCTATAATTTTTGATTGTTCCATGCTATTATATTATATGTTTTGGATGTTTAATGGGCATTTATATGCTATTTTATATTATTTTTGGGACTAACCTATTAACCGAGGGCCCAGTGCCAGTTTCTGTTTTTTTGCCTACTTTAGAGTTTTGCAGAAAAGGAATACCAAACGGAGTCCAAACGGAATGAAACCTTCGCGATGATCTTTCTTGCACGAAAAGCAAACCAGAAGACTTGGAGATGAAGTCGGTGACGTAACAAGGAAGCCACGAGGTACGAGGGCACGCCCAGGGGGTAGGGCATGCCCCGCACCCTCGTGGGCCCCTCATGGCTCCCCTGACCTAGTTCCTTCGCCTATATATACTCTTATACCCTGAAAACATGCAGGAGAGCCACGAAACCACTTTTCCATCGCCGCAACCTTCTGTACCCGTGAGATCCCATCTAGGGGCCTTTTCTGGCGTCCTGCCGGAGGGGGATTCGATCATGGAGGGCTTCTACATCAACACCTTTACCTCTCCAATGAAGCGTGAGTAGTTTACCACAGACCTTCGGGTCCATAGTTATTAGCTAAATGGCTTCTTCTCTCTCTTTGATTTTCAATACCATGTTCTCCTTGATGTTCTTGGAGATCTATTCGATGTATTACTCTTTTGCGGTGTGTTTGCCGAGATTCGATGAATTGTGGATTTATGATCAAGATTATCTATGAATATTATTTGGTTCTTCTCTGAATTCTGATATACATGATTTGACATCTTTGCAAGTCTCTTTGAATTATCAGTTTAGTTTGGCCTACTAAATTGACCTTTCTTGCAATGGGAGAAGTGCTTAGCTTTGGGTTCAATCTTGCGGTGTCCTTTCCCAATGACAGTAGGGGCAGCAAGGCACGTATTGTATTGTTGCCATCGAGTATAGCAAGATGGGGTTTTCATCATGTTGCTTGAGTTAATTCCTCTACATCATGTCATCTTGCTTAATGCGTTACTCTGTTCTTTATGAACTTAATACTCTAGATGCATGCTGGATAGCGGTCGATGTGTGGAGTAATAGTAGTAGATGCAGGCAGGAATCGGTCTATTTGACACGGACGTGATGCCTATGTTCATGATCGTTGCCTTAGATGTCATCATAATTATGCGCTCTTCTATCAATTGCTCAACAGTAATTTGTTCACCCACCATAATATATGCTATCTTGAGAGAAGCCACTAGTGAAACCTATGGCCCCTGGTGTTGATGTCAAAATCGACGGATCTCGGGTAGGGGGTCCCGAACTATGTGTCTAAGTCTAATGGTAACAGGAGGTGGGGGACCGATGTTTACCCAGGTTCGGGCCCTCTCTATGGAGGTAATAGCCTACTTCCTGCTTGATTGATCTTGATGAATATGAGTATTACAAGAGTTAATCTACCACGATATCGTAATGGCTAAACCCTAGAAGTCTAGCCTATGGGATTATGATTGTTGTGACTAAACCCTAGAAGTCTAAACCCTCCGGTTTATATAGACACCGGGGGAAGCTAGGGCTGTACAAAGTCGGTTACAGAGAAAGGACTCTACATATCCGAATCGCCATGCTAGCCTTCCACGCAAAGGAGAGTCCCATCCGGACACGGGATGAAGTCTTCTATCTTGTATCTTCATAACCCAACAGTCCGGCCAAGGTATATAGTCCGATTGTCCGAGGACCCCTTAGTCCAGGACTCCCTCAGTAGCCCCTGAACCAGGATTCAATGACGATGAGTCCGGCACGCAGATTGTCTTCGGCATTGCAAGGCGGGTTCCTTCTCCGAATACTCCAAAGTAAATTTCAAACACAAGAATCGTGTTCGGCTCTGCAAAACAAATTCCATATGCGCCCATAGAGAATATAATACTTCACGAGTCCAATCCGCTGACAATTTTGGCAGTACGACATGACGTCATTACCGGGCCATTATTTTGAATCGTTTTCTAGCCTACCGCCCTACGTCTCGGGGGCGGTTTTTATTGGCACATCTTGTCAAAGCAGAGATCGTGTCCCCTTATTACGGGATCTTCATCAACACGGGCGTGGGTAACCCAACCATTCTGTTGGCATAATTCCTCGGGAATAGGCATGTTTTAAGGCCACGGAGGGGACGCTTGATATCCATCGCCTTTATAAAGGGATTAGGGCCCGTCCTCTTTCTTTGTGCTAGTTCTTCCTTCTGCCTTCCTCCTCAAGTTCCAACACTCAAGGGTCAATATAGTTACTTCAAGCCTCCAGCCATGTCCGGACCCAGCTTTCAAGGCCGGTGGATGGCCTCTTTTGTCATAGAGGAAGACATCTCGAAGCTTAGGGAGGTAAGATACTTGACTACAGAAATCTACCACAGGCTTCCTGCCCAAGGGCAGGTTATTCCTACTCCCAGATCCAATGAGAGGGTCGTGTTCATCTCTCACTTCCTCCGAGGGCTTGGGTTTGCTCTCCATCCCTTTGTTCGAGGACTTATGTTATATTACGGGCTAGATTTCCATGATCTAGCTCCAGACTCCTTCCTCCATATCTCGGCGTTCATTACCACGTGTGAGGCCTTCCTCTGTATCTCCCCACACTTTGGCTTATGGCTCAAGACCTTTAGCATGAAACCGAAGGTAATCGGCGGGAGACAAGCGGAGTGCGGAGGCGCTTCAATAAGCAAGCTTACCAACCCCACTTGGCCAAAGGGCTCCTTCGCAGAATCTTCTTATTTATGGCAGCGGGAGTGGTTTTACATCACCGAACCCCGCGGTACAAAGCGGGTAGCTGCTCTTGCGTTTCGGTCCGGTCCTCCGCCACAACTCGCATCATGGATTAACAAGGGGCTGGACTGGAGATCTACATACGAAGTGCGGACACTTCAAGGCCGCATCCGGAGCCTTATTGAGAAGGGCACCGGTCTCATCGATGTAATCCAAGTAATGTTAGTCCGCCGGATCCTGTCCTGTCAGCGATGCTCGCTCCGTATGTGGGAATTTAATCCGGAAGGTCCACGGACTCTTCAGTACCTCTTCGGCACGATGCTCAAAGAGATGTGGAAGTTGTTCTTCGGCGCACGAAAACAGTGGCCGGATACTACAAAAGACATTGGTCTTGACTTCAACAATCCGGATACTCCGGTAAGTACTCGACCCCCGAACACGATTTAGTCAAATTATTCACGACAATGTACTGATAACACTCTATCCGGCTAGGGCTGGCTAAAGAAGGCGGAGAGGATCTGGTGTTCGACTCCACTTCCCGAAGATACTACCGATCCGTTGTTAACAAGGATGCTGGCTCCGGCGCCGTATCAAGTGCTGGCGGGGGAAGATAAAAAAGAGGATGAAGAGGCCCAAGGCAGCTTCCACTCTGGAGTCTCACCAAGCAATTCGTCCGGGGAGATTAAAACTCCTACTTCCAAAGGTGGAAGGGAAGGGCAAACTGACATCCCTTCTCCCCACGGGAAGAAAAGGGCCGCTTCCGAAGACTCGGAAAGAGAAGCTCGTAAGCAGGGGAAGGTATCCCAGTCAGGGGGTGATATTGACATGCAGTCACCCCACAAAGATAGGCCCTCAACCACATCGTAAGTGAATCCGGGTGTTTTAAACATGTCCCGTTGTTTCCTGGCTATAAGGGTAATATTTTAAACTCATGTTTGCAGTCCGGCACGCAGCCTTCCTGAACAGTCCTCCTCTTCGGGGGATGTACTTCCGGAGATGATGGAGAGCGAGAGCCTCCACAGATCTCCCTGCCTAATGAGGCAGGCGACGCCGAGGTGTCATCCCGGAGGATCCAAAAGTTGTATATGCATAACTGCAGATAGTGCCTCCGCAATTGAGACCCTTCGGGTGGAACTTGCTCGGGCCAAGGAGCAAGTCAGGATGAGTAATGCAGCTGCCGAAAAGACAGCCGCCGAATTAAAAGTGGAGCAGACCGCTCGGCGTAAGTGCGAGGAGAGGATATCCACCATGGCACTTGAGTTGGAGAATGCCACTAGCCGACGCCAATATCTTGAGAAAGATAACAAAGTCAAAGCGGCCGAACTGGACAAGGCCTTACAAGAGGCAAAGGAAGCCCGGTCTGAGTCTAGAGCAGCACGGGAGGAGATCCAACAAGCTGGGGAGATCACGGCCAGTAAGCCCTTTTTATTGCAAACTAAGTTTGGCGATCCGAAGTATGCGCTGCTTAATCAATGGTGGAGTTCTCCGAACCCCTTTATGGACCTGCCGAACAGTGCCGCTGATGCAAATCAGTTTTTCCATGCGCAAGAAGGTCATGCAATGGAAAATCTGTTTTGGTCGTAATTTGACACGCTGAAGCGTCCACTATTGAACGAAGAGATGGCCCAATGGGCCGAGCTCCACCGGATGTCCGGCACTGCCATGAAGGACGTCATAGCCTGGCTATGGCCAACTGAACCCATTCCGGATAGTTATTTCGGTTTGCTGCGGCACCTTGTTAGTGCAGTGCCGCGTATTGACGCTGTGAAGCGGTCAACGTGCATAGAAGGTGCACGGATGGCCCTTGCCCGTGTCAAGATATACTGGGCGAAGATGACAGCCATCGATATTGCAGCGCAGAGTCCACCCAAAGGCAAGGACCTTAACATGCCAAAACATTACTTTGAAGATGTGCTAGAGGGTGCCCGCTTAATAGGGGGTCAGTGCTCGAAAAATATTATGTTCGAGTGAGGTGTATCAAAATTGTAATAACAATATTGCGATACATTTAAGGCTATGTTTTTATACTTTTTGCCCAAAAAGTTATAGTGCCTCCTGTGCGGCCGTCTTATTATATATATGTTCAATCTGAAAGTTTGCAGTCGTCGGCTTCAGCCCCCGTGCGTATAATGCCGGGGTGTTCGGAAAAGCACTTGATCACACTTGACCCAACGTCTTGGTCTGTGAAGGAGGTGTTAGTGCGCCGAACAAGGCAATCGAACTATAGAGCTTTAACACTTTCACTTAGCCATAGGAGTTTGACGGTGGGGCTACTATATAGCCCCTGGTATGTCCGTGATTATCCGTATACGATGCGATTACATACGTGACCTGAATAACGGTCCTTCATTTAACACGGAGGGAATCGCGAAGATTCCGAGGAGTCATCAAGTGGTTTACCAGCTCTCGCCGCATCATGACAGTCAGTTTTCAGCTTTCTCTACTGAGGTGCTCGTCCGGGCTAGCCGGGACACAATCGGAGTAGTTCTCCCTTTACTACCTTAGCCGATATAGCGGAACGTAAGGTAGCAAGAACAGGAGCCGGGCAACCCAACTATTGACCAAAGACATGATTCGGAGCTGATGCATATAAGGCCAAACTCGCGATGCCGAACACTCCCTATAGGTGTTCAGACTTTAAAATATACACCAGACTGGATACAACCCCTGGTGATAAACCCGTGGTATCAAGGCACATGTGGCAATCTGACATGGGGGAAGAGCGCGGGTGGTGAGAGCATAAATCTCAAAACACAGTACGAACCGAGCTGCTTCTATAACATCCACTTTAGTAAGGCGAGCCGTATGTTTACAGATGATGTCGGTATCTTTCTTGGACATTTTACATGCCAGGAAAGTATAAAACAACAAGAGATAAAAAAGGTTTACACAGGGTCTTAATCTAAAAAAGAAACCTTAATGCGGGGCCCTGCTGCACGTCTGCGCCTTTGTCTCCGTTGTGAAGTGTCCTTGAGGGGTATAGTATGATGGCCATCTGTAAAAAGGAAAAAGCTAGGTAAAAGAATCTGGTGTGGCCGTGAGTAAAGCTGGTTCGTTTTAATGAACTGCGAAGGATAACTGCTAGGGTCCGAATAGGGTCAAGCTGAACTATGGACTTTGTGTGTGCAGAGTGCCCCCGAAGCTGCCCAAGGAATTTTGAGTATGTCTCCTTATGGGGCGGTCGATGGGGGCATAGCTGCTAATCAAGCTCAGGTTTATCTAAGATACCGCACTAAGTTGTGCGTCGGACACGTTTAGCTGTTTCTGCGGTTTTAACGACCGATGAGCTGTTTGGCTTGAATAGGCCATTTTGTGCTTCGACTGCTAGAGCCGTCGTGTATTACTCTGTGCGGAGAGAGCGCTCCATATTTCCACTGACCATAATGACACCACGAGGTCCAGGAATTTTGAGTTTTAGATAAGCATAATGCAGGACTGCATTAAAACGGGCGAAGGCCGTTCTTCTGAGTAGTGCATGATAGCCGCTTCGGAACGGAGCAATGTCGAAGATTAGTTTTTCACTTCGAAAGTTGTTCGGTGAGCCGAATACAACATCCAATTTTAGAGAGCCAGTGCAGCGGGCTTCCACACCCGGTATAACTCCTTTGAAGGTAGTGCTGCTTGGCTTGATTCTTGGTGGGTCTATCCCCATCTTGCGGACAGTGTCCTGATATATCAGATTGAGGCTGCTGCCGCCGTCCATAAGGACTTGAGTGAGGTGGTATCTGTCGATTATTGGGTCAAGCACTAGGGCAGCCAAACCTTAGTGATGGATACTAGTCGGGTGATCCCTGCGACCAAAGGTGATCGGACAGGCCGACCATGTGTTGAACTTGGGGGCGACGGGCTCAACGGCCTAGACATCGCGGAGTGTGCACTTGCGCTCCCACTTTGGGATATGAGTGACGTAGATCATGTTCACTGTTTTAATCCCCGGTGGAAATTTCTTCTGTCCCACGTGTTCGGTTGGTGAGGTTCGTCCTCGTATTCCCTCTGAGGTCCCTTCCCTTTGTGTTCGGTGTTGAGTTTGCCGGCCTGCTTGAAGACCCAACATTCTTTGTTGGTATGATTGGCTGGTTTATCTGAAGTGCCGTGTATCTGGCAGGACTTGTCTAGAATTTTATCCAGGTTGGATGGACCATCCTTGTTGCCTTTAAATGGCTTCTTCCGTTGACCGGGCTGGAGCCCCTGAATCCGGTGTTTATCGCTATATTGTCTAGGATTTCTTCATTGTTACGACGTTTGTTTTTATTGCGTCGTGGTTTTCCATTGCCATCCCTGACCTCAGAGGTGCTGGGATCACTGGTGCTGCTATGGGCTAACTAGCTATCTTCGCCCGTGCAAAAGCGGGTCATGAGTGTAGTTAAGGCGGCCATTGTCCTTGGCTTTTCCTGTCCGAGGTGTCTGGCAAGCCATTCGTCCCAGACACTGTGTTTGAAGGCCGCTAAGGCTTTGGCGTCTGGACAGCCAACAATTTGGTTCTTCTTAGTGAGAAACCTATTGCCGGTGTCAAAACCGGCGGATCTCGGGTAGGGGGTCCCGAACTGTGCGTCTAGGCGGATGGTAACAGGAGACAAGGGACACGATGTTTTTACCCAGGTTCGGGCCCTCTCGGTGGAGGTAAAACCCTATTCCTGCTTGATTAATATTGATGATATGGGTAGTACAAGAGTAGATCTACCACGAGATCAAGGAGGCTAAACCCTAGAAGCTAGCCTATGGTATGATTGTTGTTCGTCCTATGGACTAAAACCATCCGGTTTATATAGACACCGGAGAGGGCTAGGGTTACACAGAGTCGGTTACAATGGTAGGAGATCTACATATCCGTATCGCCAAGATTGCCTTCCACGCCGAGGGAAGTCCCATCCGGACACGGGACGAAGTCTTCAATCTTGTATCTTCATAGTCTTGGAGTCCGGCCAATGATAATAGTTCGGCTATCCGGACACCCCCTAGTCCAGGACTCCCTCAGTAGCCCCTGAACCAGGCTTCAACGACGACGAGTCCGGCGTGCATATTGTCTTCAGCATTGTAAGGCGGGTTCCTCCTCCGAATAATTCATAGAAGATTTTGAACACCAGGATAGTGTCCGGCTCTGCAAAATAAATTCCGCATACCACCGTAGAGAGAATAATATTTACACAAGTTCAATATGCTGACGTATTTCGCGGCATGACATCACACCACGACCAAGCCTTTATTCGAATTGTTTTTATTTTTCCACCTCAGCGCGTTTAGCGAAGAGGTTTCCTTGGCACGTCTTGTCAAAGCAGAGATCGTGTCCCCTTATTCCGGGATTCTCATCAATACGGGCCCCAACCGCGCCATTGATTGCGGCGCTTGGGAGATAAGCGAGTTTTACTGGGCTGGTGGGGACGCATAGTTTCGTCCGCTCACATATAAAGGGATAAGGATCCACCTTTTCACCTACGCCTTCTTCCTCCTTTGCTTATCCATTTCCGCGCACTCGAGCTCCAGCGCCCAAGTCCGCACATCTCGCCTCAACCTTCTCCAACCATGTCCGGAGCGGGAGGCAAGTGGATGGCCTCCTCCGTCACGGAGGGGCACATCAAGAGGCTGCGCAAGGCCGGATACTTGTCCAGCGATATCGCGCACCGATTCCCCGAGGAGGGGCAGCTCATCCCCACCCCCGGGCCCCATGAGAGGGTGGTGTTCCTTTCCCATTTCCTCCGCGGACTGGGCTTCCCACTCCACCCATTTGTCCGGGGACTCATGTTCAATTACGGCCTGGATTTCCATGATCTGGCCCCAAATTTCATCCTCAACATCTCGGTGTTCATCGTCGTGTGCGAGGCCTTCCTCTGCGTCCAGCCCCACTTCGGCTTATGGCTGAAGACTTTTAATGTCAAGCCGAAGGTGGTGGGCGGCTTCCAGGCGGAGTGCGGAGGCGCCATGGTGGGCAAGATGCCCAACATTACATGGCTCGAGGGCGCCTTCGTGGAAACCATCAAAGGGTGGCAATCGGGGTGGTTCTATATCACCGAGCCGCGTGACCCTAAATGGGCAGCGGCCCCCGAATTCAGATCTGGGATCCCCACACGGCTCACCTCCTGGAAAGAGAAGGGCCTGACGTGGGGTGATTCGGAGGAGCTGACCGGACTTCAATCCTGTGTCCAAACCCTAGTGAACAAGAAGCTCAAGCTTGTCAATGTAATCCAGGTCATGCTCATCCGCCGGATTCTCCCGTGCCAACAGCGGGCTTTCAATTTGTGGGAGTTTGATCCAGCATGGCACCCAACCTTGAGCAGGCTCTTCGACACTACGTACGAAGACGCCTGGAGGGTGCTTTTCAAGGGCGCCGAGGCTCCCCCATCCGCTACCGAAGATCGCGGATTCAGCTTGCAGCGTCAAGCCGGCGAGGTAAGCTGTTTTATCCTTTAAGGGACATTTGCTTTCAGTATTTTGACTCCATGTGGGATCTAAGACTCTCATTACCTTTGACAGGCTTGGCAGGAGACGTCCGGACAGGTTAACTGTCCGGCTCCCCTTCCAGAAGACCCAGCGGACGCCCGTTTGACGGGACTGCTGGCTCCGGCGCCTTACGTGGTGCCAGAGAAGAAGGCCAAGAAGAAGCCCACGGGAACTCGGAGGAGTTCCCGGCGCCAGGTGTTATCGGACTCATCGTCCGATGACTCCAAGGCGGACTCCTCCCACGAGGGCGAGGAGGAGAAGAAAGAGGCCTCTCCCCCAGCGGGGGGAGAGAAGAAAAGGAAGGCTTCCCCAACGGGGGAGGCCGAAGGGTCCAAGAAGGGAAGGACCCTTTCTCCGGACTGTTCCACCAACGCTGGCGACGGCGAGGGGGAGTGGCCTTCGAGGGCCAAGCCCCTGGCGAGATCGTAAGTGTCTGGATCCCCAAAATAGCTTATGATTTTCCTTTCATCGCATAGTGTCTTCTAATGTCGAACACAATCATGCAGCCCGCCCAAGGATGATCTCCCCGCTTTGTCGAGCGGGTCCCTGGGTCCATTGGATGTGAATAGAACTTCACTTCCGACCGCCTCCTCCCCTCGTGACGCAGACGACGCCGAGGCGGGGTCCCAGAAGGGGACCGGCCAGGAGGAGGAGGCCCCGGAGGTGCCGCAGGGCAACCTCCCGGGCTTTGGGCCAGACTCCGTGCCAGAACCTTTGGTGGTTCCGGAGTCCGGCGGGCGGCCCCTTCGTAAGAAGGGCGAGACGGCGACGTCGGTGACCTCTGTCTAACCGGAGGCGCCGGATAACTTGCTGGAGGCGCTCAACGGCGCTTCCATCGAGGGGGAACACCGCACTGTTATGAGTGCGGTGATTCAGAAAGTTCAGTCCGCCAAGAGCAGGCTGACCGAAGCCTGCAGCAGCCTTCTAACAGGCTTTGAGGTAAGGATTTTAAGACATGTAAAATAGTACCGCATAGACAGTAGCCCCTGATGCTCAGTTCGGTGTTCGGAAAGAAAAGCCGGACTGAGGATCTAAAAAGATATACGCAGGAGTCTAACACAAATATGTCAATATGGGAATTCAGGCTGCGCTGCTGACCTCTGCCGCACTGACTGCGGAGGTCACTGCCTTGAAGCAGAGCCTCGAGCGGTCCGAGAGCGAGCTTGGCCGTGCCAAGAAGCAGCTCGAGGACAAGGAAGGTAAGTAACACCTTATTAAAGTTGTACCTTATAGAAAAGGATTTGGTTGCGAAAAATGATAGGAGTAACGTGGGTATTGCAGGGGCTACGAATGAGGTGGCGACCCTGAAGGAGGCGGTGTCCGCAGCCGAACGCAATGCGGCCGCAGAACGCACTGAGCGAGAGAAGCAGGAGGCGCGGGTGGCGAAGGTGCGGCAAGAGCTCCATTCTCTCGTGGAAAAACACGAGAGTTTGGAGCGTGACTCGAAGACTTGAGAGTCCAAGCTTGCGTCGGCTCTTGAGAGTGCCAAAGCCGCTAAGGCTGAAGCCCAAAAGGCCCTCCAGGAAATCAAGGCAGTAAAGAAGATAGCGGCGGGTAAGGCATTCTTCATGCAAAGCAAGCATGTGAAAGTTAATTACTTGTTACTTACCCAAATTCGGAGTTCTCTAGGAGCGTTCGTAGATCTGCCCCGTAGCGTGTCCGATGCTGCCACGTTCTATAGAGTCGAGGAGGGGAGCTCAACGGAAAAGGTGTTCTGGTCTCAGTATGCTGAGGCCGGACATCCGGTGCCCCTGAGCGACCAGCTGAAGCAGCTGGTCGAGCTCCACAAGGTGGCCGAACAGGCCATGAAGGGCCTCATAGTTCGGTTGTGGCCCAAAGAAGCCATGCCTGGGAGCTACTTCGGCCTGGTGCGGCGGCTGGTGGACGCCTGTCCATGGGTTGACGTCATCAAGCACTCCGCCTTTATTGAAGGTGCCCGTCGAGCCCTTGCCCGCGCTAAGGTGCATTGGGGCAAGATGGACGCCGAGAAGCTTGTGATGGACGCGCCACCGCCAGGCAAGGAGTATCGCACACCTGAGATGTATTATAAGGGTTTCCTGAAGGGTGCCCGCATTATTGCGGGTGAATGCTCCAAAGATGTAATTTTTGAGTAGACTCGCATTTTGTTATCCTGTGCACTGAAAACTTTGTTCATATGCGCTAAGCAACGCTTGTTAATTTAAAATATTACCTTCTCTGCGGCCGCTTATTAAATCTGAGAGATGGCAAGTCGTTGGCTTCAGCCCCCACGCCACAAGTGCTGGGGTGTTCGGGATAAACTTGAGCGCTCTTGTTCCCATTTTTGGGTCCTTCTAGGGAGGCGCTCAACACAACGAACGAGGCAACCGGACTTATAATGCTTGAACACTCTCACTTAGCCATAGAATTCTATAATTTTAAATTTCGGCGAAGCCCCTAGTGTTCGAAAGGCCGAATTCGGGGCGCTATCCACGCCTGGGGCCGGACAAAGTCGGCTCCTCGCTCTAAGCGGCATAAGTCTTTAGGGACTCGAAAAGACCTCTCGAACAGCGACCAGCTCTCGCCTTATCATGACGGTCAGTTTTAGCTTTCTCACTGAGGTGCTCGACCCAGCTCAACTGGGGCACAATCGCAGTGGTTCTCCCAGTGCTACCTTAGCTGATATAACGGAACGCAAGGTACCAAAACATGGGAGTCGGGCAAACCCAACTACTGACCCAAGACATGATTCGGAGCCGATGCATATAATGCTATAAGTTTGGGGTGCCACACTTGTGAAAGTGTTCGGACTTATCACACCATTCTTTGGGGAACTTAAGCCCCTGGTGTATTTGGCCGTACCAGGGCGTACGGGTGCAACATGTCATAAGTGAACATATATAAAAAGGAATGCAATGATAGGCAAAAAGCGATGCATTGTTTATTCAAAAAAAATACTGCAATGAGGGCGGAACGATCCAGATAGTGCGATGAGCGCGGGGTGGGACTATTTAACATGTCCCCCTCCAGGGGTAGGCTGCGGAATGGTATGTAAAACAGGTATAATGCTCGTAATGGAGACCACCTGGATACTCGTCGTAGCTTTTCTGCTTCCCTGGGCTATTGCATCGTGAGTTCGGCAGATCTATTGCCGGGCAGAGCTTCTGGAAAACGGAGTCCTGAGAATAAGAAAAAAGAGTGACAAATTTGGGAGCCCCTGGTGTGGTTGATCCGCACTCTGGGCATGTCGTGGTCGTGCCCCTCCCCCTATGCCCATGGTATCTCCAGAGCGTAGTGATGTACGCGTGGTACTGGTCTCGCGGTTTCGCGAGGGCTGGGGTTGGGGCCGCATTGCTACGCGTGCTCCGAGCGTGCCAAGTGGTCATGTTGTAGGTTATTCCGGACACGCTTGATGGTGTCCGGTCGCTTAACAGCCGGACCCGAGAATTGCCTTAAAAGGCTACTCTGTACTTCCGCTGCGAGAGCCGCTGTATGCTCCTCCGTTCGAAGAGAGCGTTCAGTGTTTCCATTGACCGTGAGGACTCGTCGAGGGCCTGGCATATTGAGCTTGAGGTATGCGTAGTGCGGCACCGCATTGAACTTTGCAAATGCGGTTCGTCTGAGCAGTGCATGATAGCCGCTGCGGAACGGGACTATGTTGAAGATTAACTCCTCACTTCGGAAATTATCCGTGGATCCAAGACCACTTCAAGTGTAACTGAGCCTGTACAATTGGCCTCTACACCTGGTATGACGCCTTTTAAGGTCGTCTTTGTGGGTTTAATCCTTGAGGGGTCTATGCCCATCTTGCGCACTGTATCCTGATAAAGCAGGTTTAGGTTGCTGCCGCCGTCCATCAGGACTCTAGTGAGGTGAAATCCATCGACAATTGGGTCTAAAACCAATGCGGCGAATCCGCCGTGGCGGATACTGGTGGGGTGGTCCCTTCGATCAAAAGTGATCGGGCAGGAGGACCACGGATTGAACTTTGGGGCGACTGGCTCCATCGCGTATACGTCCCTGAGCGCACGCTTCCGCTCCCTTTTGGGTATGTGGGTTGCATATATCATGTTCACCGTCCGCACTTGTGGGGGGAAACCCTTCTGTCCTTTATTGTTTGGCGGCCGTGTCTCCTCCTCGTCATCGCTATGCAGCCCCTTGTCGTTGCCTTCGGCGATTAACTTGCCTGCCTGCTTGAACACCCAACAATCTCTGTTGGTGTGATTAGCTGGCTTTTCGGGGGTGCCGTGTATTTGGCACGAGCGATCGAGTATCCGGTCCAAATTGGACGGGCCCGGAGTAGTTCTTTTGAATGGCTTTTTCCGCTGTCCGGGTTTAGAGCCTCTGAATCCGGCATTGACTGCCTTATCTTCAGTATTATCGCCGTTTATGCGACGCTTGTGCTTATTGCGACGTGATCTGCCACTGCTGTCTTTGGTATCCGAACTACCAGAGTTTTTGGTTAGGTTGTTACTGCGGGCTAGCGAGCTGTCTTCTCCCACACAGAAGCGGGTCATGAGTGATGTGAGGGCTGCCATTGATTTCGTCTTTTCCTGTCCTAGGTGCCGGGCAAGCCATTCATCGCGGATGTTGTGTTTGAAGGCTGCAAGGGCCTCTGTATCCGGATATTCGACGATTTGATTTTTCTTGGTTAAGAACCGTGTCCAGAATTGTCTGGCTGATTCGTCTGGCTGCTGAATTATGTGGCTTAGGTCATCGGCGTCTGGTGGTCGCACATATGTGCCCTGGAAGTTATGGAGGAATGCGGCTTCCAGGTCCTCCAAACACCCAATTGATTCTGCTGGCAGGCTGTTGAGCCAATGCCGAGCTGGTCCTTTAAGTTTGAGTGGGAGGTATATGATGGCATGAAGATCATCACCGCGGGCCATGTGGATATGAAGGAGATAGTCTTCGATCCAAACTACAGGATCTGTTGTGCCATCATAGGATTCAATGTTCACGGGTTTGAACCCTTCGGGGATTTGATGATCGATTACTTCATCTGTGAAGCATAGTGGGTGTGCGGCGCCTCTGTATTGGGCTATATCACGACGCAGCTCAAACGAGCTTTGTCTACCGTGTTAGGCCCGGCCGGGGTTGCTGTATCCGGCGTGACGGTTATCGTCGCGTATCGTAGAGCGCCCGCGTGATCCATGGATCGATCTTGTTTGCCTCGCCTTATCCTCCAATATGTCTCGCAAGTCCGGCACGTTCCCCCGTGGCTTTGTACTTTTCGAGCGACGCCAGGGTGCGGCTTTAGTGGAGGGCCTAGAGGCCTCTCTGTCGCGGCCACGAGGTGGCCAGTCGGCTGTATTGTGCGCTGGTGATGTAGGTTTATGTGCTTCCTCCTCTAATCGGGGTAGCATCTTGCGTTTGGGGTAACTTTGGAGGGGCGTTCGAGTTCATACTCTTCGGCCGCAAGGACTTTAGTCCATCTGTCGGCTAGCAAGTCTTGATCAGCTCTAAGTTGTTGCTGCTTTTTCTTGAGGCTGCTTGCCGTGGCCATAAGCCTGCATTTGAAACGCTCTTGTTCGATAGGATCCTCAGGCACGACAAATTCGTCGTCATCGAGGCTTGCCTTGTCTCCGGAGGTAGGCATGTAATTATCGTCCTCTACCTCTTCGTCTGCCGCCCTCTCACGAGGGCTGGCTTCTCCGTCCTCCTGTGCTGAATTTTGCTGGAGGGGGTTGTCTTCCGCACTGTCCGGGGTGTTATTATCTCCGGTGCCGGAATCTCCATTCTTGCTGTGGCGGGATTTGGAGCGGCGTCGCTGACACTGACGCTTAGGCTGTTTTTTGGAGGGGTCATCCTCCGCTGGTCCATCGCCATTCCCATCCTTTGGGGTGTCCACCATGTATATGTCATATGACGAGGTGGCTTTCCAGTGCCCTGTGGGTGCTCGTTCTTGGTCGTCTTCGACATCGTCGTCCATATTGTCGATGTCTTCGGAGTCAAAGTCTAGCATGTCGGTTAAGTCATCGACAGTGGCTACGAAGTGGGTGGTGGGTGGGCTTTGAATTTCTTCATCGTCCGCATCCCAACCGTTCTGACCATAGTCCGGCCATGGTTCTCCTGATAAAGAGAGACACTTTAGCGAATTCAGGATGTCGCCAAAAGGTGAGTGCTGAAAGATGTCCGCAGCGGTGAACTCCATGATCGGCGCCCAATCGGATTCGATTGGTAGTGGCGCGGAAGGTTCGGGGTCCGGAGAGGAGTCCGGCACCTTGGAGTCACGAACTTTACAAGGGACAGGGTCGGTAATCGGCTCTATCGCCGTAGAGGTAGCAGCCCCCGAGGTGGTGTCCAGCCACTCTTCCTCGATTGGCGGCGTCGGCTCCGAGCTAAGGGTCGGAGCGGACTCTTGTGTGGCCTCCAGGGTACTGTCCGGCAGCAGAGCTAGATCATGCCCATCGTGACAGTGCGGCGCACTCGGCTGTGGCTCGAATTCGTCGAAGATCAAGTCTCCGCGGATGTCAGCCGTATAGTTCAAACTCCCAAATCTGACCTGATGGCCAGGGGCGTAGCTTTCGATCTGCTCCAGATGGCCAAGCGAGTTGGCCCGCAGTGTGAAGCCGCCGAATACGAAGATTTGTCCGGGGAGAAAAGTCTCACCCTGGACCACGTTGTTGTTGATGATCGAAGGAGCCATCGGGCCTATAGGTGACGACACAGAGGAACTCTCAATGAAAGCACCAATGTCGGTGTCAAAATCGGCGGATCTCGGGTAGGGGGTCCCGAACTGTGCGTCTAGGCGGATGGTAACAGGAGACAAGGGACACGATGTTTTTACCCAGGTTCGGGCCCTCTCGGTGGAGGTAAAACCCTACTCCTGCTTGATTAATATTGATGATATGGGTAGTACAAGAGTAGATCTACCACGAGATCAAGGAGGCTAAACCCTAGAAGCTAGCCTATGGTATGATTGTTGTTCGTCCTATGGACTAAAACCCTCCGATTTATATAGACACCGGAGAGGGCTAGGGTTACACAGAGTCGGTTACAATGGTAGGAGATCTACATATCCGTATCGCCAAGCTTGCCTTCCACGCCAAGGAAAGTCCCATCCGGACACGAGACGAAGTCTTCAATCTTGTATCTTCATTGTCTTGGAGTCCGGCCAATGATGATAGTTCGGCTATCCGGACACCCCCTAGTCCAGGACTCCCTCACCTGTTCCAAAGCTTACGGGCTGATTCTCCAGGTTGTTGGATTATGTGACTTAAAATCGTCTGCATCCGGATGCCGTACATAGGTCCCTTGGAAATTGGCCCAGAAAGCATCCTCAAGTTCTTCCCAGCTTCCGATGGAATTTTCGGGGAGGCTTTTCAGCCAGTGCCGAGTTGGTCCTTTTAGCTTGAGGGGTAAATATTTGATGGCGTGGAGATCATCTCCACGAGCCATGTGGATGTGATAAAGTCTTCTATCCAAACCACGGGGTCCGTCGTTCCATCATATGCCTCGATATTTATAGGTTTAAACCCTTCTGGAAAATCATGTTCCAGTACCTCATCGGTGAAGCATAGGGGGTGTGCCACACCCCTGTATCTGGATGTGTCGTGGATTGGGTCCAACGGTTGTAATGTTCGGTATTGGTTCCAAGCTGGTAAATGGCCGGCATGTTTTGTTTGATAATCGTGATCCCGTGTGGGGGCACGTTCCCTGGATCCATAGATGGACCTGGCTTTGCCAGCTTTTTTGTCCAGGTCCTCATGTAAATCGTGTTTCTGATCCTGGGCCGCGGCCTTCCTTCCTTTACGGGAGGGGGTGCGGGCTTGTGTACGGCATTGCTGGCCGCTCTGTCTCTAACACGGGGTGGTCGGTCTGGCCTGTCGGCCGTATTGTTTTTCAGCGGTATGGGCGCGATAGCCTCGTCGTCGAATTCGGGAAGCAGCTTACGTTTAGGATAGCTCTTTGTTTGGTGATTACCACCGTATTTTTCCTTAGCGTCTAGCACTTCGTTCCATTTGTCATTGAGCGTATCCTATGCGGCTTTAAGCCGCTGCTTCTGCTTCATCAGGCTCCTTGAAGTGGCGATAAGCCTTTGATGGAGGCGTTCTTGTTCTAATGGTTCTTCTAGGATGATGAATTCGTCGTCGCCCAGGCTGATCTCTTCTTCAGAGTGAGGCTGATAGTTGCTATCTTCGGCATCACTGTGATCAGACAACGTCTCCAGGATGTGTTCGCCGTCCTCTCACACGCCCTGCTCCAGCGCTGGGTCTGCGGGGTCCTGGGCTTGGTTCAGATTATCGTCTTCATCCGCGAGAATGTTGCTGTTTTTCTTTTTCCCGGATCAAGGTCAGTGCTAGGGACGACGACGCTTAGGAGGTTCATCGACGGGCATGCTGTTATCGCCGTCAGCCTCATTCTCCTTTGGTGTGTCCACCATGTATATATTGTATGACGATGTAGCTGTCCACTGCCCTAAAGGTGGTGGTTTTTGTGCCTGCTCTTCTCCGACATCGTCGTCCATACCATTGATGTCTTCGGAGCCGTAATCGAGCGTGTCGGTTAAGTCCTCGACAGTGGCAATGAAGTGGGTGGTGGGTGGGCATCGAAGTTCTTGTCATCCGCTTCCCATTCGGGCCGGACATAGTTCGGCTGAGAGTTCTCCGACAAGGAGAGGGATTTCAATGAGTTTAACATGTCGCCAAAAGGCGAGTGCTGGAAGATGTCCGCGGAGCTGAACTCCAAGATCGGCGCCCAATCAGGTTCGATGGACGTGGATGCATGCGGCCCGGATTCCATGGTCAGAGACGAGTCCGGGGTTCCGGTGATACAAGCCCAGCTCGGTGTTGGGTCTGTGTGCAGCTCGAGCGCCACTAAGTCTGCGGCTTCCATGGCGGGGTTAAGCTTCCCGTTTTCAGACGATGCAGCCCGCTCCGGCTTTAGGGCGGCCAGGGCGGTCAACAGCGCTATCTCCTGTGTGCAGCCAGATGATAGATCTAGGTCATGTTCATCGTGGTGGCCGAGGACAGCCGTTAGGAGCTTGAATCCGTCAAAGATCACGTCTCCACGGATATCGGCCACAAAATTCAGGCTTCCAAATATGGCCTGATGGCCAGGGGCGTAGCCATCGATCGGCTCTAGATGGCCAAGAGAGTTGGCCCGCAGTGCGAAGCTGCCGAATACGAAGATCTGTCCGGGGAGGAAGGTCTCGCCCTGGACTGCATTGCTGTAGACGATTGACGGAGCCATCAAGCCTATCTTCGATGACACAGAGGAACTCTCAATGAAAGCACCAATGTCGGTGTCAAAACTGGCGGATCTCGGGTAGGGGGTCCCGAACTGTGTGTCTAAGGCTAATGGTAATAGGAGGCGGGGGACACGATGTTTACCCAGGTTCGGGCCCTCTCTATGGAGGTAATACCCTACTTCCTGCTTGATTGATCTTGAGAATATGAGTATTACAAGAGTTGATCTACCACGAGATCGCAATGGCTAAACCCTAGAAGTCTAGCCTATGGGATTATGATTGTTGTGACTAAACCCTAGAAGTCTAAACCCTTTGATTTATATAGACACCCGATAACCTACAAGTGTAGGGGATAATTGTAGCCTCTTTCAATAAGTAATAGTGTCGAACCCAACGAGGAGCTAAAGGTAGAACAAATACTCTCTCAAGTCCTATCTGCCACTAATACAACTCTACGCACGCTTAGTGTTTTCTTTACCTAGAACAAGTATGAAACTAGAAGTACTTTGTAGGTGTGATAGGATAGCTTTGCAAGACAATAAAGAACACGTAAATATAAACTAGGGGTTGTTTAGATACAGAAGCAATAAAGTAAATATAGCGAGTGTGGAAAAGTGGTGGTAGGAGTTGTGAAATTGTCCCTAAGCAATTGACTACGTTACTAGACCGATAATCACTATTGCAATTCTATTTGAGGAAGAGGCATAAGCTAACATACTTTCTGTTCTTGGATCATATGCACTTATGATTGGAAGTCTAGCAAGAATCCGCAACTACTAAAGATCATTAAGGTAAAACCCAACCATAGCATTAAAGTATCAAGTCCCCTTTATCCCATACGCAAACAACCTACTTACTCGGGTCTGTGCTTCTGGCACTCACGCCACCCACCATAAGCAAATCATAAACATATTGCAAACCTTACAACGGGAATCCCTCATGCTTGCGCGACACGGAGGGCACAATAGGACAGCACCAATAATAAAACATGCAATTCAAACCAATCATAGAAATTCATCAATCATCGGCAGGACAACGAAAATCTACTCAGACATCATAGGATGGCAACACATCATTGGATAATAATATGAAGCATAAAGCACCATGTTCAAGTAGAGGATACAGCGGGTTGCAGGAGAGTGGACCGCTGTAGATAGATGGGGGAAGGTGATGGAGATGTTGGTGAAGATGATGGAGGTGTTGGTGAAGATCGCGGTGATGATGATGATCCCCCGGCAGCGTTTCGGCGCCACCGGAAGCAAGGGGGAGAGAGCCCCCTTCTTCTTCTTCTTCCTTGACCTTCTCCCTAGATGGGAAAAGGGTTTTCCCTCTGGTCCTTGGATCCCATGGCGTGGGAGGGGCGAGAGCCCCTCCGAGATTGGATCTATCTCTCTGTTTCTCTCTGTTTCTCGTTCCTAGATTCTGCCCTTTCACCATTTCTTTTATATCCGTAGATCCGTAACTCCGATTGGATTGAAACTTTCGCCCAGATTTTTCTCCGAAAATTAGCTTTCTTGCAGCAAAATAAGAGCGTCAACCGCCTTACGGGGTGCCCACGAGGGTCAGGGCGTGCCCCCTGCCTCGTGGCCCCCTCGGGCACCGTCTCGTGTTGGTTTTTCTTCCCAAAAATCATAAATATTACAAAAATAATCTCCATCCATTTTGATCCCATTTGGACTCCGTTTGATATTGGGTTCCTGTGAAACATAAAACATGCAACAAACAGGAACTGGCACTGGGCACTGGATCAATATGTTAGTCCCAAAAATAGTATTAAAAGTTGCCAAAAGTATATGAAAGTTAAATAATATTGGCATGGAACAATCAAAAATTATAGATACGACGGAGACATATCAGCATCCCCAAGCTTAATTCCTGCTCGTCCTCGAGTAGGTAAATGATAAAAAAAGATTATTTTTGATGTGGAATGCTACCTAGCATAATCTTGATCATATGTCTAATCATGGCATGAATATTAAGACATGAGTGATTCAAAGCAATAGTCTATCATTTGACATAAAAACGATAATACTTCGAGCGTACTAATAAAGCAATCATGTCTTTTCAAACCAACATGGCCAAAGCAAGCTTATCCCTACAAAATCATATAGTTTGGCCATGCTTCATTTTCGTCACACAAAATGCTCCCATCATGCACAACCCCGATGACAAGCTGAGCAATGTTCATACTTTTTAACGCACTTCAGCTTTTCAACCCTCAAGCAATACATGAGCGCAAGCCATGGATATAGCACTATAGGTGGAAATAGAATATGATGATGGAGGTTTATGTGGAGAAGACAAAAGGGGAGAAAGTCTCACGTCGACGCGGCTAATCAACGGGCTATGGAGATGCCCATCAATTGATGTCAATGCAAGGAGTAGGGATTGCCATGCAAGGGATGCACTAAGGGCTACAAGTGTATGAAAGCTCAACAAAAGAAACTAAGTGGGTGTGCATCCAACTTGCTTGCTCATGAGGACCTAGGGCATTTTGAGGAAGCCCGTCGTTGGAATATACAAGCCAAGTTCTATAATGAAAATTCCCACTAGTATATGAAAGTGACAATATAGGAGACTCTCTATATGAAGAGCATGGTGCTTCTCTGAAGCACAAGTGTGGTAAAAGGATAGTAACATTGCCCCTTTTCTTTTCTCTTTTTTTGGCGGGCTTCTTTGCCCCCCTATTTTTATTTAGGCTTCTTTGGCCTCTCTTTTTTATGGGGCAATGTTCTATAATGATGATCATCACACTTTATTTACTTACAACTCAATATTACAACTCGATACTAGAAGAAAGATATGACTCTATATGAATGCTTCCGGCGGTGTACCGGGATGTGCAATGATCTAGCGTATCAATGACCTCAAAAAACGGACAAGCCATGACAACATCATGCTAGCTATCTTACGATCATGCAACGCAATATGACAATGAATGCTCAAGTCATGTGTATGATGGTGATGGAAGTTGCATAGCAATATATCTCGGAATGGCTATGAAAATGCCATGATTGGTAGGTATGGTGGCTGTTTTGAGGAATATATAAGGAGGCTTATGTGTGATAGAGCGTATCGTATCACGGGGTTTGGATGCGCCGGCGAAGTTTGCACCAACTCTCAAGGTGAGAAAGGGCAATGCATGGTACCGAAGAGGCTAGCAATGATGGAAAGGTAAAAGTGCGTATAATCCATGGACTCACATTAGTCATAAAGAACTCATATACTTATTGCAAAAGTTTATTAGCCCTCGAAGCAAAGTACTACTACGCATGCCCCTAGGGGGATAGATTGGTAGGAAAAGACCATCGCTCGTCCCCGACCGCCACTCATAAGGAAGAGAATCAAAGAAACACCCCATGCTTCAAATTTGTCACACAACGATTACCATGCGTGCATGCTACGGGACTTGCAAACCTCAACACAAGTGTTTCTACAATACACAACTACCCACTAGCATGACTCTAATATCACCATCGTTATATCACAAAACTACTGCAAGGAATCAAACATATCATATTCAGCGATCTACAAGTTTATGTAGGATTTTATGACTAACCATGTGAATGACAAATTCCTGTCATCTCTCTAAATAGATATAAGTGAAGCAAGAGAGTTTAATTCTTTCTACAAAACATATGCCCACGCTCTAACAAATTTAAGTGAAGCAAAAGAGAGTTCTACAAATGGCGGTTTTCTATGTGAAGAGAAACAGGCAACCAAAACTTCAAATGATATAAGCGAAGCACATGAAGCATTCTATAAAGCCATACTCAAAAGATTTAAGTGAAGTGCAATGAGCATTCTATAAATCAACCAAGGACTATCTCATACCGGCATGGTGCATAAAAGAAAAAAGAAAACTAAATGCAAAAGACGCTCCAAGACTTGCACATATCGCATGAACGAAACGAATACGAAAACATACCGATACTTGTTGAAGAAAGAGGGGATGCCTTCCGGGGCATCCCCAAGCTTAGATGCTTGAGTCTCCTTGAATATTTACATGGGGTGCCTTGGGCATCCCCAAGCTTGAGTTCTTGCCTCTCCTCCTTTTCCTCATATCAAGACCTCCTCGATCAAACACTTCATCCACACAAAACTTCAACAGGAAACTCGGTAAGATCCGTTAGTATAATAAAGCAAATCACTACTCTAAGTACTGTAGCAAACCAATTCATATTTTGTTTCTACATTGTGTCTACTATAATATAACTTTTCCATGGTTTAATCCACTGATATAAATTGATAGTTTCATCAAAACAAGCAAACTATGCATCAAAAACAGAATCTGTCAAAAACAGAACAGTCTGTAGCAATCTGAACATTCACCATACTACTGGTACCCCAAAAATTCTACCAAAATTAGGAAAAATAAAAAATTTATACAGCAATACATTGCAAAAATAATCAGAACCGTTTGACGTTCCAGTAAAAAATTGTAAAATCGCGCACTACAGCCAAAGTTTCTGTCCTACACCGTACAAACCAACAAGCATTGTAAACATCCTAAAGGCAAACTTTGGCACATTATTTTTATAATACAATGGAATTGTACCAGGGGATACTTATTTTTGATGAGAAGTTCCTGTAATTAAGATTCACAACGTTTCCTTGAGAATGAACAAATTTCAAGGAGCTTTCCCACTTCAACAATGCTTGTCTCTCTCACTTTCACTTTCCTTTTTGAAAAGTTTTTGGGTTCCCCTCTTTATTTTTTTGTTTTTAGACTATATAAAAGCACTCAACAGAAATAAATGACTATCTAAAACTTCCGGGTTGTCTCCCTAGCAGCGGTTTCTTTAAAGCCATTAAGCTAGGCATAAAGTGCTCAAGTAATGGATCCACCCGGATCCCAAGGTATATCAAAGCCAATTTTAATTAACAATGATTTGTAATTTAGTAGTGAGCACAAAGTAACATATATCATGCAACAACGAAGTCTAACTCTCTTCCTATGCATCGGCATGTCATAAAAGAACAATTCATGCACACCAAGTAAAGGCCAATGCATAGTATAAGTAGTTTCTTGCAATTCTATCATATTGGAAACATAGAGAGGTGGAGATATAGTTACTCTCTCATAATAATTGCAAGTAGGAGCAGCAAGCACATGCATATTATAACTATCAAAATCATCATGTGTAGTAATAAAAGGCAACCCATCAATATAATCCTTAATAAGCACAAACTTCTCTGATATAGTGTAGTTTGGAGAATTCAAAAAGATAATAGGACTATCATGTGTGAGTGCAATAGTAACAATTTCATGTTTAACATAAGGAACTATAGCAATTTCATCTCCATAAGCATAATTCGTATTGGCATCTTGGCCACAAGCATAGCAAGCATCATCAAAAAGGGATATTTCAAGATAATCAACGGGATCATAACAATCGTCATAGCAATCATCCTTCGGTAAGCTCGAAGGGAAATTAAACAATGTATGAATTGAAGAGTTACTCTCATTAGAAGGTGGGCACGGGTAGCTAATCCACTCTTTCTCCTTTTGTTCTTCGCTCTCCTCATCATCTTTTTCGTCCAATGAGCTCACAGTTTCATCAATTTCTTCTCTCATAGACTCCTGCAAAATATTAGTCTCTTCTTGGACAGCGGAGGAGTCCTCAATATATGGTTTAACATAGGCATTAGAAGCATAATTATCATAACAATATTCAAGTACGGCAAAATTTTCAGATTTGTAAAGAGTAGCATCATACTTTTCAATCAAAGAAGCAATTTCATAAGCACCCTTAAAAGCAACAAATTCTTCAATTTGTTGAACATCATAGTAATTATAAACACCCTTAGCATACGAAGATACGATTCCATTATCACTAAACTCACATTGGTAGGGAAGGTGTTTCTTAGGGTTTTCAGAACAACAAGTAACATAATATATTTCACATAAATTCCAAGCATAGCATTGCAAACGATGAATTTGATCCAGTAAAAGTTTCCCTTTTTCAGATATCCGGTGTCGCACATAACAAGCATGCTCATATAAAGATTTGCCCACAACTAAGCTAATTGGGTTTTCAGCACGAGCACAAAGGGATCAAAGATGATCCAAGTAAAAAGCTTCAGGAGTGTGATAGATTTTGAGTGGTTCTTCAACCATTGGTGTAGTAGGTACAACTAATTTTTTTGGTATTTTGCGTTTCCTACCCATAACTAAAGATAGAAAACAACTAAGAACAACAAATAAAAATTACTTAGTGATAAAGAAAACAAGCACACACGAGAATATTCACCCCACGCTATGATTCCCCGGCAACGGCGCCAGAAAAAGGTCTTGATAACCCACAAGTGTAGGGGATAATTGTAGCCTCTTTTGATAAGTAAGAGTGTCGAACACAACGAGGAGCTAAAGGTAGAACAAATACTCTCTCAAGTCCTATCTGCCACTGATACGACTCGACGCACGCTTAGTGTTTGCTTTACCTAGAACAAGTATGAAACTAGAAGTACTTTGTAGGTGTGATAGGATAGGTTTGCAAGATAATAAAGAACACGTAAATATAAACTAGGGGCCGTTTAGATAAAGAAGCAATAAAGTAAATATAGCGAGTGTGGAAAAGTGGTGGTAGGAGTTGTGAAATTGTCCCTAAGAAATTTACTACGTTACTAGACCGATAATCACTATTGCAATTCTATTTGAGGGAGAGTCATAAGCTAACATACTTTCTGTTCTTGGATCATATGCACTTATGATTGGAACTCTAGCAAGCATCCGCAACTACTAAAGATCATTAAGGTAAAACCCAACCATAGCATTAAAGTATCAAGTCCCCTTTATCCCATACGCAAACAACCTACTTACTCGGGTCTGTGCTTCTGTCACTCATGCCACCCACCATAAGCAAATCATAAACATATTGCAAACCCTACAGCGGGAATCCCTCACGCTTGCGCGACACGGAGAGCACAATAGAATAGCTCCAATAATAAAACATGCGATTCAAACCAATCATAGCAATTCATCAATCACCGGTAGGACAACAAAAATCTCAGACATCATAGGATGGCAACACATCATTGGATAATAATACGAAGCATAAAGCACCATGTTCACATAGAGGGTACAGCGGGTTGCGGGAGAGTGGACTGTTGTAGATAGATGGTGGAAAGTGATGGAGATGTTGGTGAAGATGATGGAGGTGTTGGTGAAGATCGCGGTGATGATGATGATCCCCCGGCAGCGTTCCGGCGCCACCGGAAGCAAGGGGGAGAGAGCCCCCCTTCTTCTTCTTCTTCTTCCTTGACCTTCTCCCTAGATGGGAGAAGGGTTTCTCCTCTGGTCCTTGGCTCCCATGGTGTGGGAGGGGCGAGAGCCCCGCCAAGATTGGATCTATCTCTCTGTTTCTCTTTGTTTCTGCGTTCCTGGATTCTGCCCTTTCACCGTTTCTTTTATATTCGGAGATCCGTAACTCCGATTGGATTGAAACTTCCGCCCAGATTTTTCTCCGAAAATTAGCTTTCTTGCGGCAAAAGAAGAGCGTCAACCGCCTTACGGGGTGCCCACGAGGGTCAGGGGTGCGCCCCCTGCCTCGTGGCCCCCTCGGGCACCGTCTCGCGTTGGTTTTTCTTCCCAAAAATCATAAATATTCCAGAAATAATCTCCGTCTGTTTTTATCCCGTTTGGACTCCGTTTGATATTGGGTTTCTGCAAAACATAAAACATGCAACAAACAGGAACTGGCACTGGGCACTGGATCAATATGTTAGTCCAAAAAATAGTATAAAAAGTTGCCAAAAGTATATGAAAGTTGAATAATATTGGCATGAAACAATAAAAAATTATAGATACGACGGAGACGTATCAACACCGGGGGAAGCTAGATTTATACAAAGTCGGTTACGGAGAAAGGAATCTACATATCCGAATCTCCAAGCTTGCCTTCCACACAAAGGAGAGTCTCATCCGGACACGGGACAAAGTCTTCTATCTTGTATCTTCACACTCCAACTGTCTGGCTAAAGTATATAGTCCGGCTGTCCGAGGACCCCTTAGTCCAGAACTCCCTCACATGGGTCTCTTTTCCATATTATTGAATCTCATTTACATCTTGCTAGTTTCTGATCTACTATTTTGCAATCTTTACTGTCTAATCTATAAACCAAAAATACCAAAAATATTTACTTTACCGTTTATCTATCTCTACCAGATCTCACTTTTGCAAGTGACCGTGAAGGGATTGACAACCCCTTTATTGCATTGGGTGCAAGTTGTTGATTGTTTGTGCAGGTATTCGATGACTTGTGCGTTGTCTCCTACTGGATTGATACCTTGGTTCTCAAAACTAAGGGAAATACTTATGCTACTTTGCTGCATCACCCTTTCCTCTTCAAGGGAAACCAACACAAGCTCAAGAGGTAGCAAGAAGGATTTCTGGCATCGTTGCCGGGGAGATCTACGTCAAGTCAAGCCATACCAAGTACCCATCATAAACTCTCCTCCCTTGCATTACATTATTCGCCATTCTCCTCTCGTTTCCTCCCCCCACTTCTAAAACGATTTTCATCTCTTTTTGCTTGCTTCTTGGGTGCTTGTGTGTTGGTGTTCCTATTTGCTTTGATGGCTCTGCCAAAAAGCGCAGATCCTCACCTTAGGAGGTGGGAAGAAATTGAAAACAATGTTAGAAGCTTTATATATTTACAATTTGAGCATAATAATTTCTTCAGAAACGAGCTTAAAGAACAAAAAAGTTTTATGGAGTATATGAATAAAGAGCTCAATGATATGTGTAAGGAATTTTATGGTTTGAAATCTCAGTTTGCTCATCCTGAAAATTTAGTAGGCCAAATTTCTGATAAACAAACCACCTTAGCTAATAAGATGGCCGCTAAACCTGAGGCTCTAAATAATAATGATGAAGATCTAAAAGTGATTGATGTGGCTCCTATTAAATCTTTGTTTTCCAATATGAATCTTGATAAAGATGGGACTGGAGATGAGTCAACTTTAGTTAAAAGGCATCCCAATAATTCAGAGTTTTTAGATCTAGATGCAAAAATTGATAAAAGTGGGATTGAAGAGATCAAAACTTTAAGTAGCAATGATTGCATTTCCTTGTTGCAATCCGTGTTAAATTCCCCTCATGCTTATAATCAAAACAAAGCTTTTACTAAACATATCATTGATGCTATGATGCAATCTTTTGAAGAAAAGCTTGAACTAGAAGTTTCTATCCGTAGAAAACTTTATGATGAGTGGGAACCTACTATTAAGATTAAGATTAAAGATTATTAATGATATTCTTTATGTGATTTGGGTGCTAGTGTTTCGACAATTCCAAAAACTTTGTGTGATGTGCTAGGTTTCCGTGAATTTGATGATTGTTCTATAATTTGCATCTTGTGGATTCCACCATTAAGAAACCTATGGGAAGGATTAATGATGTTCTATTTGTTGCAAATAGGAATTATGTGCCAGTAGATTCCATTGTTCTTGATATAGATTGCAATCCTACATGTCCTATTATTCTTGGTAGACCTTTCCTTAGAACGATTGGTGCAACTATTGATATGAAACATTAGATTCCAATTTCCATTCAGGAAAGGCATGGAACACTTTCCTAGGAAGAACATTAAATTGCCTTATTAATCTATTATGAGAGCCACTTATGGATTGCATACAAAAGATGGCAATACCTAGATCTACTCGTGTTTTTATGCCTAGCTAGGGGCATTAAACGATAGCGCTTGTTGGGAGGCAACCCAATTTTATTTTTGTTCTTTACTTTTTGCTCCTGTTTAGTAATAAATAATATATCTAGCCTCTGGTTAGATGTGGTTTTAAGTTTTAATTAGTGTTTTTTCCAAGTAGAACCTTTGGAAAGACTTGGGTGAAAGTTAATTTAATCTTGCTGAAAAACAGAAACTTTTGTGCTCACAAGATTAGTTGTCATTTTTAACAGAAGAGTGATTTTAAGTTGATTCTTTTTCAAGAAGATTAATAGACAAATTCCTCACGTCCACAAATTTATTTTAGAATTTTTGGAGTTACATAAGTATTTGAGAGTTACAGATTACTACAGACTGTTCTGTTTTTGACAGTTTCTATTTTTCGCGTGTTGTTTGCTTATTTTGATGAATCTATGAGTAGTATCGGGTGTATGAACCATGGAGAAGTTCGAATACAGTAGATATTACACCAATTATAAATAAAGAATGAGTTCACAACAGTACCTTAAAGTGGTGATTTATTTTCTTATACTAACGGAGGTCATGAGATTTTCTGTTGAGTTTTGTGTTCTGAAGTTTTCAAGTTTTGGGTAAGGATTTGATGGACTATGGAATAAGGAGTGGCAAGAGCCTAATACTGGGGATTCCCAAGGCACCCCAAGGTAAAAATTCAAGGACAACCAAAAGCCTAAGCTTGGGGATGCCCTGGAAGGCATCCCCGCTTTCATCTTCGTCTATCGGTAACTTTACTTGAGGCTATATTTTTATTCACCGCATGATATGTGTTTTGCTTGGAGAATCTTGTATGATTTGAGTCTTTGGTTTTTAGTTTACCACAATCATCCTTGCTGTACACACCATTTGGGAGAGACACGCATGAATCATGATTTATTAGAATACTCTATGTGCTTCACTTATATCTTTTGAGCTAGACAATATTGCTCTAGTGCTTCACTTATATCTTTTCAGAGCATGGTGGTGGTTTTATTTTATAGAAATTGTTGAAATCTCATGCTTCACTTATATTATTTTGAGAGTCTTTTAGAACAACATGGTAATTTGCTTTGGTTATAAAATTAGTCCTAATATTATGGGCATCCAAGATGGATATAATAAAAACTTTCATAAGAAGTGCATTGAATACTATAAGAAGTTTGATTCTTTATGATTGTTTTGAGATATGAAGATGGTAATATTAGAGTCATGCTAGTGGAGTAATTGTGAATTTGAGATATACCTGTGTTAAAAGTTTGTGATTCCCGTAGCATGCACGTATGGTGAACCGTTATGTGATGAAATTGGAGCATGATTTATTTATTGATTGTCTTCCTTATGAGTGGAGGTCGGGATCGCGCGATGGTTAACTCCTACCAACCCTTCCCCTAGGAGCATGCATGTAGTAATTTGTTTTGATGACTTGTAGACTTTTGCAATAATTATGTGAGTTCTTTATGACTAATGTTGAGTCCATGGATTATACACACTCTCACCCTTATACCATTGCTAGCCTCTCTCGTGCCGCGCAACTTTCACCGGTACCATAACACCCACCATTACCTTCCTCAAAACAGCCACAATACCTACCTATTATGGCATTTCCATAGCCATTCCGTGATATATTGCCATGCAAATTTCCACCATTCCGTTTATTATGACATGCTTCATCATTGTCATATTGCTATGCATGATCATGTAGTTGACATTCTATTTGTGGAAAAGCCACCGTTCATAATTTTTTCATACATGTCGCTCTTGAATCATGGCACATCCCGGTACACCGCCGGAGGCATTAACATAGAGTCATATTTTGTTCTAAGTATTGAGTTGTAATTCTTGGGTTGTAAGTAAATAAAAGTGTGATGATCTTCATTATTAGAGCATTGTCCCATGTGAGGAAAGGATGATGGAGACTATGATTCCCCCACAAGTCGGGATGAGACTTCGGACGGAAAATAAAAATATAAAAGAGGCCATAAAAAAGAGAGAAGGCCCAAATAAAAAATGAGAGAAAAAGAGAGAAGGAGCAATGTTACTATCCTTTTCCATACTTGTGCTTCAAAGTAGCACCATGATTTTCATGATAGAGAGAGTCTCCTATGTTGTCACTTTCATATACTAGTAGGAATTTTCATTATAGAACTTGGCTTGTATATTCCAATGATGGGCTTCCTCAAAGTGCCGTAGGTCTTCATGAGTAACCAAGTTGGATGCACACCCACTTAGTTTCTTTTTGAGCTTTCAAACACTTATAGCTCTAGTGCATCCGTTGCATGGCAATCCTACTCACTCACATTGATATCTATTGACGGGCATCTCCATGGCCTTTTGATACGCCTAGTTGATGTGAGACTATCTTCTCCTTTTTTGTCTTCTCCACAACCACCATTCTATTCCACCAATAGTGCTATGTCCATAGCTCACGCTCATGTATTGCGTGAAGATAGATTTTTTTGGAAGTACTGAAGTATGAAACAATTGCTTGGCTGAAACCGGGGTTGTGCATGATTTAAATATTTTGTGTGATGAAGATAGAGCATAGCCAGACTATATGATTTTGTAGGGATAGCTTTCTTTGACCATGATATTTTGATCAGACATGATTGCTTTGTTAGTATGCTTGAAGTATTATTGTTTTTATGTCAATATTAAACGTTTGTCTTGAATATTTCAGATCTGCACATTCATGCCACAATAAAGAAAATTACATGAATAAATATGTTAGGTAGCATTCCACATCAAAAATTCCGTTTTTATCATTTACCTACTCGAGGACGAGCATGAATTAGACAGCAACTTCGAAGTGAGGGCAACAGTGAAAGATAAATCCAAACACAGTTTGCAAATGATATGATTATTTCATTACAACCAAATTGAATAGCAAAAATCGAAGTCAAAGCAATGATTCGAGATATCTCTCCATCCAAACTTGAAGCCCTTCCTATGATGGGATCACTCCACTCCACAAAATTAACCAAACCATGTTGATTGCTGAATGAAACAACAACAACATACATACATTTCCCCTTTTCTTCCATCTTCCACCCTGTCCATCATTCTCTCAATCATTGATCGGTTAGCGTTCTTCTGGAACTGAATTGGTCTTTGGATATTCGACCATTTCATAAAAAAGAATATATGCCTGACACTAGAGTACTTCCTCTACTTGTGCGATGCTCTCGTCGCTTGCGCGGAACCATGTGGGGGTGCCACTGCTCTCCTGCCACTGGCCTCCAATTTTACTTGCTCTCACATAAGAAAAATATGTACAATGACAACACTTGATGATACTTGTACTCATCACCCCCCAGATGCCTGCAAATTAGAGGAAGAAATAGTGGTTAGATTTTTTTTTTCTTGAATCAGAACCATCAAAGATGTTATCCCCACTGAGATAATCTAAGATTTGATATTTAAGGAGGCTAATATATTAGCAATATTAAGCTGAGTAGAAGTGTTAAATGTCAATACCGAGGGTGCATGAACTTTTTTATATCAAGTGTATCATGAAAGATCACATATTCTTCCAA
The DNA here is from genome assembly GCA_963921465.1 of Triticum timopheevii. Classification (NCBI taxonomy): domain Eukaryota; kingdom Viridiplantae; phylum Streptophyta; class Magnoliopsida; order Poales; family Poaceae; genus Triticum; species Triticum timopheevii. The sequence goes on from OY997262.1 coordinate 477,246,668, forward strand.
CTTCTCTGGCTTTTCAGCTTGGGAACAGTTGAATCTTTTCAGCTGAATGTTTATTAAAGGTGTCGCCTTGTTAATGCGATATTGTACTGTTGCAGCTCTGCATATCTTATTTTCATCATTCTGTTTTTTTATGCCTCTGTTCCATTAGGTTTGCATTGTCATCAAGCACGTAAATTCCTCATGCACATATATTTTATTGTCCAACTGTTCAGGTTGACAATAGTTGATTGTTCTATCGTCTTGGTTCGAAGAAGCATTTCCAATAGCAGCAGCAAAAGAATAGTTCGTACAGTGTCAATCATCGATCACCCTAGTTGGATATAAATCCAAGTAGTCATCGATTGACGCAGACTTCTTTGGTTGTATTGATAGACTAAGGTCAAGCTACTCAAAGATAACTAATGTGCCCACACTCTTTGATGGAGACATATTTACCAACCTGGCCATGGAAAAGAGATGCAACCATCGGTTATCGTTGTTCAAACCATATAGCAAGGAACCAAGAATTTTATTGCTATCTTCCATCACACAAAGCCTAAAATCTAATTTCCTTGTGCATATATGTAGGAAGAGCTTCTCTGGCATTGCTATATTGCATACTGCTTGTTAAACTTGGTTACAATGTTCGGGCCCTCTCGCCTAGTATTCACCTTCATATGGAGTATAATCTTTTATACTAATTTTTTTACTTGATGACTAGTCCAGTAAAAACAAGAATTAGTGTGATGCTTAGCAAATTAATACCACCAAGAGCGTTGAAAAAGTTAAGTTATGTTGATTTTCATTATAGTCCAAACTTAAATCATTTCAAATGTGCTTGCGCTAAAAGTGAAATAAATATATGTCGATACATTAATCATTATTAAAAGCATTAGTTCAATCGAATCATCTTGGTTCTAGGGAAAAGTAATAAAAATATATTGCACTCATGAGATTATTATAATATATTTGTATGTGTTTGTTTTTATTACTCTCTTTGCGTACCCTTGAAGAGACTTATAGGGCATTCATATATGAAAAATATCTTGATATGAATTTCAAGATTTATCATTTTAGTATTTTCCATCCACACAAATAAAAAGTTATAGAAGCTATAGTACATTACATGTGGCTTGGATTGCTCATTATGTTTTTTTCTTTGATCTAAGTTTCAAAGAAAAAACCCACGGAATTCAAACAATCACTTGAACTCCTATTCAAAAGTTTTTATGTTCCATGAAATTTAACATGAGCTTTATCAAAAAAGTTGACTAGGGGCATCTTAAAAATTGACTTAAATATACCTACAATATAGTCAAGTTTTCTTGTGCAAACTCTTTGCATGTAGGGGTTCTGGCTGAAATGGTTTCCTGGCGGTAGTGTAGCCATCAAAGTTGATGATGATGTTGGTAACCATTTCCTGACATTGAATGGTCTTCGCAAAGGGGACCCTCCGTCCCCTATTTTCTCAACATCGTGGTAGACATGTTAGTTATTCTGGTTGAACAGGCTAACGTAGTCGGTAAAATTAGCAGTGTAATTCCTTACATAGTAGATGATGACTTGTCCATTCTACAATATGTGGATGACACCATACTTTTTATGGTTGATGGTATATTGAAAGCAAGAAACACAAAACTCCTATTATGTGCTTTTGAGGAGCATTCCAAGGTTAATATTATTTCCATGATCAATTTTGGGGGTCGACAATTTTGATCAGTTTTATCCTCTGTAATATGGTTTTATACATGTTGTCCTTCTTCTAATTATCGAAAAGGTTCTACAAATATTGGAATACATTAAATCTAGATTTTCTAGCAGGTGATAATGGATCCAAGAAATATCGGTTAGCTAGGTGGAATGTGTTATGCCGGCCTAAAAGTCAAGGGGTCTTGGAATCCAATATACCGAGATTAAAAACATTGCTCTTTTCTATAAATGGTATATAAACTACTTACTAAGAACAAAGCCTGGTAGGATATCATTCGTAACAAGTACGTCGGTAGTAAAGTCATTTCTCAACTCGATTGGAAACCTGGTGATTCATATTTTTAGTATGGTGTGATGATGGCCAAGGAATTCCTTTTTCAAATTGGATTGTTCTTAGTTAGGATGGTTCACTAGTTATATTTTGGAAGGATACCTGGCTGGGCAAGATCTCAATTAGGTGCAACAGCCAAGTATGTATTAGATTATTAAACATAATTTCATCGGAATCACACAATTGCATTGGTCTTGGGTCAGGCAAACCCCATTATATTTCAGTAGGGACCAGATAGGGCCTCGCCTCATTGTGTGGAATAAATTTCTCACACATATGGAGCTCATTCTGCTGTCAAATGAACCATGTGAGTTTCCATGCAACTTGCATCAAAATGATAAGTTTTCTGTGAAGTTCTTATATGAGGCGATTTCCCACAGTGATGTTCTTGTTGATAATAAAAATATATTGAACCTCAAAATAACTCTTTGAGTGAAGATGTTCATCTAGTTTCTAAAAAGAGGTATGATTTTCTCTAGAGATAATCTGTCCTACTACAATTGTGAAAGTAGCAACATCCGTGTCATTTTCCAACCCGACGAGTACATATTAAACACTCAAATTTTGAGTGTAAGTTTCCTCGTGCTATGTAAGCCATAGTCCAAGTAACTTCAAATCTTTATCCCCCCCCCCCCCCCCCCCCGCCCCCACCTACGTAGTACATGTCATATGTTCAGAAATTGGTCGCATATTCTTGTGGGGGAGATAACCTTATGTTGGGTTCCATGGCTTACTAGGAATGATGTGCTTTTTTAACAAAAATATATATTTCATCTAGTGTCTAGGTTATTGATGCATGTACGCATTCTCTGTACTTGGTCTACCTTGAAGTGACCAGGATAGATCTTTTTATGTTGGCATGTATCCGATTGAAGAATACAGATAGAGAGGTTTTTCTACCATCATGGGTGGTGGTGTAGATCTTCGGATATGATACACCCCACCATAGGATGGACTTTTTAATTATTAATGTAAAATAATATTTTCTTTTGTCTATATTGGCCGGGTTGCGTGTGTGTGTCATGATATGCAGGGGCAAACATTTGCCCAGTGCGGTTATATCATCTGGATATATCAATTGAATGAAAATTTCATTGAGGAAAAAACTCCCATTGTTCCACCATACATATTTGGACGATATATCTTCGGGCACCACGCGCTACACCGTTTCTTTCGGCTCGCCGTCGGCTGCTACAACATTTGATTTTTGTTGCCCTGCATGCGCTCTCGTCTTGTTTACCTCTCTCAATCATTTCGTCTCTCGTCCCCGAGTTTCCTTGTTGGAGGCATCGATGTTGCAGTCATCCCCCCTCTCCCAACATACTACATGGAAACCCTAGATATGACCTCCTGAATCAGACGATGCAGATAATTCTGGCTTTTCTTGGCGTTGTGTTTCCTCCCGGGTCCGTCATGGAGTTGTACTCGGTCAAAGGGACTTAGGGCTTGTGGAGGTGGTCGACAGTGGCTTGCATGACATCTCGGTGGGAACATCAGAATCACCGTACACATGCAAGTTACGTCTCACGAGCTATGTTCGCCAACCTCGTCGGATTGAAACGACATATATTTGTTCTATTGGACATAGCGTCCCTCTGATGTCGTGGAGTTTCATGTTGAGATACTCATGATCGCATGTACTTAGGCAGCTAGGATCTTCTTTTATTGTTTCCTAGTCTATGGATATCTCCCGATCCTTTCCTTGTATAGCGGATATGGTTGAGATATTCTTGCCCTTGTACTCTATATATGCTACGGCATACGATCAATGAACATATCGCATATTCCACATGGTATCAGATACCGAGTTTTCTTCCTAAACACGCTTTCGCCGCCGCCACCGCACCTGAGCCGCCGCCGTCGCCCCTTGCCATCGCAGTCCCTCTGCCGCCGCATTCCAACCCCGCTGCCACCTGTCAGTGTCAAAACCGGCGGATCTCGGGTAGGGGGTCCTGAACTGTGCGTCTAAGGCTAATGGTAACAGGAGGTGGGGGACATGATGTTTACCAAGGTTCGGGCCCTCACGATGGAGGTAATACCCTACTTCCTGCTTGATTGGTCTTGATGATATGAGTATTACAAGATTTGATCTACCACGATATCGTAGAGGCTAAACCCTAGAAGCTAGCCTATGATTATGATTGTTGTTGTCCTACGGACTAAACCCTCCGGTTTATATAGACACCAGAGGGGGCTAGGATTACACAGAGTCGGTTACATAGAAGGAGATCTACATATCTGAATTGCCAAGCTTGCCTTCCACGCAAAGGAGAGTCCCATCCAGACACGGGACGAAGTCTTCAATCTTGTATCTTCATAGTCCAACAGTCCGGCCGAAGTATATAGTCCGGCTGTCCGAGGACCCCTTAATCCAGGACTCCCTCAGTAGCCCCTGAACCAGGCTTCAATGACAATGAGTCCACCGCGCATAGTGTCTTCGGCATTGCAAGGTGGGTTCCTTCTCTGAATACTCCATAGAAGATTTTGAACAGAAGGATCGTGTCCGGCTCTGCAAAACAAATTCCACATACCACCGTAGAGAGCACAATATTCCACAAATCTAATCTGCTAACAACTTTTCATAGCATGACATCCCGCCACGGCCCGGTCATTATTCAAACCGTTTTTCTCCACCAGCCACTGCACATATTGCGAGGCGGTTTCCTTGACATGTCTTGTCGAAGCGGACATCCTGTCCCGTTATCGCGGGTTTCTCATCAATACGGGTGTGGGTAACCTAACTGCGCCATCAATCGTGGCGCTTGGGAAATAAGTGATTTTAACGGGCAAGTGGGGAGGCGCACAGTTTCTACCGCCTTTATAAAGAGATAGGGATTCCCTTTTCCACCCACTCCTTATTCCTCCTTCGCTCATCCATTATCGCACTCTCGAGCTCAAACGCCCTAGTTCTCACCTTCTCCATAAAGCCATTCCAGACATGTCCGGAGTGGGAGGCAAGTGGATGGCCTCCTCTGTTATGGAGGAGGACATCACGAAGCTCCGGGAGGCCGGATACTTGGCCGCAGACATCGCGCACCGGCTCCCAGACGAAGGGCAGATCATCCCTACTTCGGAACCCCATGAGAGGGTTGTGTTTCTCACCCACTTCGTCTGCGGACTGGGATTTTCCCTCCACCCATTTGTCCGTGGGATCATGTTCTATTATGGGCTGGATTTCCATGATCTAGCCCCTAACTTCATCCTCAACATCTCGGCGTTTATCGTTGTGTGCGAGGCTTTCCTCCGCATCAAGCCCCACTTCGGCCTGTGGCTGAAGATCTTCAACGTGAAGCCGAAGATAGTGGTCGTCCATCAAGCGGAGTGCGGAGGCGCCATGGTGTGCAAGATGCCCAATGTCACCTAGCTCGAAGGCTCCTTTGTGGAGACCGTGAAGGGGTAGCAGTCGGGGTGGTTCTACATCACCAAGCCGCACGACTCCAACTGGGCGGTGGCCCCCGAATTTCGATTTGGCATACCCATGCGGCTTACCTCCTGGAAAAGGAAGGGTTTAGCCTGGGGCGAGCCAGCGGAGCTGACCGGACTCCAGAACTGCGTTACGAATATGATAAGCTAGAAAATCAAGCTTGTCAACGTGGTCCAGGTCATGCTCTTCCGTCGGATCCTCCCGTGCCAAAGAAGGGCATTTAATATGTGGGAGTTCGACCCGGCCGAACACCAGACGCTGCGAGAGCTCTTCTACACGATGCACAAGGACGTCTAGAAGGTGATGTTCAAGGCCGCCGAGGTACCTCCTCCCGTTACCGAAGATCACGGGCTCAGCACAAAGCGCCCCGCCAATCCGGTAGGTTTTCTATGTTTTACAAGATCCTCCTTCCCCTAATATATTCGTGAAAGGAATTCAACCCTTCCCACTAATCTCAACAGCACTGGGTGGCGACGGCGAAGCGGATCGACTGCCCAGCTCCGCTACCCGAAGACACAACGACGGCTCTCCTAATGGAGATGCTGTTTCCGGCGCCGTGTGAGGTGCCGGAGAAGAAGGCCAAGAAGAAGGCCATGGGGACTAGGAAAGGTCTCCGGCACAAGGTGGTGTCGGACTCGTCGTCCGAAGACACCGAGGCGCACTCCTGCAACAACAACGAGGAGGAGGAAGAGGAAAACCCCCTCCCCCAAACCGAGGCGGAGAAGAAAAGGAAGGCCGCCCCATCCGGGGAGGTCGAAGGGTCCAAGAAGGGAAGGAACCTCCCTCCGGACCACTCCACAACAGCCGCCTACAGCGACGAGGAGTGGCTGCCCAGGGACAAGCCCCTGGCAAAGTCGTAAGTATCCGGATACCATAATACCTCTAGCATGTTTAGCTTTATGGCTTCTTATCATGTTAAAATTTGTTCGTGCAGTCCGTCCGAAGCCCGCATCGACCTATCCTCCTCGGATGGGTCCTTGAGCTTGTCGGCTATGAACAACGATTCGCTCCCGACGGCCTCCACTCCCCGGCCCACGGACGACACCGAAGTGTTGTCTCAGAGGATACCGGGCCAGGGGAGATAGTTCTGGGAGCGCCTCAAGGCGAAACCCCCGATGCCGGGCACATGGGGTGGGGGGGGGGGGAGATCCCCATGGATTCTGATGAGGGGGGCCGCAGCAAGCTTGGTCCCCAGCCGGATACTGCACTGGAACCTCCTGTGGTTCCGGTTTCAGGCAGGCAACCCCTTGCTAAGGGGGGCGAGCTGTAGGGAAACATAGTAATTTCAAAAAAATCCTACGCACACACAAGATCATGGTGATGCATAGCAACGAGAGGGGAGAGTGTTGTCCACGTACCGTCGTAGACCGAAAGCGGAAGCGTTAGAACAACACGGTTGATGTAGTCGTACGTCTGCACGGCTCAACCGATCAAGCACCGAAACTACGACACCTCCGAGTTCTAGCACACGTTCAGCTCGATGACGATCCCCGGACTCCGATCCAGCAGGGTGTCGGGGAAGAGTTCCATCAGCACGACGGCGTGGTGACGATCTTGTTGTTCTACCGTTGCAGGGCTTCGCCTAAGCACCACTACAATATTATCAAGGAATATGGTGGAGGGGGCACCGCGCATGGCTAAGAGATCAAGAGATCAATAGTTGTGTCTAGAGGTGCCCCCTTCCCCCGTATATAAAGGAGCCAAGGGGCAGGAGGTGGCCGGCCAAGGAGGGCGCAACAAGGGGGATTCCTACTCCCACCGGGAGTAGGACTCCCTTCTTTCCTAGTTGGAGAAGGAGAAGGGGGGAAGGAGGAGGAAGAGGGGAAGGAAAGGGGGGCGCCGCCCCCCTCTCCTTGTCCTATTTGGACTAGGGGGGAGGGGGCGCGGCCAGCCCTTGCCTCCTCTCTTCCTCTCCACTAGTGCCCATGTAGGACCATTAAGCCCCCCCGGGGGTTCCGGTAACCTCCCGGTACTCCGGTAAAATCCCGATTTCACCCGGAACAATTCCGATATCCAAATATAGGCTTCCAATATATCAATCTTCATGTCTCGACCATTTAGAGACTCCTCGTCATGTCCGTAATCTCATTCGGGACTCCGAACAAACTTCAGTACATCAAAACTCATAAACTCATTGTATAACTGTCATCGAAACCTTAAGCGTGCGGACCCTACAGGTTTGAGAACTATGTAGACATGACCTAAAACTGTTTCTGGTCAATAACCAATAGCGGAACCTGGATGTTCATATTGGCTCCTACATATTCTATGAAGATCTTTATCGGTCAAACCGCATAACAACATACGTTGTTCCCTTTGTCATCGGTATGTTACTTGCCCGAGATTCGATCGTCGGTATCCAATACCTAGTGCAATCTCGTTACTGGCAAGTCTCTTTACTCGTTACATAATGCATCATTCCGTAACTAACTCATTAGCTACATTGCTTGCAAGGCTTATAGTGATGTGCATTACCGAGAGGGCCCAGAGATACCTCTCCGACAATCGGAGTGACAAAACCTAATCTCGAAATACGCCAACTCAACATGTACTTTTGGAGACACCTGTAGAGTTCCTTTATAATCACCCAATTATGTTGTGACGTTTGGTAGCACACAAAGTGTCCTCCGGTAAACGGGAGTTCCATAATCTCATAGTTATAGGAACTTGTATAAGGCATGAAGAAAGCAATAGCAACATACTAAACGGAATGGGTCAAGTAGAGGCATACTAGTGACATTAAGTTTGTCTATGTATTCACACATGTATCATGTTTCCGGTTAATACAATTATAGCATGAATAATAAACATTTATCATGATATGAGGAAATAAATAATAACTTTATTATTGCCTCTCGGGCATATTTCCTTCAGTCTCCCACTTGCACTAGAGTCAATAATCTAGATTACATAGTAATGAATCTAACACCCATGGAGTCTTGGTGCTGATCATGTTTTGCTCGTGGAAGAGGCTTAGTCAATAGGTCTGCAACATTCAGATCCGTATTTATCTTGCAAATCTCTATGTCGCCCACCTGGACTTGGCCCCGGATGGAATTGAAGCGTCTCTTGATGTGCTTGGTCCTCTTGTGAAATCTGGATTCCTTTGCCAAGGAAATTGCACCATTATTGTCACAGAAGATCTTCATTGGTCCCGATGCACTAGGTATGACACCTAGATCGAAAATGAACTCTTTCATCCAGACTCCTTCATTTGCTGCTTCAGAAGCAGCTATGTACTCCGCTTCGCATGTAGATCCCGCCACGACGCTTTGTTTAGAACTGCACCAACTGACAGCTCCGCCGTTCAATATAAACACGTATCCGGTTTGCGATTTAGAATCGCTCGGATCAGTGTCAAAGCTTGCATCGACGTAACCATTTACGACTAGCTCTTTGTCACCTCCATAAACAAGAAACATATCCTTAGTCATTTTCAGGTATTTTAGGATATTCTTGACCGCTGACCAGTGATCCGCTCCTGGATTACTTTGGTACCTCCCTGCCAAACTTATTGCTAAGCATAGATCAGGTCTGGTACACAGCATTGCATACATGATAGAGCCTATGGCTGAAGCATAGGGAACATCTTTCATTTTCTCTCTATCTTCTGCTATGGTCGGGCATTGAGTCTGACTCAACTTCACACCTTGTAATACAGGCAAGAACCCTTTCTTTGCCTGATCCATTTTGAACTTTTTCAAAACTTTATCAAGCTATGTGCTTTGTGAAAGTCCAATTAAGCGTCTTGATCTATCTCTATAGATCTTGATGCCCAATATGTAAGCAGCTTCACCGAGGCCTTTCATTGAAAAACTTTTATTCAAGTATCCCTTTATGCTATCCAGAAATTCTATATCATTTGCAATTAACAATATGTCATCTACATATAATATCAGAAATGCTACAGAGCTCCCACTCACTTTCTTGTAAATACAGGCTTCTCCAAAAGTCTGTATAAAACCATATGCTTTGATCACACTATCAAAGTGCTTATTCCAACTCCGAGATGCTTGCACCAGTCCATAAATGGATCGCTGGAGCTTGCACACTTTTTAGCACCTTTTGGATCTACAAAACCTTCCGGTTGCATCATATACAACTCTTCTTCCAGAAATCCATTCAGGAATGCAGTTTTGACATCCATTTGCCAAATTTCATAATCATAAAATGCGGCAATTGCTAACATGATTCGGACAGACTTAAGCATCGCTACGGGTGAGAAAGTCTCATCGTAGTCAACCCCTTGAACTTGTCGAAAACCTTTCGCAACAAGTCGAGCTTTCTAGACAGTTACATTACCATCAGCGTCAGTCTTTTTCTTGAAGATCCATTTATTCTCTATGGCTTGCCGATCATCGAGCAAGTCAACCAAAGTCTATACTTTGTTTTCATACATGGATCCCATCTCAGATTTCATGGCCTCAAGCCATTTTGCAGAATCTGGGCTCATCATCGCTTCCTCATAGTTCGTAGGTTCGCCATGGTCAAGTAACATGACTTCTAGAATAGGATTACCGTACCACTCTGGTGCGGATCTTACTCTGGTAGACCTACAAGGTTTGGTAGTAACTTGATCTGAAGTTTCATGATCAATATCATTAGCTTCCTCACTGATTGGTGTAGTTGTCACAGGAACTGGTTCTTGTGATGAACTACTTTCCAATAAGGGAGCAGGTACAGTTACCTCATCAAGTTCTACTTTCCTCCCACTCACTTCTTTCGAGAGAAACTCCTCTAGAAATGATCCGAATTTAGCAACGAAAATCTTGCCCTCAGATCTGTGATAGAAGGTGTATCCAATAGTCTCTTTTGGGTATCCTATGAAGACACATTTTTCTAATTTGGGTTTGACCTTATCTGGTTGAAGTTTCTTCACATAAGCATCGCAGCCCCAAACTTTAAGAAATGACAACTTTGGTTTCTTGCCAAACCACAGTTCATAAGGCGTCGTCTCAACGGATTTTAATGGTGCCCTATTTAACGTGAATGCAACCGTCTCTAAAGCATAACCCCAAAACGATAGCGGTAAATCAGTAAGAGACATCATAGATCGCACCATATGTAGTAAAGTACGATTACGACGTTCGGACACACCATTCCGTTGTGGTGTTCCGGGTGGTGTGAGTTGCGAAACTATTCTGCATTGCTTCAAATGTAAACCAAACTCGTAACTCAAATATTCTCCTCCATGATCAGATCGTAGAAATTTTATTTTCTTGTTACGATGATTTTCCACTTCACTATGAAATTCTTTGAACTTTTCAAATGTTTCAGACTTGTGTTTCATCAAGTAGATATACCCATATCTCCTCAAATCATCTGTGAAGGTGAGAAAATAACGATACCCGCCGCGAGCCTCAATATTCATTGGACCACATATATCAGTATGTATGATTTCCAACAAATCAGTTGCTCTCTCCATAGTTCCGGAGAACGGGGTTTTAGTCATCTTGCCCATGAGGCACGGTTCGCAAGTACCAAGTGATTCCAGAAGTCCATCAGTATGGAGTTTCTTCATGCGCTTTACACCGATATGACCCAAATGGCAGTGCCACAAATAAGTTGCACTATCATTATCAATTCTGCATCTTTTGGCTTCAACATTATGAATATGTGTATCACTACTATCGAGATTCAATAAAAATGGACCACTCTTCAAGGGTGCATGACCATAAAAGATATTACTCATCTAAATAGAACAACCATTATTCTCTGATTTAAATGAATAACCGTCTCGCATCAAACAAGATCCAGATATAATTTTCATGCTTAACGCTGGCACCAAATAACAATTATTTAGGTCTAAAACTAATCCCGATGGTAGATGTAGAGGTAGCGTGCCGACCGCGATCACATCGACTTTGGAACCATTTCCCACGTGCATCGTCACCTCGTCCTTAGCCAATCTTTGCTTAATCCGTAGTCCCTGTTTCGAGTTGCAAATATTAGCAACAGAACCAGTATCAAATACTTAGGTGCTACTGCGAGCATTAGTAAGGTACATGTCGGTGTCAAAACCGGCGGATCTCGGGTAGGGGGTCCCAAACTGTGCGTCTAGGCGGATGGTAACAGGAGACAAGGGACACGATGTTTTACCCAGGTTCGGGCCCTCTTGATGGAGGTAAAACCCTACGTCCTGCTTGATTAATATTGATAATATGGGTAGTACAAGAGTGGATCTACCACGAGATCAAGGAGGCTAAACCCTAAAGCTAGCCTATGGTATTATTGCTGTAATGTATGTTGTGTCCTACGGACTAAAGCCCCCCGGTTTATATAGACACCGGAGAAGGCTAGGGTTACACAGAGTCGATTACAATGGTAGGAGATCTACATATCCGTATCGCCAAGCTTGCCTTCCATGCCAAGGAAAGTCCCATCCGGACACGGGACGGAGTCTTCAATCTTGTATCTTCGTAGTCTTGGAGTCCGGCGGACGATGATAGTCCGGCTGTCCGGACACCCCCTAGTCCAGGACTCCCTCAGTAGCCCCTGAACCAGGCTTCAATGACGATAAGTCCAGCGCGCATAATGTTCGGCATTGCAAGGCGGGTTCCTCCTTTGAATAATCCAGAGAAGATCATGAACACCAGGATAGTGTCCGGCTCTGCAAAATAAATTCCACATTCCACCGTAGAGAGAATAAAATGTACACAAGTCCAATCTGCTGACGTATTTTGTGGCATGTCGTCACGCCACTACCAAGCCTTTACTTGAATCGTTTTTTATTATACCACCTCATCACGTTTAGAGAAGCGGTTTCCTTGGCACGTCTTGTCGAAGCAGAGATCGTGTTCCCCTTATTCCGGGATTCTCATCAATACGGACGTGGGTAACCCAACCGCGCCATTGATGGTGGCGCTTGGGAGATAAGCGACTTTTACCTGGCTGGTGGGGGACACATAGTCTTCGCCCGCCTATATATAAGGGATAAGGATTCACCTTTTTACCCACGCCTTCTTCCTCCTTGGCTTATCCACCTCCGCGCACTCAAGCTCCAACGCCCAAGCTCACGCATCTCATCTAAACCTTCCCCGACCATGTCCGGAGGAGGAGGCAAATGGTTGGCTTCCACCGTTAAGGAGGAGCACATCACCAAGCTGCGCAGCGCCCTTTCCGGCGATATCGCACACCGGCTGCCCGACGAGGGGCAGCTCATCCCTACCCCCGGGCCCCATGAGAGGGTCGTTTTCCTTCCCCACTTCCTCCGCGGACTGGGCTTTCCACTTCACCCCTTTGTCCGGGGGCTCATGTTCTACTACGGCCTGGATTTCCATGATCTGGCGCCGAACGTCAAGCCGAAGGTAGTGAAGGGCACGCAGGCGGAGTGCGGAGGCGCCATGTTGGGCAAGATGCTCAACGTCCTCTGGTTCGAAGGGGCCTTCGTGGACTCCGTCAAGGGGTGGCAATCGGGGTGGTTCTATATCACCGAGCCGCGCGACCCTAAGTGGGCGGCGGCCCCCGAGTTTAGATCTGGTATCCCCACGCAGCTCACCTCCTGGAAAGAGAAGGGCTTGTTGTGGGGTAATCCGAAGGAGCTGACGGGACTCCGAGCCTGTATCCAGAAGCTGGTGAACAAGAAGCTCAGGCTCGTCGACGTGGTCCAAGTCATGCTCGTTCACCGGATCCTCCCATGCCAAGAACGGGCATTCAATCTTTGGGAGTTCGATCCGGAACAGCACCTGGCGCTGAGCGGGCTCTTCGACACAACGTACAAAGGCGCCTGGAGGGTGCTGTTTAAGGGCGCCGAAGCCCCCGTATCCGTGACAGAAGATCGCGGATTTCACTCGCAGCATCCGGCTGACGAGGTAAGTGATTGACACTTGTGGTAAATAGATTGATTTTAAGAGGGTTTCAATCTCCCTTTTCCTTTGACAGGAATGGATGAAGAAGGCTGAGCAGCTCACCTGCCCGGCTCCCATTCCAGAAGACCCAGTGGATGCCCGCCTAGCGGGGCTGCTAGTTCCGGCACCACACGTGGTGCCGGAGAAGAAGGCCAAGAAGGTGGCCACGGGCACTCGAAAGAGTTCCCGTAATCAGGCGTCCGACGACGAGGCGGACTCCTACCCCGAAGACGAGGAGGAGGAAGAAGACTCTCTCTCGGAGGGGGGAGAGAGGAAGAGGAAGGCTTCCCCAACAGGGGAGGCCGAAGGGTCCAAGAGGGGGAGAACCATTCCCCCGGACAGCTCCGCCAACACCGACGTTGGCGACGAGGAGTGGCCTTCAAGGGCCAGGCCTCCGGCGAGATCGTAAGTATCCGGATCCCTGATATGCAATTTCTTTCATGTCACATAGTGTCCTATTAATGCCGCATACTGCCCGCAGTCCGGCCGATGATGATCTCCCCGCTTCATCGAGCGGGTTGTTGGCCCCGTCGGATGTGGATTCACTTCCGACTGCCTCTACCCCCCGCGCCGATGAGGATGCCGAGGTGGGATCCCAGAGAGGGACCCATCAGGAGGAGGCTCCGGAGGCGCCGCAAGGCAGCCTCCCGGACTTTGCGCCAGACTCTACGTTGGAACCTGCAGTGGTTCCAGAGTCTGGCAGGCGGCCTCTTCGAAAGAAGGGCAAGACCGTGACACCGGCGGCCTCCGTCCAACCGGAGGCGCCGAACAACCTGCTGGAGGCGCTCAAAGGCGCTTCCATCGAGGAAGAACACCGCACTGTTATGAGTGCGGTGATTCAGAAGGTTTAGCTCGCCAAGAGCGGGCTGACCGAAGCCTGCAGTAGCCTTCTAACAGGCTTTGAGGTAAGAAGTTTAAAATTATGTAATGTAATACCGCATAGACAGTAGCCCCTGATGCTCGGTTTGGCGTTCGGAAAGAAAAACCGGACTGAGGATCTAAAAAGATATTCGCAGGTTGCTAATAAATTATGTCAATATGGGTTTGCAGGCTGTGCTGCTGACCTCTGCTGCATTGACTGCGGAGGTTGGCACATTAAAGCAAGATCTCGAGTGGTCCGAGTGAGAGCTCGGCCATGCCAAGAGGCAGCTCGAGGACAAAGAAGGTGAGTAGCACCACTTTGAATTTTTACCTTACAGAAAAGGATTTTGGTCGCCATAAAATTAACAAGGATAATATGGGTATTGCAGGGGCCACAAACGAGGTGGCAGCCCTGAAGGAGGCTGTGTCTGCGGCTGAACGCAGTGCGGCCGCGGAACGGGCCGAGCGAGAAAAGCAGGAGGCGCAAGTGGCGGCAGTGCGGCAAGAGCTCCAGGCTCTCATGGAGAAGCATGAGAGCTTGGAGCGCGACTCTAAGACTCGAGAGTCCGAGCTCGCCTCGGCTCTTGAAAGTGCCAAGTCCGCCAAGGCCGAGGCCCGTAAGGCCCTTCAGGAGGTTGAGTATGTGAAGAAGATAGCGGCGGGTAAGGCATTTTTCATGCAAAGCAAGCATGTTAATGTAAACTACCTGACACTTACCCGCATTCGGAGCTCTCCAGGGCCGTTTGCAGATCTGCTGCGTAGTGTGTCCGATGCCGCCGCATTCTACTGTGGCGAGGAGGGGAGCTCAATGGAGAAGGTCTTCTGGTCTCAGTACGCTGAGGCCGACCATCCGGTGCCCCCAAGCGACCAGCTGAAGCAGCTGGTCGAACTCCACAAGGTAGCTGAGGAGGCCATGAAGGGCCTTATAGTCCGGCTGTGGCCTGGACAGGCCATGCCTGGGAGCTACTTCGGCGTCGTGCGGGGGCTGGTGGATGCGCGCCCCTGGGTGGAGGTCGTCAAGCGCTCCGCCTGTATTGAAGGTGCTCGTCGGGCCCTTGCCCGCACAAAGGTGCACTGGGGCAGGCTGGATGCGGAGAAGCTTCTCACTGACCCGCCGCCACCAGGCAAGGAGTATCGTACGCCCGAAATGTATTATAAAACTGTCCTGAAGGGAGCCCGCGATATTGCGGATGAATGCCCTAGATATGTAATTTTTGAGTAAACTCGCTATGTATTATCCTGTGCACTGAAAACTTTGTTCATGTGCGCTTTAAGCAACGCTTGTTTAATTTAAAATATTACCTTCTGTGCGGCCGTTTATAAAATTTGAGAGATGGCAAGTCGTTGGCTTCAGCACCCAAGCCGCAAGTGCTGGGGTGTTCGGGATAACTTGAGCACTCTTGTTCCCATGTTTGGGTCCATCTAGGGAGGCGCTCAACACAACGAACAAGGCAACCGGAGTTATAATGCTTGAACACTCTCACTTAGCCATAGAATTCTATAATTTTAAAGTTCGGCGAACCCCTGGTATTCGGAAGACCGAATTCGGGGCGCTATCCACGCCTTCGTCGGACATTATCCGGAACTTCGCTCGAAGCGGCGTGAGTCTTTAAGGACACGAAAAGACCTCTCGAACAGCGACCAGTCTCTCGCCTTATCGTGCCGGTCAGTTTTAGCTTTCTCCACTGAGGCGCTCGCCCGGCTCAACCGGGGCGCAATCGCAGTGGTTCTCCCAGTGCCACCTTAGCCGACGGAACGGAACGTAAGGCACCAAAACGTGGGAGCCGGGCAAACCCAACTATTGACCCAAGACATGATTCGAAGCCGATTCATATAATGCTATAAGTTCGGGGTGCCGCACTTGTGAAAGTGTTCGGACTTATCACACCATAATGTGGGGAACATAAGCCCCTGGTGTATTAGGCCGTACCAAAAATATACGGGTGCAAGATGTCATGTAATGAACATATATATGTAATAACCGGCAAAAAGGTGCTGCATCAATTATTAAAATAAGTCTGCTATGAGTGCGGACTGATACAAATAGTGCGGCAAGCAAGGGTTTTGGACTAGTTAAACATGCCCCCCTCCAGGGATGGGCTGCGGACTTGGTGTATATAATCAAATTTAATGCTCGTAATTGAGACCACCTGAGTGTTAGTCGCCGCATTGTTTCCTCCCCGGCTGTTGTATCATGAGTTCGGCAGGTTCACCGCCGGACAGGGCCTCTGGCTAACAGAGTCCTGTGTATACAAAGAAAGAAAATAATAATAAGAAAAAGTAGCACACTTGCGAGCCCCTTGTGTGGTCGAGCCGCACTTTGGGTCTATTGTGGTCGTGCCCGTTCCCCTACGCCCATGGTATCTCCAAAGCGTAATTATGTACGCGGAGGGTTGATCTTGCGATCGTGCGAGGGCGGGGGTTAGGGCCGCATTGCTACGCGTGCTCGGATCGTGCCAGGTGGTCTTGGTTGGTGTTGCTTCGGGCGCGTTTGGCTGTATCCGGTCGCTTAACGGCCAGACTCGAAAATTGCCTTAAAAGGCTGCTCTGTACTTCTGCCGCGAGAGCCGCTGTATGTTCCTCCGTTCGGAGGGAGCGTTCCGTATTTCCGTTGACCGTGATGACTCCACGAGGGCCTGGCATCTTGAGCTTGAGGTATGCATAATGCGGCACCGCGTTGAACTTTGCAAACTCGGTTCATCCGAGCAGAGCGTGATAGCCACTGCAAAATGGGACTATGTCGAAGATTAACTCCTCGCTCCGGAAATTATCCGGGGATCCGAAGACCACTTCCAGTGTGACTGAGCCTGTACAATTGGCTTCCACACCTGGTATGACGCCTTTAAAGGTTGTCCTTGTAGGTTTAATCCTTGAGGGGTCTATGCCCATCTTGCACACTGTATCCTGATAAAGCAGGTTTAGGCTACTGCCGCCGTCCATCAGGACTCTCGTGAGGTGAAATCCATCGACGATTTGGTCTAAAACCAATGCGGCGAATCCGCCATGGTGTATGCTGGTCGGATGGTCCCTTCGATCGAAAGTGATCAGACAAGAGGACCATGGATTGAACTTCGGGGCGACTGGCTCCATCGCGTATACGTCCCTTAGTGCACGCTTCTGCTCCCTCTTGGGTATATGGGTTGCGTAAATCATGTTCACCGTCCGCACTTGTGGGGGGAAACCCTTCTGTCCTCTATTGTTCGGCGGTCGAGTCTCTTCCTCGTCGTCGCTGTTTAGCCCCTTGTCATTGTTTTCGGCAATTAACTTGCCTGCCTGCTTGAACACCCAGCAATCTCTGTTGGTGTGATTAGCTGGCTTTTCAGGGGTGCCGTGTATCTGGCATAAGCGGTCGAGTATTCGGTCCAAATTGGACGGACCTGGAGTATTTCTTTTGAATGGCTTCTTCCGCTGACCGGGTTTAGAGCCTCGGAATCCGGCGTTGACTGCCGTATCCTCCTTATCGTCGCCGTTAATGCGGCGTTTATTTTTGCTTCGACGCGACCTGCCATTGTGGTCCTTAGTATCCGGACTGCCAGAATTTTTACTGAGGTTGTTGCTGCGAGCTAGCCAGCTATCCTCTCCCGCGCAGAAGCGGGTCATTAATGACGTGAGGGTTGCCATGGATTTCGGCTTTTCCTGCCCCAGGTGCCGGGCTAGCCACTTGTCGCGGATGTTATGTTTGAAGGATGCAAGGGCCTCTGCATCCGGACAGTCGACGATTTGGTTTTTCTTTGTCAAGAACCGTGTCCAGAATTGTCTGGCCGATTCGTCTGGCTGCTGAATATGTGGCTTAGGTCATCGGCGTCAGGGGGGCGCACATACGTGCCCTGGAAGTTGTCGACGAATGCGGCTTCTAGGTCTTCCCAACACCCAATTGACTCTGCGGGCAAGCTGTTAAGCTAATGCTGAGCTGGTCCTTTAAGCTTGAGTGGGAGATACTTGATGGCATGGAGATCGTCGCCGCGGGCCATATGGATGTGAAGGAGATAATCTTCGATCCAAACCGCGGGGTCTGTTGTGCCATCGTAGGATTCGATGTTTACGGGTTTAAACCCTTCAGGGATTTGATGATCCATTACTTCGTCAGTGAAGCATAGCGGGTGTGCGGCGCCTCTATATTGGGCAATATCACGACGTAGCTCGAGACACTACAAGAAATATGTCAACTTATGACCACCACTATTGGTCATTGAAAGGTCACAAATTTCCATTTATGACCTTTTTGTGACCAAAAACAGAAGGTCAAAAGCTGGCCTCGTAAACTGACTATAGCGACCTTTCTTCTGGAATGGTCAAAGACGTTTCCGACCAAAATACGTCTACTGTGGCGTTTTGGTCACTAGCAACCTCCCCAGGACACGTAGGCATCCAGCGTGGCAAGCTGACGTGGCACAAGATTCAGCCCGGTCCAATTCGGTTTTCTACATGGGCCTAGCCCAACAATTCGGCCCATTTGGTATATTTATTTCTGTTATTTTTTGTCTGCTACATGGGCCAAGCCCAACTGGTCAGCCCATCAATTTTTATGCACGTTTGGCCTTTCAAGAATATATGTACAATTTTGTGCAGCCCATTTCTGATTTACATTCGGCCTTTTTATACATTCAAATATTAATTCAATCCTGGAGTTGGTCCAGTACTGTTTTCAGCCCATTCACATATTCATACATATGATCCACCTTTTTGACAAATTTTGCAAATAATTTCATATTTCAGAACTAAATATGTTTACATCACAGGCCATAAAGCCCTACAAAATAGTATCACTTGTTCCTATACAAAACTATCAAATGATACGTACAACAAAACAGAATACAGAAAATTTAGTTCAACAAAAATAGGTTTTCTTCCTCTTCCATCTTCCAGAACACACAACACCTGTGAAAATAAAGATGCCACAACAAAAATGGAAGGATCAGCCACTATAAGCATATTGAATACAAGGGAAACAATCAAACTAAAGAAATGAAAGGCACGCACTGTGAAAATTTTGACACCACAAATATTTTTTATATTACCATAACAAACAGAAATGTAATCTGATTGCACAAGACACATGGCATTATCACACACCCGGACGAGCGAAGCATTAACTTGTGAGGATCAGACAAACAAAGCAGAATAAAAAAATCATAATTAATTCCGTCAATGATCATGTCGCGACACCACGCTGGCCACCTTAGTACAAAAATTTAGGCTTTGCACAAGTCTACACAACTACTGATCTTTTCTACAAAGGAAGCTGTGCACAGCACCAGTTCTCTGTGGTTAGCTGAAGACATTCCTCCAGCAGCTTATGCATGTAATGCTCAAGTTACTGGTTATCTGATGTGAGCCATCTAAATGTTTGAAACAAGTTTAGCTTGCTGAGCTCAAAAGTATGGAACTGAAATGCAGAGACTTATGCAATATTATTGTTTCCTTTCTCTTTTGTGAGGACATATGCTGTCAAAATATAAAGTATACGAGGAACTCGACCAAATTCATGAAAATGATTTGTTCCAGATGATTTATATATCGCAAATAAGACATGAAGGCGCGTGTGTTTGCCCTGGTAAGAGCAGCCCGCGTTCCTCAACATAAAAATAGGACTCCACACATGCACATGAAGGCCTGCAGTACAAGGGGGTTCGAAGGAGGTGGGAATCATACCTAGCAGTAGCGTGGCCGGACTCTACCCAGCAGCAGCAGTAGGCCCCTGCCAGCCCTGGCCTTCATGTTGTACTTGCGGGTCTGGCATTGCACGGTTGGGCGAAGAGGTCCAGAGGTAGGGCGAGGGAAGATCTTCACAGCCTTCTTATGGCGAGCGGCATACAGAAAGAACAAATTGTTAGATGACAGTGAGTCAAACCAGCACCACAATAACACAAACATGTTGTCAGCGGATCGGATGGTAACTTATCAGTAAATCAACAAAGAAACTAATGATATACATCTAATCTGCCCTGCAATAGCAGACATGTAGTTTAACTCCTTATGTGTAAATACATAAGGCAGTGCAAGTGTTGTTCACATGTTAGTGTTGGATTCAACTTATAAATATAAAGAGACATGGCAATACGCATCAAACTTGGATTCATGGTATATGTACTAAAAGAAACTAACTGACCAAGTGGCTTATTAACAGATATCCTAGATGGCATTCTATAACACTGTATACCTCAACCCCCAGCCACATCCATCAGTCATGAACATCGCCATATTCATAAGCGGTAACAAATCTGATTACAAATTGTACTAAAACAAAGAACAGTGACCAAACCTGTGAGGCCAGTGGCAAGCAAGCCGGTGTACTTAGTAATGGAGAATAGGTGCGTGATGCTGGTGTCATCCAGCAACTTGTCCTGCAACCAGAACCACATCACAGGGACAAAAAAATCAGCCTTTCAGGTATCTACAGGTAAACCTCGCAGGTATCGACGGTTAACAAATCGGACGCGGTCGAATTCGCAAGTTCTTCGAGCCAGCAACGGCGGCGCGAGAGCTGGAATCGACGAGGGAAGGGGACGACTCACTGGGACTTTCTTCTGGGTGACGACGCAGACGGAGTCCTTGCCGCGGACGCCGATCGAGGTGACCCCCGCCGCCTTGACCGCCTTGAACGCGTACTCTGCGCACACCAGACGGACGGATCAGACGCCGCACGAATCGAGGGCCAGGCGCCCGCACAGATCTACTAGGGGGGAGGAAGGGGAGGGAAGCTAGGGTTTGGGGAGGCACGCACCGACTTGGTAGAGGCGGCCCTCGGGGGAGAAGATGGTGATGTGGCGGTCGTAGCCTGCGCCCGATCCGCGGCTCATCTCGAAGGGTGCAGGATTGGTCACGGCCGAGGGTGTAGGATAGGACGCGGGAGAGGGGAGGAGGAGACGCGGCAATCTCGTCTACGATGAGGGTCGTCGATGGTGGTGGTGGGGGCGGCGGCGGATCAAGATCTGAGGGAGGGAGAGGGCGGGTTGTGTTAGGATCTGGATCAGGCAGGAGGCGGCGGCGCGTTGGATCAAGGAGGAGGCGTTTCGCGTGCTGTGGGACGGAAGGGAATGGGAGAGGAGAGGCCGTCGGCGGCGAGCTGTGGGAGGGATGAGGCGGGGAGAGGAGTGGATCGGGAGGGGGGCGGCGGCGAGGAGATGGGAGGGAGAAGGGTGTGACAGGGGGATGGATCTGAGCTAGGGTTTTGGCTGTGGGTGGGGGGTATCTTTTCTTTTTTTTTTCTTTTTTTTTCTGTAGAAAGATGGATGGATGGATGGATGGATGGATGGATGTGGGATGGAGAGATGGATGGATGGATGGACGCCATGTCATCAATCCGTGAGAAGAGTTCTGATTGGTTCGGAAAATCAGTGACTTAAAATAGTTTTCAAGTACTAAAAACAAAGGGATTTTGTGAAGTAGCTATCAAAAAAAATTGCAAAAGAGCACCACACAAATTTTCACTAGAGTTAGACCACATTTTATGGATAAGGACCATTTTGTATGCATTTCTGATCTTTCTAGCTATTTTAATCATTTTTTGACTGGCAAAAATGATTTTTTTGTGAAGAACCTACCAAATATTTGTTGCAAAATTGGACCAAATCAATTTTATAAAATACTAGTCCATATTTAATATACAATTGAACAAATGGTTGGGTGTCAAAAGCTTTGATCCACCTCTCGTGAAAAAGACAAATTTCTGCCGGTTTAGCTGAAAGCGGGTCAAATTTGAACGGCAGCTGCCTCATAGTTTGCTCATTAGTTTTTTTCAAAAATCATTTCTAGGTACATAAGTATCTATTTAATCATAGAAACACTAAAAAAGTTCCAAGATTCAACCACTAGCTAGGAACGGTCATTCCCGTCGTTTTGACCGCATTTTGAAACGGGCATAAAAATTCAAAAAAAATCAAAAAATTGGGAAACCTTCGCATTGTGTCATTATATGTGGCCAAGTTCCCAGGAAAAATAACAAACTTGTAATACGGCAATTATTTTAAAAAAGATTTCTTAGAAATGAACTATCATCTCTGAAGATTCCTGGCTTTCAAGCCAAATGATCAATCTTATGGCCACATTCGTGGCATAGTTTGTTCAAATGATCTCATATTGTGCACAAGGGTGCATATTGGAATGGCAAACAATGTTGCCTAAGGAAGTTTTCATTTTCTTTGGACGAAAAAACCATTTTCCTTTTTTCGAGTGCCCGAAAGGAGGTTTTTTGTGAAGGAACTACCAAATAATTGTTGCAAAATTGGACCAAATCATTTTTATAAAATACTAGGCCATATTTAATGCACAATTGACAAAATGGTTGGGTGTAAAAAATTTTGATCCACCTCTCGTGAAAAAGACAAATTCCCGCCGATTCAGTTGGAAGCGGGTCAAATTTGAACTGTAGATGCCTCATAGTTTGCTATTTATTTTTTCCAAAAATCATTTCTAGGTACATAAGTACCTATTTAATCAGAGAAACACCAAATTTTTTCCAAGATTCAACAACTAGCTAGGAACGGTCATTCCCGCCGTTTTGACCGCATTTTGAAACGGGCATAAAAAATTCAAAAAAAATCAAAAAATTGGAAAACCTTCGCATTGTGTCATTAGATGTGACCAAGTTTCCAGGAAAAATAATAAACTTGTAATACGGTAATTATTTTAAAAAAGTGTTCTCAGAAATGAGCTATCAAGTGTGAAGATTCATGGCTTTCAAGCCAAATGATCAATCTTATGGCCACATCCATGGCATAGTTTGTTCAAATGATATCATATTGTGCACAAGAGTGCATATTGGAATGGCAAACAATGTTGTCTAAGGAAGTTTTCATTTTCGTTGGACGAAAAAACCATTTTCCATTTTTCGAGTGCCCGAAAGGAACTTTTTTTGTGAAGGAACTACCAAATAATTGTTGCAAAATTGGACCAAATCATTTTTATAAAATACTAGGCCATATTTAATGCACAATTGACCAAATGGTTAGGTGTCAAAAGTTTTGATCCACCTCTCGTGAAAAAGACAAATTCCTGCCGATTCAGCTCGAAGCGGGTCAAATTTGAACTGCAGCTGCCTCATAGTTTGCTATTTATTTTTCCAAAAATCATTTATAGTTACTTAAGGACCTATTTAATCATAAATACATGGTTTGGTGGCGATACGTCGAGGTTTGGGCGGCGGTCGAGGGTCCCAACTCTAGAGCGCGTAAACTCGCATGCCCGCCGCATGGTCACCGCGCGACAGTGACGTTGCCATGTGTTCTGCGCGGCCTAGGCATGTCTAGTGGGTTGGGCACTCCCCAGGTTTGTGCTAGGAAGAAAATTAAAACATAAGATTGTCACGAGGAGACCGGTCGATGCTCAAACATGAATTAGCAGCCAAGTGTTTGATTAGCGGTACAGGAAATGTACATGGATAATGGGCGTGAGTTTTGGCTGAGGATGATCAGTTACTAAGAAGACCGTGTTCACAAATTTTCAGCTCAAAAGGAGGAGCCTAGGTGGTACTTGCTTTGCAAACTACCACACTGGACATAACTATGAATGTTGAAGCTCGGCTCAAAATAATGTATGTATTGAGCTAGTATTTGGTGGAGGATGGTTATCTGGGCATAGGAAAGCACTGTAGAAAATGGATACTATTTGGACATGCCAAAGTGGTACTTTCTTCACAAACTGTTGTTCTGAATAGAATAGGAAAATGAATATTTTTGAATTATTTTTGAACTAGGAAAGGAAGGTTTTTACATATTTGATGAAGATATGACCCAAAGAATTTATAAGATTTTTTTGGGAATTTTGGGAATGACAAAAATATAGGTTGCTTCACAACCTAGGGCAAAAACTGCCACATGGACATGACACATAGGCAAAACTGATGAGATGGCGCCTAGTCATCGCAACCCACCACAATTTACAAGGCTATGACCATCTATATTGGTCGTTAACAACTAGAAATAAGGCAGCGGACTAGCGCTGTTTGCTTTATGACCTTTTTGTGTGAGGAAATTACGACCTTTCTGACCAAAATGGTCGCAATGGTTTAGGGTTTGGAGCCCCCCGAACAGCTTTTGACCAATTGGTTTGAAATGGTCATAAATTTATGACCAATTCTTCGAGGGTCACTGACAGAAGGTCATAAGTTGACATATTTCTTGTAGTGAGAGAGCGTTGTCTGCTGTGTTCGGCCCGGCCGGAGTTATTGTATCTAGCGCGACGGTATTCGTCGTAGGTCGTGGGGCGCCCCCGTGATCCGTAGATGGATCTGGATTTCCTTGCTTTGTCCTCCAATATATCTCGCAAGTCCGGCGCGTTCCCTCTTGGCTTCGCACTTTTGGAGCGATGCCGGGGTACGGTCTTGGTGGAGGGCCTGGATGCCTCTCTGTCGCGACCACGGGGTGGTCGGTCTGCCGTATCGTGCGCTGGTGATGAAGGTATGTATGCTTCCTCCTCTAATCGGGGGAGCAACTTGCGTCTTGGGTAGCTTTTGGGGGGGCGTTCGAGTTTATACTCTTCGGCCGCGAGGACCTCGGTACATCGATCGGCCAGCAGATCCTGATCAGCTTGAAGCTGCTGCTGCTTTTTCTTTAGGCTATTTGCCGTGGCAATAAGCCTGCTTTGAAACGCTCTTGTTCGACGGGATCCTCGGGCACGACGAATTCGTCGTCGTTGAGGCTTGCCTCGTCTTCGGAGGGAGGTATATAGTTATATTCCTCGGCCTCTTCGTCTGCCGCCCTCTCATGAGGGCTTGCTTCTGCATCCTCCTACGCTGAGTCCTGCTGGAGGGGATTATCTTCGGCACTCTCTGGGGTATTATTATCTCCTGTGCCGGAATCTCCATTCTTGCTGTGGCGGGATTTAGAGCGGCGCCGCTGACGCCGGCGCTTGGGCTGTTTCTTTAAGGAATCTGCCTCCGCTGCTTCTTCGCCGTCCCCATCTTTTGGGGTGTCCACCATGTATATGTCATATGACGAGGTGGTCTTCCAGTGCCCTGTAGGCGCTGGTTCTTGTTCGTCTCCGGCATCGTCGTCCATAGCGTCGATGTCTTCGGATTCGTAGTCTAGCATGTCGGTTAGATCGTCGACAGTGGCTACAAAGTGGGTGGTGGGTGGGCTCTGAATTTCTTCGTCGTCCTTATCCCAACCATCCTGGCCATAATCCGGCCAGGACTCTCCGGATAGCGAGAGGTGCTTTAGCGAATTTAGGATGTCGCCAAAGGGCGAGTGTTGGAAGATGTCCGCGGCGGTGAATTCCATAACCGGCGCCCAATCAGATTCGATTGGCAGGGGCGTGGGAGGTCCGGAGTCCGGCAAGGAGTCCGGCACCTCGGAGTCACAAGCTTCGCGAGGGACAAGGTTAGCGTTCGGCTCCATCGCCGTGGAAGTTGAAGCCCTCGAGGCGGTGTCCAACCACCGGTCCTCGATCTGGGCGATCGGCTCCGGTCTAAGGGCCGGAGCGGATTCTTGTGCGGCCACCAAGGCACTGTTCGGCGGCAGAGCTGGATCATGCCCATCATAACAGTGCGGCACGCTCGGCTGTGGCTCGAGCCCGTCGAAGATCAAGTCCCCGCGGACGTCGGCCGTGAAGTTTAGGCTTCCGAATCTGACCTGACGGCCAGGGGCGTAGCTTTCGATCTGCTCCAGATGGCCAAGTGAATTAGCCCGCAGTGCGAAGCCGCCGAATACGAAGATCTGTCCGGGGAGAAAAGTCTCACCCTGGACAGCGTTGTTGATTGAAGAAGCCATCGAGCCTATAGGTGACGACACAGAGGAACTCTCAATGAAAGCACCAATGTCGGTGTCAAAACCGGCGGATCTCGGGTAGGGGGTCCCGAACTGTGCGTCTAGGCGGATGGTAACAGGAGACAAGGGACACGATGTTTTACCCAGGTTCGGGCCCTCTTGATGGAGGTAAAACCCTACGTCCTGCTTGATTAATATTGATGATATGGGTAGTACAAGAGTGGATCTACCACGAGATCAAGGAGGCTAAACCCTAAAGCTAGCCTATGGTATGATTGCTGTAATGTATGTTGTGTCCTACGGACTAAAGCCCCCCGGTTTATATAGACACCGGAGAAGGCTAGGGTTACACAGAGTCGGTTACAATGGTAGGAGATCTACATATCCGTATCGCCAAGCTTTCCTTCCACGCCAAGGAAAGTCCCATCCGGACACGGGACGGAGTCTTCAATCTTGTATCTTCGTAGTCTTGGAGTCCGGCGGACGATGATAGTCCGGCTGTCCGGACACCCCCTAGTCCAGGACTCCCTCAGTACACATCAATAACATGTATATCACATATACCTTTGTTCACTTTGCCATCCTTCTTATCCGCCAAATACTTGGGGCAGTTCCGCTTCCATTGTCCAGTCTACTTGCAGTAGAAGCACTCAGTCTCAGGCTTAGGTCCAGACTTGGGTTTCTTCTCTTGAGCAACAACTTGCTTGTTGTTCTTCTTGAAGTTCCCCTTCTTCTTCCCTTTGCCCTTTTTCTTGAAACTGGTGGTCTTATTGATCATCAACACTTGATGCTCCTTCTTGAATTCTACCTCCGCAGCTTTCAGCATTGCGAAGAGCTCGGGAATAATCTTGTCCATCCCTTGCATATTATAGTTCATCACGAAGCTCTTGTAGCTTGGTGGCAGTGATTGAAGAATTCTGTCAATGACACTATCATCAGGAAGATTAACTCCCAATTGAATCAAGTGATTATTATACCCAGACATTTTGAGTATATGTTCACTGATAGAACTATTCTCCTCCATCTTACAGCTATAGAACTTATTGGAGACTTCATATCTCTCAATCCGGGCATTTTTTTGAAATATTAACTTCAACTCCTGGAACATCTCATATGCTCCATGACGTTCAAAACATCGTTGAAGACCCGGTTCCAAGCCGTAAAGCATGGCACACTGAACTATCGAGTAGTCATCAGCTTTGCTCTGCCAGACGTTCTTAACGTCGTCAGTTGCATCAGCAGCAGGCCTGGCACCCAGCGGTGCTTCCAGGACATAAATCTTCTGTGCAGCAATGAGGATAATCCTCAGGTTACCGACCCAGTCCGTGTAATTGCTACCATCATCTTTCAACTTAGCTTTCTCAAGGAACGCATTAAAATTCAATGGAACAACAACACAAGCCATCTATCTACAACAAACATAGACAAGCAAAATACTATCAGGTACTAAGTTCATGATAAATTTAAGTTCAATTAATCATATTATTAAAGAACTCCCACTTAGATAGACATCTCTCTAGTCATCTAAGTGATCACGTGATCCAAATCAACTAAACCATGTCCGATCATCACGTGAGATGGAATAGTTTCAATTGGGAACATCACTATGTTGATCATATCTACTATATGATTCACGTTCGACCTTTCGGTCTCCGTGTTCCAAGGCCATATCTGTATATGCTAGGCTTGTCAAGTTTAACCTGAATATTCCGCGTGTGCAACTGTTTTACACCCATTGTATTTGAACGTAGAGCCTATCACACCCGATCATCACGTGGTGTCTCAACACGAAGAACTTTCGCAACGGTGCATACTCAGGGAGAACACTTCTTGATAATTTAGTGAGAGATCATCTTAAAATGCTACCATCAATCAAAGCAAGATAAGATGCATAAAGGATAAACATCACATGCAATCAATATAAGTGATATGATATGGCCATCATCATCTTGTGCTTGTGATCTCCATCCCTGAAGCACCGTCGTGATCACCATCGTCACCGGCGCGACACCTTGATCTCCATCGTAGCATCGTTGTCGTTACGCCATCTATTGCGTCTACGACTATCGCTACCGCTTAGTGATAAAGTAAAGCAATTACAGGGCGTTTTGCATTTCATACAAGAAAGTGACAACCATATGGCTCCTGCCAGTTGCCGATAACTTTGGTTACAAAACATGATCATCTCATACAATAAAATATAGCATCACATCTTGACCATATCACATCACAACATGCCCTGCAAAAACAAGTTAGACGTCCTCTACTTTGTTGTTGCAAATTTTACGTGGTTGCTATGGGCTGAGCAAGAACCGTTCTTACCTACGCATCAAAACCACAACAATAGTTCGTCAAGTTAGTGTTGTTTTAACCTTCGCAAGGACCGGGCGTAGCCACACTCGGTTCAACTAAAGTGAGAGAGACAGACACCCGGCAGTCACCTTTAAGCAACGAGTGCTCGTAACGGTGAAACCAGTCTCGCGTAAGCGTACGCGTAATGTCGGTCCGGGCCGCTTCATCTCACAATACCGCCGAACCAAAGTATGACATGCTGGTAAGCAGTATGACTTGTATCGCCCACAACTCACCTGTGTTCTAGTCATGCATGTGACATCTACGCATAAAACCAGGCTCTGATGCCACTGTTGGGAAACGTAGTAATTTCAAAATTTTCCTACGCACACACAAGATCATGGTGATGCATAGCAACGAGAGGGGAGAGTGTTGTCCGTGTAACATCGTAGACCGAAAGCGGAACCGTTAGAACAACACGGTTGATGTAGTCGTACGTCTGCACGGCTCGGCCGATCAAGCACCGAAACTACGACACCTCCGAGTTCTAGCACACATTCAGCTCGATGACGATCCCCGGACTCCGATCCAGCAGGGTGTCGGGGAGGAATTCTGTCAGCATGACGGCGTGGTGACGATCTTGTTGTTCTACCGTCGCAGGGCTTCGCCTAAGCACCACTACAATATTATTGAGGACTATGGTGGAGGGGGCACCGCGCATGGCTAAGAGATCAAGAGATCAATAGTTGTGTCTAGAGGTGCCCCCCTTCCCCCGTATATAAAGGATCCAAGGGGGAGGGGGCGGCCGGCCAAGGAGGGCGCGCCAAGGGGGAGTCCTACTCCCACCGGGAGTAGGACTCCCTTCTTTCCTAGTTGGAGAAGGAGAAGGGGGGAAGGAGGAGGAAGAGGGGAAGGAAAGGGGGGGCGCCCCCCTCTCCTTGTCCTATTTGAACTAGGGGGGCGGCCAGCTCTTGCCTTCTCTCTTCCTCTCCACTAGGGCCCATGTAGGCCCATTAAGCCCCCCGGGGGGTTCCGGTAACCTCCCGGTACTCCGGTAAAATCCCGATTTCACCCGGAACAATTCCGATATCCAAATGTAGGCTTCCAATATATCAATGTTCATGTCTAAACCATTTCGAGACTCCTCTTCATGTCCGTAATCTCATTCGAGACTCCGAACAAACTTCGGTACATCAAAACTCCTAAACTCATAATATAACTGTCATCGAAACCTTAAGCGTGCGGACCCTACGGGTTCGAGAACTATGTAGACATGAACTAGAACTATTTCTGGTCAACAACCAATAGCGGAACCTGGATGTTCATATTGGCTCCTGCATATTCTACAAAGATCTTTATCGGTCAAACCGCATAACAACATACGTTGTTCCCTTTGTCATCGGTATGTTACTTGCCCGAGATTCGATCGTCGGTATCCAATACCTAGTGCAATCTCGTTACTGGCAAGTCTCTTTACTCGTTACGTAATGCATCATTCCGTAACTAACTCATTAGCTACATTGCTTGCAAGGCTTATAGTGATGTGCATTACCGAGAGGGCCCAGAGATACCTCTCCGACAATCGGAGTGACAAAACCTAATCTCGAAATACGCCAACTCAACATGTACTTTTGGAGACACCTGTAGAGCTCCTTTATAATCAGCCAGTTATGTTGTGACGTTTGGTAGCACACAAAGTGTTCCTCTGGTAAACGGCAGTTGCATAATTTCATAGTTATAGGAACTTGCATAAGTCATGAAGAAAGCAATAGCAACATACTAAATGATCAAGTGCTAAGCTAACGGAATGGGTCAAGTCAATCACATCATTCTCCTAATGATGTGATCCCGTTAATCAAATGACAACACATGTCTATGGTTAGGAAACATAACCATCTTTGATTAATGAGCTAGTCAAGTACAGGCATACTAGTGACATTAAGTTTGTCTATGTATTCACACATGTATCATGTTTCCGGTTAATTCAATGATAGCATGAATAATAAACATTTATCATGATATGAGGAAATAAATAATAACTTTATTATGGTCTCTAGGGCAAATTTCTTTCACGAGCCACCTGTGCCGATGACCTACGTCCATCCAGAGGCATCAGACAACTTGCTGGAAACGCTTCAAGGCGCTTCCATTGATGAAGAACACCGTACTCTTCTGAGTACGGTGATTGCGAAGGTTCAGTCTGCCAAAAGCGGATTGACCAAAGCCCGCGCTAGCCTCCTAACAGGCTTTGAGGTAAGTAATTAAATTATGAGAAAATATCACAGTGTAGACAGTAGCCCCTGATGCTCTGTTTGGTGTTCGAAAAGAAAGGCCGAACAAAGGATCAAATAATCTCTTCAGGAGTCTAATCATATTATGTCTATGTGAATAAGTAGGCGTTGCTGCTGGACGCTGCCGCCCGTACTGCGGAGGTCTCTGGACTGAAGCGGGACTTGACGCGGGCCGAGGAAGAGCTCGGCCTTGTGAAGAGGCAGCTCGAGGAGAACAAAGGTAAGTGATACCCCGTCTGAATGTCATATAAAGGAAAAATTGTTGACGCTAATAGAAGCATCATGTATATAATAGGGGCCATGACCGAAGTGGCGGCCCTTAAGAAGGCATTGTTCGAGGCCGAAGACAAAGAGGCCAAGGAGCGCACCAAGCGCGAAAAACAGGAGGCTCGGGTTGACGAGGTCCAGCAAGAGCTCCAGGATTTTGTCAAAAAATTCGAGTCCTTGGAGCGTGACTCCAAGACGCAAGAGTCGGAGCTTGCGAAGGCCCTCCAGAGCATGCAAGACACCAGGTCGAAGCCCAGAAGGCCCTCCAGGAGATTGAGGCGGCCAAGAAGATAGCGGCGGGTAGTGCATTCATTATGCAAAGCAAGCATGTGAAGGAGACTTTCCTTTTACTTACCCGAATTCAGAGCTCTCCAGGAGCATTCGCAGATCTGTCGCACAACATCTCTGATGTCGTAGAGTTCTACCAAGTTGAGGAAGGGAGCTCGACGGATAAGCTGTTTTGGTCCCAGTATATTGGGGCCGAACATCCGATGCCCTTGAGCGACCAGTTGAAGCAACTGGTCGAACTTCACAAGGCGGCCGAACTGGCCATGAAGGACCTCATAGTCTGGCTGTGGCCTGGCGAGCCCCTGCCCGGTAGTTACTTCGGCCTTGTCAAGCGGATGGTGAATGCCTCTCCGCGGCTTGAAGTAATTAAGCGGTCCGTCTGCGTTGAAGGTGCACGCAGGGCCTTGGCCCGTGTGAAAGTGCACTGGGTGAAGATGGATGCTGAGAAGCTGGTGGCAGAGGGGCCACCAAAGGGCAAGGAGCATCGCCACCCCGAACAGTATTAAGATAATGTCATTAAGGGTGCCCGCCTTGTGGCGGATGAATGTGCTAAGGATGTAATATTTGAATGAATGTACTCATATCATCCTGTAATATGAAAATCAGTTCATGTGCGCTATATGGCGCTTGCTAATTTAAAATATTACCTTCTGTGCGGCCGTTTATAAAATCTGGAGAGTTGGCCAGTCGTCGGCTTCTGCCCCCATGTAACTAGTACAAGGGTGTTCAGGATAAATATAAACACTCTTTATCCAAATTTTTGGTCCTTTTAAGGAGGTGTTTAGCGCAGCGAACAAGGCATTGGGACTATATAGCTTTATCACTCTCACTTGGCCATAGAAGTCTACAATTTTAAATTTTGGCGAAGCCCCTAGTATTCGGAAGGCCGAACTTGGGGCGCTATACACGCCTAAGTCGGGCAAGGCCGATTCCTCGCCTGAAGCGGAAAAATCTTTAAGTATTTGAGACCTCTCGAACAGAGACCAGCTCTCGCCTCATCATGAAAGTCAGTTTTCGGCTTTCTCTACTGAGGTGCTCGTCCGTAAGAACCGGGACACAATCGTAGTAGTTCTTCCTGTGCTACCTTAGCCGATATAGCGGAACGTAAGGTACCAAAACATGGGAGCCGGGCAAACCCAACTATTGACCCAAGACATGATTCATAGCTAATGTATATAATGCTATAACTTCGGTGTGCCGCACTTTCGAAAGTGTTCGGACTTTTCTTGCCGTGTTATAGGGTACACTGAAGCCCCTGGCGAGCCGGACGTACCAAAGTGTACGAGTGCAATAAATAAGCAGTAAAGGAAAGGGGTAAACAAATGTAATAGTAAGCTGACGTTGTACACTATTTTCCCTTGTTATTCAAATAATATGTGAAAGCGTACGTATACAAGTAGTGCGATAAGCAAAATAGGACTATTTGACACGTCCTGACCAGGAGCGAACTGTGTGCAGGTATGTAAAACAGGTATAACGATCGTTATCAGAGACCACCTGAGGATTCCCTTGTACGCCAAAGCTTCGTGTCTTCTTGGTGTGTCCGTCCCGCTATGGGTCCGATAGTCGATCTATCAGAAGAGCCTCCCGAAGATAGGGACCTGAAAGAAAAAGGGTGTAAAGATGCATGGGTCCTGGAGCGGTCGAACCGCATTGGGGACCGTGTCATAGCCATGCCTCCGCCTATGCCCATGGTATTTTAAGTGCGTAGTTATGTACGTGTGGCACAAATTGCGCTGATTGACTGGGACTAGGATGGAGGCCGAATTGCTAGTCGAGCTCTAGACGTGCCGGATGATCCTGTTGATGGGGAAAGTAGTAATTTCAAAAAAATTCCTACGCACACGCAAGATCATGGTGATGATATAGCAACGAGGGGAGAGTGCTGTCTACGTACCCTCGTAGACCAAAGCGGAAGCGTTGACACAACGTAGTGGAAGTAGTCGTACGTCTTCCCGGTTCAACCTATCCAGGCACCGTTACTCCGGTACCTCCGAGTTCTTGACACACGTACAGCTCGATGACGCACCCTCGATCTCCAATCCAGTAGAGGCACCGAGAGGGAGTTCTGTCAGCACGACAGCATGGTGACGATCTTGATGTTCTCCTGTCGCAGGGCTTCCCCTAAGCACCGCTACAATATGACCGAGGTGTAATATCGTGGAGGGGGGCACCGCACACGGCTAAGGAACGATCAATGATCAACTTGTGTGTTCTCGGGTGCCCCCCTACCCCCGTATATAAAGGAGGGAGGGAGGAGGTGGCCGGCCCAAGGAGGGGACGCGCCATAGGAGGAGGAAACCTACTCCAAGTAGGTTTCCCCTCTTTTTCCTAATCTTATTTGGAGGGGGAAGGAAGGAGTACTAGTAGTTGGAAGGAGTACTAGTAGTATGAAAGGAAGGGGGGGAAGGAGAAAGGAAAGGGGGGGCCGGCCCCCCTCCCCAATTCGGATTGGGCTTGGGGGGGCGCGCCCCCCTCCCTTGCTCCTTCTCCCTTCATCATACATGGGCCCAATAAGGCCCATATACTTCCCGGGGGGTTCCGGTAACCTCCCGGAGCTCCGGTATATTCCCAAACTCTCCCGGAACCTTTCCGGTGTCCAAATATATCCGTCCAATATATCAATCTTTATGTCTCGACCATTTCGAGACTCCTCGTCATGTCCATGATCACATCCGGGACTCCGAACAACCTTCCGTACATCAAAATACATAAACTCATAATATAACTGTCATCGAAACCTTAAGCGTGCGGTCCCTACGGTTCGAGAACAATGTAGACATGACCGAGACACGTCCCTAGTCAATAACCAATAGCGGGACCCGGATGTCCATATTGGTTCCTACATATTCTATGAAGATCTTTATCGGTCAAACCGCATAACAACATACTTTGTTCCCTTTGTCATCGGTATGTTACTTGCCCGAGATTTGATCGTCGGTATCCAATACCTAGTTCAATCTCGTTACCGGCAAGTCTCTTTACTCGTTCTGTAATACGTCATCTCATAACTAACTCATTAGTTACATGCTTGCAAGGCTTAAGTGATGAGTATTACCGAGAGGGCCCAGAGATACCTCTCCGACAAACAGAGTGACAAATCCTAATCTCGAATTATGCCAACTCAACATGAACCTTTGGAAACACCTATAGAGCACCTTTATAATCACCCAGTTACGTTGTGACGTTTGGTAGCACACAAAGTGTTCTTCCGGTACACGGGAGTTGCACAATCTCATAGTTGCAGGAACTTTGTATAAGTCATGAAGAAAGCAATAGCAGTATACTAAACGATCAAGTGCTAGGCTAACAGAATGGGTCATGTCAATCACATCATTCTTCTAATGATGTGATCCCACTAATCAAATGACAACACATGTCTATGGTCAGGAAACATGACCATCTTTGATTAATGAGCTAGTCAAGTAGAGGCATACTAGTGACCATAGTTTTGTCTATGTATTCACACATGTATTATGTTTCCAGTTAATACAATTCTAGCATGAATAATAAACATTTATCATGATATGAGAAAATAAATAATAACTTTATTATTGCCTCTAGGGCATATTTCCTTCAGTCTCCCACTTGCACTAGAGTCAGTAATCTAGATTACATAGTAATGATTCTAACACCCATGGAGTCTTGGTGCTGATCATGTTTTGCTCGTGAGAGAGGCTTAGTCAACGGGTCTGCAACATTCAGATCCGTATGTATCTTGCAAATCTCTATGTCTCCCACTTGGACTTGGTCCTGAATGGAATTGAAGCGTCTCTTGATGTGCTTGGTCCTCTTGTGAAATCTGGATTCCTTTGCCAGGGCAATTGCACCAGTATTATCACAGAAGATTTTCATTGGTCCCGATGCACTAGGTATGACACCTAGATCGGAAATGAACTCCTTCATCCAGACTCCTTCATTTGCTGCTTCAGAAGCAGCTATGTACTCCGCTTCACATGTAGATCCCGCCACGACGCTTTGTTTAGAACTGCACCAACTTACAGCTCCACCGTTTAATAAAAACACGTATCCGGTTTGCGATTTTGAATCGTCCGGATCAGTGTCAAAGCTTGCATCGACGTAACCATTTACGACTAGCTCTTTGTCACCTCCATATACGAGAAACATATCCTTAGTCCTTTTCAGGTATTTCAGGATGTTCTTGACCGCTGTCCAGTGATCCACTCCTGGATTACTTTGGTACCTCCCTGCTAAGCTTATTGCTAAGCATACGTCAGGTCTGGTACACAGCATTGCATACATGATAGAGCCTATGGCTGAAGCATAGGGAACACTTTTCATTTTCTCTCTATCTTCTGCTGTGGTCGGGCATTGAGTTCGACTCAACTTCACACCTTGTAGCACAGGCAAGAAACCTTTCTTTGCCTGATCCATATTGAACTTTTTCAATATTTTGTCAAGGTATGTGCTTTGTGAAAGTCCTATTAAGCGTCTCGATCTATCTCTATAGATCTTGATGCCTAATATGTAAGCAGCTTCACCGAGGTCTTTCATTGAAAAACTTTTATTCAAGTATCCCTTTATGCTATCCAGAAATTCTATATCATTTCCAATTAATAATATGTCATCAACATATAAAACTAGAAATGCTACAGAGCTCCCACTCACTTTCTTGTAAATACAGGCTTCTCCAAAAGTCTGTACAAAACCATATGCTTTGATCACACTATCAAAATGTTTATTCCAACTCCGAGATGCTTGCACCAGTCCATAAATGGAACGTTGGAGCTTGCACACTTTGTCAGCACCTTTTGGATCAACAAAACCTTCCGGCTGCATCATATACAACTCTTCTTCTAGAAATCCATTCAAGAATGCAGTCTTGACATCCATTTGCCAAATTTCATAATCATGAAATGCAGCAATAGCCAACATGATTCGGGACAGACTTAAGCATCGCTACGGGTGAGAAAGTCTCATCGTAGTCAACCCCTTGAACTTGTCGAAAACCTTTTGCAACAAGTCGAGCTTTATAGACAGTAATATTACCATCAGCGTCAGTCTTCTTCTTAAAGATCCATTTATTCTCAATGGCTTGCCGATCATCGGGCAAGTCAACCAAAGTCCATACTTTGTTATCATACATCGATCCTATCTCAGATTTCATGGCCTCCAGCCATTTTGCGGAATCTGGGGTCATCATCGCTTCCTCATAGTTCGTAGGTTCATCATGGTCAAGTAACATGACTTCCAAAACAGGATTACCGTACCACTCTGGTGCAGATCTTACTCTGGTGGACCTACGAGGTTCAGTAGAAACTTGATCTGAAGTTTCATCATCAATATCATTAGCTTCCTCACTAATTGGTGTGGTTGTCACGGGAACCGGTTCTCGTGATGAACTACCTTCCAATAAGGGAGTAGATACAGTTATCTCATCAAGTTCTACTTTCCTTCCACTCACTTCTTTCGAGAGAAACTCCTTCTCTAGAAAGGATCCATTCTTAGCAATGAATGTTTTTCCTTCGGATCTATGATAGAAGGTGTACCCAACAGTTTCTTTTGGGTATCCTATGAAGACCCATTTCTCCGATTTGGGTTCGAGCTTATCTGGTTGAAGTTTCTTCACATAAGCATCGCTGCCCCAAACTTTAAGAAATGACAACTTTGGTTTCTTGCCAAACCACAGTTCATAAGGCGTCGTCTCAACGGATTTTGATGGTGCCCTATTTAACGTGAATGCGGTCGTCTCTAAAGCATAACCCCAAAATGATAGCGGTAAATCGGTAAGAGACATCATAGATCGCACCATATCAAGTAAAGTACGATTACGACGTTCGGACACACCATTTCTTTGTGGTGTTCCAGGTGGCGTGAGTTGTGAAACTATTCTGCATTGTTTCAAATGTAAACCAAACTCGTAACTCAAATATTCTCCTCCACGATCAGATCGCAGAAATTTTATTTTCTTGTTACGATGATTTTCAACTTCACTCTGAAATTCTTTGAACTTTTCAAATGTTTCAGACTTGTGTTTCATTAAGTAGATATACCCATATCTACTTAAATCATCTGTGAAGGTGAGAAAATAATGATATCCGCCACGAGTTTCAACATTCATCGAGCCACATACATCTGTATGTATGATTTCCAACAAATCCGTTGCTCTCTCCATAGTTCCGGAGAACGGTGTTTTAGTCATCTTGCCCATGAGGCACGGTTCGCAAGTACCAAGTGATTCATAATCAAGTGATTCCAGAAGTCCATCGGTATGGAGTTTCTTCATGCGTTTTACACCGATATGACCTAAACGGCAGTGCCACAAATAAGTTGCACTATCATTATCAACTCTGCATCTTTTGTCTTCAACATTATGAATATGTGTATCACTACTATCGAGATTCAATAAAAATAGACCACTCTTCAAGGGTGCATGACCATAAAAGATATTACTCATATAAATAGAACAACCATTATTCTCTGATTTAAATGAATAACCGTCTCGCATCAAACAAGATCCAGATATAATGTTCATGCTCAACGCAGGCACCAAATAACAATTATTTAGGTCTAAAACTAATCCCGATGGTAGATGTAGAGGTAGCGTGCCGACGGCGATCACATCGACTTTGGAACCGTTTCCCACGCGCATCGTCACCTCGTCCTTGGCCAGTGCTCGCTTATTCCGTAGTCCCTGTTTCGAGTTGCAAATATTAGCAACAGAACCAGTATCAAATACCCAGGTGCTACTACGAGCTCTAGTTAGGTACACATCAATAACATGTATATCACATATACCTTTGTTCACTTTGCCATCCTTCTTATCCGCCAAATACTTGGGGCAGTTCCGCTTCCAGTGACCAGTCTGCTTGCAGTAGAAGCACTCAGTTTTAGGCTTAGGTCCAGACTTGGGTTTCTTCTCTTGAGCAGCAACTTGCTTGCCGTTCTTTTTGAAGTTCCCCTTCTTCTTCCCTTTGCCCTTCTTCTTGAAACTAGTGGTCTTGTTGACCATCAACACTTGATGCTCCTTCTTGATTTCTACCTCCGCGGCATTGAGCATCACGAAGAGCTCGGGAATAGTCTTGTTCATCCCTTGCATATTATAGTTCATCACAAAGCTCTTGTAGCTTGGTGGCAGTGATTGAAGAATTCTGTCAATGACACTATCATCAGGAAGATTAACTCCCAGTTGAATCAAGTGATTGTTATACCCAGACATTCTGAGTATATGTTCACTGACAGAACTATTCTCCTCCATCTTGCAGCTGTAGAACTTATTGGAGACTTCATATCTCTCAATCCGGGCATTTGCTTGAAATATTAACTTCAACTCCTGGAACATCTCATATGCTCCATGACGTTCAAAACGTCGTTGAAGACCCGGTTCTAAGCCGTAAAGCATGGCACACTAAACTATAGAGTAGTAATCAGCTTTGCTCTGCCAGACGTTCTTAACGTCGTCAGTTGCATCAGCAGCAGGCCTGGCACCCAGCGGTGCTTCCAGGACGTAACTCTTCTGTGCAGCAATGAGGATAATCCTCAGGTTACGGACCCAGTCCATGTAATTGCTACCATCATCTTTCAACTTTGCTTTCTCAAGGAACGCATTAAAATTCAACGGAACAACAGCACGAGCCATTTATCTACAAACAAACATAGACAAGCAATGATACTATCAGGTACTAAGTTCATGATAAATTTAAGTTCAATTAATCATATTACTTAAGAACTCCCACTTAGACAGACATCTCTCTAGTCATCTAAGTGATCACGTGATCCAAATCAACTAAACCATAACCGATCATCACGTGAGATGGAGTAGTTTTCAATGGTGAACATCATTATGTTGATCATATCTACTATATGATTCACGCTCGACCTTTCGGTCTCCGTGTTCCGAGGCCATATCTGCATATGCTAGGCTCGTCAAGTTTAACCTGAGTATTCTACGTGTGCAAAACTGGCTTGCACCCGTTGTAGATGGACGTAGAGCTTGTCACACCCGATCATCACGTGGTGTCTCGGCACGACGAACTTTGGCAACGGTGCATACTCAGGGAGAACACTTCTTGATAATTTTAGTGAGAGATCATCTTAAAATGCTACCGTCAATCAAAGCAAGATAAGATGCATAAAGGATAAACATCACATGCAATCAAAATAAGTGATATGATATGGCCATCATCATCTTGTGCTTGTGATCTCCATCTTCGAAGCACCGTCATGATCACCATCATCACCGACGCGACACCTTGATCTCCATCGTAGCATCGTTGTCGTTTACGCCATCTATTGCTTCTACGAGTATCGCTACCGCTTAGTGATAAAGTAAAGCAATTACAGGGCGTTTGCATTTCATACAATAAAGCGACAACCATATGGCTCCTGCCAGTTGCCGATAACTTCGGTTACAAAACATGATCATCTCATACAATAAAATATAGCATCACGTCTTGGCCATATCACATCACAACATGCCCTGCAAAAACAAGTTAGACGTCCTCTACTTTGTTGTTGCAAATTTTACGTGGCTGCTACGGGCTTAGCAAGAACCGTTCTTACCTACGCATCAAAACCACAACGATAGTTTGTCAAATAGACTCCGTTTTAACCTTCACAAGGACCGGGCGTAGCCACACTCGGTTCAATTTAAGTTGGAGAAAC
Organism: Triticum timopheevii; assembly: GCA_963921465.1. Lineage (NCBI taxonomy): Eukaryota > Viridiplantae > Streptophyta > Magnoliopsida > Poales > Poaceae > Triticum > Triticum timopheevii. The sequence goes on from OY997262.1 coordinate 477,286,288, forward strand.
AGACACCCGCTAGTCACCTGTGTGCAAAGCACGGCGGTAAAACCAGTCTCGCGTAAGCGTACGCGTAATGTCGGTCCGGGCTGCTTCATCCAAAAATACCGCTGAACCAAAGTATGACATGCTGGTAGGCAGTATGACTTATATCATCCACAACTCACTTGTGTTCTACTCGTGCATATAACATCAACGCATAAAAACCTAGGCTCTGATACCACTGATGGGGAACGTAGTAATTTCAAAAAATTTCCTACGCACACGCAAGATCATGGTGATGATATAGCAACGAGGGGAGAGTGCTGTCTACGTACCCTCGTAGACCGAAGCGGAAGCGTTGACACAACGTAGTGGAAGTAGTCATACGTCTTCCCGGTTCAACCGATCCAGGCACCGTTACTACGGTACCTCCGAGTTCTTGACACACGTACAACTCGATGACGCACCCTCGATCTCCAATCCAGTAGAGGCGCCGAGGGGGAGTTCCGTCAGCACGACGGCATGGTGACGATCTTGATGTTCTCCTGTCGCAGGGCTTCGCCTAAGCACCGCTACAATATGACCGAGGTCTAATATCGTGGAGGGGGGCACCGCACACGGCTAAGGAACGATCAATGATCAACTTGTGTGTTCTCGGGTGCCCCCCTACCCCTGTATATAAAGGAGGGAGGGAGGAGGTGGCCGGCCCAAGGAGGGGACGCGCCATAGGAGGAGGAAACCTACTCCAAGTAGGTTTCCCCTCTTTTTCCTAATCTTATTTGGAGGGGGAAGGAAGGAGTACTAGTAGTTGGAAGGAGTACTAGTAGTATGAAAGAAAGGGGGGAAGGAGAAAGGAAAGGGGGGGCCGACCCCCCTCCCCAATTCGGATTGGGCTTGGGGGGGCGCGCCCCCCTCCCTTGCTCCTTCTCCCTTCATCATACATGGGCCCAATAAGGCCCATATACTTCCCGGGGGGTTCCGGTAACCTCCCGGAGCTCCGGTATATTCCCAAACTCTCCCGGAACCTTTCCGGTGTCCAAATATATCCGTCCAATATATCAATCTTTATGTCTCGACCATTTCGAGACTCCTCGTCATGTCCATGATCACATCCGGGACTCCGAACAACCTTCCGTACATCAAAATACATAAACTCATAATATAACTGTCATCGAAACCTTAAGCGTGCGGACCCTACGGTTCGAGAAAAATGTAGACATGACCGAGACACGTCCCTAGTCAATAACCAATAGCGGGACCTGGATGTCCATATTGGTTCCTACATATTCTACGAAGATCTTTATCGGTCAAACCGCATAACAACATACTTTGTTCCCTTTGTCATCGGTATGTTACTTGCCCGAGATTTGATCGTCGGTATCCAATACCTAGTTCAATCTCGTTACCGGCAAGTCTCTTTACTCGTTCTGTAATACATCATCTCATAACTAACTCATTAGTTACATGCTTGCAAGGCTTAAGTGATGAGTATTACCGAGAGGGCCCAGAGATACCTCTCCGACAAACGGAGTGACAAATCCTAATCTCGAATTATGCCAACTCAACATGAACCTTTGGAAACACCTGTAGAGCACCTTTATAATCACCCAGTTACGTTGTGATGTTTGGTAGCACACAAAGTGTTCTTCCGGTACACGGGAGTTGCACAATCTCATAGTTGCAGGAACTTTGTATAAGTCATGAAGAAAGCAATAGCAGTATACTAAACGATCAAGTGCTAGGCTAACAGAATGGGTCATGTCAATCACATCATTCTTCTAATGATGTGATCCCACTAATCAAATGACAACACATGTCTATGGTCAGGAAACATGACCATCTTTGATTAATGAGCTAGTCAAGTAGAGGCATACTAGTGACCATAGTTTTGTCTATGTATTCACACATGTATTATGTTTCCGGTTAATACAATTCTAGCATGAATAATAAACATTTATCATGATATGAGGAAATAAATAATAACTTTATTATTGCCTCTAGGGCATATTTCCTTCACCTGTTGCAGGGTACTCCGGACTCGCTTGACGGTGTTCCGGTTCTTTATTGCCGAATTGGCTGTTTGCCTAAGAAGGCTGTTTTGTACTTTTGTCGCGAGGGCTGCAGTGTGCTCCTCCGTACGGAGCGAGCGCTCTGTGTTTCCATTAACTGTTATAATCCCGCGAGGTCCTGGAATTTTGAGCTTGAGGTATGCATAATGCGGTACCGCATTGAATCTGGCGAATGTGGTTCGTCCAAGCAGTGCATGATAGCCACTGCGGAAGGGGACGATATCGAAGATTAGCTCCTCACTTCGGAAATTGTCCGGGGATCCAAAGATCATTTCCAGTGTGATTGAGCCCGTACGGCAGGCCTCCACACATGGTATAACACCCTTGAAGGTGGTTTTCGTGGGCTTGATCCTTGAGTGGTCGATGCCCATTTTGTGCACTGTATCCTGATAGAGCAGGTTCAGGCTGCTGCCACCGTCCATGAGGACTCGTGTAAGATGGAATCCGTCGATGATGAGGTCGAGGACCAATGTGGCCGAACCGGCATGACGGATACTGGTAGGATGGTCCCTGCGATCGAAGGTGATCGGACAAGAGGACCATGGGTTGAACTTTGGGGCGGCTGGCTCCACCGCATAGACATCCCTTAGTGCACGCTTCCGTTCTCGCTTGGGAATATGGGTTGCGTATATCATATTCACCGTTTTCACCATGGGAGGGAATTTCTTCTGTCCTCCTGTGTTCGGCGGCCGGGGCTCCTCGTCGTCATCGCTATGCAGCCCCTTTTCCTTGTTTTCGGCATTCAACTTGCCGGCTTGTTTGAACACCCAGCATTCTCTATTGGTGTGGTTGGCTGGTTTATCGGGGGTGCCGTGAATTTGACATGAGCGATCGAGTATGCGGTCCAAACTGGACGAGCACGGATTGTTTCTTTTGAATTGCTTTTTCCGTTGTCCGGATTTAGAGCCTCTGAATCCGGCATTGACTGCCGTGTCTTCGGCGTTGTCGCCATTGTTGCGACGCTTGTGTCTATTGCATCGTGGCTTGCCATTGCTATCTCTCGCGTCTGAATCGCTGGAGTTTTTTGGTGTGATGTTGCTACGAGCCAGCCAGCTGTCCTCGCCCGCGCAAAAGCGGGTCATGAGTGTCGCGAGGGCTGCCATGGACTTTGGGTTCTCTTGGCCGGGGTGTCGGGCGAGCCATTCGTCATGGATGTTATGTTTGAAGGCTGGTAAGGCTTCAGCATCTGGACAGTCGACGATTTGGTTCTTTTTAGTAAGGAACCGAGTCCAGAATTTCCTGGCTGACTCTCCGGGCTGTTGTGTTATGTTACTTAAGTCATCAGCATCCGGTGGTCGCACATAAGTGCCCTGGAAGTTGTCAAGGAATGTGTCTTCCAGGTCCTCCCAACTGCCATTGGAGCTTGCTGGCAGGCTATTCTGCCAATGCCGAGTCGGTCCTTTGAGCTTAAGTGGTAGGTACTTGATGGCATGTAGGTCATCGCCGCGGGCCATGTGAATGTGTAGGAGAAAATCTTCAATCCATATCGCGGGGTCTGTTGTGCCATCATATGATTCAATGTTCACGGGTTTAAACCCTTCTGGGAATTCATGATCCATTACTTCATCAGTGAAGCACAGGGGGTGTGCAGCGCCTCTATGTTGGGCTACATCCCGACGCAGTTCAAATGAGTCTGGTCTGTTGTATTCGGCCCAGCCGGACTTTTTTTAGTGTATCCGGCGTGACGGTCATTGTCACGTGTTGTGGCGCGCCCCCGTGATCCGTAGATCGATCTTGACTGTCCTGCTTTGTTTTCCAATACATCTTGCAGGTCCTTCGTGTAGCCCCGGTCCTTAGTATTATTGTTTGATTGGTGACGGGGTGCGGTCTGGACTTCTGGCTGGTACGCCGCTTTGTCTCGGCCACGGGGTGGCTGGTCAGCCGCATCATGCGCTCGTAGTGTGGGCTTTAACGCCTCCTCCTTGAGTTGCGGTAGCAACCTGCGCTTTGTGTAACTTTTGGTAGGGCGCTCGAGTCCGTATTTCTCGGCAGCTAGGACCCCGGTCCATCTATCAGTTAGCAGATCTTGAACAGCTTGAAGCTGTTGCTGCTTTTTCTTCAGGCTTTTTGCAGTGGCCATAAGCCGGCGCTTGAAGCGCTCTTGCTCGACGGGATCCTCAGGCACGATGAATTCTTCGTCGCCAAGGCTCATTTCGTCTTCAGAGAGAGGCATGTAATTATCATCCTCTGATTCTCTATCTATTGCTTGTTCCTTAGGGCCGGCTTGCCCATCTTCTTGCTCGGCCTGCTCGAAGCCTGGCTGGGCAGGATTGTTTTTGTCTTCAGCACCATCCGGATTGTTATCATCTCTTGTGCCGGTATCACTATTTTTGCTATGGCGGAGCTTGGAGCGGCGCCTGTGACGCCGGTGCCTAGATTGCTTCTCCAAGGGATTATCTTCCGTTGCCTCATCGCCATTGCTTTCTTTGGGGACGTCCACCATATATATATATATCATATGATGAGGTGGTTGTCCAGCGCCCTATAGGCGGTGGTTCCTATTCTTCTCCTGCATCGTCGTCCATACCGTCGATGTCTTCGGAGTTGAAGTCAAGCACGTCGCTTAAGTCATCGACAATGGCTATTAAGTGGGTGGTGGGTGGGGAACGAATTTCTTCGTCGTCTGCTTTCCACTCGAGCCGGACATAGTTCGGCCAAGAGTCTTTTGACAAGGAGAGAGACCTTAATGAGTTTAGCACGTCACCCAAGGGTGAGTGCTGAAAGATGTCCGCGGAGGTGAACTCCATGATCGGTGCCCAATCAGATTTGATAGGCACGGATGCACGCGGTTCGAAGCCTGTAGCCGAAGACGACTCCGATGGTCCGATGATACCATCCTCATAGGAGGTGGGATCAGTGTTCGGCTCCAATGCCGATGAGTGTGGGACCTCCGTGGCAGGGTCCATCCACCCGTCCTCGTATGGCGCGATCTGCTCTGGATTGATTCCCAGGGCCGCGTAGGCGCGATCTCCCGAACGTTGTCCAATGGAAGATCTAGGTCATGCTCGTTGTGACTGCTCGTCGCACCTGACATGGGCTCGAATCCGTCGAAGATCAAGTCTCCGCGGATGTCGGCAGTATAGTTCAAGCTTCCAAACCTGACCTGCTGGCCAGGGCGTAGCTATCGATCTGCTCCAGATGGCCAAGCAAATTGGCCCGCAGTACAAAGCCGCCGAATACTAAGATCTATCCGGGGGGAAAACCTCTCCCTGGACCGCGTCGTTGAAGATGATTGAAGGAGCCATCAATCCTTATCATGACGACATAGTGGAACTCTCAATGAAAGCACCAATGTCGGTGTCAAAACCGGTGGATCTCGGGTAGGGGTTCCCGAACTGTGCGTCTAAGGCTAATGGTAACAGGCGGCGGGGGACACAATGTTTACCCAGGTTCGGGCCCTCTCGATGGAGGTAATACCCTACGTCCTACGTGATTGATCTTGATGATATGAGTATTACAAGAGTTGATCTACCACGAGATCGTAGAGGCTAAACCCTAGAAGCTAGCCTATGATTATGATTGTTGTTGTCCTACGGACTAAACCCTCCGGTTTGTATAGACACTGGAGGGGGCTAGGATTACACAGAGTCGGTTAGAGGGAAGGAGATCTACATATCCGAATTGCCAAGCTTGCCTTCCACGCAAAGGAAAGTCCCTTCCGGACACGGGACGAAGTCTTCAATATTGTATCTTCATATTCCAATAGTCCGGCCGAAGTATATAGTCCGGCTGTCCGAGGACCCCTTAATCCAGGACTCCCTCAGTAGCCCCTGAACCAGGCTTCAAAATAGCTCCTCCGTGGATGATTTTTGCATGCGCCTAAACCGCCTCTGTGACGAGCTCCGCGACATCGGCGAGAACGTCTCCAACGACCTTCTCCTCAGCACCCTCTTCGCCGGTCTCAACGAGGAGTTCACCCACGCGACTGCCAACCTCACGCTCATCCCCAACCTGACCTTCCCCCAGGTCGTGGCCTACCTGCGTTTGGAGGAACACAGGATGAAGAAGATGAGGACCCGGGCGGTTCACACCGCCCTCACCGCCGGCATGTCGCGCGGCGCGGCTCCCCAACACCCGCCGGTGCCCTTCCCGCCCCAGCCGGTCCAGCCGCCTTTCCCGTACCCCCAACAGGGGGCACCGCAGCCTGCTGCCTCCAACGAGCGCGGCAGTCGCCCCGGCAAGGGGGCCACAAGGGCCAGCAGCGGGCGGCCAACCCCGCCGGGACGCCCCGCATCCAGCAGCAGCAGCAGCCCGTGGCGCCGTGGGATTATGGGCAAAACCCTTGGACCGGCTTCGTCCATGCATACTCTATGCCGGTTCCCCGCCCCACCGCCCCCGGCATCCTGGGTCCTCGGCCAGCGCAGCACCAAGCCTACCACGCTGTCCCGCAGCCACCTACGGCCTTCGCGGCGTTCCCGCAGTCCGGGGCCTACCTGACCTATCCACCGCTGTCGGCCCTTGCGCCGCCGCTACCCGGCGCCGGCTTCTACAACTCGGCCCCCACCTCGCTGCCTTAGGACCCATATCTTCTAGTAGCGCTGCAGTTGGCCCCCACCCCCAACACCTACACCGGTGGCGGCGACTGGTTCATGGACTCCGGGGCTACCGCACACATGTCCTTCAACCTGGGTAACCTCACCTCTTTCTCTCCCACCAACACCGCCACTCGCATTACTCTCGGCGATGGCTCTTGCCTTCAACATTAGACATGTTGGTTCTAATTCTTTTCCGTCTTATAGTACACCCATTAACATGTCTCATATCTTAGTTTCTCCTTAACTAATCAAAAATCTTGTCTCTGTTCGCTGTCTTACTCGTGAAAATCCAATTACGGTTGAATTTGACGGTTGTGGTTTTTCTGTGAAGGACGCCCGTTCCAGGATGGTTCTTCACCGATGTGACAGCTCGGATGACCTCTACCCGCTCCACCCACCATCCTCCACCGACGTCGCTCCTGTCGCCCTCTCTGCCGGTGTGGACCTCTGGCACGCTCGTTTGGGTCACCCTAATGATGCCTCGCTCCGTCATATTCTTCGTAGTTTTTCTTTCACTTGTAATAAGGTCGATGACCATACTTGTCATGCTTGCCGTGTTGGCAAACACGTGTGTCTACCCTTTAGCAACTCTACCACTATTGCGGCTTATCTGTTTTAGTTGATACATTGCGATGTTTGGACATCGCCCATTGCAAGCAACTCTGGCTATATTTATTATCTTGTCATCTTAGACGATTTTGCGCACTATGTGTGGACTTTTCCCCTTCGGCAAAAATCGGATGTTTTTTCAACACTCACATCTTTTTACTCATTTGTCTCTACGCACTTTGGTCGACCCATTCTTGTGTTTCAAACAGATAATGGGAAAGAGTTTGATAGTCTTGTCGTCCGCAATCTCCTCACCGCACATGGTACTGTTTTTTGTCTAACATGTCCTTACACCTCGCAACAAAATGGGTGGGCAGAGCGTGTACTCCGCACTCTCAAGGATTGCGTCCGTACCATCTTATTACATGCCAACATCCCGCCTCGATTCTGGCTCGATGCTCTCGCCACTGCGACTCTCCTTGTCAACATCTGGCCATGTCGTGTTCGCTGGAACTATACGCCGCATTAGTTGCTCTATGGGACTCCTCCCTCATACGATGATCTTCGCATCTTTGGCTGCCTCTGCTACCCTAGCACCGCCTCCACCGCCCCCCATAAGCTTTCCCCGCGGTCCCTTGCTTGCATCTTTCTTGGGTACCCCTCCAACACAAAGGGCTACCGGTGCTACGACCCCGTCTCTCATCGGGTGATCACTTCGAGGCATGTTTACTTTGACGAAAAAGTGTTTCTGTTTCAGCAGGTACCTCCCTCGGATGCACCAACTTCGTCGACCCCGCCTCCCCTCGGCGGGCCTTCTACCGTGCTGCCGCCCCCTCGCGGTGGCCGCCCCGGTCTGACCATCTCCGAGCTTGGCGACTCTGTTGGCGTACAGAGCGGCTCGGACGTCTGGGCACCGGGCCACTCCGCGACCTCGGCCTCCTCACCGGCTTCGGGATCACGCGCCTCTACCTATGGTGCCTCGTCTGGCTCGCGTCGGCCACCTGCGGCTTCGACCGCAGCTGCCCCGGGCCTACCACCTGCGGCCTCACCCGCAGTCGCCCCGGCCTCGCCACCTGCAGCCTCGAACGCAGCCACTCCAGGTCTGCTACATGCCGTAGCACCGCCCGCAGTGCCTGCGGGTTTGCCACCCGCGGCCCCGACCGCCTCTTCGCAGGTCTCACCACCTGGGGCCCCGACCGTGGCCCCGCTGGTCTCGCCACCCGCGGCCCCGGCAGCACCCGACCAGCCCGATGAGGACGTCCCGCCGCTCCACATCACCACGCGCTCCCGCACCGGTGCTCTTCGGCCCAGCACGCGCTATCCATCGGAGGAGTACCTCTGCGTGGCTTCCTCCTCCTCACCGTCGCTGGTTCCGTCGTCTGTTCGGGCTGCCCTCCGCGACCCCAACTGGTTCGCCACCATGCAGGAGGAATTTGATGTGTTGCAACGCAACCGCACCTGGCAGCTCATCCCACCTCCCCGCCACGCCAACATAATTAGTGGGAAGTGGGTTCTCCAGCATAAGACCCGTCGCGACGGCACCCTTGAGCGGTATAAGGCTCGTTGGGTGGTTCACGGTTTCCGGCAACGCGCCGGAGTTGACTTCACCGACACCTTCGCTCTGGTCATCAAGCCGGGCACGATCCGCACCGTCCTCCAGCTTGCGGTGTCTCGTGCCTGGCCGGTTCATCAGCTGGACGTCTCCAACGCGTTCCTCCACGACCATCTCGCTGAACAGGTCTATTGCCAGCAGCCCACCGGCTTCGTCGACACCGATCATCCTGAGCATGTGAGCCTGCTCTCTCAGTCCCTCTATGGACTGAAACAGGCGCCGAGAGCTTGGTACCAGTGCATCGCCACGTTTCTTCAGCAGTTAGGCTTCCGAGCTACTCGCTCCGACGCCTCCCTGTTCGTGTACCATCATGGATCGGCGATTTCTTATCTCCTACTCTACGTCGACGACATTATCTTCACGACCTCCTCGGTCCAGCTTCTCGACCAGCTCACTGCTCGTCTCAGCACCGAGTTCGCCTTGAAGGATTTGGGACCGCATTACTTCCTCGGCATTGAGGTCATTCGGCGTTCCGACGGGTTTTTCCTTCATCAACAGAAGTACGCCCATGAGCTTCTTGAGCGCGTCGGCATGCTTAACTACAATCCCGCTGCCACTCCTATTGACACGAAGGCCAAGCTCTCAACGCTTGAGGGTTCTCCAGCAGCGGATGGTCCGTTCTATCGGTCTATTGTCGGTGCACTTCAGTACTTAACCCTCACACAACCGTATTTGCAGTACGCCGTCTAGAAGGTGTGTCTCCACATGCATGCACGCCGTGACAGTCATTGGAACCTGGTGAAGCGGATTTTACGGTACATCCGCGACACTATGTCCCTTGGGCTCACCCTGACAGCATCCTCCTCCACCTACATGGTCGCCTACTCCGATGCTGACTGGGCTGGCTGTCCGGACACTCGTCGTTCCACCTCCGGTACTGCATTTACTTGGGGCCATCCCTCGTCTCCTGGTCGTCGAAACGATAGCCTACGGTCTCCCGTTCCAATGCTGAGGCAGAGTACCAGGCTGTTGCCAACGCCATTGCCGAGTGTTCCTGGTTGCGGCAACTTCTTCAGGAGCTTCATCATGACGTTTCACGTGCCACTCTTGTGTACCGTGACAACGTCTCTGCTATGTACCTCTCCGCCAACCCCGTTCATCATCGGCGCACGAAGCACATCGAGCTGGACATTCACTTCGTGCGTGAGCAGGTGGCTCTCGGTCGCATTCGTGTGCTCCACGTTCCCACTGCTCAGCAGTTTGCCGATGTCATGACCAAGGGGTTACCGACGTCTACCTTCGAGGAGTTCCGGTCCAGTCTATGCGTCACTAGTGACGTATCGACTGCGGGGGGTGTTGAGATACTCATGATCGCATGTACTTAGGCAGCTAGGATCTTCTTTAATTGTTTCCTAGTCTATGGATATCTCCCGATCCTTTTCTTGTATAGCGGATACGTTGAGATATTCTTGCCCTTGTACTCTATATATGCTACGGCATACGATCAATGAACATATCGCATATTCCACATTTCGTAAATATGCTTGTGGCAGCTTGGATTGATACAATGGTTTTCGTTGTGCACTCTGGTAGCGGTGTGGGCGCTCGAATGCCCGGGTGTCTTGTGTGGTGTTGGCCTTCTGGTGTGTTGTATGTTTTGTGGTGCTTTAAGTCTAGTCGAACTAGGCGATGTTTAGGTTTTCGCCCAGTTTTTCTCGACAAACTGAGGTGCTTTTTTTTCTTTTCTTCTTTTTGGCACCCACCTTGTCCGGTGCACTCCTTCTTTGTGGGTGTTACTTGTAATACTCCATTCTAATCAACGAATTTGACAGCTCTCCTACCAACATTCTAATAGAAGTTCTCAGCCAAAAGATGGGAAAAGGATGCCGGGCAGGTGCGTGCCATGCCAATTGCCATGCAATGCGTCGGCCAAAGTTTTGACAACTAGTACGAACGAACGATGAAAAGCTTGTGCTTCGTCTGACCATTGCTTGCTGGGTTGGTTCCATTACCCTTTGCCCTCTCATCGCATCGCACTCACCCGGGCCCTCCTGCTTTAGCTCTGGCCTAATTCTGTCGGAAAGCCACTGCATAATTAAGCAAATCGTTAACAAAAGGCACCGGGCATTTGGGCCCGCATACCTTGCGCCTGTCCTGCACGGCTCTGATTGCGGCTGCAGATTTTTCAGTTTTTTTTTTTTTTTTTTTTTTTTTTTTTTGCAGTGCAGCGGGCAGTGATTGTGGAATGGACTGATGCATCTGTGCATTCTACTCTACTCCCAGACTCCCAGTAGCAGCAGCAATGCTCCAGTGATCATCATTCAGGCAGGCTGGGTAATGATAATCTGCGGCCGAGATCATTGCGAGTAGTTTCTTCCTTCCCATTTACCGACGACAAGCTCGCGAGTGCAGAGATGATGAACTCTGCTCCCGTTTGGTCAGTATACAGAGCAACGAGCCGGCCAGCAAAAAGATACTTGAAGCGAAATAGTAGCTGACAGTCGATCCAGCACCTGCCGTGCCCAGATGAACAGATGCAGACCGGCCGGGAACGCCAGGGATCTCGAGCCATTTGCCCTTCGGCCTCGCCGTTGCGCCTTTGATTCTTGGCAGCCGCCGGAGGACAAGGTGAACTTGTTGGCACTGCCCTCCATGGAGGCTCCCTCGTTTAACTTATAACTAGTTTTGGGGATCCAGAGGTGCATGAATGAACATTAGCCTAGGGCTTGGGCCAGAAAAGTTTTGTTATATACTACTAAGAATTGATTAATTTATTTTTACATGCATCCACGGCCGGCAACGGTAGTTCATGTCAATGAGAGACCGGACAATCTAAGTTTCCCCCGATCCAAGAGATTGCATTCATCTCCCGCGGTTCCGTTTCATGCATGAATCTGGTGCGTGGTGGTACAATGTACAACTACTACATGCATTGGCCGGACACTTCACAATTGTCACACAAATATTCAGCAACCAGATCCATTTATGCATGCATGCTTCTCATTGATCTTTTCTTATTTGGGGAGTCAACGTTCTAAATTTGATCAATCATGCGTTTTGCGTGATGAATATGCATGCTATGCTAGAACAAATTTTAGTTTTTTGCCCATTTGCATACTAAAACAGGAATTGCTAGGTGCGCATAGAGAGGGGAAATGTAATTGGTAGATTCACACTAGGAAAGATTTAAAATATATAACGTCTAAAAATATGATTCTGCCAATAACCCCACGCCTATTATGAGCCGTCGCCGGGCAAGCTCCCACCACGCCAAGCCCATGGCCTTCAAAGCCGATTTGCCCGAGAAAAGGCGGTGTCCCGACCACCACCATCGACCACCGCGCCCATGAGAGAAAACTCACCGTTCACGGACCACGCCCAACCGTGCCTACCCTGAGCGAGAGCCGACCAGCCCCGGGACCGGATTTGCTCCACCCGAGCGCGAGCCCTTGGCCATAGCCACCTCCACCACACGAACAATCCGTGCGCCATCGACCTGGAACCAAGAAAAGGAAGGCCGCCACCACCACCCACACCCCGCCGCCACCATAGACGCAAACACGCCAAGGACCCGTGAAACCACCAGGAGCTCTCGAATCCATGCTGGTAGAAGCGGAGCATAGCCTAGCCCCGACCATGTGCAGACGCCATGGACAACAGCACCGGACCACCGCCGACGGGAGCGGGAGGAGCAACACGCCAGCAACCCTCCACACTCTGGCCAAGCACTGGCAGGGCAGCACCCCCGCGGACCGCCGCTAGCCACCACCGCCACCGCCAGATATCCAGACCCCCTGCCAACGCTCTTGGGGAAGGTGCCCCATCGACGCCGACGCTGACCAGGCTTTTGCCCGAAGGCACGTCTCGACGGCGGCGAGGATGGGGTAGGAAAAGAGGAAGACGAGGCTGGCAATGCTAGGGTTTTCCCTCCCAGTTGACTCACCGGAGCGACGTGGGAGGGGGAGCGGCCCTTGGGTTGGTCGAGGGAGACAAGATCTACTCAATAGGAGCACCCTAATTAAGCAAAATCGTTTTAAACATGTGTTGATTATTTAATTTATTAATGGCTCACCCACCTTACAATATCACAAAGTTTCGCTATAGCTAATTCTTATTCTATAGCCTGATTTTCTTGGGGCCGCGCTATAGCTAGTTTTGCATATTTCCCTTGCGATGCTCGTTGTCAAAGTCGGAGCAGTCGGTTGCTTGCACGTGTGGCCATCCGTTGACATGTGCCGTTGTGGCTTCTGCAGCTGTTTGCGGGTTGGCTTCGATGATGGAGCTTTATGATGAAGTCGGAGTCGCCCGTTCGAGGCAACTGGTGATGATGATAACGCTTGCGACTCCTCGGCGGATGTCCTTCTTATTTTTAGTTTAGGGTTTCATGTCGGTCGCCAGGTTGGCCGGTGGTGTCCATGTCATATGGGTTTACTTGTATCGATTTTAGCGCGGTTTTCCGCCAATTAACCAGGCAATTATCTTCTTCTTAATCAATAAAAATGGTAACTCTTTTGTCTTGTTTAAAGAAAACTAATTAAAGATATAATATTTAAGTCCTTGTAGTCTGCTTATGTTATCTCATCTCCGCCCTTGTACAAGACTAGCCACAATGGAGAGTAACATACACTAGTAACATACACATATCCCTAGACTATATTACTACCTCAATAGTGGGTAGTAACATAAGTGTGGTAACATGCAAAGTTTCATTTATTAGGTTATAGACTCATATTGTATTGGGACATGTGATGTTACAGTAACTAGCTAAGTTACTCGTACTCCATCTCTCCTCGTTAACTCATTGCCACATAAGCAAATTTGCTGAGTTGGACTCGATGTTACTACCGAAATTACTCCCACTGTGGCTAGATTAATGCACTGATGCTGACACTGAACTTGAAGAGTGCTATCCTACCGCGACTAGGGTTAGCCCCGCTCCCCCAGCCGCCGCCGCCGCCGGCCGCCCCCTCCCGCCTCCGTCGGCCGCCGCAGCGCTCTCCCCGCCTCCCTCTCCCCCTTCCCCTCCACCTCCCTCGCGCACCTGTCCGCCCGCTCCCCCCCCCCCCCCCCCCCCCGCGGGCGATGGGCGGCCCCCTGCCCCTTCTCCTTCGGCCTCCTCCCCGTCCTTCTCCATCCCCGCCGCCGCCGGCCGGAGCCGCCGGGCCCTGCCCGCGCGGCGCTGGCGGCGGCGGGCCGTCCCTTCCCCGCTCGCTCTTGGGGGGCGCGGGGGCCTCCCGATGGCGGCGGTGCTGCTCGGCCTCTGCGGTGGGGTTCGGCGGCGGGAGTCCGGCGAGCTCTGTGGCTCTCGGTGCGGCGGCGCGGCCGTTGGCCACGGGGCGGCGTGGCGGTGCTGGTGGCCGGCGGCGCCCGCGCGGCCCAGATTTGGGCACTTTTGGGACCCCATCTGGGCTCCATCTGGGCTAGGGCGGGTTGGCGACTCGGTGCCTGGCGGCGCTGCTCCCTGGTTGGTGGTGAAGTGGCGGTGGTCTGCGGGCGGTAGCGGCTTCGTTGGCCGACGAGCTGCAGCGTGACGGCAGGGGCTGTCCGGACCCTGTTGGGTTCGGCCGGGCCTCGATGCCTGGCAGGCCCCTTGTCCGCACGTCCGGTCGGCTCCGCGGTGGTGGTGGTGGTTGTCCCCTCACGTCGGTGATGTTGCGGATGCCCCCAAGGACACTCTCCCTTCTCCCATCCTCCAGGTCTCGTGTCGGTGACCTCAGGGAGACGGCGGAGTTGATCCGGTGATCATGGTGGCACATGTTGGTGGGCGGCGCGATGGGCGGTGCACTTTGATTCGTCTGGGGTGGTGGTGGGGGTTTGGGTTGCAAGAAATCTCTGGCGGCTTGTCCGGCCCCGACGCGGCGACGCCTGTGGGTGCCGTCGGACCTTCCTGAAGGGCGTCGGGTACACCCCTCCCCTCACTGCCCTCCTGCGTACCGGGGGAAACCCTAGGACTAGTCCGGGCAGCAGCGGCGTCGTCGTCATCTCCTTCTTGAAGGTGTTGCTTGGTACGCGGCGCTACGGGTGCTGGGAACGTGGTGGTACTTCTCAGGAGGGTGCAGCGGTCGCCTGTCATCTTCGTTTCGTCGATCTGCCGTTGTTGGCATTTGTTTCTCTTCCTTTTTTCTTTGTTTTTCTTTGGGCTTATTTGTGCTGCGGCCCCAGCACCTATCGTTGGATGTATCAGTGGTTGCTTTGTAATACAAAGCGGGGAAACCCTTTTCCGTCTATCCTACCGGGTACCGAAATAACAGTTGACAATCGATCCAACACTGCCGTGCCTGCACTGATGCAGACTTGGTACTGAAGGCAGTGTTGGAGTAGTTATCGCCGCGACAGGCATGCCAAGCGACCGACACGCCAGGTTTATCACCGGTGCGCCTTCGATTCCTGGCAGCGGCCGGAGGACACGGTGGCTCGCTGCAACCTGTTGGCCCTGCACTGCGTGCCTGCGTCGGAGGCTCCTCGTTTTACGCACAACTAGTTTTTGAGATCCAGAGGTGCATGCATGAATGAACATTCGCCTGGGGGCCTAAAATAAATTATTTTTCGAAACGGAGGGGCCTAAATAATTGAAGTTTATTACATTCGTCCACGGCCGGGAATAAGAGACCGGAGAATCTAGTTTCCCCCGATTCAAGATATTGCAGTCACCTCCCGCGGTTCCGTTGCATGCCTGCATCTCGTGCGTGGAGGTACATGCATCGGCCGGGTTGAGATCCTCTGCAGCACCGTATGGTGATGTAGTGTCGATGACATGTGGGGCCAGGTCTCACATGACAGTGACTGTACAACACCGTACAGTACTGCAGAGGATCCTAACCTGCATCGGCCGGATGCTTCACAATTATCACAAATATAATCAGCGACCACATCCATGCACTTCTCATTGATCTTTTCTTATTCTGGCGCGACCGCTCTAAGTTTGCGAGATGGGTATGTATGCTAGTAGAAGCTATTTTAGTCAACTAAAAAAACAGAAGCAATTTTAGTCTATTTGCATACAAAAACAAGAATTGCTAAATGCATGCTGAAAAAGACTAAAAAAAATACTCCCTCCGTTTTTATTTAGTTCGCATATTAGCTTTGATCAAAGTCAAGCTTTACAAACTTTGACCAAGTTTATAAACAAAAATATTAAGATATACAATAACAAATCAACAACATTAGATTTATTATTGAATATACTTTCACATCGTATAGATTTATTATGATAAATGTCTATATTGTTCTCTATAAACTTGGTCAAACTTTACGAAGTTTGACTTCAGTCAACTCTAATATACAGAGTAAGTAAAAACGGAGGGAGTGTGATACAACATAAAAAAGGATGATTCTGCAAATGAAAAGATATATGTTTTACTCTAAAAACCATGGACACCAAATCCGGGCTCTTAAATGCCCACGGACGTGCCCGGATAATGACCAGTCACACCTTAAATTTACTCCTCTGCATCCGGATACCTCATATTTGAAATCCTAAATCCATACAAAACATGCAAACGTGGAAATCCTACGTAGATCAACCTATACTACCCTAATCCTCATCGAAGATGTCCACTATCTCCATGCCCGGCTACGGGTACATGGGTGGCAGCCGCAACTCCGACTTTGCGGATGCTCCGGATGCTCCTCTGATTGTGGCCCAGCTTTTCACCGAGTATTCTTCGTTGTAGCTCGTCTGAGCGGGGACGATAGGCTGAGAGCAAATGGGCGCCCACACACAGTTCGCGGCAATGCCTAGAGCGGGGGATCCGATGTACGACGACCCGGTGAGGAAGATGCTCGACATCATCCACGACGGAGGCAAAGGAGGAGGACTTGGCTATGAGGACGGGCAGGTGGAAGATTCAGATCCCACCCAGTCCGATAACTACCAACAACAGTAGTCCTACACCCAAACGGGCACGCAACAGAGCTACACCCAGACCGACGTTGGCACGCAACAAGAGCAACATTGGGCCGGCGGACAACAGCGGCAGGAGGGGAGGGAGGAGGATGGCGAGGACGGCGCGGACGATGAACCAGATTATATAGCCGACGATCCAAAGAAGAAGGGTAGAGGAGAAAGCATCAACATGCGGGAGGACGAGGTGGTGTGGGATGCAAGGTTTTCCACTAGCCTCGATCTGACCAGTGTCACGGAGCAAAAGGGCACAACATTTTGAAACAACATTCACATTTGGTTCCATGAACACAAGCATTTCTCCCCCTACTCTAATGCGATTATCCGCAACCTTGAACCAAAGTCCCACAATCATCGATGGTACACTATCCAAGAGGCCGTATCCAAGTATTGCGGGTACTTCAAGCATCTCATCGCACGGTGGCATAGTGGTGCACAAATCACCGATCAAGTAAGTTGATCACTAGCTGGACATGCTTAGTTTTTTTGCTCACTAGCGCACATGCTTAGTTTTGTTGCTCACTAGCCAGACATACTTAGTCTTATTGCTCACTAGCTAGATATGCTTAGTTTTTTTGCTCACTAAGCATATCTTAGTTGTGTTGCTCACTAGCCGGATATGCATTGTTGACATTGTTTCACTTTGTAGGCTACTTGTGCTTGTTTGGTATACAAGAAGTTGGAGAACAAAAACTTCACCATCATGCACCGTTGGTTGAAGTTGAATGGGCAACCAAAGTGGAACCTTTTCATTGCCATGACCGCCACCCAAACCACCGAGGAAGAAGCCGGTGACCCTACCTGATGGAGTCATGTACCTAGGATAGGGTCATAGACCTGATCTAAGTACCGTACCCAAGGACACCATTATTAGAAGAGACTACCTTCCAGTCGACCAAGGAGGACTCCACTCGACAGACTCGAAGGA
This sequence comes from Triticum timopheevii, assembly GCA_963921465.1. Classification (NCBI taxonomy): domain Eukaryota; kingdom Viridiplantae; phylum Streptophyta; class Magnoliopsida; order Poales; family Poaceae; genus Triticum; species Triticum timopheevii. The sequence continues at coordinate 477,303,797 of OY997262.1, forward strand.
CTCGACCACGAACACTCACTCGACCACCAGAAGGTCAAGAAACACTCTGTACCGTAACGGTCTGTAATTAAGTAGACTTTATGGTATTTAGGGCACTTTATGTGGGGCGTTACCAGTAACGCCCAGACTTAATGTACTTTAAACCCTGCATTACTGAGGGCCGGAGGGGTCTGGCAGACACTATATAAGCCACCCCCCACCTCAGTGTAAAGGGTTCGCACCCTTGTAATCCTTACACTTGTAATCCACTCGACCGCCTCCGGGCTCCGAGACGTAGGGCTATTACTTCCTCCGAGAAGGGCCTGAACTCGTACATCTCTTGTGTTTACAACCTCTCCATAGCTAGGACCTTGCCTCTCCATACCTACCCCCCACTCTACTGTCAGACTTAGAACCACGACAGTTGGCGCCCACCGTGGGACAGGTGTCTTAGCGATTTTTTGGAGGAGTTGCAGTTCTTCCGAGTACTTTCATCATGGTTGCTGGTGGAGTTTTGGTCGAGGGTAACGAGATCCGTCTCGGCGCTCTCACCTTCATCGCCGACGACTCCGCTTGGCTCCAAGAGGCTCCACTCGACGTTGATGCGCTCCCCGTCCGCGGCGCGACACATTTTCGCGCATGTGTCCGCGGCATTCTGCTGCGACAACCGTCGACTCCATATTGGTCGACTCCCCTATCGGTCGCCCTCCCGGTCTCCCGCCAGCGCAAGCGCTCTAGCCGGTCGAGGCTCCAACGGTGGGTGAGGCACGCGGTGGCTCGCCAGACGGCCACCACCCAAGTCGCGGCAATCGAGCCCGACGAATCCCTCTACGGCCTGTTCGATTTGTCGACTGGCTCCGTAGAGACTGCATCCGAGTGCGATAGCAGTGATCCGGCAGCGGAAATCCTGATGGTTAACGGACCTCGCAGCCCTCCCGGCTTCGCCCACGAGGGCGCAGTAGACGCTGGAGGCGATCCCGCACAAGTCCATGAAGAGTACCAACCCGAGCCACTCAATTCTCTGCAAAGAGAAGAGCTTCGCCGCAGGAACATGGATGCCCTACATACTCCCATCGCGGGAGAAACCCCCGAGGCTCGCGCCTTGGAGGAGGCACGTTTGGCCAACTTGGCTGAACGCGCTTGTTTGGAGAATCTTCAGCGAGCACTCGACGAGCGCGCGCGGCAACGAGCACCCGACGCCAATCGACGTCAACTCTTCCCGCCGACTCAGGTATATCGAACCCCGATTCAGAATTTAGCAGCTGCAACCCGTATAGCAGAGTCCATCCAGCCCTCGCAGTCGGAAGCTGGCAGAGGCTTGATGCAGATCAGAGATTTGCTCCGTGCAGCAGGAGATCAGAATTCAGCCGTGTCGCAGTCACGCAACAGAATTCACAATCGATCCATCGCTGCGAATACGGTTCAGTCGGCTCACAGTCCTGGATCGCCTCCGCGGCGTGAAGGACGCGAGAATCGGCGAGACCAATACGGTGACCGACATGATCGTGATGATAGGCGTCGAGTGCCCACTCCCCCCCCCTCCCCGAGGGGTGGGTCTTAAGCTCCTCGTCAGCAGGATGACAGGCGTCAACTCAGTGTGGGGCAAAGAACTCCAGTCGACCCCCGGGAACCAGGCTTCGACGCGCGATCCATCATCGTGCAAGGCTTGGTCGACCGAAACAGAGCCCATCGGGGTGGCCCCGACAGAGATGCACCCACAAGCAGCCGAGTGCATCTTTCTGGTCCAGAATGTTTCAGCAGGGCTATCAGAGCCGCGGTGATTCCCCCCAACTTCAGGTTGGCAACTGGAGTAAGCAAGTTCACTGGTGAGTCTAAGCCTGAAACCTGGCTTGAGGATTACCGAGTGGCGGTTCAGATTGGTGGTGGGAATGACGAAGTGGCCATGAAGCATTTGCCCCTCATGTTAGAAGGTTCTGCCAGAGCGTGGTTGGATCAGTTACCTCCTAGCAGCATTTACACTTGGGAAGATCTGTCCCGAGTGTTCGTCAGAACATTTGAAGGAACTTGCAAGCGACCAGCTGGATTGACAGAGCTGCAAGTCTGTGTGCAGAAGACGAATGAGACTCTCAGAGAGTATATTCAGAGATGGATCACTTTGCATCATACCATGGAGAACGTGTCTGATCATCAGGCAGTCTGCGCCTTCAAGGATGGTGTCAAGAATAGAGAATTGAGTTTGAAGTTTGGTCGAACCGGAGACATGACCCTAAGTCGGATGATGGAGATTGCTACCAAGTATGCCAACGGCGAAGAGGAAGACCGACTCCGAAGCGGCAAGTACAAGCCGAGTCGGTCGGAGAAGGGAAACACCAGTCGGAAGCAGAAACGGAAGGCCGAACCAGCAGCTCCCGGAGAGGCTCTGGCCGTGACTCAGGGCAAGTTCAAAGGGAAACCCAAAGGATCCTGGAACCCTAAGAAGGTGAAGGATAAAGAAGGAAATGACGTGATGGATATGCCGTGTCACATCCACACGAAGAAAGATGAAGAGGGTAATATCATCTACCCGAAGCATACCACTCGCCAGTGTCGACTCCTGATCTAGCAGTTTCAAGGAAAACAGTCCAAGGACAAGGAAAAGGAGTCGGACAAGGCTGAAGATAAGGAGGACAGTGAGGGAGGATATCCGCATGTCAACTCCACCCTGATGATTTTCGCAGATGTGGAAAGCAAGAGCCGACTGAAGGTCATTAACCGTGAGGTGAACATGGTTGCCCCGGCGAAACCAAGTTATCTGAGATGGTCCCAAACACCCATCACATTCGACCAGTCTGATCACCTGACTCATATCGCCACCCCTGGGAGGCAAGCTTTGGTGGTCGACCCGGTTGTCGAAGGCACTCGGCTGACGAAGGTGCTGATGGACGGTGGTAGCGGACTGAACTTGTTGTATGCAGACACGCTGAAAGGAATGGGCATTCCGATGTACCGACTGAGTACCAGTAACATGAGCTTTCATGGAGTTATACCAGGAAAGAAAGCCGAGTCACTCGGCCAAATAGCTCTGGACGTGGTGTTTGGCGACTCAAAACATTTTCGCAAGGAGAAGCTGACGTTTGAGGTCGTGGATTTTCAGAGCGCGTACCATGCTATTTTGGGGAGGCCAGCTTACGCACGGTTCATGGCTCAACCATGTTACGTCTACCTCAAACTGAAGATGCCCGGCCCCAAAGGAGTGATCACTGTCACTGGTGATCGGAAAAAGGCAGAAGAATGTTTCCAGAAAGGCTCAAAGATTGCCGATTCCCAGGTGACAGCGGTCGAGTTTGAAGAATATAAGCAAAACGCAGATCCGAGTGATTTGCTGCGAGCCAAGAAGCCCGCCACAGAGTCTGCATTTCAGTCGTCCGGTGAGATAAAGCCTGTCCACATTCACCCGACCGACCCCAATGCAGCCCCGACCCACATCTCCACAACACTCGACCCAAAATAGGAAGAAGCGCTCATCCAGTTCCTCCGTGAGAACTGGGACATTTTTGCATGGAAGCCAGCTGACATGCCGGTGTTCCCAGGGGACTGGCTGAGCATCGTCTTAGAGTCGACTCAGTAGCAAAACCAGTTAAAGAGCATCTTCGGCGGTCCGCCGTCCAGAAGAGAAAAGCTATTGGTGAGGAAGTGGCTCGACTATTGGCGGCAGGATTTATTCGAGAGATATACCACTCCGAGTGGCTCGCCAACGTCGTCATGGTTCCTAAGAAGGACAACTCACTCCGGATGTGCATTCATTTCAAGCACATCAATCGGGCCTGCCCGAAAGATCATTTTCCTCTCCCGTGCATTGATCAAATTGTTGACTCGACCGCAGGATGCGAGAGATTGTCTTTTCTAGACGCCTATTCCGGGTACCATCAGATCCGTCTGTACGGACCCGATGAGATAAAAACAGCTTTCATCACTCCATTCGGGTGCTTCTGCTATATCACCATGCCATTCGGCCTCAAGAATGCCGGAGCCACGTTTATGCGAATGATTCAGAAGTGTTTGCTCACTCAAATCAGTCGGAATGTGGAAGCGTATATGGATGATATCGTGGTCAAGTCGCGAAAAGGTTCCGACCTGCTCACTGACCTCGCCGAAACATTTGCCAACCTCAGAAGGTATGATATCAATCTCAATCCATCAAAGTGCACATTCGGAGTTCCTGGTGGCAAGTTACTCGGCTTTCTCATTTCTGAACGAGGGATCGACGCTAATCCAGAGAAGATCGGCACTATTCTCCGAATGAAACGCCCAGTGCGAGTGCACGATGTCCAGAAGCTTACTGGATGCTTGGCCGCATTAAGTCGATTCATCTCACGACTTGGTGAAAAGGCATTGCCTCTTTACCGACTGATGAAGAAGGAAGACAAGTTCGAGTGGACTCCAGAAGCTGATGCAGCGTTTGCCGAGCTAAAAGCTCTGCTCTCCACCCAACCGGTGCTTGCTGCTCCAATCAGCAAAGAGCCTCTGTTGCTTTATATCGCAGCCACAGGACAAGTCGTCAGTACAGTACTTACGGTCGAGCGGGAAGAAGAAGGGAAAGCCTTCAAAGTTCAGCGCCCAGTGTATTATCTGTCTGAAGTTTTGACTCCATCCAAGCAGAGATACCCTCATTATCAGAAGCTTGTGTATGGGATATACATGACCACGAAGAAGGTTGCTCATTATTCCTCTGATCATTCTATCACAGTCGTCAGCGACGCTCCACTTTCAGAGATTTTGCACAACAGAGATGCAACTGGTCGAGTGGCGAAATGGGCGATTGAACTTCTTCCCCTTGATATCAAGTTTTAGGCAAAGAAAGCCATTAAGTCCCAGGCAATAGCAGATTTCCTCGCCGAGTGTATTGAACAGCAGAAGCCGACTGAAGTTCACTCGGAGCATTGGACCATGTTCTTTGATGGCTCTAAGATGTTAAATGGTTCCGGTGCTGGGGTTGTCCTGGTTTCCCCCAGAGGAGATAAGCTCAGATGTGTGCTCCAGATTCACTTCGATTCCTCAAACAATGAGGCAGAGTATGAGGCCCTCTTGTATGGGTTGCGCATGGCCATTTCACTCGGCGTCCGTCGCCTTATGGTCTATGGCGACTCAGATTTAGTGGTCAACCAAGTGATGAAGGAGTGGGACGTAAGAAGCCCAGCCATGAATGGATACTGCAATGCAGTGAGGAAGCTGGAAAAGAAGTTTGAGGGGTTAGAGCTTCATCATATACCCCGACTGAAAAATCAAGCAGCTGATGATCTAGCAAAGATAGGTTCTAAGAGAGAAGCCATTCCGAGTGGTGTGTTCTTGGAGCATATTCATACTCCGTCAGTTAAGGAAGATCCTTTCACCGAAGAAGCTCCGCAACCCAAGAGTGCCACAGATCCGACTGAAGTAGAAGTCCCAGCAGTGGTTGACTTGGTCATGGAGGTCTTAGTGGTCATTCCCGACTGGACAGTTCCATATATCGCGTATATCCTGAGAAAAGAGCTCCCGGAGGACGAGGAAGAGGCTCGACAGATCGTCCATCGATCCAAGGCCTTTACCGTAATCAAAGGACAGTTGTACAGAGAGAGCGCGACTGGAGTTGGTCAGAAGTGCATAACGCCAGAAGAAGGTCGAATCATCCTTGACGACATCCACTCGGGGACCTGTGGCCATCATGCGTCCTCTCGGACCATCGTGGCCAAAGCATACCGAGCCGGATTTTACTGGCCAAAGGCAAATGAGATGGCAAAGGAAATAGTGGACAAGTGCGAAGGATGTCAGTTCTACTCCAATATGTCACACAAGCCTGCGTCAGCTCTGAAGACCATACCACTCGTCTGGCCCTTCGCAGTATGGGGGTTGGATATGGTGGGCCCCTTGAGAACAGGTCGAAGCGGTTTCACGCATGTATTGGTGGCAGTCGACAAGTTCACCAAGTGGATTAAGGCTAAACCCATCAAGAACCTTGACGCCGGTACTGCTGTTAGCTTCATCATGGAACTGATATTCAGATATGGAGTCCCGCACAGCATCATTACAGATAATGGGTCGAACTTTGACTCAGAAGAATTCAGGGATTTCTGCAACTCTCAAGGCACATGAGTCGACTACGCTTCAGTTGCCCATCCGCAGTCGAATGGACAAGCAGAGCGAGCCAATGGACTCATCCTCAAAGGGTTGAAACCCCGACTGATGCGTGATCTCAAGCATGCAGCTGGAGCATGGGTCGACGAACTTCCCTCGGTGCTTTGGGGACTGCGGACCACGCCTAATCGGTCGACCGGGAGAACTCCATTCTTCTTGGTCTATGGAGCTGAAGCAGTATTGCCGAGTGATCTTCTCCACAACGCTCCTCGGGTTGAACTTTACAATGAAGCAGAAGCTGAACAAGCACGGCAGGACGCAGTCGACCTTTTAGAGGAGGAAAGGGAGATGGCCTTGATCCGATCGACCATCTACCAACAAGACTTGCGTCGCTTCCACGCCAGAAATGTGAAGAGTCGAGCCTTTCAAGAAGGAGATTTAGTTCTCCGAGTGGATCAACAGAAACAACACAAGCTTGCTCCTTCTTGGGAAGGACCCTTCATCGTCACCAAGGTTCTCCACAACGGAGCATACCGCATCTACAACGTCAAGCACAATATCGACGAGCCCCGGGCTTGGAACGCGGAGCTACTCCGCCCATTTTACAATAAAAGTTTTCACTCGGATGAGTTGTAATAAAATACTCCTGTAGTTCATGGCTTGCAAAATAATAGTGTCAGAATTTCCCCATGATTTTTGTCACTTTTTATTTGTTCAGTAAAATTTTCCCCCCAGTGGGTGGCTTAGCTGCGAATCCGTTTCGCCTAAGTTTGTACAAAAAAATCCTTGCCGAGTGGTGAGCCAGATTCCCACTCGGAAGGCTTAGCTGTGAACCCGTTTCACCTAAGTTTAAATAAAATCCTACCGAGTGGTGAGCCGGACTCCCATTCCGAGGCTTAGCTGCAGTCCAAGTACTCGCTAAGTTTAATAAAATCCTATCGAGTGGTGAGCCAGACTCCCACTCGGAGGCTTAGCTGCAGTCCAAGTACTCGCCTAAGTTTAATAAAATCCTACCGAGTGGTGAGCCAGACTCCCACTCGGAGGCTTAGCTGCAGTCCAAGTACTCGCCTAAGTTTAATAAAATCCTACCGAGTGGTGAGCCAGGCTCCCACTCGGAGGCTTAGCTGCAGTCCAAGTACTCGCCTAAGTTTAATAAAATCCTACCGAGTGGTGAGCTAGACTCCCACTCGGGGGCTTAGCTGCGGTCTAAATACTCGCCTAAGTACAAATACAACATGCGCTTGCAAGGAGGACGAGGTGCAGGTCGATTGCGACCCTCTCCTCTGAGCTATGCCACAAATACAACATGCGCTCGCAAGGAGGACGAGGTGCAGGTCGACTGCGACCCTCTCCTCTGAGCTACGCCACAAATACAACGTGCGCTCGCAAGGAGGACGGGATGCAGGTCGACTGCAACCTTCTCCTCCGAGCTATGCCACAAATACAACATGCGCTCGCAAGGAGGACGAGGTGCAGGTTGACTGCGACCCTCTCCTCTGAGCTACGCCACAAGTACAATATGCGGTCGTAAGGAGGACGAGGTGCAGGTCGACTGCGTTCCTTTCCTCTGAGCTACGCCACAAGTACAACATGAAAATCCTACCGAGTGAAGAGCAAACCTCTCACTCGGGGGCTTAGCTGCAGCCCAGTGCTCGCCTAAGGTATAAAAATTCTGCCGAGTGAGGAGCAAACCTCCCACTCGGAGGCTTAGCTGCAGCCCAGTGCTCGCCTAAGGTATAAAAATCCTACCGAGTGAAGAGCAAACCTCTCACTCGGGGGCTTAGCTGCAGCCCAATGCTCGCCTAAGGTATAAAAATCCTACCGAGTGAAGAGCAAACCTCTCACTCGGGGGCTTAGCTGCAGCCCAGTGCTCGCCTAAGGTGTAAAAATCCTACCAAGTGAAGAGCAAACCTCTCACTCGGGGGCTTAGCTGCAGCCCAGTGCTCGCCTAAGGTGTAGAATTCCTACCGAGTGAAGAGCAAACCTCTCACTCGGGGGCTTAGTTGCAGCCCAGTGCTCGCCTAAGGTGTAAAAATCCTACCGAGTGAAGAGCAAACCTCTCACTCGGGGGCTTAGCTGCAGCTCAGCGCTCGCCTAAGTTACAAAAATCCTACCGAGTGGTGAACACACATCCCACTCGGGATCTTAGTCGCAGTCCAGTGCCTGCCTAAGTGAATTGAAGAAAAAGTCGACTGCAGTAAGCACCTTGCTTTAAAAACCTGCAAAAGACATTTCAAGACAAAAACAAGCGTATTCAAACGTCGAGTCCAAGTTCAGATGGATACCTAAGGGAACCGAAAGTGCTCAGGCACTAAGCCTGTTAAGGTTTATCGGTTACAAAATCACTCGGCATACCGAGGCAAATTTAAAGTGTCGAGCTCAAAGAAGTTTTTTACCCCTCCTGTGGAGGGCTAGAAGGCGAAACAAACTCATCAAGATCAATTCCGTCCGCGATCCGAGTGGCAGCAGCGATGAAGGTCTCCATGAAGGACCTGAAGTCTTGTTTCTTGGTGTTGGCCACCCGAAGAGCCGCCAGCTTGTCTTCTTGCGCATCCTTGCAGTGGACCCGAGCCAGACATAGAGCAACATCTGCGCCGCACCTAGCAGAGGACTTTTTCCACTCTTGCACTCGACCAGGAACTGTGTTTAGTCGAGCCATCAGAGACTCGAGGTCGTTCTGGAGTGTCTCCTCGGGCCAGAGCGTGGTGTCAATGCGGGAAGTGGCGGCCTTCAGCCGTGCAAGATAGTCAACGACGGCAGCAACGCGAGACTCTAGTCGGAACACATTCATGGCAACTTCATCGTTCACCGGAGAGTTGACAGGGTCCAGGTTTGGTTCCAGCCGACTAGTTTCCTCTTCAAAGTTTTGGCAAAACTCTGCAAGTACAATCACTGAGTCAAGGCGATGGTCGAATGGAAAGATCACTGTAAAAATAACTGTTTAACGCAAAGGATTACCTTCGAGCATGAGGAACAACTTCTTGGCAAGTCCACTTAGAAAGGCCTCCAGATCATTCTTCTTCCCAGCCAATTGACTGGCCTTGTCACTCAGAGCAGCTTTGTCGTTCTTCAGTCGACTAACCTCCTTGTTGGCAATCTCAAGAGCAGCTTTCAGATTAGTATTTTCTTCTTCGAGCTTGGTGACCGAAGCTAACTTCTCGTCAGCAAGTTTGGTCTTCTCAGCTAGTTCAAGATCTTTCTTCTTCTGGGCCTCCTTCACCTTGCCTATAAAGCAGATGAAGGTCAGATTTTGAAACGGAAGAAGGACAAAAGCAGTCGTCGAGGTCTCACCGAATATACCTTTGGTCTCCTCCTTCGCCTTCGTCAGATTCTCTTGGACCAGCTTCAGATCCATCTCGAGCTGGATGTGCTTGTTCTCCAGCTCAGTATAACGAGCCGCAAGGTCACAGGATTTCTGCGAAAAACCAATCGACCAAATGTCAAAGATAATTCACTTCCGAGTGGATAAGCGAAAATCATGCGTTTCTAAGACTACAGCCGAATACAAACATTCGACCGTAGTCTCGGGGACTACACCAAGTGGGTGCACTCAGTGTGCCCCCACCGACTATTAAGATAGAGTCGACCAGTCGACCCCAAAAAAAACATGACGTATTCTTCAGACTGTAATCGACTGCAAACAGTCGACCTCAGTCTCGGGGACTACACCCAGTGGGTGCACTCACCGTGCCCCCACCGGTTTGAGAAATCTTTTCGACCTAGTCGACTGACAGAAGAATATAACTTCTAAAGCCTATGGTCGACTGCCAGCAGTCAACCATAGCCTTGGGGACTACACCCAGCGGGTGCACTCAGCGTGCCCCCGCTAAACCGGAGTTTCAATCGACACACCCAGTGGGTGATTGCTATGGATTCCGGAAAGAAAAGCTTTTTGATAGCATATCCTAACAGAACAGGCGATTCGATTGACCTGAACATTGCTTTGAAGAGCAGAACTGGCGTCGTAGGCTGCCTGGCTTGCCTCCCGGATGGCCTTCACCTGCTCCATCATGATCCCCGCATGGCGTATCGCTTCCTTTGCAGCACTGGCTTGGTCCTCCGGGACATGGTGCGTCGTGAAGAGGGAAGGCTGTGCGGCACTCGACGAAGCGGGGTGAGCACTCGTCAGCGGCACCGCGAAGGACACGGTGTGCCGAGTGGTGTCCCCCTCCCCCGCAACCAGAGTCTCGGGTGCCGTCACATCCTGGGCCACCCTGCCGGCAGATGCTTTCCTGCTCCTCCTGTGCTTCAGCGGCTCCTCGTCGTCGTCGTCGTTGTCAGGAAGGGTGATAACGACATTGGTTGAAACTGCAGAAAGGAATCAGAATTAGAGACCAAGAGTCAATCGACTAAAAAACGGAATTAAGAGAGGGATACCAGGTTTTGAGGTCGCGGCATCCTCCATCTCATGATCATCGGCTTTGGCGGAGGTGTCAGAAGTAGCAGCACTACAATTCCAAAGATCAGCCGGTTAACTCAAGTGTCGATCAAAGATAAACTCGTATAAAGCAAGAAGACTCAAGCAGCATTTTTACCCTGATATTGTGGGGATTGACACCTTCATCTTCGGTAGAACCTTGGTCGGCTTCGACGGTGCCGCCTTGGATTGCTTCGGAGCCTTTTCAGTCGGCGCCGGGGAAGTGGTCCGAGGACGCTTGGTCGACTGCACGACAGTCGCCACCCCTTGCCGCGTTCAGTCGCAGGGTCATGGATAAGCTTCGACCGCCTTTCCGAGAGCGGTGGCACGACCTCCTCCTCCTCCTCTTCTTCTTCGTCATCGTCATCATCATCATCTTCATCTTCAGCAGCATCCGAGTCCCACTCCTCCTGGCTTTCGCCCCCACTCGCTTCTCCCTCCTCAGTCGGAGTCTGCGCTCCGTTGGGCATCGAATACATGAAGGAAATATGCCCTAGAGGCAATAATAAAGTTATTATTTATTTCCTCATATCATGATAAATGTTTATTATTCATGCTAGAATTGTATTAACCGGAAACATAATACATGTGTGAATATATAGACAAACAGAGTGTCACTAGTATGCCTCTACTTGACTAGCTTGTTAATCAAAGATGGTTATGTTTCCTAACCATGAACAAGGATTTGTTATTTGATTAACAAGGTCACATCATTAGTTGAATGATCTGATTGACATGACCCATTCCATTAGCTTAGCACCCGATCGTTTAGTATGTTGCTATTGCTTCCTTCATGACTTATACATGTTCCTATGACTTTGAGATTATGCAACTCCCGTTTACCAGAGGAACACTTTGTGTGCTACCAAACGTCACAACGTAACTGGGTGATTATAAAGGTGCTCTACAGGTGTCTCCGAAGGTACTTGTTGAGTTGGCGTATTACGAGATTAGGATTTGTCACCCCGAATGTCGAAGAGGTATCTCTGGGCCCTCTCGGTAATGCACATCACTTAAGCCTTGCAAGCATTTCAACTAATGAGTTAGTTGCGAGATGATGTATTACGGAACGAGTAAAGAGACTTGCCGGTAACAAGATTGAACTAGGTATTGGATACCGACGATCGAATCTCGGGCAAGTAACATACCGATGACAAAGGGAACAACGTATGTTGTTATGCGGTTTGACCAATAAAGATCTTCGTAGAATATGTAGGAACCAATATGGGCATCCAGGTCCCGCTATTGGTTATTGACCGGAGACGTGTCTCGGTCATGTCTACATTGTTCTCGAACCGTAGGGTCCGCACGCTTAAGGTTTCGATGACAGTTATATTATGAGTTTATGTATTTTGATGTACCGAAGGTTGTTCGGAGTCCCGGATGTGATCACGGACATGACGAGGAGTCTCGAAATGGTCGAGACATAAAGATTGATATATTGGACGGATATATTTGGACACCGGAAAGGTTCCGGGTGAGATTGGAAATATACCGGAGTTCCGGGAGGTTACCGGAACCCCCCGGTAAGTATATGGGCCTTATTGGGCCTTAGTGGAAGGGAGGGAGAAGGAGCAAGGGAGGGGGCGTGCCCCCTCAAGCCCAATCCAAATTGGGAGGGGGGCCGGCCCCCCCTTTCCTTCTCTCCTCCCCCCTCTTCCTTCCTTCTCCTACTCCTAATAGGAAAGGGGGGCCAAACCTACTTGGAGTAGGTTTGCCCCCCCTATGGCGCGCCTCCTCCCTAGGCCGGCCTCCTCCTCCCTCCCTCCTTTATATACGGGGGCGGGGGGGCACCCTAGACACACAAGTTGATCATTGAGATCGTTCCTTAGCTGTGTGCGGTGCCCCCCTCCACGATATTACACCTCGGTCATATTGTAGCGGTGCTTAGGCGAAGCCCTGCGAAAGGAGAACATCAAGATCGTCACCACGCCATCGTGCTGACGGAACTCCTCCCCGCGCCTCTGCTGGATCGGAGATCGGGGTGCGTCATCGAGCTGTACGTGTGTCAAGAACTCGGAGGTGCCGGAGTAACGGTGCTTGGATCGGTTGGACCGGGAGGACGTACGACTACTTCCTCTACGTTGCGTCAACGCTTCCGCTTCGGTCTACGAGGGTACGTAGACAACACTCTCCCCTCTCGTAGCTATGCATCACCATGATCTTGCGTGTGCATAGGAAATTTTTTGAAATTACTACGTTTCCCAACAGTGGCATCCGAGCCTAGGTTTTTATGGTTTGATGTTATATGCACGAGTAGAACACAAGTGAGTTGTGGGCGATATAAGTCATACTGCTTACCAGCATGTCATACTTTGGTTTGGCGGTATTGTTGGATGAAGCGGCCCGGACCGACATTACGCGTACGCTTACGCGAGACTGGTTTTACCGCCGTGCTTTGCACACAGGTGACTAGCGGGTGTCAGTTTCTCCAACTTTAGTTGAACCGAGTGTGGCTACGCCCGGTCCTTGCGAAGGTTAAAACAGCATCAACTTGACAAACTATCGTTGTGGTTTTGATGCGTAGGTGAGATTGGTTCTTGCTTAAGCCCGTAGCAGCCACGTAAAACTTGCAACAACAAAGTAGAGGACGTCTAACTTGTTTTTGCAGGGCATGTTGTGATGTGATATGGCCAAGACATGATGCTATATTTTATTGTATGAGATGATCATGTTTTGTAACCGAAGTTATCGGCAACTGGCAGGAGCCATATAGTTGTCGCTTTATTGTATGAAATGCAAACGCCCTGTAATTGCTTTACTTTATCACTAAGCGGTAGCGATAGTCGTAGAAGCAATAGATGGCGTAAACGACAACGATGCTACGATGGAGATCAAGGTGTCGCGCTGGTGACGATGGTGATCATGATGGTGCTTCAGAGATGGAGATCACAAGCACAAGATGATGATGGCCATATCATATCACTTATATTGATTGCATGTGATGTTTATCCTTTATGCATCTTATCTTGCTTTGATTGATGGTAGAATTTTAAGATGATCTCTCACTAAAAATTATCAAGAAGTGTTCTCCCTGAGTATGCACCGTTGCCAAAGTTCGTCGTCCCCAGACACCACGTGATGATCGGGTGTGATAAGCTCTACGTCCATCTACAACGGGTGCAAGCCAGTTTTTGCACACGCAGAATACTCAGGTTAAACTTGACGAGCCTAGCATATGCAGATATGGCCTCGGAACACGGAGACCGAAAGATCGAGCGTGAATCATATAGTAGATATTATCAACATAAGATGTTCACCATTGAAAACTACTCCATCTCACGTGATGATCGGTTATGGTTTAGTTGATTTGGATCACGTGATCACTTAGATGACTAGAGAGATGTCTGTCTAAGTGGGAGTTCTTTAGTAATATGATTAATTGAACTTAAATTTATCATGAACTTAGTACCTGATAGTATCTTGCTTGTCTATGTTGAGTGTAGATAGATGGCCCGTGCTGTTGCTCCGTTGAATTTTAATGCGTTCCTTGAGAAAGCTAAGTTGAAAGATGATGGTAGCAACTACGCGGACTGGGTCCATAACTTGAGGATTATCCTCATTGCTGCACAGAAAAATTACGTCCTGGAAGCACCGCTGAGTGCCAGGCCTACTGCTAATGCAACTGACGACGTTAAGAACGTCTGGCAGAGCAAAGCTGATGACTACTCGATAGTTCAATGTGCCATGCTTTACGGCTTAGAACCGGGACTTCAACGACGTTTTGAACGTCATGGAGCATATGAGATGTTCCAGGAGTTGAAGTTAATATTCCAGAAGAATTGCCCGGATTGAGAGATATGAAGTCTCCAAGAAGTTCTATAGCTGCAAGATGGAGGAGAATAGTTCTGTCAGTGAGCACATACTCAAGATGTCTGGGTATTGTAATCACTTGATTCAACTGGGAGTTACTCTTCCGGATGATAGCGTCATTGACAGAATTCTCCAATCACTTCCACCAAGCTACAAGAGCTTCGTGATGAACTATAATATGCAAGGGATGGATAAGACGATTCCCGAGCTCTTCGCAATGCTAAAGGCTGCGGAGGTAGAAATCAAGAAGGAGCATCAAGTGTTGATGGTTAACAAGACCACTAGTTTCAAGAAAAAGGGCAAAGGAAAAAAGAAGGGGAACTTCAAGAAGAACAGCAAACAAGTTGCTGCTCAAGAGAAGAAACCCAAGTCTGGACCTAAGCCTGAAACTGAGTGCTTCTACCGCAAGCAGACTGGTCACTGGAAGCGGAACTGCCCCAAGTATTTGGCGGATAAGAAGGATGGCAAGGTGAACAAAGGTATATGTGATATACATGTTATTGATGTGTACCTTACTAGAGCTCGCAGTAGCACCTAGGTATTTGATACTGGTTCTGTTGCTAATATTTGCAACTCGAAACAGGGACTACGGATTAAGCAAACACTGGCAAAGGACGAGGTGACGATGCGTGTGGGAAACGGTTCCAAAGTCGATGTGATCGCGGTCGGCACGCTACCTCTACATCTACCTTCGGGATTTGTATTAGACCTAAATAATTGTTATTTGGTGCCAGCGTTGAGCATGAACATTATATCTGGATCTTGTTTGATGCGAGACGATTATTCATTTAAATCAGAGAATAATGGTTGTTCTATTTATATGAGTAATATCTTTTATGGTCATGCACCCTTGAAGAGTGGTCTATTTTTGATGAATCTCGATAGTAGTGATACACATATTCATAGTGTTGAAACCAAAAGATGCAGAGTTGATAATGATAGTGCAACTTATTTGTGGCATTGCCGTTTAGGTCATATCGGTGTAAAGCGCATGAAGAAACTCCATACTGATGGACTTTTGGAACCTCTTGATTATGAATCACTTGGTACTTGCGAACCGTGCCTCATGGGCAAGACGACCAAAACGCCGTTCTCCGATACTATTGAGAGAGCAACAGATTTGTTGGAAATCATACATATAGATGTATGTGGTCCGATGAATATTGAGGCTCGTGGCGGATATCGTTATTTTCTCACCTTCACAGATGATTTAAGTAGATATGGGTATATCTACTTAATGAAGCATAAGTCTGAAACATTTGAAAAGTTCAAAGAATTTCAGAGTGAAGTTGAAAATCATCGTAACAAGAAAATAAAGTTTCTACGATCTGATCGTGGAGGAGAATATTTGAGTTACGAGTTTGGTCTACACTTAAAACAATGTGGAATAGTTTCGCAACTCATGCCACCCGGAACACCACAGCGTAATGGTGTGTCCGAACGTCGTAATCGTACTTTACTTGATATGGTGCGATCTATGATGTCTCTTACAGATTTACCGCTATCATTTTGGGGTTATGCTTTAGAGACGGCCACATTCACGTTAAATAGGGCACCGTCGAAATCCGTTGAGACGACACCTTATAAACTATGGTTTGGCAAGAAACCAAAGTTGTCGTTTCTTAAAGTTTGGGGCTGCGATGCTTATGTGAAAATGCTTCAACCTGATAAGCTCGAACCCAAATCGGAGAAATGTGTCTTCATAGGATACCCAAAGGAGACAGGTGGGTACACCTTCTATCACAGATCCGAGGGCAAGACATTCGTTGCTAAGAATGGATCCTTTCTAGAGAAGGAGTTTCTCTCGAAAGAAGTGAGTGGGAGGAAAGTAGAACTTGATGAGGTAACTGTACCTACTCCCTTGTTGGAAAATAATACATCACAGGAACCGGTTTCTGTGACGTCAAAACCAACTAGTGAGGAAGTTGATGATAATGATCATAGAACTTCAGATCAAGTTAATACAGAACCTCGTAGGTCGAACAGAGTAAGATCCGCACCAGAGTGGTATGGTAATCCTATTCTGGAAGTCATGCTACTAGATCATAATGAACCTACGAACTATGAAGAAGCGATGGTGAGCCCAGATTCCGCAAAATGGCTTGAAGCCATGAAATCTGAGATGGGATCCATGTAAGAGAACAAAGTATGGACTTTGGTTGACTTGCCCGATGGTCGGCAAGCAATTGAGAATAAATGGATCTTCAAGAAGAAGACTGACGCTGACGGTAATGTTACTGTCTACAAAGCTCGACTTATTGCAAAAGGTTTTCGACAAGTTCAAGGGGTTGACTACGATGAGACCTTCTCACCCGTAGCGATGCTTAAGTCTGTCCGAATCATGTTAGCAAATGCCGCATTTTATGATTATGAAATTTGGCAAATGGATGTAAAAACTGCATTCCTGAATGGATTTCTGGAAGAAGAGTTGTATATGATGCAACCAGAAGGTTTTATCGATCCAAAGGGAGCTAACAAAGTGTGCAAGCTCCAGCGATCCATTTATGGACTGGTGCAAGCCTCTCGGAGTTGGAATAAACGTTTTGATAGTGTGATCAAAGCATTTGGTTTTATACAGACTTTTGGAGAAGCCTGTATTTACAAGAAAGTGAGTGGGAGCTCTGTAGCATTTCTAATATTATATGTGGATGACATATTATTGATTGGAAATGATATAGAATTTCTGGATAGCATAAAGGGATACTTGAATAAAAGTTTTTCAATGAAAGACCTCGGTGAAGCTGCTTACATATTGGGCATTAAGATCTATAGAGATAGATCAAGACGCTTAATTGGACTTTCACAAAGCACATACCTTGACAAAGTTTTGAAGAAGTTCAAAATGGATCAAGCAAAGAAAGGGTTCTTGCCTGTATTGCAAGGTGTGAAGTTGAGTAAGACTCAAAGCCCGACCACTACAGAAGATAGAGAGAAAATGAAAAGTGTTCCCTATGCTTCAACCATAGGCTCTATCATGTATGCAATGCTGTGTACCAGACCTGATGTGTGCCTTGCTATAAGTCTAGCAGGGAGGTACCAAAGTAATCCAGGAGTGGATCACTGGACAGCGGTCAAGAACATCCTGAAATACCTGAAAAGGAGTAAGGATATGTTTCTCGTATATGGAGGTGACAAAGAGCTCATCGTAAATGGTTACGTTGATACAAGCTTTGACACTGATCCGGATGATTCTAAATCGCAAACCGGATACGTGTTTACATTAAACAGTGGAGCTGTCAGTTGGTGCAGTTCAAAGCAAAGCGTCGTGGCGGGATCTACGTGTGAAGCGGAATACATAGCTGCTTCGGAAGCAGCCAATGAAGGTGTCTGGATGAAGGAGTTCATATCCGATCTAGGTGTCATACCTAGTGCATCGGGTCCAATGAAAATCTTTTTTGACAATACTGGAGCGATTGCCTTAGCGAAGGAATCCAGATTTCACAAGAGAACCAAGCACATCAAGAGACGCTTCAATTCCATACGGGATCTAGTCCAGGTGGGAGACATAGAGATTTGCAATATACATACGGATCTGAATGTTGCAGACCCATTGACTAAGCCTCTTCCACGAGCAAAACATGATCAACACCAAGACTCCATGGGTGTTAGAATCATTACTGTGTAATCTAGATTATTGACTCTAGTGCAAGTGGGAGACTGAAGGAAATATTCCCTAGAGGCAATAATAAAGTTATTATTTATTTCCTCATATCATGATAAATGTTTATTATTCATGCTAGAATTGTATTAACCGGAAACATAATACATGTTTGAATATATAGACAAACAGAGTGTCACTAGTATGCCTCTACTTGACTAGCTTGTTAATCAAAGATGGTTATGTTTCCTAACCATGAACAAGGAGTTGTTATTTGATTAACAAGGTCACATCATTAGTTGAATGATCTGATTGACATGACCCATTCCGTTAGCTTAGCACCCGATCGTTTAGTATGTTGCTATTGCTTCCTTCATGACTTATACATGTTCCTGTGACTATGAGATTATGCAACTCCCGTTTACCGGAGGAACACTTTGTGTGCTACCAAACGTCACAACGTAACTGGGTGATTATAAAGGTGCTCTACAGGTGTCTCCGAAGGTACTTGTTGAGTTGGCGTATTTCGAGATTAGGATTTGTCACTCCGAATGTCGGAGAGGTATCTCTGGGCCCTCTCGGTAATGCACATCACTTAAGCCTTGCAAGCATTTCAACTAATGAGTTAGTTGCGAGATGATGTATTACGGAACGAGTAAAGAGACTTGCCGGTAACAAGATTGAACTAGGTATTGGATACCGACGATCGAATCTCGGGCAAGTAACATACCGATGACAAAGGGAACAACGTATGTTGTTATGCGGTTTGACCAATAAAGATCTTCGTAGAATATGTAGGAACCAATATGGGCATCCAGGTCCCGCTATTGGTTATTGACCGGAGACGTGTCTCGGTCATGTCTACATTGTTCTCGAACCGTAGGGTCCGCACGCTTAAGGTTTCTATGACAGTTATATTATGAGTTTATGTATTTTGATGTACCGAAGGTTGTTCGGAGTCCCGGATGTGATCACGGACATGACGAGGAGTCTCGAAATGGTCGAGACATAAAGATTGATATATTGGACGGATATATTTGGACATCGGAAAGGTTCCGGGTGAGATTGGAAATATACCGGAGTTCCGGGAGGTTACCGGAAACCCCCGGTAAGTATATGGGCCTTATTGGGCCTTAGTGGAAGGGAGGGAGAAGGAGAAAGGGAGGGGGTGCCCCCCCAAGCCCAATCCGAATTGGGAGGGGGCCGGCCCCCCCTTTCCTTCTTTCCTCCCCCCTCTTCCTTCCTTCTCCTACTCCTAATAGGAAAGGGGGGCCAAACCTACTTGGAGTAGGTTTGCCCCCCCTATGGCGCGCCTCCTCCCTAGGCCGGCCTCCTCCTCCCTCCCTCCTTTATATACGGGGGCGGGGGGGCACCCTAGACACACAAGTTGATCATTGAGATCGTTCCTTAGCCGTGTGCGGTGCCCCCCTCCACGATATTACACCTCGGTCATATTGTAGCGGTGCTTAGGCGAAGCCCTGCGACAGGAGAACATCAAGATCGTCACCACGCCGTCGTGCTGACGGAACTCCTCCCCGCGCCTCTGCTGGATCGGAGATCGGGATGCGTCATCGAGTTGTACGTGTGTCAAGAACTCGGAGGTGCCGGAGTAATGGTGCTTGGATCGGTTGGACCGGGAGGACGTACGACTACTTCCTCTACGTTGCGTCAACGCTTCCGCTTCGGTCTACGAGGGTACGTAGACAACACTCTCCCCTCTCGTTGCTATGCATCACCATGATCTTGCGTGTGCGTAGGAATTTTTTTGAAATTACTACGTTTCCCAACAATACAGATCGGTGAGGACCTGTCGGACACCAAGACAAAGATTAATCGACCAATTTGCAGCGGAAACAGAAATAAGTATGGCAAGAATACAATTGGAGATAAAGTGGGCATACCTTGTCCGGAATGCTGGAATGGTCGAGTGGAATCCTCCTGGCACCACGAGGGTTATCCTTGTTCCCAGTGACTGCGGCCATCCACCTTTCCAGCGTTGCATCGTCGACTGCTTCTGGGTTGATCCGAGTCTCATCTTCGGTCCCGCAGTACAGCCACATGCAATGGCTCCGGAACTAAAGAGGCTGGATACGCCGTCTAAGAAAAACCTCCAGGAGATCCATGCCCGTCACTCCTTCCCGAACCAACTGGACTACGCGCTCCATCAGCATCTTCACTTCGGCTTTCTCCTCCGGAATCACCTTCAGAGAGGAGGGTTTGTTGGCTCGGTCCATGGTAAACTGAGGGAGTCCACTCGACTGCCCCGGCGTCGACTCGTTCTGGCAGTAGAACCAAGTCGACTGCCAGCCCCTGACTGACTCGGGAAGCGTCATGGCTGGGAAGGTGCTCTTGTTCCTCATCTGGATCCCCAGACCTCCACACATCTGGATAACTTTGGTTTTGTCATCATATGGACTCGCCTTCTTCACGGTCTGAGAGCGACACGTGAATATATGCTTGAACAGGCCCCAGTGTGGTCGGCAACCCAGAAAGTTCTCACACATGGACACAAATGCGGCAAGGTAGGCGATAGAGTTCGGAGTTAAGTGGTGGAGTTGCGCTCCAAAGAAGTTCAAGAAACCATGGAAGAAAATACTCGGTGGCAAAGAAAACCCGCGGTCGACGTGGGTAGCCAGAAGGATACACTCACCCTCTTCCGGCTGGGGTTGCCACTCGTTCCCCGGGAGCCTTGCTGCTCCGTGGGGGATCAGACCGTCGTTGGCCATGTCGAGGAGATCCTTCTCCGTGATAGTCGACCGGATCCAATCTCCTTGGACCCAGCTGTTCGGCAGGCGAGATCTGGACAACGACCCGCCCTGACTGGTGGTTCTCCCCTTCGCCTTCCCCGTCGCCGATGCCTTCTTCGCGCGTTCCAGCGCCAGCGTCTTCTCCTTCACCATGGCTACCGGCGAAGGGCACGAGGAGCAGTTGCGCGGGGGCAGGAGCGGGCGCAGTGGGCGGAGGCAGGGAGAGCAGAGAGAGAGAATGGAGAGGTACTGTTCAAAGTTCCTCGCCGGGCGCCTTTATAAGTTCACTTCCGAGTGGATGACAGGTGGGCCCGATAGATCCAATCATATCCCGAAACAGTCGCGCGTACGCGATACGTGGCAAAAAAGGTGGCGCAAGAATCGAGGCGTCTATGCCCTATCCCATCTGAGCACCGCGGTCCGCCCCGCTTCACGCGCTTCCCCAAATTTCGTATCCCGCAGAATCCGCGAACAGCAGATCAGTCCGTCAGACGCGAGATTTCCTGCGATCCGCCGCTCAGAAATTGTTAAGTTCAAAAGGTCACTCGACGAAAGAAAAGAATGGATCAAGTCGACTGAAGAAAAGTTGATGATTATCAACGAAGAGATTATTGGTCCAAGACAACAGATATCCGGAACGCAGAAGCCAGTCGGAAATAATATCAACTCCTTCCTCACTCATGCCTCAATCCATTCGGGGGCTAATGATGGAGTCATGTACCTAGGATAGGGTCATAGACCTGATCTAAGTACCCTACCCAAGGACACCATTATTAGAAGAGACTACCTTCCAGTCGACCAAGGAGGACTCCACTCGACAGACTCGAAGGACTCGACCACGAAGACTCACTCGACCACCAGAAGGTCAAGAAACACTCTGTACCGTAACGGTCTGTAATTAAGTAGACTTTATGGTATTTAGGGCATTTTATGTGGGGCGTTACCAGTAACGCCCAGACTTAATGTACTTTAAACCCTTCATTACTGAGGGCCGGAGGGGTCTGGCAGACACTATATAAGCCACCCCCACCTCAGTGTAAAGGGTTCGCACCCTTGTAATCCTTACACTTATAATCCACTCGACCGCCTCCGGGCTCCAAGACGTAGGGCTATTACTTCCTCCGAGAAGGGCCTGAACTTGTACATCTCTTGTGTTTACAACCTCTCCATAGCTAGGACCTTGCCTCTCCATACCTACCCCCCACTCTACTGTCAGACTTAGAACCACGACACTACCGACCCAATCCAAGAACCGCCGAAGAAGTTTAGAAAAAAATTATGAGAGAAGGAGTGGAAGGAGGAAAGGGGGAAGCGAGAAGGTGCGATTACGAAGCTGACAGAGAGGTTCAAGGACGTCTTGTCGAAGAAGGAGGCAAGCGTGAAGCTCTCGGACCTCATGGAGGAGAAAATGGCGGAGAGGTTCAAATTATTGATTGAGGCAACGGACAAGAAGCTCAAAATCAAAGAGAGGAGGACCATGATTGAAGAGAGGAATGCCACATTCGAGAAAAAGAAGTTAAAGATCGCCGCCAATGCGGAGGATACCGAGATCTTGACATTGAATTTGGACTCTTTGGGTGCCAAAGCAAGAATGATTGTGCAACCATCTGCTACCAGATGTTGCAGCGGCAGGAAGATCGGTTGCTAGCGGCGGACAGTGAGAACGTGGAGGCTGCCTACACGGTGACAACAACACCTTGCTCGGGGAGCAAATCGTTGGGTGCCGGTCCGACAGGGCAGAAAGGATTGCCGAATGTTCTTTTGGATTCAGCATGGTGTCATGCAAAAGACTAACCGTCGCCACCTAACATGTTATCAGCCTAACCGATTCAACCCTAACCGTCGCCACCTAGGATTCGTCCGCCGGTCGTGTTGACCGGTTGCCCTAGAGAGTCTTTCTCCCGATCCTTTAATCAGGGTTTCTCTCTCTCTCACCGGCCGTTTTGATTGGTGTTTACTTTTTAGTTTTTTGATCGAAGATCGGTTTGCGTCGCCCGCCACTGCCGTCGACACCGGCGCACCTCTACTCCGGCACCTGCGCAACCACCCGACCTCCTCCTAGAACCAGCGGCCTCGCGCGATGCGGCGGCCCGTCCAGGACGTTGTTCGCGCGTCCGCCCGCCCGTCGCTCTGCGCCGACCGTCCTCGCCCGCATCTGATTAGGATCCTGCATCACCTCACCTCCAACCCGCTCGGCTACATCTGTCCGCCGGCTCTGGTGTCGCGGCGCACATGATGCGTGAACCGGCTGCATTGTGATGTGCAGCTTGCGCCCCTCTCGGGTGTGGGCTGCATGCATGCGCCGGCTATTCGTGTGTTCCTCGCACATGGCCTCAGTGACTTGGCCACCTCATCACCGACCGGCGCCCCCGACCTTGCAAGCGGCCAGATGGATCACCTGGTTGCCGTTCCGCTCCATGCGCGCCGCCCGACCGATCTAGCTAGTCGCTTGTGCGCGCCTCCGCGGATCCTGTAAAGATCGTCCCCGAGTTCAACGCGCTCCCTCCACCGATCGAGCAATGGGTTGCCGGTGCGTCGCCCCGCCTCGCGCGTCGCCGCTGCGTCGGCCCTTTCGGCCGTAGTGCTGCGACACGAGGTTTCCACTCCAGCCACAACTTTCATGATGCATCGACCGTTATGATTGTGAGGAGATGTCCGTCATCTTACCTTTGAATTCTTCTCCGGTCCCATTGTCTGCGCCGCTGCGGTTGTGACTGCGGGGGTATTGAGTATTACGATTAGTTAGGAAATATGAGATAGACTAGGATTTATTCTGACTTGTCCTGTACTACAAGTTGACCATGTACTTCTATACGTGCCCACGATGCTCAAGCAATAACTATCATATTTCCCTCCTAACACCATTTCCTGGCGGCAAGCTCACGAGTGCATGGATGATGAACTCCGCCCCGGTTCAGTGCAGTGATGCGGCACTGAACTTGAAGAGTGCCTGCCCTGCCGGGTACGGAAATAATAGCTGACAATCGATCCAACACTACCGTGCCTGCGCGAATCAACCTGTGGTTGAGTTGGTTAGGTGGACAGTGGTATCCCCAACCCACCAGGGTTCAAATCCTGGTGCTCGCATTATTCCTGAATTTATTTCAGGATTTCCGGCGATGCGCTTTCAGTGGGAGGAGACGTTCCCGTCGATGACGAGGCGCCTACGGTGACTTCGTAAATCTCAAGATGATATGCCGGCTCAGTCTTTCGGAGGTGCTCATAGGGGTAGGGTGTGCGTGTGTGCGTTCATAGGCGTGAGTGTATGCGCGTGTATATGAGCGCTTGTAAAAAAAAAAAACACTGCCGTGCCTGCACCTGCGTGAAGCAGACATCGTACTCAAGGCAGTGTTGGAGTAGTTATCGGCGCGGGAAGCATGCCAAGCGGCCGAAATGCCAGGAATATCGAGCCACTTGCCGTTCGGCGTGACCGGTGCGCCTTCGATTCCGGCAGCGACCGGAGGACACGGTGGCTGGCTCCCTGCACTTCATCGGAAGGCTCCTCGTTTTACCTACAACTAGTTTTTTGAGATCCAGAGGTGCATGCATGAATGAACATTCGTCTGGGGGCCTAAAGAATTGAATTTTGTCACGGCCGGGAACGGTGGTCCATGGCAATGAGAGACCGGAGAATCTAGTTTCCCCTGATTCAAGATATTGCACTCAGCTCCCACGGTTCTGTTGCATGCCTCCCGTGCGTGGTGGTACAATGCATACAATCCATACAATCGGCCGGATGCTTCACAATAATCACAAATATAATCGGCGACCACATCCATGCATTTCTCTTTTCTTTTTGTTATTCTGGCGTGATCGCTCTAAATTTGGGCTCCCATGCGGTTTTGCGTGATGGGCATGTATGCTAGCAGAAGCTACTCCCTTCTTTCCATAATATAAGAGTATTTTTACACTAGTGTAAAGTCAAAAACGCTCTTATGTTATTGGACGGAGCGAGTATTTTAGTTAACTAGAGGAAACAGAAGCAGTTTTAGTTTATTTGCATACAAAAGCAAGAGTTGGTAAACGCACGTTGAAAAAGACTAAAATATATATTACAACATAAAATAGGATGATTCCGCAAACAAAAAGTTATTTTAGTCTGAAAACCATGGACAACAAATCTGGGCTTTCAAATGCCCGCGGACGTGCCCGGGCAGTGACCGGTCACACCTCAAATTTACTCATCCGCATTCGGATACCTCATATTTAAAACCTTAAATCCATACAAAGCATGCAAACGAGAAAATCCTACATAGATCAACCTATACTACCGTAATCCTCGTCAGAGATGTCCACTATCTCTGTGCCCAGCTCTGGGTACATGGGCGGCAGTCACAACTCCGGCTCTGCGGCTCCTCCGGCTGCTCCACTGATTGTGGCGCCACTCTTCTCTGAGTATTTTTCGTCGTAGCTCATCTGAGCGCGGACGGCGGGCGAAGATCAGATGGGTGTCCGCACGCTATTTGCGGCAATGCCTAAAGCGGGGGATCCGGCGTACGACGACCCGGACAGGGAGATGCTCGACATCATCCACGACGGAGGCGAAGGAGGAGGATGTGGCTATGAGGACGAGCAGGTGGAAGATTCGGATTTCACCCAATCCGGCAACTACCAGCAGCAGCAGTACTACACCCAGACAGGCATGCGACACTCCTACACCAAGACCGGCATGGGCACACATCAAGAGCAACATTGGGCCGGCGGACAGCCACAGTAGGAGGGGGAGGAGGAGGAGGACGGCGAGGACGATGATCCGGATGATATAGCCGGCGATCCAAAGAAGAAGGGTAGAGGAGAAAATTTCAACATGCGGGAGGACGAGATGTTGTGCGATGCATGGCTTGCCACCAGCCTCGTTCTGACCCATGACACGGACCAAAAGGGCACAACATTTTGGAAGAACATTCACATTTAGTTCCACGAACACAAGTATTTCTCCCCCTACACCGATGCGGTCATCCTCAACCGTGAATCAAAGTCCCACAAGCATCAATGGTACACCATCCAAGATGCCGCGTCCAAGTATTGCGGGTACTTGAAGTATCTCATCGCACGGTGGCCTAGCAGTGCACAAATCACTGAGCAAATAAGTTGATCACTAGCCGGACATGCTTGGTTTTGTTGTTCACTAGCCGGATATGCTTACTTTTCTTGCTCACTAGCCAGATATGCTTAATTTTGGTTTTTGCTCACTAAGCGTACAAGCTTAGTTTTGTTGCTCACTAGCCAGATATGTATTGTTCACATTGTTTCATTTTGTAGCCTTCTCGTGCTTGTTTGGTGTGCAAGAGGTTGGAGAAAAAAACTTCACCATCCTGCATTGTTGGTTGAAGTCGAATGGGCAACCGAAGTGGAACCATTTCATTGCCATGACTGCCGCCCAAACCACAGAGGAAGAAACCGGTGACCCTACCGACCCAACACAAGAACCGCCGAAGAAGTTTGGAAAAAGTTTACAGGGGAAGAAGTGGGAGGAGGAGAGGGCGAAGCGAGAAGGTGCGGTGACCAAGCTGACGGAGAGGTTCAAGGATATCTTGTCAAAGAAGGAGGCAAGTTTGAAGCTCTCGGACCTCAAGGAGGAGAAAAGGGCGGAGAGGTTCAAATTATTGACGGAGGTAACGGCCAATAAGACCAAGCTCAAAGAGAGGAGGACCATGATCAAAGAGAGGAAGGGTGTGGTCGAGAAAAAGAAGTTGAAGATCGCCGCCAATGCGGAGGACACCAAGATATTGACCTTGAATTTAGACTCTTTGGATGCCGACGCAAGAATGATCGTGCAATCTGTCTGCTACCAGATGCTCTTTTGATGCAACGGGCATGCGATCTGACGCACCATGTGAATCGGACTAAATTTGAATTTTAAATTGCCATTTGCTGGTTAACATATACTCCCTCCGTCCGGAAATACCTGTCATCAAAATGAATAAAAGGGGATGTATCTAGATGTATATTAGTTCTAGATATATCTCTTTTTATCCATTTTGATGATAAGTATTTTCGGACGGAGTGAGTATAAAATAGTGTTAGATTTCAGCCTCCCGTATCCATGTCCGCGGACTGGTTCTTGTCCGCCGACGGATGCGGGAGAAATTTTTTGGGTCATCACTGAAGGGAAATTTGTGGGTTGCGATTGGAGATGATTTTACCAGCGTTGCATATCTATGGATGCCTTCTCTCCTTTGACTTCGTTCTGGCTTGCTGTTGCACTGCGACGACCGGACGGGGGTGAGGTTCCTTTCGTCCCGTTTACCTCTCGCTATGTCTCGTCTCATCTCAGGCGAAATATCAAAAAAGATGCTGCGCAGGTGCGTGTCATGCAATGCGATGACCAAAGCTTTGACGAGGGCGACGGAAAGTTTCTATTTCATCTGACTATCGTTAGCTGGGTCCCGTTTCACTTTGCCCTCGCGCATGCCCTCCGGCTTTACCTCGACTGGGCTAACGCTGCCGGAAAGCAACAACCTATTTAAGCAGTCATTAACGCAAGCTTTTGTTTAACGCTGTGCAGTGGTCGGTCCCTGGCGCAGGTTCTCGCTCGGCTGTGATTTTTTTTACAGTGCGGCACGGTAACCATGGGACGGACCGATACTTTTTTCATTGTACTCTGTTCCCAGACTCTCGGTAGCAGGAGTAGTGCTCTAGCCAGTGATCATCATTCAGGCAGGCTAGGTAATGATAAGTTGCGACCGAGATGAACTCTCCTTGAGTTTCTTCAGTCCCATTTCCTGACGGCAAGCTTGCGAGTGCAGTGACGATGAACTCTGCCCCCGTTCAGTGCAGTGATGCGACACTGAACTTGAATAGCTGACAATCGATCCAACACTGCCGTGCCTGCAGTGTATGCAGACATCGTACTCACCGCAATCTTGGAGTAGTTATCGCCGCGGCAGGCATGCCAAGCGACCGAAGACTAGCCACAGTGGTAGTAACTTCAGTAGTAACATCGAGTCCAACTCAGCAAATTTGCTTATGTGGCAGTGAGTTAATGAGGAGAGATATAGTACTACAGTGGCAGTGAGTTATGATGTGGCAGTGTTGGTAGTAACTTAGCTAGTTACTGTAACATCACATGTCCCAATGCAATATGAGTTTATAACCTAATAAATGAAGCTTTGCATGTTACCACACTTATGTTACTACCCACTATTGAGGTAGTAACATGGTCTAGGGATAAGTGTATGTTAGAGGGTGCTTGGATACGTTTTAGTCCCATGACTAAAAGTAGTGGGACTAAAACTTGCTAGCCTCACCCATGCTTGGATCCAAATACTAAAGAGACTAAAATGAAGTTATTGAGCATTTATTATCCTCCAAACCATCCAATCCAGAACTCGCATGTGCTAAAGGAGAAGAATTAAATGAGGAGAGAGAGGGCTAATACATATTTTAGTAGGTTTCATGTGACTAAAAAGTTTTAGCCTCAAGACTAGTTTTAGCCTCTCTTTAGTCAGGGGTGCTTGGAACTTTAGCCTCAGACTAAAAATAGTCTCTTGGATCCAAACAGACCCTTACTAGTGTATGTTACTCTCCATTGTGGCTAGTCGAAACGCCAGGGACATCGAGCTACTTGCCGTTCGGTATCACCGGTGCACCTTCGGTTCCTGGCAGCGGCCGGAGGACACGGTGGCTGGCTGCAACCTGTTGGCCCTGCACTGCGCCGGAGGTTCCTCGTTTTAGTTTACCCACAACTACTCCTAGTTTTTTGAGATCCAGAGGTGCATGCATGAATGAACACTCGCCTGGGGGCCTAAAGAATTGAAGTTTATTAGTACTCCATGGAAGTGTGAGACCGGAGAATCTAGTTTTGCCCGATTCAAGATATTGCACTCAGCTCCCGCGGTTCCGTTGCATTCCTGCATCTCTCGTGCGTGGTGGTACAATGCATACATTGGCATCATTGGCATGAGAAGCATCATTGTGACCAAATCAGTGACCAAATCCATG
This sequence comes from Triticum timopheevii, assembly GCA_963921465.1. Lineage (NCBI taxonomy): Eukaryota > Viridiplantae > Streptophyta > Magnoliopsida > Poales > Poaceae > Triticum > Triticum timopheevii. The sequence continues at coordinate 477,332,346 of OY997262.1, forward strand.
CATGCATGCATGCTTCTCATTGTTCTTTTCTTATTCGGACGCGACCGCTCTAAATTTGGTTTGGCATGCGGTTTGCGTGATGGGTATGCATGCTAGCTATTTTAGTCAACTAAAAAAAACTAGAATTGGCATGGTGGAGGTCATCCCCATGGCCATCATTGGCATGCCCGCGCGATGCGCCCTCAAGGCCATCGCGAGCACCTGTGAATCCGGAAGGACCATTCTCCGTATGTGCCATCAAACCTTCCGTGGATGACTCGATGCTCTCGTGATCGGACTCGTCCTTGGAACTCTCATAGAGAGAAGCCAACAAATCTGGAGTGGGCTCGTCGGATTTGAGCACCGCCACCTGCTCGGCCGCGGCTTGAAGAGCCACAATATGCTTGACCCAACGCTGGAGCCGCGATCAACCGGAATGCTTGCGACGGCGTCCAGCGTGGAGAAGGGGCGCCTCTCGATACTGGACCAATACAGGCGTTACTGATAAATGCCGCAATAACTACACTTGGAACCTGGCGTTATGCTCCTTGACCGTTGTGCATGGCCTTTTCATCTTCTGCTGTCCGAATGCTGGTGATCGTGGCCGATTGGTGGTGAAGCATCCGAGTGAGCCGTCTCCATCCGAGTGGATGAGTTATACCCGATTGGATATTCAGAGGTGGGCATCCAAATGCACATATGGTCCAAGAACCTTACAATGATCGTGTTGGGCCCTAAGTGGGCCTAGAAAGTCAGGTGCTTGACCCTACCCTTAGTAGGTGAGCCCATCAGATACCATGTTGGGCTAGTGTGAATCATGGTAGGAGTCCGCCCGACTGATGACACAATCATCCCTCCTCTCAGTTCGACAACAACGTACAACACTTGCCTGAAGTACCTGGAGATGGTCTTCATTGATCTCCTGAAGGTGTTGTGCATAACCCTAAACCTCTAGTTATGACTAACAACATGAAGGAACATGACTATTTACTCTTTCACACTGGTGTGGATGCTATCTTCTAGCAGCCCCTTGTTCCTAAAGGTAAGCACAGGCCTGGCAAATGGCGTTCTTTCCACTCAAAGCATCCAAAGAGCCCGTCAGACAATAACGACCTCGGATGTGGGCTACTTGCTCTTTGCAGTTGTAGATGTACTTCAGATTTGTCATCCTCTCCTGATCTCGGATAAACATTGGACCATAACGGATGACAGGCCTCTCACCACGATGAACAACTCTTTTGTGCATCAACATGAGCCAATCAGTGCTACAGCTTGAACTATGAGCTTCATCTGTGCGTCCATAACCTAGTCCACATTGAGGGTGTGTTGAGCAATGGGGAAATCAATCCTACACCTTGCCTAATGGCCTAACAAGTGACCTAACATACGAGGGAGGGGGTGTTGCTTACCGGCTTCGGAGACGACGACGAGGAAGGGTGGACCATGGCTGGGTCGAGGACGATGAGACGGTGGCCAAGAGGAAGGAAAGCAGCCACCGCCGTCGCTGCCGCTGGTGCTAAGAACAGAGGAAGTCCTTCTCCTAGAGCTAGTGGTGACCAAGTAAATGGGGTGGGGGGGTTGGCGCCATCGCGCCGCGCCTGATTTCCATCTCCCGCCATCCTCAGTCGATTTTGCCTAGCTCCCTCGCATGCGAGTTGCATCCCTTTTGCGCCCCACTCGTCTTCGTCGCTGGAAACTGCCGATTTGAGGGTTTGCGGCGAGTCAGGCTCTGAGCTGCTTTAAGGTTCGTGCCGATGCGAGCCATCCCACCCCGTATGCAACCAAATGCGTTTTTCTTGGTCAACTCGGCTTGGTTCGGGTGTATGCGGCTACCAAACACGGCCTTGGTATCTAGCTATGTAGAGATAAGACGTTTGCTCAGTGCATTTATATCACCTGAATATATCGACTGACTGAAAATGTTCATTGTTAAAATTAAAACTTCCATTGTTCTACAACACTTATTCCGACGATGCATCATCCTCAGGCACCACGTGCCCCACCATTTCTTTCGGCTGCCCGGCCGCTGCTACAGCCTTTGCTTTATGCATGTAATTCCCACTCGTCCCGTTTACCTCTCTCTACCATCTCGTCTCTCGGCCCTGGGTTCTCAGCCAAAAAGGGAATGTTGGGTAGACGCGCGCCATGCCATCCCATGCAATGCAACGACCAAAGTTTTGACAACGATGAACGATGGAAAGCTTGTGCTTCGTCTGACCATTGCTTGCTGGGTCGGCTCCGTTGCACTTTGCCCTCGCATCACATCGCACTCACGCATGCGTTCCTTCTTTATCTCGGTTGGCTAAGTGGATGAGATCCACCGGGATCTGAGCCAAACACACCTCCACCGCGCCCTGGATCCCTCCGTCCCATTTGTCCTCGTCCCGGTTGACTTTTCGCGTGGGTAATTTTCACTAAGTCCCCGGATCTGCTGGTATTTTCATGCCCTGTTCATCATGCCATAACTCCATGCATACTGCTCCGTTTCGTACGTATGATATATCAAATTGTTTGTTGTGAGATGCTCTTCATTTCATTCCATTGTGCCATACTTGTTTGAGTCCATCTTGATGCCCGAATCATCGTTGCAAGAGTGCTATATGATGTTAACCTGCTGAAATTGTTATAACTTGCCGTTTTGTCTTTTTCATTGCATTTTGTGTGTGCATCCTATGAACTGATGTCTACATGAGTTTTGAGCTATGCCATGCCATCTTCACTGTGGTGCAATCCATGTATTTTTTTGTGTCTTGTAGTGAGTGCATCGAGCTTGTTAAGTAGGGTACTTGTTGTAACTATTTTGCTAGGCTGAATCTGTTATTTCTTGATGCTATGTAAACCTGCTTCTACAGGTCATTATATGCATAATCTGGAGATGTTCACTAAGGATGTTTTGTTATACATGTCATGCCCTATCCATTCATGCACCTGGTTGCATTTATAGCCTATTGTAGCTTGTTGTTATCTTGCTCTCAACTTGCTAAATAATGTTGCTGTCAGCCTGTTAACATTAAGTTCAATGTTGCAATGATTGTTGTTAGTGATCCATGCACCCTATGAACTTGCTCTTGCCATTCTTAGCTTCATAAACATGTATTCTTACTGTTGGTTGCCTTGCCATGCCATGTATTGCTCTGTGGTGAGTGGTACAAGCTCACCAACATGCCTACTTATTGCTGTTTCTGCCATGTATGAATCTGTCATATAACTTGCCATGTTTACATGGGTGCCATCATATTTTCCGTGCCTTTTTGGCTCATGGTCAGTAAAGGACTTTTGTTCAATGCAATCAGTAGATTTATTCCATGCCTTTTTTTGCCATGATATGTTCCTGTAGCATGTTGGTTGATAGCTCTAAATATTGCAACCTGATGTTATTTTCTGATAAGTCTGAAACTGTTATTATTTGCAACCTTGCCATGTCCTTTTAAGCATGTTCTAGTAGTTTCTGGAGATAGCTCAGTGTTCATGTTTTGTCATGCTTTACCTGTACTTCATGCCCATGCCTTTTGTTCTTACGTTCGGATGCTGTAGCATATTGTTTTGATGCTTGTAATATGCATAGTTGCTGTTTTGGACAGCTTGTCCTTTTAAACTTGTAGAGAGTGTATGTGTTGAACCGTTGCTCCGTTTTGAGTGTGCTCTATATGAAACTTGCTTGATTTTGCATTTAGCTTCATATTATCATGTTGCATCCTTGTTTTGAGGTGTTTGCTTGATGTTTGAATGCCTTTTCGCATTAATGCCATGTTTAACTTGTTTTGCTCATATCTTCTTGGCCGTAGCTCCGAACTAGATGAACTTTATATGTAACTTGACTAGAATCTCGTGTAGATCATCTTGGTGCATCTTACCTTGATGTTTAACAACTTGAACATAAGGTTTATTCAGATCTGGACCAACTTTGAAATGTACATATGAGGACTTGCCGGAATTGTTATATGTTGTTTCCGGCCTCATTTAAACTGGCCTTGATGTGTTGCTCTTGTTTGCGTCATCTCTTGCCATGAGTAGCTTCATGTAGCCTTGTCATGCATCATGCTTGTTGTGCATCATGTCTTGTCTATGTGTGGTGTGTTTACCATGTTGTGTGCTTCTTCTCGATAGTTCCTGTTTCGTTGCAATCGTGAGGATTCGTTCGTCTATGCTCGGTTCGTCTTCGTGGCTTCATCTTCTTCATGGACTCGTTCTTCTTCCTAGCGGGATTTCAGGCAAGATGACCGCTATCCTTGATCTCACTACTATCATTGCTATGCTAGTTGCTTCGTTCTATCGCTTTGCCGCGCTACCTATCTCTTGTTGCTCAAGCCTCACCAATTGCCATGTCAGCCTCTAACCTTTTTCATCCTTCCTAGCAAACCGTTGCTTGGCTATGTTACCGCTTTTGCTCACCCCCTCTTATAGCGTTGTTAGTTGCAGGTGAAGTTGAAGATTGCTCCATGGTGGACATGGTTATGTTGGGATATCACAGTATCTCTTATTTAATAAATGCATCTATATACTTGGTAAAGGGTGGAAGACTCGACCTTATGCCTGGTGTTTTGTTCCACTCTTGCCGCCCTAGTTTCCGTCATACCGGTGTTATGTTCCCGGATTTTGTGTTCCTTACGCGGTTGGGTGATTTATGGGACCCCCTTGACAGTTCGCTTTGAATAAAACTCCTCCAGCAAGGCCCAACCTTGGTTTTACCATTTGCCTCACCTAGCCCTTTTTCCCTTGGGTTTCCGGAGCCCGAGGGTCATCTTTATTTTAGCCCCCCCGGGCCAGTGCTCCTTCGAGTGTTGGTCCGAACCGAGCAGCCTGCGGCGCCACCTCGGGGAAACTTGAGGGTTGGTTTTACTCGTAGCTTGACTTATCCGGTGTGCCCTAAGAACGAGATATGTGCAGCTCCTATCGGGATTTGTCGGCACATCGGGCGGCTTTGCTGGTCTTGTTTTACCATTGTCGAAATGTCTTGTAAACCGGGATTCCGAGACTGATCGGGTCATCCTGGGAGAAGGAATATCCTTCGTTGATCGCGAGAGCTTATCATGGGCTAAGTTGGGACACCCCTGCAGGGTATTATCTTTCGAAAGCCATGCCCGCGGTTATGTGGCAGATGGGAATTTGTTAATGTCCGGTTGTAGATAACTTGACACCAGATCCGAATTAAAATGCATCAACCGCGTGTATAGCCGTGATGGTCTCTTTTCAGCGGAGTCCGGGAAGTGAACACGGTTTCTGTGTTATGATTGACGTAAGTAGGAGTTCAGGATCACCTCTTGATCATTGCTAGCTTCACGACCATTCCATTGTTTCTCTTCTCACTCTCATTTACGTATGTTAGCCACCATACTTGCTTAGCCACAGCTGCAACCTCACCACTTTACCCTTTCCTTACCCATTAAGCTTTGCTAGTCTTGATACCCATGGTAATGGGATTGCTAAGTCCTCGTGGCTCACAGATTACTACAACAACAGTTGCAGGTGCAGGTTATGCGATGATCATGACGCGAGAGCGATGTTTGCTTGTCTTGGAGTTCTTCGTCTGCTTCGGCTTCGATCAGGGGATAGGTTCCAGGTCGGCAGCCTGGGCTAGCAGGGTGGATGTCTTTTGAGTTTCTGTTTGTGTTTCATCCGTAGTCGGATGGTGCTCTTATGTAAGATGATGTTGTATTCATGTGGCATTGTATGACTCTTGTATGTATCCCTATCTATTATGTAATGTTGATGTAATGATATCCACCTTGCAAAAGCGTTTCAATATGCGGTTCTATCCTTGGTGGGACCTTCGAGTCTCTTTAGGATAGTATCACATATTGGGCATGACAAGTTGAAATGCTGGTCACAATATAGAGGTCTGCCAAAAAGCCACGACATAATTAAGCAAATCGTTAACAAAAGACACTGGTCACTGGGCCCGCATACAAGTGTCCGTCCTGTCACGGCTCTAATTTTTCTTTTTCTTTTGCGAAAACTATCATGGCTCTAAATTGTGGCTGCAATTCTTTTTACAGCATAATGCGCAGTGAATTGTGGAATAGACCAATGCTTCTGTGCATTCTACTCTGCTCCCAGACTCCCAGTAGCAGCAGCTGTACTCCAGTGATCATCATTCAGGCAGGCTAGGTAATAATAATCTGCGGCACTGAACTTGAAGGGTGTTGCCCTGCCGGGTATCGAGCCATGGATATCGAGCCATTTGGCGTTCGGACTCACTGGTGGTGCGCCTTTGATCCTTGGCAGCGGCCGGGGGACACGGTGGCTGGCTGCAACCCATTGGCCCCTGCACTTCGTCGGAGGCTCAACTAGTTTTTTTTTGGATCCAAAGGTGCATGTATGAATGAACACTCGCATGGGGCCTTGTCTGAATGGAATTTTATTACTCCCGCTGTCCCATAATATAAGAACATTTTTGACACTTGTGTAGTGTTAAAAACGTTCTTATATTTTGAGACAAAGGGAGTACATGCCTCCACGTCCGGGGATGACAGACCGGAGGATCCAGTTTCGCCCGATCCAAGAGATTTCATTCACCTCCCGGCTCCCGCTGTTCCGCTGCATGAATGAATCACATGCGTGGTAGTAGAAAGTTAGGTCATCTATTTTGAAACGGAGGGAGTAGTAGTAGTACATGCATCGGCCCGACACTTCACAATTATCACAAATATATTCAGCAATCAGATCCATGCATGCATGCTTCTCATTGATCTTTTCTTATTCAGGGCGTCAGCGTTCTAAATTTGGTCTCTCCGAAGAAAAAAAACATTCTAAATTTGGTCTTCCGGGCAGTCCGCTAGAACATATTTTAGCCCATTTGCATAGTAAAACAAGAATTGCTAGGTGCACATAGAGAGGGAAAATGGAATTGCTAGATGTAGACAGAAAAAGATGATTCTTTGAATGAAAAGCTATTTTGTATGCACTAAGTTGTGCCATTGAGTATGAACAAACAATAAGGGGGTGTTTGGTTAGCTGCGTAGCACCTGGCTCGCACCTGGCATGCAAATTTCATTGTGTTTGGTAGCTTGGATGGCCTGCTAAGCCCGGCCAGGCCGATGCAAAAGCAGCCTTCTCAGCCAAGCTGAGAGGAACACAAGAATCGGGCGTTTCCCGGAACCAGGCCCGCGCTTGCACCCACGCCTTCGACTTAAACGAAACGGTATATGAGATCGCTCCTGATGTTTTATGAAATTACGTTGAAATTGCCACCGCAACCTTCCCTGTCTCTCTTTCCTCTTTCTCTCTCTCACCACCCATCAGATTTCAGATCAGATCGAGCACACCAGCCCGCCACCGCCGCCGGCCGAGCTCGCTCTTGCGCCGTCGGTCCGAGCTCCCTCGTTCACAGCTGGTCGAAACTCCCTCGTGGTGCACGGCTGCCCAACAGGGGAAGCTTTGAGACGGCACGGACACCGGGGGAAGAAGCGTCGAGGCGCACGGCCGCCGGGCTTGGGAGGCGTCGAGGCGCACGGGAGGGACGTGTCGAGGCATGCAGCCTGTTATAAGGGAAGGCGTCGACACGCGCGACCGTCGGGCACGGGAGGCCGACGAACTTCCATACATGAGAACACCACCACAATGCTCGGCCTCGTCAATGGCCTCACGGCCACCACCACCTGAACACCGCCACGCTGCCTTGCCTCGCATGTTCACCTTCCATCCTCTATTCTCCACCAATACAGCTATAGGACGGTGAGGCACGACTGCTGCTGCTTCCTCGCCGGAGCCTGGCATGGTATATGCACGGCAGCTCACGGATTTCTAGTACAACCTACCAAACACAATCTCAGGTCAACCTGTCCCATGGCTTATGGTCAACCAAACACACGTCTTAGTCCCCCAGGCTAGACCCAGCTAGCATAGCAGATACGATGCAGCCTGACTTGACCCAAGTAACCAAACACGCCCATCCCCAACTCCTAGTCCACCTCATCGGTGGCGTAGAGGACTAAGAGAAGGGCGGGGGTATCGTTTGGTCACCGCGCTTCCGGAGTGGTGGATTAGTTGTGCCTTCAATGTTACACAGGTGGTCCTCGAAGGTGTCTTCCGGCAGAGTGGATGACACCACTCTGCTTTTGCCCTCTAACTCGGCGACACATCGTCATGGAGCTTGTGAGGTTATGTTGGAAAATTGAGCTGTGACGCTAGGTACCAACAAGGTGTGCTTCAATATTCTTTCCTTGATCTCTCTCTCTCTCTCTCTCTCTCTCTCTCTCTCTCTCTCTCCATCCAGCAGCAGGCCCCACTATTGAACTTCACATGCATGCATGACAGTAATGTGGCCGAACCACACTCTCTTCTTCCATACAATAAATTAAACCATTTTTCCGCCTTGCCTAATTTAAAACATCCATATCTCTTATACCATGAATTCATTTTTGAAACTTTTAAACAATAGATTCAACTATTCCAATTGACATTTTTCAAAAAACATATTTCACTCTTTTGAAATAAGATATTAAACATTTCCAAATAATCAGTTTCACAATGATACATTACAATTTTACTTTCTGTAGTAACTCTTTCAAAATACAGAACCTACATTTCACTTCTCGCTGGCTTGTTTCACAAAAATCACATCTATTTCACTTTCTGTAGTTAATCTTCCACAATTCAGAACCTACGTTCCACATTCTACTGGTTTGTTTCACAAAAATCACTCTATTTCAATTGCATATTATTAAAATAACCTTTTCACTATTTTGAAATAGACGGTTAAATATTTCAAAATAACCAGTTTCACAATGATACATTAGAATCTCACTTTCAGTAGTCACTCTTTCACATTTGTGAAAATCCATATTCTGTAATTTCACTAGTTTGAAATCTTTTCAATAACAAGGTTTCAATCAGTTTCACAAGTTGATGTTTCAGTTTTTTTCAGTTTCAGAAACTATATCACTTCCCACTAGTTTGTTTCACAAAAATCACATCTATTTCAATTGTGCATTTTTGAAAGAACATATTTCACTCTGTTGAAATAAACTGTTACACATTTCCTAAAAATTGCAAGTTAACATTTCAGTTTCATATTGTTTCTCACTTTCAGAACTTAACTTCACTGTCCACAGGCTTGTTTCACAAAAATCACATCAATTTAAATTGCACATTTTTGAAAGAACATATTTCACCCCTTTTCAATAAATTATTACACATTTCCAAATAACCAGTTTCATAAGTTATCATTTCAGTTTCATATTTGGGTTAATATTGGTTCTAGTGAAATAGGTTGGTTTCATATATTTCTATTGAAGGTTTTGGTTCACATTTTTCAAGTGAAATAGGTTTGTCCCAGATAGGAAATGTGAAATATTGAAATTTAAATGTTTTTGAAAATGTATCCAAGATCAGTATAGTTCCAAAGGTCTTGGCGCTAGGAGTTCAAATATATAAATTATTTCAACAAAATGAACTGACAATTTAAAATATACCAATGTTTTAAATTGGCTAAGACGGAATAAAGTTCATGAATTTGTTTGCATGGGAGAGATAAGAGATGGATGCATGCATATCGTTGCTTGACAAAAAGGTAGTACTCCTATCCCGTTGGACTGATAAAAACTAGTACTCTTGATGCTTGAATGGGATCCATTAGATGTATTTGGTCAAATATAAATTTGTATAGCATAAAATGAGGATAAAAAGGTGGCGGCCGCACGGATCTTGGTGCACAAGCGAACGGAAAATGCCTTACCGGCATGTAGCGGTAACACTCAAAATGAGTCGTTTGCTCTTTCATTGAGTATGGATAATCAATAAAGGAATGTGGTATCCAACTTCAGTCCACCTAGATGGCGGCGTAGAGGACTAAGAGGAGGGTGGGGGTATCATCTGGTAATTGCTCTTACGGAATGGTGGATTTAGTTGTGCCTTGGTGTTACATAGGTGGTCAACAAAGGTGTCCTCTGGTGGATTGGACGACACCATTTAATGTCGTTGCCCTCTATCCCATTCTCTCCCTGCGACACATCATCAAGGAGCTTGTGAGGTTAGGTCTCCATGGATATGCCCGGAATGATTTGGGATTGTGGTCAAGCCCTCTTTGTCGCCATTTTCTCCGGACTACATTTTGTTTCCCGGATCGCTAGTGCTAAGCGTCTTCTACTCCTATTGCTGATGTCCCAGTTCTTGCATTAACAATGGTTCTCTACCTCTCATGGTATTTTGGAGGTCTAGAGGCAACATCGACCTTCACTCACAATGCTAGTGTGGAAGAAAGATGGCATCGATTTCCCAAGGACATATACTATTTAGTTTTCAATTTCTATAGAACTTTTCGCATAAAAAACCCCGGGCAGATATGGAAATATACTGCCGCTATTTCGTATAAATATTTCGGTGGGTCACCCACATGCACTTTGCATTCCTTTTGCATGTGTTGTATTCGTGCACTACACCACAACACTCAAAGCAATGTCAAACAATCTGTCAGCATAGGTTACCTAAGGCGACACATTTAGTCACTCTGTGTGTTCGGTTTATTCGGTTTATATGGTTTTTTAGTTTGTACAGTATTAATACTTCGGTAAATACGGTACGAAATTAAAATATGGTTTGGTTTTGGTATATACCAAATTATTTCGGTATGGTTTCGGTATATACCATAATAACCAAAGTTGACGCGAATTTGAAAATGACGTTATAATAATTTTGTAAATTTATGACCCAAAACACATACTATTTTACACAAATACTATATAACTATATATGTAAGTATATATCCATGCATTGATTCATCTATTGATGGTTATGGACGTGCTTAGCATTTTAAAAAGAGAAAAATGACTATTCTATTGATGGTTATGGACGTGCTTAGCATTTTAAAAAGAGAAAAAATGACTATGTTACAAGGAAAATTTATGTTCTTAGTAGGGAATTTGACTCATGTATAAAAAAAAGACAACTTGTATGGTTGTTCATCTCAAGAAATATAAATTTATTTTTTACTTTGGTTTATTCGGTTAACCGTTTGGTTTTTTGGTATATACCATAAAAACCAAAGTTCAAATCGCTATGAAAAGTTCATACCATACCGAAACCAAAAACCATAAAAACCGTAAAATTTGTTCGGTTCGGTTAATTTTCAGTATGGTTTTTCGGTTCGGTTTTCATATGCACAGAGTGAACATTTAGTGTCGGGAAAGACCTTTCCTGATAGAAAGGAGCTGTCGCCTATAGTCCTGCCGGGAAAGGTCCCCGACAGATAAATCTCTATCGATAGACAGTATAACACCGTTGGTGAGATCTACGCCGACAAACATTTGTACACCGATAGCTCATGCGACAATGTGCTATGCCGACGCATTATGCGTCATCTAATACTTATGCCGATAGACTTGCTATCAGGAAATACTTTTCAGTATAATTGCAAATGTACCATCTATTAACATGAAATCATTCATAATAATCATTTCATGTTCAGTACCCAATACATATACAACCATTTGCAGTCTTCTATCCATCACAAGATACTATTGATCAATGCATTCATTCCATGTTCAGTACCCAGTACATATACAAACATTTGCACTCTTTCATTTAACATATATAGACGACATGTTTGTTTTCTTCACTCAAGTTAGCTACAACAAATAAGAAACTATAGATGTCAACATTCAAGTCATGGCCTCTTACAAAATATGATGGCCAAGTTCCTAAGAGACCAATTGTTCGATCACTACCACAATACATTATGCAAGAGACCAAGTCTTCGATCCCTAGGCTGAGATCAACTTCCATATGAACAAAATGTGTCAACCATGTTATGGACACAAGCGGTCATCGGAACATCTTGGATCAACTTGTGGACTTGCTACTTTCTTCCATTTGTCCCTGCAAAAGAACTCATATGTTTGAGCAATCTTAGAAAATGAGAATTTGAGAGTGGCCATGGTCCCAAAGATGTAAAAAGCAGATGTACCGCAAACAAGTTACAAAAGACCTTATTAGAACAAATATCGACCGGAGTTAGGCTAGCACCTAGTATATCATATGACTTGCTATAAAAAATTATGCACTCATTGACAACGCAACCAAATTTGTTCTAAGGCATCAGAAATAATGTTCTTATTCTAGTTTTGGATATTTGCATTCGAAGTTCCTCGACCGGCAAATAATCAGATATGCACTTGTAAATATACATGTACTAGCAATCATATATGTAGTAGCAGGAAGTGCACATGCACATGCATGTCGTTTTCCTCGTTAACAGATGCACTCTAGTTAGGCATCTAGCAGCTATATCGAGTAATACATATATTACTAGATGTCTACTATGAGTAATTGCTGGGACAATCTGCATAGAACTTCCAACAAAAATCATGCCTACCATTTACTACATGCTCTCAGTTTGTCCATAGTCCACTTAAGACAACATGGCCTAAATTCATCTATAGGAGAAGTTTAAAGCATATGCATATTTAAAACTTGGGCGCAATCAGCTACTGCAGTACTGCTACAAAACTTCGTACTGGAAATTGGAAATGTACTCATGACACAATCAAGGAAATACCTTTTGGTGATCGAGTCACCATATATAGTGTGCTATTACTATTGTAAGTAGGACATTACTCTGCAGCCAACAGTGTCTTTGTGTTCTATAACTAATGCACGGCTTTTTTATTTTCATGATTTGTTTCTGGCTTGCTGCTCCACTGGGGCAACCGGACGAGGGTGAGGCCCCTTTTTCATGTTGTTTAACTCTCGCTATTGTCTCGTCTCTTCCACCAAAAATATGTTGTGTAGTTGTGTGTCATGCAATGAGAGGACCAACTATTTGACGAGGAAGGCAAACAAATTATGTTTCATCGCACTCCCACAGGCCCTCCTGCTTACGTGGACATGCATGATTCTGCCGAAAATCTACAACATAATAAGTAAGGAAAGGTCATTAACAAAACCTTCAGTTTACACTGCTTAGTAGTCCGGTCTGGTGATAGCTGGATGGCCTAATTTTTGTGGTCTATTTGAGCTACTTTATGAGGAAATATATGAGAAATCAACTTTATCAAAGTTTTCTTTGGTCACAGTGTCTTGGTCATCTTGCCTAACATTATTATCCGGATGGAGTATAATTGTTTATACTAGTTTTTTATACTTTATGACTAGTTTTTATAAAAAAGAGATTTGTTAATGTACATTGTGTGATACTTAGCAAATTAACACTACAAGAGTGTTGTCAAAATATTATGTTATGTTGGTTTCATCACAATTCAAACTTCAATCATTTCAAATGTGCTTATGGTAAAGTGAAATCAATTTATGTCGATGTATAGTTTATTTTGAGAAATTTCTCCTTCATGAAAGCATTAGGTTGATTGAATCCTTTTGGTTCAATTATTTTTGAAGATACAAAGAGACTATTATATTATATTGGTTGGGTGTTTGTCTCCATTTACTATTGTATACCTTACAGAGAGTTCAAGAGCGTACATATATTCAAAATATCTTGATATGAGTTTCAAGAGTTATGATTGTCTATCTTACGTGTATGCAAATAGAAAGTCCTAGACTTCTAGAAGCAATAGTACATTTACATGTGGTTTGGATTGCTTGTTATGTGGTCGTATTTCGCATAGTACAAGAGGACACCCCGCTCATTGCGGCAGATATTTACAGAAACTAAAAGCTTCAAGCCACATGAATAAACAATTGCTTGACATGCATTCAATCCTTTGTCGTAGATGTTTAGAAACTTTAATGTACAAAGATGCAATGTTCTTTATCCCAGATGATGGAGTAAATTCTATTTGTTATTTTTCAGGTGGACCAAACAACCGTGATATTTTTAAATAGAAACTATCTACATTCATCATACCATGCATATCAACAGTCGAAAGGGACTTAGAAAACAAAAATCCCGTAGTAGTGCGAGCGAAATGAAAGGGTATGGACCGGAGGTGGCTTGCATGCATGCAATTAATTGCAAAGCTAATTGGCATGGTTTAAAAATTGTGGTCAGATGGCATAACTGCATATGCTCTAAAATAAGTTGAGGGTAGCTATTTAGATACAGAAGATAATGTGTGCTTCTGCTTTTGTGGTTTCCTGCATGATCTAACACCGCATAGATGTAGACATGTAGTACATGGAAGGCCTTTGCGTCTCCCTCTTCAGAAACCTTGCCACCACAACTTCACTCACTCCTCGTCGGCAAGGCACATGCCCATGCATCCTCTACCCACCGCTCTAGCATTGGGAGTGGGTGGAGACCTAACGTTTTAGTTAGATTTCCGACGATCAAGAATAATACTTCCCCGACTCCTAGTCCACCTTGTAGGCAGCAGTCTCATTGGGGGTGCAAAGGAGGACGGGGAATCAATTGATTGCTACTCTTCTAGAATAGTAGATCTGGTTGTGTTCGTGTTATGCAGGTATGTTCGAAGGAGTCTTCCGTGGAGTGGACAGTGCCATTTCATCTCCTGGTCACTTTGCTCTTTTCTTGACCAACGACCATTGGCCAACTTCGGCGCTGTCGGGGACCATGTATGGTTAGGTCTCCTTGGTTCTTTCCGATGATTTGGGGTGCTCGTCCATCCCTCTTCACCATCTTCATATTCGAGGCAACATCTTGCTTTCCAGATCGTTACCGCCAGTGTCTTCTGGCTTCGATTGATGATGTCCCAGATCTTGCATTAACAATGTTTCTATAGCTCCGATTGTATTTCGGAGGTCCAGAGGCGACATTGATCTTTACTCATGGCGCACTATCAACGAGTGCAGGAGTAGACATGTTCATGTGCAGCCCAACTCAATGAGCCCAACCCAAAAGCCCGACATCTGATCCAAGCTTGGCCTCGACTTTTCTATTAAAAGGCTAGAAAAGACATGAAATGACAAAAAAACTTTATTTTATCCAAAAATAGGTATAATATATTATTTATGTACCTTGAAAATGAATATTTTTATTGGAAAATGTTACTATTCATGTATTTTGGGTCGGGCTTGGGCTTGAGATTTTCACTTTGGTCTTTGGCAAGCCCGGCCCGGGGTATGAACATGTTTATGCACAATGTAGACAACGTCGATTTCTCAGTGACTTATGTGTACTTTGCAATTTCTATAGGATGGCAATGTACTCCCTCCCTTTCTTTTTAGTTTGCATATAAAATTTGGTATAAAAATTTGTAGGAAAAGATATTAACATCTAGGAGTACAATACTAAAGCTATATGATATAAAAATTAATTTCATGATGCATCCAATAATATTGATTTCATATTGTGAATATTGATATGTTTTTTCTATAAACTTTTATACCAAACTTTTATACTGCGCTTGTAAATATTCCGGTTAGTCAAGCCAAACAACTCAAATAAATAAATATTATTCCGGTGTGTCAAACCACCGCGCGCCCAGCCATTGCTTTTTGCTTGCGCTGTATCCATGCATGCATATTCTCGAACCGAACGGGTGTGAGGTCCCTTTCGTCCCATTTACCTCTCTCTATGGTCTCATCTCTTAACTGGCAAAACACCAAAAAAGATGTTGCGTAGGTGTTGTGCCATGCAATGCGACGAGACGGCCAAAGCAAATCTTCTGTTTCATTTGCGTAGATGTTACTCGAACTTGAAGAGTGCATGCTGCCGGGATAATCGATCCAACACTGCCGTGTGCAGATGCAGACTATAGTTATCACCATCGCAGGCATGCAAAGCGACCGAAACTCCAGTGATCTGGACTCATTTGCCGTTTGGCCACTGGTAGAAAAAGAGGCTTCCATACGCCCCCATTAGTCCCCAAAATAACCGAACCGCGACCAAAGGGGTCTTTAGTCGCGGTTCGGGAGAAGACCCGCGACCAACTATCTGGGCCCAGCGCGCTCGGTCGACAGCTGGCGGACGGGAGGGGCTTTAGTCCCGGTTGGCCTAGCCAACCGGGACTAAAGGTACCCGAAGGCCTTTAGTCACGGTTGGCCAGGCCAACCGGGTCTAAAGGCCCATCCCTATATATAGGACTCAGCTCACTTCACTTCACTCAGCTCACTTCACAATTTTCAGAAGGTGGTGGTGGGTTTGCTTTTGGTTTCTCCTATGCACACAAGGTGTTTGATGAAATGCCTGAGAGCCTGAAACAAACATGATATGAAGTGTCCGAGCCACACTTGAGCTTTCTCATTTATTTTTCCTCCGCGATCGCGGTTAGCAACTTGAACCTTTCATGTGTCATTGATAAAATACGCATGTGTGTAGTTCATTGTTTAATTTGTATTATTTCTAGCTAGTTAGTTTAACAAATGCATCATGGTTAATTATATACTTTATATAATAATAATGCAGATGAATCGGCAATGGATGTACGGTCCCCGACTCTCCGGCGAGTTCACTACGGGTTTGAAAGATTTCCTCGTAGTGGCAAATGCGAACAAGCAGCAAGGTTTTATTATCTGTCCATGTGCTGTCTGTAAGAATCAGAAGGGTTACCCCTCCTCAAGAGACGTTCACATGCACCTGCTTCGGCATGGTTTCATGCCAAGCTATAATTGTTGGACCAAGCATGGAGAAAGAGGGGTTAGAATGGAAGAAGATCAAGAAGGGGATGATATCGATGACAACTATCATGATCATTTCGGTGATACTTTCATGGAGGATGATGCTGAAGGTGGGGAAGGGTTAGGTGAAGGTGAAGAAGAGGCACATGATGAGCCCGCTGATGATCTTGGTCGGACCATTGCTGATGCACGGAGACGCTGCGAAACTGACAAGGAGAGGGAGAATTTGGATCGCATGTTAGAGGATCACAAAAAGTCGTTGTATCCAGGATGCGATAATAGTTTGAAAAAGCTGGGCTGCACACTGGATTTGCTAAAATGGAAGGCACAGGAAGGTGTAGGTGACTCATCATTTGAAAATTTGCTGAAAATGTTGAAGAATATGTTCCCGAAGAATAACGAGTTGCCCGCCAGTACGTACGAAGCAAAGAAGGTTGTCTGCCCTCTAGGTTTAGAGGTTCTGAAGATACATGCATGCATTAATGACTGCATCCTCTACCGCGGTGAATACGAGAATTTGAATGAATGCCCTGTATGCACTGCATTGCGTTATAAGATCAGAGGCGATGACCCTGGTGACGATGTTGAGGGCGAGAAACCCAGGAAGAGGGTTCCCGCCAAGGTGATGTGGTATGCTTCTATAATACCACGGTTGAAACGTCTGTTCATGAACAAAAAGCATGCCAAGTCGTTGCGATGGCACAAAGAGGACCGTAAGTCCGACGGGGAGTTGAGACACACCGCTGATGGAACGCAATGGAGAAAGATCGACAGAGTTTTCAAAGATTTTGCAGCTGACGCAAGGAACATAAGATTTGGTCTAAATACTGATGGCATTAATCCTTTTGGCGAGCAGAGCTCCAGCCATAGCACCTGGCCCGTGACTCTATGCATCTACAACCTTCCTCCTTAGTTGTGCATGAAGCGGAAGTTCATTATGATGCCAATTCTCATCCAAGGCCCTAAGCAACCCGGCAACGACATCGATGTGTACCTAAGGCCATTAGTTGAAGAACTTTTACAGTTGTGGGCCAGACCTGGTGTACGTGTCTGGGATGAGCACAAAGAAGAGGAATTTGACCTACGAGCGTTGCTTTTTGTAACCATCAACGATTGGCCTGCTCTCAGTAACCTTTTGGGACAGACAAATAAGGGATACAATGCATGCACGCACTGCTTACATGAGACTGAAAGTGTACGTTTGGTTAATTGTAAGAAGAATGTGTACCTGGGTCATCGTCGATTTCTTCCCCGAAATCATAACGTAAGAAAGAAAGGCAAGCATTTCAACGGGAAGGCAGATCACCGGCCGAAGCCTGCGGAACGTACTGGTGCTGAGATATTTGATATGGTCAAGGATTTGAAAGTCATCTTTGGAAAGGGTCCTGGCGGACAATCAGTTCCGCGGGGAGTTGACGGGCACGCACCCATGTGGAAGAAGAAATCTATATTTTGGGAGCTAGAATATTGGAAAGTCCTAGATGTTCGCTCTGCAATCGACGTGATGCATGTTACGAAGAATATTTGCGTGAACCTGCTAAGCTTCTTGGGCGTGTATGGGAAGACAAATGATACAAAGGAAGCACGGCAGGACCAGCAACTTTTGAAAGACCCAGATGACCGGCATCCGGAATGGTTTCAAGGTCGTGCCAGCTACGCTTTTACCAAAGAAGAGAAGGTCATTTTTTTTGAATGCCTGAGCAGTATGAAGGTCCCGTCTGGCTTCTCGTCGAATATAAAGGGAATAATAAACATGTCGGAGAAAAAGTTCCAAAACCTGAAGTCTCACGACTGCCACGTGATTATGACGCAATTGCTTCCGATTGCTTTGAGGGGGCTCCTACCGGAAAATGTTCGAGTAGCCATTGTGAAGCTATGTGCAGTCCTCAATGCAATCTCTCAGAAGGTAATCAATCCAGAAGATCTACCACGGTTACAGAACGATGTGGTCCAATGCCTTGTCAGTTTCGAGTTGGTGTTCCCACCATCCTTCTTCGATATTATGACGCACCTCCTGGTCCACCTAGTCGAAGAGATTTCCATTCTCGGTCCTGTATTTCTACACAATATGTTCCCCTTTGAGAGGTTCATGGGAGTATTAAAGAAATATGTTCGTAACCGTGCTAGGCCAGAAGGAAGCATCGTCAAGGGCTATGGAAATGAGGAGGTAATTGAGTTCTGTATTGACTATGTTCCTGACCTTAAGCCGATTGGTATTCCTCAATCGCGGCACGAGGGGAGACTAAGTGGAAAAGGCAAGATCGGAAGGGAATCCACGATATGTATGGACGGTCATTCTATGACTGAAGCACACCACACAGTTCTGCAAAATTCCAGCTTGGTGGCTCCGTACTTCGAGCAACACAAGAATATTTTACGCTCGGACAACCCGGGGAAGCCTGAATCCTGGATTAGAAAGGCCCGCATGGAGACTTTCGGCAGTTGGTTGCGAAAACATTTAATGAATGACAATGATGTTGGAGATCAGCTGTACATGTTGGCCAAGAAACCATCTTCGACTATAACGACTTTCCAAGGGTACGAGATAAATGGGAATACATTTTACACCATCGCCCAAGATAAAAAGAGCACCAACCAAAACAGTGGTGTCCGCTTTGATGCAGCAACCGAGAATGGGCAAAAGGTCACATATTATGGTTACATAGAGGAGATATGGGAACTTGACTATGGACCCTCCTTTAAGGTCCCTTTGTTCCGGTGCAAATGGTTCAAGCTAACAGGAGGTGGGGTAAAGGTGGACGAGCAATACGGAATGACAATGGTGGATTTCAACAATCTTGGTTACCTTGACGAACCATTCGTCCTTGCCAAAGATGTCGCTCAAGTTTTTTATTTGAAGGACATGAGTAGCAAACCGAGGAAACGGAAAGATAAGAAAACGATCAGTACATCATGCGATGATCCAAAGCACCACATTGTTCTTTCAGGGAAAAGAAACATCGTGGGAGTGGAGGACAAGACAGACATGTCAGAAGATTATAATATGTTTGGTGAAATTCCGCCCTTCAAAGTGAACACTGACCCAAGCATTAAGTTAAATGATGAGGATGCTCCATGGATACGGCACAATCGTAAGCAAGCAGGGACACAAGGGAAGAATTGATGTGTAATAATTTATTGTACCAAACTTTGTATTTGGTCGATGAACTGAATGATGTATCAAACCTTTTGTCAAACCTTCAAGGGGTTTTAAAATGAATTAGTTTTATTTTTCTGATTTTTTTGATATATAATTGTTTTTTTAAGATTTTAAAATGAATTAGTTTTATTTTTCTGATTTTAAAAGGAAAAAGGAAGAAGAAGAAAGAAGGAAAAAGGAAGAAAAAAACAGAAGAAAAAAGGAAAAACAGAAGAAAAAAACAAACAGAAGAAAAACATAAGAAAAAACAGAAGAAAAAAGGAAAAAGGAAAAAAGGAAGAAAAAAGGAAAAAGAAAGAAAGGAAGAAAAAAAGAAGAAAAACAAAACAAAATAAATAAAGCAAAAAAGAAAAGAAAAAAGAAAAAATGCCACCTACTGGGCCACCACGGCCTGAATACGACTAGAAACCTATTAAAGGGCCAGGATTCAGGCCCGCAGAAGGCCCAGTAGGCCCACAGGCACATAGTGACAGAATAGGCCCGTAAGCCTGCAATTGAGAGGAGCTCGAAGTGGTGAGCGCAGCCGCGCTTATAAACCACTGTCGAAGCCTCTCGGCTAGCGAGGTGGGACTAAACATCCCACAGCACCGCGCCAGTTCTAGCACAGACCTTTAGTCCTGGTTGGGGAGGCGGACCGCGACTAAAGGGTACCCTTTAGTCACGGTTGTTGTCCCCAACCGCGACTAAAGGGTCTTTCTGCGCGGGAACGAAAGCGGCGCCAAAACCCTTTAGTCCCGGTTGGGGAGGCGGACCGCGACTAAAAGGTACCCTTTAGTCCCGGTTGGGGAGGCGGACCGCGACTAAAGGGTACCTTTAGTCGCGGTCCGCCTCCCCAACTGCGACTAAAGGTGCGTCTATAAATAGCATCTCCTCTCTCTCGACGCCGAAGCGCTGCCCCGACGCCAATCGACGCCAAAGCCCTGCCCCGACGCCGACGCCGAAGCCCTGCCCCGACGCCGACGCCGACGCCGAAGCCCTGCGCGCCGCCGCCCCCGTCCCCAGTGAGCGCCGCCTCCGCCCGTGCCCTGCCCTTGCCCGCCGCCCGTGCCTTGCGCCCTTGCCCGCCGCCAGCCGCCCGCCGCCCGCCGCCCGCCGCCCGACGCCCGCCGCCCGCTGGCCCTGCCTGCCGTCCTCCGCGCGTCGGCAGAAGAAGAAGAAGGAAGAAGAAAAAGGAAGAAGAAGAATAAAGAAAAAGGAAAAAGGAAGAAGAAGAAAGAAGGAAGAAGAAAACAAAAGAAAAACAGAAGAAAAACAAGAAAAAGGAAGAAAAAAGGAAAAAGGAAGAAAAAAAAGAAAAAGGAAGAAAACAACAGAAGAAAAAAGAAAGAAGAAAAAAAAGGAAGAAGAAAAAAAGAAAGAAGAAAGAAAGAAGAAAGAAAAAGGAAGAAGAAAAAACAAGAAAGAAAAAGGAAGAAGAAGAAAGAAAGAAGAAGAAAACAAAAGAAAAACAAGAAAAAGGAAGAAAAAAGGAAAAAGGAAGAAAAAAAAGAAAAAGGAAGAAAACAACAGAAGAAAAAAAGAAAGAAGAAAAAAAAGGAAGAAGAAAAAAAGAAAGAAGAAAGAAAGAAGAAAGAAAAAGGAAGAAGAAAAAACAAGAAAGAAAAAGGAAGAAGAAGAAGAAAGAAAGAAGAAGAAAGAAAGAAGAAGAAAAACAGAAGAAAAACAAGAAAAAGGGAGAAAAAAGGAAAAAGGAAGAAAAAAAAGAAAAAGGAAGAAAACAACAGAAGAAAAAAAGAAAGAAGAAAAAAAAAGGAAGAAGAAAAAAAGAAAGAAGAAAGAAAGAAGAAAGAAAAAGGAAGAAGAAAAAACAAGAAAGAAAAAGGAAGAAGAAGAAAGAAAGAAGAAAGAGGAAGAAGAAAAAAAATTTACTTAAAGAATCTTATTTTTTAATTCCTCCACCTCTATGTCCCCTTAATCTTATTTTTTAATTCCTTTATACTTAAAGTTTATCAACCAATGCGGAGTCGTTGTTAGAGACAACGTCCCGATCACCGTCCAGGAATGGAAGGAGCCAAAGAAGGCACGTCTTGGTTTCAGTTTTGTCGACAAGAGAACGAAAAAGTATTGCTGGAGAAAGCTTATGGAACATTTCATTCTACCTCCGGAATACAACAAAGTCGATGAATTCGGTAACGAGGTTCCGGGTGGACGTCAGAGGAGGAGGCTAGTTAAAGAGTTCTCTCTTCAGAAGATGGGCGAAGCATTCCGGAACTTCAAGAAAAATTTAACCCGTGACTATGTCAACAAGGGCAAGACTCCGGATTTCAATGGACAACATGAGAAACTGAAAGATGATTGGCCAGAACTTGTGAGGCAAAAGCAATCGGAGCATTTCAAGGAAATATCAAAAAAATAAGGATAATGCGAGTAAGAAAAAGTACCATCATATTATGGGGCCAGGAGGATACCTCCTTTCGGAGCCTAGGTGGCAGAAGATGGAGGAGGACCTGAGGGTGCGAGGAATCCCTCTAGGTACAGAGGGATGGGACCCAAGGGCCAAAAGCTGGTGGTACGGGCATGGGGGATCGCTAGACCCGGAGACAGGGGTGTGTGTTCACCAGCAGAGACAGTTTGCTCCCACCCAAGCCCTTATTGACGCAATGACCCAAGCTCAAGAGGGCTTGATCAAGTTCAACAGAGAGAAAGACGCACTGACAATAGCCCTCGGGAATGATGAACACGGAGGACGTGTACGAGGCAAAGGCAAAGTTCCGTGGAAAGTAGGGTTTTCCCAGGACAATGACCCGTACTGTTACAGAAGCCGTAAGAGAAAGACGGACCGGGATGCAGATCTTATGACGAAGTTAGCATCGGAACTCCGTGAGTTGAAGCAGACCGTGCATGAACTAGTGAGAGAAAAATCGGCTGTAGGGCCGCATGAAGATCATGAAGCGGATCGCGGAAGCCAGCAGCGGAGAAGCAGTGTGGCTTCCACGGATGCCCCGCCTGGTGCTAGTGCACCGATGATCGAGATTCATGCACCGGAGCCTCACTACCCCATGGATGATGTAAAGGAGATGAAAGAATGTGATCTGCATTATCCCATGGGAAACGTTTCCACGAAGGTAGCTAGCGGCAGTGCTTTACCCTGTACACCTGGAGCACTCCACCACAACAACCCCATTGCATATGGCTATGCTCGTGTCATGGTGGAAGACATAGTCCAAGGGTTTGAGGACCTGGAGATTGACAAACCTACACCCGAAGGGGAGAGAAGACTTGGAGATGTCAAGCGCCAGTTCATTCTATGGAAAAAGAAGTACATAGTGTTTCCAGGCGAGGCGCCAAGGCTAGCAAGTCCACCCCCCTCCGATGGTGGTGGTGGTGGTGGCGGTGGTGGCGGTGGTGGTGGTCGTGGTGGTTCACCTACACCTCCTTCACGCCATTCGACGCCGTCCCCCGATCCACAACCTCCGGCGGGTACGACGCCCCCCAATCCTCCTCCGGCGGGTACGACGCCCCCCCAATCCACCTCCGGCGAAGAAGCAGAAGCAGGCGGACAGCAAGGAAACCCGCTCCTGGACTATTAACCCGGACCCTTATGTACCTAAGACTACAAGGGTACCGGAGCCATCACTGAAGCCTCTCCTCCCAAGGCCTGGGGAACTTAGTGAAGCTGAAATCAAATTGGCCGCGTCTGCTGATTATGAGAAATGGAAGGCGGATATGAAGGCGAAAAAAGAGCCTGAGCCCAAGCAAGTATTCACTGAGAAGCAAAAGAAGTGGGCTAAGGATTTTTTTACGACACCGTCCCAAGCCGAGCTGAATATGCCTGACGACTATGGACATGAACTTCGTAGGCAAGCAAAAATATTGAAGGAGGAGAAAGAAGAAAGTAAAAAAAGCGGGAAACAAGTTGACCAGCTCGGGATGCAGAAGAAACAATCGATCCCCCCGCTCATAGTGAAAGCCGGTCCGGAAGAGGACCCCGAGATCATAGCAGCTGCGGCAGCAGTTGGATTGACTGTAGCGGGTGCCATGAAACAAGCGTCCGAGATGGGTTTGACTCTTCGTGCCTTCTTAGACCTTGAGGATGCGCCAGTATGTGAGATAGCATTACAATATGTGCGGAATGGGCCTCTCGTCGAGCCTGCGCAGGAAAAGAGTCTACCACCACAAATGCGAAATCTGCTACGTTGGTACAAGCAATTCATAACATGGGCCGACAAAGAATATGTTTATGCGGATGTTACAGATGAGCATCACACCAAACGGTACTCTGTAGAAGTTCATATGAGTGAATTGTTCCAGCTGTTCAATCTGCGCGACCTCGACAAATCTATGCTGAGTTGCTACGTTCTGTAAGTGATTTATTTCTACCTCATCTCGTTCTTCATTGCCTGCACTATATATATATATATTGTCCTAACTATATTGTTGCGTACGCTATTATGCAGATTGAAGATTTGGGAATGCAAAATAAGAAACATCCATGATGTTGGGTTCATTGACCCACATATCGTCAATGGACATGTGTTACAACATCATCCCGAAGACGTGGAGAAAGACCTGTACAAGTTTCTTAGAAAGCATCAACTCAAAAGTCATATTCTATTTCCTTACCATTTTGGGTGAGTGTTTCTCTCTTGTGCCCATTCTCTTTTGTTTACTCCATGCATGGTATGTCTAATCGATGAGTTATGCATGACTGTGCATGTAACGTGTCCGCAGGTTCCACTGGATTCTGCTAAATATTGAACTTCACACCTCCAGAGTTCTAATCATGGACTCTATGGATTCGGATCCAAAGCGTTGGGCCGACATGAGAAAAATGCTGCAAAAGTAATTATTTTCAATCATTTGAGCTCTATATCGATCGGTCTCTTTCGTTCATTTCCTAATATCAAGTAACTAATAACTCCCTTATTCATTTAATTTTCTTTGCCCTGCAGGGTTTGGAGACGGTTCTCAGAAGAAATTGTCGGTGAATTCAAACATGAACTAGATTTCAGAAGGTTAGTTAATGTGGATAAGCAGCCACCGGGGACCAATCTATGTGGATACTATGTTTGTGAGAACATCCGGAGACACACCACTGAGCGAAAGGCATCAGATAGCGTGCGGAACGCGACGGATAACTTGCGGAGGAGGCTTAGTCCAGAAGCTCGCTTCCGACCAATTCAAGAAGAATTAGCAGGATTTTTCATGAGGGAAGTCATCAATCCTAAAGGAGAACACTATACCGAGGACGAAGAAATTTATATGCATACCCGAGATTGAAATTTGTTCGAAGTTGTATATGGTCATCCATCCTAATTATGTATGGAAACTTGTTCGAAGTTGTATATGGTCACCCGAGATTGAATATATATTATATATTCCTCTTGAATTCTTCTTGTTTGAAATTTCATATGCATGTATATAGTAGCGTAGAATATGTGTACTGAAACTTCATCAAAAGTAAAATAAAACACAAAATAAAATATAAAACAAATAAAACACTACAAATTAAAAAGAAACCAGGTTTAGGGGGGCTGAAACCCTAAACCTGCGGAGGAGGCCTTTAGTCCCGGTTGGCCACGAGAACCGGGACTAAAGGTCCTCCGCCCCGACGGACCACGGGCGCCCACGTGGACGGGCCTTTAGTCGCGGTCCGTAAGGGCGCGACTGGGTCTTTATTCGCGCATATTTAGTCCCGGTTGCACAGCCGGGACTAAAGGATGTTGCGAACCAGGACTAAAGGGCTTTTTTCTACCAGTGGGCCTCACCGCTGTGCCTTTGATTCTTGGCAACGGCCGGGGGACACGGTTGACTTGTTGGTCCTGGTCTCCATCGGAGGCATCTCGTTTCACTTACAAGCACTTGTAAGTAGTACTAGTATTGGGGCATCCAGAGGTCCATGAATGAACACTCTCCTGGGGCCTTGATCCGAAAAGTTTTCTTGCTAAGAACTGAATTTTATACCGTGCTTCCACGGCCGGGAACGACCCAATTAGAGACCGGAGAATCTATAGTTTCCCCGAGCCAAGAGATTGTGCATAAATCTTGTACTAGTAGTGCTGGCACAATGTACATGCACCGGCCGGACACTTCACAATTACTCCATGCATGCATGCTTCAATGCACACTCAATGCGTGATGAGCATGCAAGCATGCCATCTATTTTATTTTGTCCGTTTGAATAAAAAAAAACTGCTGGGTTCACATCGAGAAAAATGGAATTGCTAAATGCACACTAAAATGGGGTAAAAAGAAAACAAGACTCAGCTTGAAAAGTCAATTTCCCAAATATTGTTGAGACTAAAATGTCCGCATGGTTCCCAATTCATCTACATTATAGGCTTCGCATCAGTATCAGTGAGAGCTTCAAACTAGACACATGTCTATGTTTCGATAAACTGGAGTAACACAAGCCTTCCCCTCCTTCCACCACCTTGTCGCCCCCAATTTTGTCGGACTCGAGTCACCTCCGCCATCACAGGGTTCGAGTCGTGCCATGCAAGGCAACGAGACGACCAAAGCTTTGACGAGGACGACGGAAAGCTTCTGCTTCTTCTAACCACCGTTTCCCTCAGACTAGTCATAGTGGAGAGTAACTTCAAGAGTAACATACACATTATCCTAAGCTATGTTACTATTTTCATAGTGGGTAGTAACATGAATGTGGTGTGATGCAAATCTATTGTATTGGGATATGTGATGTTACGGTAACTAGCTAAGTTACTTAATTTGGCTCACTCCTCATGAACACAATGTCACATAGGCAATTTAGCTGAGTGGAAACTTATGTTCTCTTAAAGTTACTTCCACTATATGGCCAGTCTCACGCCGCATTGCACTCGTGCGTACCCTTCTGCTTATCCGACCGGCCTAATTCTACCGGAAAGCCACATCCTAATTAAGCAAAGTTGTCAATGAAAGCTTTAGTTTAACACTGCAGCAGGTTCTCCCTCGGCTCTGATTTTTTTACAGTACTGAGAAGCCGTTGCTTATGTGCGGGATTTCGGGATGTACCGATGCTTATGTGCATTCTACTCTACTCCTAGACTCTGAGAAGCCGTTGCAGTCCTTCGGTTCCAGTGATCATGATTCAGGCAGGATAGGTAATGATAAGCTGCGGCCGAGATCATTGCTAGGTTGCCCGCCTTGTGACAGTAGCAGTTTCTTCATTCCCGTTTACCGAAGACAAACTCGCGAGTGCGGTGATGATGAACTCTGCTCCCGTTCAGTGCAGTGATGCAACAGAAGTTGAAGAGTGCATGCTGCCGGGATAATCGGTCCAACACGCAGACTATAGATATCACCACCGCAGGCATGCAAAGCGACCGAACCTCCAGTGATCTTTGCCGTTTGGCCTCACCGCTGTTTCTTTGATTCTTGGCAACGGCCGGGGGACACGGTTAACTTGTTGGCCCTGCTCTCCATCGGAGGCATTCTCCCGTCACTTTCATGAAGTATTAAGTAGCATTACTATTGGGGATCCAGAGGTGCATGAATGAACACTCTCCTGGGGCCTTGGCCTGAATTTTATTCCGTGCTTCCACGGCCGGGAACGATCTAATGAGAGACCGGAGAATCTAGTTTCCCCGAGCCAAGAGATTGTGCATAAATCTTGTAGTGCTGGTACAATGTACATACATCGGCCGGACACTTCACAATTACTCCATGCATGCATGCTTCTCGTTGTTCTTCACTTAAACTCAGGAAATACAAAGCCCAAACATGTTCTAAATTTGGTCTCCCATATGGTTTGATCCGCCCCTCTCAATACGTGATGAGCATGCAAGCATGGTAGAACCTATTTTATTTTGTCCGCGTGCATAAAAAAAAGAATTGCTAGGTTCACATAGAGAAAAATGGAATTGCTAAATGCACACTGAAAAAGGATTAAAAAAGTACAACTACACCTTGAAAGGACAATTTCCCAACCATTTTTCTAGACTAAAATGTCCGCATGGTTCCCAGTTCATGTTCATTAGAGGCTTCGTATCAGTAACAGTGAGAGTTTAAAACTAGACACCACGTGTATGTTTCGTAAACTGGAGTAATAGGTGCCTTCCCCTCCTTCCACCACCTTGTCGCCCAACTTTGCTCACCTCCGCTATCACAGGCAGTGGCATAGCTAGGCCCCAGGCAACAGGGGCCTTGGCCTCGGGCATGGAAGTAGGTTTCTTCGTTCACTGTAGATAGAATGTTACTGCTTGGTATTGATTTGTACTGTAGCCCTGAATTTGGCCCTGGGCATGGACCTAGCCTAGCTACGCCACTGATCACAGAGTTCGAGTCGTAACACGCCGTCGGGCTAGAGTCATCACCGCCACCATGCTAACATACTAGATCTCTTTTCGCTGCCCTCTGTGACCCTATCGAGGACTGAAGGCCTATACTTTCTTGATCTATACCCTACAGCTTTGGTGTTCAGTTATTGTAGTTTAGAACCCCTAAAATTACCACACGGTTCGTCCGTTCGAGTGAAGCAACATCGAAATGAATAACTCTCTACCCTCGCCATCCACAACTTGTAAGAGTCAAGACCGTATGTGTTTGGTCCATCGGCCCATGGGGCGCAAGGGAGAACACATGTATGCCAGAAGGGCAAGGCGACCACGGTTGGATGACGATGTGGAAGTTGGACCATAAACCCAGCCTTTCACAATTCACAGAAGAGCCAGGCAATCCAAATGAGCATTGCATGTGTCTACGTGGTCTCTATAAATTCCTTCCATAGATCTTCAATATCCAAATTTTGTAAGGTGGTGTCGCCTTTCCCGGGGCGGCTCGGGCGCCATCTCCATCTCTGCCACTACCGCCTCTCTCCTCCAAGTTTCCCTCACCGCTGCCGGTCAGAGCCCTCGGGCAAAGCCTTAGGTGGATGTTAGCTGTCGTAGGCTGCAATCTCCTCAGCTGTTTCTCTCAAGTGGCTTATGGGTGCATCCAAAACCCTAACTCTCGTCCCCGATGCACCGCCACTGGGCACCCCTCCTATCCTCTGACCCGCCCAGGTGGTCGCCAACCTGGAGATCAATGAATGTGGCTAGGAGGTCTCGTGCCTGTCTTACTCCGCCTTTGGTGTAGGACCGCCAACCAAGGAGCCTGACACTGTCAGATCTGAGGCAGGGTGGGGGTCACCAACCTGGAGATGGGTGACTACGGCCAGGGAGGCTGCGGCCATCTCGTCTCTTCTCCACAGCTGGGATCCCTCGCCGGTGCCTCCCGTTCAGGCTAAGGTCCAGTTGTGGAGCTCATGTCCCTTTTGGTCCCGGCGAGGAAACATCTTCGTGTAGGCTTGGATCATGACGAAGTTTCTTTGACCTAGACGGAGCGGTTTCGCCGGTCTCCTATATTTTACACGCGATCTCGCTATTGACATCCTCAGTTCGCGTTGTATGTTAGCAGAATCGGCGCTCCATGCCCCGTGGCGAGAGGGCAGGTGGCCCTTTCCTGCGACTATGTGGCAAGGACATCGCGACAAGGTGCGGTGGCTCCCCCAGGGGACACAAAGTCGCTCGGGTTGGTCTTCGCGGATGCACTCCTATGCCTATGCTCGGCGGCAAGTCGGTGGTGCACATTTGTCCTCTCCCTGGGCACTGATTCCACAGCTTTCTTTGTTGTTTGCTTCTTTTCTTTGATCTGTTTTGTAAGAGAATTTTTTTAACACCTTGTATCGTTGGGGCTGTGTGTGGTAAACCTTGTATTGAAGTGTGAAGTATAATTTGCGCATATTTTCTCATGGAAAAGAACAATAACTCAAACTACACTAAGAACAGTGTGCATTTTCAATGTGTTTAACCCATAGAGAATAAGTGTATACAAATGACTTTTGTGTTTTTTTGGAGAAGATTATCACTAATCATTCATAGCAAGACGCCATACAACGCAGACACATGGAATCACCAAGAAAGGGCAAGGAGAAATACAAGTCCCGGATCAATACAACCGCCATTCTTGCCGCAATCCGTTGCCGGAGATGATAGAGCACCATTGCCTGAAAGGGCTTTGCGAGTCGATTGAGAGGCCCGCCGCCTGCGGAGCCGAATTCTCTGTGGCACGTCGACTGGTGAACGTCCCCATACTCCTCGCCTCCTGGAACTGTCGCCTGCCGTCGACATCGTCGAGGCATAGCACTAGAACCGCCTAGGGCACACACACCATCAGTCTAACAAGGGACACCAGATCCGCCGCACCATCGGAACGACGGAAGACGAACTACCATGGATCCCTCGACTTCGCTGCCATGGCGCCGCCGAGATGGAGCTGGGACCGAGGAAAATTTATTCCAATCGCCAACATCGCCACCATCCAAACGCTGACGAGGGAAACCCACAGCCTAAACCTAACTATGCGCCGGATCGGGGAACCGGGGGCCCCCTCCCCAACCGTCGCCGGAGCGGCGGGCGGAGGGGGAGAGAGCCCGCAGCCTCGCTGGCGGAGCGCGCAAGTGGAAACTGGGTCGCTGCCTCTATCGCCTTGAGTTGAGAGATGGGAACCCACTTTTGTGTTGAGTATATATATTTGGTGAATGTAATAAAAATGAAAAAGAACATAGAGAAGCTGACTGGTTGTATTCATGGATCCACATAAAAAAAAAGCAACAACTTGAATCGCAAAAACGAACATCCTCGCGATACATCCATGGATCCATGTGCGTGTCATGACCCCGCCGGCTCGCTAGCTCGACGGAGGGCTACCTACACCACTCGTTGCAGTTGTCAGCCTTGCAGTGCTGGTAGCAGCTGCCCCACTGCAAGAGGTTGTTGATGAGGCACTTGACCCGGCACGTCGACTCGCAGACCTGGCAGTCGATGGTGCTCAACACCTTCGCCGTCGTGTCGCTCCTGCTGCCGCCGCGGGTGCCGTTGCCACGGCTGTCCGCATCCGCCTCGATTGTTGCGGCCTCCTCGGGCCCCGGTGGAGCCTGCCCAGCCACGGGCCTTGACCGCCCGTCGGCCAGCAGGAGCAGGATCAGCAGCACGCACGTCGCTCTCGTCGTCTTCACGGCGGCGGCCAGGGATGGCGCCATGGATTGGTTGGTTCGTGCGAGGGTTTGTGTGTACGTACGTGTGGTCTGTGTAATATCGACTACGACGACGATGTGTGGTGGCGCGCGTGAAGTGAGGGTGCATGTAGTGCGCGGGGGATTTGTACGTGTTTTGTGCATGACGGCAACGGCCGTGGACCTTTGTTGGTGGAAGGTGGTTGAGTCACACGTTTCATGGCATGATTGATTCTAGTGAAGAACAAACAAATGATATCCCACGTCCCAATTACAAGTTCAATCATACATTCCCCGAATAAATAGCAACTCAAACCACAGCGAGAACGTGTGCATTTTTTATGGTTTTACCCGACCGGGCTTGCTATGCCTCAGTCGATTGAGACTTCGTTAAGTCTCAGTCGATGCTATATCCGTGAGATGTTACATTTAGATTCGTATAAAATTTCCTTTTTAGTTTCTTTTCTCTTTCTCTTGTATGTTATGTCACTTGACTGAGACTTAGTTAAAATCTCAGTCGACATAAGAAAAAAAAATGGAATGCCATGTTCACTTCAGTTGTTGAGATATCTTCATGAGGTATTACCTGATGCTAAGAACCCTTAGAAATCAGGCCAATATGAATCCAATCTTTAATATAGAGAAAAAGACCGTTGGTGAAAGCTCCGTCGGAATCCTCTAAATCTAATGAGCCTTAGAGATAAGTATATACAATTGGATCGTTGGGTGGTCTCGGTATCTTGATGTAATTTTTATTTGGTTTGATGTGCTTTCTACTTCCGGTGAATTTGATAATATATCTGAATCATTTTCACACACAAAAGTATATACAATTAGCTTTTTGTGGTGGAGTATATATTTTGTGAACGTAAAAAGCAAAAAAAAACATAGAGTAGCTGATTTGTTGGTTTCGAGGAAAACACTTTTGAATTGTAGAAATTGAATTTCCTTGTTCTATAGTTTCTCTTGCATGTAGGATATAGCACCACACAGTTCAATATAAAAGTAGGAACATTCTTTTTTCTTTTACAAAGACGCAGGGAAACATTCATGTTTCTACTTGTAAATGAAATTGTGCTCAATGACTTGGGCTGTGTGTGAATTCATAGCAATGAGCGTATGTGCATGTGTTTGTGAGCATCAACGTTTGTATTGTCTGCACTGAGCTCGAGTTTATAAGTAAATACAATTA
Organism: Triticum timopheevii; assembly: GCA_963921465.1. Taxonomy (NCBI): domain Eukaryota; kingdom Viridiplantae; phylum Streptophyta; class Magnoliopsida; order Poales; family Poaceae; genus Triticum; species Triticum timopheevii. The sequence continues at coordinate 477,364,080 of OY997262.1, forward strand.
AAATAGCAGCGCCATCTTTACATATAGGGCGTTGAAGCGAAAATTTCAGCAGGGGCAGGACACAAGGACATCTATATAGTATGTAGTCCCAGCTGCAAGTGGGATCCATTCATGGCTTCATGCGCGTGTCATGCATCCACCGGCACATTAGCTCGACCAAGGGCTACCTACACCAGTCGTTGCAGTTGTCAGCCTTGCAGCGCTGGTAGCAAGTGCCCCACTGGAAGAGGTTGTTGATGAGGCACTTGACCCGGCACGTCGCCTCGCAGATCTGGCAGTCGATGGTGCTCAACACCTTCCTCGCGGCGTTCCCGCCGCCGCCGCCGCCGCGGGTGCCATTGCCGCGGCCGTCGGCATCCGCCTCGATCGTCGCGACCACCTCGGGCTCGGGTGGCGCCTGCCCAGCCACGGACTGCGGCCGCACATCGGCCAACAGGAGCAGCAGTAGCAGCAGCGCGCACGTCGCTCTCGTCCTCACGACGGCGGCTCGGCATGACGCCATGGATCGGTTGGTTCGTGTAAGGATTTGTGCGTGTGTTGTGTTCAACTCTGACTACTACGACGATGTGTGGTGTCGCCCGCGAAATGAGGGGGTGGCGCGCTCAGGGATTTGTACCGTGCGGTTCCTGGTGTTTTGTGCGTGATGGCAATGGGCGTGGACCTGTGTTTGGTGCATGGTGGTTGAGTCACGCGTTTCATGGTTCAGTAGCATGCATGCGTAGCGAGGCCAACCTTATTTGATTTATTATTGTTTCCAATAACGAGCACTTTTATTGATTCAAAATGTCACATCGAGCGAGCACACATTCAGTCCTATGTGATTAAGATGCACACGACCAGCACCACACATTGTTCTCAACATGCAAGTTTTCAATGCCCAAGCCATAAAAAAAGTTAGGTTCGCAAATATATTTCTAGGCAGCAAGGCAATTGGCACCCGTGCAACTCTCTATATAGACGTCCAGAAGAAGACATGTCAAATCGCGTCAATCACTTTAAGAACCTTTTTAGCAATCTGGAAAACAGTCTACAATAAACTCGGAGTGAATCTAAGACCGAGAAAACTAGGGCAAGCTTACCCCAAGTAAATAATAAAAACCACCACGTTTGAGGATAGGCTTCTAGTTTAGTACCATATTCCCCTTTTTAACCGCTAATTTTGGGGCCTGCTGGTTACTGATTACACTGATCCGAGGCTTATCACAGTTTTAATGCATGTGTCGATAGGGCGGGCCCACCTGTCGGGTCGATAGACCACGTGGGGTTGACGGCCGCCAACCCTAGCCATTAACCCCTGCCAAAACGGTTCACCCGCATGCCTCCTTGATACGTCTCCATCGTATATACTTTTACTAACGCTTTTGCTCTTGTTTTGGACTCTAATTTGCATAATTTGACTGAAACTAATCCAGACTGACATTGTTTTCAGTAGAACTACCATGGTGTCTTTTTCTGCAGAAATAAAAGTTCTCTGAATGAAACGGAACTTTTTGGAGAATTATTTTCAATTAAAGTAAAATACCGGAGCCAAGAACCACCAGAGGGGGGCCCTGGTTGAGCACAGCCCACCAAGACGCGCCACCCCCTCCAGGCACTCCCAGGTGGGTTGTGCCCACCTGGTGGCCCCGCAGATCCTGATTCTGACTCCATAAATACCTATATTGGAGAAAAATCAGGGAGGAAGATTTATCGCGTTTCACGAGACGGAGCCGCCGCCGCCCCCTATTTTTCATCGGGAGGCCAGATCTGGAGTCCGTTTGGGGCTCCGGAGAGGGGAATCTTCGATCTTCGTCATCACCAACCCTCCTTCATCGCCAATTCCATGATGCTCCCCACCAGGAGTGAGTAATTCCTTCGTAGGCTCGCTGGTCGGTGCGGAGTTGGATGAGATTCATCATGTAATCGAGTTAGTTTTGTTAGGGCTTGATCCCTAGTATCCATTATGTTCTGAGATTGATGTTGCTATGACTTTGCTATGCTTAATTCTTGTCACTAGGGTCCGAGTGCCATGATTTCAGATCTGAACTGTTTATGTTTTCACCATTATATCCATGTTCTAGATCCGACCTTGCAAGTTATATGCACCTGCTATGTCTTATGATTCGTAAACCCCGGAGTGACAATAGTCGGGATACTTTCCGATGATGACCGTAGTTTGAGGAGTTCATATATTCACTATGTGTTAATGCTTTATTCCGGTTCTCTATTAAAAGGAGGCCTTAATATGCCTTAGTTTCCTTGTGGACCCCGCTGCCACGGGAAGGTAGGACAAAAGATGTCATGCAAGTTCTTTTCATAAGCACGTATGACTATTTACGGAATACATGCCTACATTATATTTATAAACTAGAGCTAGTTCTGTGTCGCCCAAGGTTATGACTGTTATATGATGAATATTATCCAACAAATTCACCGATCCAATGCCTACGAATTTTCCACATATTGCTCTTGTTAAGTGATTATTGCTATTGTTACACTTGCTACAAAATCATTGCTATCACTATTACTGTTAACACTGCAATCAACACTATCATACTACTGTGCTACTGATCACTTTGCTGCAGATATTTAATCTCCAGGTGTGGTTGAATTGACAACTCAACTGCTAATACTTGCAAATATTCTTTGGCTCCCCTTCTGTCGAATATATAAATTTGGGTTGAATACTCTACCCTTGAAAACTGTTGCGATCCCCTATACTTGTGGGTTATCACTCCTCTCTCTCATTTTCCTCTCCACTATCTCGTCGTTGCTGCCACCACCAGCTGTGGTCGTCGCATTTCTGACATGGTTTCCTAGGGGAATAGGAGGGAATCATGTGTAGACCTTAGCTCATTTAGCAACCATGTAAGTACCATGTCGGTGTCAAAACCGGCAGATCTCGGGTAGGGGGTCCCGAACTGTGCGTCTAGGCGGATGTTAATAGGAGACAAGGGACACGATGTTTTACCCAGGTTCGGGCCCTCTTGATGGAGGTAAAACCCTACGTCCTGCTTGATTAATATTGATGATATGGGTAGTACAAGAGTGGATCTACCACGAGATCAAGGAGGCTAAACCCTAAAGCTAGCCTATGGTATGATTGTTGTAATGTATGTTGTGTCCTACGGACTAAAGCCCTCCGGTTTATATAGACACCGGAGAAGGCTAGGGTTACACAGAGTCGGTTACACTGGTAGGGGATCCACATATCCGTATCGCCAAGCTTGCCTTCCACGCCAAGGAAAGTCCCATCCGGACACGGGACGGAGTCTTCAATCTTATATCTTCGTAGTCTTGGAGTCCGACGGACGATGATAGTCCGGCTGTCCGGACACCCCCTAGTCCAGGACTCCCTCAGTAGCCCCTGAACCAGGCTTCAATGACGATAAGTCCGGCGCGCATAATGTTCGGCATTGCAAGGCGGGTTCCTCCCTTGAATAATCCAGAGAAGATCATGAACACCAGGATAGTGTCCGGCTCTGCAAAATAAATTCCACATTCCACCGTAGAGAGAATAAAATGTACACAAGTCCAATCTGCTGACGTATTATGCGGCATGACATCACACCGCCACCAAGCCTTTATTTGAATCATTTTTTATTATACCACCTCGGCACGTTTAGCGAAGCGGTTTCCTTGGCACGTCCTGTCGAAGCAGAGATCGTGTTCCCCTTATTCCGGGATTCTCATCAATACGGACGTGGGTAACCCAACCGCGCCATTGATGGTGGCGCCTGGGAGATAAGCGAGTTTTACCAGGCCGGTGGGGGACGCATAGTCTTCGTCCGCCTATATATAAGGAATAAGGATTCACCTTTTCACCTACGCCTTCTTCCTCCTTTGCTTATCCATCTCCGCGTACTCAAGCTCCAACGCCCAAGCTCGCGCATCTCGCCTCGACCTTCCCCGACCATGTCCGGAGCGGGAGGCAAATGGTTGGCCTCCACCGTTAAGGAGAAGTGTCGGTGTCAAAACCGGCGGATCTCGGGTAGGGGGTCCCGAACTGTGCGTCTAGGCGGATGGTAACAGGAGACGAGGGACACGATGTTTTACCCAGGTTCGGGCCCTCACGATGGAGGTAAAACCCTACGTCCTGCTTGATTAATATTGATGATATGGGTAGTACAAGAGTGGATCTACCACGAGATCAAGGAGGCTAAACCCTAAAGCTAGCCTATGGTATGATTTTTGTAATGTATGTTGTCCTACGGACTAAAGCCCTCCGGTTTATATAGACACCGGAGGAGGCTAGGGTTACACAGAGTCGGTTACAATGGTAGGAGATCTACATATCCGTATCGCCAAGCTTGCCTTCCACGCCAAGGAAAGTCCCATCCGGACACGGGACGGAGTCTTCAATCTTGTATCTTCGTATTCTTGGAGTCCGGCGGACGATGATAGTCCGGCTGTCCGGACACCCCCTAGTCCAGGACTCCCTCAAGGAGCATATCACCAAGCTGCGCAGCGCCGGATACCTTTTCGGCGACATCGCGCATCGGCTGCCCGACGAGGGGCAGCTCATCCCTACCCCCGGGCCCCACGAGAGGGTTGTTTTCCTCCCCCACTTCCTCCGCGGACTGGGCTTCCCACTTCACCCTTTCGCCCGGGGGCTCATGTTCTACTACGGCCTGGATTTTCACGATCTGGCGCCGAACTTCATCCTCAACATCTCGGCGTTTATCGTCGTGTGTGAGGCCTTCCTCTGCATCCGGCCCCACTTCGGCCTGTGGCTCAAGACCTTCAACGTCAAGCCGAAGGTTGTGAAGGGCACGCAAGCGGAATGCAGAGGCGCCATGTTGGGCAAGATGCCCAACATTCTTTGGTTCGAAGGGGCCTTCGTGGACTCCGTTAAGGGGTGGCAATCGGGGTGGTTCTACATCACCGAGCCGCGCGAACCCACATGGGCAGCGGCCCCCGAGTTCAGATCTGGCATCCCCACGCAGCTCACCTCCTGGAAAGAGAAGGGCTTGTTGTGGGTCAATCCGAAGGAGCTAACGGGACTCCGAGCCTGTATCCAGAAGCTGGTGAACAATAAGCTCAGGCTCGTCGACGTGGTCCAAGTCATGCTCATCCGCCGGATTCTCCCACGCCAAGAACGGGCATTCAATCTGTGGGAGTTCAATCCGGAACAGCACCAGGCACTAAGCGGGCTCTTTGACACGACGTACGAAGGCGCCTGGAGGGTGCTGTTTAAGGGCGCCGAAGCCCCGCATCCGTGACGGAAGATCGCGGATTTCGCTCGCAACATCCAGCTGACGAGGTAAGTGATTCAACCCCTTTACGGGACACTTATGATAAATAGATTGATTCTAAGAAGGTTTCAATCTCTCTTTTCCTTTGACAGGAATGGATGGAGAAGGCCGAGCAGCTCATCTGCCCGGCTCCCATGCCAGAAGACCCAGTGAACGCCCTGAAGGAAATATGCCCTAGAGGCAATAATAAAGTTATTATTTATTTCCTTATATCATGATAAATGTTTATTATTCATGCTAGAATTGTATTAACCGAAAACATAATACATGTGTGAATACATAGACAAACATAGTGTCACTAGTATGCCTCTACTTGACTAGCTCTTTTATCAAAGATGGTTATGTTTCCTAGCCATGGACAAAAGAGTTGTCATTTGATTAACGGGATCACATCATTAGGAGAATGATGTGATTGACTTGACCCATTCCGTTAGCTTAGCACTTGATCGTTTAGTATGTTGCTATTGCTTTCTTCATGACTTATACATGTTCCTGTAACTATGAGATTATGCAACTCCCGTTTATCGGAGGAACACTTTGGGTACTACCAAATGTCACAACGTAACTGGGTGATTATAAAGGAGTACTACAGGTGTCTCCAAAGGTACATGTTGGGTTGGCGTATTTCGAGATTAGGTTTTGTCACTCCGATTGTCGGAGAGGTATCTCTGGGCCCTCTCGGTAATGCACATCACTATAAGCCTTGCAAGCAATGTAGGTAATGAGTTAGTTGTCAGGACCCCGACTCAATGTCACATCGATCTAGCCTATAACACCTCATATCACTTTGCGGCCTCACGCACGGTATTCCCACGGGTGTCGCCTTACCTTTGCCCGGGACCGTTTGCGCCTTTTGGCACACGTATATGATAGCGTCGCTAGCATCCATATGATAAGGAGCCCGGGCTGACATGGCTAGTCGTAAACCCAAAGTGGCACAGACTTACAGGGACAGGCATCCATGACCCAACATCGAACGTGTCGGTCATCAGCGAGTAAGTTCCGGGCTGTAGCACTGGGCTAGCAGGACTCCGGAGAACCGGGCTGTAGCGGGCTAACAGGACTCCGGTATTCATCGCGTGACATTTCCCCGAAGGGACAGACACAGGAACGAAGAAGGACACATGCCGGCCAGCCTAAGTGTTCCGGAGCAGTAGCAAGCTACCAGTGGAAACACTAGGAGACATTTCCCGGTAAGAGAGGCTACTAAGGAAAAACAACTAGATAGTCAGATCCCACACATACCAAGCATTTCAATAACATACACACAATATGCTCGATATGTGCAAATACAACATGGCATCACATCATGACTCTACGACTCAAGTATTTATTCATTAGGCTCCGAGGAGCGAGATATTACAAGCAGGGGTCTCATGACCCAACCTCCAGAGCATACAAATCAAACACATGCGGAAGCTAACATGTCTGAGTACAGACATCTACAAATGAAAAAGGCTTAGAAGCCTGACTATCTACCAGATCCTGCCGAGGGCACAAGATCGTAGCTGAGGTAACAAGCTAAACGTCGAAGTCCACGTGGAACTACTAACGAGACTGAAGTCTCTCTGCAAAAACATAAAATAGGCAAACGTGAGTACAAATGTACCCAGCAAGACTTACATCAGAACTAACTACATATGCATCATTATCAACAAGGGGATGGTGGGGTTTAACTGCAGCAAGCCAGCTTTGACTCGGTGGCTATCCTGAACTACGACTGCAAGTAACTCCTTTGAGGTGGCGCACACGAGTCCACATATTCACCATATCAATACACCACTATGGATCCGCTCCCGTCTCCCTACGAGAACGCCATCCATAGCACTCACACTTATCTTGCGTATTTTAGGGTATCCACTTTCACTTGTTTATGAACTGTACAGGCAACCCAGAAGTCCTTTTCCGCGGACACGGCTATTCGAATAGATAATGTTAACCCTGCAGGGGTGTACTTCTTCACACACGCTCTCACCACTTACCGCCGTTTACACGACATGTACTCGGCAACCTTCAAGCGGAAGCCCAACGTGGGTGTCGGCCACGACCTACCTAAACACTCAGGTCCCTAGTCCAGGTTTATCGCCTATTTGGGTTCCATCCGTGAGGAGATCCGACCGAAGTTTCGCTCACAGCCCCAAACGATGTGAACAGGGTTCCGTGACACCAAACGGGCGCCCGGTTTACCCGGCCACGTGCCTACCGCATCACAGCCCACCCCTACGGTCAGCGCTGCGCACGGCCTCCAGCATACTACAAACACCAGAAACTACTTGCAACTCCTGGACAGAGGACAAGGGTGATTAAGAAGCCGAGAGGGTCCATTGGTTTCGGGCCCAATGCGTGGTAGTAGCTGAATCATGGATCACAAACACAGAACTCAGTTCCTGAGGACGGCTGCAATGAGACAACCCACCATGTACTCCTACATGGCCTCTCACCGCTACCTTTACCAAATCGTGTTCACACACTTAGCTCACACATAGTAGGACATGTTCACACACCTCTGATTAATCCTCGATGAATCAGACCCGACTCAACTCTAAGCAGTAGCAGGCATGACAAACAAGCATGTATGAGTAGGCACAATAGGGCTCAAACAACTCCTACTCATGCTAGTGGGTTTCATCTATTTACTGTGGAATGACAGGTCATGCAAAGGATAAGGGGTTCAGCTACCGCAGCAAGTAACAGTTGAATCGTTGTTGTCCTAATGCAGTAAAAGAGAGCAGGAGCGAGAGAGTGGGATTTTATCGGAATGAACAAGGGGGTTTTGCTTGCCTGGCACTTCTGAAGATAACATTGAGTCTTCATCAGTGTCAACGATCACATCGTCGGAACCACGTCTATCGAGAGGGGACAACACCGGCAACTGAGGAAGAACACAATCAATGCAATGCTACAATATGATGCATGATCATGACATGGCAATATGCTGTGATTTGAGCTAATGCATCTAGCTATGATTTAAATGAAGTTGGTTTGAATACAAGATTCAAATTCAAACTCCATATATGATTATTTAAATGCCCTTTATTTGTTTTGTCCAAAACAGAGGACAAACATTGTTCAAACATGCATGAAAATGATACAGATGGATTCCTTGAATTTTTCTGATAATTTTTCATATATAACTTATTTAATTTGGAGTTACGGTTGAATTTCTATGAATTTTTGAAGTTTAGGGCATTTCTGAATTTTCTGAATAATATTAAATCCAGAAAACCTATTACCACGTCAGCATGACTTCACGGTGACGTCAGCAAGTCAACGGCGTTGTCCAGGTCAAATCTGACCTGTGGGACCCATATGTCAGTGTCACAGTTAGTTAACAGGGGGTTATCTGCTTAATTAAAAGATTAGGGGCGGTCGGGGCCCACTGGTCAGTGGCTGTAGGTTGTTTAGTTAGTTGGGTTAGCTCCTAATGACGGAGCCACGTCAGCTCCCGCCGGAGTTTCGCCGGCGACGACCTAAACTGCAGCGGCAACTCGCCGGACTTGAGCTGCGGGCGACGGATGAATGCGCGAAGGCCACCAGGGGGTAGCCCGCGCTCGACCGTGTCTAGTAGAGCCATCGGAAGGCCTCGGAGTCGCCGGAGATGACGACGGCGAGCACAGAGGCGGCGGCCGGAGCTCGGGCGCCGATCGATTCGACGCTCTGGTGCACTACGGGAGAAACTGGTGGGTGCTGCGGGCTCCTGAGGTTGCGGTGAGCACGACGGTGGGCTCAGGAGCGAGCTGCGGTGGCTGTGGCCACGGCCACGCCATGGCCGGCGGCGAGGAGCAATCGGCTCCAGTGAAAAGGGCGGCTAAAGTGCGGGAACGAGCGCGAGGAGGAGGGGGAATGGAAGAGGAGCTCACAGCGGATCCGGTAGAGGCAACGGCGAGGCCGGGGAGGGGCTGGAGCTCGCGAATCCTCGAAAGTTCGCCGGCGGCCGAAGGTTGGGGACGAGCTTGAGGGCGACGCTGCAGGGCTTCCGGAGGGCCGTGGATCGGTGAGGTGGGTCGAGGACGGAGTGGCGGAGCTTGTGGGCTAGTCGGGGAGGCGAGGGAGGCTCGGTGGCCGTGGTGGCAGTGGACGGCGGCGACGAGCTCCGCTCGGGCTGCGCGAGAGAGAGAGAGCCAGGGGAAGGGAGAGAGGGTGCAGCGAGTGAGGGAGAGGTGAGAGGGGGTCGGGGAGGCGCGTGGCGTCACCGGGGCGTCGAGGAGGAGCCAAGCAGGCTGGGAGGGAGGAGGTGGCCGGGGCGCGTGGCCTGCGCGCGCCACCGAGCAGCTTCGGGGCGAGGGGGAGGAAGACGACAGGGGGAGAAGCGGCGGTGGTGGGCTGGGCCAGGCCTCAGCCACAGTGCTGGGCCAGGTGGGTTGAGAGGTGAGCGCCAGGTAGTCCTTCTGCTCTCTCTTTGCTTTTCCTATTTGTTTTCTATTATTCTGTTTTGTTTTGGTTTAGTAAAAATACTAAACCATTTTATAAAATCCTGAAAATAATTATGTGGCTAGAACCAAAATATACCAAACCACATAAAATGTTCCAGAATTATTGGACATATATTAATTATATATAATATATATATCCAATGCAAATAGTTATTGAATTAACTCAAAGGCCCAAAATAAATAATTCTCTATGATTCCAAAAATATTGGTTTGAATTTTACCTCTTACCAATATTTTCACAGAGTAACAGAAACATTTCTTTGGACTCATTTGAAGAGATTTAAATGTTGGTTATTTTTAGAGGTCTTCTGAGGCTTTTGAAAATTCCTCACTTCAAATTTCATTTGAACTTAAACATGATTCACACATGGAAGCTAGCATAGGCCAGGCCAGAACTAGGGATGTGACAGCTCACCCCCACTAAAACAAGAATCTCGTCCCGAGATTCAAGCGTAGGGTAAGATAAAAGGGAAGCGCAAATCTAATATAATCTTCACGATCCAGGTTGCTCTTCAAATGAACGTTGATTCGATCACCATCATTGTCTCGAAGTCTTGCTCTGAGAACTACAACTAACATAACAATGAGAGGAAAGGGAAACTCTAAAAGAATCGATCTTCTCGGATATCGAACAGCTTAGGATTAACTCACGGAATGAGACATAGAAACATCTCACGAGCTGAGACACGAAACACACATCCATAGGAAGGGGGTGTAGCAGATGACGAAGGTTCACTAGGTAGACAACAATTTTCACGCTTAAGACGGTGGTGAACGGTTGTCAACGTAGCGAGGAGTTGAGTTGCCATGATACCATAACGGGGCACCTTAGGGAAGGTGACTCGTAGAGATATCCCCTTAAGTGGCAAAAAGAATTACCTTTGATTCAGAGATCATTGAAATTCTTTATACCAGCCTAAGGCAATTCACCATCGATCATTTGAAGGAGTCCGAAAGAATGACATTCTCGGGCCAGAATAGATGATGTGGATTACCTTGTTGAAGACAATGTCATAGATGATTTTGCTTACCACCGGAAATGGAAGGGACCCATGGTGGAATGGCACATTGGCGGTGCAAGCTGGGAACAGAATGCAAATGCTGGAAATGATTCTGGTAACTGGGGAGAACCCAACAATAGAGAGTGAGTCCACTGTTTGAAAAGTTATAGCATAATCAAGGAGACTGAGGGCAATCCAGTTAGTGCCGAGGATAACACCTAGCGCTTGTGCGTGCTCTCAAGAACTTGAGCATTTCCATATTCATCAAGGTTTTACCAATATCCGTGTCAAGGATCCTGGCAACACAACATACTACCATGATGAACAACGATGGACGATGCAAATGCAAAGAAAGATAACCTTCTCAGATTTCACCTTAGCGGGGCCAAGGGAACAAAATCTGGATGATCGACCGAGAGACATTTAGCACTCCGCTTCTAATGTTCTCCTTGATGTACTAGCGTATCCTATTCATTGAAATGGTCTGGTACCTAGAACATCAAGTAAAGGTCAGACTTCGAGAGCTCAAAAATCATAAGGCACACAAGTAGGGAATAATTCCTACGAAGCCCTTATGGAGAGGTGGCCAACTTCTTCAATCAAGATACTACAATAATAGGTCTTCCAGCTGGGTGTGTTGGCCATGACATCCATTTTACCGGGTTACAGAGAGACCAATATTGTAACCATTGGAAAACATTCCAACCATCATATCTGCCTGAGATTCGGATCTGGTTAATGTCAGGATATTCCAGACTCATCGAGTCTAGGAAGAAAAAGATAGTTTGCAACACAAATCGACAAGACGACATTGCGAGATTCTCGGGAAATGAACTACGATAGTAAGCTCCAAAACATGAGCTGGTTCTGCTACAAACATGCGAACACGTTATCCCAGACAAACATTATCCCATGGTAGTCTTATAATAAACCACTACCGAGTTCAGGTGGGGAACCATCAACGAGGATAGCGAAGTCCTAACATAAGTCATATGATTAGGTCTTATGAAGGAACTTCTTCTCCTTGAACAAATCAATCAGTGGCTTGGTGTGCTCGGGACACATATGGAATGAAGGTTGCAAGTCTCCAGACCACAGAATACTTCGCACGTGTGCATGACTGACTTGGGATGATTCCGGAGGAGGTAAAATAAGACTTCTCAAACTCAAGGCGGCAACTTGCATCAAATGCACATGAATTAGAGGGACTCACTTCTTTCGTCCAGACATAGGCTTCATGAACGGAACACGAAGGCATTGCTTACAAAGTTTCCAACACTAGCTTAATGTTCGACAAAATTATGGACAAGATAAAAATGTTGCTGATGGACTCAACAACAATTCATCCAGGTTTCCATATAAGTGGAATTCCACAATTATGTGAACAAGGTGATAGCATTGGTCAGACCCAAAAGATATAATGGTGTATGCTCGAAGAAACAACTACGAGTAAGACAACATTACGAATATCGTTGGTTCTGATTTGATTTGACGATAGCCCATACTACAATCAAAGTTTTGACAAGGCAATAGATCCAACAACTGATCACGAGGACCAATTGGTGAAGATATCATCTTTCTTCAACACACACACACAAGAAGATATCCCTTAACATGAACTAAGTCAGACAAGCTTTTATCTTCCAACTCTCCAAGTTGTTGTCTAGCTCAACCAACTAGCTCAGGGATATCCAACACAGATTCTTGGAGAAGGGGTGATTTATAAGAAAACCAACTTGATCACGAACTCAACATAGCGGCCAGGTGACAACCTGGTAATACTTCCGAGAAGATATTCGGAACATCACGAACCACCGATATGTTACTAAGCTCGAGAACAATCTTGCTTCCAGAGCAAGACGATATGATCAAATAAGCAAGGGACTGGATATTCCTAACTCATTGATCGAGGAGTGCACCAGAAATAAGGACTAGGTAGCACAATCAACCTTAGGGTGACGATTCAATAATCAACACGCTAAGAATGAGGTTATCGTCCATTTAACTACCAAGCAATGAAGTTGCTAGCAGTATTGATTTCACACACCACTATTCAATTGTCAGCATTCCGGTTACAATAACACGGGAACCGAGGAATGAACAATGATGGCAAGAAGTATTATTGTGTCAAGAGTTCATAAGAGGTAGTGCAATTCTCATGACAGTCCTGACATAAAGATGGTAACACTCTAGGGTAGAACAGAACAAAAGCTGGATTGGCATTTTGATCTGTGGAATACAACTGCTTTGGCCCAATCCTAGAAATGGATGAGGTACTGGAGTTTGTTTCTCCAAGTCATTCCGAATAGAATGGCTTGACGGACCACAAGAGTAATAGGCATCGATAAACAAATGCACGCATAAACTTGGCTATCAACTGATAGACAAGGATCGGAATACAACTACAGAGGGACAACTCAAAGGAACATATGATTTTCTGAGTTGTGGATGCATAGATTAGTATGTCGAGCGAAGCTCAACATTTCTTCCGGATAACCCATGCGGAAAGGGTAGAACTGGCAGATTCATAATTATGAATGGAGAACTCCTCAAGAGTACTCTGATTGTAATCCTTCGGTTCAGCGAGGAACTTCTGCCATAAGCGGTTCATAGTATTTGGAAGGAGGAAATACCACGGACCTCGAGGACTAATGCAAAGGTTACTAATAACCTAAAGGAACGAGCAAACACTATCAACATGAAGTAGGTAGGGTGAATCTCGGGTGCAAGAACCCCGGAAGTAGATTACCTACTAACTAAATGGCATCACGGGATGCTTTCGAGAATAAAGGCCAGAATCCTCACAATGGGACACAAAACATGGCTAGATTACTAGGTGACTCCCTAAAACACCTAGGGTCATAATATTAACTCCAACATATATGTCGAGGTAATAGGATACCTCAACTCAGCAATTAGTGTGATTAATCTGGCCCAAAGGGACATCGGAACGGGAGGAAGGGATTTTGCAAATGCATCAGACTATTTAGAAACCTGGGATGACTTGGACAGCATAACGGCTGTAAATGGTCAAAAGATTGGAGACATACAACAAAATGGTGGTATAACCACTTAACATCACAATATCAAGGTTTCGAGATCAACAGTTAACATACGGAAGTAATAGGAACTGAAACGAGGCTTAAGTCCAACAATTCTATAAGTCTACGGATTAGCAGCACGTCATCCTGATAGATAGATGAGAAGGCCTAGTTCTTAATCCCCGTAGAAAAGAAGAGGTTGACTCAGATCAGAAGGCCATGAGGTATAAGGAGTAAAAAGAGCCTTACGTTCCCATCCCACAATCAATTCCCTTACATAACTAAAGCATTTCTAGACACAACTTCGACCAGTTTGGCTTGGTAATCCTACAGGCAGTCAGGCTCTGATACCAACGCTGTCAGGACCCCGACTCAATGTCACATCGATCTAGCCTGTAACACCTCATATCACTTTGCGGCCTCACGCACGGTATTCCCACGGGTGTCGCCTTACCTTTGCCCGGGACTGTTTGCGCCTTTTGGCACACGTATATGATAGCGTCGCTAGCATCCATATGATAAGGAGCCCGGGCTGACATGGCTAGTCGTAAACCCAAAGTGGCACAGACTTACAGGGACAGGCATCCATGACCCAACATCGAACGTGTCGGTCATCAGCGAGTAAGTTCCGGGCTGTAGCACTGGGCTAGCAGGACTCCGGAGAACCGGGCTGTAGCGGGCTAACAGGACTCCGGTATTCATCGCGTGACATTTCCCCGAAGGGACAGACACAGGAACGAAGAAGGACACATGCCGGCCAGCCTAAGTGTTCCGGAGCAGTAGCAAGCTACCAGTGGAAACACTAGGAGACATTTCCCGGTAAGAGAGGCTACTAAGGAAAAACAACTAGATAGTCAGATCCCACACATACCAAGCATTTCAATAACATACACACAATATGCTCGATATGTGCAAATACAACATGGCATCACATCATGACTCTACGACTCAAGTATTTATTAATTAGGCTCCGAGGAGCAAAGATATTACAAGCAGGGGTCTCATGACCCAACCTTCAGAGCATACAAATCAAACACATGCAGAAGCTAACATGTCTGAGTACAGACATCTACAAATGAAAAAGGCTTAGAAGCCTGACTATCTACCAGATCCTGCCGAGGGCACAAGATCGTAGCTGAGGTAACAAGCTAAACGTCGAAGTCCACGTGGAACTACTAACGAGACTGAAGTCTCTCTGCAAAAACATAAAATAGGCAAACGTGAGTACAAATGTACCCAGCAAGACTTACATCAGAACTAACTACATATGCATCATTATCAACAAGGGGATGGTGGGGTTTAACTGCAGCAAGCCAGCTTTGACTCGGTGGCTATCCTGAACTACGACTGCAAGTAACTCCTTTGAGGTGGCGCACACGAGTCCACATATTCACCATATCAATACACCACTATGGATCCGCTCCCGTCTCCCTACGAGAACGCCATCCATAGCACTCACACTTATCTTGCGTATTTTAGGGTATCCACTTTCACTTGTTTATGAACTGTACAGGCAACCCAGAAGTCCTTTTCCGCGGACACGGCTATTCGAATAGATAATGTTAACCCTGCAGGGGTGTACTTCTTCACACACGCTCTCACCACTTACCGCCGTTTACACGACATGTACTCGGCAACCTTCAAGCGGAAGCCCAACGTGGGTGTCGGCCACGACCTACCTAAACACTCAGGTCCCTAGTCCAGGTTTATCGCCTATTTGGGTTCCATCCATGAGGAGATCCGGCCGAAGTTTTGCTCACAGCCCCAAACGATGTGAACAGGGTTCCGTGACACCAAACGGGCGCCCGGTTTACCCGGCCACGTTCCTACCGCATCACAGCCCACCCCTACGGTCAGCGCTGCGCACGGCCTCCAGCATACTACAAACACCAGAAACTACTTGCAACTCCTGGACAGAGGACAAGGGTGATTAAGAAGCCGAGAGGGTCCATTGGTTTCGGGCCCAATGCGTGGTAGTAGCTGAATCATGGATCACAAACACAGAACTCAGTTCCTGAGGACGGCTGCAATGAGACAACCCACCATGTACTCCTACATGGCCTCTCACCGCTACCTTTACCAAATCATGTTCACACACTTAGCTCACACATAGTAGGACATGTTCACACACCTCTGATTAATCCTCGATGAATCAGACCCGACTCAACTCTAAGCAGTAGCAGGCATGACAAACAAGCATGTATGAGTAGGCACAATAGGGCTCAAACAACTCCTACTCATGCTAGTGGGTTTCATCTATTTACTGTGGAATGACAGGTCATGCAAAGGATAAGGGGTTCAGCTACCGCAGCAAGTAACAGTTGAATCGTTGTTGTCCTAATGCAGTAAAAGAGAGCAGGAGCGAGAGAGTGGGATTTTATCGGAATGAACAAGGGGGTTTTGCTTGCCTGGCACTTCTGAAGATAACATTGAGTCTTCATCAGTGTCAACGATCACATCGTCGGAACCACGTCTATCGAGAGGGGACAACACCGGCAACTGAGGAAGAACACAATCAATGCAATGCTACAATATGATGCATGATCATGACATGGCAATATGCTGTGATTTGAGCTAATGCATCTAGCTATGATTTAAATGAAGTTGGTTTGAATACAAGATTCAAATTCAAACTCCATATATGATTATTTAAATGCCCTTTATTTGTTTTGTCCAAAACAGAGGACAAACATTGTTCAAACATGCATGAAAATGATACAGATGGATTCCTTGAATTTTTCTGATAATTTTTCATATATAACTTATTTAATTTGGAGTTACGGTTGAATTTCTATGAATTTTTGAAGTTTAGGGCATTTCTGAATTTTCTGAATAATATTAAATCCAGAAAACCTATTACCACGTCAGCATGACTTCACGGTGACGTCAGCAAGTCAACGGCGTTGTCCAGGTCAAATCTGACCTGTGGGACCCATATGTCAGTGTCACAGTTAGTTAACAGGGGGTTATCTGCTTAATTAAAAGATTAGGGGGGGTCGGGGCCCACTGGTCAGTGGCTGTAGGTTGTTTAGTTAGTTGGGTTAGCTCCTAATGACGGAGCCACGTCAGCTCCCGCCGGAGTTTCGCCGGCGACGACCTAAACTGCAGCGGCAACTCGCCGGACTTGAGCTGCGGGCGACGGATGAATGCGCGAAGGCCACCAGGGGGTAGCCCGCGCTCGACCGTGTCTAGTAGAGCCATCGGAAGGCCTCGGAGTCGCCGGAGATGACGACGGCGAGCACAGAGGCGGCGGCCGGAGCTCGGGCGCCGATCGATTCGACGCTCTGGTGCACTACGGGAGAAACTGGTGGGTGCAGCGGGCTCCTGAGGTTGCGGTGAGCACGACGGTGGGCTCAGGAGCGAGCTGCGGTGGCTGTGGCCACGGCCACGCCATGGCCGGCGGCGAGGAGCAATCGGCTCCAGTGAAAAGGGCGGCTAAAGTGCGGGAACAAGCGCGAGGAGGAGGGGGAATGGAAGAGGAGCTCACAGCGGATCCGGTAGAGGCAACGGCGAGGCCGGGGAGGGGCTGGAGCTCGTGAATCCTCGAAAGTTCGCCGGCGGCCGAAGGTTGGGGACGAGCTTGAGGGCGACGCTGCAGGGCTTCCGGAGGGCCGTGGATCAGTGAGGTGGGTCGAGGACGGAGTGGCGGAGCTTGTGGGCTAGTCGGGGAGGCGAGGGAGGCTCGGTGGCCGTGGTGGCAGTGGACGGCGGCGACGAGCTCCGCTCGGGCTGCGCGAGAGAGAGAGAGCCAGGGGAAGGGAGAGAGGGTGCAGCGAGTGAGGGAGAGGTGAGAGGGGGTCGGGGAGGCGCGTGGCGTCACCGGGGCGTCGAGGAGGAGCCAAGCAGGCTGGGAGGGAGGAGGTGGCCGGGGCGCGTGGCCTGCGCGCGCCACCGAGCAGCTTCGGGGCGAGGGGGAGGAAGACGACAGGGGGAGAAGCGGCGGTGGTGGGCTGGGCCAGGCCTCAGCCACAGTGCCGGGCCAGGTGGGTTGAGAGGTGAGCGCCAGGTAGTCCTTCTGCTCTCTCTTTGCTTTTCCTATTTCTGTTTTCTATTATTCTGTTTTGTTTTGGTTTAGTAAAAATACTAAACCATTTTATAAAATCCTGAAAATAATTATGTGGCTAGAACCAAAATATACCAAACCACATAAAATGTTCCAGAATTATTGGACATATATTAATTATATATAATATATATATACAATGCAAATAGTTATTGAATTAACTCAAAGGCCCAAAATAAATAATTCTGTGATTCCAAAAATATTGGTTTGAATTTTACCTCTTACCAATATTTTCACAGAGTAACAGAAACATTTCTTTGAACTCATTTGAAGAGATTTAAATGTTGGTTATTTTTAGAGGTCTTCTGAGGCTTTTGAAAATTCCTCACTTCAAATTTCATTTGAACTTAAACATGATTCACACATGGAAGCTAGCATAGGCCAGGCCAGAACTAGGGATGTGACATTAGTTACGGAATGATGCATTACGTAACGAGTAAAGAGACTTGCCGGTAACGAGATTGAACTAGGTATTGGATACCGACGATCGAATCTCGGGCAAGTAACATACCGATGACAAAGGGAACAACGTATGTTGTTATGCGGTTTGACCGATAAAGATCTTCGTAGAATATGTAGGAGCCAATATGGGCATCCAGGTTCCGCTATTGGTTATTGACCGAGAATAGTTCTAGGTCATGTCTACATAGTTCTCGAACCCGTAGGGTCCGCACGCTTAAGGTTTCGATGACAGTTTTATTATGAATTTATGAGTTTTGATGTACCGAAGGATTTCGGAGTACCGGATGAGAATGGGGACATGACGAGGAGTCTCGAAATGGTCGAGACGTAAAGATCGATATATTGGACGACTATATTTGGAGTTCGGAAAGGTTCCGAGTGATTCGGGTATTTTTCGGAGTATCGGAGAGTTACAGGAACTCGTATTGGGCCTCAATGGGCCATACGAGAAAGGAGAGAAAGGGCCAAAAGGGTGGCCGCACCCCTCCCCTTGGACTAGTCCGAATTGGACTAGGGAGGGGGGGCGCCCCCTTCCTTCCTACTCCTTCTCTCTTCCCTTTCCTTCTCTCCAACTCCTACTACATGGAAGGGTTCCTAGTTCTACTAGGAAAGGGGGAATCCTACTCCCGGTGGGAGTAGGACTCCCCTAGGGCGCGCCATAGAGAGGCCCGGCCCTCCCCCTCCTCCACTTCTTTATATACGGGGGCAGGGGGCACCTCATAGACACACAAGTTGATCTACGGATCGTTCCTTAGCCGTGTGCGGTGCCCCCTCCACCATATTCCACCTCGGTCATATCGTCGCGGAGTTTAGGCGAAGCCCTGCGCCGGTAGAGCATCATCATCGTCACCACGCCGTCGTGCTGACGGAACTCATCCCGACACTTTGCTGGATCGGAGTCCGGGGATCGTCATCGAGCTGAACGTGTGCTGAACTCGGAGGTGTCGTACGTTCGGTACTTGGATCGGTCGGATCGTGAAGACGTACGACTACATCAACCGCGTTGTCATAACGCTTCCGCTTACGGTCTACGATGGTACATGGACAATACTCTCCCCTCTCGTTGCTATGCCATCACCATGATCTTGCGTGTGCGTAGGAATTTTTTTGAAATTACTACGTTCCCCAACAGTGGCATCCGAGCCTAGGTTTTATGCATTGATGTTATATGCACGAGTAGAACATAAGTGAGTTGTGGGCGATACAAGTCATACTGCTTACCAGCATGTCATACTTTGGTTCGGCGGTATTGTGAGATGAAGCGGCCCGGACCGACATTACGCGTACGCTTACGCGAGACTGGTTTCACTGTTACGAGCACTCGTGCTTAAAGGTGGCTGGCGGGTGTCTGTCTCTCTCACTTTAGTTGAACCGAGTGTGGCTACGCCCGGTCCTTGCGAAGGTTAAAACAGCACCAACTTGATGAACTATCGTTGTGGTTTTTGATGCGTAGGTAAGAACGGTTCTTGCTAAGCCCGTAGCAGCCACGTAAAACTTGCAACAACAAAGTAGAGGACGTCTAACTTGTTTTTGCAGGGCATGTTGTGATGTGATATGGTCAAGACGTGATGCTATATTTTATTGTATGAGATGATCATGTTTTGTAACCGAAATTATCGGCAACAGGCAGGAGCCATATGGTTGTCGCTTTATTGTATGAAATGCAAACGCCCTGTAATTGCTTTACTTTATCACTAAGCGGTAGCGATAGTCGTAGAAGCAATAGATGGCGTAAACGACAACGATGCTACGATGGAGATCAAGGTGTCGCACCGGTGACGATGGTGATCACGACAGTGCTTCGGAGATGGAGATCACAAGCACAATATGATGATGGCCATATCATATCACTTATATTGATTGCATGTGATGTTTATCCTTTATGCATCTTATCTTGCTTTGTTTGACGGTAGCATTTTAAGATGATCTCTCACTAAAATTATCAAGAAGTGTTCTCCTTGAGTATGCACCGTTGCCAAAGTTCGTCGTGCCCAGACACCACGTGATGATCGGGTGTGATAAGCTCTACGTCCATCTACAACGGGTGCAAGCCAGTTTTTGCACACGCAGAATACTCAGGTTAAACTTGACGAGCCTAGCATATGAAGATATGGCCTCGGAACACGGAGACCGAAAGGTCGAGCGTGAATCATATAGTAGATATGATCAACATAATGATGTTCACCATTGAAAACTACTCCATCTCACGTGATGATCGGACATGGTTTAGTTGATTTGGATCACGTGATCACTTAGATGACTAGAGAGATGTCTGTCTAAGTGGGAGTTCTTAAGTAATATGATTAATTGAACTTAAATTTATCATGAACTTAGTCCTAGTAGTATTTTGCAAATTATGTTGTAGATCAATAGCTTGCGTTGTTGCTTTCATATGTTTATTTTGATATGTTCCTAGAGAAAATTGTGTTGAAAGATGTTAGTAGCAATGATGCGGATTGGATCCGTGATCTGAGGTTTATCCTCATTGCTGCACAGAAGAGTTATGTCCTTAATGCACCGCTAGGTGACAGACCTATTGCAGGAGCAGATGCAGACATTATGAACGTTTGGCTAAGCTCAATATGATGACTACTTGATAGTTTAGTGCACCATGCTTAACGGCTTAGAATCGGGACTTCAAGGACATTTTGAACGTCATGGACCATATGAGATGTTCCAGAAATTGAAGTTGATATTTCAAGCAAATACCCGAGTTGAGAGATATGAAGTCTCCAACAAGTTTTATAGCTAAAAGATGGAGGAGAATCGCTCAACTAGTGAGCATGTGCTCAGATTGTCTGTGTACTTCAATCGCTTGAATCAAGTGGGAGTTAATCTTCCAGATAAGATAGTGATTGACAGAATTCTCTAGTCACCATCACTAAGTTACTAGAACTTCGTGATGAACTATAGTATGCAAGGGATGACATAAACGATTCCCGAGCTCTTCGTGAAGTTGAAATCGACGAAGGTAGAAATCAAGAAAGAGCATCAAGTGTTGATGATTGACAAGACCACTAGTTTCAAGAAAAGGGCAAAGGGAAAGAAAGGGAAACTTCAAGTAGAATGGCAAACAAGTTGTCACTCCCATGAAGAAGACCAAAGCTGGACCAAAGCCTGAAACTGAGTGCTTACACTGCAAAGGAAATGGTCACTGGAAGCGGAAATGCCCTGAATATTTGGTGGATAAGAAGGATGGCAAAGTGAACAAGGGTATATTTGATATACAGGTTACTGATGTGTGCCGTACTAGTGTTTATAGTAGCCCCTGAGTATTTGATACTTGTTTGGTTGCCAAGATTAGTAACCCAAAACGGGAGCTGCAGAATAAACAAAGACTAGTTAAGGGTGAAGTGACGATGTGTGTTGGACGTGGTTCCAAGATTGATATGATCATCATCGCACACTCCCTAAACTTTTGGGATTAGTGTTGAACCTAAATAAATATTATTTGGCGTTTGCGTTGAGCATGAATATGATTTCATCATGTTTATTGCAATACGGTTATGCATTTAAAATTAGAGAATAATTGTTGTTCTTTTTAAATGAATAAAACCTTTGATGGTCATACACCCAATGAAAATAGTTTGTTGGATCTCGATCGTAGTGATACACATATTCATAATATTGATGCCAAAAGATGCAAAGTTAATAATGATAGTGCAACTTATTTGTGGCACTGCCGTTTGGGTCATATCGGTGTAAAGCGCATGAAGAAACTCCATAAAGATGGATTTTCGGAATCACTTGGTTATGAATCATTTGATGCTTGCGAACCGTGCCTTTTGGGCAAGATGACTGAAAATCCGTTCTTTGGAACAATGGAACAAGCTACTGACTTATTGGAAATAATACATACCAATGTATGCGATCCAGTGAGTATTGATGCTCGTGGCAAGTATCGTTATTTTCTGACCTTCACAAGATGATTTGGGCAGATATGGGTATATCTACTTGATGAAACATAAGTCTGAAATAGTTGAAAGGTTCAAAGAATTTCAGAGTGAAGTGGAAAAATCATCGTAACAAGAAAATAAAGTTTCTGCAATCTGATCGCGGAGACGAATATTTGAGTTACGAGTTTGGTCTTCAATTAAAACAATGTGGAATAGTTTCACAGCTCACGCCACCTGGAACACCACAACGTTATGGTGTGTCCGAACCTCGTAACCGCACTTTATTAGATATGGTGCGATCTATGATGTCTCTTACTGATTTACCACTAGCGTTTTGGGGTTATGCATTAGAGACAGCTGCATTCACGTTTAAATAGGGCACCATCTAAATCCTTTGAGACGACACCATATGAACTATGGTTTAGCAGTAAACCTAAGCTGTCGTTTCTTAAAAGTTTGGAGTTATGATGCTTATATGAAAAAGGTTTTCAACCTAATAAGCTCGAACCCAAATCGGAAAAGTGCATCTTCATAGAATACCCAAAGGAAACTGTTGGGTACACCTTCTATCACAGATCCGAAGGCAAAACATTCGTTGCTAAGAATGGACCCTTTCTAGATAAGGAGTTTCTCTCGAAAGAAGTGAGTGGGAGAAAAGTAGAACTTGATGAGGTAACTGTACCTTCTCCCGAATTGGAATATTGTTCATCACTGAAATCAGTTCCAGTGATTTCTACACCAATTAGTGAGGAAGCTAATGATGATGATCATGAAACTTCAGATCAAGTTACTACAGAACCTCGTAGGTCTTCCAGAGAACGGTCCGCACCAGAGTGGTATGGTAATCCTGTTCTGGAAGTCATGTTACTAGACCATGATGTACCTACGAACTATGAGGAAGCGATGATGAGCCCAAATTCCGCAAAATGGCTGGAGGCCATGAAATCTGAGATAGGATCCATTTATGAGAACAAAGTGTGGACTTTGGTGGATTTGCCCGATGATCGGCAAGCCATAAAAAATAAATGGATCTTCAAGAGGAAGACGGACATTGATAGTAGTGTTACTATCTACAAAGCTAGATTTGTCGAAAAAGGTTTTTGACAAAGTTCAAGATGTTGGCTACGATGAGTTTTTTCTCACTCATATCAATGCTTAAAGTCTGTCCGAATCATGTTAGCAATTGCCACATTTTATGAAATTTGGCAAAAGGATGTCAAAACTGCATTCCTTAATGAATTTATTAAAGAAGAGTTGTATATGATGCAACCAGAAGGTTTTGTCAATCCTAAAGGTGCTAACAAAATGTGCAAGCTCCAGCGATCCATCTATGGACTGGTGCAAGCATCTCAGAGTTGGAATATACGCTTTGATAAGTTGATCAAAGCATATAGTATTATACAGACTTGCAGTGAAGCCTGTATTTACAAGAAAGTGAGTGGGAGCACTACAGCATTTCTGATAAGTATATGTGAATGACATATTGTTGATCGGAAATAATGTAGAATTATTCTGCAAAGCATAAAGGAGTGTTTTGAAAGGAGTTTTTCAAAGCAAGACCTCAGTGAAGCTGCTTACACATTGAGCATCAAGATCTATATAGATAGATCAAGACGCTTGATAAGTTTTTCAAATGAGTACATACCTTGATAAATTTTTGAAATAGTTCAAAATGGAACAGTCAAAGAAGGAGTTCTTGCCTGTGATGCAAAGGTGTGAAGTTGAGTAAGACTCAAGACCCGACCATGGCAGAAAAATAGAAAGAGAATGAAAAGTCATTCCCTATGCCTCAGTCATAGGTTCTATAAAGTATGCTATGCTGTGAACCAGACCTATTGTATACCTTGCTCTGAGTTTGACAAAGGAATACAATTTTGATCTAAGAGTAGATCACAAGAAAGCGGTCAAGAATATCCTTAGTGAGGACTAAGGAGATGTTTCTCGATTATGGAGGTGATAAAAGAGCCCGTCGTAAAAAGTTACAACGATGCAAGCTTTTACACCGATCCAGATGACTCTAAGTCTCAATCTGGATACATATTGAAAGTGGGAGCAATTAGCTAGAGTAGCTCCGTGCAGAGCATTGTAGACATAGAATATTTGCAAAATACATACGGCTCTGAATGTGACAGACCCGTTGACTAAGCTTCTCTCACGAGCAAAACACGATCACACCATAGTACTCTTTCGGTGTTAATCACATAAGCGATGTGAACTAGATTATTGACTCTAGTAAACCCTTTGGGTGTTGGTCACATGACGATGTTAAATATGGGTGTTAATCATATACAGATATGAATATTGGTGTTAAATCACATGGCGATGTGAACTAGATTATTGACTCTAGTGCAAGTGGGAGACTGAAGGAAATATGCCCTAGAGGCAATAATAAAGTTATTATTTATTTCCTTATATCATGATAAATGTTTATTATTCATGCTAGAATTGTATTAACCGGAAACATAATACATGTGTGAATACATAGACAAACATAGTGTCACTAGTATGCCTCTACTTGACTAGCTCGTTTATCAAAGATGGTTATGTTTCCTAGCCATGGACAAAAGAGTTGTCATTTGATTAACGGGATCACATCATTAGGAGAATGATGTGATTGACTTGACCCATTCCGTTAGCTTAGCACTTGATCGTTTAGTATGTTTGTCGGTGTCAAAACCGGCGGATCTCGGGTAGGGGGTCCCGAACTGTGCGTCTAGGCGGATGGTAACAGGAGACGAGGGACACGATGTTTTTACCCAGGTTCGGGCCCTATCGATGGAGGTAAAACCCTACATCCTGCTTGATTAATATTGATGATATGGGTAGTACAAGAGTAGATCTACCACGAGATCAAGGAGGCTAAACCCTAGAACCTAGCCTATGGTATGATTGTTGTAATGTATGTTGTCCTACGGACTAAAGCCCTCCGGTTTATATAGACACCGGAGAGGGCTAGGGTTACACAGAGTCGGTTACAATGGTAGGAGATCTACATATCCGTATCGCCAAGCTTGCCTTCCACGCCAAGGAAAGTACCATCCGGACACGAGCCGGAGTCTTCAATCTTGTATCTTCGTAGTCTTGGAGTCTGGCGGACAATGATAGTCCGGCTGTCCGGACACCCCCTAGTCCAGGACTCCCTCAATAGCCCCTGAACCAGTCTTCAATGACGATAAGTCCGGCGTGCATAATGTTCGGCATTGCAAGGCAGGTTCCTCTCTTGAATAATCCAGAGAAGATCATGAACACCAGGATAGTGTTCGGCTCTGCAAAATAAATTCCACATTCCATCGTAGAGAGAATAAAATGTACACTTAGTTCAATCTGCTGACGTATTATGCGGCGTGACATCACACCGCCACCAGGCCTTTGTTTGAATTACTATACCACCTCAGCATGTTTAGCGAAGCGGTTTCCTTGGCACGTCTTGTCGAAGCAGAGATCGTGTTCCCCTTATTCCGGGATTCTCATCAATACGTGCGTGGGTAACCCAACCGCTCCCGTCGCCACGCCTCCTCTATCGAAGGGGAGTCCCAAACGGTCACGGAGATGGCCCTTGGTATTTCTTCCCCTTTATAACAGGACCAAGGCTCGCCATTGTTCTTCAATATCGCATCGAATCTCTTCCCCGCTCCCAGTTCCAACACCCAGAGCCTCAGATTCGAGCGCTTCGGATCCTCAATCATGTCCGGCTCCGACCTCCAGGGCCGGTGGATGCCCTCCTCCGTCACGGAGGAGGACATATTGAAGTTGCGTGAGGCCAAGTACCTGGCCTACGAGGTTTCGCATAGGTTGCCTGCCCAAGGGCAGGCCGTGCCAGCCCCCGAGCCCGGTGAATACGTTGTTTTCGTATCCCACCTCCGTCGGCTTGCCGACGGATCCCTTCGTGAGGGGGCTCCTGTTCTACTATGGGCTGGACTTTCACGACTTGGCTCCGGAGTCCATCCTCCATATCTCCGCATTCATTATCGTCTGCGAAGCCTTCCTCCGTGCCATTCCCCACTTTGGCCTATGGCTGAAGACCTTCAAGGTGGAGCCGAAGATGATCGGGGGGCGTCAAGCGGAGTGCGGCGGGGCGACCATAAGCAAAAAGGTCGATGCCCCGTGGCCCGAGGGTTCCTTCCAAGAGGAACTTGGACTGTGGCAGCAGGAGTGGTTCTATATCACCGCTCCAAGGGGCAGCAGGCAAAAGCCGCCGCCCTTATTCCGCCCGGGACCTCCACGCCAACTGATGTCGTGGGCCAACCAAGGGCTCAATTGGGGGCCGTCTGAAGACGTGCCTTCATTGCAGGGCCGGATTCGAGATCTCCAAGCGAGGGAGATCGACCTGATCAAGGTGATGCAGGTTATGCTAATCAGGCATCTTCTGCCCTGCAAACGCCGTCCTCTCCGTCTATGGGAGTTCAACCCGGAGGGACCTCGGATTCTCCAACACTTCATGGGTGCGACACCCGTGGAGATGTACAAGTTGTTCTTCGGACCGCAGGTGGCGTGTCCGGATTTAG
Organism: Triticum timopheevii; assembly: GCA_963921465.1. Lineage (NCBI taxonomy): Eukaryota > Viridiplantae > Streptophyta > Magnoliopsida > Poales > Poaceae > Triticum > Triticum timopheevii. The sequence continues at coordinate 477,390,715 of OY997262.1, forward strand.
CCGAGGATGCAGGCCTAAGCTGCGATCGCCCGGATATTCAGGTAAGTAGCTCAGAGTCCGGACATTCTGTTTATGTGCCTTTCTAGAGTTCGCCTCCTGACCCTTTGTTCTTTACAGGAATGGGTGGCGCGATCAAGGCTGATAAGGTGTCCGGCCCCCCTCCCAGAGACCGCACAGGAGCCCGTGCTGGTCAGAATGTCGGAGGTTGCGCCCACAGAAGGGGGCGACGGGGAAAATAGAGGAGCTAATATTTCGCCCAAAGGGGTGACTAAAGAGGAGGGAACCAAGAACCCCTCCCTTCAGGGGGAGAAGAGGACCGCCTCCGAAGATCCGGAGGCCAAAGCCCCTAAGCGTGGGAAGAGATCTTCCTCGGGGGGTCCGGTGCCCGGAAAGAATCCAGACGCACAATCATCATCAAAAGATCGGCCCTCCAGCGAGCCGTGAGTATGAAAGAGGGAGTTAATTAGTAAGGAAATACCTTCATTTGTGCTTCTGTAGATAACCGAAATATTTATATTGCAGTTCGGATCTGCAGCCTTCTTAGATGAGTTCATCTTCAGGGGACCTTCTTCCGGAGATGATGGAGAGCGATACGCCTCCGTCCGCAGCGCCGCCAGATGAGGCAGGCGAACCCGAAGTGTCATCACGGAGGGTATCCCCGAGTCCGGAGGGGCCAGAGAGTTCGGCACCTACTAGTGTCCGGCCGGGAGAACTGAAGAATCTGCTTGAGAGGGCGTCCATTTCAGAAGATCACCGTGCGTTAATGCGTATGGTGATTGGAAGGATTTCGTACGCTGAGAGCGAATTGCGTAATGCCGCCATGAGTTTGCTGGCGGGATTTGAGGTATGAGAGAATGATGCACCCCTTTGTATTTTAATAGTTTTGCATATAAAAAATGCGCCCTGTATAGATAGTAGCCCCTGAGACTCAGTAGGTTGTCGGAAACGACAGCGTACCGAGGATCGAAATCTAAAGGAATGAATTCCGTCGTTCCTATGCAGGTGGCGGATAGTCCGGGGGCTAGCCGGACTAGTGAGTTTGCCGAGTTAAATCGGCAATTTTACTTGGCAGATGCGGACATCGCACTTGTCAACAGGCGACTTGACGAGTCGCAAGGTAAAAGAGTTCTCCGCAGTCGCTTTATTAAGGGGGTCGAAGCCCTCCTCTGATAAATTATATGCTGTTTGTACAGTCGGTGCTGCTGCTGTGGAGGGCCTTCGGGCCGAACTTGCTCGAGCTAAGGAGCAAGCCCGAAGGAGTGAAGCGGCTGCCTCGAGGGCGGCCGAGGAGTTGAAAGCCGAAAAGGCTGCGCACTGCCTAAGCAGGGCCGAGGTGGCCGAATTGGCCATAAAAGTAAAGGATGCTGCCGACCGCAATGAGGCTCTTGAAAAGGAGCGCTTATCGGAGCGGGAAGACCTGAAGAAGGCCACCGCCAAAGCCAAGGATGCCCGCTCTGCAATGCGGGCTATGAAGGAGGAACTGTGCCAGGCCGGAGAAATCGTGGCTGGCAAGCCTTTTCTGCTGCGTCGCCGGTTTATGGATGGAAAGTATGCTCAATTTGAGCGGCTGTGGAGTCCGGAGGATCCGTATATGGACTTAGCTGCAAGTGCGGCCGATGCCATTAAGCACTTTCGGAGCCAGAAGGATCACGAGACGGAAGAGCTATGTTGGTCTCAATTCCACAGTCCGGATCGCCCACTTCCATTGACAGACCGGTTGGCCGAATGGGCCGAGCTAAATAGATTGTCCGGACTTGCCATGACTGACATCGTGGCCCATGTCTGGCCAGAGAGGTCCAAGGCGACGAGCTACTTTGGTTTACTACAGCAATTCCTTGGAGCGGTGCCGCATATAAAGGAGATGAAGCGGTCGGCCTGCATAGAGGGCGCGCGGATGGCTCTTGCCCGTGTGAAGGCGCATTGTCCAGAGATGGACGCCACCGCTGTTGCTGCCCCGGGTTCGGATGAAGACCGGCTCCCTGCCGAGCACTATTTCGGGGAAGTTATGCGTGGCGCTCGTGTAATAGAGTCGCAGTGCTCGAAGAATGTAACGTTCAAATGAACGCATTAGCTTGTAAATCGATGATTATGTTATAACTGCTTTTTATACTTGTGCGTCCAAGTAGTGAAACTTCTCCTGTGCGGCCGTTTACGTATACTTGTGTATAACTTGAAAGATGGCAGTCTTCGGCTTCAGCCCCCACGCACAAGGTGCTGGGGTGTTCGCAAAAATAGCGCGTTTTCACACTTAATCCGATGTCTCGGTCCTGTTATAAGGAGGTGGTAGCGTAGCGAACGAGGCAATCCGGACTATAATGCTTTATCACTTTCACTTAGCGCGTGGAGCTCGAGGGTGGGACTACAATATAGCCCCTGGTGGCATCGCCCTTCTCCGAAGTCGGAGCGCGTGTGCCTGACCGGGAAACGGCCCTTCGTCAAAGCGGGGAATTCTAAACATTCCGATAGTCGATCGAGTGGCTGACCAGTCTCTCGCTGTATCATGACAGTCTGTTTTCGACTTTCTCTACTGAGGTGCTCGCCCAGCCGAACTGGGGCACAATCGCAGTAGTTCTCCTGGTGCCGCGTTAGCCGATGATACGGAACGTAAGGCAGCAAAACACAGGAGCCGGGCAAACCCAACATTTGACCAAAGACATGATTCGGAGCTGATGCATATAATGCCTAACTCGAGACGCCGAACACTCCCTAAGGTGTTCGGTCTTTATAATAATGGGCAGAACGATGCCCTAAGCCCCTAGTGTCCAGGTACAGGCATGGTCTTCTGACGCAGCCGATGCCAAAGCGTCAGGCTCCGCTTTGGCTATAGGAAGAAACCAAGGGAGAATAACAACAAGAGACATTAAAAAAGGTCTACGCAGGGTCTTAATCTGAAAAGAATCCTCACAACGGGTCCCTACTGCAAGTCTGCGCCTGTGTCTCCGTTGCACCATTATCCTGGACGGGTATGCACGTTGTTCATCTGTAAAAAGAGAGGAACGTTTAGTTTAAAAAACAATTCGTGCAAAAAATATTAGAAATATAAATAATTAAAGCGGGGTTTGTATGAACCCGCGGTTATTTGTGCGCGCAGCCCCCTGTGAAGGGGTATGCGGCTAGGGAGCCCCTAACCTACTGACGCCGGATTCGTCTATCCAAGTCCGGGGTCTTTAAGTGACCATCGCACTAAAATTACGCCACGTGGTCCGGGCATCTTGAGTGTAAGAGACGCGTAATGCGGTATGGCGTTGATGGGGACAAAAAGCCTTTCGTCCCAAGAGTGCTTGATATTCACTTTCAAATGGGACGATGTGAAAAAGTAATTTTTCGCGTCGATAATTGTTCGTCGATCCGAACACGACTTCTAGTAATATGGAGCCTGTGCACTTGGCGTAATGGCCTGGCGTCACTCCTTTGAAGGAAGTGCGGCTGTGTCGAATTTTGGTAGGGTCTATCCCCATCCTACGGATTGTGTTTGAATATAGCAGGTTTAAGTCACTGCCTCCGTCCATTGGGACGTTAGTAAATTGCAATCCGTCTATTATGGGATTCAATATCAGGGGAGTCCGTCCCGCATTTCGAACGCTTCTGGAATAGTTCAGGTGGTCGAAAGTGATTGGTTTTGATATCCAATCTCTACGGTCTGCTGGGTTGGACCGCGCGAAGCTCTTTTTAGAAAGTGCCGCACTATTTTTCCGTATTATCACATAAAGTGAGTTTACTGCTTTGACCCCTTGTGGGAAAGTCTTTTGTTTTCCGGTGCTCTGCTGGTGGGGTTTATCTTCTTTGCTTGACGCGTCGAGCCCCTTGTGTTCGGCATTTAGTCGGCCGGACTGTTTGAAAACCCAACAATCCCTGTGGGTGTGATTTGCAGGCCTTCCGGGGGTACTGTGGATTTGACATATCCGACCCAAAATTTTGTTTAAGTTGGACAATTCGTCACTGTCATCCTTAAGAGGCTGTGTTTTATTATTGGGCCGCGAGCTTTTGAATCCGGCGTTGACTGCCGCGCTCTTTGGGCTTTTCTCTTTATTCCGGCGCTGCTCTTTTCTGCGCCGTGATTTTCCGTTTCCATCTCTTATCTCTGATGTACTTGGCTCGCTGGTGCTGCATCGTGCTAACCAGCTATCCTCGCCCGCACAGAAGCGGGTCATGAGGCTTGTTAGTGCGGACATTGTCCTCGGTTGCTCTTGACCGAGGTGCCTGGCGAGCCATTCGTCTCAGACATTGTGCTTGAAAGCTGCTAAGGCTTCGGCGTCCGGACAGTCGACTATTTGGTTTTTTTTTGTAAGGAACCTGTTCCAGAATTTCCGCGCTGACTCTCCGGGCTGTTGAGTTATATGACTTAGATCATCTACATCCGGAGGACGGACATAAGTCCCTTGAAAATTTGCTCTAAATGCATCCTCGAGCTCTTCCCAACTTCCAACAGTATTTTCTAGGAGGCCTTTAAGCCAATGACGGGCTGGCCCTTTGAGCTTGAGGGGTAGGTATTTTATGGCGTGGAGATCATCTCCTCTGGCCATATGTATATGTAGTATATAATCTTCTATCCAGACTCCAGGGTCTGTTGTTCCATCGTAGGCCTCTATGTTTATGGGTTTAAATCCTGCTGGGAATTCATGGTCCAGCACCTCGTCAGTGAAACATAGTGGGTGGGCGGCGCCCCTGTATTTGTGTGTGCCGCTATGATCGGACACTTGACGTGTTGCCTTGCTTCCTGGGGCCTTCTCCTTTGGCCCGTAGATGGATCTGGCTGGGCCATCTATCCTTCCAAGTTCGTTGGTTGGTTTATATGTGGCGCCGCTGTCAGAATTTGGCCTATCATCTGGCCATCTATACAGCCAAGCAGCCCCTTTATTTTTGGACGGTGGGGGCTCTATGGCCTCCTCGTCGAATTCTGGTAACAGCTTGCGCTTCGGGTAGCTCTTTGATTGGTGGCCATTGCCGTACTTATCTGCGGTTTTGAGCGCTTTGCTCCATCTCATTCTGAGTGTGTCTTCCGCTGTTTTGAGCCTCCGTTTTTCCTTCTTCAGGCTTTTTGCAGTACTGACGAGTCTTTTCCGAAGGTTCTTGCTCTCCGGCGGTGTGTCCGGCGTGAGGTCGTCCGGACTGTTGTTTTCACCTGGCCTGGACTGATTATCTGACTCGTCATGGTCGGACGGTTGCTTATCTGCGTGTTCGTCGTCCGTTTGTGAGCCCTGCCGTATTGCGGGCTCTTTTGGAGCGTTGTTGTTGAGGCGGGACTTAGGACGGCGCCTGCGCCACCATTTTGGTCGTTTATCGGCGTGGTCATCTTGTGTCGCGGCCCGTTGATCCTCGTTATCGCTCTCCTTTGGGGTGTCTACCATATATATGTCATGTGACGAGGTAGTCCTCCCGTGCCTTATAGGCTCAGTTTCTTGTTCGTCTCCAGCATTGTCGTCTATTCCGTCAATGTCTCCGGAGTCAAGGTCTAGCATGTCGGTTAGATCGTCGACAGTGGCTACAAAGTGGGTGGTGGGTGGGCTCTGAATTTCTTCGTCGTCCATTCCCCAACCGTCCTGGCCATAGTCCGGCCAAAACTCTCCTGATAACGAGAGATGCTTTAGTGAATTCAAGATATCGCCGAAAGGCGAGCATTGGAAGATGTCCGCGGCGGTGAATTCCATAACCAGCGCCCCAATCCGGATCGATTGGCAGGGGCGCGGGAGGTTCGGAGTCCGGCAAAGAGTCCGGTGCCTCGGAGTCACGAGTTTCGCGGGGGACAAGATTAGTGTTCGGCTCCATCGCCGTGGATGTTTAAGCCTCCAGGGCGGCGCCTATCCACCGACCCTCGATCTAGGCGATCGGCTCCGGGCTAATGGCCGAAGCGGATCCGTGTGCGCCACCAAGGCACTGTTCGGCGGCAGAGCTAGATCATGCCCATCGTCACAGTGCGGCGCGCTCGGCTGTGGCTCGAGTCCGTCGAGGATCAAGTCTCCGCGGACATCGGCCGTGAAGTTTAAGCTTCCAAATCTGACCTGACGGCCAGGGGCGTAGCTTTCGATCTGCTCCAGGCAGCCAAGTGAATTGGCCCGCAGTGCGAAGCCGCCGAATACGAAGATCTGTCCGGGGAGAAAAGTCTCCCCCTGGATAGCGTTGTTGGTTGAAGATGCCATCAAGCCTATCGGTGACGACACAGAGGAACTCTCAATGAAAGCACCAATGTCAGTGTCAAAACCGGCGGATCTCGGGTAGGGAGTCCCGAACTGTGCGTCTAGGCGGATGGTAACAGGAGACGAGGGACACGATGTTTTTACCCAGGTTCGGGCCCTCTCGATGGAGGTAAAACCCTATGTCCTGCTTGATTAATATTGATGATATGGGTAGTACAAGAGTAGATCTACCATGAGATCAAGGAGGCTAAACCCTAGAAGCTAGCCTATGGTATGATTGTTGTAATGTATGTTGTCCTACGGACTAAAGCCCTCCGGTTTATATAGACACTGGAGAGGGCTAGGGTTACACAGAGTCGGTTACAATGGTAGGAGATCTACATATCCGTATCGCCAAGCTTGCCTTCCACGCCAAGGAAAGTACCATCCAGACACGAGCCAGAGTCTTCAATCTTGTATCTTCGTATCTTGGAGTCCGGCTGACAATGATAGTCCGGCTGTTCGGACACCCCCTAGTCCAGGACTCCCTCAATGTTGCTATTGCTTTGTTCATGACTTATACATGTTCCTGTAACTATGAGATTATGCAACTCCCGTTTACCGGAGGAACTCTTTGGGTACTACCAAATGTCACAACGTAAATGGGTGATTATAAAGGAGTACTACAGGTGTCTCCAAAGGTACATGTTGGGTTGGCGTATTTCGAGATTAGGTTTTGTCACTCCGATTGTCGGAGAGGTATCTCTGGGCCCTCTCGGTAATGCACATCACTATAAGCCTTGCAAGCAATGTAGATAATGAGTTAGTTACGGAATGATGCATTACGTAATGAGTAAAGAGACTTGCCGGTAACAAGATTGAACTAGGTATTGGATACTGACGATCGAATCTCAGGCAAGTAACATACCGATGACAAAGGGAACAACGTATGTTGCGGTTTGACCGATAAAGATCTTCGTAGAATATGTAGGAGCCAATATGGGCATCCAGGTTCCGCTATTGGTTATTGACCGAGAATAGTTCTAGGTCATGTCTACATAGTTCTCGAACCCGTAGGGTCCGCACGCTTAAGGTTTCGATGACAGTTTTATTATGAGTTTATGAGTTTTGATGTACCGAAGGAGTTCGGAGTCCCGGATGAGAATGGGGACATGACGAGGAGTCTCGAAATGGTCGAGACGTAAAGATCGAAATATTGGACGACTATATTTGGAGTTCAGAAAGGTTCCGAGTGATTCGGGTATTTTTCGAAGTATCGGAGAGTTACGGGAATTCGTATTGGGCCTCAATGGGCCATACGGGAAAGGAGAGAAAGGGCCAAAAGGGTGGCCGCACCCCTCCCCTTGGACTAGTCCGAATTGGACTTGGGAGGGGGGGCGCCCCCTTCCTTCCTACTCCTTCTCTCTTCCCTTTCCTTCTCTCCTACTCCTACTACATGGAAGGGTTCCTAGTTCTACTAGGAAAGGGGGAATCCTACTCCCGGTGGGAGTAGGACTCCCCTAGGGCGCGCCATAGAGAGGGCCGGCCCTCCCCCTCCTCCACTCCTTTATATACGGGGGCAGGGGGCACCCCATAGACACACAAATTGATCTACGGATCGTTCCTTAGCCGTGTGCGGCGCCCCCTCCACCATATTCCACCTCGGTCATATCGTCGCGGAGTTTAGGCGAAGCCCTGCGCCGGTAGAGCATCATCATCGTCCCCACACCGTCGTGTTGACGAAACTCATCCCCGACACTTTGCTGGATCGGAGTCTGGGGATCGTCATCGAGCTGAACGTGTGCTGAACTCGGAGGTGCCGTACGTTCGGTACTTGGATCGGTCGGATCGTGAAGACGTACGACTACATCAACGGCTTTGTCATAACGCTTCCGCTTACGGTCTACGAGTGTACATGGACAATACTCTCCCCTCTTGTTGCTATGCCATCACCATGATCTTGCGTGTGCGTAGGAAATTTTTTGAAATTACTACGTTCCCCAACACGCCCGTCTAGCGGGGCTGCTGGTTCCGGCACCGCACGTGTTGCCGGAGAACAAGGCCAAGAAGGTGGCCACGGGGACTCGAAAGGGTTCCCGTAATCAGGTGTCCGACGACGAGGCGGAATCCTCCCCCGAAGACGAGGAGGAGGAAGAAGACTCTCTCCCGGAGGAGGGAGGGAGGAAAAGGAAGGCTTCCCCAATAGGGGAGGCCGAAGGGTCCAAGAGGGGGAGAACTATTCCCCCGGACAGCTCCGCCAACACCAATGTTGGCGAAGAGGAGTGGCCTTCAAGGGCCCGGCCTCCAGCGAGATCGTAAGTATCCGGATCCCTGTATAATCTGAAATTTCTTTCGTGCCACATAGTGCCTTTCTAATGCCGCATACTATCCGCAGTCCGGCCGATGATGATCTCCCCGCTTCATCGAGCGGGTCGTTGGCCCCGTCGGATGTGGATTCACTTTCGACTGCCTCCACCCCCCGCGCCGATGAGGACGCCGAGGTGGGATTCCAGAGAGGGACCCATCAGGAGGAGGCTCCGGAGGCGCCGCAAGGCAGCCTCCCGGACTTTGCGCCGGACTCTACGTCGGAACCTGCAATGGTTTCGGAGTCCAGCAGGCGGCCCCTTTGAAAGAAGGGCAAGACCGTGACGCCGGTGGCCTCCGTCCAACCGGAGGCGCCGGACAACTTGCTGGAGGCGCTCAAAGGCGCTTCCATTGAGGAAGAACACCGCACTATCATGAGTGCGGTGATTCAGAAGGTTCAGCTCGCCAAAAGCGGGCTGACCGAAGCCTGCAACAGCCTTCTAACAGGCTTTGAGGTAAGAAGTTATAATTATGTAATGTAATACCGCATAGACAGTAGCCCCTAATGCTCAGTTCGGTGTTCGGAAAGAAAAGCCGGACTGAGGATCTAAGAAGATATACGCAGGGTTGCTTTAAATATGTCAATATGGGTTTGCAGGCTGCACTGCTGACCTCTGCCGCACTGACTGCGGAGGTCGGTGCATTGAAGCAGGATCTCGAGCGGTCCGAGCAAGAGCTCGGCCATGCCAAGAAGCAGCTCGAGGACAAAGAAGGTGAGTAACACCACTTTGAATAGTTACCTTACAGAAAAGAATTTTGGTTGCAATAAAATTAACAAGGATAATATGGGTATTGCAGGGGCCACGAACGAGGTGGCAGCCCTGAAGGAGGCTGTGTCCGCAGCCGAAGCAGTGCGGCCGCGGAACGGGCAGAGCGAGAAAAGCAGGAGGCACAGGTGGCGGAAGTACGGCAAGAGCTCCAGGCTCTCATGGGGAAGCATGAGAGCTTGGAGCGTGACTCCAAGACTCGAGAGTTCGAGCTTGCCTCGGCTCTCGAAGTGCCAAGTCCGCCAAGGCCGAGGCCCGTAAGGCCCTTTAGGAGATTGAAGATGTAAAGAAGATAGCGGCGGGTAAGGCATTTTTCATGCAAAGCAAGCATGTTAATGTAAGCTACCTGACACTTACCCGCATTCGGAGCTCTCCAGGGGCGTTTGCAGATCTGCCGCGCAGTGTGTCCGATGCCGCCGCATTCTACTGTGGCGAGGAGGGGAGCTCAACGGAGAAGGTCTTCTGGTCTCAGTACGCTGAGGCCAGCCATCCGGTGCCCCCAAGCGACCAGTTGAAGCAGCTGGTCGAACTCCACAAGGTAGCTGAGGAGGCCATGAAGGGCCTTATAGTCCGGCTGTGGCCTGGACAGGCCATGCCTGGGAGCTACTTCGGCCTCGTGCGGCGGCTGGTGGATGTGTGCCCCTGGGTGGAGGTCATCAAGCGCTCCGCCTGTATTGAAGGTGCTCGTCGGGCCCTTGCCCGCACAAAGGTGCATTGGGGCAGGCTGGATGCGGAGAAGCTTCTCACTGACCCACCGCCACCGGGCAAGGAGTATCGCACGCCCGAAATGTATTATAAAACTGTCCTGAAGGGAGCCCGCGATATTGCGGATGAATGCCCTAGAGATGTAATTTTTGAGTAAACTCGCTATGTATTATCCTGCGCGCTGAAAACTTTGTTCATATGCGCCTTAAGCAACGCTTGTTTAATTTAAAATATTACCTTCTGTGCGGCCATTTTATAAAATCTGAGAGATGGCAAGTCGTTGGCTTCAGCCCCCGAGCCGCGAGTGCTGGGGTGTTCGGGATAAACTTGAGCACTCTTGTTCCCATTTTTGGGTCCATCTAGGGAGGCGCTCAACACAACGAACAAGGCAACCGGACTTATAATGCTTAAACACTCTCACTTAGCCATAGAATTCTATAATTTTAAATTTCGGCGAAGCCCCTAGTATTTGGAAGACCAAATCCGGGGCGCTATCCACGCCTTCGTCGGACATTATCCGGAACTTCGCTCGAAGCGGCGTGAGTCTTTAAGGACTCGAAAAGACCTCTCGAACAGCGACCAGTCTCTCGCTTTATCATGCCGGTCAGTTTTAGCTTTCTCCACTGAGGCGCTCGCCCGGCTCAACCGGGGCGCAATCGCAGTGGTTCTCCCAGTGCCACCTTAGCCGACAGAACGGAACGTAAGGCACCAAATCGTGGGAGCCGGGCAAACCCAACTATTGACCCAAGACATGATTCGGAGCCGATTCATATAATGCTATAAGTTTGGGGTGCCGCGCTTATGAAAGTGTTCGGACTTATCACACCATGATGTGGGGAACATAAGCCCCTGGTGTATTAGGCCGTACCAAAATATACAGGTGCAAGATGTCATGTAATGAACATATATATAAAAAGTAATGTAATTGCAGTCAAAAAGTGATGCATTATTTATTAAAAGAAGTCTGCTATGAGTGCGGACTGATATAAATAGTGCGGTAAGCAAGGGATTTGGACTAATTAAACATGTCCCCCTCCGGGGATGAGCTGCGGACTTGGTGTATATAATCGAGTTTAATGCTCGTAATTAAGACCACCTAAGTGTTCGTCGCAGCCTTCTTTTTTCCCTGGCTGTTGCATCGTGAGTTCGGCAGGTTCACCGCCGGACAGGGCCTCTGGTTAACGGAGTCCTGTGTATACAAAGAAGGAAAATAATAAAAAAAGAGTGGCACACTTGCGAGCCCCTGGTGTGGTCGAGCCGCACTCTGGGTCCATTGTGATCGTGCCCCTTCCCCTACGCCCATGGTATCTCCAAAGCGTAATGATGTACGTGGAGGGTTGTTCTTGCAATCATGCGAGGGCGGGGGTTAGGGCCGCATTGCTACGCGTGCTCTGATCGTGCCAGGTGGTCTTGGTTGGTATTGCTTCGGGCGCGTTTTGCTATATCCGGCCGTTTAACGGCCGGACTCGAAAATTGCCTTAAAGGCTTGAGGGAGTCCTGGACTAGGGGGTGTCCGGACAGCCGGACTATCATCGTCCGCCGGACTCCAAGACTACGAAGATACAAGATTGAAGACTCCGTCCCGTGTCCGGATGGGACTTTCCTTGGCGTGGAAGGCAAGCTTGGCGATACGGATATGTAGATCTCCTACCATTGTAACCGACTCTGTGTAACCCTAGCCTCCTCCGGTGTCTATATAAACCGGAGGGCTTTAGTCCGTAGGACACAACATACATTACAACAATCATACCATAGGCTAGCTTCTAGGGTTTAGCCTCCTTGATCTCGTGGTAGATCCACTCTTGTACTACCCATATCATCAATATTAATCAAGCAGGACGTAGGGTTTTACCTCCATCGAGAGGGCCCGAACCTGGGTAAAACATCGTGTCCCTCGTCTCTTGTTACCATCCGCCTAGACGCACAGTTCGGGACCCCCTACCCGATATTCGCCGGTTTTGACACCGACATTGGTGCTTTCACTGAGAGTTCCTCTGTGTCGTCACCGATAGACTCGATGGCATTGAGGGAGTCCTGGACTAGGGGGTGTGCGGACAGCCGGACTATCATTATCCGCCGGACTCCAAGACTACGAAGATACAAGATTGAAGACTCCGTCCCGTGTCCGGATGGGACTTTCCTTGGCGTGGAAGGCAAGCTTGGCAATACGGATATGTAGATCTCCTACCATTGTAACCGACTCTGTGTAACCCTAGCCCTCTCCGGTGTCTATATAAACCGGAGGGCTTTAGTCCGTAGTGTTGGGGAACGTAGCAGAAATTCAAAATTTTTCCTACGTATCACCAAGATCTATCTATGGAGAGACCAGCAACGAGTAGAAAGGAGAGTGCATCTACATACCCTTGTAGATCGCTAAGCGGAAGCGTTCAAGTGAACGGGGTTGATGGAGTCGTACTCGTCGTGATTCAAATCACCGATGATCAAGTGCCGAACGCACGGCACCTCCGCGTTCAACACACGTACAGCCCGGTGACGTCTCCCAAGCCTTGATCCAGCAAGGAGAGAGGGAGAGGTTGAGGAAGACTCCATCCAGCAGCAGCACAACGGCGTGGTGGTGGTGGAGGAGCGTGGCAATCCTGCAGGGTTTCGCCAAGCACCGCGAGAGAGGAGGAGCACTTGGGAGAGGGAGGGCTGCGCCAGGGGCAAGGGTGAAGCTCCCATGTGCCTCCCCACTATATATAGGGGTGGAGGGGGCTGGTTTCTTGCCCTCCAAGTCCATTGGGGCGTTGGCAAAGGTGGGAGGAAAGAAATCCCATCATTTCCTTCCCCACCGATTGCTATCCCCCCTTTTTAGGGATCTTGATCTTATCCCTTTGGGATATGATCTTATTCCTTCTAAGGGGGGGTCTTGGTGCGCCTTGACCAGGGGTGTGGGGCCTTTCCCCCACTACCCACGTTCATGTGGGTCCCCCCATGCAGGTGGGCCCCACTCCGGAACCTTCTAGAACCTTCCCGGTACAATACCGAAAAATCCCGAACATTTTCCGGTGGCCAAAATAGGACTTCCCATATATAAATCTTTACCTCCGGACCATTCTGGAACTCCTCGTGACGTCCGGGATCTCATCCGGGACTCCGAACAACATTCGGTAACCACATGCAAACTTCCTTTATAACCCTAGCGTCATCGAACCTTAAGTGTGTAGACCCTACGGGTTCGGGAGACATGTAGACATGACCGAGACGTTCTCCGGTCAATAACCAACAGCGGGATCTGGATACCCATGATGGCTCCCACATGTTCCACGATGATCTCATCGGATGAACCACGATGTCAAGGACTTAATCAATCCCGTATACAATTCCCTTTGTCTAGCGGTATTGTACTTGCCCGAGATTCGATCGTCGGTATCCTTATACCTTGTTCAATCTTGTTACCGGCAAGTCTCTTTACTCGTTCCGTAACACATCATCCCGTGATCAACTCCTTGGTCACATTGCGCAAATGATGATGTCCTACCGAGTGGGCCCAGAGATACCTCTCCGCTTACACGGAGTGACAAATCCCAGTCTCGATCCGTGTCAACCCAACAGACACTTTCGGAGATACCTGTAGTGCACCTTTATAGTCACCCAGTTACGTTGTGACGTTTGATACACCCAAAGCACTCCTACGGTATCCGGGAGTCACACGCTCTCATGGTCTAAGGAAGAGATACTTGACATTGGAAAAACTCTAGCAAACGAACTACACGATCTTTGTGCTAGGCTTAGGATTGGGTCTTGTCCATCACATCATTCTCCTAATGATGTGATCCCGTTATCAACGACATCCAATGTCCATAGCCAGGAAACCATGACTATCTGTTGATCACAACGAGCTAGTCAACTAGAGGCTCACTAGGGACATATTGTGGTCTATGTATTCACACGTGTATTACGATTTCCGGATAATACAGTTATAGCATGAATAAAAGACAATTATCATGAACAAGGAAATATAATAATAACTAATTTATTATTGCCTCTAGGGCATATTTCCAACAGTCTCCCACTTGCACTAGAGTCAATAATCTAGCTCACATCGATATGTGATTAACACTCAAGGTCACATCCCCATGTGACTAACACCCAAAGAGTTTACTAGAGTCAATAATCTAGTTCACATTTACCATGTGATTAACACTCGATGAGTTCTGGGTTTGATCATGTTATGCTTGTGAGAGAGGTTATAGTCAACGGGTCTGAACCTTTTAGATCCGTGTGTGCTCTTACAAATCTCTATGTCATCTCCTAGATGCAGCTACCACGCTCTATTTGGAGCTATTCCAAATAACTGTTCTACTTGGAGCTATACTAAAAGTTGCTCCATTATACGTATCCGGTATCTCTACTCAGAGCTATCCGGATAGGTGTTAAGCTTGCATCGACGTAACCCTTTACGACGAACTCTTTTACCACCTCCATAATCGAGAAAAATTCCTTAGTCCACTAGTTACTAAGGATAACTTTGACTGCTGTCCTGTGATCCATTCTTGGATCACTCTAGTACCCCTTGACTGACTCATGGCAAGGCACACTTCAGGTGCGGTACATAGAATACTGTAGAGCCTACGTCTTAAGCATAGGGGACGACCTTCGTCCTTTCTCTCTATTCTGCCGTGGTCGAGCTTTTAAGTCTTAACTTCATACCTTACTACTCAGGCAAGAACTCCTTCTTTGACTGATCCATCTTGAACACCTTCAAGATTATGTCAAGGTATGTGCTCATTTAAAAGTACTATTAAGCATTTTGATCTATCTTATAGATCTTGATGCTTATTGTTCAAGTAGCCTAATCCAGGTTTTCCATTGAAAAACAGTTTTCAAATAACCCTATATGCTTTCTAGAAATTCTACATCATTTTTGATCAACAATATGTCGACAACATATACTCATCAGAAATTTTATAGTGCTCCCACTCACTTCTTTGGAAATACAAGTTTCTCATAAACTTTGTATAAACCCAAAATCTTTGATCATCTCATCAAAGCGCACATTCCAACTCCGAGATGCCTACTCCAGTCCTTAGAAGGATTGCTGGAGCTAGCATACCTTTTAGCATCATTAGGATCGACAAAACTTTTTGATTGTATCACATACAACCTTTCCTTACGAAGACTGGTAAGGAAACTTGTTTTGTCATCCACCTGCCAGATTTCATAAATGCAGCTAATGCTAACATGAATCCGATGGACTTAAGCATCGCTACGGATGAGAAAATCTCATCGTAGTCAACTCCTTGATCTTGTGAAAAACTCTTCGCCACAAGTTGTGCTTCATAGACGGTGACATTACCGTCCACGTCCGTCTTCTTCTTAAAGATCCATTTATCTTAATGGCTTGCCGATCATTGGGCAAGTCCACCAAAGTCCATGCTTTGTCCTAATACATGGATCCTATCTCGGATTTCATGGCTTCTAACCATTTTTCGGAATTTGGGCCCACCATCACTTCTCCATAGCTCGTAGGTTCATTTTTGTCTAGCAACATGACCTTCAAGACAGGATTACTGTACCACTCTGAAGTAGTACGTATCCTTGTCACCCTATGAGGTACGGCAGTGACTTGATCCGAAACTTCATGATCACTATCATAAGCTTCTACTTCAATTGGTGTAGGTGCCACGGGAACAACTTCCTGTGCCCTGATACACACTGGTTGAAGTGATGGTTCAATAACCATATCAAGTCTCCACCATCCTCCCACTCAACTTTTCGAGACTAACCTTTTCTCGAGAAAGGACCCGATTCAAGAAACAATCCATATTGCTTTCGGATCTGAATTAGGAGGTATACCCAACTGTTTTGGGTGTCCTATGAAGATGCATTTTATCCGCTTTGGGTTCGAGCTTATCAATCCTGAAACTTTTTCACATAAGCATCGCAGCCTCAAACCTTTAAGAAACGACAACTTAGGTTTCTCTAAACCATAATTCATACGGTGTCATCTCAACGGAATTACGTGGTGCCCTATTTAAAGTGAATGTGGTTGTCTCTAATGCCTAACCCAGGAATGACAGTGGTAATTCGATAAGAGACATCATGGCACGCACCATATCCAATAGGATGCAACTATGATGTTCGGACACACCATCACACTATGGTGTTCCAGGTGGTATTTATTGTGAAACAATTTCCACAATGTCTTAATTGCGTGCCAAAACTCGTAACTCAGATATTCATCTCTATGATCATATCATAGACATTTTATCCTCTTGTCACAATGATCTTCTACTTCACACTGAAATTACTTGAACCATTCAATAATTCAGACTTGTGTTTCATCAAGTAAATATTCTCAGCATCTACTCAAATCATCTGTGAAGTAAGAACATAACGATATCCACTACATGCCTCAGCACTCATTGGACTGCACACATCAAAATGTATTACTTCCAACAAGTTGCTTTCTGGTTCCATTTCACTGAAACCGAGGCTTTCAGTCATCTTGCCCATGTGGTATGATTTGCATGTCTCAAGTGATTCAAAATCAAGTGAGTTCAAATGGTCCATTCGCATGGAGTTTCTTCATGCATATCTACCAACAAACATGGTTCGCATGTCTCGATCCTTTCAAAAACGAGTGAGTCCAAAGACCCATCAATATGGAGCTTCTTCATGCGTTTTACACCAATATGACTTATATGGCAGTGCCACAAGTAAGTGGTACTATCATTACTATCTTATACCTTTTGGCATGAAAATGTGTATCACTACAATCGAGATTCAATAAACCATTCCTTTAGGTGCAAGACCATTGAAGGTATTATTCAAATAAATAGAGTAACCATTATTCTCCTTAAATGAATAACCGTATTGTGATAGACATAATCCAATCATGTCTATGCTCAATGCAAACACCAAATCTCGATGGTAGAGGGAGCGTGCGATGCTTGATCACATCAACCTTGGAAACACTTCCAACACATATCGTCAGCTCACCTTTAGCTAGTCTTCGTTTATTCCGTAGCTTTTATTTCGAGTTACTAACACTTAGCAACCGAACCGGTATCCAACACCCTGGTGCTACTAGGAGTACTAGTGAAGTACACATTAACATAATGTATATCCAATATACTTCTATCGACCTTGCCAGCCTTCTCATCTACCAAGTATCTAGGGTAATGCTGCTCCAGTGGCTGTTCCCCTTATTATAGAAGCACTTAGTCTCGGGTTTGGGTTCAACCTTGGGTTTCTTTATTAGAGCAGCAGCTGATTTGCTGTTTCATGAAGTATCCCTTCTTGCCCTTGCCCTTCTTGAAACTAGTGGTTTCACCAACCATCAACAATTGATGCTCCTTCTTGATTTCTACTTTCGCGGTGTCAAACATCACGAATACCTCAAGGATCATCATATCTATCCTGATATGTTATAGTTCATCACGAAGCTCTAGTAGCTTGGTGGCAATGACTTTTGGAGAAACATCACTATCTCATCTGGAAGATCAACTCCCACTCGATTCAAGTGATTGTTGTACTCAGACAATCTGAGCACAAGCACAACAATTGAGCTTTTCTCCATTAGTTTGCAGGTTAAGAAAATCGTCGGAGGTCTTATACCTCTTGACGTGGGCACGAGCCTGAAATCTCAATTTCAGCCCTCAAAACATCTCATATGTTCCGCGACATTTCGAAAAAACGTCTTTGGTGCCTCAACTCTAAACCGTTTCACTTGAACTATCACGTAGTTATCAAAACGTGTATGTCTGATGTTCGTAACATCCACAAACGACGTTTGGGGTTCAGCACACTGAGCGGTGCATTAAGGACATAAGCTTTCTACTGTCCGCATAATAGCTACTATCAACTTTCAACTATATTTTCTCTAGGAACATATCTAAACAGTAGAACTATAGCGTGAGCTACGACATAATTTGCAAAGGGTCTTTTTGACTATGTTCAGGATAATTAAGTTCATCTTATGAACTCCCACTCAGATAGACATCCCTCTGGTCATCTAAGTGATCACATGATCCGAGTCAAACTAGCCCGTGTCCGATCATCACGTGAGACGGACTAGTCATCATCGGTGAACATCTTCATGTTGATCGTATCTACTATACGACTCATGCTCGACCTTTCGGTCTCCGTGTTCCGAGGCCATGTCTGTACATGCTAGGCTCGTCAAGTTAACCCTAAGTGTTTTCGCGTGTGTAAATCTGTCTTACACCCGTTGTATGTGAACGTAAGAATCCATCACACCCGATCATCACGTGGTGCTTAGAAGCGACGAACTGTAGCAACGGTGCACAGTTAGGGGAGAACACTTCTTGAAATTGTTGTAAGGGATCATCTTATTTACTACCGTCATCCTAAGTAAACAAGATGCATAAACATAATAAACATCACATGCAATTATATAGTAGTGACATGATATGGCCAATATCATATAGCTCCATTGATCTCCATCTTCGGGGCTCCATGATCATCATCGTCACCGGCATGACACCATGATCTCCATCATCATGATTTCCATCATCGTGTCTCCATGAAGTCGTCTCGCCAACTTATTACTTCTACTACTATGGCTACCGGTTAGCAATAAAGTAAAGTAATTACATGGCGTTGTTCAATGACACGCAGGTCATACAATAAATAAAGACAACTCCTATGGCTCCTGCCGGTTGTCATACTCATCGACATGCAAGTCGTGAATCCTATTACAAGAACATGATCAATCTCGTACATCACATATCATTGATCACATTCTTGTTGGCCATATCACATCACATAGCATACCCTGCAAAAACAAGTTAGACGTCCTCTAATTGTTGTTTGCATGTTTTACGTGGCTGCTATGGGTTTCTAGCAAGAACGTTTCTTACCTACGCAACACCACAACGTGATATGTTAATTGCTATTTACCCTTCATAAGGACCCTTTTCATCGAATCCGTTCCGACTAAAGTGGGAGAGACTGGCACCCGCTAGCCACCTTATGCACCAAGTGCATGTCAACCGGTGGAACCTATCTCACGTAAGAGTACGTGTAAGGTCGGTCCGGGCCGCTTCATCCCACAATACCGTCGAAACAAGATTGGACTAGTAACGGTAAGCATATTGAACAAAATCAACGCCCACAACTACTTTGTGTTCTACTCGTGCAAAGAATCTACGCAATAGACCTAGCTCATGATGCCACTGTTGGGGAACGTAGCAGAAATTCAAAAAATTTCCTACGTATCACCAAGATCTATCTATGGAGAGACCAGCAACGAGTAGAAAGGAGAGTGCATCTACATACCCTTGTAGATCGCTAAGCGGAAGCGTTCAAGTGAACGGGGTTGATGGAGTCGTACTCGTCGTGATTCAAATCACCGATGATCAAGTGCCGAACGCACGACACCTCCGCGTTCAACACACGTACAGCCCGGTGACGTCTCCCAAGCCTTGATCCAGCAAGGAGAGAGGGAGAGGTTGAGGAAGACTCCATCCAGCAGCAGCACAACGGCGTGGTGGTGGTGGAGGAGCGTGGCAATCCTGCAGGGCTTCGCCAAGCACCGCGAGACAGGAGGAGCACTTGGGAGAGGGAGGGCTGCGCCAGGGGCAAGGGTGAAGCTCCCATGTGCCTCCCCACTATATATAGGGGTGGAGGGGGCTGGTTTCTTGCCCTCCAAGTCCATTGGGGCGTTGGCAAAGGTGGGAGGAAAGAAATCCCATCATTTCCTTCCCCACCGATTGCTATCCCCCCTTTTTAGGGATCTTGATCTTATCCCTTTGGGATATGATCTTATTCCTTCTAAGGGGGGATCTTGGTGCGCCTTGACCAGGGGTGTGGGGCCTTTCCCCCACTACCCACGTTCATGTGGGTCCCCCCATGCAGGTGGGCCCCACTCCGGAACCTTCTAGAACCTTCCCGGTACAATACCGAAAAATCCCGAACATTTTCCGGTGGCCAAAATAGGACTTCCCATATATAAATCTTTACCTCCGGACCATTCCGGAACTCCTCGTGACGTCCGGGATCTCATCCGGGACTCCGAACAACATTCGGTAACCACATGCAAACTTCCTTTATAACCCTAGCGTCATCGAACCTTAAGTGTGTAGACCCTACGGGTTCGGGAGACATGTAGACATGACCGAGACGTTCTCCGGTCAATAACCAACAGCGGGATCTGGATACCCATGATGGCTCCCACATGTTCCACGATGATCTCATCGGATGAACCACGATGTCAAGGACTTAATCAATCCCGTATACAATTCCCTTTGTCTAGCGGTATTGTACTTGCCCGAGATTCGATCGTCGGTATCCTTATACCTTGTTCAATCTCGTTACCGGCAAGTCTCTTTACTCGTTCCGTAACACATCATCCCGTGATCAACTCCTTGGTCACATTGCGCAAATGATGATGTCCTACCGAGTGGGCCCAGAGATACCTCTCCGCTTACACGGAGTGACAAATCCCAGTCTCGATCCGTGTCAACCCAACAGACACTTTCGGAGATACCTGTAGTGCACCTTTATAGTCACCCAGTTACGTTGTGACGTTTGATACACCCAAAGCACTCCTACGGTATCCGGGAGTCACACGCTCTCATGGTCTAAGGAAGAGATACTTGACATTGGAAAAACTCTAGCAAACGAACTACACGATCTTTGTGCTAGGCTTAGGATTGGGTCTTGTCCATCACATCATTCTCCTAATGATGTGATCCCGTTATCAACGACATCCAATGTCCATAGCCAGGAAACCATGACTATCTGTTGATCACAACGAGCTAGTCAACTAGAGGCTCACTAGGGACATATTGTGGTCTATGTATTCACACGTGTATTACGATTTCCGGATAATACAGTTATAGCATGAATAAAAGACAATTATCATGAACAAGGAAATATAATAATAACTAATTTATTATTGCCTCTAGGGCATATTTCCAACACGTAGGGCAACATACATTACAACAATCATACCATAGGCTAGCTTCTAGGGTTTAGCCTCCTTGATCTCGTGGTAGATCTACTCTTGTACTACCCATATCATCAATATTAATCGAGCAGGACGTAGGGTTTTACCTCCATCAAGAGGGCCCGAACCTGGGTAAAAACATCGTGTCCCTCATCTCCTATTACCATCCGCCTAGACGCACAGTTCGGGACCCCCTACCCGAGATCCGCCGGTTTTGACACCGACATTGGTGCTTTCATTGAGAGTTCCCCTGTGTCGTCACCGATAGAGCGGATGCCTCCACCCGTCTCCAAAGACGGTGTTTTCGCCGGAGGGGCCTTGGCCGCCGGCCAAACTATCCGGCTTGGTGGTTTTCTCATGACCGCCTGTCCGGCCGCCGCTTCGGCAATGACTTCTCAAGTCGTCGAAAGCAATCTTCGCGTCAGCCCTAAAGCTGCCGAACAGTTAGATCCAATAGAGCTCTCGTCTGTTAACGAGCTCTTGGATCGCATCGCCGCCCTGGGAGTCGCTACGGACTACAACCGGATTGGGCTTAAAACCGATCTGAGAGAGATTAACTCTCCCCAGGCCACCCACCACGTCGCAATGGTAGAGGAGCAATACGGCAACTCTTTGCCAGTATTGAAAACAATTCATGTCCGGATTCCCGAACCCTCCATGCCGGATTCCCGCGGGGGGACGGACTTCGATCGAGCATTGAACTTAAAATCATGCATCGCCCCGGACTCGCTGGATTGTCCCCAGCAAACCACACTTCTGAATTCAGAAACCCATTGGCCTTTGAGCCTCAAGATGGGCAGGGATCCGGATTTTATTCCACCCACCCGCCCAGACATATGCGATCTATCTCTAATATGGCAAGAGCCTACAGAAACAGTACATCACTACTGGGCCAGATTCCTCCTGGTTATGGATAGGATAAAGGACTGCCGAGAGGAAAACGCAATATCAATCTTCCGCAATAACTGCACGGACAAGGGAATACTAAACGCCATTGATCGTCGCAAAATTACGCGCTTCACCGATCTGGCATCCATTGTACGAAAGTACTGTGCAATGGAGAGTTTCCGGAAAACCAAAAATCAATTTTGGGATAATCCGGCCCCAAACCCGGTCCGCAGTAAAAAGGCGCCTTACACTCAGGCCCCAGATGCAAAAAAGAAAAAACAAAAACCCAATAAGGGAAACGGAACCATACTGGAGGGATGGCTCAATGGACCCTGTAAGCTTCATAATACAGAGGGAGCCGTGCCAACACATAGCCTTCGAGCATGTTGGATATTACGGCAGGTGGCCAAAAGTGGCGAAGAGCTTCTAGCTCCGGGAAACCACTCCAACAATACCAGCACGGTATCAACAGTCTTCGAGACTTTCGCATCAAATAATATGCGAAAACGATCCATCCGCGAACTCGCCGAAGTCTACCAAGTAGCAACAGCAAATCCATGGAGCGACACAGCTATTACCTTCAATGGCAGCGACGAGCCCATATTCCGAACCACCAGAGCCCCAGCCGCACTGGTACTTAGTTCCATAGTGGACGGCTTTCGACTGACAAAAGTCCTCATGGACGGCGGCAGCGGACTAAACCTCATTTATGAGGAAACCCTGCGAAAAATGGAAATCGATTGGAGCCGTATTGAGCGAAGGAGCACAACCTTTAGAGGAATAATCCCTAGCCGGTAAGCGCGCTACACCGGAAAAATCACACTCGATGTGGTGTTCGGCTCTCCGGACAATTACAGATCCGAAGAAGTCACGTTCCAGGTGGCCTTGTTCAGCAGTGGGTATCACGCCATATTAGGACGAGAGGCATTCACAATTTTTCAAGCAATACCTCATTACGGGTACATGAAGCTCAAAATGCCTGGGCCCAGCGGAATAATCACTCTCGCCAGTGCTCCGGACATAGCACTCCGCGCCAAAAACAAGACAGCCGCACTAGCCCTCGAGGCACTATCCGAAGCCGTAGCGGCAGAGGAACTCACCGCGCTGCGCTCTACGGTGAACAGGGACGATGTGATACTCGATAAAAGATCCAAGTCCACCTCCTTCAAACCAGCAGACGAGATAATAAAATTCCAGGTCCATCCAATGGACCCAACAAAGACGGCCTCCATTAGGGCATAGTTGAACCCCAAAGTAGACGCCGCACTACGCGAATTCCTTCGGGAAAATTGGGATATCTTCGCCTGGCATCCTTCGGACATGCCCGGAATCCCTCGCAGGTTGGCAGAACACAGCCTAAACATCCTAAAAGGGTTCAAGCCAGTCAAACAGGCTCTTCGACGATTTTCCGAGCCCAAAAGACAGGCAATGGGAGAAGAGCTAGCCAAACTATTGGAAGCCGGATTCATTGGAGATATCAAACATCCGGACTGGCTAGCAAATTTGGTGATGGTACCAAAGAAGGATAAATCCTGGCGCCTCTGTGTCGATTTTAAAGACCTCAATAAAGCTTGCCCAAAGGATCCCTTCCCTCTCCCCCGCATCGATCAAATTATCGATGCCACAACAGGGCACGATTCGTTGTGCTTCCTGGACGCATACTCTAGCTATCATCAAATTAAGATGGCGGAAGCAGACCAAGCCGCAACGGCATTTATCACTCCATATGGACCATTCTGCTTCAACACGATGCCCTTCGGACTCAAAAACGCCGGCGCAACATATCAGCGCATGATTCAAACGTGTCTGGCCACCCAGATCGGCAAAACAGTCGAGGCATACGTAGACGACGTAGTCGTCAAAACAAAACACGTCGAAACTTTAGTAGACGATTTGAGGCTCACATTCGACAACCTTAGAGCATATGACATCAAGCTGAATTCGGAAAAATGCGTTTTCGGCGTACCAGCCGGAAAGCTGCTGG
Source organism: Triticum timopheevii (assembly GCA_963921465.1). NCBI lineage: Eukaryota > Viridiplantae > Streptophyta > Magnoliopsida > Poales > Poaceae > Triticum > Triticum timopheevii. Next base: position 477,414,454 of record OY997262.1, read on the forward strand.
GCTTCATCGTATCCGGTAGAGGAATTGAAGCAAATCCGGCCAAAATCCGAGCTCTGTCACAGTTGGATATTCCAAAAGACCTCAAACAAATACAAAAATTAATAGGATGCATGGCAGCCTTAAGCCGCTTTATCTCCCGTTTAGGAGAAAAGGCGTTGCCCCTCTATCGCCTCCTCAGGCGCACCGAACACTTCGAGTGGACGGATGCTGCCACTGCCGGACTCGAAGAAATAAAGGCCATACTGGCAACAAATCCGGTCCTGGCTGCGCCCACTCTGGGCGAACCAATGTTGTTATACATCGCAGCAACACATCAAGTTGTAAGCGCAGTCCTCGTCGTCGAACGAGCGACGGAAGGGCATAAACTCCCTCTTCAAAAACCAGTGTATTATGTATCCACTGTGTTAACCCCCTGCAAATCCCGTTACCCGCACTATCAGAAGATAGCATATGCGGTGTTCATGGCGTCTCAAAAGCTCCGGCACTACTTTCAAGAGTGCTCGATAACAGTGGCCTCTGAAGTACCACTCAATGACATTATAAATAACCGCGACGCAACGGGCAGGATAGCAAAATGGGCCATTGAGCTCTTACCATTCGACATCACTTACAAACCTCGACGAGCTATAAAGTCACAAGTTTTGGCTGACTTCGTCGCCGAATGGACTGAAGCCGAACTCCCTAAAGAGTACGGCGCATACTCCAATTGGACTATGCATTTCGACGGCTCCAAAATGTTGGCCGGACTGGGGGCTGGCGTCGTACTGACGTCCCCCACCGGAGATACAGTCCAGTATGTACTTCAAATAATGTACACGGACTCCAACAATGCAGCCGAATACGAGGCCCTGTTACATGGTCTCCGGATGGCGGTCTCCATGGGCATTCAACGCCTAGAGGTGCGCGGGGACTCAAACCTTGCAATATCCCAAATAAACGGAGACTTCGATGCCAAGGATCCGAAAATGGCAGCATATCGCAACGCTGTCCTAAAAATGTCAGCTCGGTTTGAAGGACTAGAATTCCATCACATAGCCCGAGATAATAACCAAGCAGCCGACGTCCTGGCACGCATCGGTGCGAAACGTGATGCTGTCCCTCCAAATATCTTCCTGGAACGGCTCTTCAAGCCATCCGTACTATGGGAAGAGGAGCCCGGTAGCGACAAACCGGAGGAAACCGCACCAAACTGGTCAAAACGGCAGAGTCCGGACCAGTGATAGACTTTATATCAGGGGTGGTACACCGTTACGGAGTCCCCCACAGCATCATCACCGACAACGGCACGAACTTCACAGCCGACGAGGTTAAGTCATGGTGCAAAAATATGGGCATCAAGCTCGACTATGCGTCAGTCTATCACCCTCAAACCAACGGTCAAGTGGAAAGAGCAAATGGTCTAATAATGAGCGGCATTAAACCCAGACTAGTGAGGTCACTCACTAAATCCGACACACAATGGGTCGAGGAGCTCGACTCCGTACTCTAGGGGCTGCGGACAACGCCTAACCGTACTACCGGATTCACACCATTTTTTATGGTATACGGCGCAGAGGCAGTCTTGCCCTGTGACATTATTCATGACTCATCTCGAGTGCGCATGTATGAGGAAAGAGAGGCCGAGCTTGATCGGCAGGATAGCTTGGACACATTGGAGGAAGAACGTGACGTCGCGAAGGCTCGTTCCGCATTCTATCAGCAGCAGGACCGAAGATATCAAAGCAAATAAGTACGGGCTAAGACTTACAATGTTGGTGAACTAGTTCTACGCCTGCCGGACAAGAAAAAGGACAAGCTCAAGCCCAAATGGGAGGGCCCCTTCATCATCGATCAAGTACTGACCGGCGGAGCGTACCGTCTACGAAATGCGTCGGATCACCAACTCGAGCCGAACCCATGGAACGCAGCCCGCCTCCGACGATTCTATGCCTAGCGCCGGACTAAGAGTTCGTCCCCTTCCCCCGTCCAAACTTTTACACTTCGGCTGTCTTTTGTTTCTCTTTTTATCCTTTTCACTTAAAAGCCTTCCGGGCCTATTTTTGCATTCTTTGCATACGCATGATATGCCATCCGCACTCATTATTCCTGGGGGCTTCTTTTACAGAAGCTCAATTATACGGGTTTTATACCCAGCACATGTGTCATGCTTCCACATGTACCTTTTACTCGCCATTATATGCATCGATATGACTTAAGTTTTGGCCAAGCTGGGTTGCCTGGCTCCTGTGCTTACCCCTACGTTCCCGATTGTTCGGCTAGGAGGTAAAGGGAGCACCTCTGCGATTGTTACTGCCGGGTCAGCCGGATGTGTACCTCAGACTGGGTGAAGCTGAAAGCTAGCGTTCTTAAGGGAATATTCGGTCGGTGACTTAAAAGATGACTTTTTACCTATTTATCTATTTGCCCCCAGATGTTTTACTGCTTTCTTCGCAGTCCGGACATGCACTTTAGGGCATGCCTCCCAGGGAAAGGAACCCTTACCGGAACTATTCTCCCTGGAAGATGTTTCTTACTAACCATGTAATATAACATAACTAGTTGGGCACTTGTCTGATAAAGCACTAATGACCCCTACGCCTGGTCTCCATGCATACCACGGTTGCTTCTTAACCAAAAAGGTATTCGGACACACTCCGGACTCTAGGGTCCCGAGGTCGAAGCGAAAAGGTCGGCAAAAACAAACGATCTACAATCCGGCTAGAAGGCATTTCACATGTCACTTTAAAGGATAACATACATTGTCAAATTTACTGATTGTATTCCTCCTCAATCCCGTCTAACAGGCTGTCTAGTTTACAGTCCTGTTGGGAAAATTTAGCAGCCAACTCTACTTGGCTATACACTAAACTCACAGGGATCTCCTTCCCATCGGGCCCCACCGGTCCAACTTCGGCCATGTGGTTGGGATCCGCCTTCTTGTACCGCGTCTTCACCATGGCCCAAGCCTTCCTGGTACCTTGACGGCAAGCCGAAATCTTCCACAAACGGAAGCGCTGCCGCACTCCCTGCAGCTTCTCCACAAGCTCCCCGAGGCCCTCGGGTAGGGTGAGGGCTGGCCATAAAGCCTGAACGACGCCGCTCATTGCCTGCCGAACTCGTTCGAGTAGCTGCAACAGTTCGGGAAGTTGATCACCCATTGATATGGGCATCTCCTCTGCAGGACGACCCGTGAGTATACCTACAAGACATATCATGTCAAAATACTTCCTCGCCGAACTCTTCTTTTCAAAAGAGTTCGCTCAAGCACTCACTATAAATGCCGCGACGAAGCCGCTGATTCTCCTTAACGGAGCCGGACAGCTCGGCCTGAGCGCCTTTCAGCTCTTCTCCGAGCTTGGCGTTGGCATCCTGGAGCTTGTTCCTTTCCTGCTGAACCCTATTCAGCACACTCTCGCCGGCCTTTAGCTGGCGTAGCAATGCTTGCCTATCCGGATCTTGTCCGGCGGTACCTGCAAATGTCATTATTAGACTCGCGCGCACGCTGCACAGCGCTTATATTTATTAATAAAAATGTGTTACCAGGAGGGGTCTTTCCGTCTCCTCCTGCGGCAGCAAGTGCGGCCTCAAGTTGGGCCTTGCAATCTTGCAGCTCCCGAGACAGCTGGGCGTTCTTCTCGTTAAGTGCCTGAAATTTCCAATGATCCTTAAATCAGTTAGCATAACTACTTTAAGTCTCGGGGGCTATTGGTATATACAACCATTAAAATTCCCTTACCCGTATGTCTTTCACATACTGCTCCGTGGCTCTGGTAAAACCATTTTGAGCAGCACGGAGATGCGCGTCCCCTGCGTTAAAAGCATCCAATGCCTCAGGGGAAAAGCACGCTTCTTGAAATACTGTCCGGCGGCGCCTATGATTCATGGCTCTCTCCACCTCGGACTTGGTGGCGGACAGTCTGTCGGTATCCTCCGTTGGAGAAGGATCCGGCTCGCGTCTTGCGCTTGCCTCCCCCTCCAGGCCGGGCGCTGGAGCCTGGCCGGTGTTGGTCGGATGGGCAATTCCTGCGCTCGCAGTCCGGCGAGCGCTTTTTCTCCTACAAAGATCATGAGCACTCAGACGTTTCCTCGGAACATTGCCCTAAAAATTCAAATACGAGCTATACCTTTGCGGCGTTTCCGTCCGCACTGCGCTCCTTTTCCGCCTGCTGGTTCGGACTGACCTTTGTTGGTCGGCCGCCGCGGGCTCGGCTTCCTGCCGTAAAGGCGCTTCCTGCAAAATACCATCGTTCGCGAAGGTCAGAAATGGGCAGGGATGAGGTAATGGTGTCCGGACTTCGGTCGCGGTCACCTGGGAAGCTGGACTTAGCCCGGGGTAGTCCGCCGTAATGGCGACCAAAGCATTGTCTATGCTGAGCTGGTGATACACCCCGTCGATCAGCTCCACCTCGATATCCGGGTCCTCTTCGGAGGCCGGATCCAGGGATCCTTCTGGATCCTCGGGTTGCGGAGCAGGACTTACCATGTCCTCCACAGTCCGGCGTAGACCCTGCGCCGAAGACATAATGTAAGAAGCTTAAACTTCGAAAGCAAGGGTTGGGCCCTTCAAGGTGTTCACTTACCCATCCTCTGGGGTTGATCATGGAAAACCCATTCAAAGGGTTCGTTCGAAGGAAATCCTCCTTCTCCCCCTTGTACAGGCTGGACAGGATCTTCACCAGATCCTCGGTCGAATCCGGCCCTTTGCGGTCGTGCCGGGTAGCATCGTCTTCCCCGTTGAAATCCCACATGGGGTGGCCTCTGTATTACAGTGGCTGTACCCCTCGCTTGATGCAAGTCGCCATGACTCCGATCATGGTCAAGCCGGAATGAGCCATTAATCTTATCCGGCCCATCAAGTAGTGGACGCTCTTGTCTTCCTCCAATCGGGGGCTCCGTGGGCGCCAGCTGAGGCGTTTCTTCAAGGGAGCAGCACTAAACTCCGGGAGGCCGATCCGAACTGGGTCTGGCAGCGGAGCGTCTTCTATATAAAACCACTCCGAGGGCCAGTCTTTGGACGCCTTCTTGGGAGTGCCGGATAGGTATCCGGTCCCGACGATGAGCCATATTTCGGCGCCGCCCACTTGATATATGGACCCCTGGTAAGAACGGGGTACGAGGCAAAACAACCTCTTCCACAATGCGAAATGGGGCTCAATGCCCAGGAATAGCTCGCAAAGAGCTACGTAGCCCGCGATATGCAGGACAAAGGCGGGCGTGAGGTGGTGGAGCTGGAGTCCGTAGAACTTCAGGAGCCCGCGGAGGAACGGATGTATTGGAAATCCGAGTCCCCTTGTCAGATAAGGGACAAAACATACTCGCTCCCCCTTATTGGGGCTTGGAGTGTCCTCCGCCTGTCTCCCACCTTGATAAGTAACCAGTCCGGCCCGGACTGGGATCATGAAGGCCGGAGGGAGGAATCCCCCCGTTTGGAGCTTCACAAGCTCGTTGTGCGAAATAGAGCACCTCCTCCAATTCCCCGGCGGTGGGCTGGGAGCGCGTGAAGAAGAGCCGCGTTGACGATCCATGGTGGAATGGATTTCTAGGTCAAAGACGCTTCGATGGAGTATTCGCGGGAGGAAGACGGTGTGGTTTGGATCTGGATTCTTGCCTCTTTTATAGGCGGGCAACTCGCACAATTGGGGGGTGAAATGCAAAAGACACCCTGGCTTTTCGCATTCGTGCGACACATGGAAGAGGGCCATTATTTGGCATAGAAGCCGAGGAACACAGTATTCAAGATAAAGCCGGACACTGTTCGGCAGGTACATGGAATTTGAAGGGAGAACCCGCCTTGCAACGCCGAAGACTATAAACGCGTTGGACTTATCGTCATTGAAGCCTGGTTCGGGGGCTACTGAGGGAGTCCTGGACTAGGGGGTGTCAGGACAGCCGGACTATCATTATCCGCCGGACTCCAAGACTACGAAGATACAAGATTGAAGACTCCGTCCCGTGTCCGGATGGGACTTTCCTTGGCGTGGAAGGCAAGCTTGGCAATACGGATATGTAGATCTCCTACCATTGTAACCGACTCTGTGTAACCCTAGCCCTCTCCGGTGTCTATATAAACCGGAGGGCTTTAGTCCGTAGGGTAACATACATTACAACAATCATACCATAGGCTAGCTTCTAGGGTTTAGCCTCCTTGATCTCGTGGTAGATCTACTCTTGTACTACCCATATCCTCAATATTAATCGAGCAGGACGTAGGGTTTTACCTCCATCAAGAGGGCCCGAACCTGGGTAAAAACATCGTGTCCCTCGTCTCCTATTACCATCCGCCTAGACGCACAGTTCGGGACCCCCTACCCGAGATCTGCCGGTTTTGACACCGACAGGCATCTTCAACCAACAACGTTGTCCAAGGTGAGACTTTTCTCCCCGGACAGATCTTCGTATTCGGTGGCTTCGCACTGCGGGCTAATTCGCTTGGCCATCTGGAGCAGATCGAAAGCTACGCCCCTGGCCGTCAGGTCAGATTCGGAAGTCTAAACTTCACGACCGATGCCCGCGGAGACTTGATCTTCGACGGACTCAAGCCACAGCCAAGCGCGTCGCACTGTGACGATGGGCATGATCTAGCTCTGCCACCGAACAGTGCCTTGGTGGCCGCACACGAAACCGCTTTGGCCTTTAGTCCGGAGCCGATCGCCCAGATCGAGGATCGGTGGATGGACACCACCTCGGGGGCTTCAACTTCCACGGCGATGGAGCCGAACGATAATCTTGTCCCACGCGAAACTCGTGATTCCGAGGTGCCGGACTCCTTGCCGGACTCTGAACCTCCCACGCCCCTACCAATCAATTCGGATTGGGCGCCGGTTATGGAATTCACCGCCGCGGACATCTTCCAACACTCGCCCTTTGGCGACATTCTAAATTCCCTAAAGCATCTCTCGTTATCGGGAGAGTCCTGGCCGGACTATGGCCAGGATGGTTGGGGCACGGACGACGAAGAAATTCAGAGCCCACCCACCACCCACTTTGTAGCCACTGTCGACGATCTAACCGACATGCTAGACTACGACTCCGATGACATCGACGCTATGGACGACGATGCCGGAGACGAACAGGAACCAGCGCCTACAGGGCACTGGAAGACCACCTCGTCATATGACATATACATGGTGGACACCCCAAAAGACGGGGATGGCGAAGAAGCAGCGGAGGCAGATTCTTTAATGAAGCAGCCCAAACGCCGGCGTCAGCGACGCCGCTCTAAATCCCGCCACAACAAGAATTGAGATTCCGGCACAGGAGATAATAATACCCCAGAGAGTGCCGAAGACAATCCCCTCCAGTAAGACTCAGCGCAGGAGGATGCAGAAGCAAGCCCTCACGAGAGGGCGGCAGACAAAGAGGTTGAGGATCATAACTATATGCCTCCCTCCGAAGACGAAGCAAGCCTCAACGATGACGAATTCGTCGTACCTGAGGATCCCATCGAACAAGAGCATTTCAAGCGCAGGCTTATCGCCACAGCAAACAGCCTAAAGAAAAAGCAGCAACAGCTTCAAGCTGACCAGGACCTGCTGGCCGATCGATGGACCGAGGTCCTCACGGCCGAAGAGTATAAACTCGAACGCCCCTCCAAAAGCTACCCAGGACGCAAGCTGCTCCCCCGATTAGAGGAGGAAGCATACATACCTCCATCACCAGCGCACGATACGGCTGACCGACCACCCCGTGGTCGTGACAGAGAGGCATCCAGGCCCCCAGCCAAGACCGTACCCCGGCATCGCTCCAAAAGTACGAAGCCAAGAGGGAACGCGCCGGACTTGCGAGATATATTGGAGGACAAAGCAAGGCAATCCAGATCCATCTACGGATCACGTGGGCGCCCGACGACCCATGACGAATATCGTCGCGCCGGATACAATAACTCCGGCCGGGCCGAACACAGCAGACAACGCTCCCTCGAGCTGCGTCGTGATATTGCTCAATACAGAGGCGCCGCACACCCGCTATGCTTCACTGACGAAGTAATGGATCATCAAATCCCTGAAGGGTTTAAACCCGTAAACATCGATTCCTACGATGGCACAACAGACCCAGCGGTTTGGATCGAAGATTATCTTCTCCACATCCATATGGCCCGTGGCGACGATCTCCACACCATCAAGTATCTCCCACTCAAGCTTAAAGGACCAGCCCGGCATTGGCTCAACATCTTGCCCGCAGAGTCAATTGGGTGTTGGGAAGACCTGGAAGCCGCATTCCTTGATAACTTCCAGGGCACGTACGTGCAACCACCAGACGCCGATGACCTAAGCCACATTATTCAGCAGCGAGACGAATCGGCCAGACAATTCTGGACACGGTTCTTGACAAAGAAAAACCAAATCGTCGACTGTCCGGATGCAGAGGCCCTTGCAGCCTTCAAACATAACATCTGGGATGAATGGCTAGCCCGGCACCTGGGGCAGGAAAAGCCGAAATCCATGGAAGCCCTCACATCATTAATGACCCGCTTTTGCGCGGGAGAGGATAGCTGGCTAGCTCGCAGCAACAATCTCCGTAAAAATTCTGGCAGTCCAGATACTAAGGACAACAACGGCAGGTCATGTCGAAACAAAAACAAACGCCGCATTAACGGCGACGATAAGGAGGATACGGCAGTCAACGCCGGATTCCGAGGCTCTAAACCCGGTCAGCGGAAGAAGCCATTCAAAAGAACCACTCCGGGCCCGTCCAATTTGGACCGAATACTCGACCGCTTATGCCAGATACATGGCACCCCTGAAAAGCCAGCCAATCACACCAATAGAGATTGCTGGGTGTTCAAGCAGGCAGGTAAGTTAATTGCCGAAAACAATGACAAGGGGCTAAACAGCGACGACGAGGAAGAGACCCGGCCGCCGAACAATAGAGGACAGAAGGGTTCCCCCCCCCCCCCCACAAGTGCGGACGGTGAACATGATTTACGCAACCCATATACCCAAGAGGGAGAGGAAGCGCGCACTAAGGGACGTCTATGCGATGGAGCCAGTCGCCCCGAAGTTCAATCCATGGTCTTCTTGTCCGATCACTTTCGATCGAAGAGACCATCCGACCAGCATACGCCATGGCGGATTCGCCGCATTGGTTTTAGACCCAATCATCGATGGATTTCACCTCACGAGAGTCCTGATGGACGGCGGTAGTAGCCTGAACCTGCTTTATCAGGATACAGTGCGCAAGATGGGCATAGACCCCTCAAGGATTAAACCTACAAAGACAACCTTCAAAGGTGTCATACCAGGTGTGGAAGCCAACTGTACAGGCTCAGTCACACTGGAAGTGGTCTTCGGATCCCCGGATAATTTCTGGAGTGAGGAGTTAATTTTCGACATAGTCCCGTTTCGCAGCGGCTATCACGCTCTGCTCGGACGAACCGCGTTTGCAAAGTTCAACGCGGTGCCGCATTATGCATACCTCAAGCTCAAGATGCCAGGCCCTCGTGGAGTCATCACGGTCAACGGGAATACAGAACGCTCCCTCCGAACGGAGGAACATACAGCGGCCCTCGCGGCAAAAGTACAGAGCAGCCTTTTAAGACAATTCTCGAGTCCGGCCGTTAAACGGCCAGATACAGCTAAACGCGCCCGAAGCACTACCAATCAAGACCACCTGGCACGATCAGAGCACGCGTAGCAATGCGGCCCTAACCCCCGCCCGCGCATGATTGCAAGAACAACCCTCCGCGTACATCATTACGCTTTGGAGATACCATGGGCGCAGGGGAAGGGGCACGATCACAATGAGTGCGGCTCGACCACACCAGGGGCTCGCAAGTGTGCCCCTCCTTTTTTATTATTATTATTATCCTTCTTTGTGTACACAAGACTTCGTTAACCAGAGGCCCTGTCCGGCGGTGAACCTGCCGAACTCATGATGCAACAGCCAGGGAAGAAAGAAGGCTGCGACGAACACTCAGGTGGTCTCAATTACGAGCATTAAATTCGATTATATACACCAAGTCCGCAGCTCACCCCTGGAGGGGGACATGTCTAATTAGTCCAAACCCCTTGCTTACCGCACTATTTGTATCAGTCCGCACTCATAGCAGACTTTCTTTAATAAATAATGCAGCACCTTTTTGACTGCAATTACATTACCTTTTATCTATATATGTTCATTACATGACATCTTGCACCCGTATATTTTGGTACGGCCTAATACACCAGGGGCTTATGTTCCCCACACTATGGTGTGATAAGTCCGAACACTTTCATAAGTGCGGCACCCCGAACTTATAGCATTATATGAATCGGCTCCAAATCATGTCTTGGGTAAATAGTTAGGTTTGCCCGGCTCCCACGTTTTGGTGCCTTACGTTCCGTTCTGTCGGCTAAGGTGGCACTGGGAGAACCACTGCGATTGTGCCCCGGTTGAGCCGGGCGAGCGTCTCAGTGGAGAAAGCTAAAACGGACCGGCATGATAAGGCGAGAGACTGGTCGCTGTTCAAGAGGTCTTTTCGGGTCCTTAAAGACTCACGCCGCTTCGAGCGAAGTTCCGGACAATGTCCGACGAAGGCGTGGATAGCGCCCCGGATTCGGTCTTCCGAATACCAGGGGCTTCGCCGAAATTTAAAATTATAGAATTCTATGGCTAAGTGAGAGTGTTCAAGCATTATAAGTCCGGTTGCCTTGTTCTTTGTGTTGAGCGCCTCCCTAGATGGACCCAAAAATGGGAACAAGAATGCTCAAGTTTATCCCGAACACCCCAGCACTCGTGGCTTGGGGGCTGAAGCCAACGACTTGCCATCTCTCAGATTTTATAAACGGCCGCACATAAGGTAATATTTTAAATTAAACAAGCGTTGCTTAATGCGCACATGAACAAAGTTTCAGCGCACGGGATAATACATAACAAATTTACTCAAAGATTACATTTCTGGGGCACTCATCCGCAATATCGCGGGCTCCCTTCAGGACAGTTTTATAATACATTTCGGGCGTGCGATACTCATTGCCCGGTGGCGGTGGGTCCGTGAGAAGCTTCTCCGCATCCAACCTGCCCCAATGCACCTTTGTGCGGGCAAGGGCCCGACGAGCACCTTCAATACAGGCGGAGCGCTTGATGACCTCCACCCAGGGGCACGCATCCACCAGCCGCCGCACGAGGCCGAAGTAACTCCCAGGCATGGCCTGCCCAGGCCACAGCCGGACTATAAGGCCCTTCATGGCCTCCTCAGCTACCTTGTGGAGTTCGACCAGCTGCTTCAGCTGGTCGCTTGGGGGCACCGGATGGCCGGCCTCAGCGTACTGAGACCAGAAGACCTTTTCCGTCGAGCTCCCCTCCTCGCCACGATAGAATGCGGCGGCATCGGACACACTACGCGGCAGATCTGCAAACGCCCCTGGAGAGCTCCGAATGCGGGTAAGTGTCAGGTAGTTTACATTAACATGCCTGCTTTGCATGAAAAATGCCTTACCCGCCGCTATCTTCTTTACATCTTCAAACCTCCTGAAGGGCCTTACGGGCCTCGGCCTTGGCGGACTTGGCACTTTCGAGAGCCGAGGCAAGCTCGGACTCTCGAGTCTTGGAGTCACGCTCCAAACTCTCATGCTTCTCTATGAGAGCCTGGAGCTCTTGCCGAACTTCCGCCACCCGTGCCTCCTGCTTTTCTCGCTCTGCCCGTTCCGTGGCCGCACTGCGTTCGGCCGCGGACACAGCCTCCTTCAGGGCTGCCACCTCGTTCGTGGCCCCTGCAATACACATATTATCCTTGTTAACTTTATTGCAACCAAAATCCTTTTCTGTAAGGTAACTATTCAAAGTGGTGTTACTCACCTTCTTTGTCCTCGAGCTGCTTCTTCGCATGGCCGAGCTCTCGCTCGGACCGCTCGAGATCTTGCTTCAGCACATCGACCTCCGCCGTCAGTGCGGCAGAGGTCAGCAGCGCAGCCTGCAAACCCATATTGACATATTTTGAGCAACCCTGCGTATATCTTGTTAGATCCTCAGTCCGGCTTTTCTTTCCGAACACCGAACTGAGCATCAGGGGCTACTGTCTATGCGGTATTACATTACATAATTTTTAACTTCTCACCTCAAAGCCTGTTAGAAGGCTGTTGCAGGCTTCGGTCAGCCCGCTTTTGGCGAGCTGAACCTTCTGAATCACCGCACTCATGATAGTGCGGTGTTCTTCCTCGATGGAAGCGCCTTTAAGCACCTCCAACAAGTTATCCGGCGCTTCCAGTTGGACGGAGGCCAACGGTGTCACGGTCTTGCCCTTCTTTCGAAGGGGCTGCCTGCCGGACTCTGGAACCACTGCGGGTTCCGATGTAGAGTCCGGCGCAAAGTCTGGGAGGCTGCCTGACGGCGCCTCCGGAGCCTCCTCCTGATGGGTCCCTCTCTGGGATCCCACCTCGGCGTCCTCGTCGGTGCGAGGGGTAGAGGCGGTCGGAAGTGAATCCACATCCGACGGGGCCAATGACCCGCTCAATGAAGCGGGGAAATCATCATCGGCCGGACTACGGACAGAATGCGGCATTAGAAGGACACTACGCGACACGAAAGAAATTGCATATCAAGGATCCGGATACTTACGATCTTGCCGGACGCCTGGCCCTTGAAGGCCACTCCTCCTCGCCAATGGTGGTGTTGGCGAAACTGTCCGGGGGAATAGTTCTCCCCCTCTTGGACCCTTCGGCCTCCCCTATCGGGGAAGCCTTCCTCTTCTTCTCTCCCTCCTCCGGGAGAGAGTCCTCTTCCTCCTCCTCATCTTCGGGGGAGGAGTCCGCCTCATTGTCGGACGCCTGATTGCGGGAACTCTTTCGAGTCCCCGCGGCCACCTTCTTGGCCTTCTTCTCCGGCACCACGTGCGGTGCCGGAACCAGCAGCCCTGCTAGACGGGCGTTCGCTAGGTCTTCTGGCAGGGGAGCCGGGCTAATAAGCTGCTCGGCCTTCTCCATCCATTCCTGACAAAGGAAAGGAGAGAAACTGAAACCCTCTTAGAATCAATTTGATTACCACAAGTGTCCCGTAAAGGGGTTGAATCACTTACCTCGTCAGCCGGATGCTGCGAGCGAAATCCGCGATCTTCTATCGCGGATGCGGGGGCTTCGGCGCCCTTAAACAACACCCTCCAGGCGCCTTCGTATGTCGTATCGAAGAGCCCGCTTAGCGCCTGGTGCTATTCCGGATTGAACTCCCACAGATTGAATGCCCGTTCTTGGCATGGGAGAATCCGGCGGATGAGCATGACTTGGACCACGTCGACGAGCCTGAGCTTATTGCTCACCAGCTTCTGGATGCAGGCTCGGAGTCCCGTCAACTCCTTCGGATTGCCCCACAGCAAGCCCTTCTCTTTCCAGGAGGTGAGCTGCGTGGGGATGCCAGATCTAAACTCGGGGGCGTCGCCCATGTGGGCTTGCGCGGCTCGGTGATGTAGAACCACCCCGATTGCCACCCCTTGACGGAGTCCATGAAGGCCCCTTCGAGCCAAAGGACGTTGGGCAACTTACCCAACATGGCGCCTCCGCACTCTGCTTGCGTGCCCTTCACAACCTTCGGCTTGACGTTGAAGGTCTTGAGCCACAGGCCGAAGTGGGGCCGGATGCAGAGGAAGGCCTCGCACACGACGATAAACGCCGAGATGTTGAGGATGAAGTTCGGCGCCAGATCGTGGAAATCCAGGCCATAGTAAAACATGATCCCCCGGACGAATGGGTGGAGTGGAAAGCCCAGTCCGCGAAGGAAGTGGGGAAGGAAGACGACCCTCTCATGGGGCCCAGGGGTAGGGATGAGCTGCCCCTCGTCGGGCAGCCGATGCGCGATATCGCCGGAGAGATATCCGGCGCTGCGCAGCTTGGTGATGTGCTCCTCCTTAACGGTGGAGGCCAACCATTTGCCTCCCGCTCCGGACATATTCGGAGAAGGTCGAGGCGAGATGCGCGAGCTTGGGTGTTGGAGCTTGAGTGCGCAGGAGATGGATAAGCAAAGGAGGAAGAAGGCGTAGGTGAGAAGGTAAATCCTTATCCCTTATATATAGGCGGACGAAAACTATGCGTCCCCCACCGGCCTGGTAAAACTTGCTTATCTCCCAAGCGCCACCATCAATGGCGCGGTTGGGTTACCCACGTCCGTATTGATGAGAATCCCGGAATAAGGGGAACACGATCTCTGCTTCGATAAGACGTGCCAAGGAAACCGTTTCGCTAAACGTGCTGAGGTGGTATGGTAAAAAACGATTCAAACAAAGGCTTGGTAGCGGTGTGATGTCACGCCGCATAATACGTCAGCAGATTGGACTGGTGTACACTTTATTCTCTCTGCGGTGGAATGTGGAATTTATTTTGCAGAGCCGGACACTATCCTGGTGTTCATGATCTTCTCTGGATTATTCAAGGGAGGAACCTGCCTTGCAATGCCGAACATTATGCGCGGCGGACTTATCGTCATTGAAGCCTGATTCAGGGGCTACTGAGGGAGTCCTGTACTAGGGGGTGTCCGGACAGCCGGACTATCATCGTCCGCCGGCTCCAAGACTATGAAGATACAAGATTGAAGACTCCATCCCGTGTCCGGATGGGACTTTCCTTGGCGTGGAAGGCAAGCTTGGTGATACGGATATGTAGATCTCCTACCATTGTAACCGACTCTGTGTAACCCTAGCCTCCTCCGGTGTCTATATAAACCGGAGGGCTTTAGTACGTAGGACACAACATACATTACAACAATCATACCATAGGCTAGCTTTAGGGTTTAGCCTCCTTGATCTCGTGGTAGATCCACTCTTGTACTACCCATATCATCAATATTAATCAAGCAGGACGTAGGGTTTTACCTCCATCGAGAGGGCCCGAACCTGGGTAAAACATCGTGTCCCTCGTCTCATGTTACCATCCACCTAGACGCACAGTTCGGGACCCCCTACCCGAGATCCGCCGGTTTTGACACCGACAAGGCTGCTCTGTAATTCTGCCGCGAGAGCCGCTGTATGTTCCTCCATTCGGAGGGAGCGTTCCGTATTTCCGTTGACCGTGATGACTCCACGAGGGCCTGGCATCTTGAGCTTGAGGTATGCATAATGCGGCACCGCAATGAACTTTGCAAACGCGGTTCGTCCGAGCAGAGCGTGATAGCCGCTGCGGAACGGGACTATGTCGAAGATTAACTCCTCGCTCCGGAAATTGTCCGGGGATCCGAAGACCACTTCCAGTGTGACTGAGCCTGTACAATTGGCTTCCACACCTGGTATGACACCTTTAAAGGTTGTCTTTGTAGGTTTAATCCTTGAGGGGTCTATGCCCATCTTGCGCACTGTATCCTGATAAAGCAGGTTCAGGCTACTGCCGCCGTCCATCAGGACTCTCGTGAGGTGAAATCCATCAACGATTGGGTCTAAAACCAATGCGGCAAATCCGCCATGGCGTATGCTGGTCGGATGGTCTCTTCGATCGAAAGTGATCGGACAAGAGGACCATGGATTGAACTTCGGGGCGACTGGCTCCATCGCATAGACGTCCCTTAGTGCACGCTTCCGCTCCCTCTTGGGTATATGGGTTGCGTAAATCATGTTCACCGTCCGCACTTGTGGGGGGAAACCCTTCTGTCCTCTATTGTTCGGCGGTCGGGTCTCTTCCTTGTCGTCGCTGTTTAGCCCCTTGTCATTGTTTTCGGCAATTAACTTGCCTGCCTGCTTGAACACCCAGCAATCTCTGTTGGTGTGAATTGCTGGCTTTTCGGGGGTGCCATGTATCTGGCATAAGCGGTCGAGTATTCGGTCCAAATTGGACGGACCCGGAGTGGGTTTTTTGAATGGCTTCTTCTGTTGACCGGGTTTAGAGCCTCGGAATCCGGCATTGACTGTCGTATCCTCCTTGTCGTCGTCGTTAATGTGGCGTTTATTTTTGCTTTGACGTGACCTGCCATTGTTGTCCTTAGTGTCCGGACTGCCAGAATTTTTACTGAGGTTGTTGCTGCGAGCTAGCCAGCTATCCTCTCCCGCGCAAAAGCGGGTCATTAATGAGGTGAGGGCTTCCATGGATTTCGGCTTTTCCTGTCCCAGGTGCCGGGCTAGCCACTCGTCGCGGATGTTATGTTTGAAGGCTGCGAGGGCCTCTGCATCCGGACAATCGACGATTTGGTTTTTCTTTGTCAAGAACCGTGTCCAGAATTGTCTGGCCGATTCGTTTGGCTGCTGAATTATGTGGCTGAGGTCATCGGCGTCTGGTGGCCGCACATACGTGCCCTGGAAGTTGTCGAGGGATGCGGCTTCCAGGTCTTCCCAACACCCAATTGACTCTGCGGCAAGCTGTTAAGCCAATGCCGAGCTGGTCCTTTAAGCTTGAGTGGGAGATACTTGATGGCGTGGAGATCGTCGTCGCGGGCCATATGGATGTGAAGAAGATAATCTTCGATCCAAACCGCGGGGTCTGTTGTGCCATCGTAGGATTCGATATTTACGGGTTTAAACCCTTCAGGGATTTGATGATCCATTACTTCATCAGTGAAGCATAGCGGGTGTGCGGCGCCTCTGTATTGAGCAATATCACGACGCAGCTCGAGAGAGCGTTGTCTGCTGTGTTCGGCCCGGCCGGGGTTATTGTATCCGGCGCGACGGTATTCGTCGCGGGTCGTGGGGCACCCTCGTGATCCGTAGATGGATCTGGATTGCCTTGCTTTGTCCTCCAATACGTCTCGCAAGTCCAGCGCGTTCCCTTTTGGCTTCGTACTTTTGGAGCGATGTCGGGGTACGGTCTTGGTTGAGGGCCTAGATGCCTCTCTGTCGCGACCACGTGGTGGTCGGTCTGCCGTATCGTGCGCTGGTGATGAAGGTATGTATGCTTCCTCCTCTAGTCGGGGGAGTAACTTGCATCTTGGGTAGCTTTTGGAGGGGCGTTCGAGTTTGTACTCTTCGGCCGCGAGGACCTCGGTCCATCGATCGGCCAGCAGGTCCTGATCAGCTTGAAGCTGCTGCTGCTTTTTCTTTAAGCTATTTGCCGTGGCAATAATCCTGCGTTTAAAACTCTCTTGTTCGACGGGATCCTCGGGCACGAAGAATTCGTCGTCGTTGAGGCTTGCCTCGTCTTCGGAGGGAGGTATATAGTTATAATCCTCGACCTCTTCGTCTGCCGCCCTCTCGTGAGGGCTTGCTTCTGCATCCTCCTGCGCTGAGTTTTGCTGGAGGGGATTATCTTCGGCACTCTCTGGGGTATTATTATCTCCTGTGCCAGAATCTCCATTCTTGCTGTGGCGGGATTTAGAGCGGCGCCGCTGACGCCGGCGCTTGGGCTGTTTCTTTAAAGAATCTGCCTCCGCTGCTTCTTCGTCGTCCCCGTCTTTTGGGGTGTCCACCATGTATATGTCGTATGACGAGGTGGTCTTCCAGTGCCCTGTAGGCGCTGGTTCCTGTTCGTCTCCGGCATCGTCGTCCATAGCGTCGATGTCTTCGGAGTCGTAGTCTAGCATCTCGGTTAGATCGTCGACAGTGGCTACAAAGTGGGTGGTGGGTGGGCTCTGAATTTCTTCGTCGTCCGTATCCCAACCATCCTAGCCATAATCCGGCCAGGACTCTCCGGATAGCGAGAGATGCTTTAGCGAATTTAGGATGTCGCCAAAGGGCGAGTGTTGGAAGATGTCCGTGGCGGTGAATTCCATAACCGGCACCCAATCAGATTTGATTGGCAGGGGCGCGGGAGGTCCGGAGTCCGGCAAGGAGTCCGGCACCTCGGAGTCACGAGCTTCGCGAGGGACAAGGGTAGTGTTCGGCTCCATCGCTGTGGGAGTTGGAGCCCCCGAGGCGGTGTCCAACCACCGGTCCTCGATCTGGGCGATCGGCTCCGGTCTAAGGGCCGGAGAGGATTCTTGTGCGGCCACCAAGGCACTGTTCGGCGGCAGAGCGAGATCGTGCCCATTGTAACAGTGCGGCGCGCTTGGCTGTGGCTCGAGCCCATCGAAGATCAAGTCTCCGCGGACGTCGGCTGTGAAGTTTAGCCTTCCAAATCTGACATGATGGCCAGGGGCGTAGCTTTCGATCTGCTCCAGATGGCCAAGTGAATTAGCCCGCAGTGCGAAGCCGCCGAATACGAAGATCTGTCCGGGGAGAAAAGTCTCACCCTGGACAGCGTTGTTGGTTGAAGATGCCATCGAGCCTATCGGTGACGACACAGAGGAACTCTCAATGAAAGCACCAATGTCGGTGTCAAAACCGGCGGATCTCGGGTAGGGGGTCCCGAACTGTGCGTCTAGGCGGATGGTAACAGGAGACAAGGGACACGATGTTTTACCCAGGTTCGGGCCCTCTTGATGGAGGTAAAACCCTACGTCCTGCTTGATTAATATTGATGATATGGGTAGTACAAGAGTGGATCTACCACGAGATCAAGGAGGCTAAATCCTAAAGCTAGCCTATGGTATGATTGTTGTAATGTATGTTGTGTCCTACGGACTAAAGCCCTCCGGTTTATATAGACACCGGAGAAGGCTAGGGTTACACAGAGTCGGTTACAATGGTAGGAGATCCACATATCCGTATCGCCAAGCTTGCCTTCCACGCCAAGGAAAGTCCCATCCGGACACGGGACGGAGTCTTCAATCTTGTATCTTTGTAGTCTTGGAGTCCGGCGGACGATGATAGTCCGGCTGTCCGGACACCCCCTAGTCCAGGACTCCCTCATACCACATATCTAATTTCTAGGGTTAAGGTTCTAATTAAGTTGAGGATTTGGAGTTCAAGCATGATTCTCTCTGATTTGTCACACATTTTTACTTGTTAGAGCCCCAACACTGTATTACTACATTTTTAGGACCAGCCGATGGAGAAGTACCTTCCCGTTGCCATCACCAAGCCATAGCAGCCAAATTTGCAGCCTTTGACGGATGGCTCACAGGCATGAGGTTTTTGGGAGCGTTGCAGATTAGTGATTTAATATGTGGCCCACTGATTATGTATATTGTTGGCCATTGACTTCAAGAAGATATTACGAATTATGTTGGCCACTGAATATTCTTAAGTCATACTATGTATAGATAGTAGGGCAATGTAGGTAATCTAGGCAATGTAGTAAGATGGTGGGATTTATGTAATCAATTGTGTTTAGCAGATGTTTTTTTAATTTGCATGAAGGAGCAGTTTTTTATTGTATCCAATTGGTTGATTTAGATTGTCGGCCAACATTGAAGTAAGCATTGACCAAACTATGGAACATGTATGAACATGAGAAAGGTAGAATTACTAACAATGTTGGTTATGTTGAAAAAAAGTTTGAGTTATTTGCTGAGAGAAAAAAGCTTCAAGTTGAGCTTAGGGATTACAAACTGGACTTGAGAAGGTTGTGGAGGAGAAGCAGGTGACACTATCCCTAATGTCTAAAGCAGATAATGCTCTGATTGAGGTAATGGGGGCACTGGAGTATAAGAAATTGCATGATTGGGCAACTTCTAATTTCCATAGGGTGATCGAGATCAGGTAGAGAGGGACATCGATAGACAAAAGGATGGGAAGAGAAAACTTGAGGACATGATTGTGGACTTCCTTAAAGAGGAAGATGGGATCAAGGCAAATACTAGGAATATGAAGGAAATTTTTGATGAGTAGTTATGACCAATTCATGTAAAAAATGTTGAATTGTGTAGCGTAAGTTCTGGGAAGTTTTGAACATTTGTAATGTCTATTGAGCTATTAGTTAATTGTGATTTGCGGTATCCATTGCCGAACTATTGTTTATATTGATGTTGCTAGTGATGTTGATTGTGGGTGATCAAGTTATGGTGAATGTCGATGAGTAATTATAGTTGATGTTGTGATGAACAATAGAGCATCACCTATTGAACAATTCTATTCATCACAAAACCAATAGCACCTGCACTACCACCACATGTTCACATCACAAAATTGGCAACGCTACATGATCAACACGTCACTACATCATTATCACGAGATCACTACCATCAGTTAGTTACAGGATCAGCTCCATCTTAGATTAGTACTACTTAAACAACATTTTTTCAAAATACACAACTAACATAGCAATCTACCAACTTATGTTATTTCTACTAAGGCCTTGTACAATGGGAGATGCTTAGGAAGGTGCTTAGAAAATAAACTGAGTTTTTCTGAAGCACCGGTGCCTATTTCTACAGGATAGACGCTTATCCTGTACAAATAAGCACCGGTACTTAAGAAAAGCCTAGTTTATTTTTCTAAGCACCTCCCTTAAGCACCTTGGATTGTACAAGGCCTAAATCCACACATTTGCAACATATGTAACCAACTTCGCCATTAGATTCTCAGGCCAACTATATAGCTCTCGGGTTATATATTACTTAACATAACAACTATATGATTTTGTAGTTCATTCATAGAGGATTCCCTTGATCTTCAGAATCTTGTCCTTGTTCGCATGCCCGACTTTCGGCAGGTCAGCAATGATATATTCTAGCTTCTCCTTCTCCTCCTTCAGCTCATCCCTCTCCTTTTTTATCTCATCCTTCTCTTTCTTCACCTTTCGGTTGACAATTGCTTGAGATATCTGAATGCACTTGAGCTCCTTGAAGTAAAATTGAGATGCTTCATCCCCTTGTCAATCTCCATGCTAGCCCTCTCAAGCTCTTCCTTCTTGTTTTGCTGCCTACTAACCTTTGTTGTCTTCTTATAGTTCATCTCTTGCACCGTGTCTCTTGCCAATTAGATAGCTTTCTCACATCACCAACAAGGTGGTTGTACTGCCTCTTCAATTTTTCATTCTCCTGCTTAAGATTGTCCACCTCATAATTGGACTTATAAAACATTTCCTAGAGCTTAAGAAGGCAAATCTGGAGTATGACTAGCCAAGGAGATTCAACCCACTCCGCAACTCCATAATTTACACATCCCTATATATTTTTTTGTCTCCTAAATTTGAGAGTTCAATTTAGTTACATAACTAGCTCATTTACCAAAAATGACTACATTACTTTCCTATTTTATTACTTTTCATTTAATGAACCTCTACCATTTAGTGAACTAGTTCTAAGGTTAGGTAATTCGATTGAGGGTTTACTGTACAAACATAACTAGCTCATTTACCACTGCTTATACATTGAAATGTATTTTACCTCTGCTAGCTAGTGATAATTTTAGCAATCCACTGCATCTGCCAGCTAGCAAAAATTTCAGTAAACACTCATCTCCGTGAGCTAGAACAAGTGCATAGAATTTTCAAAAATAGATTACTCACATTACATGAATCATAATTTATTACTTTTCTGAATGATACTAGCAACTACAATTACAGTGAGTACCTCCAAAGTTATTACTTTCTTAAGTTATTATTGGTTACTTTCCTAATTCAGAACTACAGACCGCAAACGCCCACTCTGCAAAACTGATGTACACTTGATAAGCAAAGTACACTCTTCATCACAGTTGTTAACAATTATTTTAGAGAAGATACATCGGCCGAGCCCGAGAGAAAGCTCGAACATAGACCGACTTTGAATTAAAAAAGCCATCAACCGGCCAGAATTACAATGATCAACCACTTACAAGCAACCGGAAATAGATGAAAAGAAAGAAACTGGGGCGGAACAACCTCCGACGGCAGGTACATGGTGCAGATAGAACATCGTACTGACCAAAGACAACACAAGCAGCTACGAATATTTAACAGAAGAAATGAGCTTGATCCGTCGAGGTCTTCATCATCCAAAACAACCAACACTAGGCAAGTAGCAGAACACAGCTCGTTGGAGAAACAATTGTAAATGAGAAGGCCAGAAAATAACTTGAAACCGAGGACGGTTTCTCTTCAAGGGAGGGAGGATGATATGGGCATGTCACCATTGACCGATAATTCTATTAAAGTTGAGCGAGTTAATGAGTCAGGCCAGAAAAACGTTGTGGAAAATAATGCCATGCATGCCGCCAGACTTTGTCGAGGAAACGATGGTCGTGTGCGACAACTTTGTGGTCCGAGAATTAATTTTGTAACTAGCAGACTAGCGACCTGTTATATGACGTGTGCACCTGATTCAAGAGATGGTATTGGCACATGGGTGCATAGTCTTAAACGTATGGAATCTAGAGGTGTATGGTCAGGCTTGATCAAAGAAAGGATAGAAAGGAAGCCACGTACACAAGTGTCCAAACTAAAAAGGAATCGAAACAACGTCAATTTATTCGGGCGCTCAAGAAAATACAAGAGGCAAAGGAGGAGCCTGCGCTAGCTGTGGTGGAGCCTAATTTCCGTACCCCTCCGTGCAATGTGAAGTTGTGATACAGAGTCCTAAAATTAATCTGTTAGGATTTCTTATTTTATTTTGTGTCTACACGCTAGCTAGCTGGCTAGCATGGTACGTAAGTCATTTTCTCTTTTCTAGTTAGGATTTGTTTATTTTATAGTTAGCACACGTAAGAGGGTTGGAGTCTTAAGTTTCTAGATAGACTTTGGAGTTGCGTAGGTGTGGCATATAAAAGTCAGGCTATGGCCGTGTAACAGATGAGTTTTAAGTTTTATTCCTGAGTTATGAACAAGGTTCAGAAAACGTCCAGTTTTGGGGCGATTCCATCTTGAGTATTTTCTGTGATTTTCCCATCGTGGAAATTACTAGCGACGGAGGATTGATCATCACATCGACGCCTACGTGCTGATCCGAGGGGGTCATTATCTTTGTTCGCGTACTGTTCGTGCACGGGTAGAGATTGTTATTGGAGGTTGTGAGGAGGAACACGGGGAAAGGACTACTGATCTTGTATCGCCATGAAAGGTCGGGCCATCTACAGGCGCGAATTAGCATCTCGCTAGTCCGTGCTACATCAAGTGATATTCAGAGCTAAGGTTAGTCACGGCGATTCAGTTGGCAATATCGTCTACGGAGGCGAGTATGGAGGTGTTGAGCAGGAACGTATTGATGGAGGAGGAAGGCATCGGCGAGGTTGTTCTTTTTCACACACGATGCGTCGTGAAGGAACGGTGCGTGAATTTGACGATCGATGAAGGTTCAGCGGTCAACATGGTGAGCATCGAGGTGGTGGAAAAATTGGGGCTGAATATAGTGCCTCTTGAAAGTCCATACACGCTGAAGTGGTTTGAAGGTGAAATCAAAATTACGCATCGGATTTTGCTAATTTTTGATTTGGGAAAATATTGTTGTGCGGAATTTTTTACGTTTGTCCAGTGCCCATGGTGTCGTGCCATCTATTACTTGGAAACTCGTGGTGCACGCGCGTCAGGGCTGTTCGGAATGTCAAGAAAAATACTTTCTCTTTGTCATGGAAGGGTCAAAGATTTTGTTTTATTCCTATGCCGGTGGATGTGTTCACGAAAGATTGGAAAAGTCGTGTGCTGAAAAGAATAGAAGAACAAGAAGAAATAAAGGAAGAAATCAATGCACCAGTAGAGGGGCTGAATCTTATGGTGGAGAAGGTGCAAGAGGATAGTGGTGCAAAGGGGCAGCGGTGGAGTGTTTTTAAGACACAATGCAAGATCAAGGACCATGCATGTAAGATGATAATTGATGGTGGCAGTTTTACCAACGCCATTAGCAGAGACCTTGTACAAGAATTGGGATTGTCTATGTGGCGACACCCACAACCGCACCATGTGGAGTGGCTATATAACTCTGGGAAATTAAAAATTACACATAAGGTACGTGTGACATTTGCTGTTGGGGATTACGTTGACAAGGTGGATTGTGATGTCTTGCCGATGGACGCTTGTGAGTTGCTATTAGGGAGACCGTGGCAGTTCGATCACGATGCAGTGCATGCTGGGAGATCAAACACGTACACTTTCACACATAATGGGAGGAAGCACGTGCTAAAGCCAATGTTGGACAGTGCAATCACTAGAGAACAGCAAGTTCCGGAGACGAAGGTTGTGTTAAAAAATAACTTGAAACCGAGGACGGTTTCTCTTCAAGGGAGGGAGGATGATATGGGCATGTCACCATTGATCGATAATTCTATTAAAGTTGAGCGAGTTAATGAGTCAGGCCAGAAAAACGTTGTGGAAAATAATGCCATGCATGCCGCCAGACTTTGTCGAGGAAACGATGGTCGTGTGCGACAACTTTGTGGTCCGAGAATTAATTTTGTAACTAGCAGACTAGCGACCAGTTATATGACGTGTGCACCTGATTCAAGAGATGGTATTGGCACATGGGTGCATAGTCTTAAACGTATGGAATCTAGAGGTGTATGGTCAGGCTTGATCAAAGAAAGGATAGAAAGGAAGCCACATACACATAAAATGCCAAGAGATCATAGTGTCCAAACTAAAAAGGAATCGAAACAACGTGAATTTATTCGGGCGCTCAAGAAAATACAAGAGGCAAAGGAGGAGCCTGCGCTAGCTGTGGTGGAGCATAATTTCCGTACCCCTCCGCGCAATGTGAAGTTGTGATACAGAGTCCTAAAATTAATCTGTTAGGATTTCTTATTTTATTTTGTGTCTACACGCTAGCTAGCTGGCTAGCATGGTACGTAAGTCATTTTCTCTTTTCTAGTTAGGATTTGTTTATTTTATAGTTAGCACACGTAAGAGGGTTGGATTCTTAAGTTTCTACATAGACTTTGGAGTTGCGTAGGTGTGGTATATAAAAGCCAGGCTATGGCCGTGTAACAGATGAGTTTTGAGTTTTATTTCTGAGTTATGAACAAGGTTCAGAAAACGTCCAGTTTTGGGGCGATTCCATCTTGAGTATTTTCTGTGATTTTCCCATCGTGAAAATTACTAGCGATGGAGGGTTGATCATCACATCGACGCCTACGTGCTGATCCGAGGGGGTCATTATCTTTGTTCACGTACTGTTCGTGCACGGGTAGAGATTGTTATTGGAGGTTGCAAGGAGGAACACGGGGAAAGGACGACTGATCTTGCATCGCCGTGAAAGGTCGGGCCATCTACACGCGCGAATTAGCATCTCGCTAGTCCGTGCTACATCAGGGAACGCCGCCGTCGTCCCCCAACAAGACCAAGGGTTACCCCTAGATGCAGGGAGGATGGGTGGGGGAAGGGATACATCAATGAAGCCTTAAGGGAGTAGTTCGACGCCGCAGCGTAGTTGTCGTTGTGGCCGCCACCGTCGGCCAAGGGTTTCCCCTCGCCCGTAGAGCAGGACCATGCCAGAGCCTAGATCGAGCGAGAGAGGATCAAGAAGATGACGTTGGTGTTGGTCGATCTTTACTTGGCGGCGTGCTGCCATGAAATCTAATCACTTGATCTTCGTTGCCCAAGCAAGCCGAGGAAGGCCGGTCGCGCACCCAGAGCCGTCGACCACCGTAGGCTGACGCTGCCCACCTCGACTGTAGGGCTGGCGTTGCCACCTCGCCAAACCCTTCGCGCGTGGTTGAAGCAGTTACCCTCTCCGCCACCTTACTCGGCTCTGCGCTGGCTTGCCGGCGGCCGTCTATAGTGACGGGACGGACTGGAGGGAAGGAGGAGGAGGCCGTCGGCATCCTAGGTTTGGGAGCCGTCTGGGTCGCCTCGAGGGAGCGGCGTGGGGGCGAAGGAGGGAGGTCTTTATCCAATTGTTCAATGTATAGAAAGTTGCTACCGCAATTCACTGGATAAAATACTTTATATGTATAGCAAATGTTCGCCTGCATTGCAATGGGAGAAAAACAATTCTCACACACGATCATCAAATTTGTAAACACCTATGGATGACGTAATCACCCCGTTGGTCTTAGATGTAGAGCTGAGCCTGGCCATGTAAGTTATTTCTATCTAAATTATTAATCTAGCAAATATGCTCGTATGTTGCCACGGAAGAAAAAAAAATACCTCTGTTTCAAGTGCATATATCACGCAAAAGTGTGAGAATCTACTTGTGTGGATGTGCTCCAGATAAAAGAACTTCCAGGAATTCTTGAGCGCTAGTGTCCGGCAATATCAGGATCCGTATCTTTTCGAGACACCATATCCCTTCAAATCGTCGCGTGAAGTGATATCTAAAACTGGAACAGGAAGAAGTAGTATTATCAACAAATTTAGGGTCAGAACCACATCCAGCAGATCGACCTAGAATAACAGAACCTGTTTGTTTGTGTCCGGCGAAACCAGGATTCGTATCTCATCCTCTTTCCAATCGTCGCTTAATACCGCATGAACTTCACAAACCCTTGCCATGATAGTGAAGGATGATCGATGATGTGACTCATGAAAGGCGACGAATGATGGACCAGAGTGCAAAATTTCCTCATTGTATTATTTAAAAAATTAGTCGACAAACGAGTTATTTACCCAAAACCACCACATTATGGGCTAGGGTAACATATCGGTACCACATTTGAGGCAGGGCACAAAAAACCACCAATAATGGTGCTAATCTGTAACGCGGAGCACTGATTCTTCGTTTTAGCCCAGAAAACAGCGAATCCGACAGGTGGGTCCCGCCTGTCGGGCTGACGTGGCAAATACCAAGCACACAAAAAAAACTTTGACTAGCTGAGGTGGCAGATGAGCTGCGGGCCCCGCCTGTCATTGACTACATGGTCATCTTCATCCCATCTCTATTTCTATGGAGCATTGTGTCGAGCAGCTTGTGTGCGGCGAGCCATCTCTGCCGATGCAAGTTGAGAGCTCCATGGCCATGGCAGCCGAGGCCCTACCCGACGTCCAGATCCTCCTCTCCCTTTTCCTCTTCGTCTGGAGCTCGCTCCTGTCCTCCAGCCCTCTCCCCGCTGTTGTCCGAGAGCTAGCCGTCGACGTCGCTCCGCGCTAGCGTGGCCACCGCCGTAGTTTTGCCGACAAATAATGTCCCAGAGCTTTGCCTCCTCGCGCTGGTCATCCTCAACGACGAACAAGAGCCTAGACGCCGCAGAACGACAGAATCCATCGCGTCTTCAACCTCGGAACCGTCGGACGCCGGCGGCGAATTCGCCACCTTCAGAGCACCCCCGGCCTCGCCGGCCTGCTCATCTGAATCACCATGATCCCCTATCTGTCTACCCCTTTCCCCCATTGTCAATTCGTTCCATAACTAGTTCGTCCGCCATGCCCGAGAGCTCCCGCTGCCGTGCCTTGCCAGTCTCCACCGCCGTCGTTTGAGCACGAATTGGTCGCGTCTGAGCACCGTACCGAGATGCTAGAGCTCGCAGGATGCCATCTGGACAATTAGGCCACTCGGTTGCAAGCTGTAACCCGGCGCTCACGCAAGCCGGAGCTCCGCTGCCGCCCAGCTCGCCGCCGTCAACTCTGCTGGCCAAACTAGCACTTTCCACCACCACTAGTCGATGCGCACGGTCACCAGCATCCTATAAAATGCAGCCTAGCATTGAATGGTTGCCGGAATCGTCACAGCTAGCGGCGGCTGCAGACTACAGGAGTGCTCCTGGTCTCGCCTGCGGTGGCGGCCAGGGCGGCTGCGGGCCTGCGTGCGTGCCACGACCAGGGGCGGCTGCAAGTGCGCGTGCGTGCCACGACCAGGGGAGATGGCAGGCGTGCGTGGGTGCCTACGCGCAACCGAGGTCAGCCATAGCTGACGGGAACGGCGAGAAGAGAGGAGACAGAGGAGAAAGAGACTAGTCAACCTGCCCACGTGGAATTTTTTTTGC
Source organism: Triticum timopheevii (assembly GCA_963921465.1). Classification (NCBI taxonomy): domain Eukaryota; kingdom Viridiplantae; phylum Streptophyta; class Magnoliopsida; order Poales; family Poaceae; genus Triticum; species Triticum timopheevii. Next base: position 477,441,902 of record OY997262.1, read on the forward strand.
CACGTCAGCCCGACAGGCGGGACCCATCTGTCGGATTCGCTGTTTTCTGGGCTAAAACGAAGAATCAGTGCTCCGCGTTACAGATTAGCCCCATTGTTGGTGGTTTTTTGTGCCCTACCTCAAATGTGGTACCGATCTGTTACCCTAGCCCATAATGTGGTGGTTTTGGGTAAATAACTCTCGACGAACCCATGCATTCATAAAGGACACTTACTTATATTATATATTTAATTTCCAAACGTTATTACCATTTATTGTAATTCTTTTACATTGTTGGCGAATGTTTTCCATTGAAACTGTAAGAAAATTTAAAAATCCAGCTATCAAATATATTAGTATTAGAACATGCAACACTTTTATCCTAGATAAGAAATACACATTGGATTCAAACTGAGAATTTTGCACTAAAAAATCCTGGATTAAGGTACATATAATTATGTAATAATGAAATCTAGAACAAATGACTTTAGAGGTGTCCTAGGTCAGGAGAAAACTATCTCAAAATAGTAGTATATGAGATTTTTCTTATAGGAAAGACAGAGATAGTACGATAAAGAGATATTTACATCAAGGACTCGACCTCAAGAGAGATGTGCCAACCCAGTAAAATAAAGGAAAGGGCAAGTCACATACAGTATTTGCATAGAGTTATTATATATATGCATCACAGCGCGCGGCAGGCGACCGAAACGGCAATAGTTTCGAGCCATTTGCCGTTTGGCCTCGCCGGTGCTCCGTTGATCCCTGGCAGCGGCCGGAGGACACGGCGGCTGCAACTTGCGTGGCCTGCTGGGCAAATAAGAGCAGACGCCCACGCGCCCTTGGGCACACCTGCCTCGGAGGTCCACCCTTTGTTTTCACTTCCAGTTCTGTGGATCCAGAGGTGCATGAACGAACACATAACATAATGCCGCCCGGAGGCTTGTGCAGGGAAAGTTATGGTAAGAATTTTACACGTGTCACCGGTCACATACACCCGGGAACGAAGGTAGTGGCAAGAGATCTAATCTCCCCGAAGCCGAGAGATTGTGCTCTCTTCTCGCGCCTCTGCTGCGTGAATCTCGTCGTGGTACAACGTATATGCACCCGATACCTCATAGATTCAGTAACCAGGTCCATGGCAATTCTCTTCCGCATCCAGTTCTACTTGTCTTTTACTCTCTTGCCTTTGCAGCGTTGTGCCAAGAAAAGAGGGCATTTTTCATGCTGCTTTTGCTTTCCCAAAGCGCAGCGTTGCTAAATTTCGACGAGCATGCATGCATGGCCTGTTTCCTTTCTTCTCGTGAGACATTGGTGCCGTGCTCGTTCTGTCCACTGTAGGAGTACTAAGGGCATCTCCAGCCGCGCCCCCAAGAAGGTCTCCTCAGGCGTTTTTTTCGCACCGGCGCCGAAAAAAACGGCCCAGTCGCGCCCCAGGAGCCCGATTTTCGCCGGTTTGGGCCGAAAACAGCGCCGGCGGACCCAGCCCGAACCCGGCGCGCTGGGGGGCACTCGGGGGCGCCGGGCGAACTTTTTTGGCGCGAAGAAACCGTGGGCCCGACGCGTCAGCGACACGGCTTTCTTCTCGGCCCTTCGTCGTCCTCATCGCCTCGTTTTCCGCGGCGAATCAATGCCAAAGCTGCCGCGCTGCCGCGCCGGTCAGCCTGCGCCATTGATGCCTCACGGGCGGCGCAGTGAAGGCCGGACGACGCGTGTCCCCCGCCCTCGCCTCGCCCGCCACGCGTACGCAAGGTGCCACGCGTGTGGGCGGCGCCTCGGCCTATATATGCCGCCCAGGCGCACTCGGCGTCTCACACTTCCTCGCCCGCCGTCGTTCCTCCCTCTCCTCTCCTCCTTTCGCCGTCTCTAGTTCAAAACCAATGGCCGAGCGCTTCCCAGGCGACGGCGCGGCGGCGAACGGCTTCGGCCGCCGCCATCTTCATGAAGACGAGGCTCGCCTCCTTTACGAGGCCGAGTACCCGGTCCCGCCGGACATGCGGGTGCCCGGGACGTGGAGGATCAGCGCGGGCGGCGTACCGGTGCCCCCGATACCCACCGGCGCGGCGCGGCGTGCGGAGATCACACGCATCCGCTCGAACCTGCCGCGTGCGGCGAGGGAGGGGCCACGGTACGTCCCCGATAGCCCGCTGTGGGAACCGTACTTCCGCCGCCGTCACGCCCAGCAGCTCGAGGCCACCAACGGCGTCGTGCCCTCCGGCAGGCAAAACTCCGCCGGCCGGCGTCGGTGTTGGGGCGTGCCAGGGCGCACGTTGGAGGCCGTCCTCGAGTACATCGAGGGCGGCAACACGCCGCGCCTCGACTACCCCGCTCCCCCTTCCTTTTCACGCCGCCGGGGAAGCTCCTGGACCCCGAGGCGCATGGAGACCGGGGGGTCCTCCTCTTCGTCCGGCGGCTCGCCCTGCCTCCGCCCCGTCAAGCCGGAGCCCCAGGACACGCCGGTGGCCACGCGCACCCGCAGCTCCGGCGTCCGTATCGGCGCCAACGCCTCGCCACCCACCGGCCGTTTCGTCCTCGTCGAGCCCAAGCCGGAGCCCGGCCTCCCCGCGGAGTACGAGGAGATAGCCCGGCGCGGCTTCTCCGACGAGGACGCCATGCAGTGGGCGCGGGACGACTACCTCCGCAACGAGACGGTCCGGCAGTGCCGGGCCCTGGAGGAGATCGCCGCCCACAAGCGTGGGCGTGAGGACGAGCACGGCGTCGTGATCCTCGACAACGACGACGACGACGCCCCCGGACCTTCCAACCCGCCGCCGCGCCAACCGGGGGAGGGGTGCAGCAGGGACGGCGGAGGTTTAGGCGGGGGCGGCGGCGGCGACGACGACGACGGCGGCGGCGGCGGCGACTACACGCGGTTCTACAGCCTCCTCGGCATGTAGAACCGCGTGGGCGGGCGGCGAGGCGGGCGGCGAGGGAGACGGCGGGGTAGCCCGCGGCAGTTTTTTTTTTTGTAAAATATGTTTAAGTTTGAACGAACTCGCCGTGTTTGTGTTAAATTTGAGTCTTTTTGCGCCGTGTTTGTCTTTTTTACTCGAACCGTGGGCGCCGCGACTGGGGGCCATCAGGCCCCTGTGCGCGGTTTAGCGCCGGTGCGCCCCAGAGGGCGATTTTTTGCCCCACCTGGGGGCCAACGGCTGGAGATGCCCTAAGGCCCTGTTCGGATCTCCTCCGCTCCCCAACTGCAGCTCCCGGAGCGGAGGGAGCGCCAGCACAATCATGCGGAGCGGCTTCAACCCAACTCCTAGCGCGGAGCGGAGTTGAGAGTCGAGAGAGCTTTCGAACATATTCTAAACAATGAGTCTGTAATTTGTACCCGGACTATTAACTCTCTGGTGTTTGCAGTCTGATTCTTGGATCACGCTCACGCATTTTACAGGCTTCTAGTCATTGGGATTTCAGCTAACTATCACGTACGTGGCCATTCGATTGCCGCCCGGAGAAGCATCAAGAAATTCTCCATGTGTCTACGTACGGTCACGGACACACGACACAGGCGCACGCCCCGGGAAGGAAATCCAATGGAGATTGTGTGCTCAGTCCTCACGCCTCTCGTTTCATGAACCTCGTGCTGGTACATGCACTGGACACTTCACAATTATCGCAGATTTAGTGCCTCTTTGATTCATAAGATTTTAGAAACATAGGAATATAAAAGGTATAGGGTTGGAATGGCATGCCCGCTTGAATTCTAGCAATGAGTGGTTGATTGCACGGGAAAAAACAGAGGAATTTAAAAAAAAAAAGGGTTAGAGTGAATGTTAGATTTCCTATAAAATGTAGCACAAAAGATTTCATAGGAAAGAATCCTATGAGATTTAATCCTATGAATCAAAGAACCAGTATAGCAAAAAATCCTAAAGATTTTAATTCTTCAGAAATTCTATAAAATTCCTTTGAATCAAAGGAGCTCTTAACAAGCGTATCCATGGTTCTCTTGATCCTCTGCTCTGTTTGCCTTTGCGGCGTTGTGCCGTGGAGAAAGAAGCCACTTTTATATATGTTGCTTTTGCTTTCCCAAAGTGTATGTTGATAAAAAATATCACGAGACTCCTTTTTCCCCTGGAGAAAGGCCGCATGCATGCGATGTTTCTTCTCTTTATTAGGGGTTTGACACGGTGCTGATTGTCAACTAGGCAACTTGTACTCTGCACATTGCTCATAAGGGCATCTCCAACGTAAATCGGACACCGTATCCGTCTAGACAATGGTGCGGGAGCCGGCCATCCAACCATGACTGCTTACATTTCAAACCGAATTTCAATAAATCGAACGAATTACATGCAAGCCGGATAACTTTCATGTAAACTGAAGCACATTCATTAGATTCTCGACATTTTTCAGTAAAGAAGTATGACCGGGCCTTAACCTAACCTACAACGGCGCCCATCCTCCAAGTCCTTATTGTTCCCTTGTGGCCCTGACCGTGTCCATGTCAAGTGGGGATGAGACCCGTGAAGTGAAGGTACGGTCTCCGGCAAGGAAGAGTAGGGCATTGGACATGGACCGGCCCACTTGGAACTCGATCCCCCGCCGCGCCCCATGCACTACTCCTCGTCGGAGTCCTTGACCCGTCCATCACTGGTGGACATGAGGTTCACGCTGGACATTGACGGGACGCCACGCTCGTCATGCCACTAGCGCCTAGGAAATGTCATCGCGGCACATAGGACACGCAGTAGCTGACGTTCTTGTTGGCGATTGCATGTGCTGCCAGCGCCACTTCCACGTCCGGCTACATCAAAACCGTGTTTTGTTGCACTATGACGGTGTTAGCACGTGCGGCCGCATAGAGCACCCATTGAACGACAACGAAGTTTGGGTTCTTCACCACCATTGCCGCCACGGCTTCCTCACTCGTCGTTGATTTGGCCCTCCGCCAGCCAGTAATGCTCGAGGAGGAAACGGTTGTACCTCTGCTCCTCCTGCGCCTGCCGAAACACCAACATAGGCGCCGACTGCTCCTCCGCATGGCAGCATTGAAGTGCGCCTGGCCTGCTCCATGGTCAAGCCGGAATGGACCGGCACGGAGTTGTCGTCGGAGCTCGTCGTCGGGCCGTCTTTGGAGACCTCTAGGGAGGGGGGGAGGGCTGGCTAGCGTCACCCTCTATCCTCCTGGCATGATGGCTCTGCCAGCGGGCAGCAAGGGCGACCACCGCATGCTTCTGCTCTGTTAAGAGGCTCTCCCACAACGCATTACCGCTCACTATCATGACGGATGTGGTGCATAGGTGGAGACATGAAGCGGACATGTTGGGTGCGGATTATGCCGGGAATGGTCTCGTTTAAATAGCGGATGATGGTGAGGAAGGCACAAAGAGGTTTTGCTTGGAGAGCTCATTCCCATTGATGCCGATGTTAGGGAAACTGTAACAAAGAGCCCTCTTTTTCTTTCCTTTTTGAACCACTGGAGATTCCCTATACCCATCTGTATGCTTGTTTGTGTCTTACTTGCTCGAGCGCTGTGAATAGTTGCTGGTTTGTTCTGTTGCCTTGTTTTAATAAATTGAAGTGGGGGAAACCCCTTTTATTAAAAAAACAAAAGATGTAAACTAATTCATAAAAAATGTTCATGAATTTCAAAAAATGTTCCAGAATTTGAAATAATGTTCGCTGATTAAAATAATATTAACATATTCAAATGAAATAATCAAATCTTTGAAAAAAGTTTGTGGTTTCGAAGCATGTTTTAGAATTCAAAAATTCTTTGTGAATTTTAAAATATATATTCTCATGTCGAAAAGGAATTTAAAAGTTTAGAAAATGTTTGCAAACTAAAAAAACATTCAAGTTTGAAATAATGTTTGCGAATTTGCGAACAAATTCACAAATTCAAAGGATATTAGCAAAACATGACAATGCTCACAAATTTGAAAAAATATTCTAGAATTAGAAAATCGTATACAAATATTCATGGACTAATAAAGAAAATCAAAAAAGATAAAACTAGAAGAAAATCAAAAGAAAAAAGAGAAAAACCTGTTTTGGGAACCTTCCCGGTTTATATCCTTTTGTTTATTTTCCCTTTTTTTCCTTTATCTTTTTTATTTTCGTTTTCTCTTTCTTTTTTCATTTTCAATTTTCCTGTTTTGTTTTTGTTTTTCGTTTTTTCTTTCCAAATTTCACGAACTTTTCCTAAAATCTGGTAACATTTTTTCAAATTAGTGAATATTTTTTGAAATTCCATTTAAAAATCAGGGTGAACATTTTTCTGAAATTAATTTTGACACTGAGTTAAATATTGTTCATCTAATTCAAAAACCATTCATCAAATTCATAACAATGTTCATTGGATTTAAATTTTGTTAATAAAATACAAAGAATGTTCATTTAATGTCAAACAATGTTCACCAAAATCCAAAAATGTTCAATTTTCTGAATCTGTCAACATTTTTGGAATTCATGAACTTTTCTTGAAGTTCTAAACTTCTTTTGTAATCCCGAAATTTTTTAAGTAAAAAATAGATATATAAACCAAAACAAAAAACAAAAAAGACAGGGGAGCCCCACCCCGCACCAGTACCGGCCCAAGTTCGAGCGTGTGGGAGTCAGCGGTCTGCACCTTTCCCCCAGCGCCCACCTCGACGAATAGGAGCTCCTACACTCGCTACCCCTATGTTCATTACGCCATAAATAGGAACGACATGTGGGTTCGCGTTTTGGGGAGAGCAACTAATTAAGGGGTGTCCCTTGCCGGAGCCCCTGAAGGGTGTCACCACGTGTCGCGTGCTAGGCGCTCCCTTGGGATTATAGTTCCTTTTTTTTGTACTTGTTTTCAGGGTTTAGATGATTTTTTCGGTTTTTGCTTTGTTTTTCCTATAATTTTGACAACAATTTTTTTTAAAAGAATTGCGTAAAAAACATCTTTGTTTATTCTGTGGGAGACACATATTTGCTTCTCCTGGAGGCATAGGTTTGCTTCTGCGAGAGGCACAACTATGCCTCTCGACAAAGTAAAAACAAACATTTTTTCTTCTATGAGATGCGCAGATTGACTTCTTGTGTATGCACAGATTTGTTTCACGACAGTCACAATTGTATGCCTCTCAAAAAGAGAATAAAACACATTTTTCCTTCCGTGAAAGGAGCAGATTTGCTCACGTGGAGGCACAGTCTTGAAAATGTAAAGAAAATGTGTTTTTTTTTCTTCGTCAAGAGGTACGTGCTTTTATCTTCCACGAGAGGCACATATTTGCTTCTGATTCGGATTTTTTTCTTTTGGTTTTTGATGAAAAAAACGAAATCTATTAACATGGGATCTAATTTCGAAGATCTTGACGCATAGTTAAAATGGTTCGTGATTTGGAGTCACGGTTTAAGTGATAAATGGTTTTCAATAAACGAATCTACGAAAAAGGGAAAACTTCCCGGTTACGACAAGTATCCCACATGTTGTGCGCCACGTGTCACAACCTAGATGATGGGAGTGGACTTTGCAAATGATACCACTTAATTAGTGATTTCAAGTTTTCAGCTGCTATGTCTGGGGCACTATTGCGCGCGTCGCTCATGTGCCAGCGCGACATGGCCATGGCACATCAAGCGCAAGCAGAGGTAGCGAGAGAATCAAACGCCTATTTTATTTTGTTTTAATATTTTGCTTTTTTCTTTTGACCAGATTATTTAAAAAAACTAAAATATGGAATACAGAAAAATATTTAGAATTCTAAAATATCGTGATCTCAAAAAATGATCATCGTTTTTGTTATTATTTTTTACTGAAGTCAAAATGTCGATAAATTCGAAAAATCATAAACTTAAAAAAATGTTCAAAATAAAAATTCACAAAATTAAAATTATAGGGGAATTCCAAAAGTTGTTCACGAATTGAAAAAAAATTCAAAATTCAAAATAAATGTTTCTGAATTAAAAGAAACGTCCATGAATTGCAAAAAACCTTGTATTCACAAACGTAGTGATTCAATTGTTCAAATATGAAAATGTTCATGAATTTTAAGAAGTTCATGTATTTGAATGATGTTTTCGAATTTGAAGAATAACAGAAAAGTTAGGAAAAAAAGAAAAACAACATTCACAAACACCATGTACAATATGCTATTTTTGAGTTCAGAAAAACAAATGCTGAAAACTGAAGAAAAGCAAATGCTGTTTTCGAGTGTTATCATATGCGGAAAAACAGAAAAGGTAGGGAAAAACAAATGCAGAAAAACAGAAAAGGTAGGGAAAAACAAATGCTGAAGAACGAAGAAGAAAAAGGAAAAATAATCTTTTGTAAGGTGCTCAAATAACGGGCGGAAGGTTCTACAAACTATTTAAAACTGGACCCCAGCAGTTCGCTACAGTACTCAGAACGAGCGCCCGTACGTGCGCACCTGTCTAAGGCCGGCCCACACACGCCGGCTGTGAGCGATAGATGCGATAAACACTCCCAGCAAGCGATACATAGCATTAGCGCAATGCCTGCCTCTTCTCTGCTCATAACCGATGTTCCATTTTCCTTTTTGAGAAACTTTCAATATATTCGCAATCAATTAGGGTTGTATAGAGTATACTAGAGGTAATAAAAATTTGTGAATTCAGCAAAAGATTGTGAATTTAGCAACAAAAAAAGGGTTGTATAGAATGCACCAGAGGTAATAAACATTTGTGACTTGTTGAACAATTTTTGAATTTTGCGAATTTGTCAACATTTTTTAGTTCAGCTAAAAATAATAACAAAAATCATTACCATTTTTTAATTAACTAATATTTTTTGAGTTCATGATTTTTTTCATATTCTAGAAATTTTTCCTTATTCCTTTTTCTATTTTTTAGATAAAATAAACTTGATAAAAAAACAGGCGTTTGATTCTCTCGCTACCTCTACTTGTGCTGGCCATGGCCATGTCGCGCTGGCACGTGAGCGACGTACACACTAGCGCCCCAGACATAGTAGCTAAAAATCGAGATCACTAATTAAGGGGTACCATTTGCACCTCCACGGTCAAAAAGGTCATCGGATACGAGGTGGATAGACAGCGACGCTGACTAGAGGAGGAGGAAACATAACCGTCTAATTTTTGGTTTATTCTTTAACACTATGGCACTAGGCACTAGGGCTCCTGGATTGGGTTGTTGATTTTTGCAGTACTATGTATTGTATTATCTGGATATGTTATGCAGAGACTAGAGAACGTACTGCAATACTCTTGGGTGCTTGCCGACTTGACACATATCAATGTCAGTAAGTTTAACTACCATGTAGTGCAAGTATTATGTTTTATAGTTTTTTATTCTTTGCGCAAATTTTAATTATCTGGATTGAACATAGCATAAATTAACAAATTTTAGGTGAACCTTTGTTTTTGGAAAGGTTTCTAAAAAAGGAGAACCTCAATACAAGATGAAGTTGGTTCGTCACGTGAACAGAACAATTGTAGTGTTTGTTGTGCGAGTTTAGGAAATTATGAAGTTTGCCACCGTCTCAGCGTCAGATCAACTAGTAGACAAAGAACTATTTCCTTCGCTCATTATGACAAGAAGTTTTGAGTATTTTAATATAGACTACATACAAACTGAAATGAGTGAACAAACACACTAAAATTCCTCTATATACATCCAATTCAGACAAAGTTAGAAATATTATAATATCTAACAAAGGGAGAAAACATATTTCAAGGAGCCTACGAATTAGCAAAACTGGATATTTTATATGTCATAGGTGTCTTACTCGACTATAAATTAACTCATTTAAAGCTACATTTACAAATTTGTACATAGAAATCATAAACTTATTCATCTTGCTATGAAAGGTTCATCGAGTAAAAAGTTTAATATTGCCTTGGTGCACCAAGAGTTAACTATAGTTCTGGTTCAGCTTTACAAATTTCTTTGTATGATCCTTTAAAAACTAGACGATACGACACGCATTACTGCAGGAATTGGTTGCAATAATGAGATTTTATTGCAAGGGATATGAACATATAGATTAATAACATGACCGAGCTCCGCAAATAATATTTTGAGAGAATTGATCATACAAGGATTACTCAACCAAAAGTTAGAATAAAAATTGAAAGATTGTGGATGTCGACTAGAAGGTGCTTTAAAATAATTACTGTTTAGGCTTGAACAAATGCGGAATAAAACAAGCGTTTAATTTGTCAAGCACAAAACCTAAATCAACTAGGCTCACCTATGTGTATCAACAACTTATGTTAAGTAAGATAAACAAAACTAAGTGATGGCAAGATATATACCATGTCATACTATGGCTATCACAAAGTAAAAGTGCATAAGTAAAGGGCTCGGGTAAGAGATAACCGAGGCGCGTGGAGACGATAATGTATCTCGAAGTTCACACCCTTGCGGATGCTAATCTTCGTTTGGAGTGGTGTGGAGGCACAATGCTCCCCAAGAAGCCACTAGGGCCACCATAATCTCCACCCGCCCTCACATAATGCAAGATATCGTGATTCCACCAAGGGACCCTTGAGGGCGGTCACCGAACCTGTAAGAATGGCAACCCTTGGGGCGGTCACTGAACTTGTACACTTTGACAACCCTTGGGGGTGGTCACCGGAACCCATACAAATTGCTCATGGCGATCTCCACAACCTAATTGGAGACCCCGACGCTTCCCCGGAGCTTTACACCACAATGATTGAGCTCCGAACGCACCAACCGTCTAGGGTACAAAAGCACCCAAGAGGAACAAGCTCTAGGGTGCCCAAACATCTAAGAGTAATAACCTTCTCAACTTTCACTTTCACGTACCACCGTGAACAACTCAAATCGATGCACCAAATGCAATGGCAAGGGCACATGGAGTGCCCAAGTCCTTCTCTCCCTAATCCCACCACAACAACTAATGCTATGGAGGAAAATAAGAGGAAGAACGAAGAAGGAAATCACAAAGAACTCCAAGATCTAGATCCAAGGGGCTCCCCTCACATAGAGGACAAAGTGGTTGGTGGAAATGTAGATCTAGATCTCCTCTCTCTTTTTCCTCAAGAACTAGCAAGAATCAGCGGAGGGATTGAGAAACAGCAAGCTTGAAGAAGGGATTAAATTCAATGGGGAAGAAGACCCCCTTTTATAGGTACCCCCAAATCCAACCGTTATGCCCTCAGTCCGCACACAAGCGGTAGTACCGCCTGGACGAGGTTACTTCCGCTGGCACGGTAGTTTCAACCATAACATGCAAGTGAGAAACTCAAGGAGGCGGTAGTGCCGTCGGAGCGGTACTACCGCTCCCACCAGTGGTATTACCGCTAGTTGTTGCGAGTACAGGTGAAACCGTGTTAGTAGAGTAGAGCAGCACAGTACTACTGCATCGAGCAGTACTTGTTGGAAATATGCCCTAGAGGCAATAATAAAAAGGTTATTATTGTATTTCCTTGTTCATGATAATTGTCTATTATTCATGCTATAATTGTATTGACTGGAAACCGCAATACATGTGTGAATACATAGACCACAACATGTCCCTAGTAAGCCTCTAGTTGACTAGCTCGTTGATCAACAGATGGTCATGGTTTCCTGACCATGGACATTGGATGTCATTGATAACGGGATCACATCATTAGGAGAATGATGTGATGGACAAGAACCAATCCTAAGCAAGCACAAGATCGTGTAGTTCGTTTGCTAAAGCTTTTCTAATGTCAAGTATCATTTCCTTACACCATGAGATTGTGCAACTCCCGGATACCGTAGGAATGCTTTGGGTGTACCAAACGTCACAACGTAACTGGGTGACTATAAAGGTGCACTACAGGTATCTCCGAAAGTGTTTGTTGGGTTGGCACGAATCGAGACTGGGATTTGTCACTCCGTATGACGGAGAGGTATCTCTGGGCCCACTCGGTAATGCATCATCATAATGAGCTCAATGTGACTAAGTAGTTAGTCACGGGATCATGCATTATGGAACGAGTAAAGTGACTTGCCGGTAACGAGATTGAACGAGGTATTGGGATACCGACGATCGAATCTCGGGCAAGTAACATACCGATTGACAAAGGGAATTACATACGGGGTTGCTTGAATCCTTGACATCATGGTTCATCCGATGAGATCATCGTGGAACTTGTGGGAGCCAACATGGGTATCCAGATCCCGTTGTTGGTTATTGGCCAGAGAGCTGTCTCAGTCATGTCTGCATGATTCCCGAACCCGTAGGGTCTACACACTTAAGGTTCGATGACGCTAGGGTTATAAAGGAAGTTTGTATGTGGTTACCGAATGTTGTTCGGAGTCCCGAATGAGATCCCGGATGTCACGAGGAGTTCCGAAATGGTCCGGAGGTAAAGATTTATATATGGGAAGTCCAGTTTCAGTCACCGGAATAGTTTCGGGTGTTATCGGTATTGTACCAGGACCACCGAAAGTTGTCCGGAGGTCCACCGGGTGGGGCCACCTTCCCCGGGGGGCTTGATAGTCTGAATATGGGAGGTAACCAGCCCCTAGTGGGCTGGTGCGCCCCTCCCCAAGGGCCCAAGGCGCCTAGGGTTGGAAACCCTAGGGGAGGGGGACGCCTCCACCTTGCTTGGGGGCCAAGTCTCCCCCTCCTGGCCGCCGCCCCTCCCCTCTAGATGGGATCTGGAGGGGGCCGACCCCCTCTCCCCTCCCCTATATATAGTGGGGGTTTTGGAGCTGCCAAGAACATGAGTTTCCATCTCTCCTGGCGCAGCCCTACCCCTCTCCCTCCTCGTCTCTCGCAGTGCTTGGCGAAGCCCTGCTGGAGTGCCACGCTCCTCCATCACCACCACGCCATTGTGTTGCTGCTGGACGGAGTCTTCCTCAACCTCTCCTTCCCCCTTGCTGGATCAAGAAGGAGGAGACGTCACCGCTCGGTACGTGTGTTGAACGCGGAGGTGCCGTCCGTTCGGCGCTAGGATCATCGGTAATTTGGATCACGTCGAGTATGACTCCATCAACCCCGTTCTCTTGAACACTTCCGCTCGCGATCTACAAGGGTATGTAGATGCACTCCCCTCTCTTGTTGCTAGAATCTCCATAGATTGATCTTGGTGATGTGTAGAAAATTTTGAATTTCTGCTATGTTCACCAACAGTGGTATCAGAGCTAGGCTTTTGCGTAGAATCTATGCACGAGTAGAACACAAATTGTTGCGGCCGTTGATTTTGTTCAATATGCTTACCGTTACTAGTCCTATCTTGTTTCGACGGTATTGTGGGATGAAGCATCCCGGACCGACCTTAAGCGGTTCAAGTTAGGGGGAACACTTTCTTGAAATTATTATGTGGGATGAACACAGTGCATGTCAGTCGGTGGAACCTGTCTGTTGCGAAAGATCGTTGCTTCGAAGCACCACGTGATGATCGGGTGCGGTAGATTCTAACGTTCACATACAACGGGTGTAAGCCAGATTTACACACGCAAAACACTTAGGTTGACTTGACGAGCCTAGCATGTACAGACATGGCCTCGGAACACAAGAGACCGAAAGGTCGAACATGAGTCGTATAGTAGATACGATCAACATGAAGATGTTCACCGATGATGACTAGTCTGTCTCACGTGATGTTCGGACACGGCCTAGTTGACTTGGATCATGTATCACTTAGATGACTAGAGGGATGTCTATCTGAGTGGGAGTTCATCAAATAATGTGATTAGATGAACTTAATTATCATGAACATAGTCAAAAAGGTCTTTACAAATTATGTCGTAAGCTCGCGCTTTAGTTCTACTATTTAGATATGTTCCTAGAGAAAATATAGTTGAAAGTTGATAGTAGCAATTATGCGGACTGGGTCCGAAAACTGAGGATTGTCCTCATTGCTGCGCAGAAGGCTTATGTCCTTAATGCACCGCTCGGTGTGCTGAACCTCGAACGTCGTCTGTGGATGTTGCGAACATCTGACATACACGTTTTGATGACTACATGATAGTTCAGTAATGTTAAACGGTTTAGAATTATGGCGCCGAAGATGGTTTTTTTTTTGATACATCGCAGAACATATGAGATGTTCCAAGGGCTGAAATTGGGATTTCATGCTCGTGCCCACATCAAGAGGTATGAGACCTCCGACGAGTTTCTTAGCCTACAAACTAAGGGAGAAAAGCTCAATCGTTGAGCTTGTACTCAGATTGTCTGAGTACAACAATCACTTGAATCGAGTGGGAGTTAATCTTCCAGATGAGATAGTGATGTTTCTCCAAAGTCATTGCCACCAAGCTACTAGAGCTTCGTGATAAACTATAACATATCAGGGATAGATATGATGATCCTTGAAATAATCGCGATATTTGACACCGCGAAAGTAGAAATCAAGAAGGAGCATCAATTGTTGATGGTTAGTGAAACCACTAGTTTCAAGAAGGGCAAGGGCAAGAAGGGATACTTCATGAAATGGCAAATCAGCTGCTGCTCTAGTGAAGAAACCCAAGGTTGAACCCAAACCCGAGACTAAGTGCTTCGTAATAAGGGGAACGGTCACTGCAGCAGAATTACCCTAGATACTTGGTAGATAAGAAGGAAGGCAAGGTCGACAGAAGTATATTGGATATACATTATATTAATGTGTACTCTACTAGTACTCCTAGTAGCACCATGGTAATAGATACCGGTTCGGTTGCTAAGTGTTAGTAACTCGAAATAAAAGGCTACGGAATAAACGGAGACTAGCTAAAGGCGAGGTGACGATATGTGTTGGAAGTGTTTCCAAGGTTGATGTGATCAAACATCGCACGCTCCCTCTACCATCGGGATCGGTGTTAAACCTAAATAATTGTTATTTGGTGTTTGCATTGAGCATAGACATGATTGGATTATGTCTATCGCAATACGGTTATTCATTTAAGGAGAATAATGGTTACTCTGTTTATTTGAATAATACCTTCAATGGTCTTGCACCTACAATGAATGGTTTATTGAATCTCGATCGTAGTGATACACATGTTCATGCCAAAAGATATAAGATAGTAATGATAGTACCACCTACTTGTGGCACTGCCATGTAAGTCATATTGGTATAAAACGCATGAAGAAGCTCCATGTTGATGGATCTTTGGACTCACTCATTTTTTGAAAAGTTTGAGACATGCGAACCATGTCTATTGGTATGTACGCATGAAGAAACTCCATGCAGATGGATCGTTTGGACTCACTTGATTTTGAATCACTTGAGACATGCAAATCATACCACATGGGCAAGATGACTGAAAAGCCTCGTTTTCAGTAAGATGGAACAAGAAAGCAACTTGTTGGAAGTAACACATTTTGATGTGTGCAGTCCAATGAGTGCTGAGGCATGCAGTGGTTATCGTTATGTTCTTACTTCACTGATGATTTGAGTAGATGTTGAGTATATTTACTTGATGAAACACAAGTCTGAATTATTGAAAGGTTCAAGTAATTTCAGAGTGAAGTTGAAGATCTTCGTGACAAGAGGATAAAATGTCTATGATATGATCATAGAGATGAATATCTGAGTTGCGAGTTTGGTACACAATTGAGACATTGTGGAAATTGTTTCACCACTAACACCGCCTGGAACACCATAGTGTGATGGTGTGTCCGAACATCATAGATGCACCCTATTGGATATGGGGCATACCATGATGTCTCTTATCGAATTACCACTATCATTCATGGGTTAGGCATTAGAGACAACCGCATTCACTTTAAATAGCGCACCACGTAATTCCGTTGAGATGACACCGTATGAACTATGGTTTAGAGAAACCTAAGCTGTCGTTTCTTGAAAGTTTGGGGCTGCGACGCTTATGTGAAAAAGTTTCATCCTGATAAGCTCGAACCCAAAGCGGATAAATACATCTTCATAGGACACCCAAAACAGTTGGATATACCTCCTATTTCAGATCCGGAAGCAAAAGTGATTGTTTCTAGAAACGAGTCCTTTCTCGAGGAAAGGTTTCTCTTGAAATAATTGAGTAGGAGGATGGTGGAGACTTAATGAGGTTACTGAACCATCACTTCAACCAGTGTGTAGCAGGGCACAGGAAGTTGTTCCTGTGGCACCTACACCAATTGAAGTGGAAGCTGATGATAGTGATCATGAAACTTCGGATCAAGTCACTACCGAACCTCGTAGGTCGACAAGACGGGTACTGCTTCGGAGTGGTACGGTAATCCTGTCTTGGAGGTCATGTTGCTAGACAACAATGAACCTACGAGCTATGGAGAAGCGATGGTGGGCCCGGATTCTGACAAATGGCTCGAGGCCATAAAATCCGAGAGAGGATCCATGTATGAAAACAAAGTGTAGACTTTGGAAGAACTACTTGATGGTCGTAAGGCTGTTGGGTACATATGGATTAGACAGACAATGATGGTAAGTATCACCATTAAGAAAGCTTGACTTGTCGTTAAGATGTTTTCCGACAAGTTCAAGGAGTTGACTGCGATGAGACTTTCTCACTCGTAGCGATGCTAACAGTCTGTTGGAATTATATTAGCAGTTACTGCATTATTTATGAAATCTTGCAGATAGGATGTCAAAACATTGTTTCCTCAACAATTTTCTTGAGGAAAGGTTGTATGTGATACAACCAGAACGTTTTGTCAATCCTGAAAGATGCTAACAAGTATGCAAAGCTCCAGCAATCCTTCTAAGGACTGGAGTAAGCATCAAGGAGTTGGAATATACAATTTGATGAGATGATCAAAGATTTTGGGTTTATACAATATTTATGAGAAACTTGTATTTCCAAAGAAGTGAGTGGGAGCACTATAGAATTTCTGATGAGTATATGGTATTTGACATATTGTTGATCAGAAATGATGTAGAATTTCTAGACAACATATAGGGTTATTTGAAAAGTGTTTTTCAATGGAAAACCTGGATTAAGCTACTTGAACATTGAGCATCAAGATCTATAAAGATAGATCAAAAACGCTTAATAGTACTTTCAAATAAATACATACCGTGACAAGATTTTGAAGGAGTTCAAAATAGATCGGCAAAGAAGGAGTTCTTGGCTGTGTTATAAGGTATGAGTATTGAGAAAAACTCAAGACCTGACCGGGCAGAAAAGAGAGAAAGGACGAAGGTCGTCCCCTATGCTTTAGACGTAGGCTCTACAGTATGCTATGCTGTGTACCGCACCTGAAGTGTGCATTGCCATGAGTCAGTAAAGGGGTACAAGTGTGATCCAGGAATGGATCACAGGACAATGGTCAAGGTTATCCTTAGTAACTAGTGGACTAAGGAATTTTCTCGATTATGGAGGTGGTAAAAGAGTTCGTCGTAAAGGGTTACGCCGATGCAAACTTTGACACTAATCCGGATTATTCTGAGTAGTAAACCAGATTCATACAGTAGAACCGTTATTTGGAATAGCTCCAAATAGAGCGTGGTAGCTGCATCTAGGAGATGACATAGAGATTTGCAATGCACACGTGGATCTGAAAGGTTCAGATCCGTTGACTAAAAACCTCTCTCACAAGCAAGATATGATCAAACCCCATGGGTGTTGATTCATTACAATCACATAGGGATGTGAACTAGATTATTGACTCTAGTGCAAGTGGGAGACTGTTGGAAATATGCCCTAGAGGCAATAATAAAATGGTTATTATTGTATTTCCTTGTTCATGATAATTGTCTATTATTCATGCTATAATTGTATTGACCGGAAACCGCAATACATGTGTGAATACATAGACCACAACATTTCCCTAGTGAGCCTCTAGTTGACTAGCTCGTTGATCAACAGATGATCATGGTTTCCTGACCATGGACATTGGATGTCATTGATAACGGGATCACATCATTAGGAGAATGATGTGATGGACAAGACCCAATCCTAAGCATAGCACAAGATCGTGTAGTTCGTTTGCTAAAGCATTTCTAATGTCAAGTATCATTTCCTTACACCATGAGATTGTGCAACTCCCGGATACCGTAGGAATGCTTTGGGTGTACCAAACGTCACAACGTAACTGGGTGACTATAAAGGTGCACTACAGGTATCTCCGAAAGTGTTTGTTGGGTTGGCACGAATCGAGACTGGGATTTGTCACTCCGTATGACGGAGAGGTATCTCTGGGCCCACTCGGTAATGCATCATCATAATGAGCTCAATGTGACTAAGTAGTTAGTCACGGGATCATGCATTATGGAACGAGTAAAGTGACTTGCCGGTAACGAGATTGAACGAGGTATTGGGATACCGACGATCGAATCTCGGGTAAGTAACATACTGATTGACAAAGGGAATTACATACAGGATTGCTTGAATCCTTGACATTGTGGTTCATCCGATGAGATCATCGTGGAACATGTGGGAGCCAACATGGGTATCCAGATCCCGCTGTTGGTTATTGGCCAGAAGCTGTCTCGGTCATGTCTGCATGATTCCCGAACCCGTAGGGTCTACACACTTAAGGTTCGATGACGCTAGGGTTATAAAGGAAGTTTGTATGTGGTTACCGAATGTTGTTCGGAGTCCCGGATGAGATCCCGGACGTCACGAGGAGTTCCAGAATGGTCCATAGGTAAAGATTTATATATGGGAAGTCCAGTTTCAGTCACCGGAATAGTTTCGGGTGTTATCGGTATTGTACCGGGACCACCGAAAGGTGTCCGGAGGTCCACTGGGTGGGGCCACCTGCCCCGGGGGGCTTGATGGGCTGAATATGGGAGGTAACCAGCCCCTAGTGGGCTGGTGTGCCCCTCCCCAAGGGCCCAAGGCGCCTAGGGTTGGAAACCCTAGGGGAGGGGGGCGCCTCCACCTTGCTTGGGGGGCAAGTCTCCCCCTCCTAGCCGCCACCCCTCCCCTCTAGATGGGATCTGGAGGGGGGCCGGCCCCCTCTCGCCTTCCCCTATATATAGTGGGGGTTTTGGGGCTGCCAAGAACATGAGTTTCCATCTCTCCTGGTGCAGCGCTACCCCTCTCCCTCCTCGTCTCTCGCAGTGCTTGGCGAAGCCCTGCTGGAGTGCCACTCTCCTCCATCACCACCAGGCCGTTGTGCTACTGCTGGACGGAGTCTTCCTCAGCCTCTCCTTCCCCCTTGCTGGATCAATAAGGAGGAGATGTCACCGCTCCGTACGTGTGTTGAACGCGGAGGTGCCGTCCGTTCGGCGCTAGGATCATCGGTGATTTGGATCACGACGAGTACGACTCCATCAACCCCGTTCTCTTGAACGCTTCCGCTCGCGATCTACGAGGGTATGTAGATGCACTCCCCTCTCTCGTTGCTAGAATCTCCGTAGATTGATCTTGGTGATGCGTAGAAATTTTGAATTTCTGCTACGTTCCCCAACAGTACTACCGCCCAATACTGCCGCTCTACTTCCGTGTAGAGGAAAAACGTATCCAGAGGCTAAAATATAAGCGAAAGAGTGACGGTAGTCGGACGCGGAAGTACCGTGACAAGCGGTAGTACCATTGGGAAGGTGCGGTACTACCGTCTGAGACGGTACTACCGTGCCCAACTGCCGCACTACTGTCGTCGAAGCGAAAGCGAGTCCATAGGCCCAAAAACAAGCAGTAGTGCCTGTGGCACTAGACCGCGGGCAGTACCGCACAAGGGCACTACTGCTGCTCAGGGCGGTACTACCGCTAGTGAGCTTCAAAATAGCCAAAGCAAACAGATGGAAGTAGGGAAACCAGAACTGCCATAACTTCTGCGAATGAGCTCGGAATTGAGCAAACTCAAGCTTGTTGGATAGATGACGACAAATACTATCCAACAACCACAGGGGGTGTATGCCTAAGATATAGAGATGTGAAACCTCTATGAGATAAGAACCGACAAAACTCCAATATCGAAAACATCATAGAAGATGCATATATGAACTCCGTTTTCGATGAACTCGAGCTTGTCATGGAGATGACCAAGAAAGTCACAAAGGGAAACACCAAACAACAACCAAGAAAGACGATGCAAGGATGCAATGTTTTGAGATCGTTATGAACGATACAATCAAGCTACTCACTTGGGAGCCCCCTTGATAGAAGAACAATCTATGCTATAACCCGGTCTCCCAACTACCACCATGAGACCGGTAAAATAGAAAACCTATCAAGGGCAAACCTTTTCCTTGAACATAGTCCACTTGAGCTAGATGATGACGATCTTGACTCCCTCAAGTTGGACCACCTTTCTTGATTGTGTTGGCTCGATGAAGACTAGTAGATTGCTCCCCCATACTCCAATACGGATGAGCCACTCTTCGAAACATGTTCACAAGTCCATTATCACCACAATGGACGACAAGCTTCAAGCAAGATCTCTTCATGATGCTCCACTTGAACTTGTGTCATCCTCCATGGGTTGTATGAGATCTTCCTCTTTACACAAGCCCATGGAAATATACCTAACCCCACAAAGAACTCTAACGTAGACCATGGGTTAGTACACAAAGTGTAATGAATAATACTTACCATACTATGGGATCACATGGTCTCTTTTGGTACATCTTCTATGATTTGCGTGTTGATCAACTGGATTCACACTTTAACTTAGTCTTGATCAACCTTGTATCATGTCTTCTACATAACCATCTTTGGATAATTTCTTGAATAGCACCTTGATCATCTCATAAACTCCTTGAAACCAACACATGGATTTCAAGAAATACCTATGGAAAACCCTTCAAATATAACTCAAGATGGGGGTTCTCATTCCAGATGATCATTTTACTTGCATAAATATCTTGCATGAGGTAGATAATGTTAGAGAAAATCTGTTGAATAAACAGAATAATATTGATAAGGAACATGATAAATAGGACGATCTGGTGGTCACTATTGGGTTGGGAAAACAAGCCCCACTTAGCCTATCTTGGCTAGAACAAGATGAATATTGTGGTGAAGATTTCTGTTCTTCTAAATATGGGAGCAGAAAGAAAAAAAAGCAGGTCTGCTGTCAAGCTATCTAGGCCTGTGACTAGAAGCCAAAAAAAAATGACAACAAACAATAAAGATATTGGTAACTCTGCCCTGGCCCCTGGCAGGGTTACCAGGTCCAAAAAACAAAAAAAAAGTTCCAAATGAGAGGTCTCATTTGGAACTGCAGAGGGGTAGGCAAGAAAGGAATGGCCACCTACCTCTCTGACTTAATAAGTGACCATTCCCTTGATTTCCTGGGTCTCCAGGAAACCATGAAGAAAAATTTCTCCCCTAAGTGTATGAGGAAACTTGATCCTTTTAATAGCTTTGGGTGGGTCTGGATCCCCTCATGTGGCAAATTAGGTGGAATAATAGCAGGAGCTAGAAAAGATACCTTGGACATAGGGGCCAGCAAAAAAGGGAAGTACCCGATACAACTTGATCTGATTGATAGGAAAAAAAGACTGACTGGAGTCTCCTGATGGTGTATGGCCCAGCTCATGAAGCGAGGAGTTCCTTTTGGAACTTGCTCAATTCTGCTCTGATGTGGAGAAACCTTATATAGTTGGAGGAGATTTTAACATCATGAGGCATGGGGGAGACAAATAAAAAGCTACATGGACATAAATCTATGGACATGTTCAACTCGGTTATCAATTCTTTTGGCCTGAGGGAGATTTATTGTAGTGGAGGGAAGTATACATGGACTAACAACCAGACCCACCCCACTTTGGAAAAACTAAACAGGATTTTGATGTCTAGTGACTGGGAAAACTTGTTTCCATTGGTGACTGTTAGAAAGTTGGTTAGGTAATTATCTAACCATAATCCTCTGCTACTCTCCTCAGGAGACATGGGCAGGGAAGCACCTAAGTGCAGAGATTTTAGGTTTGATTTGGTCTGGCTTAAGAATGAGGAATTCTTGCCTTTGGTAGAGAAAATATGTAACAAAGCTGTCAAAGTTGATGATCCTATAGATATCCTCAACATTAAGCTAAAAAGGCTTAAAAACTTTTTTCAAAGGGTGAGGCTCTCACAAATATGTCCATGACAAGAAGAGGAAAGAGGAGCTCATAGTGGAATTGTCCACCCTTGAGGAGCTAGAGGAGGAGCCAGTAACCCCTGAGATGTATAATAGAAAAGTGGATTTAACTTTGAACTTCATGAGATTTTGGTGAATGAGGAGATTTTCTGGCTCCAGCAATCCCATGAGCGCTGGCTGCTCAAAGGGGATTTGAATACAGACTATTTCCATAAGATTGCAAATGGGTGAAAAAGGAAAAATACCATCCATGCGTTCAAATGTGGTGACGTGGAGATAGAGGGTACTGATGACCTAATATCACATGCCACTGAATTTTATAAGAATATTTTTGTCCCAGCGCAAGGCAATATATTTCACATGGATCCTGCTTCCTGGGGGGAATCGGAAAAGCTCACCCAAGAGGATAATGAGGACCTGGCCAGGGCTTTCTCGGAAGAGGAGGTGAAAGAGGCCCTATTTGCGATGGACACTAACAGAGCACCTGGACCCGATAACATCCCTGCGGAGTTTTACCAGCACTGTGGAGCATTGTCAAAAAAGACATCATGCGGTTGTTTAGTCACTTCCATGCTGGGACGCTTGATGTGCAGCGTCTTAATTATGGAGTGATTACTCTTCTTCCTAAAGTGTCGGGAGCTGAACGCATTCAGCAGTTCCGTCCAATCTGTCTCCTTAGATGTCCTTATAAGTTTATCACCAAAACTATGGATAGAAGAGTAGAAAAATACGCTGACAAGTTGATTAGCCTGTCACAAAATGCATTTATCAAAGGGAGGAATATAATGGATGGGATCATGACACTCCACGAGCTCCTCAATTACACCCGTGTCAAGAAGAAAGTAGGGGTGGTGCTTAAACTCGACTTCGAGAAAGCATACGACAAAGTAAATTGGGAGTTCTTGTTGGATTGCCACAGAATAAGGGGGTTCAATGAGACTTGGTGTGGATGGGTGAAGCAAATCTTGTACAATGGTACTGTTAGTATAAAGCTAAATAATTCTGTGGGTCCGTACTTTCAAAGTGCTAAAGGAGTGTGAGGGAGTCCTGGACTAGGGGGTGTCCGGACAGCCGGACTATCGTCGTCCGACGGACTCCAAGACTACGAAGATACAAGATTGAAGACTCCGTCCCGTGTCCAGATGGGACTTTCCTTGGCGTGGAAGGCAAGCTTGGCAATACGGATATGTAGATCTCCTACCATTGTAACCGACTCTGTGTAACCCTAGCCTCCTCCGGTGTCTATATAAACCGGAGGGCTTTAGTCCGTAGGACACAACATACATGACAACAATCATACCATAGGCTAGCTTTAGGGTTTAGCCTCCTTGATCTCGTGGTAGATCCACTCTTGTACTACCCATATCATCAATATTAATCAAGCAGGACGTAGGGTTTTACCTCCATCGAGAGGGCCCGAACCTGGGTAAAACATCGTGTCCCTCGTCTCCTATTACCATCCGCCTAGACGCACAGTTCGGGACCCCCTACCCGAGATCCACCGGTTTTGACACCGACATTGGTGCTTTCATTGAGAGTTCCTCTGTGTCGTCACCGATAGGTAGGATGCCTCCACCCGTCTTCAAAGACGGTGTTTTCGCCGAAGGGGCCTTGGCCGCCGGCCAAACTATCCGGCTAGGTGGTTTTCTTATGACCGCCTGTCCGGCCGCCGCTTTGACAAAGACTTCTCAAGTCGTCGGAAGCAATCTTCACGTTAGCTCGAAAGCTGCCGAGCAGTTGGATCCAATAGAGCTCTTGTCTGTTAACGAGCTCTTGGATCGCATCGCCGCCCTGGGAGTCGCTACAGACTACAACCAGATTGGGCTTAAAACCGATCTGAGAGAGATTAACTCTCCCCAGGCCACCCACCACGTCGCAGTGGTAGAGGAGCAATACGGCAACTCTTCGCCCGTATTGAAAACTATTCACGTCCGGATTCCCGAACCCTCCATGCCGGATTTCCGCGGAGGGACGGACTTCGATCGAGCATTGAACTTAAAATCATGCA
The DNA here is from genome assembly GCA_963921465.1 of Triticum timopheevii. Classification (NCBI taxonomy): domain Eukaryota; kingdom Viridiplantae; phylum Streptophyta; class Magnoliopsida; order Poales; family Poaceae; genus Triticum; species Triticum timopheevii. The sequence goes on from OY997262.1 coordinate 477,465,715, forward strand.
TCGCTCCGGACTCGCTGGATCGTGTCCAGCAACCCAAGCTTCCGAATTCGGAGACTTCTCGGCCTTTAAGCCCCAAGATGGGCAGGGATCCGGATTTTAGTCCACCCACCCGCCCAGACATATGCGATCTATCTCTTATACGGCAAGAGCCCGCTGAAACAGTACATCACTACTGGGCCAGATTCCTCCTGGTTATGGACAGGATAAAGGACTGCGGAGAGGAAAACGCAATCTCAATCTTCCGCAATAATTGCACGGACAAGGGAATATTGAACGCCATCGATCATCGTAAAATTACACGCTTCACCGATCTGGCATCCATAGTACGAAAGTATTGTGCGATGGAGAGTTTCCAGACATCCGAAAACCAATTTTGGGATAATCCGGCCCCAACCCCAGTCCGCAACAAAAGGTTGCCTTACACTCAGGCCCCAGATGCAAAAACAAAAAAGCAAAAACCCAATAAAGGGCACGGAACTGTACTGGAGGGATGGCTCAATGGACCCTGTAAGCTTCATAGTACAGGAGGAGCCGTCCCAACACATAGCCTTCGAGCATGTTGGGTATTACGGCAGGTGGCCAAAAGTGGCGAGGAGCTTCTAGCCCCGGAAAACCACCCCAACAACACCAGTACGGTATCAACAGTCTTCGAGACCTTCGCATTAAACAACATGCGAAAATGAACAATCCCCGGACTCGCCGAAGTCTACCAAGTAGCAACAGCAAATCCATGGAGCGACACAGCTATTACCTCCAACGCCAGCGACGAGCCTAAATTCCGAACAGCCAGAGCGCTAGCCGCACTGGTGCTTAGTCCCATAGTGGACGGCTTTCGACTGACAAAAGTCCTCATGGATGGCGGCAGCGGACTAAACCTCATTTACGAGGAAACTCTGCGAAAAATGGAAATCGATTGGAGCCGTATTGAGCGAAGCAGCACAACCTTCAGAGGAATAATCCCTAGCCGAGAAGCGCGCTGCACCGGAAAAATCACACTCGATGTGGTGTTCGGCTCGCCGGACAATTACAGATCCGAAGAAGTCACGTTCCAAGTGGACCCGTTCAGCAGCGGATATCACGCTATATTAGGACGAGAGGCATTCACAATTTTTCAAGCGGTACCTCATTACGGGTACATGAAGCTCAAAATGCCTGGGCCCGGTGGAATAATCACTCTCGCTAGTGATCCGGACATAGCACTCCGCGCCGAAAACAAGACAGCCGCACTAGCCCTCGAGGCACTATCTGAAGCCTTAGCGGCAGAAGAACTCACCGCGCTGCGCTCCACGGTGAACAGGGACGATGTGATACTCGATAAAAGATCCAAGTCCACCTCCTTCAAACCAGCAGATGAAATAACAAAATTCCAGGTCCATCCAATGGACCCAACAAAGATGGCCTCCATTGGGGCACAATTGAACCCCTAAGTAGACGCCGCACTGCGCAAATTCCTTCGGGAAAATTGGGACATTTTCGCCTGGCATCCTTCGGATATGCCCAGAATCCCACGCAGATTGGCATAACACAGCCTAAACATCCTAAAAGGATTCAAGCCAGTCAAATAGGCTCTTCGACGATTTTCCGAACCCAAAAGACAGGCAATGGGAGAAGAGCTAGCCAAACTATTGGAAGCCGGATTCATCAGAGATATCAAACATCCGGATTGGCTAGCAAATCTGGTAATGGTACCAAAGAAGGACAAATCCTGGCGCCTTTGTGTCGATTTTAAAGACCTCAATAAGGCTTGCCCAAAGGATCCATTCCCTCTCCCCCGCATCGACCAAATTATCGATGCTACCGCAGGGCACGATTCATTGTGTTTCCTCGACGCATACTCTGGCTACCATCAAATCAAGATGGCAGAAGCAGACCAAGCCGCCACGGCATTCATCACCCCTTACGGACCATTCTGCTTCAACACGATGCCCTTCGGACTTAAAAACGCCGGCGCAACATATCAGCGCATGATTCAAACATGTCTGGCTACCCAGATCGGCAAAACAGTTGAGGCATACGTAGACGACGTAGTCGTCAAAACAAAACACGTCGAAACTCTAGCAGACGATTTTAGGCTCACGTTCGACAACCTCAGAGCATACGACATCAAGTTGAATCCGGAAAAATGTGTTTTCGGCGTACCAGCTGGAAAGCTGCTGGGCTTCATCGTGTCCGGTAGAGGAATCGAAGCAAACCCGGCTAAAATCCGAGCTCTGTCACAGTTGGACATTCCAAAAGACCTCAAACAAATACAAAAATTAACAGGATGCGTGGCAGCTCTAAGCTGCTTTATCTCCCGTCTAGGAGAAAAGGCGTTGCCCCTCTATCGCCTCCTCAGGCGCACCGAACACTTCGAGTGGACGGATGCTGCCACTGCCGGACTCGAAGAAATAAAGGCCATATTGGCAACAAATTCGGTCCTGGCTGCGCCCAATCTGGGCGAACCAATGTTGTTATACATCGCAGCAACGCATCAAGTTGTAAGTGCGGTCCTCGTCGTCGAACGAGAGACAGAAGGGCACACATTCCCTCTTCAAAAACCAGTGTATTATGTATCCACTGTGTTAACCCCCTGCAAGTCCCGTTACCCGCACTATCAGAAGATAGCATATGCGGTGTTCATGGCGTCCCGGAAGCTCCGGCACTACTTTCAAGAGTGTTTGATAACAGTGGCCTCTGAAGTACCACTCAATGACATTATAAATAACCGAGACACAACGGGCAGGATTGCAAAATGGGCCATTGAGCTCTTACCATTCGATATAACTTACAAACCTCGGCGAGCTATAAAGTCACAAGTTTTGGCTGACTTCGTCGCCGAATGGACCGAAGCCGAACTCCCTAAAGAGTACGGCGCATACTCCAACTGGACTATGCATTTCGACGGCTCTAAAATGTTGGCCGGACTGGGGGCTGGCGTCGTATTGACGTCCCCAACCGGAGACACAGTCCAGTATGTACTTCAAATAATATACACGGACTCCAACAATGCAGCCGAATACGAGGCCCTGTTACATGGTCTCCGGATGGCAGTCTCCATGGGCATTCAACGCCTAGAGGTGCACGGGGATTCAAACCTTGCAATATCCCAAATAAACGGAGACTTTGACGCCAAGGATCCGAAAATGGCAGCATATCGCAACGCTGTCCTAAAAATGTCAGCTCGATTTGAAGGACTCGAATTCCATCACATAGCCCGAGATAATAACCAAGCGGCCGACATACTGGCACGCATCAGTGCGAAACGTGATGCTGTCCCTCCAAATATCTTCCTGGAACGGCTCTTCAAGCCATCCATACTATGGGAAGAGGAGTCCGGAAGTGACAAACCGGAAAAAACCGCGCCAATCGGTGATTCAGCCGATGACATAACACCTTCAGCCCACGTTATAATGGCAGTAATCGCCCCGTGGACAGAACCTTTCCTAGCCTACTTGCTTAGGCAGGAACTTCCCAAAGACCAAAACGAGGCCCGCTGCATAGTCCGGCGATCGAAAGCCTACAAGGTCCATGAGGGATAACTTTATAAGAAAAGTACAACCGGAGTCCTTCAAAGGTGTATCTCCGAAGAGGAAGGGCGAAGCCTCCTGGCTGAAATTCATGCCGGACTAGGCGGACACCACGCAGCAGCCCGGGCCCTTGTAGGAAAGGCATTCTGTACAGGATTTTATTGGCCGACGGCCCGGGCAGATGCCCAGGACTTAGTCCAGAAATGTGTTGGCTGTCAGCTCTTTGCTAATCAGAGCCACATGCCGCCCACAACCCTCAAAACTATACCCATTACCTGGCCGTTCGCGGTCTGGGGGCTTGATATGGTTGGACCCCTAAAAGGGGGAACCCACAAGCAAAGATACTTATTGGTCATGGTGGATAAATTCACCAAATGGATAGAGGCCAAACCGGTCAAAACGGCAGAGTCCGGACCAGTGATAGACTTTATATCCGGGGTAGTACACCGCTACGGAGTCCCCCACAGCATCATCACCGACAACGGCACGAACTTCACAGCCGACGAGGTTAAGTCATGGTGCAAAAATATGGGCATCAAGCTCGACTACGCTTCAGTCTATCACCCTCAAACCAACGGTCAAGTGGAACGAGCAAATGGTCTAATAATGAGCGGCATTAAACCCAGACTAGTGCGGTCACTTACTAAATCTGACACGCACTGGGTCGAGGAGCTCGACTCCGTACTCTGGGGGCTGCGGACAACGCCTAACCGTACTACCGGATTCACACCATTTTTTATGGTATACGGCGCAGAGGCAGTCTTGCCCTGCGACATTATTCATGACTCACCTCGAGTGCGCATGTACGAGGAAAGAGAGGCCGAGCTTGATCGGCAGGACAGCTTGGACACATTGGAGGAAGAATGTGACGTCGCGAAGGCTCGTTCCGCATTTTATCAGCAGCAGGCCCGAAGATATCAAAGAAGAGAAGTACGGGCCAAGACTTACAACGTTGGTGAACTAGTTCTACGCCTGCCGGACAGGAAAAAGGACAAGCTCAAGACCAAATGGGAGGGCCCCTTCATCATCGATCAAGTCCTGACCGACGGAGCATACCGTCTACGAAATGCGTCGGATAACCGACTCGAGCCGAACCCATGGAACGCAGCCCGCCTCCGACGATTCTATGCCAAGCGCCGGACTAAGAGTTCGTCCCCTTCCCCCGTCCAAACTTTTACACTTCGGCTGTCTTTTGTTTCTCTTTTCATGCCTTTTTATTCAAAAGCCCTTATGGGCCTATTTTCGCATTTTTCGCATACACACGATGTGCCATCCGCACTCATTATACCTGGGGGCTCCTTTTACAGAAGCTCAAATTATAAGGGTTTTATGCCCAACACATGTGTCAAGCTTCCACATGTACCTTTTGCTCACCATTATATGCATCGATATGACTTAAGTTTTGGCCAAGCTAGGTTGCCTGGCTGCTGTGCTTACCCCTACGTTCCCGATTGTTCGGCTAGGAGGTAAAGGGAGCACCTCTGTGATTGTTACTGCCGGGTCAGCCGGATGTGTACCTCAGACTGGGTGAATCCGAAAGCTAGCGTTCTTAAGGGAATATTCGGTCGGTGACCTAAAAGATGATCTTTTACCTACTCATTTATTCGCCCCCAGATGTTTTTTCTGCTTTTTTCGCAGTCCGGACATGCACTTTAGGGCATGCCTCCCAGGGAAAGGAACCCTTAACGGAACTATTCTCTCTGGAAGATGTTTCTTACTAACCATGTAATATAACATAACTAGTTGGGCACTTGTCTGATAAAGCACTAATGACCCCTACACCTGGTCTCCACGCATACCCCGGTTGTTTTTAACCAAAAAGGTATTCGGACACACTCCGGACTCTAGGTTCCCGAGGTTGAAGCGAAAAGGTCGGCAAAGACAAACGATCTACAATCCGGCTAGAAGGCATTTCATATGTCACTTTAAAGGAAAACATACATCGTTAAAATTACTGATTGTATTCCTCCTCAATCCCGTCTAACAGGCTGTCTAACTTACAGTCCCGTTGGGAAAATTTAGCAGCCAACTCTACTTGACTGTACACTAAACTCACAGGGATCTCCTTCCCATCGGGCCCCACCGGTCCAACTTCGGCCATGTGGTTGGGATCCGCCTTCTTGTAACGCGTTTCACCATGGCCCAAGCCTCCCTGGCACCTTGACGGCAAGCTGAAATCTTCCACAAACGGAAGCGCTGCCGCACTCCCTGAAGCTTCTCCGCAAGCTCCCCAAGGCCCTCGAGTAGGGAGATGGCTGGCCATAAAGCCAGGACGACGTCGCTCATTGCCTGCCGAACTCGTTCGAGCAGTTGCAGCAACTCGGGAAGTTGATCACCCGTTGATATGGGCATCTCCTCCGCAGGGCGACCTGTGAGTATACCTACAAGACATACTATGTCAATTTACTTCCTTGTCGAACTCTTCTTTTCAAAAGAGTCCGCTCAAGCACTTACTATAAATGCCGCGACCAAGCAGCTGGTTCTCCTTAACGGAGCTGGACAGCCCGGCTTGAGCGCCTTTCAGCTCTTCTCCGAGCTTGGCGTTAGCATCTTGGAGCTGGTTCCTTTCTTGCTGCACCCTATTCAGCACTCTCTCGCCGGCCTTTAGCTAGCACAGTAATTCTTGCCTATCCGGATCTTGTCCGGCGGCACCTGCAATGTCACTATTAGACTTGCGCGCACGCCACACAGCGCTTATATTTATTAATAAAAATGTGTTACCAGGAGGGGTCTCTGCGTCTCCTCCTGTGGCAGCAAGTGCAGCCTCAAGTTGGGCCTTGCATTCTTGCAGCTCCTGAGACAGCTGGGCATTCTTCTCGGTAAGAGCCTACGTTTCAAATGATCCTTAAATCAGTTAACATAACTACTTTAAGTCTCGGGGGCTACTGGTATATATAACCATTAAAATTCCCTTACCCGTATGTCTTTTACATACTGCTCCGTGGCTCTGGTAAAACCATCTTGAGCGGCACGGAGGTGCGCGTCCCCTGTGTTAAAGGCGTCCAACGCCTCAGGGGAGAAGCACGCTTCACGAAATACTGTCTGGCGGCGCCTATGGTTCATGGCGCTCTCCACCTCAGACTTGGTGGTGGACAGTCTGTCGGTGTCCTCCGTTGGAGAAGGATCCGGCCCGCGTCTAGCGCTTGCCTCCCCCTCCAGGCCGGGCGCTGGAGCCTGGCCAGTGTAGGTTGGATCGGCAACTTCCGCGCCCGCAGTCTGGCGAGCGCTTTTTCTCCTATAAAGATCATGAGCACTCAGACACTTCCTAGGAATGTTGCTCTGAAAATTTAAACACGAATTATACCTTTGCGGTGACGTTTCAGTCCGCACCACGCTCCTTTTCCGCCTACTGGTCCGGACTGACCTCTGTTGGTCAGCCGCCGCGGGCTCGGCTTCCCGCCGTGAAGGCGCTTCCTATAAAATGCCGTCATTCGCGAACGTTATAAATGGGCAAGGAAGAGATAATGGTGTCCGAGCCTTGGTCACAGTCACCTGGGAAGCCGGATACAGTCCGGGGTAGTCCGTCGTAATGGCGACCAAATCATTATCCATGCTGAGCTGGTGAAACACCCCGTCGATCAGCTCCACCTTGATGTCCGGATCCTCTTCGGAGGCCGGATCCAGGGATCTTTCTGGATCCTCGGGTTGCGGAGCAGGACTTACCATGTCCTTCACAGTCCGACGTAAATCCTGCGCCGAAGACATAATGTAAGAAGCTTAAACTTCGAAAGCATGGGTTGAGCCCTTAAAGGTGTTCGCTTACCCATCCTCTAGGGTTGTTCATGGAAAACCCATTCAAGGGGTTCGTTCGAAGGAAGTCCTCCTTCTCCCCCTTGTACAGGCTGGACAGGATCTCCACCAGATCCTCGGTCGAATCCGGCCCTTGGCGGCCATGACGGGTGGCATCGTCCTCCCCGTTGAAATCCCACATGGGGTGGCCTCTGTATTGCAATGGCTGTACCCCCCGCATGATGCATGTCTCCATGACTCCAATCATGGTCAATCCGGAATGGGCCAGTAATCTTATTCGGCCCATCATGTAATGGACGCTCTTGTCTTTCTCCAATCGGGGGCTCCGTGGGCGCCAGCCGAGGCGTTTCTTCAGAGGAGCGGCACTAAACTCCGGGAGGCCAATCCGGACTGGGTCCGGCAGCGGAGCGTCTCCGATATAAAACCACTTGGAGGGCCAGTCTTCGGACGCCTTCTTGGGGGTACCGGATGGGTATCCAGTCCCGGCGATGCGCCATATTTCGGCGCCGCCCACTTGATATATGGACCCCTCGTGAGAATGGGGTACGAGGCAGAACAGCCTCTTCCACAAAGCAAAATGGGGCTCAATGCCCAGGAATAACTCGCAAAGAGCTACGTATCCCGCGATATGCAGGATAGAGGCGGGTGTGAGGTAGTGGAGCTGGAGTCCGTAGAACTCCAGGAGACCGCGGAGGAAAGGATGTATTGGGAATCCGAGTCCCCTTATCAGATAAGGGACGAAGCATACCCGCTCCCCCTTATTGGGGCTTGGGGTAGCCTCCGCTTGCCTCCCACCTTGATAAGTAACCAGCCCGGCTCGAAACGGGACCATGAAGGCCGAAGGGAGATAACCCCCCGCTTGGAGCTTCACTAGCTCGTTGTGCGGAACAGAGCACCTCCTCCAATCCCCTGGCGGTGGGCTGGGAGCGGGAGAAGAGGAGCCGCGTCGACGGTCCATGATGGAATGGATTTTTTAGGTCAAAGGCGCTCCGATGAAGTATTCGCGGGAGGAAGATGGTGAGGTTTGGATCTGGATTTTTGCCTCTTTTGTAGGCGGACGACTCGCACGACTAGGGGGTGAAACGTAAAAGACACCCTGGCTTTTCGCATTCGTGCGACGCGTGGAAAAAGGCTATTATTGGATGCAGAAGTCGAGGAACGTAGTATTTATGATGAAGCCGGACACTGTTCGGCAGGTACATGGAACTTGAAGGGAGAACCCGCCTTGCAACGCCGAAGACTATATACGCGCTGGACTTATCGTCATTGAAGCCTGGTTCGGGGGCTACTGAGGGAGTCCTGGACTAGGGGGTGTCCGGACAGCCGGACTATCATCGTCCGCCGGACTCCAAGACTACGAAGATACAAGATTGAAGACTCTGTCCCGTGTCCGGATGGGGCTTTCCTTGGCGTGGAAGGCAAGCTTGGCAATACGGATATGTAGATCTCCTACCATTGTAACCGACTCTGTGTAACCCTAGCCTCCTCCGATGTCTATATAAACCGGAGGGCTTTAGTCCGTAGGACACAACATACATGACAACAATCATACCATAGGCTAGCTTTAGGGTTTAGCCTCCTTGATCTCGTGGTAGATCCACTCTTGTACTACCCATATCATCAATATTAATCAAGCAGGACGTAGGGCTTTACCTCCATCGAGAGGGCCCGAACCTGGGTAAAACATCGTGTCCCTTGTCTCCTGTTACCATCCGCCTAGACGCACAGTTCGGGACCCCCTACCCGAGATCCGCCGGTTTTGACACCGACAGAGTGCGTCAAGGAGACCCCCACCCCCCTTTCTGTTTAACCTAGCTGCAGATTGTTTAAACAAGATGATCAACAAAAACGCAGCAGAATGGTCTCCTAACTGGGCTCGCAACTGATCTTATCGCGAACGGGGTGGCTGTCTAGCAGTATGCAAACGACACGATCATTTGCCTTGAGGACGATGTGGATAAGGCAATAAATCTGAAAATTCTTTTATACATGTTTGAGTTGATGTCTGGACTGAAAGTGAATTTCCAGAAGAGTGAGATTCTGACTATCGGGGGGGATGCTGACATAGACAACAAGTATGCTGAGATTTTTAACTATGAGATTGGACACTTCCCAATCAAATATCTGGGTATGCCTGTGAGTGTTACCACTCTAAAGGACTCAGTGTGGGAGTTTATTATAGACAAATACCTACGGAGCTTTGGGACCTGGATTGGTCATGCTGCATCTAGCGGAGGCAGACTTACTTTGCTCACCTCGGTGCTGTCACAACTCTTTCTCTATCACATTTCCATGTGGCTTATGAGCAAAACTTTTATAGAGAGGCTGGATAAGCACCGTAGAAAACTTTTCTGGCAAGGATGCAATAAGAAAAATAGGTATTATCTAATTAAATGGAAGAGGGTCTGTAGATCAAAAGATAAAGGAGGGTTGGGTGTCAAAGATCTTAGGAAGCAAAATATCAGCCTCATGGTGAAGTGGTGGTGGAAATTAGAAACCCGGACTGGGGTTTGGCAATATTTGGTAAGGGCCAGATACTTGTCTAACAAATATGTGACAACTGTGAATCCTAGGCAATCTGATTCTCCATGTTGGAAAGCTCTTCTGAAAATCAGAGAGCTGTACATGGTGGGGAGGAGAGTCAAACTAGGGTGCGGCGACCTAACCAGGGTGTGGAAAGACCCATTTGAGGGGCTGCCTCCTCTTAACTTGGTGTTACCTCAGTTGTATGAGATCTGTACAGATCAGGACTGCACGGTTCAAAAATTTGGCGAGGTGGTGGCTTCGACCTTCTTCGGACGGCGTCTTTGCCCTAATCTGAGTGGTCAATGGGATAAGATGCGTGAGCAAATTTTGGGGCTGAAAACTACAACTGATAAAGATGTGGTGTTTTGGGGTTTGAGTAAGAATGCAAAATACTCCACTAGATCTATGTATAAATGGCTAGAAAAGCCTCTTTATGGATGCAATTATAGATGGATCTGGGAGGCAAAATTGCCTCTTAAAATCCAGATATTCTTGTGGCAAATGGCACAAGACGCGGTGATTACTAGAGCGGTAATGAAAAGAAAAAATTGGCCGGGGAACCCTGTGTGTTCCTTCTGTAGCAACATTGGAACATCAACTCACTTGTTCTTTACCTGTCCTGTGGCGCGTGTGGCCTGGAGGGCAGTTGGGGTTGTACTGGGGACTGAACTATGCCCGAATAACTCTTGGCAATTCTATGTGTGGTGCAATATATACTTACCTGTTGGGTCTACATTCTATACTGTTGGTTTGGCCGCAGTAACTTGGGCTATCTGGCTGGCGCGCAATAAAGCTACCTTTGAAGAATAGTTGATCAAATCTCCTTTTGAGATTGTGTTCTCGACTTGTTCTTTCCTTTTGTATTGGGCAGGTCTGCAGCCGGAGGGAGAAGCAACAAAGCTGCGACAAGGTACTGAGACGATCCGACTGAGCACAACAAAGCTGATGGCGATGTGTGAGAGGGCCAGACACTCAGCGGGAGACGCGGGATAGGTGCTCTCTGGGTGATTCAGCAATCGCCTGGTGCTAGGGGGATTGTGTACTGGGCTTTCATCTCAGGCTTCGTTGTTGGGAGTTATTAGAACTTTTGAGGATATGTTATCTGGCCTCACATTTGTGTGGGTCTATCCCTGGTTTGTAATAGATAGGTTGGAACTAAGTAGGTGCTGTCAGGTTTTCGCCCCATGGTGCTCGTTTCGATGGCGGGCGAGCACAGTGGGTTTCCTGGCAGTGCGTTGAACTTGCTGCCTCGTTTTCCTCTCTTCCTGGTTGTGTCGGATATTGTTGTATTTCCGTTTATTGCAAATGGAAAGGGGCATGCCCGGTTCAAAAAAAATAGTCCATAAAGATTGTCATCAATTATCAAAATCAAACATGGGTGCACCACATGTTCTTTCAAATGTTCAACATATTACTACAATTAATAAAAACAAGGATGGTGTCAGATTTGCCGCACGGGGTAAAGAGGTTTGGATGACCAAAAAAATAAACTGCTAACGGCACATGGTCGCTTGCTTGTGCATTGAGATAATTTCGGCGACCGAACCCCGCGGCGCATAAAAGTGAGCTAGCGACGACGACTACTACGGACATGTGCATCACGCAGCACCGCATGGCCACGCGCACGGTGCGCCGACCGTACAGCCTGCCAAACACGTTGACCTGTCGTCCATGGCCATGTGGCTAGCCATCCGCACCTCGGAGCGACCGAACAACCTCCTCGACCACTGCGGGGGTGACCCTATCGACGAACACGTCCATGCTTAAACGCAACCGCCCCACGCCGATGTCTCACCGGGTGGCACACTCCCAAGGCCCACGTGGCTCGGCACGCCGTTCAGGAAGATCACCATCGTGCTGGCACTGAACCACATGGACACTTAATTTGGGTTCCAAGTCATGATCCGCGGCGGCGGCCGGCGGGCAGGCACATAGTTAAGTTGAAAATTAATTATTTATACCAATTTCTTTTACTTATATCAGATCTTAAATCCTACATGCACATTTATTATGATTAAAAAATCATTGCATAAAAATATGTACTAAATATATTGATTTTATGTTCCATGTTACATTTCTAACATGTACCATTGCAAATACGCTTGTACTAAAATAAATTTTGTACCTAAATTTTTCGCTCTTTTATCTTAAATTCGATTTGAGTTATTTCAAGTTTAGATCTAAGAAAACAAAAAATATGGAATTATTTTTTACTCAGTGGATTGAATTATTCCAATTACGCGACTATGGACTATGAAGTATTTAGAGTGCTCACTTATTTTTCGTAATCGTTAAATAACTTAGTGGAGAGCTCTGGAGTGTACATAACTAATAAATATCTTCACATAGAGGTTTAGTTTGTTTTGTTGTAGTGAAAACAATCATTTATTAGGGGTATCATTAGCAACATTGTCACAACAAAGATTATTGCAGATGTTGTTAGGAAGAGGAGCACAACAAATATTTTAGTTAGGGACGAAGACAAGAATGGCATGTCAATAATTTTTGAATAAATTTAGTCTCCTCGACAGAAAGCGGACATTTGAAATGTTAGATGATAATGTTTATCACTTTAATTTTATGTAAACAAATTTATGCATGGTAAAGATCTTTATTTATATAGAGCATTGTATATGCACTATTTTCATGTCATGTATTGTGTATTTTTTTGTATTTGGTAAATAGCAGTACAAATCTAACAAAATCAAGTGACAAAGTGATGTCAACTGCACTAAACGCATGTGGTTTATATTGCTAGATGTCCTATCGTGTCCTCCAATGCTAATTCATTGTGTCATAGTAAATGTGCTTGTTTACTAAAATTGTAATTCTATCTCAGTCGACGGTGAATTAGCTAATTATCAATTGTTATGCTATCTCAATTGACGAAGAATTATCTAATTATCAATTGACTTGACAAATTTTAAGTGCAAATCTAAATAAATGTTCATCTATTGTAATAATGTTGTCATGAAGTGAATTATCAGTTGTTATACTATCTCAATTGACGAGAGAATTAGCTAATTATCAATTGTTATAGGGGACTGCTACGCGTCGGCTGGCGGATATTTTTACAAGATCCACCTCGCAAGTCGTTGGATTTGACTAGCACTGAGCATTTTCCACTACTTTACAACAGACACCTTGTTGCAGAAATATTTTCAACAGAGGTTCTGTTGCAGATTTCTTTTGCAACATACGTTATGTTGTGGGATTTTTTTGCAATAAAATTCTTATTTTAGATTTTTTTTTTTTGCAGCAGAGATCTTGCTACAGATTTTTTTTTTAAGAGGTGACATTGCAAAATCTTGTGTAAGCTGCCGCCGTTGTTCGCTATTATGGTTTGCTGTTGCAAGATAAGGTAAGGGGCACGTGGTTGGTAGGCGAAATCAAGAGCGTGTGCAAGCGTGCTTGTGGACGCGTGGATAAAGGACGATCCAACGGCTGCGTGGGTGGCGGAACTCTCCGCGTGATCAGCCTGCAAAGTGTTATCATTTCCCATTGTTATACTATCTGAATTGACGGAGAAATAGCTAATTATCAAGTGACTTAACAAACTTGAAATACAAATGTAAATAAATGTTCTTCTGTACTGTATTGTAATAATGGTGTCATGAAGTGAAAAGAAAAATGAAATGTTATACTCCCTTCGTCCCAAAATAAGTGTCTTGAGCTTAGTACAACTTTATACTAGAGCTAGTACAAAGTTGAGACACTTATTTTGAGACGGAGGGAGTACTTATCTAGTCGGACCTACCATCCTGTGATTGGACTTCCAATTCTCCGGCAACTAAATCAACTAGGTCATGAAAACATCCAGTTGTGTGTCCAAAAGGGGTTGATGGAAAATAATACGACTTTGATCATAAATTACTCCGCCGAAGTTAGAATAAACATTCAACATACAAATTAGAAGAAAAAATATGGTGTGAGATTCGTCTCGCGCGGTAGAGAGATTGACGACGGAACAGAAACAGACACGTCAACGACCGAACTCCGCGACGCATGAAGGAGAGCCGGCGACGACGACCACGGTGGACACATGCAGCACGACGTGGCACCGCATGGCAACGCGCACCGTGCGCCGCCCGTAGATCCCGCCAAGCACGCTCACCCTGCCGTCCATGGCCGTGCGGCTCGTGAGCCGCACCTCGCCGCGGCCGAACAGCACCTCCCCCACCACGGCCGGTGCGACCCTGTCGACGAACACGTCCATGCCGCCGCGGACCCGGCTGGCGCCCCGCGCCGACGCCTCCCCGGGCGGCGCGCTACCTAGGCCGACGCGGCCCGGCACACCGTCGAGGAAAATCTCCGTCGTGCTGGCGCCGACCCACATGGACGCGTAGTTGGGGTTCCGGATCATGATCCACGCGGCCAGCGTCGCGTTGATCCGCAGCGGCGGCCGGCCGTCGGGCACGGCGGCGAACCCCACGTGGAAGCTCTCCACCGTGACGGAGTCCATGGTCAGGTCGGGGTCCCGAACCCTCAGCACGGTGAGCGACAGGACGAGGATCACCACGGCGGCCAACGCGGCGAGCGCGGCCAGGCCGCAGCACGCGCACCGCAGCAGCCGGGTCCGGTGGGCAGGAGCAGGACTCGCGGCATCGCCGGCATGCCCGTCCTCGGCGTCGGCGTGGACGACGGCCTTGGACTTAGCCTTGACCTTGGCGCCGTCATAGCGGACGGCGGGCTCGGAATAGCCTTTCTTGCTGGGTTTCGTGGGCGTGGCGTCCTCCATGAGTTGTGGCGTGTGTGGCGTGGCATGGCACCGGGCCACTGGCGAAGTGGCAATAGCGCCGAACGGCGGGGCGGTCGGACGCTGGGGATTTATGGCGGGTAGCCGTCGCAGGCCGCTGGTGCGCTGCAGGTGCAATTGATCTGGTGGTTGGAGGTCGCACTCGGGACGCCATTTTCGTATGGCGAGCTTGAATTCGGTCAATGAAGTGCGGTAGGCACCGCTAACCACTCGCGTCGCTGCAGTCGACCACGGGTTGACATGGACACGACCACTACAGTACTCCCTCCGTTCATTTTTACTTCCCATACAAGATTTTTGTGTCGAGTCAAACTTTACAAACTTTGATCAAATTTGTATGAAAAAATATCAACATCTACAACAGCAAATATACATAATATGGAACTACATTCCATAATGAATCTAAAGACATTCCGTTGGCCTTGTTGATACTTTTTTCTATAAGTTTGATCACTATAAAAATAATTTGATTACAGACAAAAGTTATATGCGGACTAAAAAGAAACGAAGGCAGCTCGCCACGTAGAAGTAAGTTCCTGCGTGGCGAGCTGCCACCTTTTTGGACCGAGCTGCTTTGAGCTCCCTTACACTGACGCGCCCAGACTGACGTACAGCTCACCTTCAAGCAGCCTCAGTAGTAAGCCGGCTCATTAGTGATCTTTCCATTCGATTTTTCTTCTTTCATTCATATGTTCTTTTTCACTACTTTAATTTTAAAATTTTAAATTTGTTTATATTCCGAAATATTCTAAATA
Source organism: Triticum timopheevii (assembly GCA_963921465.1). Lineage (NCBI taxonomy): Eukaryota > Viridiplantae > Streptophyta > Magnoliopsida > Poales > Poaceae > Triticum > Triticum timopheevii. The sequence goes on from OY997262.1 coordinate 477,481,008, forward strand.
CATATATTTTACAAATTAATTTACTTCAAATTTTAAAAGCGCTGGTTGCACATTACGAAAAGTTAAAGCGGTGCAAAAAATGTTTGTTCTCGGAATTTCTAGAGATTTTTGTATTATTACAGATATGTTCCTCACATTTAAAATATGGAAAAATGTTTCTAAAGTTTTTTCATGACATTTAAAACAATCAAAAAATGTGAAAATTTTGTTCTAGTAGGTTGCAAAAACTGCTCATGTCATTCAAAAAAGTTATTCATCACATTAAAAAATGTTCATATATTTTAAATATATGCTAATAACATTATTAAAAATATATTATACAATGTAACAAATGCTCAAATAATTCAACAGAAATGTTTCCTACCACTAAAAAAATCTTTGTTACATTTACTAAAATTTTCTGACACTTCAATGATTGCACATTTTTAAAATTATTCATGAAGTTTATGAAAGATATTAAATGCATGTTAAAAATATTTCCACCATTTATTCGAATAATATCCAATGTGCACTTAAAAATATTTTAACCGCTTATGAAAAAAAGCCTGCAGGTATTTGACAAAATGAAGAAAAACATAAAACATTAAAAAAATCAAAAGGGACAAAAAAGATGTAAACTGATAAGAAAAAAGCCGCATGAAATCTTCTAAAACTGAGTTGAACAGGACCATATAAGCTTTTGAAAATCTCTCATAGAAACTACCAGAAGGAATGTAATGCAGAGGCATGGAAGCGCCAGATTGAGGCGAGCTTAGGTCTCCTAGTAACTTAAAAAAACACTTACAGATTTATTCATACTCATGACAATTAAAGGTGCACTGATTTGGACCCAAGATCCAAGAAAATACAAAGTAACTCCTATGACTAAGAACTACAATGAAATCTCTTGAAAACAATTTCTTCACGACGTTATTCTCTGCTCGAAAAAAATACTCCAAAGACTTCGGTAAAGAGGCTGCAATTGGACTGGAGCAACAATATTGTCACTCTTTCACCCGCACGAACATTTCCAATAGTGGTTTTTGAAAGCGCCTTGAGTCACCGATCAAAAAGGTGGGAAGCCTTGGTCGATGAACGTACTTGGGCCGGGGATGATCCGCTAGAAGTGCGGACCGTCAAGTCACTATATCTTCACCATGTTGTCGATGAAAAATTTCACCTCCATAAAGAATCAGACCGACAAAAAGGGCTTGACATCGCACCATAAACTCATCAAATCTGAATAATCGGATCTGAGATGACAGAAAACTCTCTAACCTCATGGCACCGCCAAAAGAATGAGAGAAAATTTATTCTCACAAAACTATGATGATCACTAGACGATCGCGAATAAACATAGAGGTCTTGAAGATCCGAGCCCCCCCCCCCCCCTCTCAGCGTCAAGATGACAGTCAGAGGCGAGGGGACCTAAATTTCTCAGGAGGTGGCGGTGACGGCGGCGGCGCGAGAAACCCCAGATCAGGTCCCCCAGTAACTAAGACATATCTGGTGGAGCTAATTTACTGCCCACGAGTGGAAAATGGATGGGCCGACACCCACGGTGCGCGTCATAGGCCAGCCCAGTTTAAGGTTACTGTTTCGGGTTCTTCTTTCCATTTCTTTTCATTTTTTACTTTTTCTTTCTTTGTCACCTTTTTCATCTAGGGTTTTTCTAATTTTTCTTTTGATAATTTAGTTTCTCACTTTATATTTTTAATAGTTTTTGTACTATAATCAGGTGAACGTATATGGGACGACGTGAACATTTCTTTAAAATACACAGTTAACATCTTTTCAAATAGGCAATGACCCTTTTTATTATATGATGTACATTTCTTATGTACAGTGAACTTTTTTAATATATAGTGACATTCTTTCCTAAAACACAATGATTTTTCTAAAACGTTCGTAAGTGTTCCTTTTTTAAAACAGTTCATGATTTTGAATATGTTCGTGCTTAAAAATGTTTGTGTTTTCTAAAAATATCCGAGTTTAAAAAAAGGTTTTACTGTTGTAACAATGTGGGCCAGCAATTGCCTCAAATGAGTTGGCCCACCCCGGACACCCCTCTGCGGCAGGGCCCTTGTTTGACGCCGGACGCAGTTATACCTTGCGTACCTTGCAAAAGCGAGGCGCGAGATGGGACGGCCCTCTCACGCGGGAGGCCCCAGACTTGTTTTTTCTTCATAATTTTGTACTTTTTTCTTTATTTTTTTACTTCTGCTAATACGCCCAATTATTCTAAATAATTATATTACTAAAAAATTACTGTAAAACAGTTGAAAAAATGTTAACCAAGCATTTGAAAAAAATAGACGAGTATGTTGAAAAATGCTTCTCATGTGTAAAAAAATTGTATACAGAAGAATAAAACTGTGGATGAAAAACGTTGATCATGTATTTAATTTTTTTAAATAAGACATTTGAAAAATGTTAATTTTGTTCTGCAGTATGTTAATCAAGCATATGAAAAATATCAAATGTGTATAGAAAAAAGTTGAGCATGTATTCGAAAAATATTGACCATGTATTCAGGAAATATTAATCTTGTATTTGAAAAAAGTTAATCAAGCATTTGCAGTTTTATAAATATGTATAGAAATAATGTTGACCATGTATTCTGAAAATTTAATCTTGTATTTGAAAAATGTTAGTCAAGCATTTGAACATGTTAACTTTCTATAAAAATATGTTGACCATGTATTCAAGAGAGTTTAATCCTTTATTTGAAAAAATGTTATCAATCATTTATAAAAGTTATCAATATGTATGGAAAGTTTTTTGACCATGTAATTGAAATATGTTAATCTTGTATTAAAAATGTTAAACATATATAAGAAAAATATATTAAATATATACCTAAAATATACAATGTTTATGAAAAAAATTAGGTATCAAAAAATAAATCATTTTTTCAAAAAAGTTTAAGCAGTATAAAATATTGTTTTTGATGTATAAAAAAAATGTTTAGTTATTTCTAAAACAATTTAACATGTTTTGTACAAAAAAGGAAACCGATGACAATCTAAACAAAGAAACAAAAGGAAAAATTAAAGAATATAAAAGAAAGAAGAAAACCGAAGTATAATGAAAACCGAAAGGAAACTGCTTAGAAACAAATCAAACCCAAATTTATAACAAAGAAAAAAGAAAAAGAAAGGAAAACTAATGAAGAAAAAAATCAAAAAAATAAACAAATAAATCAAAGGAAAAAAAGAAAAGGAAAAAACTAGTGAAAAAGAAAAACTAAATGGATAAAACCAGTGGAAACAATAAAACAGGGGAAAAAATTACAGAGAACTGATGAAGAAATTGAGAAAACCGATAGAAAATAAAAAATGAAAAGGAAAATCTGAAGCGAACTAGCGGGCGAACATATTATTTTAGGGCAAACAGATGAAAGCTGCGAGCTAATGAACGGACTGGCCCCATACTGTAGGCAGAAGGGAAAAACCTTCAACAAACCGGGCATACATCCCTGGTGTTTGACGCAATGTGTATCCATCAGGAGATCTCAACATAGCTCCCGAACGCATGTTTCCTATTTGATGCGCGTTGCATCAAATACGATCCAAAGCAAGTGTATTGATGAACCCGGGTATATATGAACCCATTTTGAAAACATATTTCTAAATGCTAAAAAAACCTAAAAAAAGTTGCACTGGTACGTCTCCATGTTCTATGTGCGTGCATAAAGTATCACGAAAACATATCTTTTTTGGTGGCCTGTGCAAAAAAGATAAAAAATTATGTCGTGGAACACTATTTAGAAGCACTGAAATTTGTCTTTTTTGCGGAGACAAAATAAAAGGACATTTTTTTCACAAAACTTAGTGCCGCGTACACACATTTGCGAACATGTATGCGTAGTATTTTCTTTTGATTTTTTGACATTTTAAAACATGCTTAAAATGCATTTTTTGAAAAGTGGGTGCATATTCCCTTGGGTTCAATGGGTGCCCTCTCACCCAAAGTACACATACGAACAAGTGATCTAAAATATCGAGCCGACCCATTTCAACAGTCCAGTTTTAGCAGTTTTGGGAACCTTCTAGAAAGTTTCGTAACTGAGTATTTTCGAGGGACTGCTACTTGTCCGCCGGATGATGTTTTTAAAACATCGATCGGCTCGCAGGCCATCAGATCTGACGCATCGGCGCCCTCCATCATTGCAACATAGGTGTTGTCGCACAAAAATTCTGCAACAGAGGTCTTGTTGCATAATTTTTTTGTAACTGAGGTTTTGTTGCAGATTTTTTTTGCAACACATCCTTTGTCGCAGAATTACCTTTTTCGTCTTCATCTTTTTGCATTTTTTTGCAATTGAGTTTTTGTTGCAGATTTTTTTTGCCAACAGATGTTTTCTTGCAGATTTTTTTTGTCATCGTGTTTTTGCGACATAGCTAATGTTACAGAAGAAACTTATGCCACATTGGTGATGTTGCAGAAGTTGCAAAAATATCGTCAGGAGCCAGTGTCATGTCACGTGGAACACTATTTAAAAGCACTGAATTTTTTCTTTTTTGCGGAGACAAAACAAAAAAACATTTTTTTTCAGAAAACTTTGTGCCGCTTACACACATTTGCGAACATGTATGCATAATATTTTCTTTTGATTTTTTTGACATTTAAAAAATGCTTAAAATGCATTTTTTGAAAAGTGGGTGCATATTCCCTTGGGTACAAAGGGTGCCCTCTCACCCAAAGCACACATACGAACAAATGATCTATAATATCGAGCCGACTCATTTCAACAGTCCAGTTTTAGCAGTTTTGAGAATCTTCTAGAAAGTTTCGTAACTGAGTATTTTCGGGGGGACTGCTACGTGTCCGCTGGATGATCTTTTTAAAACATCGGTCGGCTCGCAGGCCATCAGATCTGCCGCATCAGCGCCCTCCATCATTGCAACATAGGTCTTGTCGCAGAAAAATTCGGCAACATAGGTCTTGTTGCATAATTTTTTTGCAACTGAGGTTTTGTTGCAGTTTTTTTTGCAACACATCCTTTGTCGCAGAATTACTTTTTTCCTCTTCATCTTTTTGCATTTCTTTTTTGCAATTGAGTTTTTGTTGCAGATTTTTTTTTGTCACAGATGTTTTCTTGCAGATTTTTTTTGTCATCGTGTTTTCGCGACATAGCTAATGTTACGGAAGAAACTTATGCCACATTGGTGATGTTGCAGAAGTTGCAAAGATATCGTCAGGAGCCAGTGTCGTGTCACGAGGGACATATGTTGCGCGAGCGAGGTGGCGTTCCAAGAAGTCAGCCGGTTAAGGGGAATCTTTTCCCATTGTCTGGTTATCTTGTACGGAGTACTAGATTTCCTGGTTTTCGTTTTGGTTTTTTCATTTCATTTTCTATTTCGTTTTCTAGCATCATTTTTCTTCTGTTTTTTGTTTCTAAAATCCATAATTTCCAACTTTTTAACATAATCTCTAAAAAGTGTATGGAATTTCGAAAATTGTTCGCTGTTTTTTAAAAGGGAGATTTTCAACACTATTTGTATTATACAAAAATTTCTCAAAATTTCAAAAATTGTTCCCTTTTAAAAAATAGTTTTTCCTATTTAAAAATGCTATTTATAGAACTACTACTTCCAATTTGTTGATTATAACTTGAAATTTGGCATGAAGAAAAGTTCTCCAAAAAGTTCTTGATTAGTATTTGAGTTAATTAAGGTTTCTCTCTATGGGGTGATCTTGAATTTTTTCGACATTAAACGAATTTTAACATGCAAATTGATGTTGGAATTTGAATTTTCAAAATTTCTATGTAAATTGACATAGAAGGACTTCAATCTCATATATATTTTTAATTTGCTTCATGTTTGTGCTCTATTGATTTCTTTGTGGTAAGCATGCCAGTGGCATCTCCACACCATAATTATAAATCTAATTCTAGTGACAATCGTTTTGTTATGGATGATATACATGCCCATCAACAATTTAAAGTAGTAGTCCAAATTAACAATCTGGTTTTTCCTAGTCAAACCTCCTTTACTTGTAGAATCATTTTTACCCTAGTCTTGGGGGTATTAATATCAACAAATTGGAAGTAGTAGTTCTAAAATTTGGTTTTTGTTCACCAACTTCCCTCACTTGTTAAAATAATTTGAAATACTAAATAATAATAAAAAGTTGTTTTGTGATTATCGTCCATAGGTCATTGTCTATTATACTCATATATTTTGAAAATTTTAAATACGTAGATACAATGATCTCTAATTTTCCATATAAACTTGTTGAGTGGTTTGCTTCTAAAGAAGCATGAATCATATTTTGCTTTGTTGTATTAGGCATAGTATGAATATGGGAAACTAATCGACCAATAATATAATACATTGTGCTAAGAAATTATCCATAATAACTCTATTTATCTTTCTTTTTTGTGATCTCTCAGGTAAGAAGGTAAACCAGGTGATAAAGCAAGGCTTCTGTCGGTACAAAGGACGGTCTGCAGCTGCAAAGAGAACATCGGTGACCTTGAGAGCGTGCTGGTGGTGATAGCGCACCAGTGTTCACCGTAAAGCCCACTACCTTAAGGTACTCACTGCCTTCTAATGCACTATCTTTTTCTTCTCCGGAACTAGGCATACACAACCTGTAGTTTTTGGTTCTTTTATATATGCAGTTCTGTTACAAAACTAAGTTCCTGCCTTATATTTCTGAATGCTTTGCTGATCAAATGTACTCTAGAAGTAGATGTTCTGTCCTGTTCTTTGTTTTTTTTCTTTTATTATGCACTTGTACTACTCAGGGAATTTATGTAGTTGTTCTGTGCATTATTGTGATGCATCATGTGTGAAGGTGTTGCTTGATTTCAGAACGATTATTTCTGAAATAAGACATCATATTGAATGTCCATGATGATTTCAAAACGATTATTTCTGAAATAGTTAACATCATGGATCAAAAAATGAGGTGCAACTTGCATTGAAAGCAGAATTCTTTAATGAACCAAACGGAAACGCGTGAGCGCCTCCTTAACATTGAATAAAACCAGGCTACCTAGAAACGGTGCATAGACAGACAAATGAAAAAGGGAATAACAGATCGAGGTATGTAGAAAAGATGCACGGAGAAACAAATAAAATAGTGGCATAACAGAATTGACTTGATTCCACCAGCACCACAAATCAATCACATACGAGCACCACTACAAAAAAGTGTACCATGAAAAACTAAATAAGACATTATATGTTGATCCTCGCTGAAAAATATTTAGATTATCTAAAAATGAAATACTTCAACCACATGGCGCCTATTAGTTGCTTCCAGGTAAGTCCATCATCCAACATGGTGTGTACGCAAAAGAAACCTCTTCCATTGAATAGTGGCAGCGGGACCTCATATTTCCCAGGTACCGTATCCTTGAGCTGTTTAAATGGTAGGCTACCATTGAACAAGGGGACACCCCTCTTTCATTAAAGAAGACAATTTCTTTATAGGGATGAAAACCAAGACAATAAGGGCCCTCAATGTAAGCATCACACTTTTTAGGCCAGTCTGTAATGCTAACAAGATCTTCGTCGTCAGAGTCCCAATCAAAACCATCTTTCGCTACTGCTTCGTTGTATTCATCTGCAAGCTTAAGGTTGATATTACTCTTCAACAACAACTGGATATGCTCAGGCGGCTGTGGGATCCATGGTCCACAGTGCCAATCTTGTTTAGTAAATGCCGGCTCAAGGTTGATTTCATTCCTCAAAATCCAGTCTGTCAGACCACACGATTCATGAAGAAACCAAACTCGAAACGTCCACCGCACATTGGTATTCACAACACAATAGACCCCTTTCTTCGATTTGCCTAGACGAAAATGTGATTCTACTCGTCCTTTTGGCAACTTAATTAGCTGGTACTTGTCACTCGACAAGTTTATTCTGTAAGAAGATAATCACCGCTTAAGATTAATTGCCAGAATTATTATTTCTTTTTACATAATATACTATATAAGAAGAATAAATTAAAGTGCCTGAGTGTGAGTAATACTACCTCAAATGAATTAATCAAATTATATTGACAAAAATAAAACTAAAGTAACCATGCATTGTCGAGTGTGTGAGCGTGAGAGTAACACATTACATACATACCTCAAAAGAAAATCATCCTTTATGCGCGGGGAAGGAACGTAGAGGGACCCTTGCCAATAAGCGGCGTAGTGCATGTGCTCATCAGGATCATAGCTACAGGAGTTTACATCGTCAGCGGTTCCAGCGGCAGCACCTTCTCGAACAAATGACGTCTCCTTCCAATGGTCTGTCCTTGACGAGAAGACATACATGACATACGGCGTAGGCGGCCACTCGGCGCAGGTGGTGTCAGCGAGAATACGAGGGATGTACAACACCTTGTAGTGTGGTGAGATGGTGGGGTCATAGACGAGGTAGCGGTTGTTGCGGCAGCGCCCGCACATGGCCGGTGGCCATGAGCACGCGCACGGCAGTAGGGGCAGCGGCGCCCACTGCCGCGTGGCGATATTGACAACCTTGACCCTAAATTCATCCATCCAGCCGTGGGTCAAGAAGAGGCCGTTGCAGTGATCCTGTACGCCGAGAACGTCTAACCGGTTGTCCGCGAGGTAGTCAAGGTTGCTGGTGATGTGGCGTGCGGTGGAGGGGCGCCCGAAGAGCCTCGCTGGCTCTTCGCTGCTGCGTTCGTCGTAGACGGCGGCGTCAACGGAGAGCGGAAGAAGGTCGGCGCGCAGGAGACGGTGGTGGTCGATGGCGGCGCGCCAGGCCGTGCAGGCACAGCGGGAGACGGCGAGGCTGCGGGGGGGCAGGCGGCGGAGTATGTCCAGCAGAAGGTCGATGTGCACCATGTCCATGATGTCCAGCTACTTCCGATCTACTTACGTAGACGTAGCTAGGTTGAGTAGGCCGAGCTACTTCCGATCGAGATCGAGGACGACTTGTTTTCGTGAGGGGGAGGAACGATGATGGATTAGTTATAGCTAGGTCCAGCGTGTTGGCATGAGAACTTTGCTATGACCCGGCTACCTTGACGCCCGTTTAAATCTAGACCTATTATATTACCACACGAAACCGGATAAAACTTGTACTCTCCGACTCTGCTGCTATATGCATTTATGAGTGGCACGTAGTAGATGGGATGGCAAGCGGGCGAGGCGGATGATTTTGTCCGCAAATCATCCGGCTGTTTTTAGGAGATTTTTTTTTTCGCAGGTCATGCGTACGTGCTAGTCGGTGAAAGCGGCGTGATGACTTCATATATTCGACTCGAGTCGAACACAACAAACAAGCCCAGCGCAGTCGAGGATGAAATGCTTTAGGATCATCCACCATTCAAATACTCTTTTTCTCGAACGGAGGCAAATTATCGTGGAATAGTTACGGCAGATGTCCCGGCATAAGGACTTGTGGAGCCATCGTAACTAGGTTAGCTTAAGGGGGTTAAACGAGACAAAGGACACATGAGTTTATACTGGTTCGGCCCCTTGCGGTGAAAGTAGAGACCTAATCCAGTTTGAGGTGGTATTGCTTATGTCTCGATTACCAGGGAGCGAATCTTCTTGACCTAGCTTTTGATCTCTTGTTTCTTGCCCTGAACCGCCGTCGGGTCGTCCCTTTATATACACAGGTTGACGCCCAGCGGCTCACGAAGTCCCGACCGGCTCATAGACAACATCTCCGGCTCGGTGACTAACTATACATGCCTTACAATGCAAGTCTTACACATATGGCGGTTTACTCCTATGGGCCTTAAGTCACCCTTGGGCCTTGGGCCCTTGCCTGTGAACCGCCATCTTCAGTATCCTCAGGGGCTTTGTATTGATGAACCGCCATAGGTATAACCCGTCCCCTCCTGGGCGGGTCATAGCTAATAGTTATATCCCCAACATTAGCCCTCAGGTTGATTTGAACTTGTTCATGTCAATCTTCAACACTTAGGAAAAATCTTCCCGTCTTCATTTGTTCGAGAACTCATAACCCGCCATGAGGTCACCTCCTGGGATTGTGGTAACCCGCCATGACTTCACCACCTGAGATTGTGGTAACCCGCCATGACGTCATCTCCCATTTAATTTTACACAATATCCAACATATCTAAACGGATCCTTATCTTTAATGACCTTTCCAAAAATCAAGGCATCATAGCAGAATTTCTTTTGGCAACAGATGTTTTCTTGCAGATTTTTTTTCATCATCGTGTTTTTGTGACATAGCTAATGTTACGGAAGAAACTTATGCCACATTTGTGATGTTGCAGAAGTTGCAAAAATATCGTCAGGAGCCAGTGTCATGTCACGTGGAACACTACTTAGAAGCACTGAAATTTGTCTTTTTTGCGGAGACAAAACAAAAAAACATTTTTTTCACAGAACTTTGTGCCGCGTACACACATTTGCGAACATGTATGCGTAATATTTTCTTTTGATTTTTTGACATTTTAAAACATGCTTAAAATGCATTTTTTGAAAAGTGGGTGCATATTCCCTTGGGTTCAAAGGGTGCCCTCTCACCCAAAGCACACATACGAACAAGTGATCTATAATATCGAGCCGACCCATTTCAACAATCCAGTTTTAGCAGTTTTGGGAACCTTCTAGAAAGTTTCGTAACTGAGTATTTTCGGGGGGACTGCTACGTGTCCGCCGGATGATCTTTTTAAAACATCGGTCGGCTCGCAGGCCATCAGATCTAGCGCATCGGCGCCCTCCATCATTGCAACATAGGTCTTGTCACAGAAAAATTCTGCAACAGAGGTCTTGTTGCATAATTTTTTTGCAACTGAGGTTTTGTTGCAGATTTTGTTTTGCAACACATCCTTTGTCGCAGAATTACTTTTTTCCTCTTCATCATTTTGCATTTCTTTTTTGCAATTGAGTTTTTGTTGCAGATTTTTTTTGCAACAGATGTTTTCTTGCAGATTTTTTTTCCTCATCGTGTTTTCGCGACATAGCTAATGTTACGGAAGAAACTTATGCCACACAGGTGATGTTGCAGAAGTTGCAAAAAATATCGTCAGGAGCCAGTGTCGTGTCACGTGGGACATATGTTGCGCGAGCGAGGTGGCGTTCCAAGAAATCAGCCGGTTAAGGGGAATCTTTTCCCATTGTCTGGTTATCTTGTACGGAGTACTAGAGTTCCTGGTTTTCGTTTTGGGCTTTTCCACTTCATTTTCTATTTCGTTTTCTAGCTTCATTTTTCTTCTTGTTTTTGTTTCTAAAATCCATACTTTCCAACTTTTTAACATAATCTCTAAAAAGTGTATGGAATTTTGAAAATTGTTTGCTGTTTTTTAAAAGGGAGATTTACAACACTATTTGTATTATACAAAAGTTTCTCAAAATTTCAAAAACTGTTCACTTTAAAAATATATTTTTTTCCTATTAAAAAAAATGCTATTTCTAGAAAAATCAAATTTTAATTTTTTTTTCCAGATTTGCCTTATAGTTTGAAAAATGTTCGAATTTCAAGAATTAGTTTATTTTTATGAGAAATTCTGTAAATTAAAAAAAATATAAAAACAAATCATAAATTTTGCGTGTTTTTTAAATGCACGTGTTTCTAAAATATTCATAAACTTTAAAATTGTTTGGTTTTGGCAAAAATCTATTTGTTCGTAAATTTTAGGATCGGGCGCTACAATTCCCGTGCTCGAGTAAAATGGTTGTACAGTGAACATCGCTGCCGTAAACATCATTATCTTGAACGCCCACTGCTGTGATCATTCGATACAACGATAATTTGCTGGTGGCCCAACCAGGTTGCCCATGTGCAACACATTGTTATTGTACGCAATAATCATCGTATAGGAGTTCCCCTAAAGCCAACTTGCCAAGCTTCCACTTATTTATAGTTTCACCGAGCTGCGATAACAGGCTGGACCATTTTAGTATGCGTGCTATTATTGGGTTGGACGGGAATCTTTGGAGCCTATGGGTTGTGAGGTTATATGCCTACCGGTGCACCGATCTCAATAACTTAATTCTATCCTCGCAAAAGACACTTATTTATTTAATGTGCCATGTCGAAATGTGTTTAGGCATTGACATTGGAAGGGTTCATGGAAGCAATAGTGCATTCTCACGAAGTTGCTTGTGGAGAATTGTTTTACATTATGGCCTATATGGCACGCGAGAAGAACGAGAGAGAGAGAGAGAGAGAGAGAGAGAGAGAGAGAGCACGTGTGGACTGGCATGTCAGCCCTAAATCAACCTTGCCACTATAGAAGATTCGACAAAAGTTGAATTGCCAAAACTACCAAAAGGATGACCGCCAAAAATTGTACAGTATGAAACACACGATAGCAAAATCAGAACCACTATATTCTAGCCTTCAAATTTTGTCTTGGGGGACCCACTCTTCAGTGGGACATCTTTTTATTCTCAATCTCCCTTTCATCCCCATCATGTGATGGGGGACCACGTGAAGTTCCTTTCGCCAACGGTTTTGCTAGATGAAGTATGCACCAAAATTGATTCTTAGACGCTAAATATGGAGGATGGTAGACCAAATTTTGAGAGTGTTTCATGAATTATGGCCATGGGGCACCACATGGTGTATATGCTATGATGCTCTTTTTTCCCACAGCCTCCATATTGACAGTTATTAGCGCAACTCTACCAGAGTTGCCATATGTCTATGATCAGTATAATAACCGCAATTTTGGCTAAAAAGGCTACTCTAGCAGGGTGCTCCCAATCAGTATAATAACGTTATCATATGGGTCTGGATGGCCATAGCTAGAAGGCCGCTACCAATCCAGTCTGTGAGCCTCTACATTTGGAGGCTCTGCGGTGTTGGGTTGGAAGGTGCTCCATCCGCCTACCGCGGGGAAGTTTCACACCCCTCCTCAGCTGTCTACGCAGTTCATCTATTCTCGTTTTTGTCAATTAATGGCGGGCGCCACGTGCGAACTGCCACAACCTTCCCGCCACGTTTCCCGTCCATTTTTTCCTCCGCCCGCCAAGTTTTCCTGCCACCTGCCGCTATAAAATAGTAGTTGTCATGTTCGATAGCTTATATCCCTCCCGTCCCCAACCATTCTCGAAGGAGGAGCGTATCTCCTTGAAGCGCCATTCAAAATTATAAAAAGCATTAGATGGAGCACTCCATTGAAATCTTTAGATGCTCCACTGTATGTTTAATATAATTTTAAACAAATATGAAATCAAGCTTGAACCTTCATTTGTCGTGCTAGAGTATGTTTTTTGTGAGTAATACTAGAAAATTGTACTTTTGAATTGTAGCTCTAGGTGTGAAATTGGAGGAAAACGATGTAGTTAATAACGAGTGGGACCTACATGTAAGAAATATTTGGAGACTATGTTTATGGCGATGTTGAGTTTACACGTTGCCTCTGCAGTCTTCATATTATTATTATGGAGCATGTTTCGTATGATGGATGACATTTGATATTATAACAACTCTGCTAGAGTTGTTTTTCATAAAGTTTGGAGGTATAGAGCGACTCCGCTCCTACAAAGCGATAAATAAATTTACATGGGATTGGTGATTTTTATTGGTTTTTTCAAAAGAAAAAAAAGAATGCATTGGTTTTCAAAATCTAACCTCACATGTGGTGGTTGTTTATATTCAACTTGTAACCCTATTATTAAAGGGGAGTTGGTAGTTCTCTGATTTTTCCTCCCTAGGTCCTCTCTCATTTGGTTTCTTATTGATTCCTTCGGTAATTTCAACAAATGCCGCATAAAATAAAAACCAAGATAGGTAGAGTAACTTTGAATAAAACCAACATAAATAATTCTTTCGGTAATTTTAATGTATCAATATTTTATCACAACCAGGTCCTAAATTAAATCAAATCAAATCTTATCAAAATCTCAATCAAATCATAACTTTTATTGCGCTCCGATAACCATACTCGAATAAAATCAAAGCAAATCTTACTAAAACCTCAAAGATATCATAATTTTACTTGTCTTCACCTCCCATACTCAAATGAAATTAAATGTTATCAAAATCTATAAATTTGATGGGTATAAGTTATATCATACAAAATCGATATTGAACCACTAGAATATATATGCCCCATTGCAGCGCACGGAAAAATTGCTAGTATATACTCCCTCAATTCCTTTATGCATGGTGACCAAGGCATATAATTTTTAAGAATTTATAACAAAATTAACCTTTGCTAATTCGTTGGTTAGCAGCAAGTAAATCAATTAGGCCATGAAATGAGGAGATACATGCAATCGGGAAGATATACTTCCTTCTTTACCTAAAATGAGATATACATTAAATCGGAAGAGAGCTAATTTCCTTTTTTTTTTTCTGAAGGGCTAAAACTGAAATTATGAGAAATTACAAAAAATCACCTTACATTGTGAAAATTTATTAAAAAAACAAATACAATTACATAAAGGAAATGAGGGAGTATTATATAATTAAATGTGCTTACGGTAATGCTGTTTTTTTTTCGTCCACACTGCTATCGGAAAAAGAGAGTATTTGTTCGTATAAACAAAGAGCACTTGGACTTGCGTCAGTTGGTCGGCTCGGCGCGATGCGATCGGCGCAGTGCAACCGAGAGAAAAGGACGAAATGAGATGCCGACTCAGCACCGTCCATCCGGGGATTCGCGCCGCGTGGGGCCGCGCATGCACCCAGCCGAAGCTTCGTGCCTTTCCCTTTCCCGTTATCAAATTCCCCTCGCCGCAGCTCGGACTCACGCAACCCAGAAACTTCAACCACGCGTCGGCGTCGCGAAATATCGCCAAGTTGCACGTAGTACTAGCAAAACTCTTAAAAATCCCACTCGGATTCTACGCGCCTCTGCACTGCACGTGGTGCCCACGCTGCGCTCCGTCCGCGGTCGGCACCGCGCTCCGCTCCTCCTCCATCCACCTATAAACAGGCGCACCGCGATACTTCCTTTGCGTTCTTCATCCATCACATCCAGATCGAAATCAGAAGCAGAGCGATCGAGCTAGGAAGAAGCAGGAAGAGACCGAAGGAAGAAGCTTAGGGGTTGCCGGCCATGGCGAGCCTGATGGACAAGGCCAAGGGGTTCGTCGCCGACAAGATCGCGCACATGCCCAAGCCGGAGGCGTCGCTGGACAAGGTGACCTTCAAGGGCATGACCCGCGAGGCCATCACCGTGCACAGCCACGTCAACGTCACCAACCCCTACTCCCACCGCATCCCCATCTGCGACATCGCCTTCAACCTCAAGTGCGGCGGCAAGTAAGTTCCACCCCCCATCATCTTCTTCCTCCCATTAATTTGCACGATGAGATAGATCCATGGATCTGACGGCACGATCCTGTGTATAACAACAGGGAGGTGGCGAGCGGCACGATCCCGGACCCGGGCTGGATCGAGGACAGCGGCGAGATCACCAAGCTGGAGGTGCCGGCCAAGGTGCCCTACGACTTCCTCATCTCGCTCATGAAGGACCTGGGCAGGGACTGGGACATCGACTACGAGCTCCTCGTCAAGCTCACCATCGACCTCCCCATCATCGGCAACTTCACCATCCCGCTCGAGACCGCCGGCGAGTTCAAGCTGCCCACGCTCAGCGACTTCTTCGGCGGCTCCGCCAAGACCGAGGAGGCCACCGCCTAGCCATAAGCTCGATCTACTAGCTTACAGCTTGCTCTGCATCCGCATGCCTGTACTCTACGGTCGCCGCAATAATGAGAGCAAATATTTTCGGATTTCTTTCCGCTTTGTCTCGATAACTTTCGTCAAATTAAGATGCGCCAGATCTCATCGGTGATCAGCAAAGATCTGCTTGTTGCCATCAGACTCGCATTCGGCAGTAAATTAACGCAGACTCCTTCAATTGGGGAGAACGAGTCCCGAAAATATCTTTTAGATCACGTATCGTTGATGCAGGCAAAACAGAGCATCTATAGATTCGTACGCGGTTGCTAAGAGCATCTTCAACGGTATATGTCCTCCGCTATTTTCAACGGCGGTCGCATCAAACTTTTATTATTAGTGATACGAACGACAAAACAGTAGGGAGAAGCAGAGGACGAGAGAGAGAGAGAGAGAGAACAGAGATGTTCTGTTTCCCAGACAAAATAGAGATGCTTCTTTCTCACAAATCCTATTCCTACCTGCAACGTTTACAAGCATTTTGTACTGTAATGGGGGAGGAATAAAACAGCTTAAGATCACAGGAGTAGCCATAGTCCGATTGATCAACGGTCATGAATATAAAAAAGGTTTTGATCTATTCATCAACTATTAAGATAGTATAACAAACACCAGAAGTAAAAAATTACATCTGAATATCTAACGGTAACTGCAAGCATTGAGACTGTTGTAAAGCTGATAGTGACATCAGATTTTTAAGTAATTCGTGTGAACGCTCGACCCTATGCACGAATTCCACCATGTACTCTTCTGAGTTACAAGCTGACGACTTGTAGATTTTTAAGAACAACTCTAGCAGACCCCGCATCCTGTTCCGGTCCGCAAAATAACCATTAAATTGCAGGTCGGGGACGAAAAATCCACACGATCAGACCTCGCATCCCGCCCCGGCCCGCAAAAATTTTTGCGGGGCGCGGCAAATCTTCGTCCCCAACCTCTATCTTCACGGATGGGAGACCGAACCGAGCTGAACCCCTATCCGGCGCGAGATTTGGCGGGAGGGACATTTTCGCGCGCCCTTTCCCGCTCCCCGCACCCTCCGTCACTATTGCCCCCCCTGCCCCGCAAGCTCCGGTTCCTCCTCCCCGGCCGTCCCTCGCCGCAATGGACGCCCCCGTACTGTCCCCCGTCACCGTCGAGGTCGCGCATACTCCTTCCCCTCGGGCAGATCTCGTCGCCAGCCATGTTGCCCCCGCCGCCGTCTCCCAAGCACACGCCACGCCGGCCCGCAAGCAGCAGGGCAACGTGGTCGTGCAAGGCGGGAATCCAGCTGCCCCCGCCGCGACGGCCCGCGCTCCGGGAGCCAACGCCGCAATGCGATCCCGGCCGGTGGCGGAGAATGCCGGCAAGACCGTGGGCGTAAAGCGGAGGAAGGTTCCGGCTAAAAGGAAGCCACCTTCTTCAACCTCTCACTCCATCCCCCCGCAAGGAGGTGCTCCGACGATGCCGTTCAACGGTGCCGCTCCCCCCGTGAGCGAGGTGTTCGACGAAATGGCTGCAAGGTATGCCTCTTCGGTCTAGCGATTCCCTTTCATTTTCGCCATTAGTGTCGATAGCTAGTGAATTGTTATCATTCGCTATAGCGGTGGTTCGAACAATGCAACAACCGAGTTCGTGAATTTGTTGGACACGAACGCGGTTGACATTGATCAAGCCCCTTTCGAACCATTCGACTACAATGAAATGGACGGCGGCGTGGATGATCATGGTTGTGCGGACGAATTGGAGGAGATCGAAGCGGAAGCGTTTGAGGAATCGCAATCAAAGAGTGGGAAGAGCCAAAGATGGAAGAACTACACGATCTTGGAAGATCAAGCTTTGATCCAAACATGGAGTGCGGTGTCTCTTGAACCATGCACGGGTGTTTCTCAAACCGCCAAGAGATATTGGCAAAGGATCGAAGATCAATACTTCCGCAGTATGAAAAAGTATCCCAATAGGACACCACGCACATTTCGGTCGCTTCAAGGGCGTTGGGAGAATATCAAGCCTATGTGCAGCCGTTGGGCAGCTTGCTTGGAGCAAGTACGCAATGCACCTCCAAGTGGCACTGTGGAGTCCGATTATGTGAGTTTGTTTTTCCTTTGTTCAAGTTGTGCATCATCATAATGTATCATGGGAAATGATTGCATCACTTTGTTCACATTTTGTAGGACAAGATTGCTCAACATACATACAAGGCCATGGAAGATTTGGAAGGCAGATTCTTCAAATTAGAGCATTGTTGGGAGTTGCTCCAAAAGTGCGATAAGTGAAAGTTGATCGACAGAGAATCCAGAGAGGCTCACTTGTAAACATGGATGAAGACGAAGATGATGATGGCCCAATAAATTTGCACAAGCCCGATGGTGACAAGAAGACTAGAGAGAAGATCAAGAGAGAGCAAGAAGCATCGAGCTTGAGGGAGAAGATTGATGCCATGATGCAATCAAACGAGTTGGTGTTGTTGAAGTCGTTGGAGATCAAGAAAGAGTTGGCCGAGAAGAAGGCAAAAGAGAAGCAAGAAAAATGGCAAATGCTCAAGGAAGAGGGGCTCCGCAAAGCTGCCATTGAGGAGAGAAAAGCACGTGCCTCCGAAAACAAATTGATGTCATTGTTGCTCATCGAAGAGAACAAGATCATGTCAATGAACCGCAATGTGGATGACCTCACCAAAACATGGCATGATATGGCAAGGAGAGAGATCTTGAAGAGAAGAATGATAGCCTCGGCCGGTCCGTGTTCCAGTTCCGGTGATGTTTTCTCTGCTCCATATGGTGGCAATGTGGATGATTTCGGTGCGGGAGTTGGAACAAGCGACGGAGGTGGATTTGGTGGCGCCGATGAACTTCAACATGGACTCCATGGCGCGGAGTGAAGATCGACCCCCCAAGATGATGCCGGACATGGGCGCGAACCTTTTGCATGCCCTCTTTTGCGTAATGAACTTCGTTTTTATTTGCGTGCAAACTGTTTGTGTCGTTTGAATTTGAACTTGTTTGCCAAACCCTATGTCAAATGCGAGATTTGCAGTTTTTCTGTTTCGGATCTTCGCGGTAGTGCAAAAGGTTCGTGAGAACGCCCTCAGACACTTTGGATCTTGAATCCTAAAGCGTTCGCTCTCACGTACCCCCCTGAGCGAAATACGAGCTGGCGGTAAAAAAGGGTTGCTCGGGATGGCAATTTGAACTAACACATTCTCTCCAGTCGGGATGGCGATTCCTGAGCATAGCAATTTTACTTTAAAATACTCCTTCCGTCCCAAAATTCTTGTCTTAGATGTTCTGTTTCCAAAGAAAACAGAGATGCTTCGTTCTCAGAAATCCTATTCCTACGTGCAACGTTTACAAGCATTGTGTACTGTGTCGGGCAGGAATAAAACAGCTTAAGATCGGCAGATCGCAGGAGTGGCCATCATCACATTGTTTTTTTTGCTGAAAAAACTTTCGATCTATTCATTAACTGTCAAGTTAGTATAATAGATTCTATGCATGAATTCTACCATGTAGTCTTCTGAGTTACAAGCTGACGGCTTGTAGATTTTTAAGTAATTCGTGAGAACGCCTTCATGCACTTTTGATCTTGAATCGTAAAGTGTTTGCTCTTACGTATCCCTCTGAGCCAAATACAAGCTGGCGTAAAAAAGGATTCCTGGGACGGCAATTTGAACTAACACATTTGGGATGACAATTTTGGTTTCTAAAGCATAACAATTTTCAGCTTTTTCATCGATGTAGCATGATTATTCTCTTCGGTCGACATGCAATTCATGAGCATGACAATTTTCCTTTAAAATATGTCAAATCCTTTACAAAAACATGTCAATTTAATCTGCTTTCGCATGGTTATTCTGGAACGTTCATCGGGAATGGGTTTTCGAGGGAATGACAACATTCATTTCATTCCTCCCTGTCTGGAGGAACAATCATTCGCTCGGCTTATCCCTGAGCTAACGTCCGATGTATATTGGTTTTCTAGCTTTATAGCAATCCGAGTAAATACTCGCTGTATCAAACGAATTAAAGTCTATTACTCTGCATATGTACAGTGGTCACAACAATGACAACAAATTTGTTGTCTCCATCTCTGTCTCGATCTTGCTGGTCTAAGGTTGACTTCTTCCAACAGAAAGATCTACATTTCATTGTCATCAATCACGCATTCACAAGTAGTAAATTGAGGAAGAACATGGACGTAACATGTCCCCCCATAGTTGCCTACTGTATAAGGGAGAGAGGATCTACTTGTCCAATAGTACTGAAGGAAGGCTCTCCACGAGAATAGTAAATCTTCTCTTCTAATGTCGTCCTTCGTCCAATCTTACGTATCTTCCCCTTTCTTTCTTTGTTTTGAATTTACTTCCCTGCTATCTCTGGCATTTTTCATCGGTTTTACTTGACAACCACACCCTAGTTGTTAATCATTTTATTGACTTTTCAGGTAAAATTATGTTTCAAGGCAATAAGTTTTGATTAAACAAGTGATTACAAAGTACATCTTCTCTCCTACTTAAAAATAACTTAATATTCTGTCACCCACCTCGTCCTTTGTCCAACCTTACGTACCTCCTGCCTCCCTCTCTCCCTTTTGGTTTTGTTTCCCTCCCATCTCTGTTTTTTTGCACAGATTTTACTTGAAAGACCGCCTTAAATGTTCTGACTTGTATTGACTTAGTAGGTGAATTTATTCTTTTTTGGGTAAGCCAATGGGTGCTGGTCCTATGGGGCCTTAACACGACGACTTCCCGACTGTCTACTACAACAAGTTGTGCCCGGCTCCGGCGATGAAGGGGCGATGACGGCGGCGCGTCTTCGGCTCGCTTCGGTACTTGTAGTCGTCGTTAGGTGGTCTACGAATCTGGATGTAATTTTTATTTCTGGTATTCGTTGTACTGCCATGATTGAAGATGAATAGATTGGAAGTTTTTTGCAAAAAAAAAAAGTTCTCACCAACTAAAATCTTTAAATTTATTTAGGTGGGTAGATCACAGGCATGATTTGGTAAACATTTATTTCAAAATTCACATTAATATGACCAAGTAAATCACGGAAAAGGTACTAAAATGTTTATATCCCATTACAATGCAGGGATAATTATTTATTTCAAAAAATTTACTTATGTCTTTTGCTTTTGTACCACTTAAGTCCACGAGAGCAAAAATGCTACACTTACGGAAAAAGGTTTACGGATTGATTCTAGGCAAATGTTTGTATCCGGCGGACCGGCTCAAATTTGCGCCGGTCGGCAGTACACGCGCGACGTGTATCTGGGTCCCACACGCATCCTTATCCTCAGGGACCGTTTCATCCCACACAAATCTTATCCCAATATCCTTTCTTCTTCCCTCGATCGCTCGTCCACCTGCGCTCGCCTCCTGTCCTCTCACTCGCCCCGCCGCATCGCTAGCTCCGGCGAGCCGGTGGACCTCCTCTATGCTCTCTTTTCCTCTTTCTCCGACGAGCTTTTCCTCCTTTTTTTCCTATGCAACTCCACAGGAACGCCCCTACACTTCCTGCTTCATAACGCCCTGCTGCCTCTCGCTCAGAGAGGGACCATGGACGGCGGAGGGAAGAGCTTCTACCGGCCACGCCGGGAGCTGCAGCCGGCCACGCGCGTTTTGCAGGTTGTAGCTTCTCCACCACCTGGTTGTAACTCTTTTTGTGCACCGGTTCCAGCAAATTGGCGGCGACAACGCATCCACTCCCTCGACCGTAGCAACAATTTCTGTCCCTGGTTCCAACTTCTCTCTCTGCCGGTTCCAACATCTGCTTTGGCCGGTTCCAACATCAGCCGGCGCAGCCCCGCATAACCAAATTGTCGACCCAACAGCTTCGTCTGACATGGTTCCAGCTCGTGTGGCCGTTGTATCCAACACCAATGGCCGCCCCGTTGGAGGAGCTGCAACTGGGCAGTGACAAAGGTGCATCCGTGTGCAGAAAAGCTGCAAAGGCATACGGCGATCATGGGCATGAACAGCGACTTGGGCGGTTTTTGCTACAACCGGAGGTACTTTTGTTGTGTCCAGCAATGAATTTTTGCTACTATCGTCGGCGACTTGGGGCGATTTTTGCTACAATCGGAGGTATTTTTTGTTGTGTCCAGCGTTGATTTTTGCTACAACCAATGGCTACGGGTGGCTACCAGCGATGGATATGTCACCGGCGAGGCTGCGAGTGGCACCGGCGAAGCTGCAGACGAGAGCGCGTCCATCTGCAAACGATGGCTCGAGAGAGCGGACGGTCGGCGCTGAGCGTTCGCGCGGGAGAGAGAGGAGCAACCTGTTTAGTGGATCTGATGCGAGAGAGAACGCCCAGCGAGACGAGAGCAGCGTTTCGCATGGATCCAATGGTTAAAGGCAGCACATCCAACGGACGCGCGGGGACCGGCCCAAATTTTCGGCCGGTCCGCCGGCGCCTATCACCCGCCTTGATTCTATGGAGGGACGCTCTCCTCACACCACCAAAATGTCTCTCTCCCTCCCCCGTGATTTTAATTGGCCCACGTCATTCCATTAGCCCCCTCCCATAGGAATCATCTCATAGACCTAGCAAAACTTTGATGTTACTCACAAAGGCTCAAACACTTGTGCTCATTATCTTCTTTTTCTTTTCAATTTTCATGTTGCATATTGGTAGGTGCACGTTGGTGTGAGTGTTGACGTTGTGCAGACATGCTCGGGCACTCACATTTTTCTTCGTTTCTACTAGATAACTATCCAAACATTACGTACAACAAAGACACAACATTTTCTTAAGCAATTGTAATTTACTTGCGATTTTATTATACATAGCTAATTGCGTGTGCGTTGCAGTGAGGGCATATATATTCTAGTGGTTCAACCCCCATTATTCCTAAGTGGAGGAATCGTCTAAAACTAGTGATCGAGTGAGTATTTCTGCCCGGAAGCTAGTTCTTTAGGGCTAAAATGCGCCACTTTTGATTGTGGAAAGTATAATTTTCCTTTCCCATTAATCTTGTCCTACATATATGCACCCACCATATTTATGATTTTGATAAGATTTAATTTGATTTGAGTATGGGTAGGGAAAGACAAGAAAAACTTTGATTTAGTTGAGGATTTGGTAAAATTTGATTTGATTTGTTTATCCTAGGGTGATTTTATTTGGTTATGGGTAGGGAAGGCAAGGAAAGTTTTGATTTAATTGAGATTTTTGTAAGATTTTATTTGATTGCGTTAATGCAGGACGTGCTTTTGGAAAAATACCGATTTGGTTTATATTATTCTAAGTTACTCTATTTATGTTTTTATTTTGTTCAACATCGGTTGCGATTACCAAAACAATCAACAGAAAACTAAAGGTGGGGAGGGGGCATTGGAAGAAAGAACTAGAGGAGGATGTGAGGAGAACCTACCAACTCCCATTTAATAGTAGATATGTAATTGTGTATGAAACCAGATTTTCGTTGTCGACTGAATCGCTATTTATTGACTTTCAAAATGAAATATGATTTTATTTGGTAAATCCAAAAAACATGGGCAAAAATAGATGGAATAAAATAGCAAAATCAAAATGAGGCTCAAATTAGGGCCTCTTTGATCAGAGGAATTTCAAAACACGGGAAGATGAAAATATAGGATTGGAGCGTCATGTCCACGTGAATCCTATAGGACACCGGCGTGTGTTTGATGCCACAAAGAAAATAAAAATAAAAAACCGTGGGAATGGATCTTATGTTTTCTATCAAATATAGTACAAATGATCCTATAAGATCCAATCCTATGAATCAAACAACTCGCACACGATTTTTTTTTTGAAGGATTCTAATCGTAAAAAATGCTAGGAAATTCCATTGGATCAAAGGAGCCCTTTATTGTTTCCACTGTGCAACACAAATACGGTAATGACGTGGGCCAATTAAAATCAGGATTCTATATGGTAAGGACTTTTAGGCTTACAAACATAATTTCATTTGGTATTTATAAGAAAAACTGGGGAAAAACCAGAGATAGGAGGGGAAAATCCAACCAGGAGAGAGGGAGGGAGAAACGTACTAAGATTGGATGAAGCACTATGCCTGGGAGGAAAAAGAACACTAGTATTGGATTTAAGTATATACCCCCTCAGATCTAAATTAATTGACGCTGCTTTAGTACAAATTTTGTACTAAAGCAGCATCAATTAATTTGGATCGGAGGTAGTAGTAGAGATGTCTTTTCTCTAACGCCTTAACAGTTCTTTCAGTTGTTTCATTTTTGGTTTTTTATTTTCCTGTTATTTTCACTTTTAAATATAGAATGAAATTTATTCAAACACACTGTGACTATTTTTTGAATTCGGATTAAACATTGTAGGTACACTTTAAAAATATTTTTATTTCACGCAAACATTTTTATGTACATGTCGAACATTATTCGAATGCATGGTGAACATTTATTGAAGAAATGATGAATTTTTTTTCATACATTTTTATATGCTACGGTCATTTTTGCAAAAGTTTCATGAACAAAAAAAATTTAGATTTCATGTACTTTTGAACTATTGTCATGAACAATTTTTTTAAACGCGTCAATATATTTTCAATGGTACGAACATCTTTTCAGATGAACTATTTTTTTTACACGTGTGAACTTTTTTAGTTGGTACGAACATTTTGTCCAAACCTAATACTATTATATATGAAAAAAAATTCTACATGCACGTTAGCCTTTAGAGTACACCAAAATTAAAATGGATGTACAAGCGCTACCGTACAGTGCTTCAGTGACATACAAGCGGCTAGATGTAGCCTAACTTTCGTCTAAAATAAGATGTTAGCCTAGCGATTACGAAGAAACAGGAAGAAACGAACACCCAATGAAAGCTGATGAACGAAGTGCCCACCACCTCAATAAGCAGAAAATCACAACTTTTTTTTAGCCCAAACCGTTCTTTGCCAGCTAGGGCTGCCTTAAGGAATATTCTGCAAATTGATGAAGAAGCGCTCTCTGAAAAATACCTGGGGATTCCTATGGCGACTGGACGCCTTAGTGATCGCCAATTTGAACATTTAAATGAAAGGGCAAGGTCCCGTGCCCAAGGTTGGGGTGAGCGTTTGATGTTTTCTGCTGCAAAGGAAGTCTTCTTGAAGTCAGTGGTCCAAGCACTACCAGCCCACTCAATGAGCTGTTTCGGGCTCTCTAAGGGGCTTTCAGTTGTGCTCCAAATTAACGACAACTATGTCAAATTTTGGTGGGCCAGATCATTAGACAAACGAGGAATGCATTGGCAATCCTGGGACAAGCTTGTTATCCCAAAAAGTCATGGAGGGCTGCGCTTTAGTTGTCTAAAAACAGGCCCGGAGATTGCCTAAAAACCCTACAAGTCTGTGTGCCCAAGTACTGAAGGGAAGATACTATCCAAACACCGATTTCTTATTGGCCGGCTGCCCAAAAAGTGCTTCCGCACTTGGAAGGCAATCATATGTGGATGTAGTGTGCTTCAACAAGGCCTTATTAAAAGAATATGTAACGAAGAAGATACTAGTATACGGAATGAACAATGGATCATTGACACTCCAACTATGCGACCTACGGGTCGGTTGTCGGGCCTTCCAGTTGATCGGGTGGAAGACCTCATTGAAACCCAAACTGGCGAGTGGGACAAACAACTTATTAAACAAGTTTTGTTACCGCTGGATGTGCATGTTGTGTTAGCTATGCCTCAACCAAGGCAGGGCGGTGAAGACTTTTGGGCCTGGTCTATTGAGCGATCAGGACAATATTATGTACGGTCAGCCTACATATTGTTGGTAGCGAACACGCGGAATAAGGAAGCATGTGCCAGCAGGTCCAGTGCCGATCCATGTGGCATATGTGAGGCTCATGGAAGCTTAAAGTATTACCAAAGATCAGGATTTTCTGGTGGAGGGTTCTAAAGGGCCTCCTTCCATTTCTCGATTCTCTCTCACGTCGCCGTATTGCTGATAATGCAACGTGAAAACCGTGTGGTTTTGCGGAAGAAAGGCTCTATCATGTTTTCATCGCATGTGATCATGCAAAGCAGTTTTGGGTGTCTCTCTTAGAACAAAGAGGACCCAAACTCCCACGGTTACATCCTCTAACATGAGCAGAAGATGTCATTGTCTCTGAGTTTATCAAGAAGGAGGACATAATTATCTTTGTTACAGTCCTGTGGTGCATCTGGCCAGCAGAAACGAGTTTACTCATGGGGCAGAAAAATTACAGCCGTTGTGCTTGATGGCACCGAGTGATGAGCTGGTTGGGGCACTTAAGCTTCCTCCCAGTCAGGTTGCACCTAAGGGGAACATCACCCCGCGCAGCTAGCGCCCTCCGATGGCTGACTGGGTAGCAATGCACTCTAACTGCGCAATTGACACATCCAATCATGTGGTTGGCTCGGGCTATGTGATTAGAGATCAACAGGGTATGTTCTTGGAAGCCAGACTGCAACATCACAAGGGCATCAAGGACTCATTCCTGAGCAAACTACTGGCATGCCGCCGGTATGCATGTCACGATTAGAAGAGGAGATCAATATGTCATGGCCCAGGTGGATTGCTCTACACTTGCCGATATGTGGCAGGATACAAGGCCTAATCGTATCAACGACGCACAGATTATGATGGAAACTATAAGGATGGCTGAATCACTCCTGAATTTCAGGCTTCTTTGGACTCCACGCGAGGCAAACTGGGCGGCGCATCTTTGCCCAAAAAAAGCTCTTAACAATTTATCTTTTACTTGCTTTGATGTAATTTTTGGATTCCTGACTAGAATTCTCCAGTCAGATTGTAATCTCATGTTTGTTCAATAAAAGCGAGGGATTTACTTCAAGAAAAAGAAGAAACAAACATTGGACTGGCGGCGAAAATAGGCCGCCTAATAACCAAGTGCGCCGATTGGGACGGGCCATTAGCAATGCAGTGAAGCGAGCGGGAGAAACAATCATTGTATCTCTAGGCGGAGTTACTGTAGCATACTAAATCACATCAGCCTGTCACTGTAACATTATTATTTTTCTAAAAATGAGACCATTTTTTTTGTAAAGGCAAACAAGTTTAAGATTCCAAACATTGAAAAAGTCAACACTTTTTGAAGTATGCACAAAATATTGTAGAAATTGTGAACAATGCTTGAATCTTTTTGGAAATGCATTTAAAAAAGTGAATTTTAAAAAATCAAAAAGAATTAAAATTTGAAAGAAGAAATATAAAGAACAAATTTAACGAAAAAACAAAAAAGACGGCCTTGGTACATTGAAGGTTCCCAGAACCGGAACAAGACGAAATCACTAGTTAAGGAGTACTCCTTGCGGAGATTACTCCAACTTCCCCAGGTTGCGACAAGTGGCGCGCTGCATGTGCACCACTTGTAGCAACCTGGGATTTTTCCCCCTTTTTCGAAGATCCGTTTATTCAAAACATTTTATCTTTTAAACTGTGCGTCCAAATCTCGAACTGTTTTCGCCGTTGGATTCCTCGCATCGGGATCTTCAAAACTAGATCCCATGTTGATAGGTTTTGACGAAATTTTTTCACGAAAAAAACCAGACGAAAAAACCGAACCGGGAGCACGGGTTTTTTTCCCTTTCTGAAAGAGGCACGCCCGTGCCTCTGACGAAATCATAACCGTGCCTCTCGCGAAAGAAAAAAAAAACAAAAAACGCGTTTTTTTCGTTTTCGAGGAGGCACGCCGTGACTCTCGTGAAAGCACAACCATGCCTCTCGTGGAAGTAAAACCGTGCCACTCGCGAAAGAAAAAAAATAGAAAACGTGTTTTTTTTAGTTTCTAAGAGGCACGGTCGTGACTCTCGCGAAGGCACAACCGTAACTCTCGCGGAAGCAAAACCATGCCTCTCGCGAAAGAAAAAAACAAAAAACACATTTTTTCCCTTTCCAAGTGGCACGGCCGTGCCTCTTGCGAAAGCACAACCGTGGTTCTCGCGAAAAATATGCGTTTTTTGCGCAAAAATAATTTTTTTTTCGAAATTTTTTGTCGAAAAGCTATGGAAGACCGGTGGAAAACCAAAACGTCAAAAAAACCCGGGAAAAAACCCATTTAAAAAGCCAAAAACGCGTGCGGAAAAATAAAAAAAACAAAATCCGGAGGGAGCGCCCAGAGCGCGACACGTCGCGAATGGCTGAGAGCACGCCAAGTGGCGTTGATCGTTGCGAGGCTCCCGAAGGAGCGCTCGTTAATTAGTTGCTCCCGGAAAAAGAATCCTCTTTCTAGCGCTAAATGGGCTGGCCCACTTACTTGCTGGGTGCTCACCCGTCTCCGAAGCAACAACATGATATCGCCACATGCGACACATAAGATTTGTGACAGCGACGGTCGCATTGCCTCAAGGCAGACTCTAGTAGGCCAACCCAATAAGAATTCTTCTCTTGTTGGCTCGTCATGTAGGTATGTATCGTTCTTTTGTCCTTTTTACTTTTATTTAAGTTTTCAAAAAATTGAAATATAAATATTTTCTAAAAAAACTACTTACTCAATTATTGAAATGTTAATCGCCATAATAAATATTTATTACACATAATTTGTTTTGTTTAGTTTTAGAAAAAACTTTAGATCATTTAGAAATTGTCTGTAATATTTAAAAAACATGAAAATGAGTGTATTGATTATCTCCCAATTTGTTAGAACGTAGGGGCAATTCTTTACTTCACATGCATTTCGCCGTCTGATTCAGAATAAATATGCTTTTGTACCATTTTTCTTGAAAATGGAAACTGGACGTTCTGACACGAATCTCCGAAATTACTTCATGTTTATATAAGTTTTTTTAAATACTTCTATGTTGGGATTGCTTACAAGGTCCAATTTGATACATTTTTTTGGGAACTCGCAGGCAATTATTAGGGGCATGCTCTTCTACTGAGCTTATAGCCCATTGTGCGGGCCTTCCAAAGTGAGGCCTAGTACACCAAAGCGAGAACCTCCTACATTTGGATTGCTTTCTTAATGGTTGATCAAGCTTGATGGATCCCCCCCTCCCCCCCCCCCCCCCCAACCCTCTAAAAAAGTTATTATGGCCTGAGAGGTATAATATCAATCACTTGTTGTCCATCTGGGAGCACCCCTTCTCCCGAAGTTACGGGGCTATTGTGTCAAGTTCCTTAGTTGTCTCGTACCCCTAGGTATTCTCTACCTACATACCTAGCTATGTCGGGATTGGGTATGTGTACCTTTGTTGAAGGTCATTCAAGCTCCTCCAAATCACCAGTATGACTATTGAAATTAGCATTAGTATGTATGTTTTAGTTCCAATTGATAGTATCAGGGTCCTTAGCTAGTGTTCTTGCAAAATAGCCGGGTCTGCCCCCTTCCTCAAAAATATTTTTACAAGATCCCTCAAATGTTTAAAATATTTTTATCAAATTTTCCAAAAAATGTTCATGAAATGTACTAAATTGTTGTGCATAAGTTTAAAAAATGTCTGCACTATTCAAGAACATGATCATGACATTTAAAAAAGTTCACATTAAAAACTGTGTTCATTACGTTTACAAAAGAATTTCAATTGTATTTATAAATTGTTCATCGTGTATTTTAAAAAAATTCAATGTGCATCCAATGAATGTTCAAAATGTATTGAAAAAATGCTCAACATGTATCAACGAGTTTTTTATATGTATTCAAAAAATGTTTAGCCTATGTTTAAAAAAAATAATGTGTATTTTAAAATAAAAAATAAGAATAAAGACACAAGGAAAAACATAAAAAGGAAAAACTAAAACAAAAGAATAAAATAAAAATAATAAACCAGTAGAAAAAACACAGGAAAAATAAAAGAAAAAATAAACGAGACCTTCATAGAACCTAGCGAGAGGTTTCCAAAACCAACACTGGCTACATGTTCTTAGAACCTTCCCAAAATTGTTCATATGGCTAGTACATAGCTCATATGGGCAGGCTTGGGGGGCAAGTCCCCCCTCCCTGGCCGCCGCCCCCCTCTAGATCCCATCTAGAGGGGTCGGCCCCCCTTGCCCCTTCCCCTATAAATAGAGGGGTGAGGGGAGGGCTGCTGTACACATCTTCCAGGCGCAGCCCCTCCCCTCCCCAACACATCTCCTCCTCCGTTACGTGCTTGCGAAGCCCTGTCGGAGTACTGCTGCACCAACACCACCACGCCGTCGTGCTGCCGTTGGAGCAATCTTCCTCAACCTCTCCTTCCCCCTTGCTGGATCAAGAAGGAGGAGACGTCTCCCGTCCCGTACGTGTGTTGAACGCGGAGGTGCTGTCCGTTCAGCGCTTGGACATCGGTGATCTGAATCACGTCGAGTACGGCTCCATCATCACCATCCCCTTGAACGCTTCCGCACTCGATCTACAAGTGGTATGTAGATGCAAACTCACTCCCTTGACTCGTTGCTTAGATGAACTCATAGATGGATCTTGGTGAAACCGTAGAAATTTTTTAATTTTCTGCAATGTTCCCCAACAGCAGGATACAAGGCCTAATCGTATCAACGACACACAGATTATGATGGAAACTATAAGGATGGCTGAATCACTCCTGGTTTCAGGCTTCTTTGGACTCCACGCGAGGCAAATTGGGCGGCGCATCTTTGCCCAAAAAAAAGCTCTTAACAATTTATCTTTTACTTGCTTTGATGTAATTTTTGGATTCCTGACTAGAATTCTCCAGTCAGATTGTAATCTCATGTTTGTTCAATAAAAGCGAGGGATTTACTTCAAGAAAAAGAAGAAACAAACATTGGACTGGCGGCGAAAATAGGCCGCCTAATAACCAAGTGCGCCGATTGGGCTGGGCTATTAGCGCAGTGAAGCGAGCGGGAGAAACAATCATTGTATCTCTAGGTGGTGTTACTGTAGCATACTAAATCACATCAACCTGTCACTGTAACATTATTATTTTTCTAAAAATGAGACCATTTTTTTTGTAAAGGCAAACAAGTTTAAGATTCCAAACATTGAAAAAGTCAACACTTTTTGAAGTATGCACAAAATATTGTAGAAATTGTGAACAATGCTTGAACCTTTTTGGAAAAGCATTTAAAAAACTAAATTTTAAAAAATCAAAAAGAATTAAAATTTGAAAGAAGAAATAAAAAGAACAAATTTAACGAAAAAACAAAAAAGACGGCCCTGGTACATTGAAGGTTCCCAGAACCGGAACAAGACGAAATCACTAGTTAAGGAGTACTCCTTGCGGAGATTACTCCAACTTCCCCAGGTTGCGACAAGTGGCGCGCTGCATGTGCACCACTTGTCGCAACCTGGGAGTTTTCACTTTTATCGAAGATCCGTTTATTCAAAATGTTTTATCTTTTAAACTGTGCGTCCAAATCTCAAACCGCTTTCGCCGTTGGATTCCTCGCATCGAGATCTTCAAAACTAGATCATGTTGATAGGTTTTGAAAAACTTTTTTTTCACGAAAAAAACCGGACAAAAAAACCGAACTGGGAGCACGGGTTTTTTCCCTTTCCGAAAGAGGCACGCCCGTGCCTCTGACGAAATCATAACCGTGCCTCTCGCGAAAGAAAAAAACAACAGAAAATATATTTTTTTCCGTTTTCGAGGAGGCACGCCGTGACTCTCGTGAAAGCACAACCGTGCCTCTCGCGAAAGAAAAAAAACAGAAAACGTGTTTTTTTAGTTTCTAAGAGGCACGGTCGTGACTCTCGCGAAAGCACAACCGTGCCTCTCGCGGAAGCAAAATCATGCCTCTCGCGAAAGAAAAAAACATAAAACACGTTTTTTTCCGTTTCCAAGAGGCACGGCCGTTCCTCTTGCGAAAGCACAACCGTGGCTCTCGCGAAAAAATGCGTTTTTTGCGCAAAAATAATATTTTTTTTGAATTTTTGTGTCGAAAAGCTAGGGAAGACCGGTGGAAAACCAAAACGTCAAAAACCCCCGGGAAAAAACCCGTTTAAAAAGCCAAAAACCCATGCGGAAAAATAAAAAAACAAAATCCGGAGGGAGCGCCCAGTGCGCGACACGTCGCGAATGGCTGAGAGCACGCCAAGTGGCGTTGATCGTTGCGAGGCTCCCGAAGGAGCGCTCGTTAATTAGTTGCTCCCGGAAAAAGAATCCTCTTTCTAGCGCTAAATGGGCTTGCCCACTTACTTGCTGGGTGCTCACCCGTCTCCGAAGCAACAACATGATATCGCCACATGCGACACATAAGATTTGTGACAGCGACGGTCGCATTGCCTCAAGGCAGACTCTAGTAGGCCAACCCAATAAGAATTCTTCTCTTGTTGGCTCGTCATGTAGGTATGTATCGTTCTTTTGTCCTTTTTACTTTTATTTAAGTTTTCAAAAAATTGAAATATAAATATTTTCTAAAAAACTACTTACTCAATTATTGAAATGTTAATCGCCATAAAAAATATTTATTACACATAATTTGTTTTGTTTAGTTTGAGAAAAAAAACTTTAGACCATTTAGAAATTGTCTGTAATATTTAAAAAACACGAAAATGAGTGTATTGATTATCTCCCAATTTGTTAGAACGTAGGGGCAATTCTTTACTTCACATGCATTTCGCTGTCTGATTCAGAATAAATATGCTTTTGTACCATTTTTCTTGAAAATGGAAACTGGACGTTCTGACACGAATCTCCGAAATTACTTCATGTTTATATAAGTTTTTTTAAATACTTCCATGTTGGGATTGCTTACAAGGTCCAATTTGATACATTTTTTTGGGAACTCGCAGGCAATTATTAGGGGCATGCTCTTCTACTGAGCTTATAGCCCATTGTGCGGGCCTTCCAAAGTGAGGCCTAGTACACCAAAGCGAGAACCTCCTACATTTGGATTGCTTTCTTAATGGTTGATCAAGCTTGATGGACCCCCCCCCCCCCCCCCCCCCGACCCTCTAAAAAGTTATTATGGCCTGAGAGGTATAATATCAATCACTTGTTGTCCATCTGGGAGCACCCCTTCTCCCGAAGTTACGGGGCTATTGTGTCGAGTTCCTTACTTGTCTCGTACTCCTAGGTATTCTCTACCTACATACCTAGCTATGTCGGGATTGGGTATATGTACCTTTGTTGAAGGTCATTCAAGCTCCTCCAAATCACCAGTATGACTATTGAAATTAGCATTAGCATGTATGTTTTAGTTCCAATTGATAGTATCAGGGTCCTTAGCTAGTGTTCTTGCAAAATAGCCGGGTCTGCACCCTTCCTCAAAAATATTTTTACAAGATCCCTCAAATGTTTAAAATATTTTTATCAAACTTTCCAAAAAATGTTCATGAAATGTACTAAATTGTTGTGCATAAGTTTAAAAAATGTCTGCACTATTCAAGGACATGATCATGACATTTAGAAAAGTTCACATTAAAAACTGTGTTCATTACGTATACAAAAGAATTTCAATTGTATTTATAAATTGTTCATTGTGTATTTTTTAAAAATTCAATGTTCATCCAATGAATGTTCAAAATGTATTGAAAAAATGCTCAACATGTATCAACGAGTTTTTTATATGTATTCAAAAAATGTTTAGCCTATGTTTTAAAAAAATTAACATGTATTTTAAAATAAAAAAATAAGAATAAAGACACAAGGAAAAACATAAAAAGGAAAAACTAAAACAAAAGAATAAAATAAAAACAATAAACCAGTAGAAAAAACACAGAAAAAATAAAAGAAAAAATAGACGAGACCTTCATAGAACCTAGCGAGAGGTTTCCAAAACCAACACTGGCTACATGTTCTTAGAACCTTCCCAAAATTGTTCATATGGCTAGTACATAGCTCATATGGGCAGGCTCACTCAAACGACCGCTGAATGCCAGAGGAAAATATGTCATGCAGTAAGTAAGACATATCTATCACGATAAGAATGTCACTTTTTTTTTTGCGAATAAGAATGTCACTTATTGTTCGCCTTTTCTACTAGGTCATGTGTTTGCTTGACCGAAGGAGAGGAATTATTTGTATGGCCCAGGTGTGAGTTATCCATGTATACTTCCATTCCATGTATCGGAAATCCAATTCGGCTCTTCGGAGCATCTCCTTACCGCCAAATACATTTTTTTGAAAAAGAAAAGTAGATGTGTGACACGCAAATGCTGTCTGCAAATTGTTAGGAGGAAAGCTTAAGCATTTTGAACTGTGCAAAAAGAAAAGCAAGTAGACCGCCAAATGCTACCTTCAAATGTTACACTTAATTCTGTTTTTTCACTGACGAAACACTACTATCCTGTTTTGGATGAAATTTCTTAAGCAAGCTTGTTACACTAACATGAACATCTATAAAAATCAGAATTTTAAAATTTATTTACTTCGTTCCATAATATAAGATGCTATTACAACCAATATATTAATACATTCATTGTAAATGAGTATTTATTTGTTCATCCAGGAGCGTAGAGAGCTGAGTTTTAGGACCATGGCTCGGCCGCACCTACGGTCAACACCCTTGGATGTAGTACACCTCCCATTTGGGATCTGGGCCCTATTAGCATTTAAATTTTTGTGATTCATTACTCTTTAAGTTAACCCATCATTTACGCTGGCATTCTCAGGCTAGACTTCCAATGTGGCACGTCTCCCAATAACACTGTAGCTCACAAGCCCAAGAAAGAAAATTAAAAAAGAGTCATGTTCAGGCTTCCCAATAATAATGTAGCTCACGGTGATATGTATGCACGAAAAAATAAAAACTTGACATAAAAGAAAAATTAAAAGAAAATAAACAAACAAAAAGAAGAAAAATGGAAAAATAAACAAAAAAATCGGAAAACAGGAGAATAGCAACAGGAGCAGCTACATTGCCATGCTCAAGTTTTGATTCTCTCTGGAATACCATTGCTGCCTTTTTTGTTTGCTGTGATGCACAGAAATTTGTCTAAATGAAATATTCAAAAACCGATTCAGCTTGATATAATATCTGCAGCGATTGTTCAGGCATCCATGCAAGCCTGGCCCCACGGCCATTGTACTCCCTCCGGTCCTTTTTACTCTGCACATTGGATTTGCTGAAAGTCAAACTTAGCTAAGTTTGATCAAATTTATATTAGAAATTATTAGCATCTATAATATCTAATAAATATAATATGAAAATATGTTCCGAGATGAATCTAATGATGTTGGTGTTGTTATGTAAACGTCAATAATTTTTTATATAAACTTGGTCAAAGTTGGATAAGATTAACTTCAAACAAACCTAATATGCAGAGTAAAAAGGACCGGAGGGAGTACATCACGAAGCAATAAAAAAAGTGAACAGTATGTAGTATGGACCAACTTGATTATTTTAGCGATTATTTTATTCTGGCATGCAGTAGATTTTATTAGAACCTATAGGCCTGCTAACTGTATTTTGACCATTCCCGCCATGTTTCACCTTGGCTGTCAGGCACAAATCCCAAGGATGGGGCCCAACAGATGAGTGGCTTTGAGCGTAGGTGCGGCTGCACCATGGTTCTATCCAACATTTTCGTTTACAATCAGAATTTTAAAATTCATTTACTCCGTTCCATAATATAAGATGCTATTACAACCAATATATTAGTACATTCATTGTAAATGAGTATTTATTTGTTCATCCAGGAGCATATGCTCTGCAGAGCCAAATCTGCCATCCTTCCATGTACTATTATGTTCCCCTAAAAAAAAATACGTTATGTACTCCGTATTAGACCCTCCCCGATTACGCCATAGCATCTCCAGGCAGTTATCATCGGTATAATGGCTTCTCCGGCACCCAAGAGCCAAAAATGGCCGTCCCGGGCACAATCTCCACACTAGTTGACTCCTGATAAACGAATGTACGGGCCGTACATGCATGCATGCATCGACGTGTACGCACGTGCATGCGCCTGAGTAGTGCAAAAGAGAAGTATTATAAAGATACGTGATAACGAAGACACGAACTGATCGAGCTGATAAAAAATAGAGCTCTCGTACATCGATCCACGTCACTCGGTCGCGTGAGTAAAATACTTCGCGGTCATCTACTAAGAAGATCCTCGATGGTACTAGACGCGCTACATGTGTACCGCATCCCCATGATCTTCACATGTATCTCCATGTCGACATGAGTCACTATACGTGATCGGTACATGTTATGGCGCTGTAAAACATAGTTCTACCGGAAAGAACAGCGGTAAAACATTTACTCCTATTATACGTGGATGATCTTTCTCCGAGCTCTCGATCATTATGTCTGTTCATCATTTTTTTTAAAGGAGGATGACCCACAGCCTCTGCATCTGGACGATCCATACAGCCACTTTATTAATTATTCTCACAAGACCTTACAAAATGATACAACAGTAAGACTAAAGCCGCCGTCTAAGCAACAGACCGTCGCTACAGCTATCCAGTTGATGAAGGGGCGCAGATAGCCTGGGCCTAATACCAAACAGACATCGCAACCAAACCTAACATCTAAGACCTGAGATCCCAACCTAGCCACTTGCCGGGTCTGGGGCACACACTGGTCCGGCGTGCTCTCAAGGCCGCCGCCGCCAACTGCCACCGCTCCATCTTCAGAATTGTACTGATGCATCAACCTTGCTCGGTCTAGCTATCGTCGACGCCACCACGGCGCCCAACGACACCCCCTTCCCGCGCGCAAACAGCTGAGCACGTCGCGGTCGCCACTGATACACCTCAGCGCCATGCTGCCAAGTACAACCAGTCGACACAGCTTGAAGTCCTTGGAAAATCTGTCGTGTGTAGCACCTGCCGACCAGGCATGACAAAACGTAGCACCTGTCGGTCAGGCATGACTTGACATCTCCACCGAAACTCCGTGCAAGACGAAGCCGCTCCACCTCCTGCCTCTAACTTCCAGCGCTGCTCCACAAACGATGCTCCCAAGAGAGAAACGACACCGCAGTGCCGCCGTCGTCCGATCTGGAAAAACAGATCATAGGGTTTCCCTCGGAGCAGCACGAGTGGGTCGACAATAGTTACAGAACGATGCCTTCATCAAGGTAACTGCGCAGAACGCCGCCATCGGCTCGGTTTTCACCGGCAACTATGTTTCCCCGACTTGCAGCCGGGACTAGATTACAGATCTCGAGATCCGATCATCCAGTCTCAGGTCGACCACCTCCGACGTAGGAGATGACCACCACCGCCATAATCCTCGTGATGTGATGCAGACCCGGAGTGCTTCAGCGAGCCGTCGCCGAATCCGATGAGATGCAGCAGTTTGAGGACGTAACGGCAGCCCGGTACGCGCCCCGGCCGCCGCTGCCGCCATCTCGTACTACTCCTGCCGGCTGCAGTCAAACCCCCCGTCACACCCCGGCCGCCGCTGCCCGCCATCCTCGTCGGGAGAGAGATCCAAATCAGGTCGCCGCCGCCTCAGATCTCGGGATGCCAGAGGAGGTCCGCCGCCGCCGCGCCACGGGGCCTTCGCCCAGCGACGTTGCCGGGCGGCGGAGGGAGGGGGTGTACGGGGAGTCGAGGGGAGATCGGGATGTGGCCGTCCGGTGCAGCCCGGCGGCGGCCGCACGGGGTCGGGAGGAGGAGTCGGGGTCGGGAGCACGGGGTCTCTTGATCGCTACTGGTTAGATTTCTCTTCATCATTTGTCCTCCACTTTTACTTTATGATTTTTTTTACTTTTGTGCTGACCTGCCGGCTCATGCCACGTGGCTGAACTCGTCGCCAAGTTATCATCAAAACCTGTCTATTTTATAAACAATCAAATCTAAAGACTTTTGGCACATGACAAGTCAAGTGTTGTCCGTATCGGGGCAGTAGTTGAGTGAGTAAACGTAGTACTCCACCTACTTTTCCTTGGTCAAGCGATCACTCAAAGCTGGCTCCACGTATGCACGAAAGGGCGCCTTTTGCATGCATGTCATGTAGTGGTCGGGGCACAAATGCACCAGGCCAGAAACACGGGAATCAAGAGCAAGTCGGCCTTTGCTTGCATGCATGCACGGCATGTGGCGCGACTAATGACGGAATACACGGGCTACCTGGCTCGCTAGGTCAACTGGTCAAGCCTCACGACAACAAAGGTAGGCTTAACTTTTTGACTTCATGCAACGCAGCATGTTGCACATCACCAAAGTACTAGTATATAGTACGCTGATATACTTTATGGTGAGTTTAATAGATTTTGTGATGAATTTAATAGAACTAATTCGGTGTTGTATATATTGATGTACTCCCTATGTAAACTAATATAAAAGCGTTCAGATCAGTGATCTGAACGCTCTTATATTAGAGTACTTTTTAAGGCTTAGTCAAACTGAAAGAACTGTGACTTAGGACAAACATGAAATTTTGAATATTTTAGAACAAAGCGAGTACAAAATAAGTTTGAAAGCTAGAACCTTTTTTAGAGCTAAATAAACATTTGCTTGGATCTCAATGATCCTTGGTATCGATGAGAATTAAATCTCACTTGACCAGGAATTAGCAAATTCGTAGAACATTTACATGATGAGAATGTGAAAAAAAAAAGATAAACGGTTGATTTGTTTGTCATATAATCGAATATAGCAAACTGAGTGTAGTCAGATGGTTAGGTTCTTGGTGGTGGAACTGACCCACCAGGATGCAAGTCCTAGGCTTGACATCGATGATGGCATTTTTTTGGATTTATTTCAGGCCTTCCGGCGATGTCCGTTCAGTGGGAGGAGATGTTTCCGTCGACTACAAAGGCATTGTGGCAATTTCGTCAATCTCAAGATGTTGTGCCGCCAAATCTCTCGAAGGTGCTCATAGGATTGGGTGTGCGTGCGTGCGTCATAAGGGTGAGCAGTGGCGAATGTAGGAATAATTTTCTAATTTGGCGGATCTTATGAAGGGGAAAAACATGTATAATGCAGCTTTCCAGAATTCACTAGAATAATATAGATATTCTTTGTGTAATGCAAGACAATTAAAATCCAAAGTTTAAGTACTAGATCTTTTATGCTGCATGTGCTCGTGTTTTTTTTCCATGTAGTTTACATTAGCCCCAACACCTACATACTAGTACCAGCCCATGCTCAGAACGCAGGTGTGCTAGTGTATTTGCTTCGAATTTTAGGTGTCAGATAGCTGTACTATGCGTATGTATGAGTGTCTATGTTTGTATTGTGTTTATATAAAAAGCCAATATAGCTACCTTTTGGGTACCTGCAACGTGCAGTGATGCGTGGAACCTTCGTACATACGTGTTCCCGTCCATGTGATTGCCGGCGTGCCACTTGCACCGATCGATTTGCAGATCCTCTGTCTGTCCTACCCTCGCCATGTGTATATATAAGAGGCAGCCACAACGGGATACACATACATCCACGACGAGCCACGCCCTGCTGCCAGCGTTGTGTTTAGCTCTTGAGTTGCTTCCATGGCGTCCAGAGAGACCAGCATCCAGATGGCAGGGGTACTGAACGGCGAGGCGGGGTGTGCTCTGTCCCCGGAGCCGCTTCTCGTTCGTGTCCCGTCGCAGGCCGCCGAGGCTAGTGAGCAAGCTCATGCCGCTTCTGTGATGGAGGCCGCCGTTGTCGTCGGCGGCACCAGGACGCTGACCATCAAGGACGCGGCCGTGGCTGCTCACGCTGAGGGGCCGGGCTTGCCGGGCTCGCCGTCGGGGCTCTACGTCTCACAGGCGCAGCTTGGCATGCCGCCGTCCATCCGCTCGTGCAACCCCGAAATGGGCGCGGCTCCGTTGCTGCCGAGCGATTCAAAGCTGCTGATAAAGCAGACCCAGCACCAGTCGTGGCGATCCCTGGTAGGCGGCGGCGAGGCACCAGCGCTGCTGCGGAGCGACAGCACGCGGGAGCTGGACCGCCGGTTTGATCACTTCAAGACCTTCTCGGGCCGCCTCGAGCGGCAGCTCTCCAGCCTTAGAGGTCTGCAGTATGTCCTGCCGCCGGTTGACATCGAGCATGGTGCGGCGCCCAATATCTCCACTGAGGACACCGACGAGGAAAACATAGTCCCTTCAGCCGATCGCTACTTCGCCGCCCTCGAAGGCCCCGAGCTGGAGACCCTTCGGGTAGGTACCACATAAACCGTGCCGCATTTCGCATTCCATCCAGAACTTTCACCTTCTTATAACAAGCATCATCGCCAGTCTCTAACAAGAGTGTGGACGTGCAGTCGACGGAGCTGGCAGTGCTGCCGGAGGATGAGCAATGGCCGTTCCTTCTCCGGTTCCCCATTAGCGCGTTCGGGATGTGCCTTGGCATGAGCACCCAAGCGATGCTGTGGAAGACCCTCGAGTCGGAGCCCTCAACGGCATTCCTCCACGTGCACCCCGCAGTCAACCACGTCCTCTGGTGGGCCTCCGTCGCCCTCACCGCCATCGTCTCCATCACCTACCTCCTCAAGGTTATCTTCTACTTTGAGGCCGTCCGACGGGAGTTCCACCACCCAGTGCGCGTCAACTTCTTCTTTGCGCCTTGGATCGCTTGCCTCTTTCTCGTCAAGGGCGTGCCGCACCCGGTGTGGGAGATCCACCACATCGTGTGGTACCTCCTCATGGCTCCCATCCTCCGCCTCGACATTAAGATCTATGGCCAGTGGATGTCCAGCGGCGAGCGTCGACTCTCCAAGGTAGCTAACCCGTCCAACCACCTCGCTATTGTCGGCAACTTTGTCGGTGCGCTTCTCGGCTCCAGGATGGGTCTCCGAGAGCTGCCTATTTTCTTCTTCGCCATCGGGCTAGCGCACTATGTTGTACTCTTCGTCACCCTCTACCAAAGGCTCCCCACCAACGTGCAACTACCCAAAGAGCTCCACCCGGTATTTTTCTTCTTCATCGCCGCACCTAGCGTCGCCTCGATGGCCTGGGCAAGCATCTCAGGCGAGTTCAACGATGGCGCCAAGCTCCTTTATTTCATCTCGCTCTTCCTCTACATGTCGTTGGTGGTGCGTGTCAACCTCTTTCGGGGGTTCAGGTTCTCATTGTCGTGGTGGGCCTACACATTCCCCATCACGAGTGTGGCCGTGGCAACAGTGTTGTATGCGTCGAAGGTGGACCATGTGCTAATGCGGGCACTAGCGATTGGGCTGGCAGGGATTGCCTCTGTCACGATCACCGGTGTGTTGGCCACTACCGTGTACCATGCCTTCGTGCGCAAAGACCTCTTCCCTAACGATGTGTCCATCGCCATCACGCGACGCAGGCCCAAATTCAGCAAGATCCTCGCGCATCTCCGCTCTTCTAGCTTGGACATCAAGGAGATCGACCTCTCCATCCCCGGTTCAAATTCCATTTCCAAGAACGACACCTACTCCAGTGACTTGTGTTCCAACTCCAGGACAAGCAGCAATACCAATGAGTCTCCGGTGTCACACGGGCATGGAAGAGCAGAGTGTTAGATGTCTGGTGCAGAACAGGTTGCACACATGCATGTCTACCACATAGATATTTCCTCTCTTTTTTCTTCGTTCTTTTTCATCTTTATGTATTTGCTGCACATAGTGGTGGATTAGCAGCAATATCCTTGAGTAATTTTCATTGCCATGATGGTGATATTATTGAGGATTTGGAGATAAATCTCACTTAATTTTATAAGTACGTCCATTCATCGGAGGTGCATTACTCTATATCATCAATGTGCAATGTATGGCTGAGTGTGTAAGATGCAAGATGCATGCCTAGCAGTCTTATTTCCATTGTAAGATTCAACATCGTAAATTTCATAGCACATAGAACTAATATGTGCAATACATAGGTACTACAAAATAAACAGGCGAGTAGAATTGTAATTTTATTAGTCATGTAGACAAACACATTAATTAAATAAAAGTTTAAATACATTAAGTTTCATTAATATGAACTACCGACGTAAAACTCAAAATATTAAGTTTCACTCTGTGTAACTTAAGGCTACTCTTTTTAGATAGATAACCATACACCTAGCAGTTCTATTCCTGTTGTAAGATTCAAGATCATAATATTTCATAGCACAACGAATTAATATTTCAAACAAATAGGTATTGCAAACTAATGAAGCAAG
Organism: Triticum timopheevii; assembly: GCA_963921465.1. Classification (NCBI taxonomy): domain Eukaryota; kingdom Viridiplantae; phylum Streptophyta; class Magnoliopsida; order Poales; family Poaceae; genus Triticum; species Triticum timopheevii. The sequence goes on from OY997262.1 coordinate 477,522,433, forward strand.
TAGAATAATACATACCAAAAACAAAAACAACAACGGTGAAATTCAATTAACATTACAGATTTTAAGGAGCTCTACAAGAACAAATAGCTGTGGACAGGAAGAACGACAAACTCTACAAGAACAAATAGCTATGGACATGAAATATATAAGAACAACAAACCTTACCAACATATTCGAATTTAAGTCTAGTAGTTGTTGATATCCTTGATGTACTTTAGTCGATGCGGAAAACAACAAAATCTTGCTCCAGGGTGATTGTTCTTGTAGGATGAGAGTGGACTTGAAGAATAGAGAGCAAGCAACAGGAAGGCCGGGGCAAAGGAGACTGAATGAATCGTTTTGCTCATCCCTGCTACTTGTCTATGTTAGATTCAGTAATCGTGTGTTAGGCTAACCCAAAAGAACAATTACGCTACCCCACAAGGATAGGTATACTACTTCAATTTACAATGACATCACACAGATATACCAACTCTTATACACAAATGACTTTCCGAATCTTGGTGCAGATCAATGGCCCATAATTTGCGTGCCCCGCCCCTATGTGCTAAATCCACTTCCCATGTTGATTCCTAGCTTTATATATGCATGCATGCGAGGCTTTCGTCTGAGAAAGAACATGCATTCAAGGGGAAATACCCTTTGGTTCCTGGGTCTACATACACCTCATGTGGGAAAAAATAAAATTTAAAAAGTCAAAACAATTTGGAGGTTTTTTACAATAAACTTGAATTTCTTTTGCACTAGTATATAAATTTTCATGAATAGAAAAACATTGTTGACTTCAGGGCAAAAAAATATTATTTGCTATGACAAGTCACTATTCACACTATTTTGACTGAATTTTTTTGTCTTTTTCAAAAGAAATCAACGAGATTTTTCGTTTCGTGGAACTTTTTTTAACCGTTCAATGGAAGGTCAAGTTTATATTTGCAGAATTTGTTGACTTTTTTATTTAACTACTAAATTGCTTTTTCATATAAGCTGTATATACACCCATAGACCAAAAGTTCCCCTCCTGCATTCAAGCCCTTAGTATATCTGTGCATGCATGGCGTCCATAATGGCCTCGATGGGGTTCATCAGATTCTTCTCCCTGTTGATGTTGAGAGCTCAAGGATCTCACCCACCGGCGTGAAGGGGAATGCAAACGACAAGTGGGCGCTTAAGGTTTGGACCCGAGGAGGTGCTACCAAGTAACAATCCAAAAAAAATCATCTCTTTTTTGTGAAAAAGAGTAGTGCATCAAAGACCTTTCAGCGTGTTTGGCAATTTTTAGTTAAAGAGAATAGGAATTTAGAGGAGGATTAGATAAGGGATTTGGTTGTGGATGCAGATTATTAATCCCAATCCATTGTTTGGTGTGTTGTGGGAATTACTAGTGGGAGTTTGACAGGAAGACATCTTCTCAAGTTTGCTTCATGGGTTTTGTCATGGGAATAAAACACATAAGTGCTCTATCACAAGACATGGGCAAGTAATTCCCTTTCCTCACGTAAATTACTTGGGGTCCCCCGTGGCAACAGAACCGTGGGAATTTGGCATGCCAACTCCCTTTCCCGTTCCCATCTGAAATCCCATGCCCTACAACAATTCAACCGATGTTTTTTTGAATCTCGGCAAAGATTTGCAATTGTCATTGAATACGGAAGAAGGTTTTAGAGTTTGTGGCCAAAAGGCCGAATTATAAAATATCATTCTCGCGGCATTGAATTACGCAAATGCTTCGCTCCAGCGAGACACCAAAAATTACACTCCTCTTGATCCTAGCGACAATAACTCTAACATATGTTAAATCTCCCTTTGTTGAAACTCCCATTCCCTGCCTCCAACTCTCTCGAAAGAAACACTTTGTTGTTGTATGACATGTGATTGGCCATTTGATCGGAGAACGTTCTAGAGTGAGCCGCGCGTAATTGGATAGAGAGATGGCCCTAGACGTATTGACCTTCTTGCGAACGTGTGGATAGTGAGTCGCGCGTAGTTGGATAGAGAATGCACTAGAGTGAGCCACCATGCGAACGTTACCGCTAGATTAAAAAAATTATTTTCTGGAAATCAATAGTGTGTCATGGGCCTTCTTGTACGACATGTGGTTGGTCATTTGATCGGACAATGCTCTAGATTGAGAAGGTCACCATTACTGACATATATGAAGACAAAAAATCCCTATTTTCAGAATGAATATAATATAAAGGCAAATAGTTAAACCAGTTTTCACCAAATTGTTAATTTTATGCGTTTTATCATGCACAGATGAACATTCAGAAATGTTTCCATAAGCTACAACAGTAAGTTGTGTAGATTGCTCATGGTAAAACAATCTTATTTAAATATGTTCTCATCAAATTAATTTGAGCCTTCCATTGTGCACATATGAATATTTAGAGATTTAAGCACTAACCTAATTATTTATCTCGGTTTCAAATTGGAGTAATAATTTTAATATTTATAGTTTATGTGATTTTCGCAACAGCGAACAAGTTGTACGACATACTTATATATCACAAAGAAATAACTCTGCTCTTCCGATTACAACTCAAGTCTCAACTTCTTGTGATGCACCATATATGCCATTTGTCGGATAATCCATGTAGAAATCTATGGTGCATACAAACAAGTAAGAAAAAGAAATGATGTGGGCTTCAAACAACAATATTGATGAGGTTGAGGTGCTGCATGGTTTATCTCTAAAAATGCACATCCTCTAATTTGTGTTTCTAGATTAATTCTCTTACATTTTCTTGATTTTGATAGCTAAATTATTTTACTTTTTAATATAGTTTGATTTATGTTCTCCTGAATAGGAGGCTTAAACCAGCATTGCACTAACCAAAAACTATAGCACGTATTGAGAATCATGGTTCATAGTCATGAATAATATATGGTTGCAACATTTTCTTCATCCCAAGGGATGAACTATTCAATCAATCATCATCTTATAAGATCTCCATTCAAATGAATGATCCCCTTCCTTGGTATACCCTGAAGGCTATGACTCATCTTTTCTTTACCGACCCCCTTCATCACTGCTAGAAGATGGTCTTCACGGTTATGTTCCAGAACAAGGCAGTGTTACTGGATCTGGAGATTGCCGAGTTGTTAGTATAGTGATGTTCGTTATTTCCACGATCTCCATCACCATATCTTTGTGCTACACGCGCCCAAGACCATCCAACAACGTATGCCTACTTGAAAGTCTCTCTCTTGTAGACCTAATCTCGTAATCATGCACTGCAATTTCTTTCATTTGTCACCTTACATTAGATCATCACACTATTGATGATGAATACTGACTTTTGGAGCCTACGCCATGATTTTTCTTGACACTTTTGGATAGAATTAAAATAAAAATCTCGACACTCCTGTTTACATGGGTATGGATGATTATATTTGTTGCCTTTATTGCCACTAACTAGTAATACACTACCTGGATATTTGTGTTCATGTCAACATTTGGATTTTAATACTGTTCTCCACTCATATTTTGACTTAATTTATATTAGTAAATATATGTATGCTTTCAATTTACTATTACTTATTTATTTGTATATGAGATATAAGATGTACAAATTATTCTTGCATATGGTATATTAGTACGTAGTATACTTAAAGAAGGTTGTTATCGTGCTATGTAGTTGCTATGAAGCGACATTGAATTAGGAAGGCAATGAATATGTTCATACCATCTCTTAAATAATTTATCTAGAAGCACTTCTGAAGCAGGGCACAACTTACTTCTTCACAACTCGTGTCATTGAGTCCTCATTCTTGCCTCAGTTGCTAGATGATCGCCGGATATGAGAAATAATTGCATGCATTTTCAGTCCAATATTGGACGTATATTGAACGGGGGATTTAAGTAGTTTACTTTCTTCTTTCTGGACCTGCCATACAATAAATTATAATTGATAATTTTTTGTAGCATGGAAACCATTAAAGATATACACATTCACTACTTGAAATATGACAACCAAATTGAAGCAAGTTATCCACCTACATATTTGTCTACGGCAATCACATTTTCGTACCTTGCAACTAGACAAAATGAATATAACTGAGAGATGTTGCATCTGTTTCTCCCTAAAAAATGGTGCATCTATTGTTTGTGTGTTGTAAGTTTGCCGCTGAGTCGGATGTAGCAATAACACAAATTAGCTCCATGTTGCATGGCAAATGAATAAAGGAAACGATCATTCCAAAATGATGCACTGGTCTTGCTTAGTACTTCTCCATCAGTATTCCAAACCACAGGAACGATCCAAGCATCACCCTTTTATAGATATTCCTTCATTAGTGTGGATATAACGTGGAGGGTATTCTCTTTTGCTCTAATCATGTGTTGTTAGCATGTGCATCTCTTGCGCCAATTATAATTTTAGATTATTTAATCATCTACACTATTTTCCTTTCTAATATCATAAGATATAATATAATTAAATTTCAATGATATATTGGTAGAATTGGGCTTGAAATGCTAAATTTGCGTTAAATTCATTCCTTCGGGGTTTGACTCATTTTACCAACAAGTATGTGATAAAACTAATAAAAAATATGCAAAAATAAATAAATCTGAGTGGGTTTTAAGATTTGTGTAACCTCACTTCATACAAGAGAAGTTCAATAACAAAATATAATGGGCGATTAAAAGATGCTGCCGCTCATTTGCGCATGCCATTTAGTTACTTGCAATGATATTGATATTGTTACGGAACAAGAAAACGACGTGGAAGAACTACCTGTCGAGTTGGGTGAAAGACTGACAGTACAAAAGAGCCTCGGGCATTGGCTCAAACCTGCAAGCAAATACGAAAATCCAAAGTGGATCCTTGCTCGCAATGGAAAGATACCAGTATGTGATCTTTAGCACGACGAGTAATGAAGACGTCACGATAGGGAATTCTGGATTTTCGGCCTAACTTAGTGCGCCAGTGACGGGTGAATCCTATGTCGCGATCCTGACAAGTGTACACCTCGCGAACACAAGGTAAAGCCCCGCCATGAGCGAAGAAGGCAAATGAAACTGAAAAGCTCTCACAACGCAGCAATAGTGTATACTCCCTCCGTCTGTAATTACTCGCCGCGGAAATAGATGTATGTAGACATATTTTTTGCTCTACATACATCCATTTCTATACGTTTCTTCAACAAGTAATTCCAGACGGAAGGAGTACCTAGTAATAAGCAACTAACATAGAGTTTGAAAAGATTTTTTTTGTTGTTGTCTACATGGTCTGACATGAAACAGGATCATGATCTGTAAGGGAGAAAAATCTTATGCGACCCGGGTCGCACGCTGCCGATCGTGAGAGTGAGGTGAGACCCTTTCCATCGCGTGACACGTGCAGAAACGAATCTCAAAGTAAGCAAAATATTTAGGGTACCCCGTTTACCTAATACCCTTTTCTTCGCCGCCGCTACCGCTCTCGTCATCGTCGCCGCCGCCAACGCTCGCTCGTCGTCGCCGCCGCCAATGCTCGCTGGTCGTCGCCGGCACCGCCACAACTCTTCTGCTCGCTCTGTCACGGAAGCACCGGAGCTGCTATCCCCCGCCATCCACGACCACACTCCTCGGCGCCCCGGCCGGAGGCTCGCCCATGAAGGCGCTGCATCTTGGCACTAGCCACTGGTGTTGGAGTTGTTGCCTGCTGCTGCATCTTGGCACATGGGGCTGGACTGACGTAATTGCCAGTGATCTAATTGAATTACAAAGTTTCTGATGATGATAAGTTTTTATCTGGTGGCTATGCTAGGATGACATTCACTGAGACACTGACAACGAGCGTGCTATTCTGTCGACACTGACGGAAGGCGATCAACAAGATGTCAAAAGGAAGATAGAAGAACCAAAAAAACTATCAGCAGATAGTCTCCGGCTCGATTCAGGACTAAAGTCAAGTAAATGTCCATGAGATGTTGTTTCACCTAGCAAGACAACACGATCAGGACTAAAGTCAAGTAGTTTTAGGATAGTTGATGCTTTGTTCATTTTTCTTCAGATTTTTATTCTCAAGTAAGATAGGATAGCTGATGCAAATTGTGGAGCTTCTCTGTTATATAAATGAATTTATGTACATTTCGAATAAAGACTCCTGGTATTTGCAAAATTGTTCTCCTATTTGTGATATTTGCAATCAACTGAAGAAAACATCCCAGGCCACATCTTGTATCAGAAGTTCAGAAGAAAAAGAGTTGCCCCTGTTCAGTTTTTACAGTCAAGCATCAACAAATTACAGGGAACACGCTGATTGAGTCATCTACAGGTGCTTTAAGATTCGTATCGCCAGGTGTCACATACGGGAGAGGGTCTCACGCTCGGTTGTGTACGACCCGGTCGTACAGGATTTTTTTTCCAATCCGCAAGCAACCTAGAGTTGAAGCGTAGCATTCTGGCCAAAAGAAAAGTAAAGTTGAACGTTGTGGAATAAAATTCATTTGGTGGAGAAAATCCAAGACCTTGTCGTGCGGTTGAACGCTTGGAAAAGTATCACTCTAAATAGTTGATCCATTATTGCCAGGAAGAGAAAACATCATAAATTTTTGTGGAGGTAACTACGGTACTTTGCACTCAGACACCCGATTTTACTACAGTACTAATAGTACTACTTAGTAGTAAGTTAAGTGATTGACCACGCAGCTAAAATGTAAACAGGATGGGCATTTGGATTAGCAGTATAGAAGGCAAAGAGCAGTTTGCAAATTGCAAGTGCGTCATTCGCCGAGCTGCTTTCCGAGATTGTCCACATCCAACAAAAACCGGGCAAACGACGCCCGCGACGAGCCCCCTTCCTCCAGCGCGGCCTCGGCCTCTTTCCAGCGAGCAGCCACGCGGGCCCTGAGCTGCCTCCCGTCCTCGCCCTCCATCACCATCCTCACCTTGGTCTCCACCTCGTCTGCCTTGACAAGACCTGCCATGTATCCCTCCAGCTCCACGGCGACGCCCATGTCCTCTGTCATGCACACCTTGTTCATCTTCTGCTCCGCCTCCAGTGGCAGGCACAGCATCGGCACCCCGGCTACAATGGCCTCCAGCACCGAGTTCCATCCGCAGTGCGTCACGAACGCGCCGGTCGCCCGGTGGCTGAGCACTTCCGCCTGCGGTGCCCACGACTTGACGACGAGGCCCCTGCCCTTGGTCCGATCCAGGAACCCTTGAGGCAGCAGCGCGTCAAGGTCCGGCTCGGGGCGAACCTCCAAGTACTTCTTCGGGCTGTTGCTTCCGGCGGGCTTGCGCACGGACCACAGGAACCGCTGCCCTGACCTCTCCAACCCAACGGCCATCTCCTTGAGCTGCTCTGCCGAGAGGGTGCCCATGCTCCCGAAACAGAGGAACACGACGCTGCGGTCGGGCTGCGTATCGAGCCACTCGAGGCACTCGTTCCTCTCTGCTTTGTCGTCATCCTTGGCGCCCTTGCTCACCAACGGCCCGACGCAGTAGATCGGAGGCAGCTTCATGCTGGGGAGGTCCATGAGGGACTGCACCGCCCGGATCTCCAACGACTCAAACGTGTTCACCAGAACACCCATGGTCTCTGTGTTGCGCTTCCAGACGTCTGTCATGGCCTTGCACATCTCATCCTCGGGGTGCTCCAGCAGCTCCTTGATGAGATGAGACGCTGGCATTGGCGGGACGCCGAGAAAATCGAGCGGCGTGTCCCCGAGCTCCTTCAAGCCCGTCTGCCTGCCGGCAATCACTGCCGAGACCTGGGTTAGGACCGACAGGCACGAGGCGCCCCCGACGAAGAACGTGTAGACCGGGACGCCGAGCTTCAAGCAGACGTCGGTGGCGTGGACGCAGAACATGTCGAGGATGACAGAGTGCAACTTTTTCCGGGGGATGCCCCGGAGGAACGCTTCCAACCGCTCGTTATAGTCGTGCAAGAGCTGGAGCATGAGTAGGAAAGGGTGCTTGCCGGAGGCGGCAAAGTCTGGCGCGGGGAGGGGCGGGAGGACATGGAAGGAGATGGACGGGTTGGAGGCGGCGATGCGCTCGATGGCGGTGGTGGCAGAGTCTGTCGACTTGAAGGGGGGCTCGACGAGCACCACGGTGACATCGTAGCCGTGCTTGAGGAAGACGCTGGCGAGCTCCGTCATGGGGCCGACGTGGCCGACACCGGCGCCGGGGTACATCACCACGGTCTGCTTCATCTCGGCCCTATGGAAGGTGGGTGGAGTGCAGTGCGTTGACAGTATATTGGAGGTGGCTCTTTGGCACCGGCGAGGAGGAAATAGTTGCCGTTGCCGTTCTGCCTTGCGAGAGAAGCGGTTTGGGCATGGAATATCAGGACTCAAAGATATGCGCATATTATATAGTCACTTTCTAAATCTACCTCGGATAAGTAATTTGTGGTGGTTCAAGTCTTCAAGATGATGTTTCCTGGTAGCTGCCTGCACAATCGGGGTACCTTCCGGAGGAAGCATATATATGCACGTGACAGACAGACAGAGGTTTGAATCAGTAAGTTGCCAGGTATAGAGTAGCTTTGAGCCGGTCTCAGTCTCGTTTGTAAAACAAGGAGGGTTGTTCTTAGATTTAGCTGAAGACTCATCTTGGTGGGGCTACAGCGAGTCCACTGGTCAAGTGCTCTGTGATCAGGAAGAGGAAACTACCCTGCATCTGCTCGGTAATCCACTTCTGACTTCTGAGCCCATGCTTAGCTGCACCTGCCGTGACGAAAAAACTCAAAAAAATACTAGAAATTTTTTAAAAATTCTATTTTTTTTGTTTGATAGATAGTTTCATGAGTGAGGTTCGCTCCAATTTTCAAGTCATTTGAACATCTGAGCAGTTCTCGGCGAAAAAGACAAATTCGGAGTCTGTAAAAATGTTAACTGTTCACACACTGTTCTGATCCGAATTGTCTTTTTTGCTGCTGCTCAGATGTCCAATTAATCTAAAAATTGGAGAGAACCTCACGCATCAAATTATCTACCACAAAAATATTGGAATTTTTTGAATTTTTCTAGTACTTGCTTTGATTTTTTTTCTGACTGAGTGCAGATGAGCCAGGGCATCGAAATGCCGCACTCGCATCTGCATCTCTAGTGCTCTTTTTCCCGGTCGGTCTGGTACCTTGTTGCACAATGTCTGAATTGCAGCTCGCTGTGCACCTCAGCTGATCAGGCTGAATCCTTATTCCATTGTTGGAACTTCTCCGGCCTGCTAGACACTAAGAGCTTGTTCGGCAACTCTCCGCTCCTGGAGTGGCCGGTCCTCATCCCACAGCAGAGCGGCCCGCATGCCATTTTCACGAAGTCGCTAAAGCATCGCTCTGTGCGCTTCGGTATTTCACGGAGCTGGTAGATTGCCGAACAGGCTCTAAGACTACCTCCGCTGCAATTTACACACGCTGGGACCTTTGGAAGGAGCGCAACCGGAGAGTTTTTGAATACTCGAACAAGAATGAAGAAAGCTTCAAGGGAGGACGGAACGTCGTTAGGATGGCTCCAACGCTCTAGTGCGGTCTGGCGACGCGGAGGGCGATGGGGGCGGCGATGTGGCGGAGGGAGCCGGCCAAGGCGACTCGGAGGCCTGGGCGGTGGTGCGCGCGTCGGGGCGGCCGGCGCGCCTGCCTCCGGCGGCGTCCGCGAGCGCGGCTGCGTCCCCGGGCTGGTCGGGGAGCAGACTCTGGGCGTTGGCAGAGGTAAGTGATGGCGAGATCTCGGAGGCGGAGGACGACGCGGGTGCTGAGAGGCGTGGTGGCGGCGTGCTGCCGTCGGTCGGAGAGTTTGTGGCTCGGGCGGAGGAGCTAGGGGGCTCGCTCAAAGCCGGCCGGCACAGCACATTCGCGCCTGGCGGCCGCGGTGCTCGCAGACCTAGGGTTGGCTCGGGCGGTCTGGTTGGGCCGGTGGGCCAGTTTTCCACCGCGGGCCGCACTGTTCCGTGCGTGCCTCGCAAGTCCCAGGTGGAGGGCCCGTCCGCGCTAGCTGAGATCAGTGGGGACGTGGGTAGGGCGGCGCGGCCCAGGCCCGGTCCAGTTAGCCCACGTGCGCCGAGGCCGGTACTTAAGTGGCCCTGGATCCGGCGGGGCGCCCAGGACTGCTCATTAGGGTTTCCTGCCATCATCTCGGAGGTGCGGCATTTCGGCAGATCCGCCCACTCCTTCTTCCCTCCCTCCCCTCCCCCACCCATCAAGCGCTCGTTCACTGCAGTGGTGGCCATGGGCTCCAAGGCGGATCGGCGTGCGGACAAGCGGGTGGTACCGGATCCGGAGGCGGAGTGGCATCGCGAGCGAGATCTGCGTGCACAGGCGAAGGAGCGAGTAGCGGAGCGCGCCGGCGAGGAGGGGGGCTGGGGGCCTCCCTCTCCCTGGTGGCTCAAGGAGCAGGAGCGAAAGAAGAAGAAGAAAGAGGAGTACAAGAAGCGGGGCCTGGAGCTCAAGCGCAAGGATGCGCTCCTTCCCCACGGCGGCGATCGCGTCGGCGACCCCTATGCCAAGCAGAAGCAGAAGAAGCACAAGCCGGCCATGCCGGCGCCCTCCAAGCCCTCCTCTTCCAACGGTACGGCGGCGGAGCCCATCACGGTGGAGGAAGTGGAGGGGCCCGAGTGCTTCAGATGTGGGCGTACGGGGCACTATCAGAATGAGTGCGCCTTCAAGCAGTTGTGTGTGATCTGCAGCCAAGAGGGACACGCATCGGATTACCGTCCCACGTGGGGCAAACACTGATGTTGCAGACCATGGGCCACGCGTTTGCCGGCGGCGGCTTCTTCTGCCTGCAGTACCCCGAGGAGGCGGATGCGGTGCCGGCGGGGCCTGCTGGGTGCCAACGCGGCTCTGGTCTTGGCGGCGCCCGGTGTGCTGTCCAAGGAGCTGCTGGAGGCGGAGCTGCCCCATCTCTTCGAGGGCGAGTGGGACTAGCAGGTGTCCCCATTCGACTCCGAGTGCTTTTCGGTGGCCTTCCCTGATCCGGTCATGTTGAGGATGGCGACGCGCAGCGGCAAGCTTTTTCTCTCCATCAACATCATGCCGGATATCCGCGACGCGTCTCTCGCTGAGCCCAAGCCGCTGTCCATGCCGGAGGTTTGGATGAAGATGTGGGGCATTCCTCTGAAGCAGAGGCGCGTGGAGCAGCTAATGGCGGCCACGACCATGATCGGCAGGCCAGTGGTTGTGGACGAGCTGTCGCTGATTCGCTCGGGGCCGGTGCGCATGCGCTTCGCATGCCGCGTACCGGCCAAGCTGAGTGGATCGGTGCAGATCTGGTTCAACAGCGAGGGGTACAACGTCAAGCTTGAGCCAGAGTTGGACCGCCCCTGCCAGGCGGCCCCAACCCTTCCTCCCCCTCCTCCTCCTTCCAACGGCAGGGGACCGGACAACAATGACAAGGACAAGTTCAAGGACAAGAAACATGACCAAGATGCAAGCATGAAGGATGATGACTCATCGACACTGCGGCATGGGACAAGCTCGAGATTTCTGGCCAGGGCCCTGCTGCGCTGGTGGAAGGGGCGACGGCGCCTCGCGTGGTCAAGGAGTTGGGCTCGGTTGGGGTGGCGCTCTTGATCCCCAACCAATACGGCTCCAACCTGGGCTCAATGTCGTCCCCGCCCTTGTGCCCGGCCCTTGCTGCGGTCGCGGGCGCGGTCGGTGGCCCTTCCCCGATGGCCCTCTCCCCTAGCCCCTCTCGCCTCCGTCCGCCAAGGTCACCTGCCTCTACTGGTCGTGGCTCCTCCCTGAGCGGCTCGGTGAAGCAGCCAAAGAAGACGGCGGGGCGCAAGGTTTGCGTGGAGGCGGTGCGCGCGATGGAGACGTTAGGCGCGCCTTCCACCCCACGCCAATCCGTCATGGCGTTGGCTACGCCGACCATGCCTACCGTCGTCAACCCGCTGCTGCAGGAGGTCTCCAAGGCGGCAGCGATCTCCAAGGCCAAGCGGACCAAGATGGTGTCGGCGGCGCCGGTGCGCACCAGCTCGTGCTCCAAGGGGGCCAAGGGCAACACGCCATCCCTGCAGCGTGCGCAGCTTCTTCAAGCGCAGAAGAACATGGAGATTTCAGGTAATCCACCTCCCCGCTTCACGGTGCTAGATTCTTTTTTGGATGATCATTTGCATGAGGTATTGGAGGCGAGCAGCGTAGATGTTTCTTGTGTGGGTGGGGCTCGCGAGCTGATTTCGCTCGTCCGCGCTAAGGAGCTAGCGCAGGCAGCGCTTGCGGCTGCGGCTGCAGCGCGTGCTGAACAGAGGACCGGGGACCCCGAGGGAGGGGAGGCCGGTGCTCTCTCTCTGCCCGCCGAGGGGGTTCAGGCAACAGGGGTTGCCCCCTCTCCCATGCCTTGCAGGGGCAAGGCGAGGCATGTGGCAAAAGCGGTCACCTCGAGAGGTGTCCGGTTGCATAATTGTGTGATCTAGATGCGCGCCCTTTTCTGGAATATCCGCGGGTTTGGCCACGCGGGGCGGTGAACCCAGCTGAAGGATTATATGCGCAAGGAGGACGTCGATATCGTTGGCTTACAGGAAACGATCAAGGCGGACTTTTGTTTTCACGACTTGCTATCTATTGACCTGCTTGAGCGATTTGAGTGGCAACACGTCCCTGCTGTTGGGCATTCGGGGGGCATGGTGTTGGGTTTAAGCCGCATCTCATATGAGATGATCGCTTGGGACATAGGAACCTTTTTCATTGCCGCGCATTTTCGCATTCGTGCTTTGCTTCATGAACTAGTAGTCATTCAGGTTTACGGCCCGGCCGCTCACTCTCGATCCGCGGAGTTCTTGGGGGAACTACAAGCCAAGGTCACCACGATGACTGCCGCTGCGCTCCCGGTGCTAGTGGGTGGGGATTTCAACCTGATTCGGTCGGGAGCGGAGAAAAACAATAGCAACATAAACTGGCCTAGGGTGACCATGTTTAATTCTACTATTGCTGCCATGGCCCTTAGGGAAGTGGCCAGGACGGAGCGAGGTTTACTTGGACTAACAAGCAACTTGACCCGGTTCGCTCGGTGTTGGATCGAGTGTTCATGTCTCCGGAGTGGAAAATGGGCTATCCTCTTTGTTAGTTGATCGCGGAAACGCGCATCGGTTCAGACCATGTTCCGCTGATCTACTCCTCAGGGGAGGATAGCTTGCACCTTAGCCCACGTTTCTTCTTCGAAACAGCCTGGTTTGAGACGCCAGGCTTCGAGGAGATCTTTAAGGAGAAATGGTGGGCTTGCGTTCACCAGGTAGGGCCACAACGGGGCCCGATGGAGTTCTGGAACACAGTCGGGGGTCGACTCCGGGCAAGCCTCAAGTGGTGGGGTGCCAACCTTGGGAGGAATGACAAAGTGCTTAGGGCTTCGCTCCTCAATGAGATTAAGAGGATTGATGCGGAGAATGATGCGCGGGTTTTCTCGCAGCAGGAATGGGCTCATCGATATGCCCTCGAGGGGTAGGTCGAGGCTCTGCTGCGCGTGGAGGAAGAGTATTGGCGTCGCCGTGGTGGCCTTAAATGGAATCTTAAAGGTGATGCCAATACCAAGTACTTCCACGCCTACGCAAACGGCCGGCGTAGAAAATGTGCTATCCTCAGGTTGCAATCGGATCAAGGGCTCCTGTTGCGACAAGAGGATATCTCCCGTCACATATATGATTTTTACATCAACTTGATTGGCTCTTGCGAGGCTCAGGGGGCTAGCCTTCACGCGGACGTGTGGGATCCTGCCCAATACGTTCTGGAGAGAGAAAACGACGAGCTGGGGCTTGCTTTCCTCCCCGAAGAGATTGACGCTGCCCTAATGGGTATGAAGTCGGACACAGCTCCGGGACCGGACGGGTGGCCGGTGGCTTTGTTCAAACGCTTTTGGCCAATTCTTAGAGGGCCAATCTTTGAGATCTGTAATGGTTTTATGCGCGGTACGGTAGATATAGCTTGTCTTAATTTTGGTGTCTTATCGCTCATTCCGAAGGTTCTAGGGGCCGACAGCATTAGGCTTTTCCGCCCTATCACGCTCATCAACGTACCGTTTAAGATATGTGCTAAAGCGTGTGCCACTTGTCTTGGGCCGATTGCCCATCGCTCGATACATTGCAACCAGTCCGATTCATTCCCGGCCGTAACATCCTGGAGGGCACGCTTGCCCTACATGAGATTGTGCATGAACTTTAACGCACGAGGGAACATGCCATTTTGCTGAAACTGGACTTCGAGAAGGCGTACGACCGGGTTAATTGGGATTTCCTGCGTCAGGTTCTAATTAGTCGGGGTTTTTCTGCGGTTTGGGTACACCGCGTTATGCAGTTGGTCTCGGGAGGCCAAACTGCGGTCTCGGTGAACGGAGAAGTAGGGCACTTCTTCCGGAACAAGCGGGGACTCGGGCAGGGTGACCCTATGTCCCCGCTGCTGTTCAACTTTGTTGTCGATGCGTTGTCCTCCATGCTCCGGAAGGCGGCCGAGGCTGGCCATATCAAGGGAGTGGTAGGCCAGCTAATTCCAGGGGGAGTTACGCATTTGCAGTATGCAGATGATACGTTACTGCTGTTTCGCCCGGACCACCATAGCATTGCTACGGTCAAGGCGATTCTGCTCAATTTTGAGCTCATGTCGGGCCTCAAAATCAACTTCCATAAGTGTGAGGTGCTCTCTATGGGGGTAGAACTGGAGGAGGGGCGTCGCATAGTTGACTTGCTCAACTGCAAGGTGGGCAAGTTTCCATTCACATACCTAGGCCATCTGGTGGACACTAAGCGCCCCACGATAGAGGATTGGGAGCCTTTGTGTGCCAAGATAAAGGGGAGGTTTGCCCGTGGAGGGGCAAATTTCTTTCGAAAGCAGCTAGGCTAGTCCTCACAAACTTGAGCCTCTCCTTCTTGCCCATGTTTGCTATGGGCCTGTTCTTGCTCGCGGAAGGGGTTCACACGAAAATGGATACACCCCGCGCTAAGTTCTTTTGGGAAGGAACGAGCCTGAACCGTAAATATCATATGGTTAGGTGGGCGTGTGTGTGTCGTCCCAAGGCCTTGGGGGGGTCTTGGGATCACCAACACGAGGATCCTCAATATTGCATTGATGTGCAAATGGATCTGGCAAATTGTCCAGGGGCATCCGGGCTGTGGGTCGATCTCCTTAGGGCCAAATATTTCCCTAATGGAAACTTCTTCGAAGGGAGGACAAGGGGCTCCCCCTTCTGGAAGGATCTGCAGGCGATCAAACCGGCCTTTGCCATGGGGGCAAAGTTCTCAATTGGGAACGGCTGTGCTGCGCGCTTTTGGACCGATCATTGGATAGGCGCACATAGGGGTGGAAACGGATCGGATGCGGATCGGATAGTGCTCTTACCACTTCCATTTTCATATTTTCAAAACGAATATGAATGCGTATACGGATGTTATCGGATACGGATGCGGCTCGGATGTTATTCGAATACGGATACGTATCAGATGTTTTCTTCATTCGGAACGGATACGACTAATAGCGACATATTGCTTAAGTATATTAGTCAATAGCTATGTGACATGAAATAATCAACTTGTAACGTACAATAAGTCAATGATAATATGTTTATGAATAAATACTAATGTGATGCGTAATAATTTCTAAGTTTAACCATACAAAGAGTAATTTTTGGCCACTTATTTGGCTTTTATGTTGGATAATTGGAATATTGGGGCTAGAATTTTGAGAATTATCTCCCATAATCTTATTCGGATACGGATATATCCACTTCCATATCCATATTTGTGTCAAAATCTCATACCATATTATATTTTTTATTTATTAAATAAATTCGGATACGGATAATTTCCATTCCCATTTTGGTTCGGATGCGGATGTTTCGGATATGAATAGGCATTTTGTCGAATACGAATATCGGATATTTCGGATTATCCGCTACCACTTTCCACCCCTAGGCGCACAACCCTTGTGGGCTACCTATCAGGATCTCTATGCTCGGGTAAGTTCATGGTTAAGTCGTTGTACCTCAAGTTGTGCCAAGGGTCGGTGCAACTTGTGGTTAAGGGGCTGTGGAGAGCGAGAATGCCTCTGAAATCAAACTTTTTCTCTGGCAAATGTTCCGCGATAAACTCCCCACTTCCCTGAACATAGCCAAGCGTAATGGACCGGCCAATGGCCCGTGTGCATTATGCGGGGCACCCGAGGACGCCAATCATGTGTTCTTTCGATGCCCGCTGGCTAGGTTTGCGTGGAGTGCAGTACGGTCCGCGGCGGGTGTCCAATGGGACCCTCGATCGTCTGCCGAGCTAACTCGGTTATTAGATGCGATCCAGGGACCTGCTAAGCGGGTTATGTGGAGTTGTGTAGGGGCACTACTCTGGGCTTTGTGGCTAACTAGAAATAAGCTTACCATCGAGGGATGTTTTCCTTCACATCCGGCTAATATTATCTACAAATGCAATCTCTTCGAGCAGCAGTGGAGTCCGTTGGGGAGGCGCAAGGATGCTGAACTGATCAAGACTGCCCAAGCCCGTCTGCTGCAAGTGTATGTGCTGGCTAGGGAGCCTTCGACCACGGTCTAGGACGTGGTCCCTTTTGCGGCTTGACGAGCCTGCGCGCTCTGTACGGGCTTTGCCTTGTAATCTGTTTACTGGCTCGTTTAAACTTCCGCCTGAACTTCAGTGTTTTCATCCTAGCTAGGGCCGGTCTGGCTTTTGGTGATGTTCCAAGTCTTCTGTCATGCCATGCTGCCTGTTGTGGATTTTATTAAGTTAAAGCCGGACGCATCTGGCGTCTTTGTTCTAAAAAAAATTGAAGAAAGCGTTTTCCACATCATCAAGCAGGACATTCTACAGCCTACTGTCAGTGACAGACTATCGCTATGCATTGGATCTCAGATTGTGAGAATGAACCTCCACCTGAGCAAGACTAAGACCCCTCCTTCTTTGTTTTCAATTTTAATTTTATTTACTTGGCTGAAGCAATTGCTTATTGCTCACAGCATTGATCTGTAACAGACTGCCATTTCCTCAAAAAAAAAAACATGGATGGTCGATCGATCGAGTTCTCCATCGCATCGCGTCGCGTCATCTCTCCAAGTCGAGGTCGCATGCATGCACGAGAACTCCGTCTCCTTCGATCGATGGTCGGCTGAACGTCGGGCGAAGAAGACGGCGGCTACGGCGACGGGAGTAGTCAGCGGTGACGTCGCATTTTCGACGTGGACGAACGATCGAGGCACGGAAGAATCCGTCGCGACCGCTGCTGCCGCTGGATGCTGACGGCGACGCGCGCTATAGGTATAGCTAACTTTTGGGGCTACGTGCGATGCCGCCTGTGCCGGCGCGGCTGACTGACCTGGTCGACAGCTATTTTTTTTTGTTGGAGCTTGGTCGACGGCTGTTGAAGATGGTACACAATAGCGTATCGGGCATGCAGCCCTAACGATACGTAGCGACATAATCCGTATTAGTTGAGATCTTGCAGACATCTTAAGCTACTCTGTGAATCTATGACGATGAGGCTGAAAGTCTGAATTTACTGTTGCATCGTACTATCCTTTTTTCTACTCCTTTGATTCATAATAAGTGTCTCAATTTTGAACAAAGGTTAGTTCAATCTTAGCTCAAAACTCCAACACTTATTTTGGATCGAAGGAAGTATCATTTTTCTTTAAACTGTATCATGCTATGTGTTCCCTCATGTACTAGATGATGGTGATATAAACCAATAAAAGCTTTCATTTTCAAAAGAAAAACTTCCCTGTTTATCAAATTAAGGAACCCTTGATGTGAATCTCTTTATTATATTACTAAAATAACAGGCAAACAAGCCATCACATCACAAAGTTTTTTTAACCAATCCCCACGATGCAGTTCGGTTTCTTAAGCGTTCACACGAGACACTAAGCTCGCCCGCCAAAGGTTAAAATAAGACACTAAGCAGTCTGGTTCCAGTGCCGTTGAACAAAGTTATCCGATTCCTACGAGTCATGATGTAAGTTACGTGTCATGACATCGCTGCTTTTGTCAGCAATAAGTGATTGATCTGTCTTCTTTGTTCTTAATCCCGGTTGCACATTATGTTAGCATTTTATGGATTATACATAACATAGCAACTTATACATAACATAGCAACTCTCTGCAATACTAGGTAAAGTCTACTTTAATAAATAGAGAGATAGATATTATAAATCAGTCTTAATCAAAACAAAACATAGGCAAACCTTTGTATAGCAGTCAATCTTAGCATGTACAGTACTCTATTTCACAAAGGATATTAATAGCGTAATTTTGGAATAATATTTATATGAGAACTTGAGTTCTAATTTATGTATGAATTAAACATGGTGGAATTAAAGCTAATATTGGATGTACTACCTCCAAGCCAAATATATGATGTTTTGGTTACCACCAAAACGTCATATATTTTGGCACGGACCACAATGTCATATATTTTGGCAATGAGGTAGTATATCTTAATTTCATTTTGTATCGACAATATATAGTCAAGAATGACAGATGTCAACGTAAAATGCCTTTGATCATCAACATGCATGGATTACATAGATGCATCACCATGCATATATCTGGTAGTACACTCTTGTTTAGAAGATGAGCTGGACAGCGAGATGTGGAGGTATGTTTGAATTAGTGTTCACTAGCGAAGTTCACGGCTGCTAAAAGTGGCAATGATACTGCATAGATGTCTTAATACATGTGTGGATCATTTAGATGCATCAACATGCATGTATTCAACACTAACAAAAAATAGGTTTCATTGTAAAAAAAGATCAAGTTATGACAAGTGTCCATGAAATGGGGCATTTTAGAAATCCATATGAACATTACATCAGTTATTACAAAACAAGTGAAGGGGAACTGTAACATATACATTGATAGTATAATAAATATAAATATAAAATTTAGCGCGTCATGATCTAGCAAACATCTTACAACACCCCCAATGAATCTTGCAAAGAACATCAAAAGGATCGATAATCACAGCGCATGCATCCATATTCTTTACCATTCCACTCTCTTCTTAACAGGTTGTCTTGATTTAAAATACTATCATGGGCAGTTAATCAGCGAAGCAGTCTAACGTTCAAAGAGGGTCTAACAAGCCACATATTTTTATGAATCCAAACTCACATGGCTCAACTTCTAAGCAAGGTACATGGCGCCAAGAAAAAGTAATACGGTGTGAATCTAACTTGCACTCAAGTTTGTTGATAAAATGGTAGTATAAGGAAACCAGCCGCCTCGGCAAATCAATCTTTTGACTGCCGGCCCGCCAGCGCGCTACTTATGATCAATCCGCGGGCTCGGGCGGTCCCTCTGTTGCTGGTCGTTTGTCCCACTCGCGCCATGTGTGTACGTATATATAAGGTGGCCACGCTGCGGTGCAATTCACGACCAACTGCCTGCCCGTGTTGCCAACATTGCCTGCGTCTCCAGCAGTCCACGGTCGATCGAGTGAGAGAGGAGTTCAGCATCAGCCGGATAAGAATGGCGGGGGCCGGGGCGGGCGCCGGTGACCACCATGACGTTTGGACGGAGGCTGCGGCTGCTGGTGGCGGCAGGATGAAGGAGGCGGCCGTGCCGGCGGTTCACGGTGAGTCGACGACGTGCGGGGACACGCCGCCGTTGTCTGTCTCCATCAACGTGCCGGACTCGCGGTCAGCGCTCCACCCCAGCAGAATGCCCCGTCCCAGGGACGCCGGCGCCGCACCACCAAGTGAGACACCACTAAGTGAGGTTCAGCAACCGCAGCTCCACGCACAGCCGTCCATGGTGCTCAGAGGTGACGGGGAGGTGCCGGCGGTGCCGCGGAGCGACAGCACGCGGGAGCGTGACCGCCGGTTCGACCAGTTCAAAACCTTCTCTGGTCGCCTTGAGCGGCAGCTCTCCACCCTCCGAGGAGTGCCGCAGGATCCGCCGGCGCCTCACGTTGATGACGGCGCCTCGTCTAACTCTGATGATGATGACGTGCCCACAGCCGACCGCTACTTCGCCGCACTCGAAGGCCCCGAGCTCGACACCCTTCGGGTATGTACTACCAACGAGCACCCATTCCAAAATATTTCATTTTCTCTGCCAAAACCATGGGTAATCGTCTCTAACAACGGCGTGGATGTGCACAGTCGACGGAGGTCCCGGTGCTTCCCAAGGACGAGACGTGGCCATTCCTTCTCCGGTTCCCGATCAGCGCGTTCGGGATGTGCCTCGGTGTGAACAGCCAGGCGATGTTGTGGAAGACGCTCGAGTCGGAGCCCTCCATGGCGTTCCTGCACGTGCACCCCACCGCCAACTACGTCTTCTGGTGGGTCTCCGTCGCCCTCACCATCATCGTCTCCGTCACCTACCTCCTCAAGGTCATCTTCTACTTCGAGGCCGTCCGCCGTGAGTTCCACCATCCTGTGCGCGTCAACTTCTTCTTCGCGCCCTCGATCGCATGTCTCTTTCTCGTCAAGGGTGAGCCGCATCCAGTCTGGGAGATCCACCACATCGTCTATAACCTCCTCATGTTGCCCATCCTCTGCCTCGGCTTAAAGATCTACGGCCAGTGGATGTCTAGTGGAGAGCGGCGCCTCTCCAAAGTGGCCAACCCGTCGAACCACCTTGCCGTTGTAGGCAACTTTGTCGGTGCACTCCTCGGCGCCAAGATGGGCCTCAGGGAGCTGCCCATCTTCTTCTTCGCCGTCGGGCTCGCGCACTACGCGGTGCTCTTCGTCACTCTCTACCAGAGGCTCCCCACAAACGTGCAGCTCCCCAAGGAGCTGCACCCAGTCTTCTTCCTCTTTGTCGCCGCACCGAGCGTCGCGTCCATGGCATGGGTCAGGATCTCTGGCGAGTTCAATGACGGCGCCAAGCTCCTTTACTTCATCTCTCTCTTCCTCTACATGTCGCTAGTAGTGCGCATCAACCTCTTCACGGGGTTTAGATTCTCGTTGGCCTGGTGGGCCTACACATTCCCGATGACAAGTGTGGCCCTAGCGACGGCGTTGTATGCATCAGAGGTGGACAACTTGTTGACGCGGGCACTGGCAGTGGGGCTGGCAGTGATCGCTGTCGTGACCGTGACCGCCGTGCTGGCCACGACCTTGTACCATGCCTTCGTGTGTGGAGACCTCTTCCCCAACGATGTCTCCATCGCCATCACGAGGAGGAAGCCCAAGTTCAGCAAGATGCTCTCGCAAATTCGGTCGTCCGGCTCAGAAGTCAAGGATCTCGTCCTCTCCATCCCCAATTTCAGTTCCAGTTCCAAGCACTCCAGCTCCAACTCCAGGACGAGCAACATCGTCGGTGAGTGTCCGGTGATGGCGCACATGCACGAAAGGGTAGAGCAGGCGTTTGATCGTCGGTGCACAACAGATTGCATGCACACACGTCTAGCTTATATTGACCAATAGAATTTACTTGTATAAAGTTCTTTCTCTTTCTTTCTTTGTTCCTTTTCATCTTTGATAACAGATTGGGAGCGTTATCCTTGAGCAATTTGTATTGCCATGGTAGTAAATAATTGCGGGAGTAAACCATTGAGTATGTAAATTTGTTGATTGGGTCTGTCTAGGTCTCAATCGACTTAGACTTCGAAGTCTAAGTCGGCTGACATCATCAGTTTTTTTTCTAGAACACATCATCCCTTCGTTGCTTGTTGGTTGTCAAGCGAGCCCATGTCCTCCTCCTTGCTGCTTTTTGGGTTGGCAATGTCTTCGTGCGTACTGGAGCAGCGTTGGGCCAGCAGCTGCTGCTCATCTCGGTGGTGCAACAGTTGGGATATTATCAACTAAAAAAAACAGTTGGGATATTATCAACTAAAAAAAAACAGTCAGGATATTAGCTGCTGTAGGTGCCATTTCTCAGAAATAAAAAAAAGCTGTTGTAGGTGCCTCAAAAAAAAGCTGCTGTAGGTACCCCTCAAAAAGGAAAATTGTTGTACGCACAAATTTCTTAACGGTTTCTATCAATTTTTCTGGTTTTTATTTTTCATTTTACTTACATTTTACTATTATATTTATCAGCTGGGCAATAAATTTGTTTTTCCACACATCTAAAGAAGGTACCACGAATCGTATGCATCATGTACACGCATCCACTCCTGCATAAAAAACATACGTCTGCATCACGTACATGCATGCATGGTCGATCTCCAAAAAAGCGAATCGCTATCCCACGTCATCATCGAAGGCATGCAATTGAAGTCGGGGGTGACACTTGCAGTTGCAACCATGTTGGAGACATGCAGTTGCATTCGAGGGTGGCATTTGCAGTTGCATACCTATTGTTGGACATGCAATTGTCCCCCCTATCTCGCCGCTCACTCACAAAATGAATAGGTCAGTTGCAGTCGGGTGTGTAGACATGCAGTTGTAGTCAAGGACGACACTTCCAGTTGCAAGCCTAGTGTCAGACATGCAATTTCCTCCTCCCCCCTCTCCCACCGCCTAGCGAGAAAAACAAAGATTGGTTGCGGTTGGATGTGTGAACATGCAGTTGAAGTCGAGGACGACACTTTCAGTTGGAAGCCTATTGTCGGACATGCAATTGCCCCCGCCTCTCCTGCCGCCCTTTGACAAAAAGACAAGGCCAATTGTAGTCTGAGGGGAGACATGCAGTTACAGTCGGGGCGACACTTGCAGTTGCATGTCTAGTATCGGACATGCAACTCCTCCTCTCCAACCGTCGGCTTACAAAAACAAATTCAGTTGCAGCAGGGGTGTGTGGGCATGCAGTTGCAGTCGGGGGCGACACTTGCAGTTGCAGGCCTAGTGTTAGCCCCTCGCATGCCCCCCCACCCCGTCCAACAAAATAATATCCAGTTGCAACCATGTTGGAAGACATGCAGTTGTAGTCGAGGGCGACACTTGCAGCTGCAAGCCTAGAGTCGGACACGCAACCGCCCCCTCTCCTGCCGCTCACTTATAAAACAAAAGATTAGTTGCATTCGGGTGTGTGGGCATGCAATTGTAGTCGAGGGCAACACTTGCATTTGCAAGCCTAGTGTCGGACATGCAACTACCTACCCCATCTTTCGACACCCACCTACAAAACAAAAGGTCGGTTGCGGTTGGGTGTGTAGACATGCAGTTGCAGTCGAGGGCGATACTTGCAATTGCAAGCCTAGTGTCGGACATGCAACTACCCACCCCTCCTTCGAGGCCCACCTACAAAAGAAAAGATCGGTTGCGGTTGGGTGTGTGGACATGCAGTTGCAGTCAAGGGCGATACTTGCAGTTGCAAGCCTAGTGTTGGACATGCAAATGCCCCCTCCTTCTCTCCCCGCCCTCCGACAAAAACACAAGGCTAGTTGCATTTGGGAGGGAGACATGCAATTGCAAACATGGGCGACACTTGCAGTTGCAAGGCCTAATGTTGGACATGAAACCACCCCCTCTCCCACGGTTGATTTACAAAACAAAGGCCGGTTGCAGTCGGGTGTGGGCATGCAGTTGCGTGCCTAGTGGCAAACATGCAACCGCCTCCCTCCACAAAACACCATATAATTGCGGGCAGGTGTGACACTTGCAATTGCGTGACTAGTGAAAAACATGCAACTTCCCCTTCCCGATAAAACACTACTGAGTTGCAATATCAGTCGGGGACGACACTACACTTGCATGCCTATTGGCAGACATGCAACTACCCCCCTCCCCTGACAAACACACCACTGAGTTGCAATCACGTCGAAGACATGTAGTTGTAGTTGGGGACCGCACTTGGAGCTGCGTGCCTAGTGGCAGACATGCAACTATCCCCTCTCCCGACAAAAAAAATCATATACGCAAAGGTCAGTCCTTCACCAATTGCATGTGGAGTGAGACGTGTGTAGTTGTGCAAGGATAAACGAACATGCTACATACAATCAATTTTTCCTTAGAGGCTAAAAATAAAGAATAAATAAAAACATATTTACACACGAATACAATGTGTGTTGATGACAAATATAAACGTGAACAATTAATAGTTAATAAAATTCAAAAAAATAAAAATGAAAAAACACACAAACATACTTCAAAGAAGGAATTATGAGAGAAAAAAGAACAAGAAAAAATGAGAAGAATGGAAATAATTGATAATTTTAAAAGAACAAACAAAAAATCAAAAGGAAAACTATCCTAGAAATCCAAAATGAATTGGCACAAGCCATTTTGAAAAAATAATACAGAATGTTGCGACCGGAAAAAGGAAATGCAACACAAATTTGCACGAATTGGCGCATAGATTAAACGGTTATTCCATTACAAAATCTTATACAAGCAAAGTTTGACCCACAGCGTGGAGAAAAATAAAAAAAATGCATGGAGGAAAATAGAAGTGTGCATTGATTATGACATGCTAGAAGATATAGGGAAACATTGGACACACATGCTGATCTAGTAAAAAAACACAACGCTTTGCTCTCTGCACTTTGCACGGTCTATTTTCAATCGTAGCCCAACAGGCAAAAACAAAAAGAAACAGGCCGGCCGTGTCATCCTAACAGGCTGATTTAAACGTGACAAGCAGCTAGCATAAAAGAAAAATCAAGGCATCGACTGAGACTTCAATAGAAATCAGTCGACTGATTTTTAGTCGTTCCGTTGTTGATTATTATTGAATTCTTCATAAGTAAATTTATCGGTTATATTTGCATGTTGCCGTGGCATCCATTGTTAACAGTTTCAGCATAGCAACTTGTTTTTCCATTAGTTATGTTGCAACTTGTTTGTTGGTGGTGCATAGAGGCGGCACTTGTATAAAGACCACTCACTGGGCCCTCGGCTGGTCGAGTGTGGCCAGACCGATGCTTGCATGCATGGACCGCGAACAGTTGAAAAATTCAAGTTTCTCCTTGTTAAATTTCCAGCCATACAAGCATGCACGTCATCCGAGGTTGCCAGCATGTGGTCATATGATGGGGATGCAAATCCATCTACGGAGCCGGATTTGTGGTCTATGGAGACACACGCACCCCATATGGAAAAAAATTCAACAAAAAGTCAAAAATTTCTGAAAATATTTTTGAAATAAACTTGATCTTTTATCGTACTCGTGAGAAAAAAATCCACAAAAAGAAAATCCTCCTTTAACTTCTTTTCAAAAAAGACAAATTTTGGGCTAAAATAGTGCGAATAATGACCTATAACACTAGTAGAAAACAAGGATTTAGTCCCACTTCTAGAGGGCCTTCAATCCCGGTTCAACATTCGGGACTAAAGCCCACCACTTTTAGTCCCGGTTGGATTACGAACCGGGACTAAAGGGGCACCACATGGCAGTTGCCTGCAGCGTGGGCAGGAGGACCTTTATACTAACCGGGACTAAAAGACTGCCACGCGTTAGCTCCAGCCAGGCCTGCGGTTTTTTTGGGGAGGGGTTTAGTTGTTTCATATTGTGTTTTCCCTTTTTCTTTTTGCGTCCATCATCTTTGGTTCCTTATGCGCTGTTGTGGTGTTCTGGGCCGGTGCCATTATTGAGCTCCATTTCAACTAGCAAGTACGTACATATAGCAATATAGAGAGAAGTGGCCTCTCTTTCTCTCCCTTCTTGGTCGACAACAAGTTTCCGCATATCTATTCGATGCTACCACATATACTACACGTTCATGCATATATACAATATATAACATCAGTTGCGATCCCTAACTAGCTAATATCTATCCACCAACATTGAGAAGGAAATCCCCATGGTATTCTCCGTTTTGAGGAATGACATGCTCAAGAAAGATTGCCGCCAATTCCTCTTGAATTGCTCAGATGCGATCAGTTGGTAGGAGTTCGTCCCGCTTATGAGAGATATAATTTAAGGAAGGGGGTCAATATATATACATGAATGAAACTCAACACAATTGATGGTCATAAATAAAAATGTGAATATTGTTTATTTACATCATATTGTCGAAGAGATGCCCTCTCAGAGGTCATCTGGTGAACCCACTCGCAAACGTAGTATCCACACAAATTGTTCCTTTCTTATTGCCTCACGATGTACTTTACGAGAATAGAGTTCAATCAAAATAATAATCAAGCATGATAATGGTATTGAAACTAGAATGAATGAGACATGCGCGGAACTAGCTATATAGTACTACTTACTTTCTCGTGTGTAAATTGCAGCTCCTTTTTCCAGTCATCCCTATTGGTAGGGGTGCTGATGAACTTTTTCCAAACCCTGCACGGCAAAGAAAATGATTACTTAATATCCAGAAAATGAACGAAAGTTGCCGATATGGAGCGATAATGATTGAACTTACTTCTGGAGCATTTCCCTCATCGGCGCCCACTCTTCAGGGTCTTTTCCTTTTGAGTCCAAGACAAATACAATTCCCTCATCAAGCCGAATGATTAGCAGAATAAAGTGAAACATGCACATGCATAACACATCAATTACACTTAATCTCGAGTAAGCAAAACAGAATGTGCACAAGACAGCTAGTAATTAACACTCACTTGAAGTTGTAAGGAAATAGTATTGCCCTTCTGTCATGTTGTCTAATTACCCATCTAGCAAGTTTTTCTCTGTATCCACGAGACTGTTATCACATTATATAAATTGACTTGATCTGGGTTAATGAACCCAATGTCATATCACTACTAGGGAAAACCTTATACACAGAATCTTAGTAGTAGCGTTAGACAAGAAAGGACGCTACTGCTAATTGGCAGTAGCACTGGCCGCAAAAATGCGCTACTGCTACCTACTTAGCAGTAGCGCGGCTCAGTAGGGCCACGCTACTACTAAAATCAGTCGGGCACACACGGGATATTCTAGCCGAAATAAGTCGGGCAAAAGTAAGCATTTTTCCAATTGACAAACGGGTGGAACGTTGGTAGATGTGCATTGTGCATGCACGAAATTTCCCTCCCCGGCCCACGACCCCCCTCACCGGCGGCTTGTGGATGCAGCAGGAACCACCATGCTCATGCATGCATGCACAGTACATATACACGTTGGGGCACAGTTAATGTGTAGATCAACAACTACGTAGCAAGATCACCTCCCAACCAAAGTCTTTTTTTTTCTCAAATATGCATGAGTGTGCATATATCATATATTAAAGACGAAAGACAAAGAAGGCCTCCACGACAAGTTACATGTACATGTCCGTGCGGCTTTTAGCTTGCACGCACGCCACTAACCAGCAAGTACCCTACTTCTCCCTCATAGCCCACCTATACAATCTACCTAGGAAACCCTCCACCACTCTCTTTATTAGCACTGCCGTAGCCCACACCTTGGCTTCCATCTTCATCTTGTCGTTGAGCCTCTCGATCGACGGAGAATCGCCGTCGAAGACAATGGCATTGCGAAGCTTCCATAGCTCCCACATTACAAGTAACAACACTGTCCGCAAGTCCTTGATGCACGTAGCATTATCCGCACCTCTACTACATAGCCAGTCCCCAAGCTTGTCCTCCTGGCTCGGCGTCCAGTCAGTCATGCCAAGTGCCTCTCCAACCACCGTCCAAGCCGTCTTGGCGAACACGCACGTGAGCAATATGTGGTTTATCATTTCCTCTTCCTGATCACAAAACGGGCACACTTCTTGGTGCGGTAAACCCCTCCTAGCTAACCAGTCTGAGGCCCAACACCGATTCTTAAGGGCCAACCACGCAAAAAAGCGACATTCCAATGGTGCTCGACATTTCCATGTCAGCTTCGATGTTGGTACCTCCTCACGTCCCCAAAACATGCAGAAGTGGAGTGACTGGTAGATTGGGAACGTAAAGCTGCAGGTTGCCATCGCTTTGGAGGTGATCACGCGGCTGGATATCGCAATTGAGTCACGAATGTTGTCAGACGCGGAAAGGGAACTGCGGAAGTGCTTGAAGCACAAACTGCTTGGGCTATGCTCTCTGGAGCGCTCAATAGCGAGGCAGAGATCTCGGCTACTGCAGTTGCGTGAAGGAGATGGTAATACTAGGTTGTTTCATCAGCAGGCTAGCCACAGGCAACAGAAGAATGTGTTGCGTTCAGTCAGGTACAATGGGCAGATTTACTCAGGTCAGGATGAAGTGGCCTCAGCGGTGGATGCGTACTATGGCCGAGCTTTTGGATGGTGTGAGCCACGACAAGATGCACTAAATTTAGAAGGGCTCAACTTACCACAACGAGACCTGGCGCGGCTCGAGGAACCGTTCACACCTAAGGAAGTGGAGAAGGTGATCAAGGAGATGCCAATGGATAAAGCGCCAGGGTCGGATGGCTTTACAGGAAGGTTCTATGCCACGTGCTGGCACATCATTAGGGTGGATTTCATGAGGGCAATGGATTGTATGTATCAGGAGGACATGAGGGGCATGGTGGCAATCAACAGATCGCTAGTGTCACTACTGCCAAAGAAGGAGGGAGCGTTGGATGTGGGGACTTTCTACCCATAAACCTGGTGCATGGGGACATTAAGATTTTTGAGAAGGTCCTCTCGACCAGGTTGGCTGTGGAGCTCCCTAATCTTGTGGGAAATCATCAGAGCGTGTTTGTCAAAGGACGATCCCTGTACAACAATTTCATGCTGGTGCAGGGTATGGCGAGGTGACTACATGCTCTGAGGAACCCGACTGTTCATCTCAAGCTGGTTATTTCAAAGGCGTTTGATTCGGTCCAATGGCCATTCTTGTTGGAAGTCTTACAGCAGTTCGGGTTTGGGCACAAGTGGAGAGATTGGATATGTGGGATTCTTGCCACGTCTACTACAAAGGTGATGGTCAATGGAGAGCCAGGAGAAACCATATACAACTGCAAAGGAATGCGTCAAGGGGACTCATTGTCATCCATGTTGTTTATTCTCATGATGGAGCCGCTGCAACGTATATTTGAGGCTGCGGTGTTATGGCAAGTGATGGAGTCGCTCGCAGCGTCGGGCATGAGGCAAAGAATGTCAATATAAGCGGATGATGTGGTTCTTTTCTTGAGGCCGAAGCAAGTGGACTTAACAGCATGTAGAGTAATCTTCACCATGTTTGGGGAAGCTTCAGAATTACATATCAATATGGGCAAGTCAGCTGCTCTGCCGATCAGATGCGATGGGCATACCATGGCTTGGGTGAGACAAGAATTGGGATGCCCGGTGGCATCGTTTCCTATCAAATACCTCGGCTTACCACTCTCCCTTGTTGGAAATATGCCCTAGAGGCAATAATAAAAGGATTATTATATTTCAATGTTCATGATAATTGTCTTTTGTTCATGCTATAACTGTATTATCCGGAAATCGTAATACACGTGTGAACACTTAGACCCAATGAGTCCCTAGTGAGCCTCTAGTTGACTAGCTCGTTATGATCAATAGATAGTCATGGTTTCCTGACTATGGACATAGGATGTCGTTGATAACGGGATCACATCATTAGGAGAATGATGTGATGGACAAGACCCAATCATAAGCATAGCATAAAAGATCGTATAGTTCGTTTGCTAGAAGCTTTGCCAATGTCAAGTATCTATTCCTTCGACCATGAGATCGTGTAACTCCCGGTTACCGTAGGAGTGCCTTGGGTGTATCAAACGTCACAACGTAACTGGGTGACTATAAAGGTGCATTACAGGTATCTCCGAAAGTATCTGTTGGGTTGACACGGATCGAGACTGGGATTTGTCACTCCGTATAACGGAGAGGTATCTCTGGGCCCACTCGGTAATGCATCATCATAATGAGCTCAATGTGACCAAGGTGTTGGCCACGGGATCATGCATTACGGTACGAGTAAAGTGACTTGCCGGGTAACGAGACTGAACAAGGTATTGGGATACCGACGATCGAGTCTCGGGCAAGTAACGTACCGATTGACAAAGGGAATTGTATACAGGGTTTGATCGAATCCTCGACATCGTGGTTCAACCGATGAAATCATCGAGGAGCATGTGGGAGCCAACATGGATATCCAGACCCCGCTGTTGGTTATTGCCCGAGAGTCGTCTCGGTCATGTCTGCGTGTCTCCCGAACCCGTAGGGTCTACACACTTAAGGTTCGGTGACGCTAGGGTTAGTAGGAAGTCAAGTATGTGACTACCGAATGATGTTCGGAGTCCCGGATGAGATCCCGGACGTCACGAGGAGTTCCGGAATGGTCCGGAGGTAAAGATTCATATATGGGAAGTCCTGTTTCGGGCATCGGGACAAGTTTCGGGGTTATCGGTATTGTACCGGGACCACCGGAGGGGTCCCGGGGGCCCACCGGGTGGGGCCACCTGCCCCGGGGGGCCACATGGGCTGTAGGGGGTGCGCCTTGGCCTGCATGGGCCAAGGGCACCAGCCCCACATAGGCCCATGCGCCTAGGGTTCAAGGGGGCAAGAGTCCTAGGAGGGGAAGGCACCTCCTAGGTGCCTTGGGGGGGAGGAAAACCCCCTTGGCCGCCGCCCCCCTAGGAGATTGGATCTCCTAGGGCCGGCCACCCCCCCCTTGGCCCTCCTATATATAGTGGGGGAGAGGAGGGACTTCATACGCTGAGTCCTTGGCCTTTGGTTGCCTCCTTCTCCCTCCCCAACACCTCTCCTCCTTCGTTGTGTGCTCGGCGAAGCCCTGTCGGAGTACTGCTTCTCCACCATCACCACGCCGTCGTGCTGCCGGTGGAGCTGTCTTCCTCAACCTCTCCTTCCCCCTTGCTGGATCAAGAAGGAGGAGACGTCGCTCGTCCCGTACGTGTGTTGAACACGGAGGTGCTGTCCGTTCAGCACTTGGCATCGGTGATCTGAATCACGTTCGAGTACGACTCCATCATCACCTTGCAAGCTTCCGCACGCGATCTACAAGTGGTATGTAGATGCAAGCTCTCTCCCATGACTCGTTGCTTAGATGAACTCATAGATGGATCTTGGTGAAGCCGTAGGAAAAATTTAATTTTCTGCAACGTTCCCCAACAGTGGCATCATGAGCTAGGTCTATGCGTAGTTCTCTAATGCACGAGTAGAACACAATTTGTTGTGGGCGTTGATCTTGTCATCTTACTTGCCTCTACTAGTCTTTTCTTGCTCAACGGTATTGTGGGATGAAGCGGCCCGGACCAACCTTACACGTACGCTTACGTGAGACCGGTTCCACCGACTGACATGCACTAGTTGCATAAGGTGGCTGGCGGGTGTCTGTCTCTCCCACTTTAGTTGGAGCGGAATCGATGAACAAGGCCCTTATGAAGGGTAAATAGAAGTTGACAAAATCACGTTGTGGTGATTCGTAGGTAAGAAAACGTTCTTGCTAGAACCCAATCGCAGCCACGTAAAAGATGCAACAACAACTAGAGAACGTCTAACTTGTTTTTGCAGCGATTGATCATGTGATGTGATATGGCCAGAAGTTGTGATGAATGTTGAATTGTGATGTATGAGATCATGTTCTTGTAATAGGATTCACGACTTGCATGTCGATGAGTATGACAACCGGCAGGAGCCATAGGAGTTGTCTTTATTTTTTTGTATGACCTGCGTGTCATTGAAGAACGCCATGTAAACTACTTTACTTCATTACTAAACGCGTTAGTCATAGAAGTAGAAGTAGTCGTTGGCGTGACAACTTCATGAAGACACGATGATGGAGATCATGATGATGGAGATCATGGTGTCAAGCCGGTGACAAGATGATCATGGAGCCCCGAAGATGGAGATCAATGGAGCTTGATGATATTGGCCATATCATGTCACAACCATATAATTGCATGTGATGTTTATTATGTTTATGCATCTTGTTTACTTAGGACGACGGTAGTAAATAAGATGATCCCTTACAAAATTTCAAGAAGTGTTCTCCCCTAACTGTGCACCGTTGCTACAGTTCGTCGTTTCTAAGCACCACGTGATGATCGGGTGTGATGGATCCTTACGTTCACATACAACGGGTGTAAGACAGTTTTACACAGCGAAAACACTTAGGGTTAACTTGACGAGCCTAGCATGTGCAGACATGGCCTCGGAACGCGGAGACCGAAAGGTCGAACACGAGTCGTATGGAAGATACGATCAACATAAAGATGTTCACCGACGATGACTAGTCCGTCTCACGTGATGATCGGACACGGGCTAGTCGACTCGGATCGTGTAACACTTAGATGACTAGAGGGATGTCTAATCTAAGTGGGAGTTCATAATTTTGATTAAGAACTTTATTATCATGAACTTAGTCTAAAACCTTTGCAAATATATATTGTAGATCAATGGCCAACGCTCATGTCAACATGAACTTCAACGCGTTCCTAGAGAAAACCAAGCTGAAAGATGATGGCAGCAACTATACGGACTGGGTCCGAAACCTGAGGATCATCCTCATAGCTGCCAGGAAGCAATATGTCCTAGAAGGACCGCTAGGTGCCGCTCCCGTCCCAGAGAACCAAGACGTTATGAACGCTTGGCAAACTCGTGCTGATGATTACTCCCTCGTTCAGTGCGGCATGCTTTACAGCTTAGAACCGGGGCTCCAAAAGCGTTTTGAGCATCACGGAGCATATGAGATGTTCGAAGAGCTGAAACTAGTTTTCCAAGCTCATGCCCGGGTCGAGAGATATGATGTCTCCGACAAGTTCTACAGTTGTAAGATGGAGGAGAACAGTTCTGTCAGTGAACACATCCTGAAGATGTCTGGGTTGCACGCACGTATGACCCAGTTGAACATTAACCTCCCAGATGAGGCGGTCATTGACAGAATCCTCCAGTCGCTCCCACCAAGCTACAAGAGCTTTGTGATGAACTACAACATGCAGGGGATGGTAAAGACCATTCCTGAAGTGTTCTCGATGCTGAAGTCAGCAGAGGCTGAAATCAAGAAAGAACATCAAGTGTTGATGGTCAATAAGACCACTAAGTTCAAGAAGGGCAAGGGTAAGAAGAACTTCAAGAAGGACGGCAAAGATGTTGCCACGCCCGGTAAGCCTGTTGCCGGGAAGAAGTCAAAGAATGGACCCAAGCCTGAGACTGAGTGCTTTTATTGCAAGGGGAAGGGGCACTGGAAGCGGAACTGCCCCAAATACTTAGCGGATAAGAAGGCCGGCAACACCAAAGGTATATTTGATATACATGTAATTGATGTGTACCTTACCAGTACTCGAAGTAACTCCTGGGTATTTGATACCGGTGCCGTTGCTCACATATGTAACTCACAGCAGGAGCTGCGGAATAAACGGAGACTGGCGAAGGACGAGGTGACGATGCGCGTCGGGAATGGCTCCAGGGTCGATGTGATCGCCGTCGGCACGCTGCCTCTACATTTACCTACGGGATTAGTTTTAAACCTCAATAATTGTTATTTAGTGCCAAGTTTGAGCATGAACATTGTATCTGGATCTCGTTTAATACGAGATGACTACTCATTTAAGTCTGAGAATAATGGTTGTTCGATTTATATGAGAGATATGTTTTATGGTCATGCTCCGATGGTCAATGGTTTATTCTTGATGAATCTCGAGCGTAATATTACACATGTTCATAGTGTGGATGCCAAAAGATGTAAAGTTGATAACGATGGTCCCACATACTTGTGGCACTGCCGCCTTGGTCACATTGGTGTCAAGCGCATGAAGAAGCTCCATGCTGATGGACTTTTAGAGTCTCTTGATTATGAATCATTTGACACATGCGAACCTTGCCTCTTAGGCAAAATGACCAAGACTCCGTTCTCCGGAACAATGGAGCGAGCAACCAACTTGTTGGAAATCATACATACCGATGTGTGCGGTCCAATGAGCGTTGAGGCTCGCGGAGGATATCGTTATGTTCTCACTCTCACTGACGACTTGAGTAGATATGGGTATGTCTACTTAATGAAACACAAGTCTGAGACCTTTGAAAAGTTCAAGGAATTTCAGAGTGAGGTAGAGAATCAACATGACCGTAAGATAAAGTTCCTACGATCAGATCGTGGGGGCGAATACTTAAGTCACGAATTTGGTACACACTTAAGAAAATGTGGAATCGTTTCACAACTCACGCCGCCTGGAACACCTCAGCGAAACGGTGTGTCCGAACGTCGTAATCGCACTCTATTGGATATGGTGCGGTCTATGATGTCTCTTACCGATTTACCGCTATCATTTTGGGGATACGCTCTAGAGACAGCTACATTCACTTTAAATAGGGCACCGTCTAAATCCGTTGAGACGACACCGTATGAATTATGGTTTGGGAAGAAACCTAAGCTGTCGTTTCTAAAAGTTTGGGGATGCGATGCTTATGTCAAGAAACTTCAACCTGAAAAGCTCGAACCCAAGTCGGAAAAATGCGTATTCATAGGATACCCTAAGGAAACTGTCGGGTATACCTTCTACTTAAGATCCGAAGGCAAGATCTTTGTTGCCAAGAACGGATGCTTTCTGGAGAAAGAGTTTCTCTCGAAAGAAGTAAGTGGGAGGAAAGTAGAACTCGATGAAGTACTACCTCTCGAACGGGAAAGTGGTGCAGCGCAGGAAACCATTCCTGTAATGCCCACACCAACTGAAGAGGAAAATGTTGATGATGATCAAGGTACTTCAGATCTAGTTGCTACTGAATTTCGAAGGTCCACAAGGACACGTTCTGCACCAGAGTGGTACGGCAACCCTGTCATGGAAATCATGTTGCTGGACAACAATGAACCTTCGAACTATGAAGAAGCAATGGCGGGCCCGGATTCCAACAAATGGCTTGAGGCCATGAAATCCGAGATAGGATCCATGTATGAAAACAAAGTATGGACTTTGACAGACTTGCCCGATGATCGGCGAGCGATAGAAAATAAATGGATTTTTAAGAAGAAGACGGACGCGGATGGTAATGTTACCATCTATAAAGCTCGACTTGTCGCTAAGGGTTATCGACAAGTTCAAGGGATTGACTACGACGAGACATTCTCTCCCGTGGCGAAGCTTAAGTCCGTCCGAATCATGTTAGCAATTGCCGCATACTATGATTATGAGATATGGCAGATGGACGTCAAAACGGCATTCCTTAATGGACATCTTAAGGAAGAGCTGTATATGATGCAGCCGGAAGGTTTTGTCGTTCCTCAGAACGCTAACAAAGTATGCAAGCTCCAGCGATCCATTTATGGACTGGTGCAAGCATCTCGGAGTTGGAACATTCGCTTTGATGAGATGATCAAAGCGTTTGGGTTTACGCAGACTTATGGAGAAGCCTGCGTTTACAAGAAAGTGAGTGGGAGCTCTGTAGCATTTCTCCTATTATATGTAGATGACATACTCTTGATGGGAAATGATACGAAACTCCTGGACAGCATTAAGGCCTACTTGAACAAGTGTTTTTCAATGAAGGACCTTGGAGAAGCTGCTTATATATTAGGCATCAAGATCTATAGAGATAGATCGAGACGCCTCATAGGTCTTTCACAAAGCACATACCTTGATAAGATTTTGAAGAGGTTCAAAATGGATCAGTCCAAGAAGGGGTTCTTGCCTATGTTACAAGGTGTGAGATTGAGCTTGGCTCAGTCACCGACCACGGCAAAAGATAAAGAAGAGATGAGTGTCATCCCCTATGCTTCAGCCATAGGATCTATTATGTATGCCATGCTGTGTACCAGACCCGATGTAAACCTTGCCGTAAGTTTGGTTGCAAGATACCAAAGTAACCCCGGCAAGGAACACTGGACAGCGGTCAAGAATATCCTGAAGTACCTGAAAAGGACAAAGGACATGTTTCTCGTTTATGGAGGAGATGAAGAGCTCGTCGTAAAGGGTTACGTCGACGCTAGCTTCGACTCAGATCTGGATGACTCTAAGTCACAAACCGGATACGTGTATATGTTGAATGGTGGAGCAGTAAGCTGGTGCAGCTGCAAGCAGAGCGTCGTGGCGGGATCTACATGTGAAGCGGAGTACATGGCAGCCTCAGAGGCAGCGCATGAAGCGATTTGGATGAAGGAGTTCATCACCGACCTAGGAGTCATACCCAATGCGTCGGGGCCGATCAAACTCTTCTGTGACAACACTGGAGCTATTGCCCTTGCCAAGGAGCCCAGGTTTCACAAGAAGACCAGGCACATCAAGCGTCGTTTCAACTCCATCCGTGAAAATGTTCAAGATGGAGACATAGAGATTTGCAAAGTGCACACGGATCTGAATGTCGCAGATCCGTTGACTAAACCTCTCTCGCGTGCAAAACATGATCAACACCAGAACTCTATGGGTGTTCGATTCATCACAATGTAACTAGATTGGTGACTCTAGTGCAAGTGGGAGACTGTTGGAAATATGCCCTAGAGGCAATAATAAAAGGATTATTATATTTCAATGTTCATGATAATTGTCTTTTGTTCATGCTATAACTGTATTATCCGGAAATCGTAATACACGTGTGAACACTTAGACCCAATGAGTCCCTAGTGAGCCTCTAGTTGACTAGCTCGTTATGATCAATAGATAGTCATGGTTTCCTGACTATGGACATAGGATGTCGTTGATAACGGGATCACATCATTAGGAGAATGATGTGATGGACAAGACCCAATCATAAGCATAGCATAAAAGATCGTATAGTTCGTTTGCTAGAAGCTTTGCCAATGTCAAGTATCTATTCCTTCGACCATGAGATCGTGTAACTCCCGGTTACCGTAGGAGTGCCTTGGGTGTATCAAACGTCACAACGTAACTGGGTGACTATAAAGGTGCATTACAGGTATCTCCGAAAGTATCTGTTGGGTTGACACGGATCGAGACTGGGATTTGTCACTCCGTATAACGGAGAGGTATCTCTGGGCCCACTCGGTAATGCATCATCATAATGAGCTCAATGTGACCAAGGTGTTGGCCACGGGATCATGCATTACGGTACGAGTAAAGTGACTTGCCGGGTAACGAGACTGAACAAGGTATTGGGATACCGACGATCGAGTCTCGGGCAAGTAACGTACCGATTGACAAAGGGAATTGTATACAGGGTTTGATCGAATCCTCGACATCGTGGTTCAACCGATGAAATCATCGAGGAGCATGTGGGAGCCAACATGGATATCCAGACCCCGCTGTTGGTTATTGCCCGAGAGTCGTCTCGGTCATGTCTGCGTGTCTCCCGAACCCGTAGGGTCTACACACTTAAGGTTCGGTGACGCTAGGGTTAGTAGGAAGTCAAGTATGTGACTACCGAATGATGTTCGGAGTCCCGGATGAGATCCCGGACGTCACGAGGAGTTCCGGAATGGTCCGGAGGTAAAGATTCATATATGGGAAGTCCTGTTTCGGGCATCGGGACAAGTTTCGGGGTTATCGGTATTGTACCGGGACCACCGGAGGGGTCCCGGGGGCCCACCGGGTGGGGCCACCTGCCCCGGGGGGCCACATGGGCTGTAGGGGGTGCGCCTTGGCCTGCATGGGCCAAGGGCACCAGCCCCACATAGGCCCATGCGCCTAGGGTTCAAGGGGGCAAGAGTCCTAGGAGGGGAAGGCACCTCCTAGGTGCCTTGGGGGGGAGGAAAACCCCCTTGGCCGCCGCCCCCCTAGGAGATTGGATCTCCTAGGGCCGGCCACCCCCCCCCTTGGCCCTCCTATATATAGTGGGGGAGAGGAGGGACTTCATACGCTGAGTCCTTGGCCTTTGGTTGCCTCCTTCTCCCTCCCCAACACCTCTCCTCCTTCGTTGTGTGCTCGGCGAAGCCCTGTCGGAGTACTGCTTCTCCACCATCACCACGCCGTCGTGCTGCCGGTGGAGCTGTCTTCCTCAACCTCTCCTTCCCCCTTGCTGGATCAAGAAGGAGGAGACGTCGCTCGTCCCGTACGTGTGTTGAACACGGAGGTGCTGTCCGTTCAGCACTTGGCATCGGTGATCTGAATCACGTTCGAGTACGACTCCATCATCACCTTGCAAGCTTCCGCACGCGATCTACAAGTGGTATGTAGATGCAAGCTCTCTCCCATGACTCGTTGCTTAGATGAACTCATAGATGGATCTTGGTGAAGCCGTAGGAAAAATTTAATTTTCTGCAACGTTCCCCAACATCCCTAAGAAAACAAACGGCAGGACAGCTACTTGGTGGACAACTTGGCAAATCATTTACCAAAATGGAGGGCCGCGCTAATGCCAAAGAGCGGGAGGTTGACACTTGTGCAGTCAGTGTTGTGTGCAATACCAATACATGCGAGGATGGCACTGGACTTACCAATGAAGACAATTGCGGCCATGAACAAAGTGTGTAGAGGTTTTCTGTGGTGCAAGAAGGCCGAAGCAAATGGTGGCAATTGTGCGGTAGCCTGGGAGGCTGTGTGCCCCCCGAAGTGGGAAGGAGGGACTGGGCATTCCTAACATGCACTGGTTGAACGTTGCAATGCAAGCGAGGCGGCCGTGGTTGAAACGGTTCGATACTTCCAGACCGTGGAGCGAATTCACTATAAAAGTGCCCAAGGAGTCCATGCAACTCTTCCGGGCTGCAACTAGAGCCGAGGCTAGGGACGGGAGGACAACCTTGTTCTGGGAACACAGTTGGCTGGATGGCATGAGGGTGCAGGAGCTGGCCCCGGACTTATACAAGAGGATTCCGGCTCGGATCAGACGAGGAACCATGGTTGGTCAGGTTGCAGCTACTGGAGAATGGGCACATGCAGTCGGGCCGGACATCGATGAGGCCACTCTGCGGCAGTTCCTCGAGTTGTGGAGTAGGGTGGAAGCGTGGGAGCCGCGTGTGGGGTAGCAGGACGTGGTATCTTGGTCCTGGGAACCAAAGTCTCCTTACCTCGTGCCGCAGGAACGAACATCATATGTTACTACGGTCAGTCAGGGGGTTAGGAAACTCTTGAACATATCGATAGATCGGTTGCAAAGAGAGTTTGGGGCCTCTTTAATTCATAGGAAAAGTAGAGTAAATTGCAGGTTTAGTCCTCGTACTAGTTGGTTTGTAACACCACCATCCAGCTACTTGCAAAATGTTTCAATACAGTAGAAACTTGGGCGAAACTTAGCAGGGTTCGAATCATTATGATTGAACACACGCACGAGCAAGCTAAAAGTCCTAATCATCTTATTAGGCAAGTCTGTCCGAGCTAGGATATTTTATACCGATAGCTAGCCTGTGTTACCTCTTCGAGCAATTTTTTCAAGAGAATCTTCAAGCAATTTTTCATATGTCTTCTTTCTACCGGCTTTCATTTTATCTATTTTTCAAAGTTCAGTTTATTTTATTCCATTTTATTGTTCCTCTTCAAGAAAAATGCCCAATGTTATTTAATTATCTTTTTCCTTTTTAAACGTGTACTTATAAAATGTTTAACATGTATTAGAAAATTATTGCGTAAAGTTATTCTTACAATTTTTAAAATAATTTTGAATTTTTAATAAAAGATGAACAATTTTTATGTAGAAACACCAAATGATTAGTACTAATTTTTAGTACACATGAAAATTTTACTTAAATTTTTCAATGAAGATATGTAATTTTTTCTTACATTTGTTTTTCGTAAATCCACATAAATTTTAGAAAAAGTTCGTTTTTAGCTCTTCAAGGTACACAATAATGCAAATAGAATTAATATTAAAAAATACACAATAATTTTATGCTCATAATTATTGTATTTTTTACTTATTTCAGAAAACGAGTGAAAATATAAGTACACGCTATGGCTAGCCCGTGCGAAGTCCTAAGTAGGAGGTTTCACAGGTACGAAACCCTGCGCTCGTAGCCTCGTATTCACATGTATCAGAACCGTATTGGAGCATTTTGTGAGTACAAGGATGATTGTGTTACAAACCAGTGAGTACCAGGACTAAGCATGCAATTTACTCGGAACACTACATTCAGCTTAGAGAGTGGGAACCATGGAACGTGTGATGGGCATAAACGGGAGCATCGGTATCGCATGTAGCGAGCTCCATAGCATGCTCACCTATAGAACTCCCTTAAAGGGTTGGCCCACTACACTATTTACACCATGATTTATTTTGTGTTTTTTTTTCTGGTTTCCAACATTGTTTTTCGCTAGCTTCTGTAGTGTTCATGCAATTTTATAAAAAATATTAATATGTTAAAAAATTCTTACCATTCAAACAATTTTTCACACATTTCAAAAAAAAGTACATGACATTTTATAAAAGGTTCACACAAATAAAAATGCAAATGATATTTAAAAAAATTAATGACATCTAAAATAATTCACCATGAGTTCACAAAATGATCATTGAGTATTAATCTCTTCATCGCGTATTTCAAAAAATCATTGTGTATTTTTAAAATTTTCACCATGTATTTAAATAATATTCAACGTGCATTTAGCAATTTTTCTACGTATATTCAAAAAATACCCATGTGTATTTTTTATCTATATCTAAAAATGTTTGACATGTGTTCAAAAGTAGCTCAACTTGTATTTGTAAAAATGCCTACTCATATCTTAATAATGAAAGGGAATAAGATGATAAACAATAAATAGGGAAAAAAGAAAAAAAAGGAACTAGAAAAAGCAAAACAACAAAAACTAGACGAAACCTTTCAGAAACTGTATAAAAATTTCTAAAAATATAGCGCTAGGTCCAACTTGGCCACTGGCCGTAATGGATCCACAAAGGTGAAATCGTATCATGAAATCAAATAAACGCTTCAACAACCCAACCGCGATGCTAGCCTCGCGACACCTAAACTAAGTCCATCACTCTATGTTCCAGTTGACACGTAGGCCTGGCCACTCGCACACTCACACATGTACTCTCTGTGTACCTTTTTTTGCGAAAGTACTCTCTATGTACCAAAATATAAGAAATTTTTGCAGTTCAGTTTGAACTACAGAAACATGCTATATTATGGTACATAGGTAGTACGTATGTACTTAATATCCACATATGGCTTCACTTCAGATTTTGAAGAAGCTTGCCAGAGATCATTACATTGGCTTGTTCCTCCTGAAAATCTATCCAAGATCAATGTTGATGCGGCCTTGACGAGGAATTGTGTGGTGGGGACATTTGATGCAATATGCAGAAACTATCATAGGGCATTAGCATAGGGCTTTCATGGAAGCTTCCACTATACTGGCGGCAAAAATCTCTGACCCAACAACACTTGAAGCTTTAGCAGTAAGGTAAGCGTTGGCTCTTGTCAGTTACCTATATATCCAGAGGATACATGTGATCGAGATGCAAGGTGATCGTGAATTACATTAACAGAGTATCGCTGCAAGTTAGGGTGCTCTTATTCGAGAAATTACTGATCATTCTAGGCATTTTACTAGTTGCTATTTTATTCATGATTTTAGGACCTAGAATGTCGAGGCTCGCAATCTAGCGAAACATGCTCTTACTTTAGGGGCTGACTGTCTTGTCTGGTTAAGCTAACCCGGCGATCTTACATTCGTCCATATAAAGAGTGTGGCAATTAATAAAGCTCCGCGAGATTGTCTAAAAAAATGTACGTATTCACTCATGAGCAATTCCTACCCCTAAAAAACTAATGTTCAGGAAATCGGTAACTAGTGGCTGCTCGGTCGGCTTGGGAGTAGGATTAATCGGCGAATCGGCCTATTAACTGGATTAATCGGTTAGCCATTAATAAGTATATTAAATAGGAAAATGCTAGTATATATCTTGTTTTGTATGTATTATACCATACTCTCATGCTCTCGTCTATGTAATATACCAAAAATACACTATAGTAGGCATATAAAAAGTATAGACAAGAGGTAAAATTGTTAATCCTGACTACTTAGGCATGACTTTAACAATACAAGAGATGTGAAGATGCTACCATACACATATCTAAAGTCTGATATCTCCAGTGTCGACATAATATGTCAAAGGGTTATTCAGGTTCCCAAACCGTTTAACACATCTGTGTAGCAAATGTGTGTCATGTTGCATAACTTTGAATAAGATCTGACTAACATATTCGAAAAAGCTGTGTACTCACAAAACTAAAATGGAAAACCACAATAGCCATATCGTTTGACTACATAGCATGCACATCTAGCTTTGCCTGATGGCAAAATCTACACCCCGTAAACATGTAATAGCCAGTCACCAGCTAGGTCGGGAGGGGATGGGGGAGCGAGAGGAGGCGGGAGGAGGGTGGAACCCAAGCTACTGAGGAGCGGGAGGGGGCTGGGTGAGGTTACGATCCAAAATTGGGCTTTCTTTGCCCGCCAATTAATGGCCCAACAACGATTAGTCGGCCTGTCAACCAATTAATTGGTCTGAAAGGGCAATTAATCGGCCTGGAAAGTTAACGTGATGAATAGGTGCTATTCGAGTTGGCCATCCTACGAGTAGCGATTAACTGACCCATTAACTGATAAATATGATGAATTCTTGAACAGTGAAAAAAAAACTCATGAGCAATTCCTAGACGAACCCTGCATGCGTTAAATAGATCACGCGATGCCTGAGGGGCGCTCGCTCCCCGGGCCAATCCATGACATTCCTAACTCTAAGAACGATTTTTATTTCCATATTTTAGTTTTTTTCTTCTATTTATCCGTTTTAGCTGTTTTTTTAATTTTCAGGTTATGATTAGTTTTATCTTTTTTTTGGTTTTTATTCTGGTTAGGTAGTTTTAGTTTCATTTTTCTCTCTTTTTATGATTTATTTTAGGTTTATTTTTCTGTTTTTTCTTTCTTTTGAATTTTTACTTTTTATAGGTTCCCTGTGCAATAAATTTCTTCTCTTACGGTGAATTTTATATAGTATACACTAAACTTTTTTAATAGATAATGAACATTTTTGTAATACATGTTAAACTTTTTTAAATATATGGTGAACATTTTCAAAATATAAATTGATTTTTATGATATACGATGAACATTATTTTAATACATGATGAATTTGTTTTAATAGACTACAAACAGTTCAGAAATACACAATAAATTTTTAAACATTAATAAACATGTTAAATATTTTTTTAATATTAAAATAATTTTAAATATTTGACTCAATATCAAAATATCCAACATCCGTATTTTACAGAGAAAATCGACTAAAAACCAAGGAAAAAAGAAAGGAGAAGACCGGCCAGGAATTGAACTGCCGCTCAAGCGAGCTCGCCAAGGGGCCCAACCTCGCTTGT
Organism: Triticum timopheevii; assembly: GCA_963921465.1. Classification (NCBI taxonomy): domain Eukaryota; kingdom Viridiplantae; phylum Streptophyta; class Magnoliopsida; order Poales; family Poaceae; genus Triticum; species Triticum timopheevii. The sequence continues at coordinate 477,565,240 of OY997262.1, forward strand.
GGGGGGCACGACTATATATCGCCTAACACAACCGCTAAGGACGTGAGAGTTATATTTTGCTTATAGCAAGATGGAAGGAGGTCTTTCATGAAGGATCTCCTTGTCCCTTGGTGAAACATATTGAATATTCAAATAGTTAGTGCCCTCAATATTTTTGAAATATTCACTGTATATTTAGGAATGTCCAAAATGTTAAAAAAAATGCACGGCCAATCTCCCACTTACGCATGTACGTATGTCTCACGAGCGATTACTAGATGGCGCATGTCTGTATTTCTCAAAGAAAAAATGATGCCCGCAAGATTTTACGTGACGGCTGTGGACGCTCGCTACCCAGGCCGGGGCATGGCAATCCTCCCTCCAACAGCGATTTTTATTTCCAGTTTCACTTCGTTTCTCGAGATTGTCTCGCTTTTTAACTGTTTTTTTATTGTTTTCTTCTAGTTAGGTAGTTTTTACTTTTATTTTATTTTTTCGATCCTTTTCCTATTTCTTTCATTCTTTTGGTTTTCATTCTTTTGCATTTTCCTTTTTATTGTTTTCTATATAATAAACATTTTCTCAGCATACGAAGATCTTTTTTTAATATACAGAGAATTATTATAATATGAAATGAACATTTTTTAATACATGGTAAGCTTTTAAAAATATAAGGTGAACATTTAAAATTGTACACCGATATATACATTGCATTATTTTCATACATGATGATTTTTTAATATACAATGAATATTTTCTAAATACACACGGATCTTTTAATATAAACTAAAGATGTTAAAATATATTTCTATAGTTTAATAGTGTTTTCTGCACCTCCCATGTTTGTTGGCATTGCCAACTCAGTCAGAGGCAGCACATGCGTCTTTGCCAGTCCAACCTTTGTGCTTGTAAGACTACCCATAATAGTAGTATCATAACTAGTATCATGCATGACAACTAGACAATTTTGATGAGGTAGCATAAAATTGAATAAGAAAAGAGATGGTTGAGTATCATCATAAATATTGTGCTAAAGCAGTGTATTACGGAGGTAATATCTTACACTAGTATCATATGCATGACATTAACTTTTGATACTACCCACTACGGGCAGCCTAATTCGTTCGTCACCAGTCTTTATCGATTGATCAGTTAGTGTTGCTTTGGAGCTTGCCTAACTAATGTCAAAATAAGTGATCCATTCACAAAAGGATGGAAAAGGGATGCGAAGGTTCTTTTATGAAAAAGTTGGTGTTGATGTCAAGCTGTTTTATAAACTAATTATGCTCCCCGGTGTATAATATGTGTATCATCATCAAAGATAAAAATTCTAGTCTCATCACCGCACAATCGAACGAACTTTGCCAACTAGGCCAGCAGACAAGGCCTTTACCCGTGACCTTTTGACTCGCTCTATGGCAGTACGCACACATGTATAGATAGACACAAAAAAGTTTTTAAGGTTTGCGCACGATCAAATAGTATATATACATTATTATTTCCACTGGTCACTCACATGTTTTTTTTTTAACAACAGAAAACCGGCGGCCATCGTCTATTCAAAACAACGGATAGAAAAGTTCTGTGCACGCGGATCACGGAGGTGTCGACTCTGGCTAGTAACTGTCCTTGTTGATAACTCGTTGCTTTATCAATTGGGCAACTGATCACAAGAGTTGCTCTAAAGAACCCAGAAAATGATATAATGGGAAAAAATTGTTGTTTTATGAAAGGTGAATTTGTTTATGGTTCTGCTTTGCTTTCGTCATTTCAGACTTTATATGTTAGTGAGGATAGTGGCTTGCACGAGTGCACACAAATTAAAGACTCACGGGGCACACAAATTAAAGACCCACGGCGCCTTTATCGATCGAAGGCAGCTGACAAGGCAAGCAGCATAAACCGATCTTTTTGACTCGGAGTAAAGTACTGTGCACATTATTTCGTGAAAAATGTTATACACACCAGCATGTCGCTGTATTTTTTTTAAAATAATTTGGATTGCTTACCACATATATCACGTGGTCATGCAGCTCCATTCAATTTCAGACAACCAGAAAAAAAAATTACATACCAGCATGGACCAGCACGACCGAGTGCTGTACACGTTAATCCCACTGCCCACTGGTCTCTCGCATGCATGCACCGTTTTGTACGTACCTGCTCAGGGGTGTCTTCCTCATGTACAAGAAGTGATCACGGCCTGGTGAAGAAAAAGGACCAAAGCTTATGGAAAGAAGAAAGGAGAAAAATACGTGCAGACATTCAAAGCACGATATGAAGCAGCAACGAATTAGCTTGCTTGCATACGCCAAGACAAAAACTATAATTAATGTACGATATATACATTTTCTCGTCTGGAGATAACATAAAAGTAGCCGCTCCTATTTCAGCGCTTGATTCAATCCCGGCGTGCTGCTGTATTTTCTACACACATTTTGTTAGGATCCGGAGATAGTTAGTGTGCATTTCTTTTTCTTTTCTACTGGGAAGAGATAGTGTGCATTCACACATGCTCGTGTAGTTGTGTAACATTTTTCCACCCTGAAGTTCGGCATTGATTTATCTTTTCCACAGAAGCCAACAGTACTAAGTACGTACATGATGTACGTCCACTCGTGTTACTTTTGAAGCATCATACACACTATTCATGGCAGTGGCACCAGGATGCAGCTGCATTCGACTTCACAAAATCAGGAGAAAAAAAAACACAATACACACCAGCATCAGCATGCATCTCCACGACCAAGTATCCCCTCAAAAAAAAAAGTACAACTAGTATACACATTAGTAGTACGAATAAAAAAAATGAAGGACTGATAGTTAGGGAAATAAGGAGAAAAATGCATCCAGACACACAAACATTCGCACGTACTGGGCTGGTCATGTACGTACGAAGCATCATCTACTTAGCTGGAACCTGGCTTCCTTGCGTGGGCCAAAACAAAAATTATAATTTGTGTACTCTACATTCCCTCGTGTGGAGATAAAAAGTAGTCGCTCCTGCTCCAAAGCTTGATTCAATTCCGGCGTGCTGCTGGTTTCTTCTATACACATTTTGTTCGGCATTCACACCTGCGAGCTTGTGTGGTACAGTAACATTTTTCCAACCTCAAGTTCGGCATGGATTTACCTTTTCCACACAAGCTAATAGTACTAAGTAGGAGTACGTGTTACTTGACGTGCATCCACACATGATTGTGCAACCTGTTTCCACCCTCAAGTCACATTCGGCCTTGATTTACCTTTTCCACAAAAGCTACTAGTACTAAGTACGTACATTACATGCTTGTGCAACCTTTTTCCACCCTCAATCACGTTCGGCCTTTATTTACCTTTCCACAAAAGCTAGCAGTGCTAAGTACGTACTTGATATACGTCCACTCGTGTTAGTATTGAAATCGCCGGCTTTAAGCATGAACCCACGCAAAATACATGTCCGCCGGGTCTCCTCCTTCCGTGTCGCTACCATGAGCGATATAGGAGAAAACCCTAGATGGCCGCCACGAGTCTTCCTCACCCCCCCCCCCCCACCCCACCTTCCCCACTGCCGCCGAAGGGAGTGGTTGGGCAAAGCCTGTGCGGCAGCTGCGGACCGGTTTTCTCTCTTCCTCTCGGTTCGGATGGGACCGTGCAGGGTGTTAGATGCGGTAGAGCTTGCGTGGCGGTGTAGTGTGCACGCCGGCGTCATGAGTTCGGGGTGGATCGGGAGGGAGGCGTGGTGCCGATGGTGGCCGATTTGGAGACAATGGGTCGGTCTGGGGTGTTCTTCCACTTGGACCATTGACTCAGCAGGGGTGGTGGCTTTGTCTTGCCATCGCAGTGACTAGAGGATTGGAGGCGGTTCCAACTCTGAGAAGATGATGGAAGGTGGTAGGATGGATATCGTGTGTCGGTGGAGCCGCGTCCCTGGCACATTTGGGCCAAATCTCAACAGCCTGTTAGATGCGGCAATGCGGCTTCCTAGTGACGTGCGGCTTTGGTGGCGGAGGTTGGTGGTCCTCCTCCCTTCAGCATGTCGTCTGCGTCCTGGTGCACGCGAGTAGGCCTCTTGTGTCCCTACGTGCGACATGTTGCCGGTCTGCCCACCTAGCTCTGCGCTTGGTGGCGCGGGCTGGCTAGCGGCGGTTACTCTCGGTAAGCTCACAAATTTGGATGCAGTTGGGGTGGATACATGGGTCTAGGTGAAAACTCATTTGTGGTGGGCGGTGGAGTCCTTGACATCATTATCTCCTTGGGCAAGCATTTTGTGGAGTCCATGAGGGCGACTATCACGGGGTGGCTGAGGGGAAGCTTGGGCTCATGGGGCTGCGGGAGGGGGAGTAGCTTGGGGCACGTGTTCAGCTAGTGGTGGCAGAGGAAGTGATGTGCATATGTTGTGCCATGCTAATTTGGTCACCCTGCTTCATTGATTGACTCTTCTCAGAGGTTCGTGTCAGCGTTGAAGTCTCAGCAAACGAGGTCCTTTGATGGCATTCGCAGTTCTAGTTGCTTTTCTTAGTGCTCAGGGTCACACATTCGGTGATGGCCGTCGGTTGTGAGGCCTAGATGAGGTGCATCCATTATCTCCGCAGAACATCCCCCTTTGGTTGCGTCAGCGGATTTCTTTGTCACTAGAAGGCCTCAGCGGTGGAATGCCCTTTGACTAGGGTTGTGACTCTCTTAGATCTTCATAGTGAAGTGTGATCGCTGAACAAGCGGGTGGCCTCTACCCCTTTGTTATCCCGACTTTGGGTGTCATTTCCAGTGGCCCGGCGGCACTTGCCACTGTGTGAAGCATGCTAAGTTTGTGGTTTCCGATTCTCTTCTTTGTTCCCATGTACTTTCTTGTGGGTTTGTCATGTGCTATGTCTAGTAGTCATTGTGTTGTATCTTGTTCTTGCTTTTAAAATGAAAAATGATTCAGACCAGCTTTCGCAGGCCATAACAGGTTAAAAAACAGCCTATTCATGTAGGCATTTACACTCCTAGTCGAGCGATTTCACCATGACAATATCGTGCATTCCATTGTGGCTGTTAGATTTACTGCTCATCTCCTACCAACGAGTTCTAGATGAAGGTGACTTGATCGGTGGACTCAAGATAGAGTTGCACAGTTGTTGTTTCTCGCATATCTAGCCAGTGGCGGAGACAGGCATAGGGCAGTTGGGGCTATAGCCCTATGTGTAATGATAGTATCCTTTGCAACTGTTTCTTATACAACATACAAAAACACTAGAGAGCATCACTCAAACTAGCTTAGCCCTACGTGTAATTCGATACTAGCGTCGCCACTGTATCTAGCTCAGTTTTCCACACAGATTTTTAGCGATTTGACCAACCATGATTCATGACCTCTCCTCCCCAAAAGCCTAGCTCACTTTTTCACTGTTGCCACCCCTTCTTCTCCTTCTCTACACGGCTATCTCTCCTTCCACTCCTACCTATCGTCAGGCCTGCCATCAGAGATTTGTTGTTGTCCTCGTCCTCGTCTTGAAGCCACGCGAATGGGTCAAAACCTATTTTGGCGCTGCAGGCGCCGGTTTCTCCGGTTTTCTGCAAACCGGCGCCTGCAGGCGCTTTAGTTGGGCTCGGACCGTTTAGCTCTTTCACTAGCGTATTCAAAGTGCAAAAATACCGCCATATCTGGGAATCAAACCAACGACTCACTGGTTCAGGGCACACAGTGGTTACCACACCGCCACAGGATTTGTATGCATTAAGCTCCATCACTTGTTTTACTTATCATTTTTTCTTTTTCTTTTTCTGTTTTTTGCTTTCTGTTTTTTCTATTTTCTATTTTCGGTTTTCTGTTTCATTTTGTTTCTCCTTCTTCCTCATTTGATGTTTTTTTAAATCCGTAAACATTTTGAAAAATTGATGAACTTTTCCTAATACAATGATTTTTTTTCAAATTTGATAAACTTTTTTTCCAAATCCGATGAACTTTTTTAAAGATTGATGAATTGCTCCTTCAAATTTGTGAGCTTTTTTAAAATTTGATGAAATCCTTTTTCAAACTCGATGAACTTTTTGTCAAAAATCGATGAACTTTTTTCGAAATGATCAACTTTTTTCTATAACTTGATAAATTGTTTTTCAAATTCGATGAACTTTTTTCAAATCAAAGAACCTTTTTCAAATTCGATGAACTTTTTTGATTCGGTGAACTTTTTCCAAATTCGATGAACTCTTTTCAAGATTAATGAATTTTTCTTGTCTAATGTGTGAACTTTTTTCATAATCGATGAACTATCTTTCAAACTCGATTAACTTTTTCCAAAATCATTTAAATTTTTCAAAACCAGTGAACTTTTTTCAAAACCGATGTACTTCTTTCGGAAATGATGAACTTTTTCATAATTCTTTCCAAAAATCAGTAAACTTTTGAAAGTTTATGAACTTTATATTAAAAAATGATGAACTATTTATCCAAACTGATGAACTTTTTTGAAGTTTGTGAACTTTTGTCTCAAAATCGATGAACGTTATTAAATTCACGATTTTTTAAATAAATAAAAAAACAAAGTGATAATTAAATAGCGCGGCCATACTACTTTATCTACTGTTAGCGGCAATAAAAGCACAAGTACGGAACAGCTTTCGTGGCAGCTATGCTCGAAGAAGGCTCGCCTTCACGGCCGACGCGAGTTCGATTCCTGAAGACGCCATTTTTTGCGTTTTTCTATCGATTTTTGTTTGCTGCGTTTTCCCTTGGCGGGCCGGCCTACAAGGTGCTGCTACGGGCGCCAGCAACATGTTCGGGCGCTTAAGGCGCCAAACAGGAGCTCCCCGCGAATGGATCTCTTTAAGCTATGTCCGTGTTGGTGTGTCTTCCTCCCCATAGCCAAGCCCACCGGTCCAATCTCCAAAGTGATTGGATTTGGCCGATGGGCCAAAAATCGTCGCACACATTATTTACTCTAGTAAGAATAAAAAACAGTAGTAGTTAACTGCTTACAAGCAGATGTAACATACGGTACCTTGCATGATGCATATGCATTGATCCGTGCATATGTGCCGGCACCTAACTATTCCTATACTTGATCGCGAAGAGACAAACTGATTGAGTAGATAAAAGAAGAGCTTGCATTCAGTTGATCACCTAAACTACTTCGCCTTGATCTACTAAGAAGATCAGCGATGCTACTAGATACAATACATATATGTTCTGTAGTACATCTCGATCTGCACGTGTACTAAGAAGATTCCTTCTGTCCGCGATGCCCTAGCCGACCGTTCCTGGGCGCCGGACATCTCCGATTCTCTAGGGCCGGCGGCGATGGTCCAGTACGTCCATTTGTGGCAGCGGCTCGTCAGGTTACTCTCTCGGACTCTCTGGACTCACTCACTTGGCGACGGACTGCCAACGGTGCCTACACCGCGAGCTCGTGCTACAACGCTATGTTCCTTGGCTCCATCAAGGCCTCTCACTGGCGGCTTACCTGGCGCCCATGGGCGCCACTCCGTGTGAAGATCTTCTTCTGGCTCACGCTCAGGGATCGGTGCTGGACAGCAGAGCGCCTCGCCAGACATGGCCTCCCTCATGGCTCTACATGCTCCTTGTGTGACCAGGCGCCGGAAACCATGGCCCATCTCCTCTCAGGATACCCGTTTTCTAGGCAGGTATGTCATGACTCTCTCGCTTGGTGTCGACACCCGGTGAGCATCCCTCCCGCGGACACCCCCTTCATCGGCTGGCTTGCCGCCTTGGCCGCCACCACCCCCGCCTGCCCGCGTCGCGGCTTCACCACTCTGGCCCTGCTCATCGCCTGGGAGATCTGGAAGCAAGGCAACGCTTGCGTATTCGATGCCGCCCGGCCGTCCATCTCTAGGACCTTGGCGACGTTCATGGAGGAAGCTTGCGCCTGGGCCCATGCGGGCGCCCTAGGACTTTGCCACATTTTGCCCGAGGAGCAGTTTTTCTGCTTTGGGGACGCGTACACCCCTTTCTGTTGTACGCTATAACCTTCGGACTCACGCTGCGATGCGTGTTCGTGCTTGTCAGAGGTTATTGTAATTGCTCTTGCTACCTTTTCTACCTATCAATACAATGATACGCAAACCTTTTGCGTATTCGCGAAAAAAAGATGCGTCATAAAATTATTTTTCATATCATATAGCTTTAGTATTGTAGATTTTGATATTTTTTCCTATAAAGTTAGTCAAACTTTATAAAGTTTGACTTTGACCAAATTTTATATGCGGACTAAAAAAACGCAGGGAGTACATTATTAATCCCGCCGGTCTCTCACATGTCACTATCCATTTGGAAATCAATCACATGCTATCGACATTACACTCGACCAGTAGGATCTGTGCGTCATGTACAAGTGCAATGACCAAAAGTTCAAGAGCATGATCGAGTATTATATACCTTAGTCCCACTGGTTACATATATGCGCCTAACACCATCAACCACTAGGATCGGCCTCATGTGCACTTTTTTGTTATCAAGTGCGTCAGGTGCCCATGTAGAAGCGCAATGTTCAAAAGTCGCCAGTTGATCGGGTCCAAGTCATTCACGGCATCATGTATGCCGCCACCATCGCCATGTAAGTGCATATGCAAAGAAAAATGACCAAAAGGTATGAAAGGAGGGAGAAAAATGCATTTGCAGGCACATGTACGGACTGGTGGGTCATGGACGTATGAGGCAGGTCCAATTAAGACTTATTTATAGACTCTCCCTTTCGAATGAACTGCAGAAAATATTCACATTGAAGACTAAGGTGGCAGGAACCACACTTCTACGTATTTATGCCAAAAATCACTAATTTCGATGCTAATATTTTGCAAAAAAAAGAAATCAGTTGATGGCTTCAGCCCATTTGATGAGACAAATAGAGTCTGCAAAATGTGACGTGGCATCACCGTTCACGAGGACTTCGTTAGACGGCAAATTTGTATATATTTACGGAACAACCCTTGTAGTTTTACAGGGACACTGTCATAAAAAATAGGGTAGCGGCGGCTCGTTTCCGGATCCGCCGGAAGGTCAACTGGAGCCGGCGGCCGATTCCCGCACTGGATCCGCCGGCGGCCTACGGCGGGTCTTTCTCATGTACAAGTATGTAGCATGACAACAAGTCTCTGGTCGATCCAGTGCGGGTCGTTCACGGCCTCATGTCTCTCTGACTCTACACTACATTTGTGAAGAAGTAGTGTCGAATTAGCTGGCGCAGGAAGTCACCGTCTTGTTTGCATGCGCCAAAACAAGAATACAATTAATGTACTATATATACATACATTTCCTCGTGTGGAGATAAAAGTAATCGCTTATGTTTCAAAGCTTGATTTGGCGTGCGGCTGGTTTATTCTACACCCATTTTGTTAGGACCCGGAGATAGTTAGTGGTATTCTTTTTCTTATTCTTTTGCGGGGTAGAGATAGTGAGCATTCGCACCTGCATGCTTGTGTAACCTTTTCCACCCTCAAATTCGGTATGGATCTACCTTTTTCACACAAGCTAAATAGCTAATAGTACATGCATAATGTACGTCCACTGGTGTTACTTGACGTGGGTGCGCATGAATTCCAGTCTGCCCGCGTGCATGGACAGTCAGCTCAGTACTTTTTTAAGTTTTATTACAAGAATGCCCTAGTTTAAAAAAACACACTTTTAAATACTTTCACGTGTTTGGCATCAATTAATACTCTAGTTTTATAAACCATACATAGTATATCTGATACTGTGCTTTTTGTGATATTTAAGAAAGAGGTCCAGACCTCTTTTTTCCATAAACGGAGAAACACTCACTCGACATCTTCTTCCAGCCGCTATCATCCGCCATTGCTCCTTCTTCTCTGCAGCCAACCTAGAAGAAAACTATGTGCTCTTGTACGTTGACTACTCTGCCACTCCTATGTCCGACCTCCACTTGACTACTGTGTCGTTCATCTCTTTAATACGTTGGGGAGCCTATAGATTAGATTGGTGAGTATATCGTTTGACTTCGTGATATGCAGCATACAAAGCTAGCTAGAATTTCGATCAAATCCGGCAAGAGGTCAGGCTGCATGCGGATGTGTGCTGCCCACGATGCCGACGTAAAAGCACACATAATCTATGTTTATGAGCACCCACTGATATAGCGACTAGATACATGGGACATACGGGACAAACCCACAAAAACAAGATATGTGGGATATGTGGGTTTGTCCCGCGGCGCCCGCATCGAGCCCACATCTCACATTCTCGAATCAGGACACGTCGTGACGATGTATTGGAGATTAGCACACGCTGCCATGTAGCTCCGCCATGATCGCAGCGCCCGCCATTCACAAGCATAGCTTTAAAGAACAGGAAAAGGAGTCGGTTTAAAAGATAGACGGCTACTTTATCTTCTTTGAAACTTAAACTGTTCTTAGTTCTGCTTTGCTTACTTTTACATATTTTTGTGGATAGTGGCTTGCACGAGTGTACACAAATTAAAGGTTGATCGATCGCAGACTCATAGGACATAGTCGTATCTTCGCCGAGCAGCCGGCACCTTTATCGATCAAAGAGGCAGCCAACAATGCATCGACTTATCCTCTGACTACTAGAGCATTGCAAACATTTTTTGTGTGAAAAACATTGTACACAACATGCATGACACCAGATGCATCTGCACTCAACTTCACATAATCAGAAAAAAAAAATACACAGTAAAAACCAGCATGCACCTGCACGGCCGAGTAGTATTCCACCGGACTCCACATGCATACAGCGCTTTGTACGTCACTCACCTCCGCTAATACTCTCGATGATCAATAGGAATAGGATGTTCCTCTTATATTAGCGTGCACGATGACAAAAAGTCTCCGGTGGATGGAGTCCTCCGGGCCATTCAAGCCAGGATGCATCGCTCTAGTCTCTACCTTACAGTAGATATATTTCTTTTTTAGAAAAGGAGGAATACCCCCGGCCTCTGCATCTAGACGATGCTTACGGCCATATTCATTTTATAGTAGATATATGAAGAAAAAGGAATGATAGTTATGGAAAGAAGGAGAAAAATGCATTCATACACACAAATATTCGCACGTACTAGGCTGGTCATGCATGTCGAATTAGCTAACGGCTTGATTGTATGCCTCAAAACAAAAACTATAACCAATGTACTCTACATACATTTCGCCCGTGTGGTGATAAAAAGTAGTCGATCCTGTTTCAAAGCTAAGATTCAATTCCGGCCTGCTGCTGGTTTTTTCTGCACACATTTTGTTCTGCATTCACACCTGCATGCTGGTGTGTTACTCCCTCCATTCTAAAATATAGTGCGTCCGCGCTTTCCGAGGTCCAACTTTGACCATAAATTTAACCAACGAGACCGACTGCGACGGGAGCAAAAATTATACAAGTGAATTAAGTTGAAGCACGGAAATAAAGGAAGCACTTTGGAACGGAGGGAGTAATATTTTTCCACACTCAAATTCGGCATGGATTTACCTTTTCCACACAAGCTAATAGGAGTAGTACTTGAGTACGTACTACATGCTTGTGCAACCTTTTTCCACGCTCAAGTCACGTTCGGCCTTGATTTACCTTTTCCACAAAAGCTACTAGTACCAAGTACGTACTCCCTCCGTTCCCAATTATTTTTATAGAGATTTCAACGAGTGACTACATACGGAGTAAAATGAATAAATCTACACTCTAAAATATGTCTATATACATCTGTATGTGATAGTCCATTTAAAATTTTTAGAAAGACAAATATTTAGGAACGGGGGGAGTACATTACATGCTTGTGCACCCTTTTTCCACCATCAAGTCTCGTTCAGCCTTGATTTACCTTTTCCACGAAAGCTACTAGTACTAAGTACGTACTTGATGTACGTCCACTGGTGTTAGCATCGAAATCCCCGGATTTACGCATGCACCCACGCAAAAGGCAAGTCCCACGCGCGGGGGGTGGGGAGGGTCTCCTCCATCTATGTCGCTACCATGAGCAACTAGATCGAGATCGCGCCCTGGCGCGAGGGTACCGGTTCCAACGACTTTTCCAAGAGGATAAAGATCAAACACAAGTTGCATTAGTAGCAAGGCAAATTTTAGCACATCTATTCACCAGAATAATTGATTTTTAGGTTCAAGAGAAAAAAGAAACATTCAGTCTTGTACCAGAAGCAAGGCACAATCGAGTTCAAAAGTGTCACAAGATTACAATAGCTAATTGCATTTAGACCGTCCCATAAGGAAAGGTAGCATCAAGTTCGGTATGGTCATGAGATTACAAAAGCTAATTAGATGACATTAGGTACAACACTTAGTAGGAACATAAGATCCATCCAAACTACTGTAGAGCCTCATCCCGCCCCGTGATGGTGTTGACCTGGAATCCAAGACGATGAGAGAGAGAGAGAGTACCACAGAGTTACATCAGTGGTCATTAAAAAGAATGATCACCAAAACAAAAAAAATTGATCTAAGAGAATGGTCTACCAACATAATGAAACAAAAACTCTCCTAAGAGAATGGCCAGTACATAAAATTATCTCGTAAAGGAAACCATAACTGCATCAACACATAAGAAAAAATTATGTCCACCTCACACCAATAGGAAGAGAGAAGCACTACGTTCCTAAATCTGGGGGAAATCATGATACTCAAATAAGTGTGATCTTGAATATTATGAAGCGTCAAACTTCTTCTAACATATCGTATTTGATTTAGTTTTAGTAGTAGAACAAGATGAAAATGAAGCAAAACTTCCACATAGGCATTGCTGCAAAACAAAATTGATGTTTGAAGATAAAGCAGAAGACACATCCATTTTATTTCCTTTACACTTTGAACATAGAGAGAGAGCGAAACAATAAATATCCATAAGAAAGACTAACAAAAATGAACTTTAAAGAAAAGCAAACTAAAATAGGGGACGAGCTAACATGAGGCTCCGGACCACAATGGCACTCGTTGCCATACTAACGAACAAACTAAAATTCGGATGTCATCAAAGCATTCTTATCTTCAAGCGAGACCTGGCGCGAGGGTGCCGGTCCAAACGTGTTTGGTCAAGTAGTGAATGCTTAGCCAGTAGCAATACATGTATATCATATGTATTCATATATGGTAATAATACAGCGAAAGAGAAACATTCAAACGTGATATAAGCGAGACATAATACCACTCAGTACCAGCATGAAACTATTAAGGAATAATCGATCTCAGTTCGTTCATTAGATTAAAAAAAAGTCACTCGACAGGAACCTCGAAATCAAAAGCGCAGCCATTCGATACGATGGTTAATAACAAAAGTGATATAATATGAGAAAGTTATCGGAGCAGAAACATAATAAATAAGAAGCAACTAAGCATGTTAACAAACATGACCAAATGAAACACCCTCAAGGTGAAGACAATTGTTGATCTAGTGAACCATAATGTATATGTACCTTCCACTACCCTCAGAATTGTTACAGGGAACCTCACATGGATCCTGGCACACTTGTATAAATTTCTCTCATGCAAAGTGTCTAAAACATGTCTATGACCTCATTAGGCACCATCTTGTTCGCATGATTTCCCTATAGAAGAGCACACATGTATACTCTTGATAGGGCCATCATCGAAGCAACCCCGCTGATACCATAGCCTGGAGATTCGCAGGTAGATGTGCTGGTTCCACACGGCCGAGAAAATGCCAGATAAGTCGAAAAAATTGTACAGAAGCAGAGGGGGTTGGGTAATCTATGGCACATATGGAAGAAAAACCAGTTTTGGCACAAGTTTTAGGTAAGAATGATACTTGGACAGTAAATAAAAAACAACTGATTAGAGTTATTTCTCAGTTTGGATAGAATGGAAAGAACCAATGATTGTTTACATATAGCAGAATTATGTCTGAGTTCAGATAAAAAAGAAATAGGCACCGATTGTTTCCATATAGCAGAATAAATGCTAGGTGAGTAATTTGTTGATGCCAAAATAACATAATTAGATACATATCCATAATTAGTTAAAACCATTGAAAGAAATCATATATAGTATAAGCTGGAAGACATAGTACGTCAAATCGGAAGGAGAAGCACTCTAGATAACAGCCATTGATTTGATAATCAGCAACATCAATATAAATGAGACCAATCTTTAACCGTAGTGTCCTATACAGCACCCGAAAAACACAATTAGCTTACTATACCTATATAACTTTCTTGGAGAGGTCAAACGAGAGAAAGATGAAGGGTACCTGAACAATGGGGACGAGATCGCTTCTCTGGTGTGCCCCCGCTCCGGTCAAACCACAAGACAACCCTCCGCCACGGCACGGACCGAACTGCAAAATATCCAGAAACATCAATAGTCATCTTTAGTTCAGCTAGGTTGATATATGGCAATGGGAATCAAATAAGTTGTGTGTCTAGTATGCATCAGTATTTAGTAGTCAACTTTTTCTACAACACTAAATAAACTGAACTTCTAGTAAATTTTTCTCACCACCAAAGATCAATGCACTTTTTAAAAATATCAATTTAGAAACCAAATGCATCACCAGAAAGATATAAACATATGGTTTAATATAAATATATATGGCCTGTTTGGATGCTGCCCGAGCCAACCCTGCTAGTCACAGGGGCACAAAATTTTTGGCAGAGCAATCGGCCGCCTGCTTCTCACCAAATAACTGGCGTGGAATTGAACTGAGATGTGGAGCTAGCCTGGGCATGCCAAAGAATTGGCATCCATCCAAACGCATAGCGACCACTCAGTCAACGACCAATTTTTTGGCACGGCGGCTCTGGGATCGAATCCAAACAGCCCCATAACAGAGCAACAAAGAAATTGTCCGCTGGGATTGAGCTGACCTAATGATAGGGCAAGATGATTTCCATATCGGATATGCATGGCCCACAAAACTTAAACCGAGATTTAAGTGCCCAGATGCAATATCATGCATAGTTCTAGATAATGAACAATAACGGTGAGATTGATGAAAGTCTAGGTTCCACTTGTTCTTCAGAAACCAAGAACAAAATGTACAAAATAACAAATTAATATTTTTCCCTTTGTAACAAGGTACGCCATGCGAATTCTGCATCATGCCAGTTCTGAATATGGTAGGGAGCTTTAATATATCAATTAGCTGAGGCATAGGTTGCATTTGCCTAATATATGAAGTATGTCAGATGTTAATAGATTAAGTAAATTACTTAGTACCATGGATTTCGGTGGTGAAAAACATAAAACACTCTATGTATACTGAATGTTTAATTAGACAAATTCAAACTATTATTCAGAATGTTACAGCCAAAAATAGTGTACCCAAGCAAAAAAACAGTGGCACTGAGATGCATGGTGATATCTTCTTACTGGCCTCCTTTCCAAAAGAAGTTCAATAAGCACTACACTAATAGACCAACTGAACATGAAAGACACAAACATCGCGAAAACTAAAAAAATGCTATATACTTTCTATCTCCTATAGGACACTGATTTATGATAACAGAAATCCAAGGATGAGCCCTCGTCGTTAAGTAAAACTATATATTTTCTATAAAAAGTCCGGCAAGAGTAAATTAATAACATCCTTGCCTTCAAGTGAACCCAACAGTTTGGTGGACATATCAGAGGCGAGGGAAGAGAGAGTAAACAGAACATACATGCATTTTATTTCCTTCACAATTTGTGCTTTCATGCATAAAGAAACAATGACTGCCGTTAGACTATCACAAAGAAACTCCAAGAAAATTAAACCGTAACAGTAGGAGACTGGAAACTAAAGAGGGAATATGTTGAGGCAGCCTCTATACAGTAGGAGGGATTAGCTAAATTTTGTTTCTTGTAAAAGAACTACCATAATGTGACTGGCATTGATCATTCACATGATCAAGTCATGTGTGTACCAAGACAAAATTAAATACATGGTACCGACACATTGATGAATAAAACAAAAAGATTCCTTGCGTATTGGCATTACGGACCACGATTCCGCTAACAAAAGAAATGCAAAATTGGCATTACAGATCACAACTCCGCTCACTAAAATAATCAAGGGAAGTACAAACAACATACACACACACACACACACACACATCATATTTGGGCTTAGTACAGCAGCAGAAACCAGAAGGAACAATAATAAAAACAGAGCATATTTGGGATTGATGAAGATTGCTCACCTTCTCCAGGAAGAACAGGCGGTCGATGAACTGCGTGGAAACCTCGTCCAGCTCCAGAACATCGGTCACCTGCAGCGGTCAGAGAGAGGGATGGTGAGCAGAAGCAACGCGAGATTGACGGGGAGAGGAGTCCTACGTCTTTAATCGAACGTGTCTCACCTTGAGGTCCTCGACGTCTCCGCAGCCCGTACTCTAAATCAAGCTCGGCACAGGCACAATTTGCAAGATCCCGGGCATGAAATGAATGCCCAAAAGGGAGTGCAGCAACAGCGGAAAGAAACGCTAAAAGGGAACATAGAGCAGAAACCAACCCAAAATGCAAGCAAGAATTTTTAAAAGGGAACATAGAGCAGCATGAGCATGAGGCATAGAAAAATGGGGTCACCTTAAGATCAAGAATCAGTGGCTCTCTCTCTCTCTCTCAGTTCAAATCAGAAGGAAAGAACCACTATTATTGATACCACTATTATTGATACCACTATTATTGATTAGAGTTATTTGTAATTAGGCAAAGCACTACAACACTGGATCCTAAGCAACAGCTGAGGCATACAAAACTACAAGTGTTTGTTCTTTTCATAAATAAACAACCTTTAGTATCTCAACCAGAACCAAAGCAAAACAAAAATCATGGTTAAGTAACCAGCAAAGGAAGAATGAACCTTTTTTGAATTTTAAAGTAGCAAGACATGAAAAGTTCTTTATTGCCTTCAATACTACACACATTAGGGGAGGTAGCTGCAGTTCTATTGCATAGTGGGCTCAGATTCACCTTTCCTCGATCATATAACCTACCCCCATCATCTCTTATCACCAGATCAATCTGTTTATACAGTAGAGCTGCCCTGGTTATCACTCAACAAGAATGACCATCCAAGGACAGAACAATAAGTATCACAGGATCAAAAAGGATTCTAGAGACAAGAGGGAGGATCCAACTTGATACCCACAGGTGCCTTGATTGCTCAAAGGCACACTTATTTCAGCGACGGTTAATCATCATCGCCCTAGCAAGGATGGCTTCCGACTGATGGGGCACGTGCGAATAAAAAGGGTTCAGGGTTCAATGCATATGGGCTCAGATTTGCCTTTCCTCATCATATAATCTACCCCCATCATCTCTTATCACCAGATCAATCTGTTTATACAGTGGAGCTGCCCTGGTTATCACTCAATAAGAATGACCATCCAAAGGACAGAACAATAAGTATCACAGGATCAAAAAGGATTCTAGAGACAAGAGGGAGGACCCAACTTGATACCCACGGCTAATCATCATCGCCCTAGCAAGAATGGCTTCCGACCGATGTGGCACATGATTCAAACGCGGTGGGGCGGGCTATTTACACGCGGTGGCACGGTCGAGGTGAAACTGTTCATTGCAACAGTAACTATTTTTTATCTGACGGACGAGGTCATTCCAGGGCTCGATCCGACGGCTCAGATTGCATCAAGCAACCAGATCCAACGGCCAGGAATGCCAAGTGGCTGAGGAGGCTGGAGGATGACCGGCATCCTAGAGCAACTGCTTAAACCATTAAGTACAAAAGTCATTCATGCCAACCACAAAAAGGAAATAATCTGCAATGCAAGGCTAATATGATTTATCTATTGCCAATCACTGTATCCATTTAAATTATGATCTGAACATATATACTTTCCAGTCACATGGCATCATCTTTTTAACTGAACTAAACCTCCAAAGTTATGTCAATGATTAAATATGGCATTAATGTAAAATCTATGGCAGCACATCAATAAGGATCGCGCCTTGGCACGAGGGTGCCGGTCCCAATGTTTTGGTCCATCAAATATGATAATGAGTTGAGAATATTATTGATTTTGGCATGTTGAAAGCTTTCATAAACATTGATTGCATCGCAGAAGGCAGTATACTAACTTACTAAGACGGCGGACTGAAAGTACCTAACAATCATTCAGATAGCCGCATTGCAGAAGGCAATATACTAAGACAGTGAACTGAAAGTACCAACCGATCATTCAGATAGCCATGATAATGAGGAGCTAACACTGGATTAGTAATCATTGTGTACCAGGTTGTTCGCAGAGCAATTTCCCTCACTGTCAAAGATATAATCATCCAAAGAGCTCATGTAAGGCACATGTTCATCTTGTTCTACTGCAGGAGGAAACCAGATGTGAAATCGCTTGTTCATATTAAGAGTAAAACTCTCAATGAACTATCAAAGATTTTCAAGTGCTCCAAAGACCTGCACACAACTGGAAAGAAAAAAAATGATTGCTAGAGATTATCTACTTGTGCATGGCTATCAAAATCATTGCTTCTTTTGTTAGATATTATAATCCAAAAGTCTCCATCCACATTCAGTATAATCTCAGTGTCATCTACAAATATGCGCATTCTGACAAGGATACAAATCTATGGCAGCACATCAACACGAAATAAATATACTAAAAGACAAATATGCGCATTCTGACAAGGATACAAATCTATGGCAGCACATCAACACGAAATAAATATACTAAAAGACTAAATTAATGGGGTTAACTAAGGCAATGAAAATTAAACGATGAACATGATTATATTGAAACCTCAAATTAATGGAAGAAGACTATATCAAATGTTGTAAGTAGGATCAATTAGTTCATCATATCATTATACCAAGAGCACACGCACTGGCAAATCATCTAAAAGGCTGATGCCAACAAAAGAGGGTACACAGTGTAGAAGGCTGCGGCCAACAAAAGAGGGTCCTGGCACAATAAATAGCAATAGAACCAACCGACGATCCTGGAAAGAAGAGTATATACTAAATTTCCAGGCAATGAAATAGAGTCACATTTGCAATAATTGTCCACAGTTTAATTGATCATAATCCACCGCATTCTTGACACTAAACAAATTCATAACCGCTAGTTTCCGAAATATGATGTTGTGAATATAATTAACCTTCATAAGAAAAGGAATAGCTCACGACCACTACTCTCCATCACCACTATGAATCCACCCAAGAAATAGCTCAAGGATTAATTGGTACAGTTTCAGATGACATGTTTTATTTTCACCTTTCTATCTAAACTGTACCAAAACGTGATTTTGCTTCAAACGTGATGAGTCAAAACATGATGCCACCTGAAACTTAAGCATCCAGAGAGATGTGGGGTAGATGGGGGAAGGGAAGCTCACCACGTTGGTATGTAGAAGATGTGACTGGACTGCTCTGTCCGCTGTATATTTGTTGATATATATTCAGATTCAGAGGTGTTTGGTGCTGGATGTTGGCCTGGTGCTGCTGCTCCACCACCTCTTCTCTGGCCGCTGTACCATCTACACCCGCAGCTTCTCCATGGATGGGACCCCTTCCTTCCTTGACACAAGCAGGGTAGAGGCTGCCTGCCTGCACATCGCACACACACATCAGAGAAAGAAGAAAGAAAACCAGAGGAAGAAGAAGAGAAACGAGGGAAGGAGGGATCTGACCTAGGGCGCAAGACCGATGGCGCGAGGGCGAGCAGAGGCTACGGGTCGAGCACTCTGCGGGGTCGGAGCAGGAGGGCTCGGGAGCCGCCGCCATGCCCGGGAACGAGCTCGCGGACGGGGAGGGCAGGCGCCCACTCGCCATCGCGCAGCACCGCAGCGTGGTCGGAGGAGAGGAGACGCGGGACGGCGCAGCACGCCGCCTTGCCCTGCTGCTGCTCCTCCCCACTGCCACCGCCGTCGTGCTCCTCGTCCTCCCTCCGCTTTTTCTAATCGTCGTTGGGGAAGGGGGGGGGCTTTGTTGCGGTGGATCTGGTCGCCGACGGCGCGGGAAGGCGGGTGGCGGCGGCGGCGGTGGCGATGCGGGTGGGAGGAGAGGAGGCACGAGGGGAGGGGAGGGGAACGAGAGAGAGAGGGGGAGAGGAGGTGTGCGGGAGGGGGAGGGGAGCCGGCTAGGGTTGCCTCCACGGGAGCCGGCCCTTTTATACCCCAGGCGAGTGAAATGACGAAAATGCCCCCAGCGGGGCAGGCTATTTACGCGCGGTGGCACGAACGGGGTGAAACTGTTCATTGCAGCAGTCTTTTTTTATCCGACGGACGAGGGCTTCCCAGGGCTAGATCCAACGGCCCAGATCCCATCAAGCCGCCAGATCCAACGGCCAGGAATGCAAACGGCTGAGGAGCCGGTAGGTTCCTCCGCATTCTTATTTCTTGATATGGGAGAAAATCCTAGCCGGCCGCCACGAATCTTCCTCAACCCACCCCCTCCCCATTGCCACCTAAGGTGTGGTCGGGCAAAGCCCGTGCGGTGGTGGCAGGCCGGTTTTCTCTCTTCCTTTTGGATCGGATGGTATAGCATGGGATGTTAGATACGGTGGAGCTTGCGTGGCGGTGTAGTGTGCACGCCGGCGTCGCGATCTCGGGGTGGATTGGAGGGAGGCGTGGTTCCCACGGAGGTCCATTTGGAGGCAGTGGCTCGGTCTGCGGCGTTCTTCCACCTGGATCAAGGACTCATCAGGGGTGATGGCTTTGTCTTGCCATGATAGTCACTAGAGGATTGGAGGTGGTTGCAGCTCTGTGCAGAGGATGGAAGGTGGTAGGATGGATATTGTGTGTCGGTGGGGCCACATCCCTGGCACGTTTGGTCCGAATCTAAGATGTCCTATCAGATGCGGCGGTGGGGCTTCCTATAGACGGGAGGCTCTAGCGGTGGAGGTTGGTGGTGCTCCTCCCTTCAGCAAGTCGTCCGCGTCCTGGTGCACGCCAGTGGCCCTCTTGCGTCCCTATGTGCGATTGCTGGTCTGATCGCCCAGTTCTGCGCTTGGTGGCGCAGGCCGGCCAGCGGTGGCTATTCTCGGTAATCTCACAACTTTGGATGAAGTTGGGGTGGATGCATGGATCTAGGTGAAACTCATTTGTGGTGGGCGGTGGAGTCCTCGACATCATTATCTCCTTGGGCACACATTTGTGAGTCCATGAGGGCGACTATCACGGGGTGGCTGAGGGGAAGCTTGTGCTCATGGGTCTGCGGGAGGGGGAGTAGCTTGGGGCACGTGTTCGGCTGCTGGCGGCAGATCGGAAGTGATGTGCATATGTTGTGCCATGCTAATTTTGGTCACCCTGCTTCATTGGTTGACTCTTCTCAGAGGTTCGTGTCAGCGATGAAGTCTTGGCAAACGAGGAACTTTGATGGCATTCACAGTTCTAGTTGCTTTGCTTAGTGCTTAGGGTCACACATTCGGTGATGGTCGTTGGTTGAGAGGCCTAGATGAGGTGCATCAATTATCTCGGTAGAACATCCCCCTTTGGTTGCGTCAGCGGATTTCTTTGTCACCACAAGGCCTCAGCGGTGGAATGCCCATTGACTAGGGTTGTGACTCTCTTAGATCTTCATGGTGATCGCTGAGCAAGCGGGTGGTCTACCCCTTTGTTATCCTGACTTTGGATGTCATTTCCAGTGGCCCGGCGGCACTTGCCACTGTGTGTAGGGTGCTAAGTTTGTGGTTTCCGATTCTCTTCTTTGTTCCCATGTACTTTCTTGTGGGTTTGTCATGTGCTATGTCTAGTAGTCATTGCGTTATATCTTGTTCTTGCTTTTAAAAGGAAAAATGATTCAGTCCGGCTTTCGCACGCCGTACCAGGTTAAAAAACAGCCTATTCATGTAGGCATTTACACTCCTAGTCGAGCGATTTCACCATGACAATATCGTGCATTCCATTGTGGCTATTAGATTTACTGCTCATCTCCTACCAACGAGTTATAGATGAAGGTGACTTGATCGGTGGGCTCATGATAGATTTGCACGGTTGTTGTTTCTCGCATATCTAGCTCAGTTTTTCACACAGATTTTTAGCGATTTGACCAACCATGATTCATGACCTCTCCTTCCCAAAAGCCTAGCTCACTTTTTCACTGTTGCCACCTCTTCTTCTCCTTCTCTACACGGCTATCTCTTCTTCCACTCCTACCTATCATCAGGCCTGCCATCAGAGATTCGTCGTTGTCCTCGTCCTTGTCTTGAAGCCACGCCAATGGATCTCTTTAAGCCATGTCCTTGTTGGCGTGTCTTCCTCCCCATAGCCAAGCCCACCAGTCCAATCTCCAAAGTGATTGGATTCGGCCGATGGGCCAAAAATCGTCGTACACATTATTTACTCTAGTAAGAATGAAAAATAGTAGTAGTTGACTGCTTACAAGCGGATGTAACATACGGTACCTTGCATGATGCATATGTATTGATCCGTGCATATGTGCCGGCACCTAACTATTACTTCCTCCGTCCGAAAATATTTGTCATCAAAATGGATAAAAAAGAATGTATCTAGAACTAAAATACGTCTAGATACATCTTTTTTTATCCATTTTGATGACAAGTATTTTCGGGCGGAGGGAGTACTATATTTGACCGCGAAGACGCAGACTGATTGAGTAGATAAAAGAAGAGCTCGCATTCAGTTGATCACCTAAACTACTTCGCCTTGATCTACTAAGAAGATCCGTGATGCTACTAGATGCAATACATCTATAGGTCTGTAGTACATGCATCTTGATCTGCACATGTGCTTCCACGTCAACGCGAGTCAATACATAGTAGGACTGGCTTCGATGCGCAGCTCCGCACGATTAGTACCGGTAATGCATGAGTGAGTGACTACGGTAATAATAGGTTTTTTTAGTATAGTATAGACGCAGACGCTCATACAAACACATATATACTCACCACCATGAATGCATGCATGCACACTATATTTTTTTCTCACCTTCGAAATACGTACTGAGCCGGCGAACATAGTTTTCTAGAAGACAATGCTAAACTTTATACCCCTATTATTCCTTGGCGATTTTTCGACAAGTTCTCGATCAGTACATAGATTATTAAGTGTAATAGTTAATTGACATTCCAAAGCAATCCAGCACATTAAGTGTAGCTTTGTTCTTGATTGATACCTCCGTGTACTTTGACTGGTCTTGCATGCATGCATGCACGTAGGCATGTGGCCACGTAGGGGGATTCGTGGAAGCAACCTCTACAAACAAATTTAAGACAAGGAAGCAACATCTACATGAGGCATGAGCATATGCTCTGTGAACCCGACCGAGAGATGGACCAAATGCAGAGACGAGTCTCGGTCCAACAATTCGATCCACACCAAACCCGGGCCCACAAATGACTTGCAATTTCTACTGCTTTGCTTCGCAAAGTTTACCGTGTGGGCTCCTGGCGTGCACCACAGCACTCTGCATGTGCATGGTGGAGTATGTAGTGGCCGGGCTTGGCTCGCGTCGGTCAAGGTCAAGAGCCGGATAAAGAATAAGACGGCCACGCTATCCGTCGATCGAGATCGATCTTTCGGCCGGCACCACACCAGAGGCAGGCTCAACTTTTTGACTGCACTGCACTGAACTGCCGTACGTCCAGTGGATTCTCCGCGTACGCGCCGCGTATCACGCACCACGGTGCGCGTAGATAGATTCCTCCTCCCGAAGGAATGAACCGCATGCATGCAGCTTCATAGGAGCTCGAGTGATGTGCTTACAAAGTATGCAAAAGTTCATTCGTACCTTCGATTCCTTTTTCAAATCATGTAGTGAGTGTAACCATCACAGTTAGGTACATACGGTCGTGATCCTGTGTTTTTTTCAAAGAAATTTTTCAATCTATTCATCAACTATCAAGGTAGTACAAAGAAAGAAGTAAAATTTACATCTAGGTCCATAGACCACCTAGCGACGACTACAAGCACTGGAGTGAGCTGAAGGCGTGTCGCCGTCATCACCCCTTCTTCGTCGAAGCCGGGCAAACATTGTTGTAGTAGACAGTCGGGAAGTCTTCGTGCTAAGGCCCCATAGAACCAGCGCACCAGAACAGCAACCGCCGCCGATGAAGAGAAGCATAAACCGGAAGGATCCAACCTGCAGACACACACACGTAGACGAACGAAGACCGGATCCAGTCCGATCCACCGAAGACAAACGCCGACCGGATCTCACGAGATCCGCCGGAGACAAACCTCCACATGCCTTCCGACGATGCTTGAAAAGTCACCGAGATGGGGGCTATGCAGGGAGGACCTTATTCCATCTTCAAGAAGCCGCCGCCGCCTCGAGCATGGCACAAACTCTAACAAAACTCAAAAAACCAACTAAAAACGGAGCCCTTCCGCCGGCAAGAGCCGGCATCCACCGTACCTACATGGTCCAAGGACCATAGGAGATGAGGCGGAATGGCGGCGCCAACGAGAGGCAAGGAAACCCTAAATGGATGCAGTCGGTCCATCTTGCCGGCAAAGATATGTGTCTACCAAGCAAAGAAGCCGTGGTACAAGGTGGGGAAATATTATAATGCTAGGAGATAGTCAGGCATAATCGAATATATAATCCTGGCATAATGCCGACCAATCACGGAGGCACAGCTCACATACGCCGGGGCAATTGTACAATTGATCAGAGCTTCCATTATCTTGAAAAAAAAAACTACTCCCTATATTTCAGTTTACAAGTCTTACGCGTATACCTATAACACAAAATATATACCTTTTGAAAATAGGACATCTAAAGTTTATATTGATATTTTTTTAATATATGACTTGTATTAGGTTGATCAAATTAACGACCTAGGGGTACGCGCACGCCCTGTGTATTATCATAGTTTTCCTTTTCAAACGTGTTACTCGTTTGAGCACGAGCATGGGCTCATACATGTGCCATTTTATTCTTTGCACCCATTTAATCTGTCATCATCCTAATACTATTACTATTATTTGTACATCAAATTAATACCGGTATGTAATACTCCCTCTGTCTGTAAATATTAGCCTTTTAGGCCTCGTTTGGTAGGAGAGGATCCAGGGGTTTTGAGGGGAATTTCCTCGCGTGGCCCAGAAACCCCGCGAAACCTCGAGGGCCCATTTGGTACACGGGGTTCCGGCGGCCCAATCCCCTCTGACCCCCTCCCATACCCTCCTTTCCACGCGGTTCATAGCCCTCGAGGGGGGACGCGTGGATTTGGGGAGGAAACGACACCGCGCCGCCGCCCGCTCACGGTGTCGCCGCCTGACTCTTCCTCAACGCGCCGCCGACCAGCTCCTCGACGCCGATGTACCTCCTCCGCCATACTGGGCTTCTCCCCGGTGGTAATCCCTCGCCTCGTCTCCCCCTCTTTCCCCATCGCCGTCCAGGCTTCTTCCATCCGCCGGTCCATGGCTGCCGCCTCGTCTTCCCCGGCGAGCTCGCCAAGCACGCCGTCTCCGAGGGCAGCAGGGCCGTCAACAAGTTCACCTCCTCCTAGACTGATGATGTGTCGTTGGTTTCTGTATCTGCACTGTTAACTATGCCTACCTATCTGCAAGTAGTGGTAGTAGTAGTACGTGTTGTTGATTTTTTTACTTAGTGACTGAATTGATCTCTGCCATGTCTGCTTTCATATGGCAGCAGCTTGGTGTTACTCTGAAAATGGCAGTAGCTTCAAACTTGCTCCGACGGTGCTCTGTAGTTAGATGATGGTGTGTGCTCTGACCATGTTATCCTACTGCAAGATTTGTGCTGGAATTTGTGTTCTTGGATAAATCAGAAGTGGCATATGCAACTGAATTATGTCGCTCTTAAGTCTTACCTAGCAAATGTCCTACCTAGCAAATGTACAGATGTTTGCTAATCACTGTTTAGTAAACTAGTTCTATTTGCAGGCTATCATCTGAGTAGTCAATCATTACCCAGCTTAAGCCAATAAAGGTTACATTCCAAACAGACCGGGCAAGTGGTCTCTCTGTAGATATTGTATAGGCAATATTCTGCCAAGCTTAGAAAATATATATTATCCCAAGTTTGGTATATATTCATTTTTATTTGCATTCGTTTCTGTTTATAACTAGGGTCAGATGCTCGTTCAGTTGCACATGTTTGTCTGGATGAATCGTGCTTATAAATATTCTTTATACATTGTATTGTGCAAGTCGTCATCAGTCACTCAATTGATTAGGTGGATGTTTGTTTCTAGTCTGAATGATTATGTATCATCCTACATGCTTGTTCCGAGTTTTCCTTTGCCTGAATCTTAATCAATTAACGGATAAAATCTTACATAATTTGTTTCTTGTTTTGTATCCTATTCCAAGTTGGTCTGTACTGCTTTTGTTGGAGAAGACATGAAGATGCAGTACTACTATGGAAATGTCTAACTGTTTGACAATATGATTGTAGTTCTCACATGATTCTCTTGCTGCCGTTGAGTGATGATCCTTCATATTGTGGCTGTATGTGTTCTCTGGTTGATAAAGGTCATAGTGATTATTTTTGTGGAGTCCCCCTTGTTAGCTTATTTTTTCAGGTTACATCCTCAACTAAGATTTGGTAAGTAGCCATCTCCTATCTTCGAGGCAAATACTTGACTGATTCTTTTTGCCATTCACCTGAGAAAGGCAGCATTAATACTAACCTCCTGCTATGATCTTGAATTTTTGCAGTGCAAAATGGCAGACATTTAGCTAGTGGTACATGCCTTGCCGAGCTCCCCGACGGATAGTGCCTGACTTGCAAGCACGGCGGAGGCTTTGTCCACGGTCCTGCAGTGGACAATATTGTTTGGTCGGCAATGATAAAGTGCTCCCACAATGGCTGCCAGAGCGAGTCACCTAGCACGAGCTTGACGATCACCACAGTGCTTCTACACTTTTGTAGCAACATGATTAGTTTTACGTGTGGATTCTACCTCTAGCAAGTATTTCTGCTATGATGTTGTTTTTCTTGTAAAGATTGGATTTTTGGATGTCTTGCACCATCGTATATCAATATGAAAACACTGCGTACCAAAAAACACTTTTATACAAAAAATATTGTGGATAGAGGGGGATTGGAAATTCAGGGGAATTTGAGAGGATTGGGTGGAATAGAGGGATTCACCGAATCCCCTCAAATCCCCACCCCCTTTGGGGCTGGAAACCCCCCTCTACCAAACAAGGCCTTAGTGGTTTCAATACAGACTACATATGGATTTATGTAGATATATTTTAAAGTGTAAATTCATTCATTTTGCTTGATATGTATACTATATTGAAATATCTAAGAGATTATACCCACCAGAGGGAGTACTATTAATACCCACCAACCCATGCACGCACAAGAATTTCGTCCCCTTCGATCCATCGACCGCCGGGGACGTGACCAAGACACGCGACCGCTGGCTGCACTGCACAGTGCCGACTGCTGACGGTGACGCGCGCTATATCTGTAGCAATAGCCTTTTGGAGGTGCGGTGCGGCCTGTGCGGTGATGCGTGGAACCTTCGAGTGTTCTCCTCCACGTGCGTGCCTCATCCCACCCCGTGCCGGTGCCGCTGACCTGACTACCCCGCCCGCCGGCGCGCCACTAGCACCGGTCGGTCGGTATCGGCTGGCTAGCCGAGCATCCGTCCTCCACTCGGGCCATGTGTGTATAAATAAGCTGGCCACGCCCACGATGCGATGCACATACATTCACTCGCCAGTCACCACCATCTCGCACGCGTCTTCAGGAGCTTTGCTGGCTTCAGCGGTGGTGACAGAGAGCGAGAGAGTTGTTGCCATGGCGTCCAGGGAGGTCAGCATCCAGATGCACGGCCATCCGGGGTGTGCTCCGTCCCCGGAGCCACTTCTCCTTCGTGTCCCGTCGCGGGCCGCCGGGGCTTCTTCGATGGAGGCTCCGGATGCCGTTGGTACCGGCGGCAGGAACACCATGGAAGCGGCTGCGGCTGCTTACGCTGAGGCGCCGAGCTCTGTCTTGATCAACGTCCCGGGTTCGCCGTCCGGACTCCACCTCGCGCAGATCGGCATGCCGCCGTCTGCCCGCGCCAACAAGGCCGACGTGGGCGCCCATGCTGTGCCGGCGAGCGTGTCGAAGGTCGAGCGGATTCACCACCCGGCCGTGCCGCAGCTGCTGAAGCAGGCCCGGCACCACTCGCAGCCGTCCTTGGTGGTCAGAGTCGGCGGCGAGGTGCCGGCGGTGCTGCGAAGCGACAGCATGCGGGAGCGAGACCGGCGGTTTGACCAGTTCAAGACGTTCTCTGGCCGCCTTGAGCGGCAGCTCTCCAGCCTCCGCGGGGTGCCACAGGACACCGACGTCGAGCAAGGTGCGGCGTCAAAGATCTCAGAGGAGGAAACCGACGAGGATGATGAAGTGCCCACCGCCGACCGCTACTTCGCCGCGCTCGAAGGACCCGAGCTCGAGACACTTCGGGTACGTACCACGTCAGCGTGTAGCATTCCAGCAAAAAGTATACCACTCCTTACTAAAACATCTTCGGGTCTAATAACCATGTGAACTTGCAGTCGACAGAGGTGGCCGTGTTGCCTAAGGACGAGACATGGCCGTTCCTGCTCCGATTCCCCATCAACGCCTTTGGGATGTGCCTTGGCGTGAGCAGCCAGGCCATGCTGTGGAAGACCCTTGAGTCGGAGCCCTCCACCAAGTTTCTTCACGTGCACCCTGCTACCAACCACGTCCTCTGGTGGATCTCCGTCGCCCTCATGGTCGTCGTCTCCATCACCTACCTTTTAAAGGTCGTTTTCTACTTCGAGGCCGTCCGCCGCGAGTTCCACCATCCCGTGCGCGTCAACTTCTTCTTTGCGCCATGGATTGCCTGCCTTTTTCTTGTTAAGGGCGTGCCGCATCCGGTGTGGGAGATCCACCACGCCGTCTGGTACTTGCTCATGGCGCCCATCCTGTTCCTCGACCTCAAGATCTATGGCCAGTGGATATCTAGTGGCGAGCGGCGCCTCTCTAAGGTAGCCAACCCATCCAACCACCTCGCGATCGTCGGCAACTTTGTCGGCGCACTTCTCGGTGCTAGGATGGGCCTCCGGGAATTGCCCATCTTCTTCTTTGCCGTCGGGTTGGCCCACTATGCTGTGCTATTCGTCACTCTCTATCAGCGGCTCCCCACCAACGTGCAACTCCCCAAGGAGCTCCACCCAGTGTTCTTCCTTTTCGTCGCCGCACCTAGCGTTGCTTCCATGGCCTGGACAAGGATCTCTGGAGAGTTCAACGATGGTTCCAAGCTCCTTTACTTCGTCTCGCTATTCCTCTATGTTTCTCTGGTGGTGCGCATCAATCTCTTTAGGGGGTTCAAGTTCTCGCTGGCATGGTGGGCGTACACATTCCCGATGACGAGTGTGGCCTTGGCGACGGTGTTATATGCATCAGAGGTAGACAACGTGCTGACACGGGCACTGGCGGTCGGGTTGTCAGGAATTGCCGTTGTCACGGTCACCGGCGTGCTAGCCACCACCATGTACCACGCCTTCGTGCGGAAGGACCTCTTCCCCAACGACATATCCATCGCCATCACGCGGCAAAGGCCCAAGTTTAGCAAGATCCTCGCGCACCTTCGATCGTCGGGCTCTGATGTCAAGGAGCTTGTTCTCTCCATCCCAAATTTGAGTTCCAATTCCAAGCAGGGCGCATACTCCGATGATGCCGGCTCCAACTCCAGGACGAGCGGCAGTGTCGGCGAGTCTCCAGTGGCGCACGAGCATGGAAGAACAGAGTGTTAGATGCTCGGTGCAAGACATGGTGCATGTACGCATGGCTAGCTTATGTTGATTAGTAGTACTTGTATATAGTTCTTTGTGTTTTTTCTTCATTCTTTTTCTTCTTTGTTAACTTGCTGCACATAGTTGCAGATTAGGAGTGGTATCCGTGAGCAATTTACATTGCCATGATAGTGATATAATTGTCGGGCTTAACGGTTGAATTTGTAAATTTAGTGGTTATACCTTTTTCTTCAGAAGTAGAAAAATTTCAGTTACATTTCTTAACTCTATTCTCGTCTCAAGTAACTACACAGACCTGAAAATTGGAAGGACATTTCACCAAAGGTGTATCAATAAAATGGATGGCTTAGTGTGTTGCAACTTGCAACTTTAGAAGGGAGGTCTTCAAGGTTTCAAGACAGAGGAGTATTTGCAAAATCATTTTTTATGTGTGACCGTGACATGCTTTCCACATATTGCCCAAAACCAAGGTTACCGCTGACAGCGCTCTCTCAGACTTAGCTTTGCTTACATTTTATTTTCACTAAAACACAACTTTACTTACATTTCCTTTCAATTAAACATAGCTTTGCTTAGATTTTTCTTTGAGGGGTGAAACCAAACTTTATTACTCAAAGTCCACATAAACTGGGATACAGACGGGATCATGGGGTTCGGACAACCAAACGTGCCGCCCTTGATCCAAGAAATGTGAGAACTTTGCTAACCTATCAGCATTGGTGTCCGTTGCTCCATAACTTCACCATTGTCTCCGATTCGAAGCAGGTGGAAATGACATA
The DNA here is from genome assembly GCA_963921465.1 of Triticum timopheevii. NCBI lineage: Eukaryota > Viridiplantae > Streptophyta > Magnoliopsida > Poales > Poaceae > Triticum > Triticum timopheevii. The sequence goes on from OY997262.1 coordinate 477,595,570, forward strand.
CATAATGAGAGTCGAGATTTTTCTTTCAATTAAAACATAGCTTTGCTTACATAGCAAAGAGCCCTCATTTCATCTCCTCTTTTGGGCTTTAGGCTCACTGGATAGTGGCTTTTGGTGTGCCGTGTCTATTAGTTGCCATACAGTTACTATCTGGACCGTATGGCTCGGAACTAACTCTACAAAATTTTCTCTAGAAAAAGAATCTACAAATTCTTTCTTGTTGCTGACTGAAAGCCTCAGATGTGCTAACTTAATTATGTATATATAGTCCTTTACAAATATTACTTGCTACCTGGATAAGAGACGGATCAGGTTTCATTCCAGAAATCAAAACACTTAGTTACTTACATAGCTGAAGATATAGACCGATAGACACCTTCCGCCGCAAACTTGACTCCAAAAATACATGATGTTTTGCTTGGAGAAAGATGAACTAAAGTCTGAATAAAGCGCAAGGCTTTAAATTTAGTCACAACCGTCCACATTACTCCTGGTGCGAGTCTACGACTGAGGGGGATATTAGAAGTATAGCGTGTTTAAGCTAGATATAAAGGTTAGAGATAGAATATATTTAAATCATGTATGAGTTGTCTTGTAGTTTATGTCTGACCCACGTTGTACTCTATACATACTCCCGTGAGGGTCAGATCAATACACCAGAATATTAGAGGTCTAATATTTTACACAGAATGTACATTATCTCACTGGTCTCTCACATGCATGAACCGCTTTATATGTCACCCACCTCTGTTGTGCTCTCGATGATCAGTAGGAATAGAATGTTCCACTTGAATAAGCATGCACGATGACTAAAAGTATCGGTGGATGGAGTTCTCCGGGTCATTTACGGCATGATGTCTCGCCCTTGTCTGACTCTATCATATCTCTACAATTATTAAGCTCCCATAAAATGGAGCACTCTGGTTGATCATGGACTTTGGTTAAAATGGACCCCGCCAGAGAGAGAGAGGAAGTGGCCGATCTGCCTTTTGTGTATCGCTCAAGCGTGTGCAACATATTGTTTTCCAAGCAAATGATTACTAAATGGCAGAGTACTATGGCAACTCCAACGCTAGATCCCAAACAGACGTCTGTTTTGTTCAGAATTTGTCCGTATGGGGCAGAAAAAGTAAAATATCGCTTAACATAATATCTAAGGGCGTGAGAGCTATATTTCGTTATAGCAAGATGGAAGGAGATCTCGCCTGAATGATTTTCCTGGCCCCTCGTGAAACATACTGAGTATTCAAAGAGTTGATGCCCTCACTTTTTTAAAAATATTCATTGTATTTTTAGGAATGTACATTTTATCTTGTACTTTTTATTTTTCGTTTTATTCTGGTTAGGTAGCTTTTACTTTACTTTCCTTTTGCCGATTCGTTTTGTTTTCTTCTGGTTTTCATTCTTTTGCATATCTCCTTTTTTATAGTTCCCTATATACTCCCTCTGTCCCAATATAAGTGTCTCAACTTTGTACTAGCTTTAGTGCAAAGTTGTTCTAAGCTGGAGACACTTATTTTGGGATGGAGGGAGTAATAAACAATTTCTCAACATACAGTGATCATTTTGTAATATACAGTGAACACTTTTAATATTAAATGTACATTTTTAAAACATGGTATTTTTTTAAATATACGATGAACATTTTAAAACTATACACTGAAATATATGATGCATTATTTTCAAACATCATGATTTTTTAAATATACGATGAATAAAATGATCAAGGAGGTAGTATCATACATTAGTATTATGTGCATGGCATTAACTTATGATACTAACCACTATGGGCAGCCTAATCCATTGGTCGCCGGTCTTTATTGATCGATCAGTTAGTGCTGATTTGGAGCTTGTCTAAATAATGTCAAAATAAGTGATCCATTCACAAAAGGAGGTAAAAGGGATGTCAAGGTTGTTTTATGAAAAGAGTTGGTGCTGATGTCAAGCTGTTTTATAAACTAGTTATGCTTCCAGAGTGTATTATATGAGTATCATCATCAAAGAAAAAAAATTCTAGTCTCATCGCTGTACAGTCGAACGAACTTCGCCAGCTAGGCCAGCAGACAAGGCCTTTACCGGTGACCTTTTGACTCGGACTATGGCACTACGCACGCATGTATAGCTAACCATAAAAAACTTTGAAGGTTTCCACACGATCGAGTAGTATATATACATTATTATTTTCACTGGTCACTCACATGTCGTCCACTCCTTTGCACATCACTCACATGCTATGCACATTAGACATTACACTCTCAATCGGTAGGATCTGCGTCATGTGCTCTTTTTTGTTAGCAAGTGCGTCATGTGCCCATGTAGAAGGGCAGTGATCAAAAGTCGCTGGTCGCTCAAGTCCGAGTATGTCTCTCGCCACGATCACCATGTAACTACATATGCAAAGAAAAAGGACCAATAGGTAGGCAAGGAGGGAGAAAAGTGCATTTGCAGGCACATCTACGGACCGGCGGGTCATGCACGTATGGAGCAGGTCCAATTAAGACTTTATTCAGACACTCCCTTTCAAATTAGTCACGTCGGGTCTTATTCAATCCGGACGTGCAGATGCACCTGGATGCCAAGATGGGTCATGAGTCGCTGCGAGCAAACTGCTGATTTTCTCCATGGAGAGTGGAGATCGTCGTGGGCAGTCACGCGCACATGCTGGCTTGCATAAACTTTTCTACATAGAAAACCGGCGGCCATCTACCCGAAACAACACGGAAAAGTTCTGTGCGCGCGGATCACGGAGGTCTCTTGTAACCGTCCTTGTCGATCGTTGATAGCTCGTTGCTTTACCGATTGGTTGGTGCTTTGGAATTCTTTTTTGAGAGGAACTGATCACAAGAGTGGCTCTAAAGAACCCAGAAAATAACTTAATGAAAAAAAAAGTTGTTTTAGGAAAAGTGAATTTGTTTATGGTTCTGCTTCGCTTTCGTCATTTGAGCCTTTATATGTTAGTGTGGATAGTGGCTTGCACGAGTGCACACAAATTAAAGACTCACGGTGCACCATATTTTTAGTTGGATCTTCGCCAAGCAGCCGACGGCGCCTTTATCGATCGAAGGCAGCTGACAAAGCAATCAGCATCAACCGATCTTTTGACTAGGACTAAAACATTGTGCACATTTTTTTCTGAAAAATATTACTTATACACACCAGCATGGAGCTGCATTCAACTTCAGATAACAATTTTTTTAATACATTCCCCTCAATTTTTTTTTTGAAAACTACTTGGTGCACTTTATTAAACTCATATCAAAGTTACATCATCCACAATGTCCGAAAGTAAAAAGCTGGGAGGATCACCATCCCAAACAAAAGTAGAATTTAAATTGAAACTATGTCTAGCAAGATTGTGCGCCAATCTATTAGCCTCCCTAGGGCAATGAGTGAAGGATACCGCACCAATACGGTATGCTTTTTGAAAACAATCAGTCAAAATAGCAGTATAGGGGCTCCAAATCTCAATCACGACATTGCATGCTTGAATAACTTCCAATGAGTCAGATTCAACAATGACCTGATGACAGCCGAGTCCTTCAACCAACTCTAGTCCTCGCTGAATAGCTACTGCTTCCGCAGTTGTTGCATCAAGGAGATGATGAAGCAACCAGGATGCTCCTGCAAGAGCCTCTCCTCGGTTGTTTCGAAGAATTGCTGCAGCTGCACCCGTTCCATCTTCAAAAAAAGCGGCGTCAACATTTAATTTATAAGAATTGATTGGAGGTTTCACCCACATAACTTTATCCGGTTTCTTCTGATCCACAGCTCGAGAAAAGTTACTTGTGATCGCTTGGATAGCGAATGCAGTACTTGAAGGATTTTGGACATTTTTGCCCTTAACAAATTCTCGTCGCTGCCACCATATATACCAAGCCCCAACGACCAAAGACTCCCGGAATCCCAACCTACCAAGAACAGGTGAATGTCTCGCCGGTTGCGTTAGTAATTCTTCAAGGATCACACTACCTGACCTGTCAATTTGAATGACTTCACCTATTATTTCATGTAACCCCAGTTTCTTCCATACTTCTTTTGCTCTTTCACATGTAAACATCAGATGTCGCATATCTTCCGCCCCTTGCTTGCATACTGGGCATTGAGGCTGTACCTTGATGTGTCTGTTTGCCAAGATCGACATCCCTGGGACAATACCATGTAAAGCACGCCAGGCGAAAATTTTCACCTTGCTTGGAATTTGTAACTTCCACAAAATATCCCATACCGGGTTTGCATGCATAGCTCCTTGGCCATCCCCCCACCTAGTTTGAGCACCAAATTGATGTTCCCATTCCACATAATTGAAGGAAATATGCCCTAGAGGCAATAATAAAGTTATTATTTATTTCCTTAATTCATGATAAATGTTTATCATTCATGCTAGAATTGTATTAACCGGAAACATGATACATGTGTGAATGCATAGACAAACAATATGTCACTAGTATGCCTCTACTAGACTAGCTTGTTAATCAAAGATGGTTATGTTTCCTGACCATAAACAAAGAGTTGTTATTTGATTAACAAGGTCACATCATTAGTAGAATGATCTGATTGACATGACCCATTCCATTAGCTTAGCACACGATCGTTTAGTATGTTGCTACTGCTTTTATCCATGACTTATACATGTTCCTATAACTATGAGATTATGCAACTCCCGTTTACCGGAGGAACACTTTGGGTGCTACCGGAGGAACGTAACTGGGTGATTATAAAGGAGTACTACAGGTGTCTCCAAAGGCAGATGTTGGGTTGGCGTATTTCGAGATTAGGTTTTGTCACTCCGATTGTCGGAGAGGTATCTCTGGGCCCTCTCGGTAATACACATCACTGAAGCCTTGCAAGCATTACAACTAATAAGTTAGCTGTGAGATGATGTATTACGGAACGAGTAAAGAGACTTGCCGGTAACGAGATTGAACTAGGTATTGGATACCGACGATCGAATCTCGGGCAAGTAACATACCGATGACAAAGGGAACAACGTATGTTGTTATGCGGTCTGACCGATAAAGATCTTCGTAGAATATGTAGGAACCAATATGGGCATCCAGGTCCCGCTATTGGTTATTGACCGGAGACGTGTCTCGGTCATGTCTGCATTGTTCTCGAACCGTAGGGTCCGCACGCTTAAGGTTTCGATGACAGTTATTATGAGTTTGTGTATTTTGATGTACCGAAGAAGTTCGGAGTCCCGGATGTGATCACGGACATGACGAGGAGTCTCGAAATGGTCGAGACATAAAGATTGATATATTGGAAGCCTATATTTGGAGTTCGGAATGGTTCCGGGTGAAAACGGGAATTTACCGGAGTACCGGGAGGTTACCGGAACCCCCCGGGAACTAAATGGGCCTTAGTGGGCCTCGAGGGAGAAGAGGAGGGGCCGGCCAGGGCAGGCCGCGCGCCCCCTCCCCCCCTAGTCCGAATAGGACAAGGAGGGGGGGGGGGCGGCGCCCCCCCTTTCCTCTTCCCCCTCCCCCAATCCTACTCCAACTAGGAAAGGGGGGGAGTCCTACTCCCGGTGGGAGTAGGACTCCTCCGGCGCGCCTCTCTTGGGCCGGCCGCACCTCCCCCCTCCCTTCTTTATATACGGGGGCAGGGGGGCACCCTAGAACACACAAGTTTGATCTTCGGATCGTTCCTTAGCCGTGTGCGGTGCCCCCCTCCACCATATTCCACCTCGGTTATATCGTCGCGAAGCTTAGGCGAAGCCCTGCGCCGGTAGAACATCAAGGTCGTCACCACGCCGTCGTGCTGACGGAACTCTCCCTCGACACTCGGCTGGATCGGAGTACGAGGGACGTCATCGAGCTGTACGTGTGTCAAGAACTCGGGGGCGCCGGAGTAACGGCGCCGGGATCGGTCGGATCGCGAGGAGAACGTACGACTACTTCCTCTACGTTGTGATCGCTTCCGCTTCGGGTCTACGAGGGTACGTAGACAACACTCTCCCCTCTCGTTGCTATGCATCACCATGATCTTGCGTGTGCGTAGGAATTTTTTTTTTGAAATTACTACGTTCCCCAACAGTGGCATCCGAGCCTAGGTTTTTATGGTTTGATGTTTTTGCACGAGTAGAACACAAGTGAGTTGTGGGCGATACAAGTCATACTACCTACCAGCATGTCATACTTTGGTTCAGCGGTATTGTGAGATGAAGCGGCCCAGACCGACATTACGCGTACGCTTACGCGAGACTGGTTTCACCGCCACGAGCACTCGTTGCTTAAAGGTGACTGGTGGGTGTCTGTCTCTCTCACTTTAGTTGAACCGTGTGTGGCTACGCCCGGTCCTTGAGAAGGTTAAAACGGAGTCTATTTGACGAAGTATCGTTGTGGTTTTGATGCGTAGGTGAGACTAGTTCTTGCTTAAGCCCGTAGCAGCCACGTAAAATTTGCAACAACAAAGTAGAGGACGTCTAACTTGTTTTTGCAGGGCATGTTGTGATGTGATATGGTCAAGACGTGATGCTATATTTTATTGTATGAGATGATCATGTTTTGTAACCGAAGTTATCGGCAACTGGCTGGAGCCATATGGTTGTCGCTTTATTGTATGCAATGCAATCACCCTGTAATGCTTTACTTTATCACTAAGCGGTAGCGATAGTCGTAGAAGCATAAGATTGGCGAGACGACAACGATGCTATGATGGAGATCAAGGTGTCGCGCCGGTGACGATGGTGATCATGGTGGTGCTGCGGAGATGAAGATCACGAAGCACAAGATGATGATGACCATATCATATCACTTATATTGATTTGCATGTGATGTTTATCCTTTATGCATCTTATCTTGCTTTGATTGACGGTAGCATTATAAGATGATCTCTCACTAAATTATCAAGAAGTGTTCTCCCCGAGTATGCACCGTTGCCAAAGTTCGTCGTGCCCAGACACCATGTGATGATCGGGTGTGATAAGCTCTACGTCCATCTACAACGGGTGCAAGCCAGTTTTGCACACGCAGAATACTTGGGTTATACTTGACGAGCCTAGCATATGCAGATATGGCCTCGGAACACGGAGACCGAAAGGTCGAGCGTGAATCATATAGTAGATATGATCAACATAAGATGTTCACCATTGAAAACTACTCCATTTCACGTGATGATCGGTTATGGTTTAGTTGATTTGGATCACGTGATCACTTAGATGACTAGAGAGATGTCTTTCTAAGTGGGAGTTCTTAAGTAATATGATTAATTGAACTTAAATTTATCATGAACTTAGTACCTGATAGTATCTTGCTTGTTTATGTTTGATTGTAGATAGATGGCTCGTGTTGTTGTTCCGTTGAATTTTAATGCGTTCCTTGAGAAAGCAAAGTTGAAAGATGATGGTAGCAATTACACGGACTGGGTCCGTAACCTGAGGATTATCCTCATTGCTGCACAGAAGAGTTACGTCCTGGATGCACCGCTGGGTGCCAGGCCTGCTGCTGGAGCAACACCAGATGTTGTGAACGTCTGGCAGAGCAAAGCTGATGACTACTCTATAGTTCAGTGTGCTATGCTTTACGGCTTAGAACCGGGACTTCAACGACGTTTTGAACGTCATGGAGCATATGAGATGTTCCAGGAGTTGAAGTTAATATTCCAACAGAATGCTCGGATTGAGAGATATGAAGTCTCCAATAAGTTCTATAGCTGCAAGATGGAGGAGAATAGTTCTGTTAGTGAGCACATACTCAGAATGTCTGGGTACTACAATCACTTGACGCAATTGGGAGTTAATCTTCCAGATGATTGTGTCATTGACAGAATTCTTCAATCACTACCACCAAGCTACAAAGGCTTCGTGATGAACTATAATATGCAAGGGTTAGTGAAGACTATACCTGAGCTCTTCGCAATGCTAAAGGCTGCGGAGGTAGAAATCAAGAAGGAGCATCAAGTGTTGATGGTCAATAAGACCACTAGTTTCAAGAAGAAAGGCAAAGGGAAGAAGAAGGGGAACTTCAAGAAGAACAGCAAGCAAGTTGCTGCTCAGGAGAAGAAACCCAAGTCTGGACCTAAGCCTGAAACTGAGTGCTTCTACTGCAAGCAGACTGGTCACTGGAAGCGGAACTGCCCCAAGTATTTGGCGGATAAGAAGGATGGCAAGGTGAACAAAGGTATATGTGATATACATGTTATTGATGTGTACCTTACTAGAGCTCGCAGTAGCACCTGGGTATTTGATACTGGTTCTGTTGCTAATATTTGCAACTCGAAACAGGGACTACGGATTAAGCGAACACTGGCAAAGGACGAGGTGACGATGCGTGTGGGAAATGGTTCCAAAGTCGATGTGATCGCGGTCGGCACGCTACCTCTACATCTACCTTCGGGATTAGTTTTAGACCTAAATAATTGTTATTTGGTGCCTGCGTTGAGCATGAACATTATATCTGGATCTTGTTTGATGCGAGACGGTTATTCATTTAAATCAGAGAATAATGGTTGTTCTATTTATATGAGTAATATCTTTTATGGTCATGCACCCTTGAGGAGTGGTCTATTTTTGTTGAATCTCGATAGTAGTGATACACATATTCATAATGTTGAAACCAAAAGATGCAGAGTTGATAATGATAGTGTAACTTATTTGTGGCACTGCCGTTTAGGTCATATCGGTGTAAAGCGCATGAAGAAACTCTATACTGATGGACTTTTGGAGTCACTTGATTATGAATCACTTGGCACTTGCGAACCGTGCCTCATGGGCAAGATGACTAAAACCCCGTTCTCCGGTACTATGGAGAGAGCAACAGATTTGTTGGAAATCATACATACAGATGTATGTGGTCCGATGAATGTTGAGGCTCGTGGCGGATATCGTTATTTTCTCACCTTCACAGATGACTTAAGCAGATATGGATATATCTACTTAATGAAACATAAGTCTGAAACATTTGAAAAGTTCAAAGAATTTCAGAGTGAAGTTGAAAATCATCGTAATAAGAAAATTAAATTTCTACGATCTGATCGTGGAGGTGAATATTTGAGTTACGAGTTTGGTCTACATTTGAAACAATGCGGAATAGTTTCGCAACTCACGCCACCCGGAACACCACAGCGTAATGGTGTGTCCGAACGTCGTAATCGTACTTTACTAGATATGGTACGATCTATGATGTCTCTTACAGATTTACCGCTATCGTTTTGGGGTTATGCTCTAGAGACGGCCGCATTCACACTGAATAGAACACCGTCAAAATCCATTGAGACGACACCTTATGAACTGTGGTTTGGCAAGAAACCAAAGTTGTCGTTTCTTAAAGTTTGGGGATGCGATGCTTATGTGAAAAAGCTTCAACCTGATAAGCTCGAACCCAAATCGGAGAAATGTGTCTTCATAGGATACCCAAAGGAGACTGTTGGGTACACCTTCTATCACAGATCCGAAGGCAAGACATTCGTTGCTAAGAATGGATCCTTTCTAGAGAAGGAGTTTCTCTCGAAAGAAGTGAGTGGGAGGAAAGTAGAACTTGATGAGATAATTGTACCTTCTCCCTTACTTGAAAGTAGTTTGTCGCAGAAACCGGTTTCTGAGACATCTACACCAAGTAGTGAGGAAGTTGATGATGTTGATCATGAAACTTCAGATCAAGTTACTACAGAACCACGTAGATCAACCAGAGTAAGATCCGCACCAGAGTGGTACGGTAATCCTGTTCTGGAAATCATGCTACTAGATCATGATGAACCTACGAACTATGAAGAAGCGATGGTGAGCCCAGATTCCGCAAAATGGCTTGAGGCCATGAAATCTGAGATGGGATCCATGTATGAAAACAAAGTATGGACTTTGGTTGACTTGCCCGAGGGTAGGCAAGCAATAGAAAACAAGTGGATCTTCAAGAAGAAGACTGACGCTGACGGTAATGTTACTGTCTACAAAGCTCGACTTGTCGCAAAGGGTTTTCGACAAGTTCAAGGGATTGACTACGATGAGACCTTCTCACCCGTAGCGATGCTTAAGTCTGTCCGAATCATGTTAGCAATTGTCGCATTTTATGATTATGAAATTTGGCAAATGGATGTAAAGACTGCATTCCTGAATGGATTTCTGGAAGAAGAGTTGTATATGATGCAACCAGAAGGTTTTATCGATCCAAAGGGAGCTAACAAAGTATGCAAGCTCCAGCGATCCATCTATGGACTGGTGCAAGCATCTCGGAGTTGGAATAAACGCTTTGATAGTGTGATCAAAGCATTTGGGTTTATACAGACTTTTGGAGAAGCCTGTATTTACAAGAAAGTGAGTGGGAGCTCTGTAGCATTTCTGATATTATATGTAGATGACATATTGCTGATCGGAAATGATATAGAATTTCTGGATAGCATAAAGGGATACTTGAATAAGAGTTTTTCAATGAAAGACCTCGGTGAAGCTGCTTACATATTGGGCATTAAGATCTATAGAGATAGATCAAGACGCTTAATTGGACTTTCACAAAGCACATACCTTGACAAAATTTTGAAGAAGTTCAAAATGGATCAAGCAAAGAAAGGGTTCTTGCCTGTGTTACAAGGTGTGAAGTTGAGTAAGACTCAATGCCCGACCACTGCAGAAGATAGAGAGAAAATGAAAGATGTTCCCTATGCTTCAGCCATAGGCTCTATCATGTATGCAATGCTGTGTACCAGACCTGATGTGTGCCTTGCTATAAGTTTAGCAGGGAGGTACCAAAGTAATCCAGGAGTGGATCACTGGACAGCGGTCAAGAACATCCTGAAATACCTGAAAAGGACCAAGGATATGTTTCTCGTATATGGAGGTGACAAAGAGCTCATCGTAAACGGTTACGTTGATGCAAGCTTTGACACTGATCCGGACGATTCTAAATCGCAGACCGGATACGTATTTACACTAAACGGAGGAGCTGTCAGTTGGTGCAGTTCTAAACAAAGCGTCGTAGCGGGATCTACATGTGAAGCAGAGTACATAGCAGCTTCGGAAGCAGCTAATGAAGGAGTCTGGATGAAGGAGTTCATATCCGATCTAGGTGTCATACCTAGTGCATCGGGTCCAATGAAAATCTTCTGTGACAATACTGGAGCAATTGCCTTAGCGAAGGAATCCAGATTTCACAAGAGGACCAAGCACATCAAGAGACGCTTCAATTCCATCCGGGACTTAGTCCAGGTGGGAGACATAGAGATTTGCAAGATACATACGGATCTGAATGTAGCAGACCCGTTGACTAAGCCTCTTCCACGAGCAAAACATGATCAACACCAAGACTCCATGGGTGTTAGAATCATTACTATGTAATCTAGATTATTGACTCTAGTGCAAGTGGGAGACTGAAGGAAATATGCCCTAGAGGCAATAATAAAGTTATTATTTATTTCCTTAATTCATGATAAATGTTTATCATTCATGCTAGAATTGTATTAACCGGAAACATGATACATGTGTGAATGCATAGACAAACAATATGTCACTAGTATGCCTCTACTAGACTAGCTTGTTAATCAAAGATGGTTATGTTTCCTGACCATAAACAAAGAGTTGTTATTTGATTAACAAGGTCACATCATTAGTAGAATGATCTGATTGACATGACCCATTCCATTAGCTTAGCACACGATCGTTTAGTATGTTGCTACTGCTTTTATCCATGACTTATACATGTTCCTATAACTATGAGATTATGCAACTCCCGTTTACCGGAGGAACACTTTGGGTGCTACCAAACGTCACAACGTAACTGGGTGATTATAAAGGAGTACTACAGGTGTCTCCAAAGGCAGATGTTGGGTTGGCGTATTTCGAGATTAGGTTTTGTCACTCCGATTGTCGGAGAGGTATCTCTGGGCCCTCTCGGTAATACACATCACTGAAGCCTTGCAAGCATTACAACTAATAAGTTAGCTGTGAGATGATGTATTACGGAACGAGTAAAGAGACTTGCCGGTAACGAGATTGAACTAGGTATTGGATACCGACGATCGAATCTCGGGCAAGTAACATACCGATGACAAAGGGAACAACGTATGTTGTTATGCGGTCTGACCGATAAAGATCTTCGTAGAATATGTAGGAACCAATATGGGCATCCAGGTCCCGCTATTGGTTATTGACCGGAGACGTGTCTCGGTCATGTCTGCATTGTTCTCGAACCGTAGGGTCCGCACGCTTAAGGTTTCGATGACAGTTATTATGAGTTTGTGTATTTTGATGTACCGAAGAAGTTCGGAGTCCCGGATGTGATCACGGACATGACGAGGAGTCTCGAAATGGTCGAGACATAAAGATTGATATATTGGAAGCCTATATTTGGAGTTCGGAATGGTTCCGGGTGAAAACGGGAATTTACCGGAGTACCGGGAGGTTACCGGAACCCCCCGGGAACTAAATGTGCCTTAGTGGGCCTCGAGGGAGAAGAGGAGGGGCCGGCCAGGGCAGGCCGCGCGCCCCCTCCCCCCTAGTCCGAATAGGACAAGGAGGGGGGGGGGGGCGGCGCCCCCCCTTTCCTCTTCCCCCTCCCCCAATCCTACTCCAACTAGGAAAGGGGGGGGGGGAGTCCTACTCCCGGTGGGAGTAGGACTCCTCCGGCGCGCCTCTCTTGGGCCGGCCGCACCTCCCCCCTCCCTCCTTTATATACGGGGGCAAGGGGGCACCCTAGAACACACAAGTTTGATCTTCGGATCGTTCCTTAGCCGTGTGCGGTGCCCCCCTCCACCATATTCCACCTCGGTCATATCGTCGCGAAGCTTAGGCGAAGCCCTGCGCCGGTAGAACATCAAGATCGTCACCACGCCGTCGTGCTGACGGAACTCTCCCTCGACACTCGGCTGGATCGGAGTACGAGGGACGTCATCGAGCTGTACGTGTGTCAAGAACTCGGGGGCGCCGGAGTAACGGCGCCGGGATCGGTCGGATCGCGAGGAGAACGTACGACTACTTCCTCTACGTTGTGATCGCTTCCGCTTCGGGTCTACGAGGGTACGTAGACAACACTCTCCCCTCTCGTTGCTATGCATCACCATGATCTTGCGTGTGCGTAGGATTTTTTTTTTTGAAATTACTACATTCCCCAACAATAATAAGCTGATCGAACCGAGAACGAGAACGACTTCGTATACTGCCATGCCACAAAATCTTCAGTCATGTTAGGGCTCAAAGGGATTTTTAAAATTCTTTCCACATCCACCCAAATAAAATTATCTCTAATCAAAGCCTCATCCCACTGTCCTGTAAAGGGATCAATTAAATCATCTACATTCTGCAGAAGTCTTTGTCCGTTCACAGTTATTACTTTTCTGTTCGAACTGCTAGGCACCCAATGGTCCTCCCATATGTTGATGTTTCCTCCAGTACCAACTCTCCATATGTGTCCTCTCATAAATGTGCGTAGCCCAGCAATTATGCTCTGCCAAGTAAAAGAGGATCCCTTCTTCGGACCCGCTTTCAGTAAATTGCCATCGGGGTAATACTTAGCTCTAAGAACAGTCGCACACAAAGAATTTGGTTTTGTGATCAACCTCCAACTTTGCTTTGCTAACATAGCGAGACTAAAAGCGTGCAAGTCCCTAAACCCCATACCCTCCATTCTTTTTTGGTACACGCATCTTCCACCACGCCCACCAATGCATTTTCTTTTGTTCTTTAGTATCTCCCCACCAAAAGCTAGACATTTCGTCTGTTATGAGCTTACAAATCTTTTTGGAAATATTAAAAACTGCCATAGCAAAAACAGGTAGAGACTGAATAACAGCCTTCAATAAAATTTCTTTACCACCCACCGAAAGAAACTTTTCCCGCCATACCTTTAATCGCTTTATTACTCTCTCAAGAAGATGAATAAAACTATCACTTCTATCTGCCCCCACCATTGCCGGAAGACCGAGGTATTTATCCGAAATTGCCTCCGTCATAATATTCAGTTGGGCACAAACTGCAGCCTTTACTTCGACATCAACATTAGGACTGAAGAAAATACTACACTTTGCATCACTGACCATTTGTCCCGAGCTTGCACAATATTGATCAAGAACATGTCTCAACGAGGTTGCATTAATTAAATTTGCCTTCATAAGGATCAGGGAATCATCGGCGAAAAGTAAATGAGAAACCGATGGTGCATTTCTGCACACCCTTACCCCTTCAATGCCACGAACCTCCTCTTGATGAGCCAATAAACTTGATAAACCCTCTGCACAAATCAGGAATAAATATGGGGATAGCGGGTCTCCCTGCCTGAGACCCCTTGTAGGAATAAATTCATCAGTCTCCTGATCATTAAAACGCACCTTATATTTTACTGATTTAACACATGCCATCAGTAACTCCACAAACTCACTAGAAAAACCCAGTCGTATTAGCATCTTTTCCAGAAAAATCCATTCAACACGATCATATGCTTTATGCATGTCAAGTTTCACCGCACAGTACCCATCTTTTCCCTTCTTCTTATTTTTAAGCATATGCATACACTCATAAGCCACGAGGATGTTATCAGTAATCATACGGCCTGGCACGAAGGCACTCTGGACAGGTGAAATTATGTCATCTAGAACATGCTTCAGTCTCATCGCTATCATTTTCGAGATGACCTTATAAAGAACATTACATAAACTGATAGGTCTAAACTTGGTAATTTTTTCTGGACTTTCGACCTTCGGGATTAAAACAATAACAGTATCATTCCACCCTTTAGGAATTACCTTGTTATTAATAGCCAAAAGAACTTCATTGCAAAGAGAATTTCCGATGATATGCCAACATTTTTTGAAGAAAATGGCATGAAGCCCATCCGTACCTGGCGCCTTCAAGTCTCCGATGGAAAACAAAGCCTTTCTCACATCCTCTGTAGTATACGGTTTATTAAGAGCTTCATTCATATCTGTAGTTACTCTAGGTACCACTTTATCAAGGATCAGAGGGTCTACATCATCAACTTCAGTGCTAAACAACCCCGAAAAATAGCTAGAGATCATCGGGTTAAGTTCACCAATACTTTCACGCAAAATACCATTATCATCTTTCAAACCTTTTATTTTATTTCGTTGCCTTCTTGCACTGGCCGAATGGTGAAAATACTCTGTATTTCGGTCACCAAACTTCAGCCAATCAACATGTCCACGCTGAGCCCAATACAACTCTTCTTGCTCCAAGAATTTCTCGATCTCAATTGATAGTTCTTTCTGCCGTGCTAAATTCTCCTCTGTCATAGCATCTCTAGTAACTCTTTCTAACTCACGTTGGGTACTTCTCAGCTTTTTTCTCTTTCTTTTCAAAACCGAGCTGTCCCACATGTGTAGCCTTTTATGCACCAACGCCAGCTTATCAGCGAGGCTACCATCAGAAAGCTGTGTGTCGGTCCCCCATGCAGCTTGTACTACATCATGAAAGTTTCTTTCTTTTAGCCACCGTGCATCAAACCGCAGAACAGATGGGCCAAACCTCTCCTCGCTGGTTGTATCACAGTGCATCAAGAGAGGTCTATGATCCGATCTGCTATACTCCAAATTCTCCAACACAGCATTGTTAAATTTGTCGTTCCACATCTCATTAGTAAGTGCACGATCAAGCCGTTCACGAATGTTTCCTCTCTGCCAAGTATAGCAATCTCCAACATACCCAAAATCTGTAAGGTTACAATCCTGCACCGCATCTCTAAAAGCTTGCATATACCTCTCTGGTCTGACGTTGCCTCCCTCTTTCTCAAAGGGATACATTATTTCATTGAGATCACCGAGAACCATCCAAGGCATATCACAAACAGCACGTAATTCTCTTAATCTCTGCCAGGTTAAATGTTTGTCCCTCCATCTTGCCTCTCCATACATGCCAGTTAATCTCCACATGTTTTCTTGACCACTACCAACAAAAGCATCTATATAGTTAAGTGTCTTATGTCTCAAAGAAATCACCACTTCTTTCTTCCATAACAAAAGAAGGCCACCACTTCTTCCATTGCTCTCCACAACCTCCTTATAATCCATCTTGAGCCTTCGTTTCAAAGATTCTGCAGCCCATTCTTCAAGATGTGTTTCTGATAAGAAAATAACATCCGCTGCCGTCCGCTTTTGGATGTCCAGTAACGCACGAACTGTCGCAGCCTTATGAAGGCCACGGCAATTCCATCCGATGATTTTCATTGCTGATGGTAATCTTCCTCGATGGGGTTCGCCAATGGATCACTCGAGGAACCTGTTGCTTCTGTCCCCAACCTCTGTCCCTACTTGACCGTGAATTCTCCTCTCCACCCCTTCACTGATGGATCACAACTTCTCTACAAAAACTCAGACTCCGATTGCAGCACTACCACTCTGGGCAGGGCAATATCACAAATTCCTTGCGAGAACTCAGACTCCCAAGCACAACAAACTGAACCGATCAAGGCGATCAGCCAGGAAATTTATCCTACTACGGCACCACCTGAAGTGGCCACAAACCCGCAGTGGAGAGAGAAAACCAGAGCCAACACCTCAAGGCATCAACCTGGGACAGCAAAACGCTGGTCCCCGCACCGCCGCCAAGGAGGCGGCCGGGGGCAGACCAGCGGAAAACCTAGTCGCTCGAGCGGAAAACCTAGTCAACGATAACCACCTCACCAACATAAAAAAACACAATACACACCAACGTGCACCAGCACGACCGAGTACACGATTAATCCCACTGGTCTCTCACATGCATGCACTGTTCCGTAGGGTCTTCCTCATGTACAAGTGCGTAGCATGACCATAAGTCTCTGCTCGATCGAGTCCGAGTCGTTGACGGCGTGATGTCCCTCTCACTCTACACTACCTCTGTGAAGAACAAGGACCAAAGGTTATGGAAAGAAGGAGAAAACTGCGTGCAGACACTCAAAACACTCGCACCCACGGAGCGGGTCATGCACGATATGAAGCAGCACCGAACTAAACTAATGCAAGAAGTCATCGGTCAGACCCCAGCTTTCCTGCATGCGCCAAAAACAAAAGTCGTAATTATTGTACACTCTACATTTCCTCGTTTGGAGATAAAAGAAGTCGCGGATGTTTCAACGCTTGATTCAATTCCGGCGTGCTGCTGGCTTTTCTACACACATTTTGCTAGGACCCGGAGATAGTTAGTGTGCATTTTTTTTCCTTTTATACGGGGATGTAATAGTGTGCATTTTTCGCAAAGAAGAAGAAGAAGAGATAGTGTGCATTCACACGTGCTTGTGTAACCTTTTTCCACCCTGAAGTTCGGCATGGGTTTATCTTTCCCACAAAAGCTCACAGTACTAATTAATAAGTACGTACATGATGCACGTCCAGTGGTGTTTAGTTTTCAAGCATCATACACGCCATGCATGACACCGGCATGCATCTCCACGACCAAGTAGTATATACATTATCCTTCCCTCGAAGAAAAAGTATATACATTAGCCCACTGATCTCTTGCATGCATGCACCGTTGTGTGTCTACATGCATGCTCTTGTTTGTACGTATGTCACTCACCTCTGCTATAGTGCTATGCTCTCGATGATCAGTAGGAATAAATATTTCCTCTTGTATAAGCATGCAGGATGATCAAAAGTCTCCGGTGGATGGAGTCCTCCGGGTCATTCACGGCATGATGCGTCGCTCTAGTCTCTACCGCATAGTAGTACGAATATATGAAGAAAAATGAAGGACTGGTAGTTAGGGAAAGAAGGAGAAAAATGCATGCAGACACACAAACATTCGCACGTACTGGGCTGGTCATGCATCCACATACGAAGCAGCGTCGACTTAGCTGGAACCCGGCTTGCTTGCAATGCGCCAAAACAAAAATTATAATTAATGTACTCTATGTAGAGATAAAAGTAGTCGCTCATGCTTCAAAGCTTGATTCAATTCCGGCGTGCAGCTGATTTTTTTCAACACCAGTTTTATTCGGTATTCACACCTGCATGCTAAACCTTTTCCACCCTCAAGTTCGGCAATGGATTTATCTTTTCCACACAAGCTAATAGTACTAAGTACGTACTCCATCCGTACGAAATTACTTGTTGCATAAATGGATAAAAACGGATGTATGTAGAACTAAAATATGTCTAGATACATCTATCTCTTCGATAAGTATTTCTGGACGGAGGGAGTACATGATGTAACGTCCACAGGTGTTACTTGACGTGCATTCACACATGCTTGTGTAACCGTTTTCCACCCTCAAGTCAAGTTGGGCATTGATTTACCTTTTCCACAAAAGCTACTAGTACAAAGTACGTGCATGACGTACGTCCACCGGTATTAGCATTGAAATTGCTAGCTCTGCACGTACATGGACGCCATTATGGCACACATGAATGTGCAGCAAACTTATTCGAAAAGAAAAAAAAAGTGTAACAAACTCACGGACACGGAGAGGGAGGCAGAGATCAAAACTATCTGGCAAGATCTATCATGTTGGGAAGACGCGAGGTTTAACTTTTGCATGGTGCTCGAGGCGGAGGCCTTCTAAATATTTCTAAATATGGTACAGGCATACGGTGCTAAGGAGCCCTAAAAACCTGGACGGAGGCAGTATGAGCCAACATTTATCATGCGGAGGTAGCCACGCACGTGGGGTGGCCCAAGAGAGGTGGCCCAAGAGAAAACCCTAGCCGTCCGCCGCGAGTCTTCCTCCCCCCTCGCCCCTTTCCTGCTGCCGCCAGAGGGTATCGCCGGGCCTAGCTACTAGAGCTTATTCGGTCAATGCTTAAGGTGCTATGGCACAACTTGGTCCATTTTGTACAGTTCTCTGTATCATTTCAATTTCCTTTTGAGATGTGGTATTTTTTACAGTTCCTATCATCATGTGCTCTTCCTGGTTTGTGTTTTCTAGGTTTCAGTGTGCGGTGTTGGGAACTCAGTCGTGGGCTGTATTGCATTGAAATGTGCGTGCTTGGTGTTAGTATTTTTTTTGAAAGATCCAGCTTGGCTGGCATTGATTGATTTAGAAGAGAGCATATGGGGTACAAAATTTGATCAAGTGATCAGGGTGTGTGTGGAAAAGAGAGGTACAACAAAAGAGGGCCTGCGGCTTCCAGCTCCCAGCTAAACTTTAGGAAGCTATCTCACACCTAAATCCCCAAACGGGGGCTCAATAGTTCTTGCACCGGCTAGCCGCCAATGTTCCATCATGCGTCGGATGGCATCGATGACATCCTTCAAAGTGGCGATCTTCTTTCTGAAGGTAAAGTTGTTTCTTTCCGTCCAAATCACCCAAGTGGTAGCCATGATTATAGTCTTCACGCCCCTCCTGTTTTCTGCGCTTGTTGCATCCACAATTGCCTTGACTGCTGAGGGTGTGCATCGCGATCATGCAGAGGCGGGGCGAGCGATGAGCATCCTTTCCATTCTGCCACCCTTGCCTAGACTGCTCGTGAGAATGAGCAGTTCCAGAAGAGATGAGCAGAGGACTCGAGGTTTTTGAGGCAGAGCTGACAGAAGTATGGGTTTGGCCATCCACGACGCTGCAGTCTGTCGTTGCACCACACTCTATCCCAATGAATCAGCCAAGAGAAGATTTTAATCTTGCCAGGGGCCCATTCCTTCCAAATGGACGATTTCATTGCATTGTTGGGTAGGTTGTCGAACTGAGCATTGTAAGCAGAGCTCGTGGAGTAGGATCCTTTGTCGTTTCCTGCCCAGATAATCGCATCCTCCCGCTGCTCATTGATCAGTCCTCCATGCTCCCTGATCTTGCGTGCCAACATCACCATGTCTTGGACTATTTCTTCATATCGCCCATTGCGAAGGCCGCGGATCCAGCTGTCGTTTTGCAGAGCCTCGGCCACGGTTTTAAACTTGCTTCTAGATCGTTTGAACAACATTGCGAAGGTTTGACAGAGTGGCTCATCTCCCAACCAGTGACAAGTCCAAAATTTCGCCGTCTTTCCGTCTCCGATGGCAATCCTCGTGACTCGAGTGAAGAGGGCCCTGTCACTGCTGTCACACGGGAGTGGGAAAGCTTTCCATGGCCTGTCCGGCTGCATCCACTCCAGCCAAAGCCATCGGAGACGTAGTGCTCTGCCAAAAAGATGAAGGTCATGAATGCCAAGCCCGCACTTTTGGGTGGGGGAGCAAACAGTTTTTCAGTTTATTTTGCACTTGCCGCCCGACAATTCTTCATCATGCGCCCAGAGGAATCGCCGTCTGGCCTTGTCAATATCCATCAGAAGCTTTCAGTTTCTTTTTACTCCTCAAATAAGATATGTTTGAAGTCAAACTTCATAAACTATGACCAAATTTATATTAAAAAATATCAACATCTATAATACTAAAGTTATATAGATAGAAAAACAATTTCATGATGCAACTACTGATTTCGTATTGTCCATGTTGAATTTCTTCCTATAAAGTTGGTCAAATTTTATGAAGTTTGACTTCAGATAAATTTTATATACGGACTTGAAAGAAACGAACGGAGTACCTGTATGGGCAAAAAAAAAAAGCTAGACCGGTGTTTCATTACGGGGATCCTACGGGCTCCTTCCAACTAAGTAAACTTGTCCCCTAAATTTCAAGGGATGGGCCGATTTCCCCATCTGAGGCCCAACGCGTTGGATCAATCCATAAAGCAGAATAAATGCTTCGTACATGTAGCTTTACTCCTGTATGAGGGCCCTTGGTCTTCGGGAGGGCCTGTGCACATGCCGAGGACCGGCCCTGAGTACGGTAGGCATGTAGCAGCCATGCAGGGGATTCGTGGAAGCAACCTCTACATTTTTATTTTTATTTTTAGAGACAAGGAAGCAACCTCTACATGATGAGCGATCAGTCTCGGTCCAACAATTCATTCCATACAAACGACTTGCAATTCTTACTGATTTTCTTCGTACAATGTGCAGTGTGGGCTCTGGCGTGCATCACGGCACTTTGCATGCATGGTGGAGTATGTAGTTGCCGGGCTGCTAGCTACTTTGGCTCGCGTCGGTCAAGTTCAAGACCACACGAAGAGGCAGCGGGGCACAACTTTTTGACTGCACCGCATGCACTGCCGTCCGGTTCACTCTCCGCGTACACGCTCGTAGCACGCACCACGGTGCACATAGATAGATTCCTCCCTTCTCCAGGAATGAATAGCTCCATCGATGTGCCTTTCCTCATCAATTTCCAAGCCTGTTCCAACACTTGGTTAACTTGTTACTAGTAGAAAAACCAAAAAAATAAGTAGAGTATAGCTATCAAAGGCAACTCACTAAGGTTGATTGGGACAACTAATTAACGCTCTCCTTGCCAAGCCACTTTTTTCGGCGTTTTGTCCTCCCTTACCAGTTTTGCTTTCGAGAAATAAAGTACGAACATAGATGCTCACAAACGAGACCGTTCCTTCTTGTAGTCAAAAATAGATTTGGCTTATTCTCTGTACGGCACACATGCATCCAGCAAGCGAAGTATCGACACTTTTGGTTTTGCTTGTGCCGATCAAATTTTGCTAGAACAAAGGGGTGTATACCCATTATTAGACTGAATGAAGTAACCAAGACCTGCAAAACAAGGTCACGAAATATCGCTTGCTTGAGCCAATCAAATTTTGATAGCATAAATGGGTGTAGATCCATTAGACTGCATGAGGTAAGCTGAAGCCGCAAAACAAGGTCATGAAATATCGGTTGCTTGAGCCGATCAAGTTTTGCTAGCAGAAAGGGGTGTAGACCCATTAGACTGAATGAGACATGCTTAAGCTGCAAAAGATGGTCACGAAATATCGGTTGCTTGAGCCAATCAAATTTTGATAGCAGAAAGGGGTGTGGATCCGTTAGACTGAATGAGGTAAGCTGAAGCCGCAAAACATGGTCACAAAGTATTGGTTGCTTGAGCCGATCGAATTTTGCTCGTAGAATAGGGTGTAGACCCATTAGACTGAATGAGGCAAGCTTAAGCCGCAAAACATCGTCATGAAATATGGGTTGCTTGAGCCAATCAAATTTTGATAATAAGGGGGTGTAGATCCATTAGACTGAATGTGATAAGCTGAGACCGCAAAACAAGGTCACGACATGTCAGCTTCTTGAGCCAACCAAATTTTGCTAGCAAAAAGGGGTGTAGAGCCATTAGACTGAATAAAGTAAGCTTATGTCGCAAAACAAGGTCACAAAATATCAGTTGCTTGAGTCGATCAAATTTTGATAGCGGAAAGGGGTGTAGATCCATTAGACTGAATGAGGTAAGTTCAAGCCCCAAAACAAGGTCATGAAATATTGGTTGCTTGAGCGCATGAAATTTTCCTAACAAAAAGGGGTGTTGATTCATTAGACCGAATGAGGTAAGCTGATGTCGCAAAACAAGGTCACGACATATTACAATGCCAGACGATGGAGTCCCTCAAAGTACCGAGCAGTCATGGAGATATACAACCACAACTCGATCGCACAGGTCGGAGATGTGATGCGCCGATCAAAGGAAATGCAGTGAAGGGCATGGATGGAGGACAATTGCACTTCTGATCATTATACTAGTTACTGCTCCTTAAAAAATTGCAATATATAGGCCCTTCATTCATAATGTAATGCGTATATATTTTAAAAAGTCAAACTTTACAAACTTTGATCAAGTTTATAGAGAGAACTATTTATATCTACAATACAAAATATATAAAAATACGACACTATGTCTTATTATAAGTCTAATGATGTAAATGTTTTTATCCACAAACTTGATCAAAGTTTATTTACTTTTCAGAAAGTCTACCTGCACTACATTATCGAATCGAAACTACTCCGCGTACGATGCGTTTTGGTCGGACAACTGTACGACCAGAGAGAGGATCATCTCTGAATACTATCACTAGTAGAAAAGGGGGCAATGGTCCAGGCCGGTCCAGCCCATTAGTCCCGGTTCAATCCAGAACCGGGACCAATGGGGGCATCGGACCCGGTTCATGAGCCCCGGGGGCCGGCCGGGCCACGTGGGCCATTGGTCCCGGTTCGTCTGGACCTTTTAGTCCCGGTTGGTGGGATGAACCGGGACCAATGATCCTCGCTCCTGGCCCACCACCATTCGTCCCGGTTCGTGGCACGAACCGGGACCAAAGGAAACCCCTTAGTCCCGGTTCGTGCGACCAACCGGGACTAATGGTGGTGCCTATATATACCCCCTCGCGCAAGAGCAGAGCACACTGCTCTGTTTTTTCTGACCGAGGGGGAGAGGGCTTGGTGGTGCTCTAGCTCACCTCATATGCACACAAGGTGTTCGATGGAATGCCCGAGCCACACTACTTAAGGTTTCTCCTCTCCAAGCTCGACCGCCAAGCTCCATTTTCCTCCATATTTGTCTAGGTTTAGCGGTCCGTCACGCCCCATCCCCGTCTTCAACGTCGTCGATCACCCGCACCGATCTCATCGGCGGCACCACCGTGGTGAGCCTCTTGTTCTTATCTTCTTTCCGAAAGGAAAAATATTCTTATTTGTATGTTTAGATAGATATATACTTGTATAATTTTCTTACTTTTATTATTGCATCTTATATAGTGCGATGGTTTTGGTATCCGCCCCCGTCGGCCCTCATCCTGTCTATGATTCGGATGTGGTATATATTATCTTTTCATAACTATTGGTTCATTTATTATTTATGACAATTATGCCGACCAACGTGACATAGATTTTATTCATCTAGGAGGTTGTTGAACCGGAAATTCCAACCGACCCTATTGTCGAGAGGTTAAATTTAGTTGAAGAAGAAAACAATTTGTTGAAGGAAAAAATTAGAAAAATTGAGGAGGAGAAGATGATATTGGAGTTGCATGTTGCGGATGTCGTCGATGATCACAAGATCAAGATGGATGCAATGCGCTTGAAGATTAGAAAGATTAGAAAATATGCCATTCATACCGAGGCTTGGTATCATTATGTCGTTGGATCAGTTGTTACATTGGTTGCGATTATGATCGCATTTGTTTTCGCATTGAAATGTTTTACATAGTTTCAGTGTATGGTTTAATTAATTTAGATGCTCTGCAGAGCTTTATGTTGTTAGATGAGAACTATGTATGTACTTTGGTTTTAATGTGATGATGAACTTCTATTAATTTGGTCACTTAATTAATTATCTATTCATGATCTCTCTAATGATTTTTGACACACTTAATTATATATAATGCACACAGATGAACCGGCAATGGATGTACGGTTCAAGACACACCTCCGAGTACATTAAGGGCGTGCATAATTTTCTCGAAGTGGCTGAGGCAAACAAGCAGAATGGTTTTATGTGTTGTCCATGCCCTATATGTGGGAATACGAAGTCTTACTCTGACCGGAAAATCCTGCACACCCACCTGCTTTACAAGGGTTTCATGCCACACTATAATGTTTGGACGAGGCACGGAGAAATAGGGGTTATGATGGAAGACGGCGAAGAAGAAGAGTACGATGACAACTATGTGCCCCCTGAATACGGTGATGCTCCAGAAGATCAAGAGGAACCAGACGATGTGCACGATGATGCTGCAACGGGAGAAGCTGCTGAAGATCAAGAGGAACCAGATGATGTGCCCGATGATGATGATCTCCGCCGGGTCATTGTCGATGCAAGGACGCAATGCGAAAGTCAAAAAGAGAAGCTGAAGTTCGATCGCATGCTAGAGGACCACAAAAAAGGGTTGTACCCCAATTGCGAAGATGGCAACACAAAGCTAGGTACCGTACTGGAATTGCTGTAGTGGAAGGCAGAGAATGCTGTGCCTGATAAAGGATTTGAGAAGCTACTTAAAATATTGAAGAAGAAGCTTCCAAAGGATAACGAATTGCCCGACAGTACATACGCAGCAAAGAAGGTCGTATGCCCTCTAGGATTGGAGGTGTAGAAGATACATGCATGCCCTAATGACTGCATCCTCTACCGCGGTGCGTACAAGGATCTGAACGCATGCCCGGTATGCGGTGCATTACGGTATAAGATCAGACGAGATGACCCTGGTGATGTTGACGGCGAGCCCCCCAGGAAGAGGGTTCCTGCGAAGGTGATGTGGTATGCTCCTATAATACCACGGTTGAAACGTCTGTTCAGAAACGGAGAGCATGCCAAGTTGATGCGATGGCACAATGAGGACCGTAAGAAAGACGGGAAGTTGAGAGCACCCGTTGACGGGTCGCAGTGGAGAAAAATCGAGAGAAAGTACTGGGATGAGTTTGCAAGTGAGCCAAGGAACGTATGGTTTGCTTTAAGCGCGGATGGCATTAATCCTTTCGGGGAGCAGAGCAGCAATCACAGCACCTGGCCCGTGACTCTATGTATGTATAACCTTCCTCCTTGGATGTGCATGAAGCGGAAGTTCATTATGATGCCAGTTCTCATCCAAGGCCCTAAGCAACCCGGCAATGACATTGATGTGTACCTAAGGCCATTAGTTGAAGAACTTTTACAGCTGTGGAATGGAAACGGTGTATGTACGTGGGATGAGCACAAACAGGAGGAATTTAACATAAAGGCGTTGCTGTTCGTGACCATCAACGATTGGCCCGCTCTCAGTAACCTTTCAGGACAGACAAACAAGGGATACCACGCATGCACGCACTGTTTACTTGATACTGATAGTATATACCTGGCAAGCTGCAGGAAGAATGTGTACCTGGGCCATCGTCGATTTCTTCCGACCAACCATCAATGTCGAAAGAAAGGCAAGCATTTCAAAGGCGAGGCAGATCACCGGAAGAATCCCGCCATGCGTACCGGTGATCACGTACTTGCTATGGTCAATGATTTACACGTAATCTTTGGAAAGGGTCCCGGCGGACTAGCTGTTCCGAGTGACGCTGAGGGACACGCACCCATGTGGAAGAAGAAATCTATATTTTGGGACCTACCCTACTGGAAAGACCTAGAGGTCCGCTCTTCGATCGACGTGATGCACGTGACGAAGAACCTTTGCGTGAACCTGCTAGGCTTCTTGGGCGTGTATGGGAAGACAAAAGATACAGCTGAGGCACGACAGGACCTGCAACGTTTGCACGAAAAAGACGGCATGCCTCTAAAGCAGTATGAAGGTCCTGCCAGCTATGCTCTTACCAAAGAAGGGAAGGAAATCTTCTTTGAATGCCTGCTTAGTATGAAGGTCCCGACTGGCTTCTCATCGAATATAAAAGGAATAATAAATATGGCAGAGAAAAAGTTTCAGAACCTAAAGTCTCATGACTGCCACGTGATTATGACGCAACTGCTTTCGGTTGCATTGAGGGGGCTTCTACCGGAAAACGTCCGATTAGCCATTGTGAAGCTATGTGCATTCCTCAATGCAATATCTCAGAAGGTGATCGATCCAGAAACCATACCAAGGCTAAGGAGTGATGTGGTGCAATGTCTTGTCAGTTTCGAGCTGGTGTTCCCACCATCCTTCTTCAATATCATGACGCACGTTCTTGTTCATCTAGTTGACGAGATTGTCATTCTGGGCCCCGTATTTCTACACAATATGTACCCCTTTGAGAGGTTCATGGGAGTCCTAAAGAAATATGTCCGTAACCGCGCTAGGCCAGAAGGAAGCATCTCCATGGGCCATCAAACAGAGGATGTCATCGGGTTTTGTGTTGACTTCATTCCTGGCCTTAAGAAGATAGGTCTCCCTAAATCGCGGTATGAGGGGAGACTGACTGGAAAAGGCACGTTTGGAAAGGACTCAATAATATGCAGGGACGGATATTCTTGGTCTCAAGCCCACTACACAGTTCTACAGAACTCTACCTTGGTGACCCCGTATGTCGATGAACACAAGAACAGTCTGCGCTTCAAACACCCGGAGCAGTGCGACGACTGGATTACATGTGAACACATCAGGACTTTCAGCAGTTGGTTGGAAGCACGTATCAGAGGTGACAGCACTGTTTGTGAGGAGCTGTACTTGTTATCCAGGGGACCATCTTTGACCGTATTGATTTGGAAAGGATACGAGATAAATGGGAATACATTTTACACGATTGACCAAGATCAAAAGAGCACCAACCAAAACAGCGGTGTCCGCTTTGATGCAACAACCGAGAGGGGAAAGGACACATATTATGGTTACATAGTGGACATATGGGAACTTGACTACGGACATGATTTTAAGGTCCCTTTGTTTAAGTGCAAATGGGTCAATCTGTCAGGAGGCGGGGTACAGGTAGACCCACTGTACGGAATGACAACAGTGGATCTGAAAAATCTTGGGTACACTGACGAACCGTTCGTCCTAGCCAATGATGTGGCACAGGTTATCTATGTGAAGGACATATCCAGTAGACCGAGAAAGAGAAAAGATAAGGAAGCAAATACATCATACGATGAGCCAAAGCGCCACATAGTTCTTTCAGGAAAAAGGGACATCGTGGGAGTGGAGGACAAGACAGACATGTCTGAAGATTATGAAAAGTTTCATGAAATTCCTCCTTTTAAAGTTTCATTTTATTACACCATCATTTCTGTTGAGTTTCATTCATATATATGTATTAATTAACCCCCTTCTTCAAATTAATTAGACGTGGCAGATGCGGGATGATCTCCTAGAACCAGATCGCATGAAAGCAATTCAAGAGGAATTGACGGGATTCTTTCTTGAACACGTCATCAGTAAAGCCGGAGAATACCATGTGGAACTTGAATTCAAATGCTAGTGGTTTGTAATTAAGAGATCTTATATAGATTGTACATGTATGTAGCCAGTAAAACTTGTTGTTCGACCAATCTCTCGGAGAAGGAGAGGTCGATCGATCACTTCTCTCGGTATGCATGACGAACTTCTGTACTGAATGGTTCTCTCGATCACTTATGTATATATACTACGTAGCGTCGAGCAAGCACGGACATAATTAAGAGAGGACACTTCTCTCTATTAATTAGCTAGCTAACACAATATACGAAACACCTAAATTAACCCCCAAAACCCCCCAACTCCCTTCCTTTCAAAAAAAAAAACAAAAACCAGGCCACTGGAATGCAGACACGTGGATGCCTTTTGGTCCCGGTTGGAGCCACCAACCGGGACCAAAGGCCCCCTGACTGGGCTCGGCGCACAGGGCCACGTGGAGGCACATTGGTCCCGGTTCGTGTTTGAACCGGGACTAATGGGTTGAGGTATTAGTAACGACCCATTAGTCCCGGTTCCCGAACCGGGACTAAAGGCCCTTACGAACCGGGACTGATTGGTGGTTTTCTACTAGTGTATGACCCACAAACTGAATCATCTATGGTTGTGTCTAATCGTACAGACTGTTGGACAGGAATTAATCGTATGTATAGCAAGGTTCTTATCGAATGGAGAGAGTATAACATTCCAGTTTATTTTCATTAAGACTGTGTGGTACACTTCAGCATACCCACCATCCCCACCACCCACACCAACTTTAGTCAATTGTATTTACATGATTAATGGAAAGCTTCCATTATCTCGAGAAAACTATTATACACCTACAATTCTATAAAAATGATAATAAATACTATTATAGTTTTCATTTTCAAACGTGTTACTCGTTTGAGCACGAGCTGGGGCCCATATATGCACCATTTCGTTGCACCAATCTAATCAGTCATACTCCTAGTATTAATATTATTTAAGTCAAATTAATACAGCTGTACTACTCCGTATTATTCAAGTAAAACAAACTCAGAAATATCTATCCACACCAATCCACACTAGCTTGCCGGCTCAGTACAGCACACGAGACATGTTCGTTCGATGGAGCTCTCTCCATCACATCGTCTGTCAAAGTCCATCCATGGCCCGAGAATTTCGTCTCCTTCGACCGCCGATCGATCGGTGGCCGAGGACGTGAAGACGACGACGGGGGTGACGTCGCATTCTCAGATACAACTAGGGCGCGACCGCTGCTGCCGATGAGTGCATGCTGACGGTGACGCGCGCTATATCTGTAGCTGTAGCTTTTCGAGGGGCGGTGATGCTTGGAACCTTCGTGTTCGCTGGTTCACGTGCGTGCCGGCGCCGCTGACCTGAGCGGCCCGCCCGCCGGCGCCACTAGCACCGGTCGGTCGGTCGATCCATCTACTCAAGCCATGTGTGTGTATATAAGCTAGCCACGCCCACGATGCGAAGCACATACATTCACTCACCAGTCACCACGAACTCGCACGCGTCTTCAGCATGGCGTCCAGGGAGGTCAGAGTCCAGGTGGCGGGGGTACTGGACGGCAAGCCGAGGTGTGCTCCGTCCCCGGAAACGCTTCTCGTTCGTGTCCCCTCGCGGGCCGCCGGCGGCGCGGGAAGGACGGCCAAGGACGCGGCCGTGGCTTCTCACGCTGACACGCCGTGCTCTGTCTCGTTCAGCGTGCCGGGCTCGCCGTCTGGGCTCCACCTCGCGCAGCTTGGCATGCCGCCGTTCGTCCGTGGAAACGATGCCGACTTGGGCGCTGCTCGGGTGGCGCCGAGCGAGTCGAAGGTCGAGCTGGTCCACTACCCGGCGGTGCCGCAGCTGCTGAAGCAGGCACGACACCACTCGCAGCCGTCCCTGGTGGTCAGAGGCGGCAGCGAGGTGCCGGCGATGCTGCGGAGCGACAGCACGCGGGAGCGAGACCGACGGTTTGACCACTTCAAGACGTTCTCTGCCCGCCTTGAGCGACAGCTCTCCAGCCTCCGCGGGCTGCCACAGGACACCGATGTCGAGCAAGGTGTGGCGTCAAAGATCTCAGAGGAGGACACCGACGAGGACGATGAAGTGCCCACCGCCGACCGCTACTTCGCCGCGCTCGAAGGACCCGAGCTCGAGACACTTCGGGTACGTACCGCGTAACCGTGTAGCATTCTAGCAAAAAGTTTCACCATTACAATTGTGTCTAATGACCTCATCAACATGCAGTCGACAGAGGTGGCGGTTCTGCCTAAGGACGAGACATGGCCGTTCCTGCTCCGTTTCCCCATCAGCGCCTTTGGGATGTGTCTTGGCGTGAGCAGCCAGGCCATGCTATGGAAGACCCTGCAGTCGGAGCCCTCCACCAAGTTTCTTCACGTGCATCCGGTCGTCAACCACGTCCTCTGGTGGGTCTCCGTCGCACTCATGGTGGTCGTCTCCATCACCTACCTCTTGAAGATCGTCTTCTACTTCGAGGCCGTCCGCCGTGAGTTCCATCACCCGGTGCGCGTCAATTTCTTCTTCGCGCCATGGATTGCCTGCCTCTTCCTCGTCAAGGGTGTGCCACATCAGGTGTGGGAGATCCACCACGCCGTCTGGTATGTGCTCATGGCGCCCATCCTGTGCCTTGACCTCAAAATTTACGGACAGTGGATGTCTAGCGGCGAGCGACGCCTCTCTAAGGTGGCCAACCCTTCCAACCACCTCGCCATCGTCGGCAACTTTGTCGGTGCGCTGCTAGGGGCCAGGATGGGCCTCCGGGAGCTGCCCATCTTCTTCTTCGCTGTTGGTTTGGCCCACTATGTGGTGCTCTTCGTCACTCTCTATCAGCGGCTCCCCACCAACGTGCAGCTCCCCAAGGAGCTCCACCCAGTGTTCTTCCTTTTCGTCGCCGCACCTAGCGTCGCATCCATGGCGTGGACAAGGATCTCTGGCGAGTTTAACGATGGTGCTAAGCTCCTTTACTTTGTCTCGCTATTCCTCTATGTGTCTCTGGTGGTACGCGTCAACCTCTTTCGGGGGTTTAGATTCTCCCTGGCATGGTGGGCATACACATTCCCGGTGACAAGTGTGGCCTTGGCGACAGTGTTGTATGCATCAGAGGTAGACAACATGCTGACACGGGCACTGGCGGTCGGATTATCGGGAATCGCTGTTGTCACAGTCACCGGCGTGCTAGCCACCACCATGTACCACGCCTTCGTGCGCAAGGACCTCTTCCCCAACGACGTATCCATCGCCATCACGCGGCAAAGGCCCAAGTTTAGCAAGATCCTCGCGCACCTTCGATCGTCGGGCTCTGATGTCAAGGAACTTGTTCTCTCCATCCCAAATTTCAATTCTAATTCCAAACAGGGGGCATACTCCGATGACGCCAGCTCCAACTCCAGGACGAGCAACAGTGTCGGCGAGTCTCCGGTGGCACAGGGGCATGGAAGAACAGAGTGTTAGACGGTCGGTGCACGATATGGCGCATGTACGCGATGGCTAGCTCATGTTGATTAGTAGTACTTGTATAGAGATCTCTATATTTTTTCTTCACTCTTTTTCTTCTTTGCGAACTTGCTGCACATAGTTGCAGATTAGGACTGATATCCTTGAGCAATTTACATTGCCATGATAGTGATACAATATTCTGAATTAACAGTTGTGCTTGTCAATTTAATGCGTATATATTTTTAAGAAGTAGCAAATCACAAGTAACTCCATAGACCAGAAAATTGGAAGAACATTTCACCCAAAATGTATCAATAAATTGGATGGCCTAGTGTGTTGCAACTTCTGAAGTGAGGTTTTCACAGTTTTATTAACAAAGAGGAGAATTTGCAAAATCACTCTTGCAAGAAAAAAAAAAGAGTTTGCTGACGGCGGAACTCTCAGACCTAGCTTTGCTTACGTTTTCTTTTAATTTATTTTGAGCATCATTTTCTTTTAATTAAACACAGCTTTACTTACATTTTCATCCAGTTAAACATAGCTTTGCTTAGATTTTTCTTTAAAATAAAACATAGTTTTGCTTACATAGCAAAGAGCCCGTATTAATTTTCTCTTTGGGGCTTTGGGCCTACCGGATAGTAGGCTTTTGGTGTGCCCTGTCAATTATAACTCTGGATTTCTCTAGAAAAAATGCTAAAAATTAATTCTTGTTGCTGAATGAAAGCCTTTAAAGAAATATTAACTCCTACCTGGATCAAAGACAGATCAGGTTTTGTTCCACAAATCAAAACACTTGCTTACATAGTTGAAGACATAAACCGATAGACACCTTCCGCCGCAAACGGGACTCTAAATACATGATGTTTTGCATGGAGAAAGATGAACTACACTCTGAATAAAGCGCAAAACGTGAAATATGAGTTGTCTTGTAAGCGTGCCGTATACTTAGTGTACATATATGAGTTTGCTTTTAGTCATCGATGAGCAGTAGGAATTGAGTGTTCTTTTGTGTAAGCGTGCACGATGACTAAAAGTCTCGGTGGATGGAGTCCTCCGGGTCATTCACGGCATGATGTCTCGCTCTTGTCTGATTCTCTACCATATACTTAGTACATATATGAAGAAAAAGGACCGATGGTTAGGGAAAGAAGGAGAAAAGTGCATTCAGACACAAAAACATTAGAAGGAGAAAAATGCATCCAGACACAAAAACATTCGTATGTATAGGCTTGGTACTGCACGTACGAAGCATCATCGTATTAGCTAGTGCATGAACTGCTAGCATGCGCCGATTTTTTGTTTTATAATATGTGTACTATACATTTCCTTGTGTGGAGATAAAAGTAGTCGCTCCTGTTTCAAAGCTTGATTCAATTCCGATGTGCTGCTGCCTTTTTTCTACACACATTTTTTTAGGACCTGGCCCGGAGATGGTGCATCTTCACACCTGCCATGCTTGCGCAGTAACATTTTTCTACCTTCAAGTTTGCCGTGGATTTAGAGGATGCTTGAATACGTTTTAGTCCCATGACTAAAAATAGTGGGACTAAAACTTGCTAGCCTCACCAATGCTTGGATCCAAATACTAGGAGCCGGATCCCCTGACGTACGGCCCCCTGCCGTTGGGCCGCTGACGGGTGGGGCCGGGCCCACACGTCAGTGTATGGGCCGTACGTCAGACGAGCCGCGTCCCCAAATACTAAAGAGACTAAAATCAAGTTAATAAGCATTTATTATCCTCCAAACCCTTCAATCCAACTCGCATGTGTTAAATAAAAGAGAGGAGTTAAATGAGGAGAGAAGGACTAATCCACATTTTAGTAGGGGTACTCCTGACTAAAAAAGTTTAGTTTCAAGACTAGTTTTAACCCCTCTTTAATCAGGAGTGCTTGGAACTTTAACATCTTAAAGAGACTATTTTTAGTCAGACTAAAATAAGTCACTTGGATCCAAGCACCCTCTTACCTTTTCCACACAAGCTACTAGTACTAAGTACGTACAAAAGAAGTACTCCCTCCGTCCGGGTGTATAAGTCATTCGCGTAGTTCTAGGTCATCGATTTGAGAAATTAAATATGTGTTATATGTCATGAAAAGTATATCACTAGATTTCCACGCGGATGTAGTTTCTAAATATATATTTTTTGTCACATATAATACATATTTAGATAGTTAAATCATCGACCTAGAACTACGCGAATGACTTATACACCGGGACGGAGGTAGTAAGTAAATGATGTACGTCCACAGGTGTTACTCGATGTGCATTCACATATCCCTGTGTTACCTTTTTCCACCCTCAAGTCAAATTCGGCATGGGTTTACCTTTTCCACAAAAGCTACTAGTACTCCCTCCGTTCCTAAATATAATTCTTTTTAGAGACTTCAATAGAGACTGCATACGAAAGCAAAATGAGTGAATCTATACTCTAAATATATCCGCATACATTTGTATGCAATCCCTGTTAGAATGTCTAAGAGCATCTACAGCCGCATTGGGCAAATCCGACCCTCAAACGCCCGCGGACGCGCCCCATCGGGCGCATCCGCGGGCACTGACCGGGCACGCCTTATATTTCGTATTACACACTCGCGTCCCTCATATCCTAGACCTCAAAACCGTGCAATTCATGCAACGCTACGTAAAACACATGATCATATCGCAGTTCATCGGATTAGCCGGACAAAAGAAACATGATTCATCGGAGTTCAAAGGCGGACAGTGCAAATCCATATACAAACATAGATAAAATATAAACAGAACAAGGAAGGGCGGAGGAAATCACCATTTCCTCACCCCCTTCCCCTTCCGGCCGTCGGCGCGGCTGTGCCCCTCCTCCGTGTAGGCGCCGGCATGCGGAGGCGTGTCATCGTCGGAGCTGGAGGTGGAGTCGTCCTTCATATCCGAGTCAGAGCTGCACATCACGCCCGACAGCCTGCGGAGCAGGCGGTCCTGCTCCTTGGCATGGTGGGCCGCCTTCGCCTTCACCGCCGCCTCCTTTGTTGCCTCGCGCTTTGACAACTCGTTGAGTCGGAGCGCCTTGGCATTCTTGCGGTGGAGGCCCCGAGCATCCGTCTCCGCCGTCGTCAGCGAGCGCGGAGGACAGAAGCGAGGAGCGCTGCCTCAGGATGGCGCGCTCGTGCGTGGATGGCACACGGACATCGACTCGGACACCGCTGCCCTCTCCCTCGCCCACTATCGCTCGTGCTGGGTTGCCCGTGCCTCCGATTCGGGCGTCTGAGTGCTCGTCTTCCCTGCCGCGGGCACGAGGACCCAGCGGTGACCGGGCACCTCCTCCGGAGGAGAGGGTGCTGGTGGTGGGCGGCATACCTGGAGGTGCGGAGTGGCCGGAGCTGCGCATCGGGTGGGAAGGGCCAACAACGTCACCTGCGCTGCGTCGACGGGTGCCAGGCTCTGATGAAGTGGACCCGCCGCTGCCAGATCCGCCTTGGTCGACGACTGAACGCCTCAATGCGATGCAGAGGGCGACCTCCTCCACATCGTCGGGCTCCGCTTCGCGTAGCATGCTAGACCAGTCGTCGTCGGAGATGGAGTCCCCACCGGAGGCAGCGCTGCTTCGATCACCGGCCATCGGATGCGTTTAGAGGGGATTGGAAATGGAGTGGACGGAGAGGGGAGTGAAGTGGAGTTCGGATTGACTGCGGTCTAGGGTTTTTCGGATGGCGATATTTCTGGCATGGGCCAGGCTGGGCCAAGTCAACGTGGCGGGCACGCCCGGACCGCCCCATATCCGCTCCATATTTGGGTTGGATATGAGGGGTGCCGGTCAGCCTGGGCGTTTGAGGGCAGATTGAGAGGCCCGTTTGTGTCCAAAATTCGTGACCAGCTAGTGATAGAGCGGCCTACCTGGACGATTGAGACGGGTTTGAGGGGTCCGGTTATAGATGCTCTAAAAAGACTTATATTTTGGAATGGAGGGAGTACTAATTTCGTATACTTGATGCGCGTTTGCTGGTGTTTTTTTTGAGAGTATGCCAACACGTATCATATTTTAACAAATAATATATAAGCTATACGTAGCAAAAATAATATCATCAAAAACTACGTACACCAACGAATCCAACGATATAATTTTTCATAACATACATTAACATTTGATAGTTAAATATTTGATCAAACTTGAGCACAAAATATAACAAGGACCAATAAACCAGGACTATCAGCCGGCACGACAGCAGAGGCGGCAGTACAACTTTTTGACTGCACCACACTGCATTGACGTCCGGTGCACTCTCCGCGTACACACCGCGTAGTAGCACGCACCACGGCGCATTATTGCTTGGAAAGCACATCGATGGATCTCCGACAAGCGGCATGCTATTCATTCAATAATGCTCTAGGCCGCGTAAAAGTTCGTACCTTGGAAAGGAATCAAGTAATGAGTGTAATGTACGTACAGCCAAAGTTAATAAAAAATATTAATGAAATATAAATTATTGATGTAATTTTACAAAGTGTTTAAGTATTAATAAAAATATTAAGCTAATTTAAAAAGTCAAAAAAATGTTCATATAATTTTGAAAATATTCACATTTTTAATGAAAAACTTATGTTGAATATAAAAGTGATCATGTTTTAAGACATTTGCATGTTGTTTTAAAAAGTACTTGCAAATTTAGAAGTGCGATTTAATTAAAAAAAGATAGACAGAAGATAATTTGCAAAATCATTTTGTGTGTGTGTGACTGTGATATACTATTTCATCAGTGCTCAAAACCAAGGTTACCATTGACGGCAGCACTCTCAGACTTACCTTCGCTTACATTTTATTTACCAAAAAAGGCTTTCGGCCCGCTTTGTATTTAAAGCACCAACCAACTTACAACCAGTCATACAACATACCCTACGCACCCAAGGCAAGATACAATGGTGTTAAGAAGCGGCCGACACACCGAAAACAACTCCAGGTAAACAATAGATATACACTACGCGTCACTAGGAAGTCGACGAAGAACTACTCAACTGGGAGACAATCCACTGAGAAGAGACTAAGCTGTAAGCCGTCGATCTATTAGCCCCAAGGCGGCGCCTTCAAGAAGGATACGTCACCGGAGTGCCACCACCACCGGATCCAAAGGACCAAGATTTTCACTCGGGCACCTTGAAGAACACCGAGCAACCACTACAGAGCCTTCAAGAAGATAACAATATCGACGGGTGCCACCTTTGTTGGCCCGGGAATGCCATGTACGGATTTCACCTTGGTAAGCACACTTTGCCTCTGATTAGGTTGCATCAAGTTCCGGAGACAGATATCCCGTCACAGCCACCATTCGACAAGCACCAGCCAACATGCCACCCACTTGGCCATGGAGACTAGCCCACACCTGAGCCGCGGGCTCAGCCCATGAGCACCACGGCTCCCACCACCAGGGCCGCCGCCCTAGAGCCCAGATGACCAAGTGGCCAACCATGGGTCTAGGCCAAGCCCGACCGACATGCCCCAACCCCAGACGGAAACCGGAAGCCGTCTAGACCAAAGCAGAGAGACCTGCCTGGGCTTAAAGGAGAACGTATTTTTGCTTAGATAGCAAAGAGCACGCATTCACTTTTTTTTTGAATGAAAGGGGTTGCCCCCCTGCCCCAATTTTATAGATTGAAGCAGAAAACAGCAGTCACAACAAGATCAAAGTACGACTAAAGCAACACACCAGGAGGCTACGCTACCTAGCGCTCGAGAGCAGAAGTTCTCTCCACCGAAACATGAAGAAAATACTAAGTAGTATTTATTACATAACTAGAACAGAAGGGAGAAGGAAACAAAGCAGAATCTTCGACTCGCGTGGCTCTCATGTCCTCCTCCCACAACTCACTTCCAGGCTATCCGCATCAGCTCTCCACGCCATTTGTCCAGCAGGAGGATGCACCTTTGCAGCAGAATTGCTTGAGCATCGTCGCAGAGAACCTTCCACTGGTGCAAATAACAGCTTAGCTTTGCAAGAATGCAGTTCACGTCTCTCCATTTCTGCCCCTGAAAACAGAAACTATTTCTTAGTCTCCACAAGCTCCATAAGGAAGCAGCAATAACCATGTTAAGCACAGGCTTTTTCTTATGTACTTGCCAGAAAGCAAAAATATCATCAAAGCTAGCAATTCTATCAATTTCAAAGAAGTCAGACACAAATCTCCACACATGTCGAGCAACTACACAATCAAACATCAAATGTTGTATAGATTCGGGCTCTGCACAAAATAGACATGAAGGATCTTCAACCTCCCTTCTTTTGGAAAGGTTATCCCTGGTCAGGATTTTATTATGAGCACACAGCCACAAAAATACATGTATTTTCTGAGGGCATAAGATTTTCCAAAGATCATCTTTGATAGCAGAAGCTATCCCCCCAAAGTTTATACTTTTATAAAAGGATTTCACAGAGTATAAACCATTAGACTCTAAGGACCAAATTGGCATATCAGGTTCATCTGATAAAATGCACTGTTGAACAATCCTAGACAGCACATCCCATCTGTTCATCCCATTTTGATCTACACATCTTCTAAAAGACAACTTAAGTTCTCGACCATCCCACACCTGAGCTACAGTACATTCCGTTTGGTTACAAATACAGTACAAGTACCAGAATTGCACCTTTAGGGAACATTCCCCAACCCAGGTATCGTGCCAGAAGCTAATTAATTCACCATTGCCTAATTTCCATCTGTAGAAATTTTTAGCAGCAGCTAAAGCCCAAGTGACGCTCTTCCAAAAGGTAGAGCCACCATCTCCCTTTGCCCAAAGAATGTTAGGAGTATTCACTCTATACTTGTACTGGATGATTCTCTTCCAATCAGCATCAGATTCATCAAAGAACCTTTTGCCCCAGGAAGCTAGCAAGGCTATATTAAATTCCTTGATATTAGGTATCCCCAACCCTCCATATTCCTTTCTCCTCGTAACATACCCCCAATTAGCAAGATGGTACTTGTGTTGGTCCCCAATATTCCCCCAAAAGAAATGAGCCATTTGAGAATTAATGGCATTGATAGCCCATTTGGGAAACTTAATGACAGACATAAGATATGCAGGTATGCTAA
The DNA here is from genome assembly GCA_963921465.1 of Triticum timopheevii. Classification (NCBI taxonomy): domain Eukaryota; kingdom Viridiplantae; phylum Streptophyta; class Magnoliopsida; order Poales; family Poaceae; genus Triticum; species Triticum timopheevii. Next base: position 477,633,552 of record OY997262.1, read on the forward strand.
TTAAGCATGCACAAATCAAGATAATCTTGCCTCTATATGTGAGATATCTCCCGAGCCAACCAGAAATGCCCTTTATAATCCTATCTATAATGGGCTGGATGTCTTCTCGTCTCAACTTGTCATAATGCAAAGGAACACCTACATACTTAATAGGAAAGCTTCCTTTTTTGCAACAGAAAATCTGGGCAAAATCATTAGTCACTTCTTCCCCCATATTGATGGTCATTAAGTCACTTTTATGAAAATTAATTCTCATCCCTGAAAGAGATTCAAAACATGATAAAAACCATTTAAAATTCCTAGCTTTATGGATCGAATTTTCCAGGAAAAGGATAGTATCGTTTGCATATTGCAGACTGACCACACCCCCTGGGATTATATTGGGCAGAAGCCCAGAGATTAGGTCTTGAGAAGCTGCTTTTTTGAGCATTTTTGTAAACACATCGGCTACTAAATTAAACAACAAGGGGGAGTGGGGGTCCCCTTGTTTAAGTCCTTTCGCACCCACAAAATAATTCCCATTGGTATCATTAATTCTCACAGCAAAAGTACTGTTAATCAAGGTACTTTTAATCCAAGCAATCCATTTGGGGCAAAAACCCCTAGAATGTAACATATCGAACAAGAAATCCCAGTTAACCCTGTCATATGCTTTCTCATAGTCTAGTTTAAGCACTAGACCTTGAGAACCAGATTTTTTGACCTCATGAATCACCTCATGAGCCATAACAACACTCTCTAAAATATATCTCCCTTTAATAAACGCCGTCTGGTTCGAAGAGATTAATCTACGGCCAATAGGGGAAACCCTATTGGTCATGGCCTTAGAAAAGATCTTAACACTGCAATTGCTCAAACTGATTGGTCTAAATTTCTTTAAATCTTTGGCATCAGGCTCTTTAGGAATAAGGACGATCAAAGCAAAATTCAGTCGCTGCAAATCTAGCTTGCCTTCTTCAAAGTCTCTCACTAACGCCATAAAATCAGCTTTGATCACATCCCAAAAGGTTTGATTAAAAAGAAATGACAACCCATCCGGACCAGGTGCACCATGTGCATATGATCCAAAGATGGCTTCTTTGATCTCCTCCTCGGAGAAGTTACTTTGGAGACGATCGTTTTCCTCTTCAGTAACCAGATCATCTTCCTCCCAAAAGGAAGGCCCAAGATGAACTTGCGGTTTTTGATCAGCCCCAAATAAGTTTTTATAAAAGGTAGTTGCTACTTCCAACATTTCTTTGGTACTGAAAACAGGACCATCGTCCCCGTTAAGTTCAGATAGGTGATTCTTCCTATGCCTATGGTTAGCTAACGCTTGAAAATAAGCATTGTTCTTGTCGCCATCAACAATCTTACGATCTCTAGAGCGCCGCCAGAAGGCAGTTTCTTCCTTACTCCAAATGATATTAAGCTCATTTTTAATCTCTCCCATCCGTTGTCTGTCCACGTCGTTGATTTGATTCCTCTCCGAAAGACATCCAGAATATCAAATTCGAGCAGAAGCTCTCTCTTCCTCTTTTTAATGCCTGCTTCTATATTGATACTCCAACCTTTAACTTTCTTCCTAAACAACTTGCATTTATTCATCCAAATATCCATGGCCGACTTGCCAGGAACTGGGGTGTTCCAGATGTTGCGCACTAAATCTTTGAAGTCAGGTTGGTCAAGCCACCACTTTTCAAATCGAAATGTTTTGGGCGAGGTAACCCTCCGAGCACCAGTGTCAATGAGGAGGGGGGTATGATTGCTCCCAACACGTGGGAGAGCTGTCACCACGGATAGAGGAAATTTGGTATCCCAAGAACCCGAAGAAAAAACCCTGTCTATTGTGGCGAAGATAGGATTATCCTGGTTGTTGCTCCAGGTAAATTTCCTATTAGCGCTCTTGATCTCCATAAGGGACCATTTATTGATCGAATCATTAAACAAGTAGGAAAACTGGTTATTAATAATACCATTGTTCTTATCGTCAGTCGATCTGACCAAATTAAAATCCCCTCCCACCAAAACTGGATAAGTGAGAGTATCCATAGTATTATGGAGTTCAGCAATAAACTCTAATTTCCTATCATTGTAAGAAGTGCCATAAACCGCCACTAGATGCCAGATGAAACCATCACATTTATTTTTAACAGTAGCCACAACACAAAACTCTTTGTTAATAAAGCCTATCACTTCAAATAAAATACTTCTGAGACCCACAAGGATCCCCCCAGCTGTATTTACCGCTGGTAGAAAATGCCAAACAAATTCCTCCCTGCCAGATATAAATCTAAGCACACCTTGATCAATATTTTCTTTCTTGGTTTCAAAGAAACACACAAAATCCAGATGATTATTACTAATAAAGTCACCTAGGCACTGATTTTTCCCAGTTTGGCCCATACCCCGAATATTCCAAAAGGCTCCTATCATTTAACTTTAAATGGGTGTGACAAGCCACAAGGCTTCTTTTTAGTGTCTAGGACAAGGCTTTCCATTAATGGTTCAGCAGTGCCATCCGAACCATTAGCGAGAAAGTCACTGTTAGAGGCATTTGTCTCATCCATCCTGATCTCTAAATCAAGATTCTCCGGGAGAACAATCTCCGGGTTATCATCAGCAAATTTAAGACAACGATTTTTCTCTTCATCCACCATATCCATAATAATAGCTACTTGTTCATCAGTGCTATTACCAATGCATAGATCAACCTTACTAGCATTAGAGACAAGAACATCAGGACCAAGGACAGCAAAAGATTTACCTTTGAAGGTGTTGGGAATTTTCAGATTCTTCTTTTCATGTACGCGGCTGCTTTGTCCATGATCTTAATATCTCCATGATTCCTAGTATTGGGTTTGCTTGTGAGATCTGGACCCCAGACATGAGAGTTCTTGACGCTTGGTTTTTTCTTCTGGACTGATTCCACGCTCTCCAGGGTTTCCAGTAGAGATCTTTTGACAGATCCCATTGCTAAGGCCAAATCATCAGGTAAACACTGCATTTCCTCCACCAAGTCCTCTTCCTCTTCATCACTTTGAAGCATTTCAAATTTCCTCAATTGCGCAGAGCAATATGCCATGTGTGCTGACAAGGGATCAGATCTTCCAGAAGGAAAGGACTCTGCAGTAGTTGATTTTTCACTATCTGCCACTTCCTTCTCCTCTGGGGTTTTGTTCTTAATCTCCCCCACAAACTCTTCATGAATTGTGTCTAGCATGTTGGGAGGGTGAAAATCCACTGCAGAAGCAGCTCTCTGTAATTTTGACTGACTGGAGCTAGCAGCCAGAGAGTTCTTGGAAGGAAAATTGGCTTGGTCATGTTCATCAATATTTTCTCCCATATCTTCTTCTTGAGTTTTATCTTTGTCAGACATGTCTTCATTGTTATCTTCCTCTTTTTCCATATTGTCCACATGTGGGTCTAGATCATCAGAGTCATCCCTATTTGTTCAATGCCCTCAACAGTGAAGAACAGAATGTATAGCTTTCTCTTCATTTCCACTAGCCTCTCAAAAGGAATTTTCCTGGGATCTCTACAGGCTACTTTTACTCTGATCTTCTCATAAAAACTCTTGAAAATACCATCCCAGTCCACATCTACCAGGATTCCAAAGCAAGCTGTAATTTGGGCAAATACCTTCCAAGCACACCACTTGGGAGGAATCCCCTCTATCTGAACCCAAGCCTCAGTGAGTCCTCCAAATTCATCCAACATTCCTTCCCATTCACAGATCTTGACAAAAACACCATCAATTGGGAGCTCAAAAGCAGGGAATTCAATCAGGTCATCCACATTCTTCCAAGGTGGAAATCTCAGCAAAAACTTCTTCTCTCCCAGGTCCCTAATCTGCCACGGCCACTCTTTGTTCTTACAGAATATCCCATTGAGCTGAAACAGCAATTCTGAGGCAGAAACCTCACCTTTAACAACTTTGAGGACCGCACAGTTCTTGTAGTTAAGCCAACTTAGTTCTGGCGCAGTAGGAACATCAACGTGGTAAAAACCCAGACCAGCCGCTGCACTACCAAAATAGGTCGCTGTAGGATGTGGTTTCGCCCAAGCAGCATAGTTATTGACATTATGACCTCCCGTGCAGATAAAACATTTCTTTGGTTCAATGCAGTTCCCTACATAATGCCCCGGCCAACTGCAATTAAAGCAGGTCATGTCCTTGTACCTTGGATCTAACGCCTGGACTGTAACAGTAGGAGGAGGAGGTGGAGCTTGGATCGTCGCGTCGGCCACTTGCTGTTGCTGGGCCACCCGCGCCGCCTGCTTAGGAGGCTGCTGCCCCTGCTTGACAGCCCCTGCTATAGCAGCAGTACTGGCCGGCGGAGGTGCAACCTTCCCATCTGGCGGAGTAGGTTTCTTCCCCGGCGGCGGACGTCGTTGCCGCTGCCCTCCCTGTCCCCGCTCCATCCCTCCCTTCACCACTTCAACAAACGATCTAGGAAAACCTAGTTTCTCCGCGGAAATTTTAAAGATAGTGGGGGTCGGATCAAATCTACTCACTGCCCGAATAGGGAAACAATCTTGAGCTGAGAAATTTCTGGCCCTAAACAGATCTTTTCTAACCCAAAATAATTTGGGAATCGCGAAGCTAGGGTTTTGGGGCGGCTGCCTATCTATATGTAGGCGTTGGCGGCGGCTGGGGGAGGGAACCACCCACAGCTGGCCATAGAATTCCGCCACCTCCTCCCTGTCCCCGCTAGAAGAGCTAGAACGCGTATTCTTACGAGCCGCTTTCGCCCCAACCTCACGCCCGGAGATCAACGGTAGCGGTCGAGGGATCGGCCCTGAAAGTGGGACCACCGAATTCGAAACCAAGCCCGCCCCTCCCGCAGAAGCGAGCTCGTCGGCGGCGGGTTGGTTCGCCGGAATCACAGATTCAGAAGAATCTCTCATCGATTCATGGAAACTAGGAATGGGGTCACAAATTCTCTCACAAGGGACAACCCTATTTTCCTTAACATTCAATTCGTTACCCAAATCACAACCAAATCTCAAAAGAGCATGCGAATTGGGTCTGGATTTCCTCACCATATCAGGGAGATGTGGAATCTCCCCGCGGTCGCCCGGCCATGGGGGAAGGTTGAGGAAGCGCGCCCCGCTCCTCCCACACTGCACCCGCAGGTTGGAGAGGCCCTGCAGTGCGTGCACGCCGGGCTTCCCCCGAATCATGGGACCCGAGGCAGGACAGTCCCCGGCGGCAGGAATTCGGGCGGGATATTGGCGATCTGCACCACCGACGGCGGCCGGATGTTGAGCCGCGACGGATTCCTTGTCTTGAATCTCGCCCACTTCGCCGCTTGCCTCGGATCCGCCGACTCCGCCTCCTGGATGGCCCAGAAGATGAGCTCGTAGTCCATCCCTCCCTCGTCGCCGGCGAACCGCGCACGCTCCTCGAACGTCGCGTGTTGGACGACCTCGATGAAGATCGCCGGCCAGCTGCCGCGGTTCGGGAAACGCTCCCCTACCATGCGAACCATCTCCGCATCCGCCTCTGGTGATCCTCGCTCGGTCACCGGTAGCTGCGACACCAGCATCGGCGGCGGAGGCGCCATCGGCGCCACCACCTGATGGTTGGGACGCATCCGCCGTGCCCTTGTACTCCTCCGTGAGTCCCCACCATCTCTCTCGCTCGTCTGGCCCGTGGGATCTGAGAAGGAGTGGCCGCCAGGGGAGGGAGACGATGTGGCGAGGGGGGGAGGAGGACTAGATAGGTCCGTGCGGCCATTAATGGCGGTGGATTCGGCGCCATTACTCGCGGTAGGTGAGGCGAGAGGGTGGGTGGTAGGTGAGGGCTTACCGGATAGTAGCCATGAAATCAGGTTTTTGTGTCCCGTGTCTATTAGTTTCGGCTTCCATACCGTATGAAATACGTTCTGTAAAGCTAACTCAAATTCTTCTCTAAAAAAAGAACCTCTACAAAATCTCTCTTGTTGCTGAATGAAAGCCTCAGATATGCCAACTTAATTATGTATACATAATCGTTTAATATTTTTACTGCTACTTGGACCAGAGACAGATTAGGGTCCGTTCCACAGATCAAAACACGTACTTACATGGTTGAAGATATAGATTGATAGACACATTCCTCCCTTGAACTTGACTCCAAAATCCATGTTATTTTGCTTGCCGAAAGATGAACTACACTGAGAATAAAGCCTAATAGCAATGCACTTGCGAGGCTAGCAAACAGATGTCACTTGCTCCATGATTTTTCGTTTTGAATGCTTTGGTTCTATGGTTATCTCTACGGATGTGGAGAATCCAAGATTTAGTATGTCGCGGACGATTTTCTTTCGTTCATCTTCCACTTGACACAAGCAGGTGACACCATCGCACCCTGAATACTCGCATTGCTCAAGCAAGTGTATCCTCTTCAAACACACGGCATGCGTCCTGATGAGCCTGATGTAATGCATTACATCCAAATCCTTACTAATTCCATATGATTTTATCTCCAGAGAAATCAAGTTGTGGTGCTGAAATTTAGGTCTTTCCCCTGCCAAGATGAACTTGTTGGGACCCTCATGTGTAACGCAGCGATGAGTTAGCTACACCAGAGGAAAAAAAAGTAATATTATGTAGTGTTTTTTATACTATATAAAAGAGGTGTCAAAGCCCTCTTATTCCCATTAAAGAAAACAGAATTCTACATATATATAAGTCAAGCAAATAAACCTCGTAAGTATTTATTGTATTCTATGAAGATAAGATTTATGGATGCGGGCATTAGAAGATGCAGACGGCATGATGCTTTGCCTTGTCAGAAATAAATTTATATAGAAAGAAGAAAATTAATATGTGTACCTTAATTGAAAGGCTGCTCAGGAAGGGCGCAGCGTGTAGAACAGAAATAATCCAGGCCATGTCGAGGATATGCATGTAGCAAAGAGAAACATCTGTGAGGTTCTTGAATGCCGGAGAGAGCAATGCTGGATTGTCAATGTAGCATTGCAGATGCTGCGCCGAGAGGTTTATGGCACGAAGGAGAGGAACACAGCTGAACCGCATGCTGTGGACCATCGTCAAGTCATCGCACAGAAGGCGCTCAAGTTTCGGGAGTCTGGTCAGCTCGACACCGTGGAAGAAGCAGCCATGGAGTTCCAAGGCCAAGAGCGACGAGCTGGGAGCGTCGATTTCGAATTTCTCCACAACGGAGTCCAAACATCTGCATTTGGTCAAGGAAAGGAGCTCTAGGCCGTGGCAGGCGTCAAGGAGACCGGTGATCTCCGAGCTGGTGGCGAAGACGAACTCGTGCAGGGTGATGTTGGTGAGCCGGGCGAAGGCGGCGGGGAAGGCCGCCATGAACGATGCAAGGCGTCGATCGTACTCGCCGAACTCGACACCGTATGCAGTGCGTAAGGTGAGCTCAAGGCGGTCGGTAGTGGTGGCGGTGACGGCGTCGCCGATCGAGCGCAGGCACGGGTCTACCTCCACAAGGTAGAAGGCGAGGCGCAAGCTCGTCCGGTGACGGGTGGGCAGCAAAAACGACATTACGGATTTGGTGTACGTGGCCATGACAGAATCCACCGAGAACCACCAGCGACGGTGGCGTACGAGGGTGGCGATGTCCATGTCGAGATCGGGGAGCATGCACGGGAGGCGCCTCCATCGCCGCGCCACCGCGCTCGCCCTGACCGCCGTGCGCAGGTCCAGCCATTGGAATATGTCGAGGAGGATGTCGTCCGGTAGAGCGCTGATCCTGTCGCCGCCGCCGCCGCCGTCGCCGTCGCCGTCATTGCAATTCATCACCCGTGTACGGCCATCGTCCTTGATGTCTAAACATGGCTGATCCGTCTCCATGATTGCACGCCGGCTCGGCCTACTTGCAACCTAGATTGCACCACGCCGTCGGAGATCGATATATATCCACGGCAGTGGTACGTATAGTACTATATATGCTGTCGTGTGCGCATCAGTCGAAGACGTTTCAGATCCCAATTCATTGGGAGTTCGGTTTCCGAGGCGTAGCTATCTCTGGGCCCATCAGTGCGGAGCAGCTCAAATCTCTTGTTATTATTAGTGTATACTAGCAAAAGGGCCCGTGCGTTGCAACGGGAGAAAAAACACATGCTCGTTAACCAATAAGCATTGATGATCCCTCACTCCCAACGTCCACATCCTCTATTTTAACATGACATCCAAACCATGCCGCCACTCATTTTCCTTTTTCGCGTGTTGCAGAACTCGATGTTTGTGCCCTCGTATTTAAGGAGAGTGAGGTCAAATGGTGTAACAGAAAATCATGGTTGTTGGCCCACTCAAATGAACACCACAGGTTGCAGGTTGATCAAACTACTTTCAGACTATGGTTTCACAAATTTAAAAATCTGCATTCACAGTTGTACATAACAATCCAACATATTGGGCGATGGGAAGGTGTGTGTGCTGGTGAGAGACTGTTGGACAAGAGACGTGCAGCCGCGCAGTCACAATTGCAGTTCGATCACAATCCCTCTAATCATGAACGGCAGCCATAATGGTGGAACGTCCTCAACTCTAGAAGTGATTTTCTGTTTTTAGATGATTATAACTGTGATGTATATTGAGAATATAGCAACTTCTGTCAAGAAAATAATTTTAGAAAATCATGCACTTCCACTCAGCTTCGAGCAGCATTTTTTTTCCTGTTCCTGCTAGCTATGCATCGCCTCGTATGTGTTTACATTGTGTTTCTTTACATGAAGGCAATCAGGTGTTGCTCCCATTGATTAAGGAGAGTGTTCAGTACATTAAAATCCAGTACAGGTAAAGGTAAAAATAGAAAGAAAATTAAGAACTCTTTCAGGAAGATTATTTACAGAGTATAGTTTTGCTTGCTCGCAACTTGCTGCATTTGGAAGAAATTCCGAGATAGCTTGTTCTCTGCGTTACTTTGCAAGGCATCGACGCTATCCGTTCAACCAATTATCTCCCCCCAACAAAGTAGTGCATCCCTATTATCCTACCATGAATTTTAAATCTGTGGAGAGCCGCATGATTGTTTAGTACTCCAAAAGAATTAAATGCGCCATGGTAATTCAAATTTTGATACATGCTTTTGCATACATAATGACGACTATGCTCCATTATATCCACTGAAGTAGTGGCAAACTCGTTACTGCAGCCTGTTAAAAAAGGGGGCAATGAATTCTTGGCTCAAGTGTAGGATCAGGAAAATGAGACTGACAGTAGGCAAGATGAATATGTGTTACATCATCAGTTTACTTACACTATGAGAAAAAATATTCACATCTTTTGGCATACAAACGTGCATATGTTTCTCACCATGACTGGACTAATGGGAATGATGAACTGATAAACCCTGAATAAAACATGCAGTCGATCCAGCATACAACTTCAAATCTGTAGGTGTTCCAGTCCATGAATTCATTTCTACTGGAAAAAGATGTTTTGCATCTCATGTTTGCTGATCAAATAGACATGATAAATTCGAAAGAAATCATCGAATCTCCAAATTCAAATCAGAAGGAATGACTTGCTCTGCCTCCCTAGAGAATGCACGACTGCATTGTTCAGATAAAAGCCAGCCACTTGATGACAAAGTTAACTACAAATCAACTCACTGTAAGTCCATTATTATAACCATGGAGGAGTCAAACTTAGCACTATAAACTACAATATCATGATGTGAAATGTTAGTATCCACTTCTTATTTCAAAAAAGGTATGCAACATGTGTATTTTCCATCAACATCGACATCTGAAGGACCCTAGGAAAATTACCTGATCGCAAACATCATGCTTCAAATATCAAATCTTAGAGAAGAACATTACCTGATCAAAATGCCCATATGTCCATAATTTATAAAATTTACAGTAGCAAGGATAGCTGCAATGGTCATGTTCGGGAAGTAGGAGGTTGCTGTTGTAGCAGCAGGAGAACCTTGGTACAATGAAGATGATGTTGCCGGTGTTGACCTGACCATCCGTAATAAATGTCGCACTGCATAGATGTTCATTATTTATTGTTTGCTAATTATTAAATAAGCCAAATCTGACCAAATGTGTTGATCTTCGAGGAGAAAATTCAAGGACCCAAATATGCAATGCTACACAACTAAAAAGATTAACCTTAGAATTGTGATCATACAATGCAAATAAGCAATACCTGACAGCTGTCGAAAACGACATCCTAGTTCTAAAATTAGTAGCAGTGCTTTCCTTCTAAACCAACTGTGCCTATTTAAATCAGCCATGAGAAAGCTTAGGGTCCTAAACAACATTATCAATCATGGAGAATCAGAACCAAGAACATTACCATAGTACTGGAGTTCTCTTCCTCCCTTGAAATTAACAAAAAGTATATATATTAAAAAAAATCCTTGGATTCGATACATGGAGGGCAGTATCAACGTACTTGCAGTTCTCACTCATATTTCCAAACTACATCAGAAATTTCACAAGGCACGTAGAGCTGTTCCAGTGAAAAAACAAACAAAAAGCTTCTATGGGAGATAACAAAAAGAGAAACATTCAAGTAACAATGAATGACAGGCTGAAATGCAAAGGAATGAATTAGAATTGTAATTTACAGTCCCTAGCAACTGCAACAAATTGTAGTTTTGCAAGTAAGTACATCTATCCTCTTACATAAATATACATCTATCCTAGATAAATATTTTCTGAACCTATCCCTTTTTCCCTGAAGCCAAGAATCAAAACAACATTACGTAGGTCTTTCTAAACTGACACCATACGTGTTAGCAAAGACAGGACTGCATGTGAAATCATATACCTATAAGTTCTTAGCGGCAAGTATTATATGTGAAAATTGGAATAAATTCGGCTATTGTGTTGATTTTTTTTCACAAATTGAACTGTTAAAGGGAAAAATATCTCATCTCTTGATCTTTAAAGCCTTTTCCACTATGGTCATGTTCAATAAACATTGAATATTTAACATAACTTGTATTCTATCTCAAAAAAGAATTGAACAGTAGATCTATTACTCGTTCTTACAACAAAACTGACTGCCATACAAAATAACAGGCTTCAACAAATCTTGTAACAGAAGCTAGATAGTAGAAATCTTACATCTTTTCCAAGGCAATGGCCGTTGTTGGCTTGGAGCTCCTGAACCTGTTGTTCGCAAGAGTCCAACTCAAATATCAGCCTCTTGTTATCGTCACACACTCACAGTAGTTGATCTCCCCTGAAATCCTCCTCACAGGACAGAGTATGTTTAGTTGAGAAAAGTGCAATAATAAGTATTGGGCGAGTATGTTTAGTTGCAGTAGAAAGATCGAGCCTAGGAGCATCTATTTTGTGTGTCGTTGTGTATCGCAGCTGTATAAAATCGATCAATTCTGGACCTGAGCTACACAGTGGTCTTGCTGGCTGGCTGTGGCGCGCAGCTGGGACATCGCTGGGATAGCGAGATTGCAGCAGCCTACGCCACGTGGAGACGGTGGAGGGGAGGGATTGTTGCTGCGCGCCGAGGTATGAACCGACGCCGGACGCCATCACCCAAGCAATCACACGGGCAGCCCCCTGCCATCTGTCCTATTGTTATCGTCACACACTCACAGTAGTCGATCTCCACTGAAATCCTCCTCCTTCCCTCCGCCCTCTCTCTCCTACGCTCCACTGCCCATGCTCGTCTTCTCCTTCACATCTCTCTCCCCTGCACCTCACTTTCTCTCAATCCCTCTCTCTTGATCCCCGCCTATCTACAGGAGCTTGCCGCCGCCACCGGATCCCGGCCCTACCGCTAGGCCCCGCCGCTTACCGGAGATCATGCCGCAGCCGCCACCCGGTTCCCCCTGCCTCGTGCGCCGTGGAGTGGAAGGGAGAGGGTTGCGAGCAGGGGAAGCTTCGAGCAGTAGCACACGGGATCAGCGGCGCCTGGGGTCACCTGGTGGAGGCTCGAGGGTGGCTGGGGCGGCGGCGCTCAGGGTCCAGGGGAGCGCGGCGGGCGAGGCCCTTGGGATGGCGATGGGGAATTTCAGCAGCGGGGAGGAGTCCCGGTGGCACCATGGTAGCAGGGGTGGGGGGAGCCGCCAACGGCCCCGGCGTCGGTGGCGGCGCGCGGCGACGGGGGGAGGGGGGGGGGGGGGGGGCGGCCGGCGGCCGGCGGCGATGCGCTCGAGCTTGGAGGTCGAGATGAGATCGGGAGGCAGGTTTTTTTTTCTTTTTCTTTTATCTCATACCGGTTCGGTTAACTTTTATATGGACTGCGGGTTGAATACTCTAAACTACAGGGGCTATTTTGCAAAAACGCCGACGACATAAAATTAGTGTAGGTAAAGATATTAGTAGGTAAAGATATATTGAAACGGAGCAGCCCAAAGTCCGTTTTCAAAAATTAGTGTAGTATATTGTTTCCACAAAAAATATGTATGCAACCCCTTGGTTTATAACAAAAGTTCACCCTACATAAAGTAAATCAACGTTATGAAGACATGTAGTGATACATGGATGCATTGGACAACGAGGAAAAGAGTAGGTCCCATGTGCCCCTTTATTTTTCCGGAAAACTTTCGATCTATTCAGGAATCTTGCGAGATCCGCTAGAGACACGCATCCACAAGCCCTCCAAGGATGCTAGACACACCACCAGGATGGGGGCTGGGCAGAGAACCTTATTCCGTCTTCAAGAAGCCGCTGTCGCCTCGTCTTCCTGAGCAGGATACATACTCGAACAAAACTTTAAGAACCACCTAAAAACGGAACCCTCTTGCCAGTAAGGGCCATGATCCAACGCACACACATCCCCTTAGGCCACTGGAGATGTGGAAGATCGGCGGCGCCACCAAGGGGAGGCAGAAATCCTAGCCTTTTCTTGGATCCCTTGTGCCACTTTTAGTGCGCCTTTGATTTAAAGAACTTTTGTAGGAATTTTGGTGGACCAAAATTCTTGGGATATTTATCTATGTTGGCTGTTTGATTCGTGGGATGGAATATTATAGGGATTTTTTTAAGAATATTTTTTAGTATTCTAAAAGGATTTATAGCATCCATTCAAACCTCTTCGAAAAGAATCGTTTTTTATGATGCAATCGGACAACCTAAAATTGTGTAGGATTGAGATGACCATAATATTCCAACTCTATACTTTTTCTATTCTCGTATTTTTAGGATCCTACGTATCAAAGAGGCCCTCAGTTTGAATTACTACATTTAGGGCATCTCCAATGCTGACCCGCAAACCGGACATCGCATCCATCCGTGAACAAGGGGGACCATTCCGCGGACATGGATGCGGGAGCCGGCCATCCAATGCTAGCCACATATGTCCAGTTGCATTTAAAAAAGCAAATTAACAAATTTGATTCAAACTCATACAAACTCGATGATATTCATTTAAATAAAGATAAGGTTGTTAATTGTGAACCTAGGAAAAGCAATGAGAGTGGCAAAGTCTTGGGAAGACCAGTTGTGCTTGATAAGCAACCCAATGGCAAGGAAGTAATTAAGATCACCATCAATAATCCTACACTTGAGGGGAAACTACTAGTGAAAACGAGTACTCATGCTAAATTTGTTAAACCCAAGAGTCCAGAAGTTGGCTAGTGGAAGACGAATGAAACTAAGGTGCATCGCAAGTGAATCGATCCACCTTTTGATATGTTGCTATTCAAATATATATGTCAATCATGTAGCTAGTTCTAGCTCGAACTGACCATCACGTTAGAAGCGCTCAAGATCGCCTCTGAAGCAAGAGTTTCAGCGCACACAAGGCGGTATGGGTCATGGACACCAGCATCATCGATGGCGCGACCCCCCTCAATGGATCCTTATGTTCATCTGATGTGGGCAACACCTAGGAGACCCGCTTGCGAGAGGCTTTATTATCCTACACGAGGTCATTTAAGACATGGTGCTAATCGGCCAACACAAGAGCAAGTGTGGCACGCTAAATCATGAAATGCAGAAATTTCATAACACAACAAGCAATAGGAGACCAAAGAACCCATTTTTGTGGGTAATCTGGCTAATTCTATTGGTGATATAATTGCTATCGAGAAGGCTCCCATATTTAATGATCATGAAGCTAGCACAAGCAAGGCCAAACATAGGGATCCCAAATATACCCAACTTAAGTGGTGTCCTCCGAGTCTGTCAAAATCTCAAAAGAGGAGATTGCGGCGGTTAAGGAACAAGGATAAGGTGAGCAGAGAAGCTAAGGGATGGATTTTTCTAATGAAATTGAGCCCATGGTAACCGTGAAGAAAGTATGGAGGCCCAAATAAAAAGAAAATACAAATGCATCTCTATTAGTTACAACAACACCTACACCACCAAAGGAGGAGGGTAAGTTCCATATTACATCATCCGTACTTCCTACCAGACCCGCTTCAATCAAAGAGTCTTCAAGCCCAATGTATACATTAGGCGATAAAAATGAAATGGTGGGTTATGAATCTATGCCGGTTCAAGAAGGTATGGATATTAATATGGTGTATTACTTACACACCATAGATGAAAAAGTGGAGGTGGCCCAGCTACAGTTTGGTCCTAAGAATGCTATCTTCAAGAAGTCGAAGGAACAGGTTAAACACTTGAAGCCATTGTACCTCAAAGATCAAATTAATGGATCACCAGTTTCTAGGGTGGTGGTGCTGTTGTGGTTAACCTATGCCATGATGGTCTTAAAGAAATAGGATTATAGGATGAAGCATTGATGAAGACTAATATGCTGCTTAATGGATTTGAGGGCAAAGGAAGGACATAGGTCAAAGGTGTGGTGTGCATGAAACTAATGTGGGAAGCAAAACTGTAGCCACTACGCTCTTATGCCGCCGATGTGCAAGGTAAATACAATGTTATAATAGGTCCTGATTGGGTTCATGCTAACCAATGCATGCCATCTACCATCCATCAGTTCTTTATACAATGGGTCGATTATGAAGTACAAGTCATCCACGTATATAATTCCACTAATGCAGAAAAGCATAGCTATGGTGTGCCAAAAACTGCCTTGCTAGCATAGGAGCCCGACACCACCAATAAGGCGCCAGTGTTAAAATGTAGTGGTGGCGTTGGAGCCTATGCCATCACTATTCTGGATCCTATGGCATTGGATTTAACTACCCTATGGCAATATCAGCCATAGCTATGGCGTGTGACATAGTGTAACGACAATAATAAGATAAATCTTCTCTGGCGTTGCGCATTGTCCGGACGCCATTACTAGTGCTTTAAAAAGCTGTAAAAAATTGTTGTGAGGGCAGCACAAAATCACTGCCATGACAGCGTAATTCATTACCAATTTATATAAACATGTTTTTGTCACACACTGATTTTGTTAAGATATTTGCATTAATACACACATCATTTATTTACATACGTACATATATTAACCACACTCTAGCTAGTTCTTATTAATCATGACTAATTAAACATCAGCTAAACTAAACCATGCATGCATATTACATCTTGTTCGTTCAACCATCGTAACTACTAGCACGGTACTCCTCTCCTTTAGGAACAATCTAGAAGAATAGGAAAATCCCTGCATGTCCATGGTGTAGGACAGAGATCCACTAATCTCCAATCTTGAACTTGCAGTCTCTCGGTAGCTGGCTCCATCCATTAAGTTCGAGCCGTCCATCTCGTCGTGGTGCAATCGAGTATGTTGCACTAAAATATGTATTGTCGTCAGAAATAATGGTCATTTCACCAGCCTGGTAGTCATCCATCACGTGAGGCACAACACATCTAGGTAGCTTCTGTTCTTGAACATAATAGTAACTTAGTAAGCAATAATATATACTATGATTTGAAAGAAGAATGTGTATATGAAAGTGATCAAAATCATACCATGCATTTTATAGAAACGTTGTTCTTATTCAAGGTGTGCACTAGTGGCAGGTATGGTGCATTATTTGGACCAGCTCCATAAGTGCTCTTAAGCATCTCAATATTAGCAAGAAAGGACATGATGTACCACCTTCCTTCCAAGTAAGCGTAGTGCAAGCAGTGTAATAGGTGTCGTCTACTAAGTTTCATATGTTTCTTGGAGATTGAACATAAGCTGTAAATTTTATACAAAAAAGATAAGTTATATATGGGCGAACTAAAATCAAAAGGTTACTTAATTAACAAGTTTGTTTAGAAACTTACACGGAACTGGAATCAAGTCTAAATCGACCCATATGTACTCATCATTTTGATAATAGGTACCGCTACGAGATGTTATTATCATACCAGGCTGATATCCGTAAGCTTTGGCCAATCCTCTCCAATTAGCACAACCAAAATATGTGTGATCTACCTCATTACAAATCTTAGATTTGAAATTGAAACCATCTTTCGTCTTGAGGTAAGTAGTCATCTTAGTCACCTGTTCCTGTCGCGGAGGAAAAACTTGTCTTGGACAAAAGGTCTTGCATGGCAAGGGATACACTAGTCGAAATGTAAAACAAATAGAAATTACACTTTGAAGCACACAAACCATATATGATGCATGCCTAATAACGAAATATGTGCCAACAAATATTTAAACTGATTATTACCATATAATATTTGTAGTCACTATGAAGCGTGAGGGAGAAGCCATTATTGTTGTCAAGGTGAGGATCGTCGCACATACCCCTAGTGTCGCAACAGTAGGGGCAATCTTCCATTTTGTGTTGCGTTCATATAATTAAAATCAGCATAAAAAATCGGCATGACCTTTACTAAAAACTGGACATATTGAGTGCCAGAAATTTAACGAATCGAAACTAAGTCTATGTTTCGCCAAAAAATTGGCAACTCTATAGACATTCCCTGCAAAAATAAAACATAGTGCGAGACACTTCCCGAGCAGCACAATGCAATGTTGCATTGACTAAAAGAAGCACACACCGAAAAAGTTGACCAATTCACAATTATCACATATATATAAATAAACATTAAACACATTTGCACATATGTAATCCATTTCATCAATTCACAGGTACACATAATGTGTGCATTTCATCACAATAATATGAAACTAGAACAAATCTACATGAAAATAAATTTGGTAGAGGGAGGTCTTATACCATCTAGCGCTATGACTCTTTCTCAGGAAGGGACGTCCTGTCGCACGCAAGGTAGTTCTGCTCCTTCTAGTGGTGTAGCCTTGCTCTTTATACATCTCCTCCTCCATTGTGTCCACGCTGAAGATGCTCCTTTTGCCTCTCCGTACGACAACATGGCTCGGCTTTGAAGGGTCCGTTAAACAGAAGCATTGTGCCACGTCCTTAGCGAATACCCAAGGCTCATATTTGGCAGTGATTTCTTCCACTCCCTTTACCTAAGCAGGTTGTGCTTCGGGCACAGACATGATAATGAAACCACGTTCTTCATGCTCGACGTTCTTCGCCCATCTGACCCAGAACAATGGCATCGTGTAATCTTCGCCGTACTCAAGTTCCACTAGTAGAAAAAGGGCCATTTGTCCTGGTTCGTAAGGGCCTTCTGTCCCGGTTTAGGAACCGGGACTAAAAGGTCGGTACTAATGCCCTTGGACTTCAGTCCCGGTTCTTACACGAACCGGGACAGATGGGCCTCCACGTGGCCGCTGCGCCAGCCCAGGAAGGGGGGCCTTTGGTCCCGGTTGATGGCATAAACCGGGACCAAAAGGCATCCACGCGTCAGCAGCTGGCTGGAGCTGAGGTTTTTTTGGAAAGGGGCTGGTTTAGGGGTTTTGGGGGTTAATTTAGATTTTTATTAGCTAGCTAATAGAGAGAAGTGTCCTCTCTTATATCTCCGTGCTTCGTTTACCAACGCTACTGCTATGTTCATTTCACCCGCTGATATATAATAACTCTTCATGCTCGCATCATGCATCATCATATATAATAACAAGTCCTACTAATCATGCATCATCATACAACTTCTACTCGTTATTAATAACAAGTCATATGATCATCATCCTCATAGTCATCGAACCAACCCTGCTTAATTGTTCTTAGCACATGATCATCAGTATTAGGTAGGACCTAAATATCCTTAAGGTAAAATAGCATAACAATATAGACCCTGACTCTCCATTATGGAGAATGGAGATCATCCTGTCTCCAATTCTGTTGCGCTTCGCTTCCTTTTGCTTCTAAGAACCTCCTTACGACTGTCCATACATTTTTTCCATTCTTTGATTGTCATGTCTCCACTTCTTTTAGAAATCCGGTATGGACAGTTGAGATTCGTAGGATGACCTAGTTGTATGTTCAAAACATCAAGGCGACCATGCTGATACATCAGATGAGGCACACAATCATTCGGGATTATTTGTTGAAAAACATAGTAATAACTTTGTAGTTAGCAATGATATACTAGTTTTAGAAGTATACAAAAGATGCACGGATGTCGTAATAGTAAAAAATCTTACCAGGGTATCTCCATGGTAGTTACTGTAGTTCAACAAGTGCACTAGTGGCACGTATTGACCATAATGTTGAGGAGTTTGATTGTAGATATTGTAATTCTCAAGATCACTGCAAAATGTGATCAGATGATTTTTCTCCTGATAAGTTAATTCGAAGCCATCGGTGTAGTGGGTTTTGTCTACCATCTTCCGCACATTCTTTGAAGAATGAAAATAAGTTGTCAATGGAAATAAACTATCAACTATTTTGAAATAAACAATATAAATTACTTAATAACTATGTTTGAGAAGCTCACGTAGGGGAAGAATTGAAAGCGTATCAACAAGGGCCCAAATGTCCATATTGTCTTGCTCGATTTTAGGATCACCAAGATCCATGGTGACAAGCATACCCTCATCAAAACCATACATTTTGCAAAGTGCTTCCCAATTTTTGCAACCAAAATGGGTTACACTCTAAGAATTGTACATCTTTACTTCAAAATCCACACCATGATGGGTCCTTAGGTGATTTTTTCTGTTTCCATACTTTCATGGTCTTCAAAACCCATCATCTCCAAAACATAGCGTCTTGCATAGCATGTGATAAGCTAGTCGAATTGGAAAAGATGAAAAGTACACGTTAAAATAGTTGAAGTCGTGCTTAATTACAAAAAAACTCTTGTCGTCGTTGCGTATCGTTTCAACATTGAAGGTCTCCTCGAGCTTAATGCTGAAGCGCCAATCTTCGTCCAGCTCAAGGAACCTGTCGCACATACCTCGGTCGCCATGGCACCAGTCGTACTCCCCCGGACGGTTTTCATCGTCTGAGTACGACATTTTCTATGTTCATAATTCAAATATTAAACTTGTACAATTAAATATATGTACTAAAAACCTAAATTAGATCATTATTATTCATCACGGGTTGACTATCGGTCTGTCGAGCCTTTTCTTGAAAACTCTTAGCTCACGTGGTGTACATATTCGACCGTCGGTGATGGTAGCTCCTCCTTTCATTCCCGAGTGCATTACACCAAATTGTCTAGCACACGTGAATGAAGGAGAAGCTAACCCCACGACAACAGTCGGGATTCTTCGTCCTCTCATATATATATGGTTGGAGACTCTCCCTCACTGATTCCTCTCTGACATTTGCGACCGTCGGTGATGGTAGCTCCTCCTTTCATTCCCGAGTGCATTACACCAAATTGTGTCTAGCACACGGGAATGAAGGAGAAGCTACCTCCACGACAACAGTCGGGATTCTTCGTCCTCTCATATATGGTGGAGACTCGACAGACTTAAAGTCAACCCGAGGACTCATATTATAGGACTCATATTGACATGGAGATTTGGCTGGTCTCACCCCGAGGTCGGAGGGGGTCGGTGATGGGGACGACGGTGCGGATGATGGAGGGGGCTCCTAGATTTATGTAAAAACAAAAACCCCAATGCCTTGCATATATAGTGCTCTTCAATTTTAGCATTCAAAGTAGGAGTACTTTTTCAATTAATTTGAGCATTCTCAATAAGCAAATCCAAATCGTAAAATAAAGTAGTATTCAAATTAGCATGCATTCAATTATAAGCAAAACTACATCATCTCTTGTGTCCTTACATCGTCGAATATTATCACTAATACTCCTCGAATACAATCATACATATAGCATCGCTAATACAACTAGAACCGTAGCGCCCGACGGGTATCGTCGCGGGCGGTGGACACCCAAAGAGAAGGAACCATCACAGGATCATAGCTCCAGTGAGATCCCTGAAGAACCTGCCAGGTACTGTCGAACATGCCCTCCAACGCAACCATGTAGCGACGGACATGCTCGTCCTCCTCGCTGACACGGTGAGTACCACCTCCGCGGTGTCCGGAAGCCTCGGCACCGTCACTGGCCCA
The DNA here is from genome assembly GCA_963921465.1 of Triticum timopheevii. Lineage (NCBI taxonomy): Eukaryota > Viridiplantae > Streptophyta > Magnoliopsida > Poales > Poaceae > Triticum > Triticum timopheevii. The sequence continues at coordinate 477,653,734 of OY997262.1, forward strand.
CGCGACCGCCACCAAACAAGGATCGGATCAACGACGGGCTGGCTCCTCACCAACCTACGCCCCCCGGAAGGTAGCAACTCCCAATACCATCTCGGCGGAGCCTAGTCCCGGACATGGCCCCTCTGATCAAGCCGGCCTCCTCCGCCGAGTCGACGATGAGGATGCGGAATAGGAATCGTCGGCGTCAATGCGGGAATAATTGCTTGAACTAAAAAACTAAAATAGTTCTATTAATTTTCTTGCTAAAAATAAACTACTTCTATATATTGTAAAATAAAGTAGTTTTATTAAATCAACTAGTTCAACTACTAAGCACTTACTATAAATAAAATAAAGTAGTACTTACTAAAAATAAACTACTTCTATATATAGTAAAATAAATTAGTTTTATTAAATCAACTAGTTCAACTACTAAGCACTTTATAAATAAAATAAAGTAGTACTTACTAAAAATAAACTACTTCTATAGTAAAATAAAGTAGTTTTATTAAATCAACTAGTTCAACTACTAAGCACTTACTAAAAATAAACTTGTTTAACTAGTTCTATTATATTTATCGACCCCCCCCCCCCCTTCATTATTTTACTTTTTCCTCTCCGATTCACTAAATTGACAAAAAACATCTAATTCAACTAATATAAAATACATGGACAAACATCTAATTCAACTAATCTAACTAATTTTATGAAACACTTACTAGTATATATACATGGAAAAATACATATACGAAAAAAAATTAAAAAATAGAGCCGGGGCAGCGGCGGCTCACAACAGGGCCGGCCGGCGAGGGCGACGGCCGGGGTGGCGACGGCGTCGACGAGGTGAAGGTGGGGGCGGCGGACGGCGTCGGCGTGCAGAGGATCCGGGCGGGCGCGTGGAGCAGAGAACAGGCGACGACGTTGGCGGCGGACGGCGACGGCGTGGGCGGCCGATGGCGTCGGCGTGGGCTCCGGGGCGGGGGCGACGGCGACGGCGTCGGTGTGGGCTCCGGGGCGGGGGCGACGGCGACGGCGTCCTCTCCGCGCGCGTCGTCGGGGGCGAACTGCAAGATGCAAACCAAAATTTTCGCATGTGTGCCTTATATACATGAAGCTTTAGTCCCGGTTCTTGTCACGGACCGGGACCAATGCCCCTCTTTGGTCCCGGTTGGTGCCACCAACCGGAACCAAAGGCCTCTTTTCAGCAGCCCAAAGGGCGGGAAACAGAGACTTTTGGTTCTGGTTGGTGCCACCAACCGGGAACAAAGAGTGGCATTGGTCCCGGTTGGTGCTAAAAACCGGTACCAATTCCGCCCATTAGTCCCGGTTGGTGGCACCAACCAGGACCAAAAGTCGTGTGCTGGAACTGGCGCGGTGTGGTGCTATGTTTAGTCCCACCTCGCTAGCCGAGAGGGGCTCGGAGTGGTTTATAAGCCCTGCCGAACCAACCACTTCGAGCTCCTGTCTACTGCAGGCTTACGGGCCTAAATTAACTCTCTGTGCTTGTGGGCCTATTGGGCCTACTACGGGCCTGCATCCTGGCCCTAGTAGTGGGTTTCTAGTCGTATGCAGGCCGTGGTGGCCCTGTAGGTGGCACTTTTTTTAGTTTTTTTCCAGTTTTTTTTGCTTTCTTTTTTGTTTCTAATTACTTATTATTTTTATTTTATGATAATTCTTTTGCTATTAAAGTTTGTAACAAAAAAGTTCTTCATGAAAATTCTTTTTTCTTTTAATAATTTTGGACAGAAAATGAACTCTGAAAAGGTTGAAAGCTGGCATGGTATCATCATTTCATCCACATAACATGTGCAAGAAAGTTGAGAGGGTTACGGCAAAAACTGGATGCACTTCATGTACAAAACAGACAATCTCTTTCGAAGTATCAGGATTTCATACGGAAACTTGTCTGTTACAACAGGCATTTCAAATGAACTACGAAAAGGTTGAAAGTTGGCATGGTATCATCATAATAGTTGTGGAGAAAGTCTTCACTTTTTCTTCACTTGTGTCCTTTCCTTATTGCGCCGTAACCTTGGATAATCTTCATCATTTATCAGGATGCTTGGGTCAGCCTTGACTTTGAAGGGAGGAATTTCATGAAACTTTTCATAATCTTCGGACATGTCTGTCTTGCCCTCCACTCCCACGATGTTCCTTTTTCCTGAAAGAACTATGTGGCGCTTTGTCTCATCGTATGATGTATTCACTTTCTTATCTTTTCTTTTTCTCGGTTTGATAGACATGTGCTTCACATAGATAACATGTGCCACACCATTGGCTAGGACGAACGGTTCATCAGTGTACCCAAGATTGTTTAGATCCACTGTTGTCATTCCATACTGTGGGTCTACCTGTACCCCGCCTCCTGACAGATCGACCCGTTTGCATTTCAACAAAGGGACCTTAAAATCTACTCCGTAGTCAAGTTCCCATATGTCCACTATGTAACCATAATATGTGTTCTTTCCCCTCTCGGTTTGTCGGGGGTTGGATGCGACATATGCCAACGGGTGGCTTATCATGGTGGGGGCGAGTAGAACGTCGCCGGTGCCTGGAAACGGGATGAGGCGAAGACATGCACGCCGGCGAATCTTACCCAGCTTCGGGGCTCTCCGGGGAGATAATACCCCTACTGCTGCTCTGCGGGGTCTCCGCATGATCACTATGGGGTGATAGTACAATGGTGCTCCTCGAGCTGTGTGGAGGCAGGAAGGAGCTAGGCTAGCTCTTTCCCTCTTGCTCTATGTCTAAAAACCTACCCAGGGCTGAACCCTTTGCATGGGTGCCCCGGGGGGTTTATATAGGCCTACCCCCCGGGGGTACAGGGGTAATCTGACTGGGCGTGGCCCCAGTCGTCAGTCTCTCTTGCAGCCGTCTTCTCCGCCGACTTCTGGGGCCCGCCGACCGGTGGGTCCCGCGGACAGGCTAAGCACTGTGCAGCACTCCTGATGACGCAGGATCGGTCATGGGGTCGTGGGAACAGTGCCGCCGCCTGTCAGGTGATCACTGTTGCCACTCCCCGTCCAATCTGGTTTATGGCTTGTGGGGCCCCGACCAGGAGGCGGCCGACTCCGGGGAGGCCGACTCCTGTAGGGCCGTCTTCGGACTCTCCGGCCGAGCTCTTCTATCTCACTGACGGAGGGCCCGGCGATCTCCAGGCCGTACGTGCCGCCGTCGTGGGTACAGTGCTGCGTGCACTGGGGCTGAGGTCAGGGGTGGCATGGCAACAGTGCCGCGCCTCACCGGAGATCTCCTGGTGACGCGGCTTACTGTAGCCATGCCCCCCTCTCGTGGGTCCGAGGGGACAGCCACGACGGGCTGTACCCTGCGTTGGTCTTCGTGGAAGGTCGCGGGCCGACTCTCAGAGTCGGCCCCTTGAGAGGTCGCAAGCCCGGAGTCGGCTTGATCTGGAGTCGCCGTCTGGGGACTCGGTTTCTTCGAAGGTCGCCAGCTGGGACTCGGCCTTCTCGAAGGTCGCCCTGCTGGGACTCGGCTGAGGGGCGCGGCCTGCCCCGATGTCTTGAAAGATCTTGGGTCCTGGGTCTGCCTACCCATGGCCCATTACTCCGACAGTAGTCCCCGAAGCTGGCGAAGCCCGGCGGGCGCCGCCTCGTGGGCTTCGGCAGTTTCAGTCTTTGCGGCGCCGATTCTGAGATCCGGTTGCCGTGTCCTTGGGCCGCCTCGCAGGAGCTGGCCTGGCCCTGCTAGGGGCCGCCTCCCGCAAGTCATGGCGGGAAACCAGCGGCGTATCGGCCACGCCTCCCTGCCATCTGCGAGACAGCCCTATCACGTAACGCCACATGGGGGCGATAGCCTGCCTGCCCACGCGCGTGACGGGACGGGCCGCCAGGTAGGGTCCGCCACTACTGCGCCTCGGCTCCCGAGCGGATCCGCTGCGGCCGAGGGCGGTTGGCATCCCCACGCGGTTACTGCGGGCAGTAACTTCGTGGGGTTTCTAACCGTGGGGCGTCGTGGGGTCGTGGGCGCAGTTAATCCCCACGTCGCCCCCTCGGCTTCTCAGCCCATGGGGCTATAAATAGGCCGAGGGGGAGCGGCGGCGCAGCACGCGCACTCCCTCCTCTGCCCTCTTTCCCTTCTTCTTGCTCTATCGCACCGCTGCTCCGCTGCTTTTCCTCTTCGTCGACGATGAGCTCCTCCTCCGCCGCGCCTACCGCCTCGCGCTCCGGCGAGTGGGACGGCTCGGATGTGGACGCGGAGGACATCGAGTTCCTCCGCCGGACCCGCCGCCTTCTGAGCGCTGATCTGGTGCAGGCCCGTCCTGCGCCGGCGGGAGAAATCCGGCCCGCGCCGGAGGCAGGTAAGCGGGTCATCTTCCGCTCGCACCTCATGCGCGGGATGGGCCTCCCGGCGAGCGGGTTTCTCCGCTCGTTCCTCGAGCTGTACCAGCTACAGCCGCACCACCTCACCCCCAACGCGGTGGTGCTCCTCTTCGCCTTCGCCACCCTGTGCGAGGGCTACATCGGAGTTCTCCCCACCATCGAGCTGTGGGGAGAGTTCTTCTCTTCGAAGCTCGGCACGCAGGCTGCCGTCACGCCGGCACAGTGTGGTACGTTCATCGCGTCACGGCGCACGACGGCCGACAACCCCTTCCCGTCCATCCGGCTGGTGAAGTCGGTGAAGATGTGGCAAAAGACATACTTCTACGTGAAGAACGTCGCCACCGACGGCGACTGGGTCAACTTGCCGCCCTTCGACCCCGAGCCGCTGACTGGCCGGCCGGCCAGCTGGTCCCAACGGTCGAAGACGCTCTCGGCCTCCGAAGTCGGCGCCGTGGCGCGCCTCTGAGTCTTGACGCAGTCGGAGGGGCTCGTCGCCTCCGACCTCCTGGCCGCCTTTGTGGCGCGCCGGGTGCTTCCGCTCCAAGGCCGGCCCCATCTCATCTGCCAGATGAGCGGCCGACATGATCCCAGCCGGCTGTGCACCAAGGACATGCCGCGCGTGGAAGTGGCGAACATGGTGAACCTCATCGCCCACTACAAGCTCACCGACGAGTGGCAGTTCGGCAAGGAGCCGTACTCGCGCGACAACCCTCCGCCGGTGGTAAGTTTTCCATCTGTGCTCCGGTCTTGCATGTATCCGACCTCGAGCTCTAATCTTGTCAGTTTCTTTGAGCAGAACCCCCTCTTGGCGCCTGCTGCCGGCGCCCTGAGAGAACCGCGTGAATACGTCCCTGACCTCGAGGTCAGCGACGTTGACGACCCCGACCTAGGAGCCGCGGCGCTGGAGGCCGACGCCGAAGGCGGCAGGGAGGAGGAGGAGGGCGGCCTCAGGCCGTCAGCGACCTTCGCCGACTGGCCCGAGGATGACATCGACGCAGAAGTCATCCCGCGCCGTCAACCGAGAGCCGGCCCCTCCAACCAGGCCGGGTCGAAGAAGCGCCACGCCGGGCCGAGTGCGCTCGGCGGCCGGCCGAAGAAGCCCAGGGGGACCGCCGCCGCGACCAAGCGGGAGGAGGCGGCCGCGAAGGCCAACCGCTTCCGGAAGGAAGTGAAATGGCCGCCGCTTATCTCTTCGTAGGTCTTTTACTCTTTGCTCTTTTCTGACTTCGCTTGAATTGCTCTGACTCTCGCCCCTCTCCTCTCCAGCGCCCCCCTCTCCCTTGAGAGAGTCGCCGCGCCCTCCGTCATGGGGTCGGGGGTGACGTCCTCCAACACGCGGCGGGTCGACCCTGCCGCCGATCTCCGGGAGGCGACGGAGCGGAACGCGCGGGAGAAGCGCGCGGAGGAGGAGACCAAGCGCCTGGAGAAGGCGCAGGCCGACAAGGCGGCCGCCGACGCCCAGCGACATCTGGATGAGGCCGTGGCCGCGGCCGCGGCCGCGTCAAAACGGAATGCTGAGGCGGCCGTTCGCCGCCGCGCGGCGATGCTTGTCCCCCCGCTGTCGTCAGCGCCGCCGCCCCCTGAATTCACGGGGCAGACCGGGGAGGTCGGCACCGCCAACCCTCTCGCCGAGGAAGGCGGCGATGCTTCGGGCTCGGACACTCGCGCGCCGCCTCCGCCACCTCCGCCGCCTCCGGCTTCGAGGCCGCACGGTAAGCAGCCAGTGGACCCGCAGGATCCGCCGGCTGCGGACGACGCCGATGCGCAGCTGCTTCTGCAGGTCGCCGCGCCGACACGCCGCCGAGTCGAAAGGACGAGCTCCGCGCCGCGGGCTCGGGAGACGGACGCCGCCAGCATGGCGAATCTGGACGCCGAGGCCTCCAGCGCCGCGCCCACTGGCTGGGTACGCGAAGGCGGCAACGGCCCGCTGAACCAGGCGCTTCTGGACGTTCAGTCCAAGTTGCGCAAGGAAGGCGAAGCCCTCCAACTCTACACCAGGACGCATCTGGCCATGCGGGCCTCAGTCCGGGTACGATTTGTTTTTTGGTTCTCTTGTCTCTTTCTCGTGGGGGCGCGCCAGCGCACCCACTAGGTGTAGTCCCCGAGTTCAGAGTCGGCTGCTGAGCAGGCGGCTCGGAACTCCCTTTAGCGATCTTCGAAGGCTGACTTTGCTTTGCCGGCCTTGCAGGAGTACCACAACCTCCGCGCTACCGCCTTCAACCGCAACGTTGAAGAGCTGAGGAAGCGGACCGCCGATCTGGCGGAGAGTCGAGGTAAGCGGATTCTTTCTTCTTCGCGGGGGCGCGCTGGCGCACCCGCGGGCTGTAGTCCCCGAGATTCGGGCCGACTGCTGCGTAGTCGGGCCGGATCTCTCCGGCGACTTTCCTTCTTTCTTCTCCGCGGGGGCGCGCTAGCGCGCCCGCGGGCTGTAGTCCCCGAGATTCGGGCCGACTGCTGCGCAGTCGGGCCGGATCTCTCGGCGACCTTCTCTGTTAATGACGTTTATCTTTCTTTGGGCTCAGACGCCAACGCCGCCCTTCAAGGGCAGCTAGATGAAGCCAACGCCGCCCGTCGCGCTAAGGAGGAGGAGTGCGACAAGCTCGTCCAAGAGCGCGACCTTCTGGCGACGCAGCTGGCCGAGCAGAGGGATCTGCTTCGGAAAGCGCAGGAGGACGCCAAGTCGCGGGAAGAGGCCCTCCTAGCCGAGTTCGAGATGGAGCGGGCCGCTTGGACCGACCGCGAGGCGATGCTGACCTCCGGCTACCACGTGATCGAGGACGTCGTCGACGGTAACTCCTGTCTTCTCTTTTTGGTCTTTCGATTCCTCGTCGAACTGTCTTCTGGTTTTTCTTGACTGTTTCCTTTCTTGCCTTTGGCAGACTTCTTCCCGGGCCACTCGCAGCCCGTCATTCCGGCCATCGAGGCGGATCGGGAGGAGTGAAGGGCGCAGGGCGAAGTGATCGCCGCCAACGCGCCCCGCACTGTTGACGAGCAGATCTTGAGCATCGGGGCTCGCCTTCGGCCTGCTCACCGTCTGATGCGCCGTCTTCAATGCGCCGGCGCCCAAGTCGTCACCGCCCTATGGCCGGAGGTGCCGGCTCTTCGCACCGCCAGTCGGACGGCCGACTGGCTGGAGGTCGCCGTCGGTCGCTTCGAGGCTTGGAAGGGCTCCTTGGCCCGCGCCGGAGCACGCCGGGCCCTGGAGTTCGTCAAGGGCTGGTACCCCGGGCTGGACCTGGACCGCCTGGCCGCGTTCCGGTCGGAGGCCCAGGCCGAGCTGGGGGCCGTGGAAGGCGCCCTCGTCGAGCGCGCGGCGGCCATCGCCGAGTACACGGACACTAGTGTCTTTGTGCCCGAGCGGACCGCCGACGGCGAGGAGGCTCCGCCTGAGTGGTTCGGGATGCACCCAGAGTACGAAGAAGACTCTGCGGAGGTAATCGGCTCCAGCACCGAGGGGGAGGGCGAGTCGGAGGATGGAGGCGAGGAGGAGGAGGCGCCAGAGCACGAGGAAGGTGACCAGCCTCAGCCTGATCGCGCCTCCAGCAACGAGCCTCGGAAGGACAAGGCAATCGTCGCCGAGGGCGACCAGGCCGAGACCGCCCAGCCGACTGCCCCGACACCCGAAGCTGCCGCCGCCTCCGGCCCTCCGGCTCCGGAGGCCGCCCCCTAGGATGCATCAGCTTTACCTGTTTCTTTTGTTCTTGCTTAAAAAACTTGTTAGTTGCGCACAATTCCACCCGCGGGGTGTATTCGGCCAAGGGCCTTATGTAAATATTTATCAAGTTTCCGCCTTTTGCTTGCTTTGGCTCTTTTTAGACTGTTTTCCTTTGTCGCCTTCCTCTGGTTGCCGCCTTGCCATCTGGGCAGCCGCTCTGCGGACTGCCGCTGGGTCAAGCGTTCGGCTACCTTGGGGGGCAAGTACTTAGTCGTTTAAAGTGTCGTAGCAAGTTTGGCTGGAAATCGGCCGGCCGACTCTCAAGGTCAGCCGTTCTTAACAAAGGTTGAAACTATGAGCCGACTGCTCGTGAGTTGGCTTAGTGGGGGGGGGGGGGGGGGAACTGGGAGCCGGCTTGAGCTATGCGTAGCTCTTAAGTCCTTAGCCGTTTTTCATGTGTGCGCTCGCTTTCCGCCTCCCGCTTTGCCGACAGTCGTTCTGCGAACTGTGGCTTTCTGTAGGAGACGGCTTTGAGCGCGGCACATTACTTGTCCGACCTCAGGGAGCGTTTCATAGCACAAGGCGGCGAGTCCCCGGGCCGACTTGGGCTATGCGTAGCTCTTAAGTCCTTAGCCATTTTTCATGTGTGCGCTCGCTTTCCGCCTCCCTCTTTACCGACAGTCGCTCTGCGAGCTGTGGCTTTCTATAGGAGGCGGTTTTGAGCGCGGCACATTACTTGTCTGACCTCAGGGGGCGTTTCATAGCACAAGGCGGCGAGTCCCCGGGCCGACTCGTCGGTCCCGGTGCCGGAAGGTATAATAAAAGCGGAGGAAGCATTTCAGAAGCGAGATTCATATCATACAGATAATCAAAAAAGGCAGTCCCCGAGCTCGACTCGGGGGGCCTAAGGTCTTAGTACTTTAATACAGAAAAGGGGAGTAGCGCGATACATACTGTATCAGCTGTATAATCTTCGAAGAAGATTTGCATTCCACGGACGCTCTGTCTCTTTGCCAGAGTCGTCTCTCTTGCGTGCTCGAGGCTTCTGAGCATCGATCAGGTAGTAGGCGTCGTTTCCTAGCACCTTGCTGATGATGAAGGGACCCTCCCAAGGCGCCGATAACTTGTGCTGGCCGGCTGTTCTCTGAATCAGCCGGAGCACAAGGTCGCCCTCTTGGAATGATCGTGGCTTGACCTTGCGGTTGTAGTATCGCCGCAGACTCTGCTGGTAGATGCTGGACCGGCTGAGTGCCAACAGCCGGCCCTCTTCCAACAGCTCGCCTTCCTATTTGCTGTCTAGGCCAGTGCCCATGACAGCGTACCTCTCCGGGTGCTCCGGGTCCAAGGGTATCTTCTTGGTCTCTTTGGCCGGCTTGAATGATCCTTCTGCCTCCGACTCCTTGGGGTCTGGCGACATCTCCGGCTGCTTCCCAGCCATCGCCACGACACGGTCAAGGAGCCGCTTCTCGGCCGCGATCACCAGAGACTCGGCCAGCCGACTGCTCTCGGCCGCGCAGGCGGACGACTTCTTGTAGTCGCCGGCAACGGTCAGGATCCCCTTCGAAGTCGGCATCTTCATCTTGAGATAGGCGTAGTGGGGAACCGCCATGAACTTGGCTAGGGCAGGCCGGCCTAGCAGAGCGTGGTATGGGCTCTCCAAGTCCACCACCTCGAACCAGATCGGTTCCCGGCGGAAGTGATCTTTGTCTCCGAAGAGGACATCTATCAGAATCTTGCCAATCGGCGAGCAGGAGAGGCCGGGTACGATCCCATGGAAAACAGTGCGGCTGCTCTGCAGCTGCCTCCGTCTGATTCCGAGCTTCTCCATGGTATCCTTGTACAAGATGTTTATGCTGCTGCCTCCGTCTATCAGGACTCGCGAGAAGCGGGCGGCCCGCTTGTCAGTGGCCAAGGTTGCTCCAAGAACCAAGGCGTGAGAGCCCGGACTCGGCATCACCTCTGGGTGATCCGCCCGACTCCAGCTGATAGGCTTCTCGGACCAATGCATGAACACAGGGGCTTCTGCGGCCACTGCGTTAACTTCTTGCTGCTGCTGGCGCCTGCCGCGCCGGTCATCTGTCAGACTGGTGAACACTACGTATGCTCCGTGCTCTTCTGGGAACTCGTCTTGGACCGCGCCGACTAGCCGTGCCGCCGGCTGCGGAGGCGGCGGAGGCCCCGCAGGCAGCGGAGGGGCGAGGCCGTCTCCCTTGGCGATCCTGACGAGCCAGTGGCACTTTCTGGTGGTATGGTTCGACGGCTTCGTGCCGCTGTGGAACTTGCATGGACCATCCAGAGTCTGCTCATAGGAGAAAGCCGGCAGCCAGTTGGACTTGCCGCCCTTCTGCCGCTTGGCCGGGAGCTGCCCCTCTGGCTGCTGGTCTTCTACTGCCGCGACCTGCCGACTGTTGGGAGTCGGCTGGGGGGCCTTGCGCTTGTTGTCGTTCTGCTGCTGCCGTCGGCCGGCGTCTCCAGCCGGTGTTCTGGGAGCCTGGGGGATCACCTTGCCAGCCGCATTGACTTGGATCTCCGTCTTCATAGAGGAGTCGGCCGTGGCGTATTTGTCTGCTATGACTAGCAGCTCGTCGAGGGTTTCGGGCTCGTCGCAGAGGAGCTTGTGCTTGAGGAGGGTGCCCTCTCTGCACCCGGCCGTAAAGTACTCGATGGCCTGCACCTCGTGCACGCCCTCGCAGGAGTTTCGGAGCTCGCCCCAGCGCGTGAGAGAGTCGCGCGTCGATTCCTCGGGGCCTTGCACGCACAAGGAGAGCTGGCGCGGCTTCGGAGGTCGCTTGTACGTGCTGGTGAAGTTGCGAATGAAGGCTTCGGTGAAGTCGACCCAGCTGTTGATGCTGCGGGGCTTCAGGCTGTTCAGCCACGTCCGGGCCGTGCCCTGGAGCATGAGGGGAACATACTTGACGGCGACTCGCTTGTTGCCGTTAGCGATGCTGACGGCCGTAGAGTAGTCTATCAGCCAATCTTCCGGCTTCACGGAGCCGGTGTATTTGGGCGTGTCTCGAGGGAGCGTGAACCCTTTGGGGAAGGGCTCGTTTCTGATGCGGGGCCCGAAGCAAGGCGGGCCCAGTTCGTCTTCTTCTTCTAACGCCAGGGATCTGTGGAGTCGGTCGATCCGGTGGCGGGCGTCGTTCTCTCCGACTCCCTCTCGGCGACCAAGGCGATCTCCGAGAGTCGGATGCTCGACAGGCGGCGGGGAGACTCGTCGTTCTCTCCGAGGCGGGGGAGGCAGATAATCATCTCGCCGCTCCACTGCTCTGGGGCGGCCATCTTGGTCTCGCTCGATGGAGATGCGAGTCCGACTGTGGATTGCAGACGGCTCTTTCTCCCTCCTCCCGCGGACTCCGCCAGTCGGCGTCCGGGAGGTCACGCCTTGATCTCGGCGAGGGGGTAAGTCGTCATTCTTCTGTTGCCGCGTGTCAGCGCGGCCGCCTGCCGCGTTCTGCGCAGCAACCGCGTCGAGGAGCTGCTGGACTCGCTCCGTCATCACACGGCGCTCTTTGCCGTCGAGGTCCCTCAGTTCCTCAGTCGCCGCTTGGGCGGCGCGGATGTTCTCCGCAGGGGTGGCATAGACGGGGCGCTTCGCCCCGAACAGATCGGCGATGGCCGCGCCGCGCTCTCGGACCGCGCCAAGACGGCTCGGCCCAGTCGGAGCCGGCGAGCCACCTACAGCGCGATCCACCTCGCGCTGGTACGCTTCAGACAGGCGTCTCATGCTTGCCAACTTCTTGGCGCCTTCGATAAGCTGAAGGCGGCGTTCTTCCAGCATCTCTGCGTCCGCGTCCTCCGGGAGGGGCGCGGACAGGTCTTGCAGGGCCGCAGGCAGCGGGTCCTGGGCGTTTTCTCCGGAGTGCTCGCCGTGGCCGATGACGAGCACCTCCGTGACGGCGCTTCCGTCGCTCTCCTCGTACGGAAGCGGCTCGTCGTAAACCACCACGTTGGTGGGGAAGGTATCAAGCGATACGGCGTCGGAGTCGACCAGCATCGGGTCGGAGGAGCCTACGGACTCCAAGTCTACGGCGGGCTCGCCGGCGACTTGAAGCTGGTCAAGGAGGCCCGCGAGAAGGTTCTCGGGGCCACCCGTGCCGGTGCTCGGCGCAGGCTCGTCGGAGAGGCGCACCTCACCGATGAGTTCAGCGAGGCCGCTCGCTGCGCAGGCGGCTTCGACGCCGCGCAGCGCGTCGATGCAGACCCCATCAGGCGAGCCGGGCTGGCTGCGCTCGCCAGGGAGGAAGAGGGTTCCCGTCCAGAACAGATCTCCGGACGACGGTGCACCTCGCCCCACGGTGGGCGCCAAATGTCGGGGGTTGGATGCGACATATGCCAACGGGTGGCTTATCATGGTGGGGGCGAGTAGAACGTCGCCGGTGCCTGGAAACGGGATGAGGCGAAGACATGCACGCCGGCGAATCTTACCCAGCTTCGGGGCTCTCCGGGGAGATAATACCCCTACTGCTGCTCTGCGGGGTCTCCGCATGATCACTATGGGGTGATAGTACAATGGTGCTCCTCGAGCTGTGTGGAGGCAGGAAGGAGCTAGGCTAGCTCTTTCCCTCTTGCTCTATGTCTAAAAACCTACCCAGGGCCGAACCCTTTGCATGGGTGCCCCGGGGGGTTTATATAGGCCTACCCCCCGGGGGTACAGGGGTAATCTGACTGGGCATGGCCCCAGTCGTCAGTCTCTCTTGCAGCCGTCTTCTCCGCCGACTTCTGGGGCCCGCCGACCGGCGGGTCCCGCGGACAGGCTGAGCACTGTGCAGCACTCCTGATGACGCAGGATCGGTCATGGGGTTGTGGGAACAGTGCCGCCGCCTGTCAGGTGATCACTGTTGCCACTCCCCGTCCAATCTGGTTTATGGCTTGTGGGGCCCCGGCCAGGAGGCGGCCGACTCCGGGGAGGCCGACTCCTGTAGGGCCGTCTTTGGACTCTCCGGCCGAGCTCTTCTATCTCACTGACGGAGGGCCCGGCGATCTCCAGGCCGTACGTGCCGCCGTCGTGGGTACAGTGCTGCGTGCACTGGGGCTGAGGTCAGGGGTGGCATGGCAACAGTGCCGCGCCTCACCGGAGATCTCCTGGTGACGCAGCTTACTGTAGCCATGCCCCCCTCTCGTGGGTCCGAGGGGACAGCCACGACGGGCTGTACCCTGCGTTGGTCTTCGTGGAAGGTCGCGGGCCGACTCTCAGAGTCGGCCCCTTGAGAGGTCGCAAGCCCGGAGTCGGCTTGATCTGGAGTCGCTGTCTGGGGACTCGGTTTCTTCGAAGGTCGCCAGCTGGGACTCGGCCTTCTCGAAGGTCGCCCTGCTGGGACTCGGCTGAGGGGCGCGGCCTGCCCCGATGTCTTGAAAGATCTTGGGTCCTGGGTCTGCCTACCCATGGCCCATTACTCCGACACGGTTACTGCATCAAAGCGGACACCGCTGTTTTTGTTGGTGCTCTTTTGATCTTGGGTGATCGTGTAAAATGTATTCCCATTTATGTCGTATCCTTTTTAAGTCATTACAGTCGAAGATGGTCCCATGGACAACGAGTACAGCTCATCACAAACAGTGTTATCACCTCTAAGACGTGTTTCCAACCAACTGCTGAAAGTCCTTATGTGTTCACATGTAATCGAGTCGTCGCACTGCTCCAGGTGTTTGGAGCGCAGTCTGTTCTTCTGTTCATCGACATACGGGGTCACCAAGGTAGAGTTCTGTAGAACTGTGTAGTGTGCTTGAGACCAAGAATATCCGTCCCTGCATATTATTGAGTCCCCTCCAAGTGTGCCTTTTCCAGTCAGTCTCCCCTCATACCGCGATTCAGGGAGACCTATCTTCTTAAGGCCAGGAATGAAGTCAACACAAAACCCAATGACATCCTCTGTTTGATGGCCCATGGAGATGCTTCCTTCTGGCCTAGCACGGTTACGGACATATTTCTTTAGGACTCCCATGAACCTCTCAAAGGGGTACATATTGTGTAGAAATACGGGGCCCAGAATGACAATCTCGTCAACTAGATGAACTAGGACGTGCGTCATGATATTGAAGAAGGATGGTGGGAACACAAGCTCGAAACTGACAAGATATTGCACCACATCACTCCTTAGCCTTGGTATGATTTATGGATCGATCACCTTCTGAGAGATTGCATTGAGGAATGCACATAGCTTCACAATGGCTAATCGAACGTTTTTCGGTAGAAGCCCCCTCAATGCAACCGGAAGCAGTTGCGTCATAATCACGTGGCAGCCATGAGACTTTAGGTTATTGAACTTTTTTCCTGGCATATTTATTATTCCCTTTATATTCGATGAGAAGCCAGTCGGGACCTTCATACTAAGCAGGCATTCAAAGAAGATTTCCTTCTCTTCTCTGGTAAGAGGTAGCTAGCAGGACCTTCATACTGCTTTGGAGGCATGCCATCTTTTTCGTGCAAACGTTGCAGGTCTTCCCATGCCTCAGCTGTATCTTTTGTCTTCCCATACATGCCCAAGAAGCCTATAAGGTTCACGCAAAGGTTCTTCATCACATGCATCACGTCGATCGAAGAGCGGATCTCTAGGTCTTTCCAGTAGGGTAGGTCCCAAAATATAGATTTCTTCTTCCACATGGGTGCGTGTCCCTCAGCATCACTTGGAACAGCTAGTCCGCCGGGACCTTCTCCAAATATTACGTGTAAATCATTGACCATAGCAAGTACGTGATCACCGGTACGCATGGTGGGTTTCTTTCGATGATCTGCCTCGCCTTTGAAATGCTTGCCTTTCTTTCGACATTGATGGTTGGTCGGAAGAAATCGACGATGGCCCAGGTACACATTCTTCCTGCATTTGTCCAGGTATATACTTTTGGTGTCAGCTAAATAGTGCGTGCATGTGTGGTATCCCTTGTTGTCTGTCCTGAAAGGTTACTGAGAGCTGGCCAATCGTTGATGGTTACAAACAGCAATGCGTGCACGTTAAATTCCTCCTATCTGTGCTCATCCCACGCACGTACACCGTTTCCATTCCACAGTTGTAAAAGTTCTTCAACTAATGGCCTTAGGTACACATCAATGTCGTTGTCGGGTTGCTTAGGTCCTTGGAAGAGAACTGGCATCATAATGAACTCCTGCTTCACGCACATCCAAGGAGGAAGGTTATACATACATAGAGTCACGGGCCAGGTGTTGTGATTGCTGCTCTGCTCCCCGAAAGGATTAATGCCATCCGCGCTTAAACCAAACCATACGTTCCTTGGGTCACGTGCAAACTTAGCCCAGTACTCTCTCTTGATTTTTCTCCACTGCGACCTGTCAGCAGGTGCTCTCAACTTCCCGTCTTTCTTACGGTCCTTGCTACGTCTTGAGCTTGCGTTGGTTTTCCTTGAAGAGGAAAGGGTGATGCAGCAATAGTAGCGTAAGTATTTCCCTCAGTTTTTGAGAACCAAGGTATCAATCCAGTAGGAGGCCCGTCAGAAGTCCCACGCACCTACACAAACAAACAAAGAACTCACAACCAACGCAATAAAGGGGTTGTCAATCCCTTCACGACCACTTGCAAAATTGAGATCTAATAGAGATAGTATGATAAGATAAATATATTTTTGGTATTTTATAATATAGATGCAAAAAAGTAAAGATGCAAATAAAAGTAAATTCGAAGCAAATATGATACGAGATAGACCCCGGGGCCATAGGTTTCACTAGAGGCTTCTCTCAAGATAGCATAAGTATTACAGTGGGTGAACAAATTACTGTCGAGCAATTGATAGAAAAGCGAATAATTATGAGATTATCTAGGCATGATCATGTATATAGGCATCACGTCCGTGACAAGTAGACCGACTCCTGCCTGCATCTACTACTATTACTCCACACATCGACCGACTCCTGCCTGCATCTAGAGTATTAAGTTCATAAGAACAGAGTAACGCCTTAAGCAAGATGACATGATGTAGAGGGATAAACTCATGCAATATGATATAAACCCCATCTTTTTATCCTCGATGGCAACAATACAATACGTGCCTTGCAATCCTTTCTGTCACAGTGTAAGGACACCACAAGATTGAACCCAAAGCTAAGCACTTCTCCCATGGCAAGAAAGATCAATCTAGCAGGCGAAACCAAACTAATAATTCGAAGAGACTTGCAAAGATAACTCAATCATACATAAAAGAATTCAGAGGGGATTCAAATATTTCTCATAGATAAACTTGATCATAAACCCACTATTCATCGGATCTCGACAAACACACTGCAAAAAGAGTTTACATCGAATAGATCTCCACAAGAGAGGGGGAGAACATTGTATTGAGATCCAAAAAGAGAGAAGAAGCCATCTAGCTAATAACTATGGATCTGTAGGTCTGTGGTCAACTACTCACAACTCATCGGAACGGCTATGGTGTTGATGTAGAAGCCCTCCATGGTCGATTCCCCCTCCGATGGAGCACCGACGAAGGCTCCAAGATGGGATCTCGCGGAGACAGAAGGTTACGGCGGTGGAAATTGTGTTTTGTTGGCTCCCTGGATGTTTTCGGGGTACGTAGGCTTATATAGGAGGAAGAAGTACGTCGGTGGCCGCCCGAGGGGCCCACGAGATAGGGGGCGCCCTACCCTCTAGTGGCCGCCTCGGCTGCTTCTTGACTTGCACTCCAAGTCCTCTGGATCACGTTCGTTCCAAAAATCACACTACCGAAGGTTTCATTCCGTTTGGACTCCGTTTTATATTCCTTTTCTTCGAAATACTGAAATAGGCAAAAAAAACAGCAATACGGGCTGAGCCTCCAGTTAGTAGGTTAGCCCAAAAATGATACAAACGTGTAAAAATAAAGCCCATAAACATCCAAAAGGGGTAATATAATACCATGGAACAATCAAAAATTATAGGTACGTTGAAGACGTATCAGTCGTCACTGTGCCATCGCATCAACTTGGCATGCTCTTTGTTTCTGAACAGTCGTTTCAACCGTGGTATTTAGGAGAATACCACATCACCTTCGCAGGAACCCTCTTCCTGCGGGGCTCGCCGTCAACATCACCAGGGTCATGTCGTCTGATCTTATACCGCAATGCACCGCATACCGGGCATGCGTTCAAATCCTCGTACGCACCGCGGTAGAGGATGTAGTCATTAGGGCATGCATGTATCTTCTATACCTCCAATCCTAGAGGGCATATGACCTTCTTTGCTGCGTACGTACTGTTGGGCAATTCGTTATCCTTTGGGAGCTTCTTCTTCAATATTTTTCAGTAGCTTCTCAAATCCTTTTGTCAGGCACAACATTCTCTGCCTTCCACTGCAACAATTCCAATACGATACCCAGCTTTGTGTTGCCATCTTCGCAATTGGGGCACAACCCTTTTTTGTGATCCTCTAACATGCGATCGAACTTCAGCTTCTCCTTTTGACTTTCGCATTGCGTCCTTTCATCGACAATGACCTGGGGGAGATCATCATCATCGGGCACATCGTCTGGTTCCTCTTGATCTTCAACAGCTTCCCCCGTTGCAGCATCATCGGGCACATCGTCTGGTTCCTCTTGATCTTCATTAGCTCCCCCCGTTGCAGCATCACCGTATTCAGGGGGTACATAGTTGTCATCGTCCTCTTCTTTCTCGCCGTCTTCCATCATAATCCCTATTTCTCCGTGCCTCGTCCAAACATTATAGTGTGGCATCAAACCCTTGTAAAGCAGTGAAATGTCTCCGTCGTATCTACTTTTCCAAACACTTTTGCCATTGTTTTGGACTCTAACTTGTATGATTTGAATGGAACTAACCCGGACTGACGCTGTTTTCAGCAGAACTGCCATGGTGTTGTTTTTTGTGCAGAAAATAAAAATCCTCGGAATGTCCTGAAACTCCACGGAACACCTTAGAAAAAATAAAGAAAAATCCTCGCAAAAGATGAAGACCAGGGGGGCCACACCCTGCTCACGAGGGTGGCCCCCCTACCTCGTGGGCCCCCTGGTGGCCCTCCGACGCCAATTCCAACTCCAGATATTGGATTTCGGGGAGAAAAAAATCAGAGAGAAGAAATCATCTCGTTTTACGATACGGAGCCGCCGCCAAGCCCTAATCTCTCTCGGGAGGGCTGATCTGGAGTCCGTTCGGGGCTCCAGAGAGGGGGATTCGTCGCCGTCGTCATCATCAACCATCCTCCATCACCAATTTCATGATGCTCACCGCCGTGCGTGAGTAATTGCATCGTAGGCTTGCTGGACGGTGATGGGTTGGATGAGATTTATCATGTAATCGAGTTAGTTTTGTTAGGGTTTGATCCCTAGTATCCATTATGTTCTGAGATTGATGTTGCTATGACTTTGCTATGCTTAATGCTTGTCACTAGGGCCCGAGTGCCATGATTTCAGATCTGAACCTATTATGTTTTCATGAATATATGTGTGTTCTAGATCCTATCTTGCAAGTCTATAGTCACCTACTATGAGTTATGATCCGGCAACCCCGAAGTGACAATAATCGGGACCACTCCCGGTGATGACCATAGTTTGAGGAGTTCATGTATTCACTATGTGCTAATGCTTTTTTCCGGTTCTCTATTAAAAGGAGGCCTTAATATCCCTTAGTTTCCAATAGGACACCGCTGCCACGGGAGGGTAGGACAAAAGATGTCATGCAACTTCTTTTCCATAAGCATGTATGACTATATACGGAATACATGCCTACATTACATTGATGAACTGGAGCTAGTTCTGTGTCACCCTATGTTATAACTGTTACATGACGAACCACATCCGGCATAATTATCCATCGCTAATCCGGTGCCTACGAGTTTTCCATATACTGGTTCTCGCTTATTTACTTTTCCGTTGCTACTGTTACAATCACTGCAAAATACCAAAAACATTACTTTTACTGTCTTTACTTTTGTTACTGTTACCACCACTATCATATTATTTTGCTACTAAACACTTTGCTGCAGATATTAAGTTTCCAGGTGTGGTTGAATTGACAACTCAGCTGCTAATAGTTGAGAATAATCTTTGGCTCCCCTTGTGTCGAATCAATAAATTTGGGTTGAATACTCTACCCTCGAAAATTGTTGCGATCCCCTATACTTGTGGGTAATCAGGACTATTTTCTGGTGCCGTTGCCGGGGAGCATAGCTCTATTCTTTGAGTCACTTGGGATATATATCTGCTGGATACTATGAAGAACTTGAAAGATGATCGAACTGCTATTTTGCCCTCAACTACGAGGGGAGGTAAGGAACTGCCATCTAGCCTTGCACTAGATTCTCCTTCTGTAATGAGTAAGTTTGCGACACCTAAACCTACTACTGCTATTGATTCTGATATGTTGCATGTTATTGATGATGCCACTTCTGCTATGCACGATACTGATGATGAAACTACTTCTATGCCTGATACTACTGTGCCGCTTGGTGAATTTCTTGATGAGCAAATTGCTAGGTCTAGAGAAAGAGAAATTATTGAACCTGAACACGATGATGTTAGTGATGATGAACCTATGCCTGCTATTCCTGAGGGTTATCTTTTTGATGCTGAATCTTCTGCAGCTATTTTTGCTTGCCAGGATAGACAGGAACTTAAGAGGATGCTAGTTAAAAGGAGTAAAGAATCTTTTAGAGGTAGAATGAAACCCAACCCTGCTTTTGCTACTTCACCTATCTGTGTTCCTGATCAGGATTATTATGATCTTTCTGTTGATCTAGATATAATTACTTTGGTTGAATCTGATCCTTTTTATGGCTATGAATCTGAAACTGTTGTGGCACATTTTACTAAGTTAAATGATATAGCTGCCCTGTTTACTAATAATGAGAGATCGCGCTACCTTTATTTACTTAAGATATTTCCGTTCTCATTAAAGGGTGGTGCTAAGATATGGTATAATTCTCTTGATCCTGGTTGTGTGCAAAGTCCCCAGGATATGATTTATTACTTCTCTACTAAATATTTCCCCGCTCATAAGAAACAAGTTGCTTTGAGGGAAATATACAATTTCGTGCAAATTGAAGAAGAGAGTCTCCCACAAGCTTGGGGGGAGGCTTCTCAAGTTACTTAATGCTTTGCCTGATCATCCTCTTAAGAAACCTGAAATATTTGATATCTTTTATAATGGACTAACTGATGCTTCTAGAGATTACATTACTAGGGAAAAGCCTATACACAGAATCTTACTAGTAGCGAGGGTTAAAAATCCGCGCTACTGCTATAAACTTAGTAGTAGCACGGGTTTTTAACCCTCGCTACTACTAAGCGGTCTTTACTGTGCCCCCCGGGATATGCCATAGTAGTAGCGCGGGTTTTTAACCCTCGCTACTACTAAGTTGATAGCAGTAGTGCTGGTTTTAGCCCTCGCTACTACTAAGTGGTGCCATAGTAGTAGCGAGGGGTAAAAACCCGCGCTACTACTAAAGGTCCCATTTTCAAACTCTACCCCCCTGGTGGATCGCCTTTTCAGTTTTAAAAAAATAAAAGAAAATGATGAAAATGTCAAAAAAATAAAAGAAAATAAGTTTCCCATGTGATATGTGGTCTAGTTGTTGGGAAAATTTGCAAATATGAATTTCGACTTTATTTGCAAAATCTCTCGAGAATTTGTAAAAATGGGCATACCTTTTGCATACTAACTCGGATGAAAATGTTTTTTATATGAAAAATCATCTACTCGAAAAGTTACATCCAAATTTAACGGGGGCAACCCCGTTAAATATTTTCAAAATCCTCAAAAACCTAACCGAAAAAAGCTACAGGGCTCTTAAGATCTGGAGGCAAAAAATTCATCAAATTTCAGTTTTTTTTTTAAATTTTTGTTAAATCTGGTCAAACTATGGTCAAACTAATTATTCAAGAATATTAGTGTTACTAAATAATTATTTTAGTTTTTTTGAATTTTGGTCAAATCTGGTCAAACTATGGTCAAACTGTGGTCAAATCTGGTCAAACTGTGGTCAAACTAATTATTCAAGAAATATTAGTGTTACTAATTTTTTAGAACAATAGTTTCAAACTCAAACAGTGAAATGTGTGACTTCATGCTCAAGCTAAATTCCTGGGGTTAATAGGATTGACATCTTACTATTGTCAGGAAAACAACAAGTGCAGACTTGGAAACGAGGGAGAATAGAACCCGGAAGTTGAGCGTGCTCAGGCTGGAGTAGTGAGAGGATGGGTGACCGTCCGGGAAGTTAGATGATTTGGAATGATGAGGCGTGATTAGAGATTAAATTGAGCAGCGATTAGGGGTGATTAGAGATTTGAGGTTAAAATAATTCAGAAATTTGAAATTTAGGGAAAAAATAGAAATTTGGTTCTCTTTTCAGGGAAAGAACACCGGATGACGCTGAAATTCTATTGAATAATATGTTGGCTAATGAAAATAATTGGGCACCTGCCGAGCTACCTCCTGAGCCAGTTCCTGAGCCAATTACTGAGCCTATTCCTAAACCAACTCCGAAGAAGAGAGGTGTTCTATTTCTCAGTCCCGAAGATATGCAAGAGGCAAAGAAATCTATGAAAGAAAAAGGTATTAAAGCTGAAGATGTTAAGAATTTACCTCCTATTGAAGAAATACATGGTCTTAACTCACCGCCTGTTGAAGAAGTATATGATCTCAATTACTTATTTAATGAAGAACCTCCCGATATCCCGACACAGGTAGTAAAGGTAAATTCTCTCTATAGATATGATAAAGCTGAAGTCCCTCCTACTAAAATTGCTAGTCAGTGCTTGGATGAGTTTGATGAATTTATGTTTAAGCAAGATGAATTTAATGCTTATTTTGGTAGACAATTAAGACAGAATACCTTTATGATTAAACGCTTGGGTGATTATATGGCTGATATTAGAGGTGAACTTAAACTTGTTAGCAAACATGCTTCTATGGTTACCACTCAAGTAGAACAAGTACTTAAAGCTCAGAAAGAAGTGCTTGATGAAATGAATAGTAAGAAAAATGATTATGCTGTTAGAGTGGCTACTAGAACTGGTAAAATGACTCAGGAACCTTTGTATCCTAAAGGCCACCATAAGAGAATCGAGCAAGATTCTCAGAGAAACAATATTGATGTACCTAGTTCTTCTAAGAGGAAGAAAAAGAAAAATGATAGGACTTTGCAAACTTCTAGTGAACCTATTGCTGAACCACCTGAGAATCCAAATGATATCTCTGTTTCTGATGTTGAAACACAATCAGGTGATGAACATGAACCTAGTAATAATGTTAATGATAATGTTCATGTTGATGCTCAACTTAGTAATGATAATGATGTAGAAGTTGAACCTGCTGTTGATCTTGATAACCCACAATCAAAGAATCAACGTTATGATAAAAGAGATTTTGTTGCTAGGAAACACGGTAAAGAAAGGGAACCATGGGTTCAGAAACCCATGCCTTTTCCTCCTAAACCATCCAAGAAAAAGGATGATGAGGATTTTGAGCGCTTTGCTGAAATGATTAGACCCATCTTTTTGCGTATGAGATTAACTGATGTGCTCAAAACAAATCCTTATGCTAAGTATATGAAGGATATTATTACTAATAAAAGAAAGATACCTGAAGCTGAAATTTCCACCATGCTTGCTAATTACACTTTTAAGGGTGTAATACCAAAGAAACTTGGAGATCCCGGAGTGCCTACTATACCATGCTCCATTAAAAGAAGTTATGTTAAAACTGCTTTATGTGATCTTGGAGCCGGTGTTAGTGTTATGCCTCTCTCTTTATATCGTAGACTTGACTTGAATAAGTTGACACCTACCGAAATATATTTGCAAATGGCTGATAAATCAACTGCTATGCCTGTCGGTATTTGTGAGGATGTGCCTGTTGTGGTTGCAAACGTTACTATTTTAACGAACTTCGTTATTCTTGATATTCCTGAGGATGATAGTATGTCTATTATTCTTGGAAGACCTTTCCTTAATACTGCAGGGGCTGTTATTGATTGCACCAAAGGCAATTTCACTTTTCATGTTAATGGCAATGAGCACACGATACATTTTCCAAGGAAACAACCTCAAGTTTATAGTATTAACTCTATTGGAAAAGTTCCACCGATTATATTTGGAGGTTTTGAATTTCCTCTCCCTACTGTCAAGAAAAAGTATGATATTCTTATTGTTGGGGATTTTCATATCCCCGTTGATGTAACTTAGTGTCATTCGAAATTTCTCCGGTTCCGGGATTATTCGGAATGAGTTTGTTAACAAGACTTGATCAACCTTGTTAGTGGGTTCATTTTGATGATCATGAGATGGATGAAACTAGAAGCACAACCTTCTGTACCCTCTTTATATTTTCTGTTATTTAGTAGAAATAAAGTAAAATAGTATTTTTCTGTCTGTTACCTGACTTATCCGTGCAATATAAAAATAACCCGAAAATAAAAGTCCTCAGAATGCCATGCCAATTTAATATGATTTTTTCGGGAATATTTGAGAATTTACTGTGCAAAAATTACCACGGGGGGAGCTGCCACCTGGCCACGAGGGCGGAGGGAGCGCCCTACCCCCCTGGGCGCCCCCTGCCTCGTGGGCCCATGGTGGCCCTTCTCCACTTATTCCTGCACCCATCTTCTTCCTCTGCCTCACACAAACACGAAAAACCAACTCAAGCACGAGTTCCAGCCCCCGTTGCTGTGATTTTCGATCTCCTTGCTCAAAGCACCTCTTGTAGAACTGCTTGGGGAGATTGTTCCTTGGTATGTGACTCCTCCATTGGTCCAATTAGTTTTTGTTCTAGTGCTTTATTCATTGCAAATTTGAGCTGCATAGGTGACCATGTTCTTGAGCTTGCATGTCAAATTTGTATGGTTCCAAGTAGTTCCAATGCTTTATATAGGCTCTAGACACTTGTGGGAGTTGTTACTATCAATCTTATTGAAGTTGGTTCACTTTTATTTGAAGTTATAAAAAATTCAGAAATTTTTCAGAGGAAACAATATGCTTAGGAGGATGTTCCAAGGTGGTCCTTGAAGGAAGCAAGGTCCCAGGCTTGCAATACGTGATGCTGACGAGGAACCACCAAGAGACGCTCCTGTGAGGCCTTGTGAATGGCCGTCGGAAAATTTTATGAATCAAGTGGGAATCAAAGAAGAATTTAGCGCATATTTGAGTAACGCCAGTCTTGAGGACTTTGAAGCTGACAAATGCCCCCAGTATCATGATCTCACAAGTTCATTTGTGAGGAGGTTTGAATTTTCATCTTCGCGTAATTCTCCTTCAGTCATGTTTGACCTTTATGATAAATCTTATACCATGGACTTAGAGGATTTTACTTCTGCTTGCAAACTTCCATCTTGGAGTAATGTCAGGATCCCCCTAAATCTGAATATAGAGACTTTCTTGCTAGAATAACTGTAGGGGAATCTAGAGATATAACGCAAGCTACTATAGGGAGCATTCACTTTCCTGCTATACATTATTTTGCTCTCTTCATAGGTAGATGCATAAATGCTAAGGATGAAGCATGTCACATGTGTGTCCCTGATCTCAGTATTCTCAGGAGTGCTGTGTTAGGAGACCAATCTTATCATTTGGGAGCCATCGTAGCTCGCAGGTTGCATCAGAATAGACATAGCGGAGATTTCTTTGGAGGAATTTATGCAACCCGCTTAGCTAATTTTATTGAGGTAGACATTCGTGAGGGTGACATGGAGTTACCCCCTTCTTATTTAGATTTTGATTCTATGGTTTCCCACCAGTTTGTTGAGAGGACTGAACCACCTCTCCAGTATCGACTAATCTTTGACAGACGTCGTGTAGTCCATGTTGCTCTTCCTGCTCCTGCTTTCTTTGATTCACAGGAAAAAAGAAGATATATTATTACCAGAGAGGAGGCAGATGAGTACGAAAGGAGAGTGGAGGCTGCTCGACTCCACGCTACAGCTCAGGCGGTGATAGCCGCTGCATCACAGCATGACCCGAGCTTCACCTACGGATATCCGCCAGGCCATCCCTGGCAATAGACCAACTTAGGCCAAAAGCCTAAGCTTGGGGGAGTACGTATTTCCCACCGACATTACATTTATGTTCACACACACTCATTGCTAGATGTCGGTGCTCATACTCTTTCGTTGTATTATCCATGCTAGTTTAAATTTCTTTTTCCTGCTTTCTTCTTGTGTGTTTGATAAACTTTAAGAAAAACCAAAGAATTAGTTAGTTTACTTTTTATGCTTGTAGTAGAATTAAAAAGAAAACCAAAAAATATTTCCCGTTCTTCTTTTTACTTGTTGGGAGCTTTCCCGTGTAAATAGTTTTATTTTCTTTTCTTTCTTTTGGGGGTTGAGAAGACCATATTGGAAACGCTTAGTGGCTCTTATATGCATGATTGTTTATTTAAACTTAGAGCCCACATTACTTGTCTTCTCTCTTGAGTTGAATGCTTGCAGATTCCAGCTTAGTCCAATGCATGTGCACTCTTATTATTATAGATACCGTTCAGTCGTGCAAGTGAAAGGCAATAATGATGATATATGATGGACTTATTTGGAAGAGAAAAGCTGGTATGAACTCGACCTC
Organism: Triticum timopheevii; assembly: GCA_963921465.1. NCBI lineage: Eukaryota > Viridiplantae > Streptophyta > Magnoliopsida > Poales > Poaceae > Triticum > Triticum timopheevii. The sequence continues at coordinate 477,679,198 of OY997262.1, forward strand.
TCTTGTTTTTGTAAATATGATGATTCATCATTCTTGATTCAGCTATTATGAAGTAAACATATTTGCAATGACATTTAGAGATTATAGTTGCTTGTGCCATGCTTGATTAGCTATGAGTTATAATGGTTCACCTTGCGTGCCAACATGCTATTAGAATGATGATGATGTGGTATGATGGGGTGGTATCCTCCTTTAAATGCATTGAGTGACTCGAGTTGGCACATGTTCACGCATGTAGTTGAATCAAATCAACATAGCCTTCATGATATTTATGTTCATGGTGGATTATATCCTACTCATGCTTGTATTCGGTGTGAATTAATTTTAATGCATGTTTACGATTGTTGTCGCTCTCTCAGTTGGTCGCTTCCTAGTCTTTTGCTAGCCTTCACCTGTACTAAGCGGGAATACTGCTTGTGCATCCAAACTCCTTAAACCCCAAAGTTATTCCATATGAGTCCACTATACCTACCTATATGCGGTATTTACCTGACGTTCCAAGTAAATTTGTATGTGCCAAACTCTAAACCTTCAAATAAACATTCTGTTTTGCATGCTTGAATAGCTCATATGTCAACTAGAGCTGCCCTTATCTTCCGTGTTAGGCGGGTTATTCTCAAGAGGAGTGGACTCCGCTCCTCATTCACGAGAAAATGGCTGGTATCTGGGATGCCCAGTCCCATGCTTTGTGCAAACTAAATCAATATAACTGCAAACAAAACTCCCCTTGGGACCCGTTGAATGTTGGAGGCACTCGTTGTTTCGAGCAAGCCATGGATTGATGCTTGTGGAGGAAGGGGAGTATAAACTTTACCATTCTGTTTGGGAACCGCCTATAATCTGTTTAGCATGGAAGATATCGTCGTCTTTTAGTTGTTATGTTGATAATGAAAGTATGCCGCTCAAAATATAATTTATCTCTATTTCGAGCTCTGGCTCCTCTACAAATCCCTGCTTCCCTCTGCGAAGGGCCTATCCATTTACTTTTATGTTGAGTCATCACCCTTCTTATTAAAAAGCACCCGCTGGAGAGCACACTGTTGTTTGCATTCATTATTATTGGTTTATATTGGGTATGACTTGACTGGATCTCTTTTACCATGAATTACAATGTTTAGTCAGTCCTTGATCCTTAAAGGTGCTCTGCATTTATGTTTTGCGGTCTCAGAAAGGGCTAGCGAGATACCATTTTGTTATATCATGTTATGATTATTTTGAGAAAGTGTTGTCATCCGAGTTTTGCTATTATGGCTTGCTAGCTGATTATGCTATTGATATGAGTAATTGTGAGACCTACGTGTCATTGTGAGTATGGTTATTTTATAATAATTGCTGAAACTTGAATGCTGGCTTTTCATGTTTAGAACAACAAGAGCAAACAAAGTTTGTAAAAGTTTTTCTTTTTCTCTTTCAGTTTGTCAACTGAATTGCTTGAGGACAAGCGAGGGTTTAAGCTTGGGGGAGTTGATACGTCTCCGTCCTATCTACTTTTCCAAACACTTTTGCCCTTGTTTTGGACTCTAACTTGTATGATTTGAATGGAACTAACCCGGACTGACGCTGTTTTCAGCAGAACTGCCACGGTGTTGTTTTTTGTGCAGAAAATAAAAATCATCGGAATGTCCTGAAACTCCATGGAACACCTTAGAAAAAATAAAGAAAAATCCTTGCAAAAGATGAAGACCAGGGGGCCCACACCCTGCTCACGAGGGTGGCCCCCCTACCTCGTGGGCCCCCTGGTGGCCCTCCGACGCCATGATTTCACTAGGGCCCGAGTGCCATGATTTCAGATCTGAACCTATTATGTTTTCATGAATATATGTGTGTTCTAGATCCTATCTTGCAAGTCTATAGTCACCTACTATGAGTTATGATCCGGCAACCCCGAAGTGACAATAATCGGGACCACTCCCGGTGATGACCATAGTTTGAGGAGTTCATGTATTCACTATGTGCTAATGCTTTTTTCCGGTTCTCTATTAAAAGGAGGCCTTAATATCCCTTAGTTTCCAATAGGACACCGCTGCCACGGGAGGGTAGGACAAAAGATGTCATGCAAGTTCTTTTCCATAAGCATGTATGACTATATACGGAATACATGCCTACATTACATTGATGAACTGGAGTTAGTTCTGTGTCGCCCTATGTTATAACTGTTACATGACGAACCGCATCCGGCATAATTATCCATCGCTAATCCGGTGCCTATGAGTTTTCCATATACTGGTTCTCGCTTATTTAATTTTCCGTTGCTACTATTACAATCACTGCAAAATACCAAAAACATTACTTTTACTGTCTTTACTTTTGTTACTGTTACCACGACTATCATATTATTTTGCTACTAAACACTTTGCTGCAGATATTAAGTTTCCAGGTGTGGTTGAATTGACAACTCAACTGCTAATACTTGAGAATATTCTTTGGCTCCCCTTGTGTCGAATCAATAAATTTGGGTTCAATACTCTACCCTCGAAAACTGTTGCGATCCCCTATACTTGTGGGTTATCAAGCAGGTGGGTGTGAAGGATTTTCCGGTCAGAGTAAGACTTCATATTCTCACATTTAGGGCATGGACAACCCATAAAACCATTCTACTTGTTTGCCTCAGCCACTTCGAGAAAATTATGCACGCACTTAATGTACTCGGAGGTGTGTCTGTCACCATACATCCATTGCCGGTTCATCTGCGTGCATTATATATAATTATGTGTGTCAAAAGTAAGAAAATCAGACAAGTATCTATCTAAAGTAAGAAAATCAGACAAGTATCTACCTAAAATAAGAGAATCAGAAAGAAGATAAGAACAAGAGGCTCACCACGGTGGTGCCGGCGACGAGATCGGCGCGTGCGATCAACGGCGGTGAAAACTAGGACGGGGCGTGACGGACCGCTAAATCTAGACAAATCTCAGGAAAAATGGAGCTCTGAGGTCGAGCTTCGAGACGAGAAAGCTTAACTAGTGTGGCTCGGGCATTTCATCGAACACCTCATGTGCATAGGAGGTGAGCTAGAGCACCCAAATGCCCTCCCCTCGCCGGCCAGAAAAAAACAGAGCACTATGGAGTGCTCTACCGCGACGATGGGTATATAGAGGCAAATTATTTGTCCCGGTTCGTGTCATGAACTGGGACTAAATTAACCCTTCTATACGGTTCAAGGCACGAACCGGTACCAATGGTTGTGGGCCAGGAGCGCGGCCCATTGGTCCCGGTTCATGCCTAGAACCGGGACAAATGGATCCAGACGAACCGGGACCAATGCCCACGAGGCCCCAGCCGCCCCCCTGGGCTGATGAACCAGGTCTAATGCCCCCAATGGGTCCCGGTTCGTGAAGAACCGGGACTAATGGGCTGGCCAGGCCCGAACCAAAGCCCTGTTTTCTACTAGTGTTCCCATATCTCTTTGATCCCGCCATAGTATTTATTACTCTCTTTCTCGGTCAACTGGAGCATCGTCACACCTGAGTTCTAGTAATCACACTTTTTGACCTTTGCCTCAGTATAGAATGTGTATCCATTTATATCATATGATTTGTATGTGGCGACAGTGCAAGTGGGGCCTATTGCTAATGCATAGATGAGATTTTCATTGGCCATACCGGTCGACATTGGTTTGTCCCAAATTCACTCTTTGAACCAAGACGCAAATTTGGAGTTGTGTTCTCTAATGATCTGGGCCTCGGTCCTTTGCCTCACTGCCATTTCGTGCTCTCTCCTTAAGCTCTCCTTGTATCCCTGGCATTTGGGCAAAGCCCATGCCGGTGTTATCTTGGCTTCAAAATTGATTCGGAGACTTGCAAAGATAACTCAATCATACATAAAAGAATTTAGAGGAGATTCAAATATTTCTCATAGATAAACTTGATCGTAAACCCACAATTCATCGGATCTCGACAAACACACCGCAAAAAGAGTTTACATCGAATAGATCTCCACAAGAGAGGGGGGAACATTGTATTGAGATCCAAAAAGAGCGAAGAAGCCATCTAGCTAATAACTATGGACCCGTAGGTCTGTGGTAAACTACTCACAACTCATCGGAAGAGCTATGGTGTTGATGTATAAGCCCTCCGTGGTCAATTCCCCCTCCGGCGGAGCGCCGGTGAAGGCTCCAAGATGGGATCTTGCGGATACAGAAGGTTACGGCGGTGGAAATTGTGTTTCGTTGGCTCCCTGGATGTTTTCGGGGTACGTAGGCTTATATAGGAGGAAGAAGTACGTCGGTAGCCACCTGAGGGGCCCACGAGACAGGGGGCGCACCCTGTAGGGCGGGGGCGCCCTACCCTCTCGTGGCCGCTTCGGCTGCTTCTTGACTTGCACTCCGAGTCCTCTGGATCACGTTCGTTCCAAAAATCACGCTCCCGAAGGTTTCATTCCGTTTGGATTCCGTTTGATATTCCTTTTCTTCGAAATACTGAAATAGGCAAAAAAACAGCAAAACGGACTGGGCCTCCGGTTAGTAGGTTACTCCCAAAAATGATATAAATGTGTAAAATAAAGCCCATAAATATCCAAAAGGGGCAATATAATAGCATGGAACAATAAAAAATTATAGATACGTTGGAGACGTATCAAGCATCCCCAAGCTTAATTCCTGCTCGTCCTCGAGTAGGTAAATGATAAAAACAGAATTTTTGATGTGGAATGCTACCTAGCATAATTCTCAATGTAATTTTCTTTATTGTGGCATGAATGTTAAGATCCAAATGATTCAAAATAAAAGTTCATATTGATAAAATAAATAGTAACACTTCAAGCATACTAATCAAAGTAATCATGTCTTCTCAAAATAACACGGCAGAAGAAAGTTCATCCCTACTGTCGGTGTCAAAACCGGCGGATCTCGGGTAGGGGGTCCCGAACTGTGCGTCTAGGCGGATGGTAACAGGAAACAAGGGACACAATGTTTTTACCCAGGTTCGGGCCCTCTCGATGGAGGTAAAACCCTATGTCCTGCTTGATTAATATTGATGATATGGGTAGTACAAGAGTAGATCGACCACGAGATCAAGGAGGCTAAACCCTAGAAGCTAGCCTATGGTATGATTGTTGTAATGTATGTTGTGTCCTACGGACTAAAGCCCTCCGGTTTATATAGACACCGGAGGAGGCTAGGGTTACACAGAGTCGGTTACAATGGTAGGAGATCTATATATCCGTATCGCCAAGCTTGCCTCCCACGCCAAGGAAAGTACCATCCGGACACGAGCCGGAGTCTTCAATCTTCTATCTTCGTAGTCTTGGAGTCCGGCGGATAATGATAGTCCGGCTGTCCGGACACCCCCTAGTCCAGGACTCCCTCAGTAGCCCCTGAACCAGTCTTCAATGACGATAAGTCCGGCGTGCATAATGTTCGGCATTGCAAGGCGGGTTGCTCCCTTGAATAATCCAGAGAAGATCATGAACACCAGGATAGTGTCCGACTCTGCAAAATAATTTCCACAATCCACCGTAGAGAGAATAAAATATACACTTAGTTCAATCTGCTGACGTATTATGCGGCGTGACATCACACCGCCACCAAGCCTTTGTCAGAATTGTTTTTTACTATACCACCTCAGCATGTTTAGCGAAGCGGTTTCTTTGGCACGTCTTGTCAAAGCAGAGATCGTGTTCCCCTTATTCCGGGATTCTCATCAATACGGACGTGGGTAACCCAACCGCGCCATTGATGGTGGCGCTTGGGGGATAAGCGAGTTTTACCAGGCTGGTGGGGGACGCATAGTTTCCGTCCGCTTATATATATGGGATAAGGATTCACCTTCTCACCTACGCTTTCTTCCTCCTTTGCTTATCCATCTCCGCGCACTCAAGCTCCAACGCTCAAGCTTGCGCATCCCGCCTCAACCTTCTCCGAATATGTCCGTAGCGGGAGGCAAATGGTTGGCCTCCACCATCAAGGAGGAGGACATCACCAAACTGCGCGACGCCGGATACCTTTCCAGCAATATCGCGCATCGGCTGCCCGATGAGGGGCAGCTCATCCCCACCCCTGGGCCTCATGAGAGGGTCGCCTTCCTCCCCCACTTCCTCCGCGGACTGGGCTTTCCGCTCCATCCATTCGTCCGGGGGCTCATGTTTTACTACGGCCTGGATTTTCACGATCTGGCGTCGAACTTCATCCTCAACATCTTGGCGTTTATCGTCGTGTGTGAGGCCTTCCTCTGCATCCGGCCCCACTTCGGCCTGTGGCTCAAGACCTTCAACATCAAGCCAAAGGTTGTGAAGGGCACGCAAGCGGAATGCGGAGGCGCCATGTTGGGCAAATTGCCCAACGTCCCTTGGCTGGAAGGGACCTTCGTGGACTCCGTCAAGGGGTGGCAATCGGGGTGGTTCTACATCACTGAGCCGTGCAAGCCCACATGGGCGGCGACCCCTGAATTTAGATCTGGAATCCCCACGCAGCTTACCTCCTGGAAAGAGAAGGGCTTGCAGTGGGGCAATCCGGTGGAGGTGACGGGACTCCTAGCCTGCATCAAAAAGATGGTGAGCAATAGGCTCCGGCTTGTCGACGTGGTCCAAGTCATGCTCCTCCGGCGGATTCTCCCATGCCAAGAACGGGCATTCAATTTGTGGGAGTTCAATCCGGAACAGCACCAGGCGCTAAGCGGGCTCTTCGATACAACATCCGAAGGTGCCTGGAGGGTGCTGTTCAAGGGCGCCGAAGCCCCCGCATCCACGACAGAAGATCGCGGATTCAGCTCGCAGTGTCCAACTGACGAGGTAAGTGATTCAATCCCATCATGGGACACTTGTGATAATTAAATTGACTTTTAATGGGATCTCATTCTGCCACTTCCTTTGACAGGAATGGATGGAGAAGGCCAAGCTGCTTATCAGCCCGGCTCCCATGCGAGAAGACCCAGTGGACGCCCGCTTAACAAGGCTGCTGGTTCCGGCACCGCACGTGGTGCCGGAGAAGAAGGCCAAGAAGGTGGCCACGGGGACTCGAAAGAGTTCCCGCAATCAGGCATCTGACGACGACGAGGACTCCTCCCCTGAAGACGAGGAGGAGGAGTTTTCTCTCCCAGAGGAGGGAGAGAAGAAGAGAAAGGCTTCCCCAATCGGGGAGGCCGAAGGGTCCAAGAGGGGGAGAACTATCCCCCCGGACAGTTTCGCCAACATCAACGTTGGCGAGGATGAGTGGCCTCCAAGGGCCAGGTGTCCGGCAAGATCGTAAGTATCCGGATCCTTGACATGTAATTTCTTTTGTGTCGCGTAGTGTCCTTCTAATGCCACATTCTGTCCGCAGTCCGGCCGATGATTATCTTCCCGCTTCATCAAGCGGGTCATTGGCCTCGTCGGATGTGAATTCCATCCCGACTGCCTCTACCCCACGCGCCGACGAGGACGCCGAGGTGGGATCCCAAAGAGGGACCCATCAGGAGGAGGCTCCGGAGGCGCCGTCAGGCAGCCTCCCGGACTTCGTGCCGGACTCTACACCGGAACCCGCAGTGGTTCCAGAGTCTGGCAAGCGGCCCCTTCGAAAGAAGGGCAGGACCGTGTCACCGGCGGCCTCCGTCCAACCGGAGGCGCCGGATAACCTGTTGGAGGCGCTTAAAGGCGCTTCCATCGAGGAAGAACACCGCACTATCATGAGTGCGGTGATTGAGAAGGTTCAACTCGCAATGAGTGGGCTGACCGAAGCCTGCAGCAGCCTTCTAACAGGCTTTGAGGTAAGAAGTTAAAATTATGTAATGTAATACCGCATAGACAGTAGCCCCTGATGCTTAGTTCGGTGTTCGGAAAGAAAAGCCGGACTGAGGATCTAACAAGATATACGCAGGGTTGCCTAAAATATGTCAATATGGGTTTGCAGGCTGCGCTGCTGGCCTCTGCCGCACTAATGGCGGAGGTTGACACGCTGAAGAAGGATCTCGAGCGGTCCGAGCAAGAGCTCGGCCATGCAAAGAAGCAGCTCGAGGAAAAAGAAGGTGAGTAACACCTCTTTAAATAAGTACCTTACAGAAAAGGATTTTGGTTGCAAATAAAATTAACAAGGATAATATGTGTATTGCAGGGGCCACTAACGAGGTGGCAGCCCTGAAGGATGCTGTGTCCACGGCCGAACGCAGTGCGGCCGTGGAACGGGCTGAGCGAGAAAAGCAAGAGGCACGGGTGGCGGAAGTTCGGCAAGAGCTCCAGGCTCTCATGGAAAAGCATGAGAGTTTGGAGCGCGACTCCAAGACTCGAGAGTCCGAGCTTGCCTCGGCTCTCGAAAGTGCCAAGTCCGCCAAGGCTGAGGCCCATAAGGCCCTTCAGGAAGTTGAGGACATAAAGAAGATAGCGGAGGGTAAGGCGTTTTTCATGCAAAGCAGGCATGTTAATGTGAACTACCTGAACTTACCCGAATTCGGAGCTCTCCAGGGGCGTTTGTAGATCTGCCGCGTAGTGCGTCTGATGCCGCCGCATTCTATCGTGGCGAGGAGGGGAGCTTGACGGAGAAGGTCTTCTGGTCTTAGTACTCTGAGGCCGGCCATCCGGTGCCCCCGAGCGACCAGCTGAAGCAGCTGGTCGAACTACATAAGGTAGCTGAGGAGGCCATGAAGGGTCTCATAGTCCGGCTGTGGCCTGGACAGGCCATGCCTGGTAGCTACTTTGGCCTCGTGCGGCGGTTGATTGATGCATGCCCCAGGCTGGATGTAATCAAGCGCTCCGCCTGTATTGAAGGCGCTCGTCGGGCCCTTGCCCGCATAAAGGTGCAATGGGGCAGATTGGATGCGGAGAAGCTTCTCACGGACCCACCACCACCGGGCAAGGAGTATCGCACGCCGGAGAAGTATTATAAAGTTGTCCTGAAGGGAGCCTGCGATATTGCAGATGAGTGCTCCCGAGATGTAATCTTTGAGTGAACTCGCTGTGTATTTATCCTGTGCACTGAAAACTTCATTCATATGCGCCATGAGCAACGCTTGTTTAATTTAAAATATTACCTTCTGTGCGGCCGTTTGTAAAATCTGAGAGATGGCAAGTCGTTGGCTTCAGCCCCCAAGCCACAAGTGCTGGGGTGTTCGGGATAAACTTGAGCACTCTTGTTCCCATTTTTGGGTCCATCTAGGGAGGCGCTCAACACGACGAACAAGGCAACCGGACTTATAATGCTTGAACACTCTCACTTAGCCATAGAATTCTATAATTTTAAATTTCGGCGAAGCCCCTGGTATTCGGAAGGCTGAATCCGGGGCGCTATCCACGCCTTCGTCGGACATTATCCGGAACTTCGCTCGAAGCGGCGTGAGTCTTTAAGGACCCGAAAAAACCTCTCGAACAGCGACCAGTCTCTCGCCTTATCATGCCAGTCAGTTTTAGCTATCTCCACTGAGGCGTTAACCCGGCTCAACCGGGGCGCAATCGCAGTGGTTCTCCTAGTGCCACCTTAGCCGACAGAACGGAACGTAAGGCACCAAAACGTAGGAGCCGGGCAAACCCAACTATTGACCCAAGACATGATTCGGAGCTGATTCATATAATGCTATAAGTTCGGGGGTGCCGCACTTGTGAAAGTGTTCGGACTTTATCACACCATAATTTGGGGAACAGAAGCCCCTGGCGTATTCGGCCGTACCAAAATATACGGGTGCAAGATGTCATGTAATGAACATATATATATATAAGGTAATGCAATTGCAATAAAAATGTGCTGCATTATTTATGAAAGAAAATCTGCTAGTAGAGCGGACTGATACAAGTAGTGCGGTAAGCAAGGGATTTCGACGAAATAAACATGTCCCCCTCCAGGGATGAGCTGCAGACTTGGTGTATGTAATCGAATGTAATGCTCGTAATTGAGACCACCTGAGTGTTCGTCGCGGCCTTCTATAGTCCCTGACTGTTGCATCGTGAGTTCGGCGGGTTCGCCACCGGACAGGGCTTCTGGTTAACAGAGTCCTATGTACATGAAAGAAGAAAAAGTAAAAATAAAAAGGAAGGGAGGCGCACTTGTGAGCCCCTGGTGTGGTCGAGCCGCACTCTGGGTCAATTATGATCGTGCCCCTTTCCCTTCGCCCATGGTATCTCCAAAGCATAGTGATGTACGCGGAGCGTTATTCTTGCGATCATGCGCGGGCGAGGGTTGGGGCCGCATTGCTACGCGTGCTCTGATCGCGCCAGGTGGTCTTGGTTGGCTTTGCTCCGGGCGCGCTTTGCTCTATCCGGCTTTTTAACTGCCGGCCTTGAGAATTGCCTTAGAAGGCTGCTCTGTACTTCTGCTGCGAGAGCCGCTGTATGTTCCTCCGTTCAGAGGGAGCGTTCCGTATTTCCATTGACTGTGATGACTCCACGAGGGCCTGGCATCTTGAGCTTTAGGTATGCATAATGCGGCACCGCGTTGAATTTTGCAAACGTGGTTCGTCCGAGCAGGGCGTGATAGCCGCTGCGAAACGGGACTATGTTGAAGATTAACTCTTTGCTCCGGAAATTATCTGGGGATCCGAAGACCACTTCTAGTGTGACTGAGCCTGTACAATTGGCTTCCACTCCTGGGATGACACCTTTAAAGGTTGTCTTTGTAGGTTTAATCCTTGATGGGTCTATGCCCATTTTGCGCACTGTATCCTGATAAAGCTGGTTCAGGCTACTGCCGCTGTCCATCAGGACTCTTGTGAGGTGAAATCCATTGACGATTGGGTCCAAAACCAATGCGGCGAATCCGCCATGGCATATGCTGGTCGGATGGTCTCTTCGATCGAAAGTGATCGGACAAGAGGACCATGGATTGAACTTTGGGGCGACTGGCTCCATCGCATAGACGTCCCTGAGTGCGCGTTTCCTCTCCCTCTTGGGTATGTGGGTCGCGTATATCATATTCACCGTCCGCACTTGCGGGGGGAAACCCTTCTGTCCTCTGTTGTTCGGCGGTCGGGTCTCTTCCTCGTTGTCGCTGTTTAGCCTCTTGTCATTGTTTTCGGCAATTAATTTGCCGGCCTGCTTGAACACCCAGCAATCTCTATTGGTGTGGTTAGCTGGCTTTTCAGAGGTGCCATGTATCTGGCATAAGCGGTCGAGTATTCGATCCAGATTGGACGGACCCGGTGTGGTTCTTTTGAATGGCTTCTTCCGCTGACCGGGTTTAGAGCCTCGGAATCTGGCATTGACTGCCGTATCCTCCTTATCGTCGCCGTTAATGCGGCGCTTGTTTTTGTTTCGATGTGACCTGCCGTTGTTGTCCTTGGTATCCGGACTGCGAGAATTTTTACGGAGGTTGTTGCTACGGGCTAGCCAGCTGTCCTCTCCCGCGCAAAAGCGGGTCATTAATGATGTGAGGGCTGCCATGGATTTCGGCTTTTCCTGCCCCAGGTGCCGGGCTAGCCATTCGTCCCGAATGTTATGTTTAAAGGCTGCAAGGGCCTCTGCATCCGGACAGTCGACGATTTGGTTTTTCTTTGTCAAGAACCGTGTCCAGAATTGTCTGGCCGATTCGTCTGGCTGCTGAATAATGTGGCTCAGGTCATCGGCGTCTGGTGGTCGCACATATGTGCCCTGGAAGTTGTCGAGGAATGCGGCTTCCAGGTCCTCCCAGCATCCTATTGACTCTGCGGGCAAGCTGTTTAGCCAATGCCGAGCTGGTCCTTTAAGCTTGAGTGGGAGGTACTTGATGGCATGGAGATCATCACCGCGGGCCATATGAATGTGGAGAAGATAGTCTTCGATCCAAACCGCGGGGTCTGTTGTGCCATCGTAAGATTCGATGTTTACGGGTTTAAACCCTTCGGGGATCTGATGATCCGTTACTTCATCAGTGAAGCATAGAGGGTGTGCGGCGCCCCTATATTGAGCGATATCGCGACGCAGCTCGAGAGAGCGCTGTCTGCTGTGTTCGGCCCGGCCGGGGTTATTATATCCGGCGCGACGGTATTCGTCGTGGGTCGTAGGGCGCCCACGTGATCCGTAGATGGATCTTGATTGCCTTGCTTTTTCCTCCAATGTATCTCGCAAGTCCGGCGCGTTCCCTCTTGGCTTCGTACTTTTGGAGCGATGTTGGGGTACGGTCTTGGCTGGGGGCCTGTATGCCTCTCTATCACGGCCACGGGGTGGTCGGTCAGCCATATCGTGCGCTGGTGATGGAGGTATGTATGCTTCCTCCTCTAATCGGGGGAGCAGCTTGCGTCTTGGGTAACTTTTGGAGGGGCGTTCGAGTTTATACTCTTCGGCGTCGAGGACTTCGGTCCATCGATCGGCCAGCAGGTCCTGATCAGCTTGGAGCTGTTGCTGCTTTTTCTTTAGGCTGTTTGCTGTGGCAATAAGCCTGCGCTTGAAGCGCTCTTGTTCGACTGGATCCTCGGGTACGACGAATTCATCATCGTTGAGGCTTGCTTCGTCTTCGGAGGGAGGCATGTAGTTGTGATCCTCAACCTCTTCGTCTGCCGTCCTCTCGTGAGGGCTTGCTTCTGCATCGTCCTGTGCTGAATCTTGCTGGAGGGGATCGTCTTCAGCACTCTCTGGGGTATTGTTATCTCCCGTGCCGGAATCTCCATTCTTGGTGTGGCGGGATTTAGAGCGGTGCCGATTACGCCGGCGTTTAGGCTGTTTCTTTAAGGAATCCGCCTCCGCTGCTTCTTCGCCGTCCCCCTCTTTTGGGGTGTCCACCATGTATATGTCGTATGACGAGGTGGTCTTCCAGTGCCCTGTAGGCGCTGGTTCCTGTTCGTCTCCGGCATCGTCGTCCATAGCGTCGATGTCATCGGAGTCGTAGTCTAGCATGTCGGTTAGATCCTCGACAGTGGCTACAAAGTGGGTGGTGGGTGGGCTTTGAATTTCTTCGTCGTCCGAACCCCAACCATCCTGGCCATAGTCCGGCCAGGACTCTCCTGATAACGAGAGGTGCTTTAGTGAATTCAGGATATCGCCGAAAGGCGAGTACTGAAAGATGTCCGCGGCGGTGAATTCCGTAACCGGCGCCCGATCCGGATCGATTGATGGGGGCGCGGGAGGTTCGGAGTCCGGCGAGGAGTCCGGCACCTCGGAATCACGAGTTTCACAGGGGACAAGGTCAGTGTTCGGCTCCATCGCCGTGGATGTTGAAGCCCCCAGGGCGGCGTCTATCCACCGTCCCTTGATATGGGCGATCGGCTCCGGGCTAATGGCCGGAGCGGATCCGGGTGCGGCCACCAGGGCACTGTTCGGTGGCAGAGCTAGATCATGCCCGTCGTCACAGTGCGGCGCGCTTGGCTGTGGCTCGGGTCCGTCGAAGATAAAGTCTCCGCGGACATCGGCCGTGAAGTTTAAGCTTCCGAATGTGACCAGACGGCCAGGGGCGTAGCTTTCGATCTGCTCCAGATGGCCAAGAGAATTGGCCCGCAGTGCGAAGCCGCCGAATACGAAGATCTGTCCGGTGAGAAAAGTCTCACCCAGGACAGCATTGTTGGTTGAAGATGCCATCAAGCCTATCGGTGACGACATAGAGGAACTCTCAATGAAAGCACCAATGTCGGTGTCAAAACCGGCGGATCTCGAGTAGGGGGTCCCGAACTGTGCGTCTAGGCGGATGGTAACAGGAAACAAGGGACACAATGTTTTTACCCAGGTTCGGTCCCTCTCGATGGAGGTAAAACCCTACGTCCTGCTTGATTAATATTGATGATATGGGTAGTACAAGAGTAGATCTACCACGAGATCAAGGAGGCTAAACCCTAGAAGCTAGCCTATGGTATGATTGTTGTAATGTATGTTGTGTCCTACGTACTAAAGCCCTCCGGTTTATATAGACACCGGAGGAGGCTAGGGTTACACAGAGTCGGTTACAATGGTAGGAGATCTACATATCCGTATCGCCAAGCTTGCCTCCCACGCCAAGGAAAGTACCATCCGGACACGAGCCGGAGTCTTCAATCTTCTATCTTCGTAGTCTTGGAGTCCGGCGGATAATGATAGTCCGGCTGTCCGGACACCCCCTAGTCCAGGACTCCCTCACCTACAAAATCATATACTTAGGCTATGCTTCATTTTCGTCACACAAAGATGTTCCCAACTTCTATACCCCCGATGACAAGCCAAGCAATTGTTTCATACTTAAATAATCTCGAACTTTTTCAACCTTCACGCAATACATGAGCGTGAGCCATGGATATAGCACTATGGGTGGAATAGAATATGATGATGGGGATTGTGTGGAGAAGACAAAAAAGGAGAAAGTCTCACATTGACGAGGATAATCAACGGGCTATGGAGATGCCCATCAATTTATGTCAACATGAGGAGTAGGGATTGCCATGCAACGGATGCACTAGAGCTATAAATGAATGCTCAACAAAAGAAAACTAGTGGGTGTGCATCCAACTTACTTGCTCACGAAGACCTAGGGCATTTGAGGAAGCCCATTGTAGGAATATACAAGCCAAGTTCTATAATGAAAAATTCCCACTAGTATGAAAAAGACAACTTATGAGACTCACTATATGAAAAACATGGTGCTACTTTGAAGCACAATATATGAGACTCACTACATGAAGAACAGGGTGCTACTTTGAAGCACAAGTGTGGAAAAAGAGATAGTAACATTGCCCTTTTTTTTCTTTTTTTTCTTTGGCCTTTTTTTTGGCCTTTCTTTTTTTTGGGCAATGTTCTAATAATGATGATCATCACACTTTCATTGATTACAACATATGACTTACAACTCGAAACTAGAACAAGATATGACTCTATATGAATGCCTCCGGCGGTGTACCGGGATGGCGCAATGAATCAAGAGTGACATGTATGAAAAATTATGCATGGTGGATTTGCCAAAAATACGATGTCAACTACATGATCATGCAATGGCAATATGACAAAAGTAAAGTATGTCATGATGATGATGAACAGAACGGTGGAAAGTTGCATGGCAATATATCTCGGAATGGCTATGGAAATGCCATAATAGGTAGGTATGGTCGCTGTTTTGAGGAAGATATAAGGAGGTTTATGTGTGATAGAGCGTATCGTATCACGGGGTTTGGATGCACCGGCGAAGTTTGCACCAACTCTCAAGGTGAGAAAGGGCAATGCACGTTACCGAAGAGGCTAGCAATGGCGGAAAGGTAAAATTGTGTATAATCCATGGACTCAACATTAGTCAAAAGAACTCATATACTTATTGCAAAAATTTATAAGTCATCAAAAATCAAGCACTACGCGCATGCTCCTAGGGGGGTAGATTGTTAGGAAAAGACCATCGCTCGTCCCCGACCGCCACTCATAAGGATGCACAAGCCAGGTACACTTCATGTTTCAAATTTGTTACACAACTTTAACCATATGTGCATGCTACGGGACTTGCTAACTTCAACACAAGCATTATTTAAATTCATAATCACCCAACTATCATGACTTTAATATCACTACCTCCATATCTCAAAACAATTATCAAGTATCAAATTGATCATAGCATCCAATTCACTTCCTATGATAGTTCTTATTATACCCAACTTGGATGCCTACCATTCTAGGACCAATTTTATAACCATAGCAAATACCATGCTGTTCTAAAAGACTCTCAAAATTATATAAGTGAAGAATGAGAGACTAGCAATTTCTACAAAAATAACTCACCGCCGTGCTCAAAAAGATATAAGTGAAGCACTAGAGCAAAAACTATCAAGCTCAAAAGATATAAGTGAAGCACATAGAGTATTCTAGAAAATTCTAATCAAGTAGGCTTCTCCCAAAAGGTGTGTGCAGCAAGGATGATTGTGGTAAACTAAAAAGCAAAGACTAATACAATACACGATGCTCCAAGCAAAACACATATCATGTGGCGAATAAAACTATAGCTCCAAGTTACCAATAAACGAAGACGAAAGAGGGGATGCCTTCCCGGGGCATCCCCAAGCTTAGGATTTTGGCTATCCTTGAATATCTTGGGGTGCCATGGGCATCCCCAAGCTTAGGCTCTTGCTACTCCTTATTCCATAGTCCATAAAAAGCTTTACCCAAAACTTGAAAACTTCACAACACAAAACGAAACAGGAAATCTTATAAGCTCCGTTAGTGAAAGAAAACAAAACCACCACATAAGGTACTGTAATGAACTCATTCTTTATTTATTTTGGTGTTAAACCTACTGTATTCCAACTTCTGTATGGTTAATAAACTATTTTACTAGCCATAGATGCATCAAAATAAGCAAATAACACACGAAAAACAGAATCTGTCAAAAACAGAACAGTCTGTAGCAATATGTAACTAACGCAAACTTCTGGAAATATAAAAATCCTACCAAACTAGGAAGTCCTGGAAAATTTGTCTATTGATCAGTAGCAAAAAGAATCAACGCAAAAGCACGTTTCTGTGATTTAACAAAACCAAATTCGTGCGTGCAAAGTTTCTGTTTTTCAGCAGAATCAAATCAACTATCATCATAGGTTATCCTATAGGTTCTACTTGGCACAAACACTAATTAAAAGATAAAAACACATCTAAACAGAAGTTATATGCAAGATTTATTACTAAACAGGAACAAAAACAAAAAATACAAATAAAATTGGGTTGCCTCCCAACTAGCGCTATCGTTTAACGCCCCTAGCTAGGCATAAAAGCGAAGATAGATCCAAGTAGTGCCATCTTTGGCACTAAATTCATAAGTAGCCCGCATGATAGATTCATAAGGTAATTTTACTTTCTTTCTTGGAAAGTGCTCCATGCCTTTCTTTAATGGGAATTGGAATCTAATATTCCCTTCCTTCATATCAATAACCGCGCCAATCGTTCTAAGGAAAGGTCTACCAAGAATAATAGGGCAAGAAAGATTGCAATCTATATCAAGAACGATAAAATATACGGGCACCAAATTTCTATTTGCAACAATGAGAACATCATTGATCCTTCCCATTGGCTTTTTAATGGTGGAATCCGCAAGGTGCAAATTTAAAGAGCAATCATCAAGATCATGGAAACCTAGAATATCACATAAAGTTTTAGGAATCGTGGAAACACTAGCACCCAAATCACACAAAGCAAAACACTCATGATCTTTAATTCTAATCTTTATAGTAGGTTCCCACTAATCATTAAGTTTTCTAGGTATAGAAACTTCTAAATGAAGTTTTTCATCATAAGATTGCATCAAGGCATCAACGATATGTTTGGTAAAAGCTTTATTTTGACTATAAGCATGAGGAGAATTAACAACGGATTGCAACAAGGAAATACAACCTTCTAAAGAACAATTATCATAATCAAATTCCTTGAAATCCGAGATAGTGGGTTCAATGCTATTTAAACTCGTGACCTCTCCAATCCCATTTTTACCAAATTTAGCATCAAGATCTAAAAACTCCGAATTCTTGGGACGCCTTCTAGGTAAAGTTGACTCATCATCAGTCCCATAATTATCAAGATTCATATTGCAAAACAAATATCTAATAGGAGACGCATCAATAACTTTAAGATCTTCATCATTATTTTCATGGAAACTAGAAGAACATGCCTTTATAAAGCAATCTTTCTTAGCACGCAATCTAGCGGTTCTTTCCTTGCACTCATCAATGTAAATTCTCATTGCTTTGAGAGACTCATTGATATCATGCTTAGGAGGAGAAGATCTAAGTTTAAGAGAATCAACATCAAGCGAAAGTCTATCAACGTTCCTAGCCAAATCATCAACTTTGAGCAATTTTTCTTCAAGCAAAGCATTAAAATTCTTTTGAGAGATCATAAACTCTTTCACACTATTCTCAAAATCATAGGGCACCTTATTAAAATTACCATATGAATTATTGTAGGAATTTCCATAATTATTAGAGGAATTACTAGGGAACGGTCTAGCATTAAAGTTTCCTCTATAAGCATTGTTTCCAAAACTATTCCTACCAACGAAATTCACATCCATAGATTCATTATTATTCTCAATCAAGGTAGACAAAGGCATATTATTGGGATCAAGAGGAGTATTTTTAGTAGCAAACACTTTCATAAGTTCATCCATCTTTCCACTCAAAACGTTGATTTCTTCTATAGCATGCACTTTTTTACTAGAAGATCTTTCGGTGTGCCATTGAGAATAATTAGCCATAATATTATCAAGAAGTTTTGTAGCATCTCCTAACGTGATTTCCATAAACGTGCCTCCCGCGGCCGAATCTAAGAGATTTTTAGAAACAAAGTTCAAACCGGCATAAAATTTTTGTATGATCATCCATAAATTCAAACCATGAGTAGGGCAATTGTGAATCATCAATTTCATTCCTTGCCAAGATTGGGCAACATGCTCATGATCAAGTTGTTTAAAATTCATAATGTCGTTCCTAAGAGTGATAATCTTAGCGGGAGGAAAATACTCAGAGATAAAAGCATCTTTGCACTTGTTCCAAGAATCAATACTATTTTTAGGCAAAGACGAAAACCAAACTTTAGCACGATCTCTAAGTGAAAACAGAAATAACTTCAATTTAACAATATCGTTATCTGTATCTTTCTTCTTTTTCATATCACATAAATCAACAAAGTTGTTTAGATGAGTAGCGACATCTTCACTAGGAAGGCCGGCGAATTGATCTTTCATAACAAGATTTAGTAAAGCAGTATTGATTTCACAAGACTCAACATCATTAAGAGGAGTAATCGGAGTACTAAGGAAATCATTATTATTGGTATTTGAGAAATCACACAATGTGGTATTATCTTGTGCAATGGCAACAAGTAATCCAACACACAATCAAACAGAAAAAGGCAAGCGAAAGAGAGAGGGGGAGATTGGGAAAGAGAGGGCGAATAAAACGGCAAGGGTGAAGTGGGGGAGAGGAAAACGAGAGGCAAATGGCAAATAATGTAAATGCGAGGGAGATGAGTTTGTGATGGGTACTTGGTATGTCTTGACTTGAGCGAAGACCTCCCCGGCAACGGCGCCAGAAATCCTTCTTGCTACGTCTTGAGCTTGCGTTGGTTTTCTTTGAAGATGAAAGGGCGATGCAGCAATAGTAGCGTAAGTATTTCCCTCAGTTTTTGAGAACCAAGGTATCAATCCAGTAGGAGGCTCCTCAAAAGTCCCACGCACCTACACAAACAAACAAAGAACTCGCAACCAAAGCAATAAAGGGGTTGTCAATCCCTTCACGGCCACTTGCGAAAGTGAGATCTAATAGAGATAGTATGATAAGATAAATATATTTTTGGTATTTTATAATATAGATGCAAAAAAGTAAAGATGCAAATAAAAGTAAATTGGAAGCAATATGATAAGAGATAGACCCGGGGGCCATAGGTTTCACTAGAGGCTTCTCTCAAGATAGCATAAGTATTACGGTGGGTGAACAAATTACTGTCAAGCAATTGATAGAAAAGCGAATAATTATGAGATTATCTAGGCATGATCATGTATATAGGCATCACGTCCGTGACAAGTAGACCGACTCCTGCCTGCATCTACTACTATTACTCCACACATCAACCGACTCCTGCCTGCATCTAGAGTATTAAGTTCATAAGAACAGAGTAACGCCTTAAGCAAGATGACATGATATAGAGGGATAAACTCATGCAATATGATATAAACCCCATCTTTTTATCCTCGATGGCAACAATACAATACATGCCTTGCAGCCCTTTCTGTCACTGTGTAAGGACACCGCAAGATTGAACCCAAAGCTAAGCACTTCTCCCATGGCAAGAAAGATCAATCTAGTAGGCCAAACCAAACTGATAATTCGAAGAGACTTGCAAAGATAACTCAATCATACATAAAAGAATTCAGAGCAGATTCAAATATTTCTCATATATAAACTTGATCATAAACCCACAATTCATCGGATCTCGATAAACACACCGCAAAAAGAGTTTACATCGAATAGATCTCCACAAGAGAGGGGGAGAACATTGTATTGAGATCCAAAAAGAGAGAAGAAGCCATCTAGCTAATAACTATGGACCCGTAGGTTTGTGGTAAACTACTCACAACTCACCGGAAGGGCTATGGTGTTGATGTAGAAGCCCTCAGTGGTCGATTCCCCCTCCGACGGAGCGCCGGCGAAGGCTCCAAGATGGGATCTCGCGGATACAGAAGGTTACGGTGGTGGAAATTGTGTTTTGTTGGCTCCCTGGATGTTTTCGGGGTACGTAGGCTTATATAGGAGGAAGAAGTACGTCGGTGGCGGCCCGAGGGGCCCACGAGACAGGGGCGACCTACCCTCTCGTGGCCGCCTCGGCTGCTTCTTGACTTGCACTCCAAGTCCTCTGGATCACGTTCGTTCCAAAAATCACGCTCCCGAAGGTTTCATTCCGTTTGGACTACGTTTGATATTCCTTTTCTTCGAAATACTGAAATAGGCAAAAAAACAACAATATGGGTTGGGCCTCCGGTTAGTAGGTTAGTCCCAAAAATGATATAAATGTGTAAAATAAAGCCCATAAACATCGAAAAGGGGTAATATAATAGCATGGAACAATCAAAAATTATAGATACCTTGGAGACGTACCAGTCCTCACTATGCCATCGCATCAACTTGGCATGCTCTTTATTTCTGAACAGTCGTTTCAGCCGTGGTATTATAGGAGCATACCACATCACCTTCGCAGGAACCCTCTTCCTGCGGGGCTCGCCGTCAACATCACCAGGTCATCTCGTCTGATCTTATACCGCAATGCACCGCATACCGGGCATGCGCTCAAATCCTCGTACGCACCGCAGTAGAGGATGTAGTCATTAGGGCATGCATGTATCTTCTGCACCTCCATTCCAAGAGGGCATACGACCTTCTTTGCTGCATACGTACTGTCGGGCAATTCGTTATCCTTTGGAAGCTTGTTCTTCAATATTTTCAGTAGCTTCTCAAATCCTTTGTCAGGCACAACATTCTCTGCCTTCCACTGCAGCAATTCCAATACGGTACCCAGCTTTGTGTTGCCATCTTCGCAATTGGGGCACAACCCTTTTTTGTGATCCTCTAACATGCGATCGAACTTCAGCTTCTCCTTTTGACTTTCGCATTGCGTCCTTTCATCGACAATGACCCGGGGGAGATCATCATCATCGGGCACATCGTCTGGTTCCTCTTGATCTTTAGCAGATTCCCCCGTTGCAACATCATCGGTCACATCGTCTGGTTCCTCTTGATCTTCGTTAGCTCCCCCCGTTGCAGCATCACCGTATTCAGGGGGCACATAGTTGTCATCGTCCTCTTCTTCTTCGTCGTCTTCCATCATAATCCCTGTTTCTCCGTGCCTCGTCCAAACATTATAGTGTGGCATGAAACCCTTGTAAAGCAGGTGGGTGTGAAGGATTTTCCGGTCAGAGTAAGACTTCATATTCTCACATTTAGGGCATGGACAACACATAAAACCATTCTACTTGTTTGCCTCAGCCACTTCGAGAAATTATGTATGCCCTTAATGTACTCGGAGGTGTGTCTGTCACCATACATCCATTGCCGGTTCATCTGCGTGCATTATATATAATTATGTGTGTCAAAAGTAAGAAAATCAGACAAGTATCTATCTAAAGTAAGAAAGTCAGACAAGTATCTACCTAAAGTAAGAGAATCAGAAAGAAGACAAGAACAAGAGGCTCACCGCGGTGGTGCCGGCGACGAGATCGGCGCGTGCATTCAACGGCTGTGAAAACGGGGACGGGGCGTGAAGGACCGCTAAATCGAGACAAATCTCGGGAAAAATGAAGCTCCGAGGTCGAGCTTCGAGAGGAGAAAGCTTAACTAGTGTGGCTCGGGCATTTCAGCGAACACCTCATGTGCATAGGAGGTGAGCTAGAGCACCCAAATGCCCTCCCCTCGCCGGCCAGAAAAAACAGGGCACTATGGAGTGCTCTGCCGCGACGATGGGATATAGAGGCAAATTATTTGTCGCGGTTCGTGTCATGAACCGGGACTAAATTAACCCTTCTATACCGGTTCAAGGCACAAACTGGTACCAATGGCTGTGGGCCAGGGGCATGGCCCATTGGTCCCGGTTCGTGCCTAGAACCGGGACAAATGGATCCAGACGAACCGGGACCAATGCCCACGAGGCCCCGGCCGGCCCCCTGGGCTCATGAACCGGGTCTAATGCCCCCCATGGGTCCCGGTTCGTGAAGAACCGGGTCTAATGGGCTGGCCAGGCCCGAACCACAGCCCTGTTGAAAGCACATTTGCTCCCTAGGTGGTTTTGGTAATTAATGACAACATACTTTGTGGTTGGACTAATGTTTTTAACAAGTATGTTTCAGGAAAGTCAATCACTCTGGCATGGCAAAAGGACTGAAGAGGTGAACCCCTAGGATGCTAAGGAAAGCATTGGCAATTGCTCAAGACTCTATTTTTGGTTAAGTGATCCAAGATCACATTGAGTCCATAGGAAAGCCAATACTATTAAAAGGGGATGAGGTTATGATGATGATCTGGTTGCTCAAAGTGCTTAGTGATTTATCTCTCAAACTATCAGCAATCTTTCATTCCAACATATACTCATAAGTAATCTCGGTCCCACCGATTCCATAAACTCAGTCACACCGAGATGAACCACCTCAGCCATATAGCCAAACCCTAGAAATTTCGGATTTTCCGATTCCAAACTCGGTCTTACCGAAATTGGTGTTGCCAACCTTCTGTAACCTTCTGTACTCAAATCGGTGTCACCGAGATGAGAAAGTCGGTCCCACCGAGAATGGCAAACCCTAGACTTTGGAAGAATCGGACTAACCGAGATTGTATTTTCGGTCCCACCGAAAATCCCAACGTTCACAAGATTTGAACTTTCGGTCTCACCGAGTTGTCAACTTCGGTCTGACCGAGATTGGTCAAATGTGTGTAACGGTTGGATTTTGTGTGGAGGCTATAAATACCCCTCCACCTCCTCTTCATTCGTGGAGAGAGCCATCAGAAAGAACTACCACTCCTACCTTACATTTCTGAGAAGAAAACTACCTACCCTTGTGTTGAGATCAAGTTGCTCCACTCCCACCATATGAAACTTGATTTCTAGCCTTCCCAAGTTGCTTTCCACTCAATCCCTTCTTCCACCACAGCCAAATCAGTGAGGAGAGTTGAGTGTTGGGGAGATTATCATTTGAAGCACAAGAGCAAGGAGTTCATCATCACCAACACCATCTATTACCTTTTGGAGGGTGGTGCCTCCTAGATTGGTTAGGTGTCGCTTGGGAGCCTCCGTCAAGATGTGGAGTTGAACCAAGAAGTTTGTAAGGGCAAGGAGATCGCCTACTTCGTGAAGATCTACCCCGAGTAAGGCTAGTCCTCCGTGGACGTAGGCCATGATGGCATAGACAAGGTTGCTTCTTCGTGGACCCTTCGTGGGTGGAGCCCTCCGTGGACTCTCGCAGCCGTTACCCTCCGTGGGTTGAAGTCTCCATCAACGTGGATTGACGATAGCACCACCTATCGGAACCACGAGAAAAATCTCCGTGTCTCCAAATTGCGTTTGCTCTTCACAATCTCTCCCTTACTACTTGTGCAATTTACTTTCCGCTGCCCATACTCTAGAATTGCATGTGTAGTATGTTGCTTGACTTGTTTGCATGTTACTTGACTTGATCATCATTGTGAACTTGCTAAAAACTTGTCCTAATCAAAAGGCTAAACTTTTATCTTGTCAAGTTGTCTAATCACCCCCCCCTCTAGACACTCTTGCCTTCAACGATCCTACAATTGGTATCAGAGTGTTGGTCTCCATTGCTTTGGTTTGCACACCATTGGAGGAAGATGGACGTGTCTACGTTTGGGAGTGTTAGTCATAGAGTGCCTATTCTTGATGGAGTGTCCTATAACTCGTGGAGGATTGAAATGCTTGCTATCTTTAAGATGTACAACTTGCGCAAATATGTTGAAACCCCATATGTACCTCCATTTGACCCCTTGCACCCTACTATGGATGAAGAGCTTGACTTACTTCGTAACCTTAGAACTGTAAATCTCATCATTAGAGGCTTGCCCGATAACTTACTTGAGCTTGTCACAAACTTTGAGTGCGCCTATGCTATGTGGAAGTTCTTGGAAGAACTTTATCCGGACTACTCCTTGAGAGGTCTTGATGAAATTCTATACAAGACTATTGAATTTGATATGATGCGCCCCAATGATCCCAACTTTGATAAATGCTTCTTTGAGCTTCGTGATCTTATGAAAAATAAGGGTGATCCCGGTTTTATCAATGTTCGAATTAGAAATGCTCTTGTATTGCATTCCGATGATTATTGTCACTCTGACAAAACTGATGCAAGTCATTGTCAAATTGACCTAGGTATTGATGATGAATTATCTATGGGTCAATATGATGA
The DNA here is from genome assembly GCA_963921465.1 of Triticum timopheevii. Taxonomy (NCBI): domain Eukaryota; kingdom Viridiplantae; phylum Streptophyta; class Magnoliopsida; order Poales; family Poaceae; genus Triticum; species Triticum timopheevii. Next base: position 477,703,391 of record OY997262.1, read on the forward strand.
TGAGCATGAGCATGATGACGATTACTCCGATTCGGACACCGAGCTAGACAAGATCATGAAGAGTCTCAATCTTATGGCAAATCTGAGAGACTACATATCCGGTGGAAAAGAGTGGATTCTTGATAGTGGTTGCACCGATCACATGACCGGAGATGAAGACATGTTTCGAGAGCTTGCAAAGAACGATGGTCCACGCAAGTATGTGACTTTTGGAGACAACTCCAAGGGTAAGGTACTTGGCCTTGGTAAGGTGGCCATATCTCATGATAGCTCCATTAAAAATGTCATGCTTGTTGAATCACTTGGATACAATTTACTTTCCGTGTCTAGATTAGCTGACTTTGGATTCAATGTGCTATTCACCAAAGTAGATTGCCAAGTTTTTGGTCGTGACAATCATAACATGGTTTTTACCGGTATCCGTAGAGGTGACCTATACATTGTCGATTTCACTAAGAAAGCTCAACCTAGAACTTGCCTCATTGCTAAATCTGCTAAAGGTTGGTTATGGCATAGAAGGCTTGGACATGTTGGTATGCGTAATCTAGATAAGCTAATCAAAGGTGATCACATTCTTGGAGTTAAAGATGTTTTCTTTGACAAAGATAGACTCTGTAGTGCATGTCAAGCAGGAAAACAAGTAGGTGGAAGTCATCCCGTGAAGAACATCATGACCACAAGGAGACCGCTTGAGCTTCTTCATATGGATCTCTTCGGTCCCAATGCTTACAAAAGCCTTGGTGGTAACTCCTTTGGTCTAGTTATTGTTGATGATTATTCCAGATTTACGTGGGTATTTTTCCTTGATGACAAGTCACAGGTACAGAGAATCTTCAAAACCTTTGCAAGAAAAGCCCAAAATCAATTTGAGGTGAAGATCAAGAAAGTTCGGAGCGACAATGGAACGGAGTTCAAGAACGCCCATGTGGACTCTTTTCTCGATGAGGAAGGGATTCTACATGAGTTCTCAGCTACGTACACACCTCGACAAAATGGAGTTGTTGAGAGGAAGAACCGAACGCTCATTGAGATGGCGAGAACGATGCTTGATGAATACAAGACACCGAAGCACTTTTGGGGTGAAGCCGTCGAGACAGCTTGTCATGCTATCAACAGGCTTTATCTTCACAAGCTCCTCGGCAAGACTTCATATGAACTTCTCACCGGTAACAAACCCCAAGTGGGATACTTTCGTGTCTTTGGTTCAAAATGCTATATCCTTGATAAGCACCGTCGGTCTAAATTTGCTCCTAAAACTCATGAAGGCTTTTTTCTCGGTTATGGATCAAACTCCCACACCTACCGTGTCTACAACAATTTCACCCGAAAGGTTGAAGAGACGGTAGACGTGAAGTTTGATGAATCTAATGGCTCGCAAGTAGAGCAAATGCCTATTGATGTAGGAGACAAGGACCCATCGGAAGCCATTCAAGATTTATCTATTGGAAAGATCCGTCCCATGGAAGTGAAGGAGAGTACCTCATCTACATATGTGGAGCCCTCTACCTCACGGAGAGATGAACCTCAAGGCAACATGGAGGCCTCCACAAGTGGAACTCACCAAGATGAGGAAGTGCGACAAGAAGATCCACCACGACCTCCTTCTCCACCACCTCAAGACAACACCAACAACAATGAAGAAGGAGAGGAAGACGAGGATGATGAGGAAGCTCAGCCGCGACCACAACAAAAGCTATCTCGAGTTCGAGCAAGAGTCAAGAAGAATCATCCCGTGGAACAAATGATGAATGACATCGACTCCGGGAGAATTACTCGCTCTAAAACTCGTTTAGCTAACTTTTGTGAGCATTACTTATTTATTTCTAGTCTTGAACCTATGAAGGTAGAAGAAGCGCTTGAAGACCCGGATTGGGTGAACGCTATGCACGAAGAGCTACACAACTTCGAGAGGAACAACGTTTGGACTTTGGTAGAGAAGCCCAATGATGACCAAAACGTCATTGGAACCAAATGGGTGTTTCGGAACAAGCAAGATGAAGATGGACAAGTCATCCGCAACAAGGCTCGTCTCGTAGCACAAGGTTACACACAAGTCGAAGGTATGGACTATGGTGAGACCTATGCCCCCGTTGCTAGACTTGAGTCCATTCGCATTCTTCTTGCTTATGCCAACCACCATGATATTACTCTCTATCAAATGGACATTAAAAGTGCTTTTCTAAATGGTGAAATTGAGGAGGAAGTATTTGTGAAACAACCTCCCGGATTTGTGAATCCTAAAAAACCTAATCATGTTTACAAGTTGCACAAAGCTCTTTATGGTCTTAAACAAGCCCCTAGAGCTTGGTACAAATGCTTGACTAGTTTTCTTCTTGAAAAAGGATTTGAGATTGGGAAAATAGACTCAACGCTATTCACGAAAAGGGTTGATGGTGAACTATTTGTGTGCCAAATATATGTTGATGATATTATCTTTGGTTCAACTAACCCTCATTTTAGTGAGAAGTTTGGAAAGCTTATGTCGGAGAAGTATGAGATGTCCATGATGAGTGAACTCAAATTCATCCTTGGGTTGCAAATCAAGCAATCTAAGGAGGGAACCTTTGTCTCACAAACAAAGTACATAAAGGATCTCTTCAAGAAGTTCAACATGCAAGAAAGCAAAGGTATGAAAACCCCCATGGCTACTAGTGGACACAATGACTTGACAAAAGATGGAGAACCTGTTGATCAAAAGGTTTATCGATCCATGATTGGTTCTCTACTATATCTCTGTGCTTCTCGTCCTGACATAATGTTGAGTGTATGCATGTGTGCTCGATATCAAGCAGCCCCTAAAGAATGTCATCTTAAAGCTGTTAAAAGAATTGTGAGATATTTGATACACACACCTAACTTTGGCATTTGGTATCCTAAGAGGGCCTCTTTCGATCTTGTTGGCTATTCCGACTCGGACTATGCTGGTGACAAGGTTGACAGAAAGTCAACTTCGGGTACGTGTCAATTTCTCAGTCGATCCCTTGTATCTTGGTCATCCAAGAAACAAAATTCGGTATCTTTATCTACTGCCGAAGCAGAATATATTGCTGCTGGTTCGTGTTGTGCTCAGTTACTATGGATGACACAAACGCTTAAGGATTATGGGATACATGCGAGACATGTTCCTTTGCTTTGTGACAATGAGAGTGCGATTAAGATTGGACACAATCCCGTGCAACACTCTCGCACGAAACACATTGAAGTTCGTCACCATTTTATTCGTGATCACATTGCTAAGGGTGAAATCGATCTTAAGCATGTTCGTACTGACAAACAGCTTGCAGACATCTTTACAAAACCACTTGATGAGAAAGTGTTTTGTCGCTTAAGGAGTGAGTTGAACATCATTGATGCTTCAAACTTGGAGTGAAAACTCCATTGATGCATGCAAGGCATGAGCCAAATTGACTAATCCTTGATATTTCTCTTATGATGATGATCATATGTCTTGGACACATTTGCCCCCTTGTATTGCATCTAACTCCTTGCAGGTACTTGGATGGTCTACATTCTACAAGATTATCACACACTCGAATCATGAGTAATCTTGTCATTGACCAAGTATCTAGCTCTTTGGGATGTTGTGTTCAAGGAACAAAATTCCACATATCCTTTTTGACACCATATACTTCTAGTATTTCACTTTTGTCATCTTGGATATTCTTGAGTATTTCCTTGCTTGCCTAACCCATGTAGGAAGATGAACTATACAATTGGAAATGGTGCTCCAACTTCACATTCGATGAGCATCAACATCACGTTCACCTACATGAGTTCAAGCAACATCAAGCCCAAGGTATGTTTTTCACATCTTGAAGGAGCTTTGCTCAAAGATATGAGTACACGCAGCTTCATAAGATGTGATCACATCAAATGCTTAATCGAAAAATGGCAACCCCATTTTGAGCTTAAACGATGAGTATGACCTATGATCAAATGTTCTCATTTGACTCCTAAGTCAATATACTCAAACATAGGTGACCTAGTCGCCGACCCCTATCTAGATGAAGTACATATGTTTTGGAGTTTTTCTATTTTTCTCTTCTGCTCTCTCATTAAGTTTTCTTGCTTATTTATTCAAAAAAAAAACTTCATCTAGCAGTCTTTTTCATTTCTGTTTCTTCTGTTCTTGTGTATATCCTTTTGGCTCTAATAAATTCCCTGCAAATCTTTTACAAATTCATTGCAAATCTTTTGAAACATTCCTTGCAAAGTGAGCTGAATTATTTCTATATTTCCTTGGAATTAAACTCGGCGTCACCGATTCAAAAACTTCGGTCTGACCGAAGAGGATCTGCCCTAAGTCTCTGACTTTCGGGCTCACCAATCCACATCAACTCGGTGTCACCGATTTACATTCACCAGGATATTATCTTCTGCAGCTCAACTAAAATGATTTCTTTTGCATACTTAATTTTCTCAGTTGTGATTCTTAAGGATCCCACTTCTTTCCTTCCATCTTTCCTGACCTTCCTAGTTTACTGTCCTTTTCGGCACTTGATGTCAAAGGGGGAGAAGATTTAGGGGGAGCTTAGGGGGAGATTGGAGGATAAGAGGAGAAAAGAAAATTTAAAGGGAGAAGAAAAACTTTCTTACCTTAAGGGGGAGAGGATCACATCAAAGCTTTGCCATATTTCACTGTGATAATACATTTGGCATTATTCTTTTGATTTTGCTTCTCTTGCTCTCACAATTGGTATCTTCTGAAAAGCACAATTGGTATCTTATGAAAAGCAAAATCTCTCAGAACTCATTGAAAATCTCTTAGTCTTGGGAGACATGGTAGCTGATTCAAGCTAGTGCTCAACATGAGACACTCTTTATACATGTCATCCCTGGCTTGGTACTCTTGATGTTCTTGCAGTTGGATGAAGAAATACTCTTGTGTTATCTAACCTTGTTTTCTCAAGCTTATTTCTTCAGGTACAATGCCAAGGAACTTCAAGGTAAGTATATGCATCTTGCAGAATGTGCATGATGGTGACTTGCCTGTGAATATTTGTTTGCAAGAAATCACCATGCACATATGCATCATCTCTCACCTATCCTCATCTGCTCTGATGCATATAGCCAAGCTGCATGTAGCACATCCTGCTTTTCTCTCTTGTGTGCTTGTGGTAGTCCAAAACCATAATCTATGAAAAGCTTGCACACTTGTAGGGGGAGCCTGTGTACTACATGTCTGTCAAAGCCTTAGTGTTAATTCTGTCCTTATTTCAGTAAGCTTTGATGTCCTGTTTTGTGTGTTGCCATCAATTACCAAAAAGGGGGAGATTGAAAGCACATTTGCTCCCTAGGTGGTTTTGGTAATTAATGACAACATACTTTGTGGTTGGACTAATGTTTTTAACAAGTATGTTTCAGGAAAGTCAATCACTCTGGCATGGCAAAAGGACTAAAGAGGTGAACCCCTAGGATGCTAAGGAAAGCATTGGCAATTGCTCAAGACTCTATTTTTGGTTAAGTGATCCAAGATCACATTGAGTCCATAGGAAAGCCAATACTATTAAAAGGGGATGAGGTTATGATGATGATCTGGTTGCTCAAAGTGCTTAGTGATTTATCTCTCAAACTATCAGCAATCTTTCATTCCAACATATACTCATAAGTAATCTCGGTCCCACCGATTCCATAAACTCAGTCACACCGAGATGAACCACCTCAGCCATATAGCCAAACCCTAGAAATTTCGGATTTTCCGATTCCAAACTCGGTCTTACCGAAATTGGTGTTGCCAACCTTCTGTAACCTTCTGTACTCAAATCGGTGTCACCGAGATGAGAAAGTCGGTCCCACCGAGAATGGCAAACCCTAGACTTTGGAAGAATCGGACTAACCGAGATTGTATTTTCGGTCCCACCGAAAATCCCAACGTTCACAAGATTTGAACTTTCGGTCTCACCGAGTTGTCAACTTCGGTCTGACCGAGATTGGTCAAATGTGTGTAACGGTTGGATTTTGTGTGGAGGCTATAAATACCCCTCCACCTCCTCTTCATTCGTGGAGAGAGCCATCAGAAAGAACTACCACTCCTACCTTACATTTCTGAGAAGAAAACTACCTACCCTTGTGTTGAGATCAAGTTGCTCCACTCCCACCATATGAAACTTGATTTCTAGCCTTCCCAAGTTGCTTTCCACTCAATCCCTTCTTCCACCACAGCCAAATCAGTGAGGAGAGTTGAGTGTTGGGGAGATTATCATTTGAAGCACAAGAGCAAGGAGTTCATCATCACCAACACCATCTATTACCTTTTGGAGGGTGGTGCCTCCTAGATTGGTTAGGTGTCGCTTGGGAGCCTCCGTCAAGATGTGGAGTTGAACCAAGAAGTTTGTAAGGGCAAGGAGATCGCCTACTTCGTGAAGATCTACCCCGAGTAAGGCTAGTCCTCCGTGGACGTAGGCCATGATGGCATAGACAAGGTTGCTTCTTCGTGGACCCTTCGTGGGTGGAGCCCTCCGTGGACTCTCGCAGCCGTTACCCTCCGTGGGTTGAAGTCTCCATCAACGTGGATTGACGATAGCACCACCTATCGGAACCACGAGAAAAATCTCCGTGTCTCCAAATTGCGTTTGCTCTTCACAATCTCTCCCTTACTACTTGTGCAATTTACTTTCCGCTGCCCATACTCTAGAATTGCATGTGTAGTATGTTGCTTGACTTGTTTGCATGTTACTTGACTTGATCATCATTGTGAACTTGCTAAAAACTTGTCCTAATCAAAAGGCTAAACTTTTATCTTGTCAAGTTGTCTAATCACCCCCCCTCTAGACACTCTTGCCTTCAACGATCCTACACCTGTTTTCTACTAGTGTTCCCATATCTCTTTGATCCTGCCGTAGTTTTTATTACTCTCTTCTCGGTCAACTGGAGCATCGTCACACCTGAGTTCTGGTAATCACACTTTTTGTCCTTCGCCTCAGTATATAATGTGTATCCATTTATATCATATGATTTGTATGTGGTGACAGTGCAAGTGGGGCCTACTGCTAATGCATAGATGAGATTTGCATTGGCCATACCGGTCGACATTGGTTTGTCCCAAATTCACTCTTTGAACCAAGACGCAAATTTGGAGTTGTGCTCTCTAATGATCTGGGCCTCGGTCCTTTGCCTCACTGCCATTTCGTGCTATCTCCTTAAGGTCTCCTTGTATCACTGGCGTTTGGGCAAAGCCCATGCCGGTGTTATCTTGGCTTCAAAATTGATTGGCCCACAAAATCTACTGCTGGGTAACTTACTTGGCGACGCCATAGCTATTCTGGTTAGTGCTGGCGTAGGAAACTTTTGCTACACCAGCTCTAAGTTAGGACATGGCAGAACATTGGGACCCACTTACAGGTGGCGCTCTCTATTACTCCTAACCCAACAATAATAGAATATATGTGTGGTACAAAATTTCCCGACGCCACCACTATTTAAAAAAATAGTGCTTGTGTTCGTTAAAAATGGCGCGTCACCAATGAAAATTGTGGCTAGCACTTTTTTAACTAGTGGATTGGAATCATCCCAATGTTACTTTCTTAATAGGGCCCGACCTCAGAGTTTGATTTTATTATTGCTATAGGGAATGAGTTCTCACCCATCTCTTTAAATCTTATTGGTGGCAATCGACTCCAAGGGATGATCTAGGCAACATTTAGAAACAATGGCCGATATATATACTTATCACCCTAAGCTAAAGATGGTCGATATATAATTATTGCCCTAAGTATAAATATGGTTGATGTAGACTTATCATCCTAAGCACATATAATAAAATTGTCGATGGAGTATTGTCCTCATCCTTAGAACATACTCGGAACAAGTTATTTTTTCAGCATGCAAGTTGCGAAAAAACAGGGGGTTGCGTTGACACTAAAAAATGGCATGATCAGAAAAAATACTTCCTCCGTTCCTAAATATAAGTCTTTTTAGAGATTCCACTATGGACTAAATACGGATGTATATAGACATGTTTTAGAGTGTATATTCACTCATTTTACTCCGTATGCAGTTCGTAGTGGAATCTCTAAAAAGACTTATATTTAAGAACGGAGGTAGTAGTTTCAATCCATAGGAAGATAAGGTCAGTTAAAATATATTAGTTCACCATTGGATAGCACTCTCCAAGTTGATCAAAATAGGTATAAAGATGGTCCAAAGCCGAGCCTGAACGCAAAAGTTAAGACAAATTCACTGATGCACGTCTTGACGCCAGATTATGGCATTGTAAAAAATGCAATTAAGATGTCCTCAAATGAAAAGGGTCTATATCATGATATAAAACGAGTGATCTACCTCTTTGGATCATCTTAATGTGAGGTCGTATGCAACCAACAAGGTAAAAACAAAGTCAGAGATAATAGCTGGAGAGTTAGCTCCGAAGTTCATAATGGAATTGACTCAAAAATTCTGACCGGGGTCCAGAAACTTGGCCACAGAGCACCTGGTTAATTGGGCTGGTATTTCGTTGTCTGGCCCGTTTCTTGTGCACAGGCCGGTTGACGACTCCTCGAAGCAGAGTTCAGGAAGGGAATGTCATTCGCCTCGTCTCCGTTTCTGTCCCGTCCCTCTAGCCGTCGCAGCCCCTCGAGAAAGGGAGGTCCTATATGACGCTCTTTGCGTCAAGTTGCTGGTGTTTCGCACAGAGCCTCCACTTGGCGGGCTTGTTGGGCCATTTTCTGTTTCTACTGTTTCTGTTCGCTTCCCTTCTGGAGGAAAAAGAAATACCACGGTTGCAGGGATTCGAACCAAGGACCTTACACTATAAGAAAAGTGGTACTACCAGTTGGGCTATCAGTCATTAATGATTCTACAGCAGTGCCAAGATTAAAGAACCAAACACGCAGCGATGATTTGAAAAAAAAACCGAAATGTTTGCAAAAATCAAGAACATTTTTTTGAAACGGGAACTTTTTTAAATTCCAAGGCACAAATTGAAAACGCAAACATATTTGAAAAATGTGAAAACAAGAACATTTTCTGAAAATTTTAAACAGAACAACTTTCAAATCTCCTGAAAAAAATGAAAACATGCACCTTTTTGAAAATTGCGAACAAATTTTGGAAACGAGAACATTTTTGAACTGCCCAATTTTTTTTTTGAAATTTGTGAATAAAAAGTTGAAACTGAACAATTTTGACACTCCTAAAAAAAGATAACATGCGCATTTTTCAAATTTATGAACAAATTTTGAAAGCGGGAACATGTTTTGAACCGCCCGAACATTTTTTGAAATTTGTGAACAAAAATTTGATACTGGACGATTTTGAAACACCAGAAAAAATTAAAACATGCACATTTTTTAATATTGCAAACAATTTTTTGAAAACGGGAACATATTTTGAACTGCCCACACATTTTTCGAAATTTGTGAACAAAAATTTGGAACTGAACAATTTTGAAACTCAAAAGTGAGAGTGTGCACATTTTTCTGATTTTTTTTGAACAATTTTCAAAAATGGGAAGATTTACTGAAAATCCTGGGCAATTTTTGAACAAATTTGGAAAGCGGAAACATATCTTTTAAACCGAACATTTTTTAGTTTGTGAACAAAATTCGAAAAGATGAACACTTTTTTAAATTCTAAAAATTTATAAAATTTCTGAACAAAAATTTGAAACAGGAACATTTTTTTTTTGCCTAGGCGAACAAAAAATTGAAACTACAGAAAATGATTTTGAAAAACAAGAAACTTTTTTGAAGTTGCGAACAAATTATGAAATTCTGAACAAAGTTTTAAACCACGAACATTTTCTGAATTTTTGAACAAATATTTAAAATGGGACATTTCATGAAATTATGAACATTTTTTGAAACAAAGCGAACAAATTTTGCAAGTTATGAACAAAATTTGAAAACACGAACATTTTCTGTAAAAATGAACAAAATTTTTAAAATGCAAACATTTTTGAAAAAGAAAAAGAAATCTGAGAAAGAAAATAAAAATGAAAAGAAAAGAAAATCAGAGAAAAAAGAAACAAGTAAAGAAAATAAACAGTAAAGGAAACAGGGAGAGAAAAGAAAAAATATATAGAAAAAAAGAAAAAAAATCCGGTTCAGGAACCTTCTAGAAGGTTCCCAAAACCGTTAAAAACCGGCTGGGAACCTTCAGAAGGTTCCCAAAACCGGGAACGCTGAAAACGCGCAGACGGGCCGGCCCAAAACCGAACGATCGCCTGATCGCCTGTGCGAAGCAATGTCTCTTTGCCGTAGAGAGCGGCGAATAGGGAATTCCCTCGAGAAACACTAATCATGCTAGCGGCGGAGGAGGTGTCTCCCAGTTCTCTGTTGTGCTCCTCCACCGACGACCTTGCATACCCTTTTCATGCAACAGGCTGCACCCGGCGATGGAGATGGTGACGGCTGACCTCTTCCCTTCGATGCGGCGGTGAAACCCTAGCTAAGCAGCCTCAGCTCCTCCTGCGGCCACAAGATTGGTCAGACAAGAATGGAATCTGCATATCTCGAAGTAATCTCATCATTTCCTTTATCCTTTCTATGTTTTCTCCTGTTGTGGTTACGTGTTTTTCTGAACATATGCTATGTGCCGAAAGGCTAACAAACTATCTAGTGGATAAGGAACGTTAGTGTTCTTTCTCATCTCAAGTGATTGCCTCTTCCCAACTTTATGCTTTGAATTATTTTTTGTTACTTAGAACATCTCTAACAAACCCCGTATAATGCCCCGACCCGCAAAATAACCGCTAAAATGCAGGTCCGCGCGAAAAAGTCAGCCCGATCAGACACTGTAAACACGTCAAACCAGTAAAAAAAACTTAAGGGACGTGGTAAAAAGCTCCTCCCAATCTGCAAATACACAGTTTTCGCGGCCCCTTCTATGGTGCCCCGTATCGAGAGAAAGCAGCTGGCGGGTGCCAACTGCCAAGGAAACATCCACGTCCGCCGTACGTCCGCCATCCGCGCAGCCTCAGACGCCACCCCCACCCGTCCCCGGCCGCCAGCCGCCCGTCCTGGCCCCCCCGACAGCCGGCCGCCAGCCACCCGTACTAGCTTGAATCGATTGAACTAGTTCTATCTAGCTAGCTCCGTCCGCTCAACATCGATTGAGCTAGCTAAGCTAGCTAGCATCCGCTCAAAATCGATTGAGCTAGCTAGCTTCTGCTAGCTACGGCGACGGCGGCTTCGTATTTGCCTGTTTGGTTTGATTCTACAGCGACGGAGAACGGAGGAGTCCGGCCGTCCCGCGCTGCCCCGGTCGCCCTGGCCTCCGTCCCGCGTCTTCCTCGCCCCCCTATCCGCCTCCGGCCGTCCTGGCCTATGGTTGATTTCAATTTGGTGTGAGAAAGAAGACGGTCAGGAAAAAAAAAGTGGGCTAGCTGTGTGCATGTTCGGTATATTCAGAGGATATTCTTTTTTATTGATTGATTATACGGGATTTGTTCAGCCGCAGCTAAAATCAACCCGCAAAACCATTTTTCCGCGAATTGTAAACAAGTTTTGCGGGTCGACAATGTACGGGGGTCTGCTAAAGATGCTCTTTTTTTTGAAAACTTTCAATCTATTCATCTTCCATCACGGCAGTACAACGAACACTAGAAATAATAAGAATTACATCTAGATCCGTAGACCACCTAGCGACGACTACAATCACTGAAACGAGCCGAAGGCGCGCCGCCGTCATCACCCCTCCCTCGCCGGAGTCGGGCACAACTTGTTGTAGTAGACAGTCGGGAAGTCGTCGTGCTAAGGCCTCGTAGGACCAGCGCACCAGAACAGCAACCGCCGCTGATGAAGAATAACGTAGATCGAAAGGATCCAACCTGAAGACACACGAACATAGACGAACCACAACCAGATCCGAGCAAATCCACCGAGGATAGATCCGCCGGAGACACACCTCCACACGCCCACCAACGATGCTAGACGCACCACCGGAACGGGGACTAGGCGGGGAGACCTTTATTCCATCTTCAGGGAGCCGCCACCGTCTCGTCTTCCTGAGTAGGACACAAACCCTAACAAATTTTGAAGGAACGACTAACAACGAAGCCCTCCCGCCGGCCCTTGCCAGGATCCACCACGCCCCCATGGCCCTAGGGCCACCGAAGACGAGGCGGACCTGCGGCGGAGCCGGCGAGAGGCACAAACCCTAGCTTTTCTTGGAGGAGGAGGCGGCGGCTAGAAAGAGGCTCCTTGCTATGCTCTTAGTTCCTCACGGTCTATAGTTTCCTTATTCAGGCCCCATCTGGCTGACCAAACATGGTTAACTGAGGAAATCGCAAATTCCTAGCGATCAAATGCCTCTTATGGCATCTAAACTGCAATTTGGGTTACTCTATTTTGGTCTGCTTTGCACATGTTGCAGCTGTGCTACTGCCATTCCATGCTAGGATATTACTACATTATATAATATCCTAAATTTGGTGGTTACTGTTTTTCTATGTACTGGGATATTTAGAGAGCGTTCAAACCCTCTATAGAAATTAGTTGGCTGAAGATAGATCTAAATTATGTTGGTTCCGTGTAGTAAACCCAGTTTTCAACTTTTCATATTGTCTAAATTTAACAGAATAATATATCGATCTTCGGGACCGTTCCGAATTCCTATTATTTCATCCAGAAAAGATACGGGGGCAGCAACGGGCGCCAACCATGATCTAGTACATCTATATTTCTGTAGTATCCGCATCTTTGGCATATGCACTTCCATGTCTATGTGAGACAGTATGTAGTACGACTTGCTTGAGCGGATGCGCAGTTGTGTATGATCAGTACAATGCATGCATGAGTTACTACGGTATTATTAGTGGCAAAGATATCGTTCTAAGAAAACAATGCTAAAGTTTATATCCCTATTATTCCTTCATGTTTTTTCTCCATGCTCTCGTCACTACATACTCCGTGTAGTTAATAGATACTAGTGGTTGGGGCCCGCCATTGCGAGCCGCTTCAGAGGAAGTTATGCGCGTGTTTCTTAAAGGAAAAAAATCTCACCTTCATCTGAAAATTTTAAAAACTTTCTCGCATCATGTAGACATCATATTCATCATAAAAACAAAAAAAACTAGAAAAACTTTTCTCATTTTTTAAAGAAAATCTCACTTTCATCTTTTAAAAATAAGCTTAACAAAAACCAAAAACTTTCTCACCACGCAGAACCAACACGCATCACCTGGCATAGCTGGTTGGTCACCTTTCTGGTACGGCTTAATGGGTTTGATTGTAAAACAATTCAGCACATTGTGTAGATTTGTTTTTGAGTGATACCCCCGTGTAGTTTGACTGGTCTTGCATGCATGCACGTAGGCATGTAGCTATGTAGGGGGATTCGTGGAAGCAACCTCTACTTTTTGTTTTTTTGGGACGCAACCTCAACAGGAGGCATGAGGATATACTCTGTGAGACTGTGAACCCGGCCGAGGGATCGACCAAATGAGGAGTCACAAGTCACGGTCCACACCCGCGTCCACAAATGACTTGCAATTTCTACTGCTTTTCTTGGCGTAGCGTGCAGTGTGGGTTCCTGGTGTTCTCCACGGCGCTTTGCATGCATGTTGGAGTATGTAGCCGCCGGGCTGCTAGCTGCTTGGCTCGCGTCGGTCAAGGTCAAGAGCTCGATCGATGTGCTTTTCCCCAGGTTCATTCGTACCTTCGTTTTCCTTTTGAAGAAGGAATCAAGTAGTGAGTGTAACCATCACAGTTAGGTACGTACTGACAAAGCTAGTCATATTCTCGGGTCAAGTCTAAGGTTCATTTCCTAGGGTTATGATCCTCACCTCCCGCAAAGTGTTCATGCAGTCGATCCTTCCTGCCGGCAAAGATATGCATGTGTCCACCAAGCAAAGAAGCCGTGGAACAAGGTGGGGAAATATTATAATGCTAGCAGATGGTCTGGCATAATCGAACATATAATCCCGGCATAATGCCGGGAAATCACGGAGGCAAAGCTCACATCAGGATTTTGGTTATCACTCGAAATTTTAAGATTTACCACAGTTACTGCATATTTCGGTCCCCAAATGGGCATTTCAAGCAAAAAATTTGGATTTCTTTTGAATTCTTTGAATTCAAACGCTCAATATATATAGTAAAGTATGGCTGCACTTGATAGCACATGTGTAGACAACGTTCCACTGAACTAGTAGCTCTTTTACGATAAATGTAAGTTCAAGTACTATCTATTCTATTTTGAAAGAATTTGAATTCAAAATTCAAATTATAAATTTCGTACGAAATTCTTTTGAAATTTGCTCAAAATTTCGTGGTAACCATGGTAACCACGTTTACCGGCCCCCCGAGGTAAGAGTGCACCATTCGGTAACCAAAACCTTGGCTCACATACGCCGGGGTAATTGTACGATTGATGAGAGCTTCCATTATTATCTGAGAAAAAAAAACTACTACATGACCACACTTCTATCAAAAAAATGAATGTGTATTATCATAGTTTTCTTTTTCAAACGTGTTACTCGTTTGAGCACGAGCATGTGCCCATACATGCACCATTTTATTCTTTGCACCCATTTAATCTGTCATCATCCTAGTATTACTGTCGAGGCCATGTGCATGCACGCACAAGATTTTTTTTTTTCCCCTTCGATCCATCGACCGCCGGGGACGTGACAAAGACAAGGACAAGAGGCGTGGAGGATTCCGGCGCGACCGCTGACTGCTGACGGTGACGCGTGGAACCTTCGTGTGTTCTCCACGTGCGTGCCGGCGCCGCTGACCTGGCCACCTAGCCCGCCGGCGCGCCACTAGCACCGGTCGGTCGATCCATCAGCTGGCTAGCCGCGCGTGCGTCCTCCGCTCGGGCCATGTGTGTATAAATAAGCTGGCCACGCCCACGATGCGCTGCACATTCATTCACTCGCCAGTCACCACTCGCACGCGCCTTCAGGAGCTTTGCTGGCTTCAGCGGTGGAGACAAAGAAAGAGAGGGAGTTGTTGCCATGGCCTCCAGGGAGGTCAGAATCCAGATGGTGGGGGAACTGCACGGCCAGCCGGGGTATGCTCCGTCCCCGGAGCCGCTTCTCCTTCGTGCCGCCGGGGTTTCTTCGGTGGAGGCTGGGGGTGCCGTTAGTACCGGCGGCAGGAACACCAAGGAAGCGACCGCGGCTGCTTACGCTGAGACGCCGAGCTGTGTCTTGATCAGCGTGCCGGTTTCGCCGCCGGGACTTCACCCAGCACAGCTCGGCATGCCGCCCTTCGTCCGCGCTAACAAGGCCGACATTGGCGCCCCTGCCGTGCCGCCGAGTGAGTCGAAGGTCGAGCGGGTTCACCACCCATCCGTGCCACAGCTGCTGAAGCAGGCCCGGCACCACTCGCAGCCGTCCCTGGTGGTCAGAGGCGGCGGCGAGGTGCCGGCGGTGCTGCGGAGCGACAGCATGCGGGAGCGAGACCGGCGGTTTGACCACTTCAAGACGTTCTCTGGCCGCCTCTCCAACCTCCGCAGGGTGCCACAGGACACCGACGTCGAGCAAGGTGCGGCGTCAAAGATCTCAGAGGAGGAAACCGACGAGGACGATGCAGTGCCTACCGCTGACCGCTACTTCGCCGCGCTCGAAGGTCCCGAGCTCGAAACACTTCGGGTACGTACCACCTCACCGTGTAAAAGTTTACCACTCCTTAAAAAGTGTGGCTAAGTCTCACTCGACTGATATTTAATCAAGTCTCAGTCAAGTGACATAACATGTAAAAAAATGTAAAAAAAACTGAAAAAATTGCATGGATCTTTATAAGTCTCAGTCAAGTGACATAACATGTAAAAAAAGTAAGAAAAACTAAAAAAATTGCATGGATCTCAATATAAAGTCTTACGGATATAACATCGACTGAGACTTAACGAAGTCTTAGTTGACTGAGACTTAGCAGGACCGTTTACTAAAACTATCATTGTGTCTAATAACCTTGTGAACTTGCAGTCGACAGAGATGGCCGTGTTGCCTAAGGACAAGACATGGCCGTTCCTGCTCCGATTCCCCATCAGCGCCTTTGGGATGTGCCTTGGCGTGAGCAGCCAGGCCATGCTGTGGAAGACCCTCGAGTCGGAGCCCTCCACCAAGTTTCTTCACGTGCACCCTACCGCCAACCACGTCCTCTGGTGGATCTCCGTCGCACTCATGGTCGTCGTCTCCATCACCTACTTTCTAAAGGCCGTCTTCTACTTCGAGGCTGTCCGCCGCGAATTCCACCACCCAGTACGCGTCAACTTCTTCTTTGCACCATGGATTGCCTGCCTCTTCCTTGTCAAGGGCGTGCCGCATCCGGTGTGGGAGATCCACCAAGCCATCTGGTACGTGCTCATGGCGCCTATCCTGTGCCTCGACCTCAAGATCTATGGCCAGTGGATGTCTAGTGGCGAGCGCCGCCTTTCTAAGGTGGCCAACCCATCCAACCACCTCGCGGATCTCTGGACGAGGATCTCTGGAGAGTTCAACGATGGATCCAAGCTCCTTTACTTTATCTCGCTATTCCTCTACGTGTCGCTGGTGGTGCGCATCAACCTCTTTAGGGGATTCAAGTTCTCGTTGGCATGGTGGGCGTACACATTTCCAATGACGAGTGTAGCCTTGGCAACGGTGTTGTATGCATCAGAGGTAGAGAACATACTGACACAGGCACTGGCAGTCGGGTTGTTCGGAATTGCCGTTGTCACGGTCACCGGCGTGCTAGCCACCACCATGTACCATGCCTTCGTGAGCAAGGACCTCTTCCCCAATGACGTGTCCATCGCCATCACGCAGCGAAGGCCCAAGTTTAGCAAGATCCTCGCACATATCCGATCATCAAGCTCTGATGTGAAGGAGCTCGTTCTCTCCATCCCAAATTTCAGTAATTCCAAGCAAGGTACATACTGCGATGACTCTGCCTCCACATCCAAGATGAGCAACATTGTCGGTGAGTCTATGGTGGCACAGGGGCATGGAAGAGCAGAGTGTTTGACAGTCGGTGCACGAGATGGTGCATGCATGCACGACTAGGTTATGTTGATTGGTAGTACTTGTATATAGTTCTCTATGTTTTTTTTCATTATTTTTTGTCTTTGCAAACATGTTGCACATAGTTGCAGATTACAAGCTATATCCTTGAGCAACTTACATTGCCATGATAGTGATATAATTGCCGGAATGAACGGTTGAGCTTGTAAATTTAGTGGTTACTAGTAAAATGCCGGCGCGTTGCTACGGGCTCCAATGTATTCCAATGATTAAGGTCATCTCAAATCTCAAAACTCATTTCTTTCTTATTGTGTGTTATATATTAAACAAAATAAGAGTCCGCTTCCCAAAATTCAACCATCTGGACAGTCTAGGATGCCATGTGTGATAGAATTATGGTTGCCTAGACTATCTGTCAAGTTATCTCCAACACGCAGGTCCAACACAAAAATCCCACCCCACGACACATCCTTCCCTTTTCATGTCGGACCCTCCCCTTCCGATCGGTTTCTCGTCATAGCGGGACATTTCTCGCCACAGCCCTCTCCTATAAACATGATGATGCCCACCTCACTTCGCCATGGTATCCTCTTTTCTTCACACCATACAATACCACGGACCGCAAAGGAGAAGTCCCTCGCCAACCTCCCCACTCCGATCCCCTTCCCGTGTTTGTGCCGATCCGAGGAGCCGTGTGCCGCCCGTGACGCCCCTCGAGCCAAGACAAATTTGATTCCCCTGATCTATTGCCACATTATAACATACAGTTTAATTTCAGGCATTACCACGAAACAAGAAAGATATGTTGGCACAAGAAAGATATGCTGGCACGTTGTCCATTATTAACTCTTTAAGCAACCAACCAATGTATTTAGCCTTTCATCCTAACCAAATAATTTAAATGTTAAAAAAATCTTAACACAATTGTGAATGTTTAAGAGAGACGTGTCTACAATTTCTAAAAGTTTCAAATCCAAATTCAAAACACTTTTGGAGAACACAAAAAAAAGACAAATTCTGATGTGAATAGCATAGTATTTAGCTTTTGTCTTTTTGTAACACTAGACTTAATCTAATCATTATATTGTTCCAGTGGCTGGGTGTATTTGGTATCATTTTGATATTAATATATCCTCTATGAAAAGAATCATGAAGATTTATCCTTTTGGTATCTTCTTGTGTATTTCGATTGAGGACCTGAATTTTTTAGGGATTATGGACTCATGTTCTATGAATGTTCACAATTTTTTCTAGATTTTCTTGAAACACATAAATTTGTTTTTTCAAAAATTGAAGCAGGGGAGCATTTATGAGTTGGTAACACAGCATATGCACTCCGAGACCGATCTTTCCTTCCGGCACGAGCAGACGCAGCTGCACAACTTTTTGACTGAACTGCAGTGCCGTCCGGTGCACACTCCGCGTATACGCCGCGTAGCACGCACCACGGTGCAAATAGATAGATTCCTCTCATCTACCAAAGGAACGAATCGCTTGAAGTTTCTTGAAGATCCATCCATGTGCTTTTTCCCCATCAATTTCCAAGTATGGAAAAGTTTTTTTTTTTGCGGTAAGTATGCAAAAGTTCATTCGTACATTCCGTTAAGCGGTTACTAGTCCCCAAAAAATTAGAGTAGCTCCTTCAAAAAAATCTTACTATATAAAATTTCAGTTTATTTATCATTAAGACTGTGTGGCACCACCACGTGACACAGGTGATAATAAGCAATCCAAACAATTCACACCACCACCCACACCAACTTTGGTGAATTTTATTATATATATGATTAATGAAAAGATTTCATTATCTAAGAAACTAATATACACCTACATATAATTGTATAAAAAATAACAATAAGTATGATCATAGTTTCCTTTTCCAAACATGTTGATCATTTGAGCACGAGCTGGCCCCATTTATTTGCACCAATTTAATCAGTCATATTCGTAGTATTACTACTATTATTTGAGACAAATTAATGCAGCTATACTACTCCCTCCATCTCAAAAAAAATTGTTTTAGATTTATCTAGATATGGTTGCATTCGATGCACCTAGTCGCGCTCCAGTACTGAATGCATCCACATCGAATGCATCCATATCTAGACAAATCTAGATAAATCTGAGACAAGGATTCTGGAACGAAGGAAATATTATTCGGGCGTCGCTATTCCACCAACCCACAGACTTGCGGCTCAGCACAGAAGACCCATCTGACAAGACACGAAACATGTTCGTTGGATCGAGCTCTCCATCACATCATCCGTCCAAGTCGAGGTCACACAAGAATTTCGTCCACGTGATGCGGTGATGTGTGGAACCTCCTAGTGCTTCCCGTCCACGTGCGCGCCTCATCCCTACCCCGTGCCGGCGCCGCTGATTTGAGCCTGACCGCCCCGCCCGGCGGCGCACCATCAGCTGGGATGTGTGTGTGTGTGCGCGCGCGCGTGTATATAAGCTGGACATGCCCACGATGCGATGCATATCCATTCAATCACGAGTCACCACGGTGGAGAGAGAGAGAGAGAGAGTTGTTGCCATGGCGACGAGCGAGGTCAGCATCCAGATGGCGGGGGTACTGGACGGCCAGCCGGGGTGTGCTCCGTCCCGGGAGCCGCTTGTCGACCGTGCCGCGCCGCGGGCAGCCAGCGCTTCTTGGATGGAGGCTGCAGACGCAGTCGCCGCCGACGACACGATGACCAAAGACGCGGCCGCGGCGGCTCAGGATGAGACGCGGTGCTCCGTCTCATTCAGCGTGCCAGGCTCGCCGTCGGGGCTCCACCTCGCTCAACTCAGCATGCCGCCGTTAGTCTGCGCCTGCGATGCCGACGTGGGCACCGCTCCTGTGCTGCCGACCGAGTCAAAGGTCCCGTGGGAGCGAGACCGGCGGTTTGACCACTTCAAGACGTTCTATGGCGGCCTTGAACGGCAGCTCTCCAACCTCCGCGGGGTGCCACAGGACACCGACGTCGAGAAAGGTGCGGCGTCAAAGATCTCAGAGGAGGAGGAGGACATCGACGAGGACGATGAAGTGCCCACGGCCGACCGCTACTTCGCTGCGCTCGAAGGCCCCGAGCTCGAGACCCTTCGTGTACGTACCACGTAACCGTGTAGCATTCCACCAAAAAACAAAAAGTTCCACCTTTGCATACTACAACCATTTTTGTGTCTAATAACAATGTGAATGTGCAGTCGACAGAGGTGGCGGTCCTGCCTAAGGACGAGACATGGCCGTTCCTGCTCCGGTTTCCAATTAGCGCCTTTGGCATGTGCCTTGGCGTGAGCAGCCAGGCGATGTTGTGGAAGACCCTGGAGTCGGAGCCCTCCACGAAGTTCCTTCGCGTGCACCCGGTCGTCAACCACGTTCTCTGGTGGATCTCCGTTGCACTCATGGTGGTCGTCTCCATCACCTACCTCTTGAAGATCGTCTTCTACTTCGAGGCTGTCCGCCGTGAGTTTCACCATCCTGTGCGCGCCAACTTCTTCTTCGCACCATGGATCGCCTGCCTGTTCCTTGTCAAGGGCAGGCCGCATCCAGTGTGGGAGATCCACCACGCCGTCTGGTACGTGCTCATGGCGCCCATCCTGTGCCTCGACCTCAAAATCTACGGACAATGGATGTCTAGCGACGAGCGACGCCTCTCTAAGGTGGCCAACCCATCGAACCACCTCGCCGTCGTTGGCAACTTCGTCGGTGCGCTGCTTGGCGCTAGGATGGGCCTCCGGGAGCTTCCCATCTTCTTCTTTGCTGTCGGGTTGGCCCACTATGTGGTGCTCTTCGTCACTCTCTATCAGCGGCTCCCTACCAACGTGCAGCTCCCCAAGGAGCTCCACCCAGTTTTCTTCCTCTTCGTCGCTGCACCTAGCGTCGCATCCATGGCGTGGACAAGGATCTCTGGCGAGTTCAACGATGGCGCTAAGCTCCTTTACTTCATCTCGCTATTCCTCTACGTGTCGTTGGTGGCGCGCATCAACCTCTTTTGGGGGTTTAGGTTCTCCCTGGCATGGTGGGCGTACACATTCCCAATGACGAGTGTGGCCTTGGCGACGGTATTGTATGCATCAAAGGTAGACAACGTGCTGACACGGGCACTGGCAGTCGGGTTGTCAGGAACCGCCGTTGTCACAGTCACCGGCGTGTTAGCCACCACCATGTACCACGCCTTCATGCGCAAGGACCTCTTCCCCAATGATGTGTCCATCGCCATCACGCGGCGACGGTCCAAGTTTAGCAAGATCCTCGCGCATCTTCGGTCATCGAGTTATGATGTCAAGGAGCTCGTTCTCTCCGTCCCGAATCTCAGTTCCTATTCCAAGAACGGCGCCTACTCTGACTCCGGCTCCAACTCCAGGATGAACATCAGTGCCGGTGAGTCTCCAATGGCACACGGGCATGGAAGAGAAGAATGTTAGACAGTTGGTGCAAAACATGTTGCTTAGTGGAACCTGTATAGAGGTCTCTATATTGTCTCCATTCCTTTTCGTCTTTGTAAACTTGCTGCACATAGTTGCAGATTAGGAGCGATATCCTTGAGCAATTTACATTGCCATGTCAGTGATATAATTGCCGGACTTGACGGTTGAGCTTGTCGATTTAGTGGTTATATACTTTCGTTCATCAGATGTAAGTTACATTTCTTACTCTATTCTAATCTCCAAGTAACTCCATAGACCTGAAAATTGCAGAAACATTTCACCAAAGGTGCATCAACCAGAATGGATGGCCTAGCGAGTTGCAACTTTGGAAGTGAGATTCTCAAATAAGAGAGAAGAATTTGTGAAATCATTTTTTGTGTGTGACTATGACATGCTATTCCCAAGTTGGTTAAATCGAAAGATACTGTTGATGGCGCTACTTTCAGACTAAGCTTTCCTTACATGATAGGTTGAAGCCAAGTTTTGGTGTTCCGTGTCTATTAGTTCCGGCATCCATATAGTTACATATTTAACCATATTGCTCTGAACTAACTCCACAAATTCTTCTCTCTCAAAAAGATCTACAAATTATTTCTCGTTGCTTAATGAAAGCCTCAGATGTGCTAACATAATTATGTATTATTTTATTTTAAAAACAACTACTTGCTGCCTGGAACAGAGACAGAACAGGGTTCGTCCCACAAATAAAAGCACTTTACATTGCCGCCACAAACTGCAGTTCAAAATGCATGTTGTTTTGCTTGCAGAAAGATGAACTACACTATGACTAAAGCGTGAAATCATTGCACAGGCATGGCTAGCATACTCGTGCCACTTGGTCTGTGGTTTGTTTTTTGAAACCACCGGCTCTATGGTTATCTCTACGGATGTGGAAAATCCAACATTGAGTATGTCACGTAAGATTTTCTTTCGGTCGTCTTCCACTTGACACAAGCATGTGACACCTGTCGTGGGAACGATTCCGACAATAATAAGGTATAGGGTAACGGAGCATGATCTATCGAGATGCATATGGGTGACACGGTGGTTTTAGCGAGTTCGGGCCTCTCACGATGGAGATAACAACCCTACGTCTCGTGCTCCAGAGAGGCTTTGTTTTATCTGAGTATATATCCGGAGATTACAATGTGTGTGAGAGAGAGAGGAACGGATCCCCATGCCTGAGCTAAGTCCTGAGACTAATGGTGAAGAGAGAGAGGTGGAAGAAAAGAACCCTCGGCCCCCCCGTCTAGTGGTGGGGGTGTGGCTTATATAGAGTGCGCCATGTCGTGGTTCTAAGTCTGACAATAGAATGGGGGGTAGGTATGGAGAGGCAAGATCCTAGCTATGGAGCAGTTGTGAAGACACTGGATGTACGAGTTCAGGCCCTTCTCTGAGGAAGTATTAGCCCTACGTCTTGGAGCCCGGAGGCGGTCGACTGGATTATGTATGTATGGATTACAGGGGTGCGAACCCTTTACACTGAGGAGGGGGTGGCTTATATAGTGTCTGCCAGACCCCTCCGGCCCTCAGTTATGCAGGGTTTAAAGTACATTAAGGCTGGGCGTTACTGGTAACGCCTTACATAAAGTGTCCTAAATGCCATAAAGACTACTTAATTACAGACCGTTTGGATGCAGAGTGGCTCTTGATCTCCTGGTGGTCGAGTGAGTCTTCATGGTCGAGTCCTTCGAGTCCGTCGAGTGAAGTCTTTCTTGGTCGACTGGAAGGCAGTTTCTTCTGAGGATGTCCTTGGGAAGGGTACTTAAGACAGGTCTGTGACCCTACCCTAGGTACATGACTCCATCATTAGCCCCCGAATGGATCGAGGTTTGAGTGAGGAAGGAGTTGTTAATACTTCCGACCCGTTTTTGTGTTATGAACATGTCTCAACTTGGACCAATAATCTTTTTGTTGATGCAGCAACTTTTCTTTCAGTCGCCTTGATCCATTCCTTTCCTATGTTGAGTGAACTTTTGAACTTAGTAAACTTCCGAGCGACGGATCGCAGGAAATCTTCCGTCTGACAGGTTGATCTGTTGCTAGCGGATTTTGTGGGATCTGAATTTTGGGAAGCGCGCGAAGCGGGGCGGACCGCGACGCTCGGATGGGATAGGGCATAGACGCCTTGATTTCCGCGCCGCCTTTTTTGCCACGTATCAAGCGCGCGCGACTGTTTCGGGATGTGATAGGATCATCTAGGCCCACTTGTCATCCACTCGGAAGTGTCCTTATAAAATGCGCCGGGCGAGGGTTTTCGGAACAGTACCTCTCCATTTCTCCTTCTGTCCTATCCACCTCCGCCCGCAGCGCCTGCTCTCTCCTCCGCCCAACCACTCCTCGTGCGCTTCGCCGGCAACAATGGTGAAGGAGAAGACGGCGGCTCTGGAGCGCGCGAAGAAGGCGACGGCGACGGGGAAGGCGAAAGGGAGAGCGACCAGTCGGGGCGGATCTTCGTCAAGGTCCCGCCTGCCACACGGTTGGGTTCAAGGGGATTGGATCCGCTCGACCATCACCGAGAAGGATCTCACTGAGATGGACAACGAGGGCTTGATCCCCCATGGGGCAGCGAGGCTCCCGGGGAACGAGTGGCAACCGCAGCCGCAGGAGGGTGAGTGCGTTCTTCTAGCTACTCACGTCGACCGCGGGTTTTCCCTGCCTCCGAGTGTTTTCTTCCGTGGTTTCTTGAACTTCTTTGGGGCGCAACTCCACCATTTCAATCCAAATTCCATCGCCTATCTTGCTGCCTTCGTGTCTATGTGTGAGAACTTCCTGAGCTGTCGACCGCACTGGGGTCTCTTTAAGCACATATTCAATTGTCGCTCACAGTAAGTGAAAAAGGCGAGTCCAGATGACGATAGGACTAAGGTTATTCAGATGTGCGGGGGTCTTGGGATTCAGATGAGGAGCAAGAGCACTTTTCCGGCCATGACTGTCCCTGAGTCGGTCAGAGGATGGCAGTCGACTTGGTTCTATTGCCAAGACGAGTCGACGCCGGGGCAGTCGAGTGGTCTCCCTCCGTTTTCCATGGACCGAGTGAGCAAGCCCTCTTCTCTGAAAGTGCTCCATGAGGAGAAAGCCCAAGTAAAAATGCTGATGGAGCGTGTAGTCCAGCTAGTTCGGGAAGGAGTGACGGGCATGGACCTTCTGGAGGTCTTCCTTAGGCGGCGCATCCAGCCACTTCAGTACCGGGGCCACCCAATGTGGTTGTACTGTGGAACCGAGGACGAAACTCGGGTCCATCCAGAAGCAGTCGACGACGCCACACTGGAGAGGTGGATGGCCGCGGTCACAGGGAATAAGGACAACCCTCGAGGAGCCAGGAGGATTCCGCCACTCGACCACACCTATACTCCGGACACGGTACACCCACTTTATCTTCACTTGTAGTCTTGCTATACTCATTCTGCTTTTGCTGCAAATTGGTCGATTGATCTTTGTTTTGTTGCCTGTCAGGCTACCACTGAATTATACTCGATGCCGAATGGAGCTCAGACGCCGACTGAGGAGGAGGAAGGAAGTGGGGGCGAAAGCCAAGAGGAGTGGGATTCGGATGCTGCTGATGACGATGACGGTGATAATTCTGATGAGGAGGAAGAAGAGGAGGAGGAGGAGGAAGTTGCATCTCCTCGCTCGGAAAGACGCTCGAAGCTCGTCCATGACCCTGTAACCGAACGCGGTAAGGGGGTTGCAACAGTCGCTCAGTCGACCAAGCGCCCTCGAACCACTTCTCCGGTGCCGACTGAGAAAGCCCCGAAGCAATCCAGGGTGGCGCCGTCGAAGCCGGCCAAGGTTTTGCCGAAGATGAAGATGGTGATCCCCACTATCTCAGGGTAATGATACTACTTGAGTTTTTCCATTCTCTATGAAATCATTCTTGGTCGATTCATGAATCACCCGACTGACTTTTGGAATCGCAGCGCTGCTACCTCTGATACCTCGGCCAGGGCTGACGATCATGAGATGGAAGACGCTGCCACTTCAAAACCTGGTATGACTCTCGTAGTTCCGTCTTTAGTAGATTGGCTCTTGGTCTCTAATTCTGATTCTTTTCTGTAGCTCCGCCTAATGTCGTTATCACCCTTCCTGACGACGATGATGAGGAACCACTGAAGCAAAGGAGGAGCAAGAAAGCGTCTGCTGGCAAGGCGACTCGGGATGTGCCAGCACCCGAGACACTGGTCACGGAGGGAGAGAACATCACTCGACCTACCGTATCTTTTGCGGTGCCGTTGACGAGTGCTCGCCCCACGTCGTCGAGTGCTGCACAGCCTTCACTTTTCTCGACCCACTACGTCCCAGAGTACCAAGCCAGTGCTGCGAAGGAAGCAATACGCCAGGCTGGAGTCATGATGGAGCAAGTGAAGGCCATCCGAGAAGCCAGCCAGGCAGCCTATGACGCCAGTTCCGCTCTTCAGAGTAACGTTCAGGTCAGTCGGTCACCGCCTGTTATGTTAGGATATGATGTCTGAAGATTCTTCTTTCTAAAATTCTTACTGATTGTCCTACACCCACTGGGTGTGTCAATTGAAATTCCGAGTTAGTGGGGGCACGCTGAGTGCACCCACTGGGTGTAGTCCCCAAGGCTATGGTGGACTGCTGGCAGTCGACCATAGTCTTTATATCTTAAATTTTTCCTTCATTCGATTAGTTCGAATGGATTTACTGACCGGTGGGGGCACGCTGAGTGCACCCACTGGGTGTAGTCCCCGAGACTGTGGTCGACTGCTGGCAGTTGACTACAGTCTGAAGAACACGTCCCTCTTCTTTTTTTTTCTTTTCTTTTTTGTTGGTCGACTGGTCGACTCTAACTTGATAGAACTAGTGGGGGCACCCTGAGTGCACCCACTGGGTGTAGTCCCCGAGACTATAGTCGAATGTTTGTATTCGACTATAGTCTTAGAAACGTATGATTTTTCCTTCGTCACTCAGAAGTGAATTACCTTTGACATTTTGTCGATTGGTTCTTCGTAGAAATCTTGCGACCTTGCGGCTCGTTACACCGAGTTGGAGAACAAACATATCCAGCTCGAGCTTGATCTGAAGCTGGTCCAGGAGAATTTGGCGAAGGCGAACGAGGAGACTAAAGGTATGTTTGGTGAGGCTCTCGACGGCTGCCTTTGCCCCTCATTTGATTCAAATTCTGACCTTGTTGTAACTTTGCAGGCAAAGTGAAGGATGCCCAGAAGAAGAAAGACCTTGAGTTGGCTGAAATGCAGAAAACAGCTTTGGAGAAGACCAAGCTCGCAGACGAGAAGTTGGCTTTGGTCACCAGGCTTGAAGAAGAGAATACCAATCTGAAAGCTGCTCTTGATGCTGCCAACAAAGAGGTCAGTCGACTGAAAAACGATAAGATTGCTCTGAGTAACAAGGCCAGTGAGCTGGTGGGGAAGAAGAATGATATGGAGGCTTATCTGGGCGGACTCACCAAGAAGCTATTCCTCATGCTCGAAGGTAATCTTTTGCACCAAATAGGTATTTTAACTGTGACCTTTCCATTCGACTGCTGTCTTGACTCGGTGGTTGTGTTTGCAGAATTTTGCCAAAACTTCGAAGAGGAGACTGGTCGACTGGAGCCTAACTTGGACCCCATCAACTCTCCAGTGAATGATGAAGTCGCCATGAACGTGCTCCGGCTCGAGTCTCGTGTTGCTGCCGTCGTTGATTACCTCGCCAGGCTGAAGGTTGCCACTTCTCGTATTGACGCCACACTCTGGCCCAGGGAGACGCTCCAAAATGATCTTGAGTCCCTGATGACTCGACTGAACACAGTCCCAAGTCGAGTGCAGGAGTGGAAGAAGTCTTCTGCTAGGTGTGGTGCAGATGTTGCTTTATCTCTGGCCCGAGTGCATTGCAAGGATGCACGAGAGGACAAGTTGGCGGCTCTTCGGGTGGCTAACACCAAGAAGCACGATTTCAGGTCTTTCATGGAGACTTTCATCGCTGCTGCCACTCGGATTGCTGATGGAATCGACCTTGACGAGTTTGTGGCACCTTCCAGCCCTCCACAGGAGGGGTAAAAAAACTTCTTGAGCTCGACACTTTAAATTTGCCTCGGTATGCCGAGTGATTTTTGTAACCGACAAACCTTAACAGGCTTAGCGCTTGAGCACTTCCGGTTCCGTTAGGTGTTATCCGAATTTGGATTCAACGTTTTAAATACTCTTGCATTTTGTTTGAGGTATCTTTTGCAGGTTAAAGCGAGGTGCTTATTGCAATCGACTTGTTCCCCGATTCACTTAGGCAGGCACTGGGCTGCAGCTAAGCCTCCGAGTGGGAGGTCTATTCTCCACTCGGTAGGAATTGCAAAACTTAGGCGAGCACTAGGCTGCAGCTAAGCCCCCGAGTGAGAGGTCTGCTCTCTATTCGGTAGGATTTTTTAAAACTTAGGCGAGCACGGGGCTGCAGCTAAGCCCCCGAGTGGGAGGTTTGCTCTCCACTCGGTAGGATTTTCAAAACTTAGGCAAGCACTAGGCTGCAGCTAAGCCCCCGAGTGAGAGGTCTGCTCTCTATTCGGTAGGATTTTTTAAAACTTAGGCGAGCACGGGGCTGCAGCTAAGCCCCCGAGTGGGAGGTTTGCTCTCCACTCAGTAGGATTTTCAAAACTTAGGCAAGCACGGGGCTGCAGCTAGGCCCCCGAGTGGGAGGTCCGCTCTCCACTCGGTAGGATTTTAAGGTGTCCTTCTTATGGAAGGCACATTGTACTTGTGGCGTAGCTCGGAGGAGAGAGTAGCAGTCGACCTGCACCTCGTCCTCCTCGTGAGAGCACGTTGTACTTGTGGTGTAGCTCGGAGGAGAGGGTAGCAGTCGACCTGCACCTCGTCCTCCTTGCGAGTGCATGTTGTACTTGTGGTGTAGCTCGGAGGAGAGGGTAGCAGTCGACCTGCACCTCGTCCTCCATGCGAGCGCACGTTGTATTTGACCTTAGGCGAGTACTTAGACTGCAGCTAAGCCCCTGAGTGGGAGACTGGCTCACCACTCGGTAGGATTTTATTAAAACTTAGGCGAGTACTTGGACTGCAGCTAAGCCCCGAGTGAGAGACTGGCTCATCACTCGGTAGGATTTTATTGAAACTTAGGCGAGTACTTGGACTGCAGCTAAGCCCCCGAGTGAGAGACTGGCTCATCACTCGGTAGGATTTTATTGGAACTTAGGCGAAACGGATTCGCAGCTAAGCCCCCGAGTGGGAGGCCGGCTCGCCACTCGGTAAGGATTTTTTTTACAAACTTAGGCGAAACGGATTCGCAGCTAAGCCACCCACTGGGGGAATTTTACTGAATAAATAAAAGTGACAAAAAATCATCGGGGAAATTATGACACTACTATCTTTTGAAATATGAACTGCAGAAGTACTTTTATTACAACTCATCCGAGTGAATACTTAAGTGTAAAAGGGACGGAGTAACTCCGCGTTCCAAGCTCGGGGCTCGTCGATGTTGTGCTTGACGTTGTAGAGACGGTACGCTCCATTGTGGAGAACCTTGGTGACGATGAAGGGTCCTTCCCAAGAAGGAGCAAGCTTGTGTGGTTTCTGTTGATCCACTCGGAGAACCAAATCTCCTTCCTGGAAGGCTCGACTCTTCACGTTTCTGGCGTGGAAGCGACGCAAGTCCTGTTGGTAGATGGTCGATCGGATCAGAGCCATCTCCCTTTCTTCCTTTAAAAGGTCGACTGAATCCTGCCGCGCTTGTTCCGCTTCAGCTTCGTTGTAGAGCTCGACTCGGGGAGCATTGTGGAGCAAATCACTCGGCAAGACTGCTTCAGCTCCATAGACCAAGAAGAATGGAGTTCTCCCACTCGACCGGTTAGGCGTGGTCCTTAGACCCCAAAGCACCGAGGGAAGTTCATCGACCCATGCTCCAGCCGCGTGCTTGAGGTCGTGCATCAGTCGGGGTTTCAACCCTTTGAGGATCAAGCCATTGGCTCGCTCCGCTTGTCCATTCGACTGGGGATGGGCGACCGAAGCATAGTCGACTCGTGTGCCTTGAGATGTGCAGAATGCCCTGAATTCCTCCGAATCGAAGTTTGATCCATTGTCAGTGATGATGCTGTGTGGGACTCCATATCTGAATATTAGTTCTCTGATGAAGCTAACAGCAGTACCGGCGTCAAGGTTCTTGATGGGTTTAGCCTCAATCCACTTGGTGAACTTGTCGACTGCTACCAGTACATGTGTGAAACCGCTTCGACCTGTCCTCAAGGGACCAACCATATCCAATCCCCATACTGCGAACGGCCAGACGAGTGGTATGGTCTTCAGAGCTGATGCAGGCCTGTGTGACATGTTGGAGTAAAACTGACATCCCTCGCACTTGTCCACTATCTCCTTTGCCATCTCATTCACCCTTGGCCAGTAAAATCCGGCTCGGTATGCTTTGGCCACGATGGTCCGAGAGGACACATGGTGGCCGCAGGTCCCCGAGTGGATGTCATCAAGGATTATCCGACCTTCTTCTGGCGTTATGCACTTTTGACCAACTCCAGTCGCGCTCTCTCTGTATAGCTGTCCCTTGATCACGGTAAAGGCTTTGGATCGGTGGACGATCTGTCGAGCCTCTTCCTTGTCCTCCGGGAGCTCCTTTCTCAAAATATACGCAATGTACGGTATTTTCCAATCGGGGTGATCACTAAAGCCTCCATGACCAAGTCGACCACTGCTGGAACTTCAACCTCAGTCGGATCTGCGGCACTCTTGGGCTGCGGAGCTTCTTCGGTAAAAGGGTCTTCTTTGACTGATGGAGTATGGATATGCTCCAAGAACACATCACTGGGGATGTTTTCTCTCTTGGAACCTATTTTCACCAAATCATCAGCCGCTTGATTTTTCAGTCGGGGTATGTGATGGATCTCTAACCCTTCGAACTTGTTTTCAAGCTTCCTCACTGCATTGCAGTATCTAGTCATAGCTGGGCTTCTAACGTCCCACTCCTTCATCACTTGGTTGACCACCAAATCTGAGTCGCCATAAACCATAAGGCGACGGACGCCGAGTGAAATGGCCATGCGCAACCCATACAAAAGGGCTTCATATTCTGCCTCATTGTTGGAGGAATCAAAGTGAATCTGGAGCACATATCTGAGCTTATCTCCTCTGGGGGAAACCAAAACTACCCCAGCACCGGAACCATTTAGCATCTTACAGCCATCAAAAAACATGGTCCAATGCTCCGAGTGAACTTGAGTCAGCTGCTGCTATTCGATCCACTCGGCAAGGAAATCTGCTATTGCTTGGGACTTAATGGCTTTCTTTGCCTCAAACTTGATATCAAGGGGAAGGAGTTCAATCGCCCATTTGGCCACTCGACCTGTTGCATCTCTGTTGTGCAGAATCTCTGAAAGTGGAGCGTCGCTGACGACTGTAATGGAATGATCAGAGAAATAATGAGCAACCTTCTTTGTGGTCATGTAGATCCCATACACAAGCTTATGATAATGAGGATATCTTTGCTTTGATGGAGTCAAAACTTCAGAGAGATAATACACTGGGCGCTGAACTTTGAAGGCTTTCCCTTCTTATTCCCGCTCGACCGTAAGTACTGTACTGAAGACTTGTCCTGTGGCTGTGATATAAATCAACAGAGGCTCTTTGCTGATTGGAGTAGCAAGCACCGGCTGGGTGGAGAGCAGAGCTTTTAGCTCGGCAAATGCTGCATCAGCTTCTGGAGTCCACTCGAACTTGTCTGCCTTCTTCATCAGTCGGTAAAGAGGCAATGCCTTTTCTCCGAGGCGAGAGATGAATCGACTTAACGCGGCCAGGCATCCAGTAAGTTTCTGGACGTCATGCACTCGCACAGGGCGTTTCATTCGGAGTATAGTGCCAACTTTTTCTGGGTTAGCATCGATTCCTCGTTCGAAAACGAGAAAACCGAGTAACTTTCCACCTGGAACTCCGAATGTGCACTTTGACGGATTGAGCTTGATATCATACCTCCTGAGATTGGCAAATGTTTCAGCTAGGTCAGTCAATAGGTCCGAACCCTTTCGTGACTTGACCACAATATCATCCATGTATGCTTCAACGTTCCGACTGATTTGAGTGAGCAAACACTTCTGAATCATCCTCATGAACGTGGCTCCGGCATTCTTGAGACCGAATGGCATTGTGATATAGCAGAAGCACCCGAATGGAGTGATGAAAGTTGTTTTGATCTCATCCGGTCCATATAGACGGATCTGATGGTATCCGGAATAAGCGTCTAGAAAAGACAATCTCTCACACCCCGCAGTCGAGTCGACAATTTGATCAAGGCGAGGGAAAGGAAAATGATCTTTCGTGCAGGCCCGATTGATGTGCTTGAAATCAATGCACATGCAAAGTGAGTTGTCCTTCTTGGGAACCATGACGACATTGGCGAGCCACTCGGAGTGGTATATCTCTCGGATAAATCCTGCCGCTAATAGTCGAGCCACCTCTTCACCAATGGCTTTTCTCTTCTGGATGGCGGACCGCCAAAGATGTTCTTTGACTGGTTTTGCTGCCGAGTCGACTCTAAGGCGATGCTCAGCCAGTCCCCTGGGAACACCCGGCATGTCAGCAGGCTTCCATGCAAAGATGTCCCAGTTCTCACGGAGGAACTAGATGAGCGCTTCTTCCTATTTAGGGTCGAGTGTTGTGGAGATATGGGTCGGAGCTGCATTGGGGTCGGTCGGGTGAATGTGAACGGGCTTCGTCTCACCGGACGACTGAAATGCTGACTCTATGGCAGGCTTCTTGGCTCGCAACAAATCACTCGGATCTGCATTTTGCTTATATCCCTCTAGCTCGACCGTTGTCACCTGGGAATCGGCAATCTTTGAGCCTTTCTGGAAACACTCTTCTGCCTTTTTCCGATCACCAGTGATAGTGATCACGCCTTTGGGGCCGGGCATCTTCAGTTTGAGGTACACGTAACATGGTCGAGCCATGAACCGTGCGTAAGCCAGTCTCCCCAAAATAGCGTGGTAAGTGCTCTGAAAATCCACGACCTCAAACGTCAGCTTCTCTTTGCAGAAATGCTTCGAGTCACTGAACACCACGTCCAGAGCTATTTGGCCGAGTGACTCAGCTTTCTTTCCAGGTATAACTCCATGAAAACTCATGTTGCTGGTGCTCAGTCGGCACATCGGAATGCCCATTCCTTTCAGTGTGTCCGCATATAATAAGTTCAGTCCACTACCACCATCCATTAGCACCTTCGTCAGTCGAGTGCCTTCGATGATCGGGTCGACCACCAAATCTTGCCTCCCAGGGGTGGCTATATGAGTCGGGTGATCAGACCGGTCGAATGTAATGGGAGTTTGGGACCATCTCAGATAACTGGGCGTCGCCGGGGCGACCATGTTCACCTCACGGTTGATAACCTTCAGTCGGCTCTTGCTTTCCACATCGGCAAAAATCATCAGAGTGGAGTTAACATGAGGATATCCTACCTCACTGTCCTCCTTGTCTTCGGCTTTGCCCAACTCCTTTTCTTTGTCCTTGGGTTGTTTACCTTGGAACTGCTGGATCAGGAGCCGGCACTGGCGAGTGGTATGCTTCGGGTAAATGAAATTACCCTCTTCGTCTTTCTTCGTGTGGATGTGGCACGGAAGATCCATCACATCATTTCCTTCTTTATCCTTCACCTTCTTGGGGTTCCAGGATTCTTTGGGTTTTCCCTTGAACTTGCCCTGAGTCACGGCCAGAGCCTCCCCAGGAGCTGCTGGTTCGACCTTCTGCTTCTGCTTCCGACTGGAGTTTCCTTTCTCTGACTGACTCGGCTTGTACTTGCCACTTCGGAGTCGGTCCTCCTCTTCACCATTAGCGTACTTGGTGGCAATTTCTATCATTCGACTCAGGGTCATATCTTCGGTCCGCCCAAACTTCAAACTTAACTCTCTGTTCTTAACACCATGCTTGAAGCACAAACTGCCTGATGATCAGACATGTTCTCCACGGTATGATGTAAAGTAATCCACCTCTGAATGTACTCTCTTAAGGTTTCATTCGACTTCTGCACGTAGACTTGTAGCTCTGTCAACCCCGCTGGTCGCTTGCAGGTTCCCTCAAATGTCCTGACGAACACTCGGGAAAGATCTTCCCAAGTGTAAATGCTGCTTGGAGTCAACTGATTCAACCACGCCCTAGCCGATCCTTCCAACATGAGTGGTAGATGCTTCATAGCCACCTCGTCATTCCCGCCGCCGATCTGTACCGCCACTCGGTAATCCTCAAGCCAAGTTTCAGGCTTAGACTCACCGGTGAACTTGCTTACTCCAGTCGCCAACCTGAAGTTGGGGGGAATCACCGTGGCTCTGATAGCCCTGCTGAAACATTCCGGACCTGAAACATGCACTCGGCTGCTAGTGGGTGCATCTCTGTCATGGCCACCTCGATGAGCCCTGTTCCGATCGACCAAGCCTTGTACGATGATTGATCGCGCGTCAAAGCCTCGTTCCCTGGGGTCGACCGGAGCTCTTCGCCCCACACTGAGTTGACGCCTGTCATCTTGCTGCCGATGAGCGTAAGACCCACCCCTCGGGGAAGGAGTGGGTACTCGATGCCTATCATCACGATCGTCATATTGGTCTCGTCGATTCTCGCGTCCTTCACACCGCGGGGGCGATCTAGGGCTGTGAGCCGACTGAACCGTATTCGCAGCGACGGATCGACTGTGAATTCTGTTGCGCGACTGTGACACGGTTGAATTCTGATCTCCTGCTGCCCGGAGCAAATCTCTAATCTGCATCAAGCCTCTGCCAGCCTCCGACTGAGAGGGCTGAATTGACTCTGCTATACGGGTAGCAGCTGCTACATTCTGAATCGGGGTTCGATATACCTGAGTCGGCGGGAAGAGTTGACGTCGACTGGAGTCGGGTACTCATTGCCGCGCGCGCTCATCGAATGCTCGCTGGAGATTCTCCAGACGAGTGCGTTCAGCCAAGTTGGCCAAACGCGCCTCTTCCAAGGCATGAGCCTCGGGGGTTTTGAAGGAAATATGCCCTAGAGGCAATAATAAAGTTATTATTTATTTCCTTATATCATGATAAATGTTTATTATTCATGCTAGAATTGTATTAACCGGAATCATAATACATGTGTGAATATATAGACAAACAGAGTGTCACTAGTATGCCTCTACTTGACTAGCTTGTTAATCAAAGATGGTTATGTTTCCTAACCATGAACAAGGAGTTGTTATTTGATTAACAAGGTCACATCATTAGTTGAATGATCTGATTGACATGACCCATTCCGTTAGCTTAGCACTCGATCGTTTAGTATGTTGCTACTGCTTCCTTCATGACTTATACATGTTCCTATGACTATGAGATTATGCAACTCCCGTTTACTGGAGGAACACTTTGTGTGCTACCAAACGTCACAACGTAACTGGGTGATTATAAAGGTGCTCTACAGGTGTCTCCTAAGGTACTTGTTGGGTTGGCGTATTTCGAGATTAGGATTTGTCACTCCGAATGTCGGAGAGGTATCTCTGGGCCCTCTCGGTAATGCACATCACTTAAGCCTTGCAAGCATTGCACCTAATGAGTTAGTTGCGAGATGAGGTATTACGGAACGAGTAAAGAGACTTGCCGGTAACGAGATTGAACTAGGTATTGGATACCGACGATCGAATCTCGGGCAAGTAACATACCGATGACAAAGGGAACAACGTATGTTGTTATGCGGTCTGACCGATAAAGATCTTCGTAGAATATGTAGGAACCAATATGGGCATCCAGGTCCCGCTATTGGTTATTGACCGGAGACGTGTCTCGGTCATGTCTACATTGTTCTCGAACCGTAGGGTCCGCACGCTTAAGGTTTCGATGACAGTTATATTATGAGTTTATGAGTTTTGATGTAACGAAGGAGTTCGGAGTCCCGGATGAGATCGGGGACATGACGAGGAGTCTCGAAATGGTCGAGATGTAAAGATCGATATATTGGACGACTATATTCGGAGTTCGGAAAGGTTCCGAGTCATTCGGGTATTTATCGGAGTATCGGAGAGTTACGGGAATTCGCCGGGGAGAAGTATTCGGCCTTATGGGCCATACGGGAAAGAGAGAGGGGCTGCCCTAGGCAGGCTGCGCGCCCCCCTTGCCCTAGTCCGAATTGGACTAAGGGGAGGGGCCGCACCCCCTCCTTCCTTCCCTTCTCCCTCCCCTTTCCTAGTCTCCTACTCCTAATACTGTTGGGGAACGTTGCAGAAAATTAAAATTTTTCCTACGGCTTCACCAAGATCCATCTATGAGTTCATCTAAGCAACGAGTAACGGGAGAGAGTTTGCATCTACATACCACTTGTAGATCACGTGCGGAAGCTTGCAAGGTGATGATGGAGTCGTACTCGAACGTGATTCAGATCACCGATGTCCAAGTGCTGAACGGACAGCACCTCCTCGTTCAACACACGTACGGGACGAGCGACGTCTCCTCCTTCTTGATCCAGCAAGGGGGAAGGAGAGGTTGAGGAAGACAGCTCCACCGGCAGCACGACGGCGTGGTGATGGTGGAGAAGCAGTACTCTGACAGGGCTTCGCCGAGCTCTTACGGAGGAGGAGATGTGTTGGGGAGGGGAGGGGCTGCGCCTTGGGAGTTGGTACAGCAGCCCCCCTCCCTCCCCCCCTTTATATAGGCCCCCTGGGGGGGTGGCCGGCCCCTGGAGATCCAATCTCCAGGGGGGGCGGCGGCCAAGGGGGGTCGAGTGCCCCCCAAGCCAGGTGGGGCGCCCCCCCACCCCTAGGGTTTCAACCCTAGGCGCAGGGGGTGGGCCTAGGGGGGCGCACCAGCCCCCTGTGGGCTGGTTCCCTTCCCCCTTTGGCCCACGGGGCCCTCCGGGATAGGTGGCCCCACCCGGTGGACCCCCGGGACCCTTCCGGTGGTCCCGATACTTTACCGGGAGACCCCGAAACTTTCCCGATGGCCGAATCACCACTTCCTATATATTATTCTTTACCTCCGGACCCTTCCGGAACTCCTCGTGACGTCCGGGATCTCATCCGGGACTCCGAACAACTTTCGGTAGTCACATACTTGACTTCCTACTAACCCTAGCGTCACCGAACCTTAAGTGTGTAGACCCTACGGGTTCGGGAGACACGCAGACATGACCGAGACGACTCTCGGGCAATAACCAACAGCGGGGTCTGGATACCCATGTTGGCTCCCACATGCTCCTCGATGATTTCATCGGTTGAACCACGATGTCGAGGATTCGATCAAACCCTGTATGCAATTCCCTTTGTCAATCGGTACGTTACTTGCCCGAGACTCGATCGTCGGTATCCCAATACCTTGTTCAGTCTCGTTACCGGCAAGTCACTTTACTCGTACCGTAATGCATGATCCCGTGGCCAACACCTTGGTCACATTGAGCTCATTATGATGATGCATTACCGAGTGGGCCCAGAGATACCTCTCCGTCATACGGAGTGACAAATCCCAGTCTCGATCCATGTCAACCCAACAGATACTTTCGGAGATTCCTGTAATGCACCTTTATAGTCACCCAGTTACGTTGTGACGTTTGATACACCCAAGGCACTCCTACGGTAACCGGGAGTTACACGATCTCATGGTCAAAGGAAGAGATACTTGACATTGGCAAAGCTTCTAGCAAACGAACTATACGATCTTTTATGCTATGCTTATGATTGGGTCTTGTCCATCACATCATTCTCCTAATGATGTGATCCCGTTATCAACGACATCCAATGTCCATAGTCAGGAAACCATGACTATCTATTGATCACAACGGGCTAGTCAACTAGAGGCTCACTAGGGACATTTATGGTCTAAGTGTTCACACGTGTATTACGATTTCCGGATAATACAGTTATAGCATGAACAAAAGACAATTATCATGAACATTGAAATATAATAATACTTTTATTATTGCCTCTAGGGCATATTTCCAACAAATACATGGAAGGTCTCCTAGTTGGACTAGGAAAGGGGGAATCCTACTCCCGGTGGGAGTAGGACTCCCCAGGGCGCGCCATAGTAGAGGGCCGGCCCTCCCCTCCTCCACTCCTTTATATACGGGGGCAGGGGGCACCCCATGGACACACAAGTTGATCATTGAGATCGTTCCTTAGCCGTGTGCGGTGCCCCCCTCCACGATATTACACCTCGGTCATATTGTAGCGGTGCTTAGGCGAAGCCCTGTGACAGGAGAACATCAAGATCGTCACCACGCCGTCGTGCTGATGGAACTCCTCCCCGCGCCTATGCTGGATCGGAGATCGGGGTGCGTCATCGAGATGTTCGCGTGTCAAGAACTCGGAGGTGCCGGAGTAACGGTGTTTGGATCGGTTGGACCGGGAGGACGTACGACTACTTCCTCTACGTTGCGTCAACGCTTCCGCTTCGGTCTACGAGGGTACGTAGACAACACTCTCCCCTCTCGTTGCTATGCATCACCATGATCTTGCGTGTGCGTAGGAAATTTTTTGAAATTACTACGTTCCCCATCAGTGGTATCCGAGCCTAGGTTTTTATGGTTTGATGTTATATGCACGAGTAGAACACAAGTAAGTTGTGGGCGATATAAGTCATACTGCTTACCAGCATGTCATACTTTGGTTCGGCGGTATTGTTGGATGAAGCGGCCCGGACCGACATTACGCGTACGCTTACGCGAGACTGGTTTTACCGCCGTGCTTTGCACACAGGTGACTAGCGGGTGTCAGTTTCTCCAACTTTAGTTGAACCGAGTGTGGCTACGCCCGGTCCTTGCGAAGTTTAAAACAGCACCAACTTGACAAACTATCGTTGTGGTTTTGATGCGTAGGTTAGATTGGTTCTTGCTTAAGCCTGTAGCAGCCACGTAAAATTTGCAACAACAAAGTAGAGGACGTCTAACTTGTTTTTGCAGGGCATGTTGTGATGTGATATGGTCAAGACGTGATAAGATATAAGTTGTTGTATGAGATGATCATGTTTTGTTGAAGTTATCGGCAACTGGCAGAAGCCCTATGGATGTCTCTTTGTTGCATAAGATGCAAGTGCCAAATAATTGCTTTACTTTATCGCTATACGATAGCAATAGTTGCAAGAGCAATAGTTGGTGAGACAACCATGTGATGACACATTGATATAGATCAAGATGATGAAGATCATGGTGTCGTGCCGGTGACGATAGAGATCATGACAGTACTTTGGAGATGGAGATCAAAGGCGCAAGATGATCATGGCCATATCATGTCACATATTTTGATTGCATATGTTGTTTATCTATTATACATCTTATTCTTGCTTTGATTGACGGTAGCATTTTAAGATGATCTCTCACTAAAATTATCAAGAAGTGTTCTCCCTGAGTATGCACCGTTGCCAAAGTTCGTCGTGCCCAGACACCACGTGATGATCGGGTGTGATAAGCTCTACGTCCATCTACAACGGGTGCAAGCCAGTTTTGCACACGCGGAATACTCAGGTTAAACTTGACGAGCCTAGCATATGCAGATATGGCCTCGGAACACGGAGACCGAAAGGTCGAGCGTGAATCATATAGTAGATATTATCAACATAAGATGTTCACCATTGAAAACTACTCCATCTCACGTGATGATCGGTTATGGTTTAGTTGATTTGGATCACGTGATCACTTAGATGACTAGAGAGATGTCTGTCTAAGTGGGAGTTCTTAAGTAATATGATTAATTGAACTTAAATTTATCATGAATTAGTCCTGGTAGTATTTTGCAAATTATGTTGTAAGATCAATAGCTTGCGTAGTTGCTTTCATATGTTTATTTTGATATGTTCCTAGAGAAAATTGTATTGAAAAATGTTAGTAGCAATGATGCGGATTGGATCCGCGATCTGAGGTTTATCCTCAATGCTGCACAGAAGAATTATGTCCTTAATGCACCGCTAGGTGACAGACCTATTGCAGGAGCACATGCAGACGTTATGAACGTTTGGCTAGCTCAATATGATGACTACTTGATAGGTTTGTGCACCATGCTTTATGGCTTAGAATCGGGACTTCAAAGATGTTTTGAAC
The DNA here is from genome assembly GCA_963921465.1 of Triticum timopheevii. Taxonomy (NCBI): domain Eukaryota; kingdom Viridiplantae; phylum Streptophyta; class Magnoliopsida; order Poales; family Poaceae; genus Triticum; species Triticum timopheevii. Next base: position 477,742,673 of record OY997262.1, read on the forward strand.
ATCATGGACCATATAAGATGTTCCAGGAATTGAAGTTAATATTTCAAGCAAATACCCGAGTTGAGAGATATGAAGTCCTCAACAAGTTCTATAAGCTAAAAGATGGAGGAGAATCGCTCAACTAGTGAGCATGTGCTCAGATTGTCTGGGTACTTCAATTGCTTGAATCAAGTGGGAGTTAATCTTCCAGATAAGAGAGTGATTGACAGAATTCTCTAGTCACCATCACCAAGTTAGGAGAACTTCGTGATGAACTATAGTATGCAAGGGATGATGAAAATGATTCCCGAGTTTTTCATGATGATGAAATCGATGAAGGTAGAAATCAAGAAAGAACATCAAGCGTTGATGGTTAACAAGACCACTAGTTTCAAGAAAAGGGCAAAGGGATAGAAGGGAACTTCAAGAAGAACGGCAAGCAAGTTGCTGCTCAAGTGAAGAAGCCCAAGTCTGGACCTAAGCCTGAGACTAAGTGCTTCTACTGCAAAGGGACTGGTTACTGGAAGCAGAACTACCCCAAGTATTTGGCGGATAAGAAGGATGGCAAAGTAAACAAAGGTATATTTGATATACATGTTATTGATGTGTACTTTACTAGTGTTTATAGCAACCCCTCGGTATTTGGTACTGGTTCAGTTGCTGAGAGTAGTAACTCGAAATGGGAGTTGCAGAATAAACAGAAACTAGTTAAGGGTGAAGTGACGATGTGTGTTGAAAATAGTTTCAAGATTGATATGATCATCATCGCACGCTCCCTATACTTTCGCGATTAGTGTTGAACCTAAATAAATGTTATTTGGTGTTTGCGTTGAGCATGAATATGATTTGATCGTGTTTATTGCAATACGGTTATTCATTTAAGTAAGAGAATAAACTGTTATTCTGTTTACATGAATAAAACCTTATATGGTTACACACCCAATGAAAATGGTTCATTGGATCTCGATCGTAGTGATACACATATTCATAATATTGAAACCAAAAGATGCAAAGTTAATAATGATAGTGCAACTTATTTGTGGCACTGCCGTTTAGGTCATATTGGTGTAAAACGCATGAAGAAACTCCATGCTGATGGGATTTTGGAATCACTTGATTATGAATCACTTGATGCTTGCGAACCATGCCTCATGGGCAAGATGACTAAAACTTCGTTCTCTGGAACAATGGAACAAGCTACTGACTTATTGGAAATAATACATACCGATGTATGCGATCCAATGAGTGTTGATGCTCGTGGCAAGTATCGTTATTTCTGACCTTCACAGATAATTTGAGTAGATATGGGTATATCTACTTGATGAAACATAAGTCTGAAATAGTTGAAAGGTTCAAAGAATTTCAGAGTGAAGTGGAAAAATCATCGTAACAAGAAAAATAAAGTTTCTACGATCTGATCGCGGAGACAAATATTTGAGTTACGAGTTTGGTCTTCAATCAAAACAATGTGGAATAGTTTCACAAATTCATGCCACCTGGAACACCACATCATAATGGTGTGTCCGAACATCATAACCCTACTTTATCGGATATAGTACAATCTATGATGTTTCTTACCGATTTACCAATATCGTTTTGGGATCATGCATTAGAGACAACTGCATTCACATTAAATTGGGCACCATCTAAATCCGTTGAGACGACACTATATGAACTGTGGTTTAGCAAGAAACCCAAGTTGTCGTTTCTTAAAGTTTGGAGTTGCGATGCTTATGTGAAAAAGTTTCATCCTGATAAGCTCGAACCCAAATCGGAGAAGTGCGTCTTCATAGAATACCCAAAGGAAATTGTTGGGTACACCTTCTATCACAGATCCGAAGGCAAGATATTCGTTGCTTAAGATGGATCCTTTCTAGAGAAGGAGTTTCTCTCGAAAGAAGTGAGTGGGAGGAAAGTAGAACTTGATGAGGTAACTGTACCTGTTCGCTTATTGGAAAGTAGTTCATCACAGAAATCTGTTCTTGTGACTACTATACCAATTAGTGAGGAAGCTAATGATGATGATCATGTAACTTCAGATCAAGTTACTACCGAACCTCGTAGGTAAAACAGAGTGAGATCCGCACCAGAGTGGTACGGTAATCCTGTTCTGGAGGTCGTGTTACTTGACCATGACAAACCTACGAACTATGAGGAAGCGATGATGAGCCCAGATTCCGCAAAATGGTTTGAGGCCATGAAATCTGAGATATGATCCATGTATGAGAACAAAGTATGGACTTTGATGGATTTGCCCGATGATCAGCAAACCATAGAAAATAAATGGATCTTCAAGAGGAAGACGGACGCTGATAGTAGTGTTACTATCTACAAAGCTAGACTTGTCGAAAAAGGTTTTTGACAAAGTTCAAGATGTTGAACACAATGAGATTTTCTCACTCGTATCGATGTTTAAAAGTCTGTCCGAATCATGTTAGCAATTGCCGCATTTTATGAAATCTGGCAAATGGATAAACAAAACTGCATTCCTTAATGGAGTTATTAAAGAAGAGTTGTATGTGATGCAACCAAGAGGTTTTGTCGATCCTAAAGGTGTTAACAAAATGTGCATCTATGGACTGGTGCAAGCATCTCGGAGTTGGAATATACGCTTTGATAAGTTGATCAAAGCATATAGTTTATACAGACTTGCAGTGAAGCCTGTATTTACTAGAAAGTGAGTGGGAGCACTACAGCATTTCTGATAAGTATATGTGAATGACATATTGTAGATCGGAAATAATGTAGAATTATTCTGCAAAGCATAAAGGAGTGTTTGAAAGGAGTTTTTCAAAGAAAGACCTCGGTGAAGTTGCTTACATATTGAGCATCAAGATCTATAGAGATAGTTCAAGACGCTTGATAAGTTTTTTCAATGAGTATATACCTTGACAAGATTTTGAAGTAGTTCAAAATGGAACAGTCAAAGAAAGAGTTCTTGCCTGTGTTACAAGGTGTGAAATTGAGTAAGACTCAAAACCCGACCACGGCAGAAGATAGAAAGAGAATGAAAGTCATTCCCTATGCCTTGGCCATAGGTTCTATAAAGTATGCCATGCTGTGTACCAGATCTGTTGTATACCCTACACTGAGTTTGGCAAGGGAGTACAATAGTGATCTAGGAGTAGATCACTAGACAGCGGTCAAAATTATCCTTAGTGGAATAAGGATATGTTTCTCGATTATGGAAGTGACAAAAGGTTCGTCGTAAAGGGTTACGTCGATGCAAGTTTTTGACACCGATCTAGATGACTCTAAGTCTCGATCTAGATACATATTGAAAGTGGGAGCAATTAGCTAAAGTAGCTCCGTGCAGAGCATTGTAGACATAGAAAATTGCAAAATACATAACGAATCTGAATGTGAAAGACCCGTTGACTAAGATTCTCTCACAAGCAAAACATGATCACACCTTAGTACTCTTTGGGTGTTAATCACATAGCGATGTGAACTAGATTACTGAATCTAGGAAACCCTTTGGGTGTTGGTCACATGGCGATGTGAACTATGGGTGTTAATCACATGATGATGTGAACTATCGATATTAATCACATGGTGATGTGATCTAGATTATTGACTCTAGTGCAAGTGGGAGACTGAAGGAAATATGCCCTAGAGGCAATAATAAAGTTATTATTTATTTCCTTATATCATGATAAATGTTTATTATTCATGCTAGAATTGTATTAACCGGAAACATAATACATGTGTGAATATATAGACAAACAGAGTGTCACTAGTATGCCTCTACTTGACTAGCTTGTTAATCAAAGATGGTTATGTTTCCTAACCATGAACAAGGAGTTGTTATTTGATTAACAAGGTCACATCATTAGTTGAATGATCTGATTGACATGAGCCATTCCGTTAGCTTAGCACTCGATAGTTTAGTATGTTGCTACTGCTTCCTTCATGACTTATACATGTTCCTATGACTATGAGATTATGCAACTCCCGTTTACCGGAGGAACACTTTGTGTGCTACCAAACGTCACAACGTAACTGGGTGATTATAAAGGTGCTCTACAGGTGTCTCCTAAGGTACTTGTTGGGTTGGCGTATTTCGAGATTAGGATTTGTCACTCCGAATGTCGGAGAGGTATCTCTGGGCCCTCTCGGTAACGCACATCACTTAAGCCTTGCAAGCATTGCAACTAATGAGTTAGTTGCGAGATGAGGTATTACGGAACGAGTAAAGAGACTTGCCGGTAACGAGATTGAACTAGGTATTGGATACCGACGATCGAATCTCGGGCAAGTAACATACCGATGACAAAGGGAACAACGTATGTTGTTATGCGGTCTGACCGATAAAGATCTTCGTAGAATATGTAGGAACCAATATGGGCATCCAGGTCCCGCTATTCGTTATTGACCGGAGACGTGTCTCGGTCATGTCTACATTGTTCTCGAACGGTAGGGTCCGCACGCTTAAGGTTTCGATGACAGTTATATTATGAGTTTATGAGTTTTGATGTAACGAAGGAGTTCGGAGTCCCGGATGAGATCGGGGACATGACGAGGAGTCTCGAAATGGTCGAGATGTAAAGATCGATATATTGGACGACTATATTCGGAGTTCGGAAAGGTTCCGAGTCATTCGGGTATTTATCGGAGTACCGGAGAGTTACGGGAATTCGCCGGGGAGAAGTATTCGGCCTTATGGGCCATACGGGAAAGAGAGAGGGGCTGCCCTAGGCAGGCTGCGCGCCCCCCTTGCCCTAGTCCGAATTGGACTAAGGGGAGGGGCCGCACCCCCTCCTTCCTTCCATTCTCCCTCCCCTTTCCTAGTCTCCTACTCCTAATACATGGAAGGTCTCCTAGTTGGACTAGGAAAGGGGGAATCCTACTCCCGGTGGGAGTAGGACTCCCCAGGGCGCGCCATAGTAGAGGGCCGGCCCTCCCCTCCTCCACTCCTTTATATACGGGGGCAGGGGGCACCCCATGGACACACAAGTTGATCATTGAGATCGTTCCTTAGCCGTGTGCGGTGCCCCCCTCCACGATATTACACCTCGGTCATATTGTAGCGGTGCTTAGGCGAAGCCCTGTGACAGGAGAACATCAAGATCGTCACCACGCCGTCGTGCTGACGGAACTCCTCCCCGCGCCTCTGCTGGATTGGAGATCGGGGTGCGTCATCGAGCTGTACGCGTGTCAAGAACTCGGAGGTGCCGGAGTAACGGTGCTTGGATCGGTTGGACCGGGAGGACGTACGACTACTTCCTCTACGTTGCGTCAACGCTTCCGCTTCGGTCTACGAGGGTATGTAGACAACACTCTCCCCTCTTGTTGCTATGCATCACCATGATATTGCGTGTGCGTAGGAAATTTTTTGAAATTACTACATTCCCCATCAGGTTTCTCCTGTGATAAGAGTATGCAGGGCATCCATGTTCCTGCGGCGAAGTTCTTCCCTTTGCAGGGAGTTAAGTGGCTCGGGTTGATATTCCTCATGGACTTGAGCGGGGTCACCTCCACCGTCCGCTCCATCGTCACGGGGGAAGCCTGGAGGGCTACGAGGTCCGTAGACCATCAAGACCTCCGCCGCTGGATCACTGCTATCGCACTCGGATGCAGTCTTTACGGAGCCAGTCGACCGATCGAACAGGACGTAGAGGGATTCGTCGGGCTCGATTGCCGCGACTTGGGTGGTGGCCGTCTGACGAGCCACCGCGTGCCTCACCCACCGCTGGAGTCTCGACCGACCAGAGCACTTGCGCTGGCGGGAAACAGGAAGGGATGACGACAGGGGAGTCGACCGATATGGAGTCGACGGTTGCCGCAGCAGAACACCACGGACACATGCGCAAAAATGCGTCGCACCGCGGACGGGGAGCGCGTCGATGTCGAGTGGAGCCTCTTGGAGCCAAGCGGAGTCGTCGGCGATGAAGGTGAGAGCGCCGAGACGGATCTCGCGGCCCTCGACCAAAACTCCACCAGAAACCATGATGAAAGTAATCGGAACAATTGCAACTTCTCCAAAAATCGCTAAGACACCTGCCCCATGGTGGGCGCCAACTGTCGTGGTTCTAAGTCTGATAGTAGAATGGGGGTAGGTATGGAGAGGCAAGATCCTAGCTATGGAGCAGTTGTGAAGACACTGGATGTACAAGTTCAGGCCCTTCTCTGAGGAAGTAATAGCCCTACGTCTCGGAGCCCGGAGGCGGTCGACTGGATTATGTATGTATGGATTACAGGGGTGCGAACCCTTTACACTAAGGAGGGGGTGGCTTATATAGTGTCTGCCAGACCCCTCCGGCCCTCAGTTATGCAGGGTTTAAAGTACATTAAGGCTGGGCGTTACTGGTAACGCCTTACATAAAGTGTCCTAAATGCCATAAAGACTACTTAATTACAGACCGTTTGGATGCAGAGTGGCTCTTGATCTCCTGGTGGTCGAGTGAGTCTTCATGGTCGAGTCCTTCGAGTCCGTTGAGTGAAGTCTCTCTTGGTCGACTGGAAGGCAGTTTCTTCTGAGGATGTCCTTGGGAAGGGTACTTAAGACAGGTCTGTGACCCTACCCTAGGTACATGACTCCATCACGCCACCCCCTCACCACCTGTGTTACAAAGTGGAGCATCAATGCCATAATACCTGCCCACTACAAAACCGTCATGCTGACTATTGGTCTTCGCATATCCGAGTGAGTTACACGGCTGAGTGGAATGAGCTTGTCGAGTGGAGTGTCGTGCTCCGAGTGGTTGTTGCCGTCCGAGTGACTTTCAAGTTGTAGTACATCTGGACGGCGATCTGGCCCAGGGGCCTAGTACAAAGTGTGCGGTGTCCATGGGTAGGGTCTTTAGGTCAGGCCTGTTACCCTACCCCCAATACATGTCCTCGTCATTAGCCCCCGAATCGGTCGAGGTTGAGTGGGTTGAGTCGAGGTGAATTCCCAGATGAGTCGAGTGCTACAGAGGCGCTTATGAACTCCCTCTGGTCACCCGGCGGTCTCATCTCCGTGTGTTGCCTTGACGGATTCCAGAGTGCATGGTGTCTGAGTGAAATGAGCTCAAACGGGTCCGCGGAGGAGCGTTGAACTCACCTTATAGCAATTTTTTGAGTGATTTGGAGCTGGTGCTTCATCGAGTAACTGATTACTCGGAATTTCTTCATGCCTGGAACGTGCCTTTTTTGTTGTTTGGCCGTCACTCGGACCGGGCGGACCGTTCCGAGTGGATACCATTCCAGTGGGGGCACGCTGAGTGCATCCACTGGGTGTAGTCCTCGAGACTGCAGTCGACTGCGGGCAGTCCGCGGGAGTCTTAGAGCCTATCTTTTTGTTGTTGTTTGGCCATCACTCGGACCGTGCGGACCGTTCCGAGTGGATACCAACAGTCGGCGGGAGTCTTAGAGCCTGTCTTTTTTGTTGTTGTTCATCACTCGGACTGGTCAGGCCATACCGAGTGGAGATTACTCCAGTGGGGGCACGCTTAGTGCACCCACTGGGTGTAGTCCCCGAGACCGCCATCGACTGCGGGCAGTCGGCGAGGGGTCTGGGAGAACTAAATTTCTTTTTAGCTGGTACTGATCGAACTTGTTCTTCTCTCGGATTGGTTTCTGTTTGCTTGATACAGCTTCTGAAGAGGAATCAGTAGTCGACCAGTTGGACGATCCTTGAGCAGCATTGATCAGCTCATCAGCAAGGCCCTCATCAATGGTCTTGACGTTCTTGTCTCAGCTCACCAGCAAGGCACTCAGCAATGGTCTTGATGTTCCTGTCAGCCGTCTACTTTGGTGCCAGCCGTTGGATGGGCCTTTGACAATGCGCATAATCTCGTCCTTCTTCTTGACGGTGCAGCCCTAAAGTGGTGGTCGTGGCCGACCTGCACTTTGCTAAGCCCCCGAGTGGGAGGATTGCTCACCACTCGGTAAGATTTTTCAAACTTAGGCGAGTACTGGACTGCAGCTAAGCCTCTGAGTGGAAGGATCGCTCACCACTCGGTAGGATTTTTCAAACTTAGGCGAGTACTGGACTACAGCTAAGCCTCCGAGTGGGAGGATCGCTCACCACTCGGTAGGACTTTTCAAACTTAGGTGAGTACTGGACTGCAGCTAAGCCTTAGAGTGGGAGGATCGCTCACCACTCGGTAGGATTTTTCAAACTTAGGCGAGTACTAGAGTGCAGCTAAGCCTCCGAGTGGGAGGATCGCCCACCACTCGGTAGGATTTTTCAAACTTAGGCGAGTACTGGACTGCAGCTAAGCCCCCGAGTGGGAGGATTGCTCACCACTCGGTAGGATTTTTCAAACTTAGGCGAGTACTGGACTGCAGCTAAGCCCCCGAGTGGGAGGATTGCTCACCACTCGGTAGGATTTTTCAGACTTAGGCGAGTACTGGACTGCAGCTAAGCCCCCGAGTGGGAGGATTGTTCACCACTCGGTAGGATTTTTTAAAACTTAGGTGAGTACTGGACTGCAGCTAAGCCCCCGAGTGGGAGGCATACTCACCACTCGGCAGGATTTTGTATTACTTAGGCGAGTACTGGACTGCAGCTAAGCCTCTGAGTGAGAGGCAGACTCACCAGTCGACAGGATTTTGTATTACTTAGACAAGTACTGGACTGCGGCTAAGCCTCCGAGTGAGAGGCAGACTCACCACTCGGCAGGATTTTTAATACTTAGGCGAAACGGATTCGCAGCTAAGCCCAGACTCATCACTCGGCAGGATTTTTATTACTTTGGCAAAACGGATTCACAGCTAAGCCTCCGAGTGAGAGGCAGACTCACCACTCGACAGGATTTTGTATTACTTAGGCGAGTACTGGACTGCAGCTAAGCCTCCGAGTGAGAGGCAGACTCACTACTCGGCAGGATTTTTATTACTTAGGCGAAACGGATTCGCAGCTAAGCCCCCGAGTGAGAAACAGACTCATCACTCGGCAGGATTTTTATTACTTAGGCGAAACGGATTCGCAGCTAAGCCTCCGAGTGAGAGGCAGACTCACTACTCGGTAGGATTTTTATTACTTAGGCGAAACGGATTCGCAGCTAAGCCCCCGAGTGAGAGACAGACTCATCACTCGGCATGATTTTTATTACTTAGGCGAAACGGATTCGCAGCTAAGCCTCCGAGTGTAGTCCCCGAGCCTCTGTCGGACTAGATAAGCCTGGCAGAGGGTTTAAGTCTCCTTGTAAATCTCCATGCAGTCGACATGATAAATATATTTTTAGTCTGAAATTGAGTCAATCGGATGCATCTTCAGGCAATTGACATGGTAAATAAGCTCAGCCTGGAGCTGAGTCAGTCGGACTGATCTTCGTGCACTCGGCACGGTAAACAAATTCAGCCCGGAACTTGGTCAAGCAGGTGAATCTTCGTGCTCTCGGCACGGTGAATGAATTCAGCTTTGAAACTGTTGATTGTAGAAAAAAGCCGGACACTCCAGGGAGAAATCGTTCCAGTAGTACTTCTTATATTGACCATTAGATTTTCCGTGAAAGGGGTATTTGCAAGAGTACATTGTATGAGTAGAGGAGCTTCGTTTTCACCCTTTTGCATGAAAGGGGTATTTGTCTGAGTGGACGTGCTTCCCGACTGATCGGGGTATATTGACTGCAAGAAAAAACATGGTGGCACTTGTATGTCTCCCGGAGGAGATAGACTAGTGGTCTGACATGGACGTGCCATGAAACCCGAGTGACGAGGCTACTGTGTGGGCTGACTCTCCGGAGAGAGGCCACTCATTATGCCGAGGGGAACACCAGCACATGCCATCTCTGAGTCCAAGTTTGTGAAACTGACGCCTTGGAGCGTTGGATAGGGCCAAGTGTATCCGTAGCGGAGCATTGTTTTCACCCTTTTGCAGTCCTGAAGATGACTTTAGGTAATAATTTGGGCGATCGTCCGAGTGGACAGTACTACCCTTATAGATTTTCGGCAGACCGAGCATGTATGGTCAGAAAGATATTCGTGATGTGATCAATGGGTTGATTGGATGGGCGTAACCCCTGAGGGCGGCATGGCCAACGGCTGTGCGTAGCCCCCGAGTGATGCTCGAAAGAGGTAAGCTTGCTACAGAGTGTGATATGAGGTTTGATCATATGAGTAATTTAGTCGTTCTCGTGTTGGGGTGTAGAGGTAAAGACATGGCCAACTGATGGTGACGCGCGAGGCGGCTGAGGGGCGATGATGTGTGCGACCGAGTGACGACGCGCGGGGCGGCCGAGTGATGAAGATGTGCCCAATGGAGTGGCGACGCGTGGGGCGACCGAGTCATGATGTGTGAGGTGGCCGGATGATGAAGACGTGCACAACTGAGTGGCAATGCGCGGAGCAGCCGAGTGGTGAAGACGTGCACAACCGAGTGGCGCGGTGTGGGACTGCCGAGTGAGGATACGCGAGGTGGTCGAATGATAGATTGTGTGTCCAGACAAGTGGCTGAAATGGTCTTCGAAGGAGTTAGCCAGATGCTTTCAAAGCTAATGTAGCGACGAGGTCGGTGTAGTGTGGTTGCGACACAACAAGACCGGCGTGACAACTGAGTCTGAGTAAGAATGAAGATGGCGTGCATAGCGACTGGGTGATTATAAAACTTGTTGAAGTGGCGGATCGAATGCACTTGTTGAAGTGAAGGATCTGACTGGTGATGAAGTACTCGACCACTCAGGAGAGTGTCGTTCCAAATGAGATGTAGCCCCCGAGTGCGGCGTAGCCCCCGGGCGTTCTACAGGCTTCGAAAACGGACATGTCGGAATACGAGAAATATAGTTTTGAATGGATGATTTGCAATTCATCGAGTCGGACTCGGGTAAAGATGAGGAGAAGCTTCCGAGTGACGCTCGAAAGAGGCAAACTCGCAAAAGAGTGGAGTGCGAAGTTTAATTATAAAAGGGACTTATCTGTCTCATGCTTGACGAGGTCTATAACATTGATACGATGAAGAGGATTTCACAGAAGGGTTGGCCGGATGTGTTTGAAGTCAACAGAGCGACAAGGTCGGTGTTGTGGTGTGCTGGGACCGGTATGGAGACTGAGTCCAAACAGCGATGAAGTAGGCACATAGGGCCGTCAAGTGATCGCGTAACTTGTGTAAAAAATGACACAAGCCAACGAAATAATTTCTCGAGGAAATTTGATGTGTGTCGAAATGATTTGTATGAATAACACCCATAGACACCCGCTGGGAGTGCAAGGGGCTTGCTAGTTAACCAGCAAGAGTCTGAAAGAGCGAAGGATCCGTTCGAACTTGTCGAAATGAAGGATCCGACTGAACACGTTGGAATACTGGCTCAAATAAAACGGAAGTGTAGTGTTTCGACTGAGTTGCAGCCCCGGAGGACCGATGCAAACTCAAAATGAAGAACGACACATGGTGTTCGTGAATGATGTATGCGAGAAAAAAAATGGAAGTTGGACAGTACTAAGCAAGTATGTGAAAATAAGCAGCCGAGCGTAGAGGTACACTCGGTGGCGTGGCCTCCGAGTGAATATTATGTGTGAATTACGGGATACTCGGGAAGACGGAAATAACAGAATGTAAAATGACTTAGCTGTCTGAAGGCTCGCGAGTGTCCGAGTGGGGAATATGTGTTCAACCGATGGCAATGCGAGGGGCGACCGATTGATGTAGATGTGTCCAACTGAGTGGCGACGCACGGGGCGGCCGAGTGGTGATGAGGTGACCAACCGAGTGGTGACGCACGGGGCAGCCGGGTGGTTATGAGGTGACTAAACTATGACGACGCGCGGGGCGGCAGAGTGGTTATGAGGTGACCAACCTATGGCGACGCGTGGGGCGGCCGAGTGGTTATGAGGTGACCAACCTAGTGTCGACGCGCGGGGCGGCCGAATGGTTATGAGGTGACCAACCTATGGCGACGCGCGGGGCGGCCGAGTGGTTACGAGGTGACCAACCTATGGCGACGCGCGGGGCGGCCGAGTGGTTATGAGGTGACCAACCGAGTGGCGACGCGTTGGGCGGCCGAGTGGTTATGAGGTGACCAACCGAGTGGCGACGCGTTGGGCGGCCGAGTGGTTATGAGGTGACCAACCGAGTGGTGACGCGCGGAGCGGCCGAATGGTTATGAGGTGACCAACCGATGGCGACGCGCGGGACGGCCGAGTGGTTATGAGGTGACCAACCTATGGCGACGCGCGGGACGGCCGAGTGGTTATGAGGTGACCAACCGAGTGGCGACGCGCTGGGTGGCCAAGTGGTTATGAGGTGACCAACCGAGTGGCGACGCGCTGGGCGGCCGAGTGGTTATGAGGTGACCAACCGAGTGGCGACGCGCTGTGCGGCCGAGTGGTTATGAGGTGACCAACCGAGTGGCGATGCGCGGAGCGGCCGAATGGTTATGAGGTGACCAACCGATGGCGACGCGCGGGACGGCCGAGTGGTTATGAGGTGACCAACCTATGACGACGCGCGGGGCGGCCGAATGGTTATGAGGTGACCAACCGAGTGGCGACGCGCTGGGTGGCCGAGTGGTTATGAGGTGACCAACCGAGTGGCGACGCGCTGGGCTGCCGAGTGGTTATGAGGTGACGAACCGAGTGACGACGCGCGGAGCGGCCGAATGGTTATGAGGTGACCAACCGAGTGGCGACGCCCGGAGCAGCCGAATGAAGTAGATGCGTCCCGCGGACTGACGATGCGAGGCGTCCGAGTGAAGTAGACGCGTCCCACGGAGTGGCGGCGCGCAGGGCGTTCGAGTGATGAAGACGCACCCAGCGGAGTGATGATGCACAAGGCGTCCGCGTGAAGTAGAAGTGCATGCCGCGGAGTGGCGACGAGCGGGGCGTCCGAGTGACGTAGACGTGTCCCGCAGACTGGCGGCGCGCGAAGCGTCCGGGTGATGTAGACGCGCTCCGCGTAGTGACGATGCGCGGGGTGTCCGGGTGAAGTAGAGGCACGTGTCGTGGAGTGACGATGCGCGGGGCGTCCAAGTGAAGTAGACGACTCTCACGGAGTGACGATGCCCGGGCCGACCGAGTGAAGCAGACGCGTCGCGTTCGGGTGAAGTGGACGCATCGCGCGGAGTGACGAAGCGCAGGGCGTCCGAGTGTCGAGGACGTGTCCAACCGAGTGGCACAGCATGAGGTGGTCGAGTTAAGCATGTCGTCGAGGAGGCGTCCAACCGAGTGGGAATACACAAATGATCAAGTGCCTGCACGTTAGTCGCCTGAACGTGTCCAAGAAAACGATACGTGCCCGAGTGTTGGGTTGACCAGTTGGGCTGGTTGTGTGTTGCATATGCCGAGTGTAGACTTGTACTTGTCCGAGCGTACCAGAGTACCGACTCGGAGTAGCGGAGTGGCTGGGCCGGCTTGAAGTCAATGCAAATTGCGTTTGCGCTGGAGGCTGCGGAAAATATGGATCGACGCACCTTGTTTGAATGGCTAATTAATGAGGCAGCCAATTAATCCGGCGTTGAAGATTCTTTCACCCCGTCCTTCCGTTTCCATTTTTTCCTCCATGCAGTTAATTAAAAGAGGAAACGGCCAGGTTATGCATGCACTTAGGCTAGTCATAGTGGGGAGTAACTTAAAGTAGTAACATGCATACGTTACTACTCTATGTTACTACCATTATAGTGGAAAGTGTCATATGTGTAGTACTCCCTCCTTCCATCTATATAGGGCCTAATGCATTTTTTGAGGCTAACTTTGACCAAATGTTAGAGCAATAATATATGACATGCAACTTACACAAAGCACATCATCAAATTCGTATGTGAAAGGAGCTTTCAATGATATAATTTTCATATTATGCATGTCATGTAGTATTAATTTTATCAATAGTCAAATGCGGTCTTGAAAAATGCATTAGGCCCTATATAGATGGAAGGAGGGAGTAACATACACATGCTCATTTATTGTCTTGTAGACTCATTTTGCATTGAAAAGCGCTATGTGATGGTGCTCTATTATGCATTGAAAAACATATTAGGTTACTCTATTTGCCTCTCTCCTCATTAACTATTTGCCACATCAATATTTTTGCTTATGTGGCATCTATGTTAATACCTATGTTACTCCCACTATGACCAGCCTTACCAGGCATTGATTCCTTCAATCCTGAACGGCCATCGGTTCCGGAACGAAGTTGTTTCGTAGGTTGCTGTTGCAGCGCACCACCGCCACTGAGACCCTCGCCGGCGACCGGCGCCGGAGGAAGGAGCGATGTGCGCCTACGCCGCGCCGGGCCTGCGCCTCCAGTACGGAGGTCGACTCTATCGGCCGAGGATCTCCAGAGATGGTGCGGCACCAGCGTGGCGATGAGCATGTCGAGATCGGGGAGCATGCGCGGGAGGCGCCTCCATCGCCTCGCCACGGCGCCCGCCCTGACCACCGCGCACAGGTCTACGCGCTGGAGTATGTCAAGGAGGACGTCGTCGGGTAGGGCTGATGCTGCCAGCGCCGCCGCCGTCGCTACCCTTCACTCGTTTACGGCCATCCGTCTCCATTAATGCACGCCCGCTCGGCCTAGCTGTGGCGGGATTGCATCACGGCGCAGCAGATATATGAGTATATGTTCTGCCAATTCATAGAGTTCGGTTTCGGAGCCATGGCTAGCTCTGGGCCAATCAGTGCGGAGCAGCCCAAGTCCGGTATTAGAACTAGTACTGAATATTCTTTCTACAGAAAATATGTAATTTTTACCACTCCAAATTTCTATGCACCCCCTTTTCTATAACAAAAGAAACCAACGTTATGTACACAATGTAGTGATACGTGGATGTATTTGACATCGACCAATATATATAGTGTAGGTCTAGACCTCTAGTGTTATATATGCCATCTTATTACTATTATCACTTTGAATTTGTGGATTTAATTTGGACGTGTTGTTTCTCAGCCCAAGCTCAAATGAGCTCTAGTGAACAGTAAATTAAGAAGAAGAAAATGAAAATATGTTTTAAAAAATCTGATTTTTTTTGGCAAACATTGAAAAAATTTCTGGATGCTTGCAAAATTTCATCATGAAATAACGTTTGTGGAAGTCACGGCAAACAAAAACAAAATCAATGCTCCAAAAGTGCAGATTTTGTTATTTTTGCCGCGACTTCCACGAACGTTCTGTCATGATGAAATTTGGCAAGCCTCCAGAAAATTTGTCCGTGCTTGCCATAAAAAAATCAGAATTTTTTGAACATGTTTTAAATTTTTTTTTTGAATTTATTGTACGTCCCGAGATCATTTCAGCTCGGGAGTAGAATAGGACTTTCGATTTAATTTCCACTAGTTTTCACTATTAAGGAATTTTCAGACTGGTTGAATAAAAAGGGGGTCATTCAGTCGTTTGTCAAAACATATAAGTTCGTCAAAACTTTGGATAACCAACTATATTATATTAAATATATAGATTAGAAACTAAAAAAACACATAGATTTGAGTCGAGGTAGTTTTCCAAATATTATCAATTTTCTTAGTTATTATAGGTATTGCAATGCAAACTAGTTGGCGAAGTTAGATGCCGTTTCCATCTCCAAACATCACCTTTTTGTGAAACAGAAGGAGAACACATTAATAGTAGATAGTTTTTTTCCCAAGGTGTAACTTTTACGGAAAAAAATCTTCAAAGAAAGAGCCGGGAGGGGGGGGGGGGGGGGGGGGGGAGTCTTGGCCACCCATGGGTTAATGGTGAATGCACTCAAATAGAGAATGGAATATTCAAATCGGTCAGATCATTTCGAGGATATGCAAGTTGGAATGACAAAAAATATCATTGAACACGGGAGAGAGCTGTACATGTTCGATCAAGAGGTTCATGGTATAAAGGCAAGGAAGACATCAAAACCGTTGTTCTCTGGCGTTGTATTGACATCACAAATACATAGTCATGTTTGTGAACTTTGAGCAAGTTGGCTCAGTAGTAGGTGAAAAAACATGAGTAAACGTGGCCCTAGCGACGTGCGCGTACATATTCCCAATCACAAGCGTGGCCCTAGCAAAGGTATTGTATGCATCAGAGATTGATGATGTGCGGACACGGGCTATGGCAGTGGGGCTATCGGGGATCGCCGTCGTCACCGCCACATGTGTGCTCACAACCACCACATACCATGCCTTTGTGCGGCGCGACCTCTTCCCCAATGTCATGTCTATTGCCATAACACGGCAAAAACCAAAGTTCAACAAGATATTCGCACACCTTCGATCCTCCAGCTCTGGTCGATGTTAAGGAGCTCGTTCTCTCCATCCCAAATTTGAGTTTCAGTTCCAAGCAGTGCATCTGCTCCGACAATTCCACGACGAGCAGCATTGCTGGTGAGTCTCTGGTGGCACACGGGCATGTAAGATCAGAGTGTTAGATGATTGGTGCACGACATGGTGCACGCATGCACGGCTAGCTTATGTTGAGTAGTAGAACATGTATAGAGTTCTCTATGTTTTTTCTTCGTTATTTGTTTTCATCTTTATGGACTGGCTGCACGTAACTACGAATTAGGTGCAATACCCTTGAGCAATTTACATTGCTATTATACTGTATAATTGCTGGAATTAATGGTTGAGTTTGTAAATTTGGTGGTTATACTTCTATTCTCTAGAAGTTAGATTTCTTAGACTCTAGTCTCATCTCCAAGTAGCTCCATAGACCTACTCACAAAACAAACAAACACAATCCATATATAAACCTGAAAATTGGAAGAACGTTTCACCAAAGGTGTATCAATAAGAATGGGTATGCCCTAGTGTGTTGCAACTTTAGAAAGATTTTCCAAAAGGCAAAACATAACTCAAAAAAGCATTTTGTGTGTGTGACAGTGACATGCTATTCCCTCGTTGCTCGAAACCAAGGTTACAGTTGATGGCATGGCACTCTTGTTCACTTTCCTCTTTTGGGCTTTGAGCTTACCGGATAGTAGGCATGACACCAGGTTTTGGTGTCCGGTGTCTATTGGTTTGGCCTCCATAAACTAATGATCTGCACCGTATGGCTCCAAACTAACTCTACAAATTCTTCTCTGAAAAAAAACTCAACGAATTGTTTCTTTTGCTGAATGAAAGCCTCAGATATGCCAACTTAATTATTTATATATGGCCCTTTAAAGCAATTATAGATACTGGATCAGAGACACATCAGGGTTTCGTTCCACAAATAGAAACACATAATTACATAGTACAAGATATAGATTGATTGACACATTGCGCTGCAAACTTGGCTCCAAAATCCAAGTTATTTTTCCTGCCGAAGGATGAACTACAATCAGAATAAAGAATGCGAGCATTGCACTAGCAATGCTAGCAAACACGTGTCACACTTTATCGCTTTGAAACCACTGGCTCTATGGTTATCTCTATGGATGTGAAGAATCCAAGATTGAGTTTGTCACATAAGGCTTTCTTGCGTTCGTCTTCCACTTGACACAAGCACGTGACACCGTCACAATCTGTGTACTCGCATTGCTCAAGCAAGTGTATCCTCTTCAAACACACAGCATGCCTCCTGATGAGCCTGATGAAATGCATTACGTCCATGTCCTTACTAATTCCATGTGATTTTATCTCCAGCAAACTCAAGTTGTGGTGCTCAAATTTAGGTCCTTCCCCATCCAGGGTAAACCTGTAGGGACCTTGATGCGTAAACTGGCGATGAATTAGCTACACCAGAGAAAAAACAAGTATGATTATTTGGTGTGATTTTTTTTATTATAAATGAGGGGTCAACGCGCTCCGATTTCCCTTACACAAACAACAACATTCTATATAAGTTAATTATAAGCAAATAAACCTCAAAATTATTAAGTGTAGGAAGATAAGATTTATGGATGCTGGCAATGGCATGAGAAGAAAAATGCAAATGCAGACGACATGAGATTTGATTGCCTTGTCAGACAGAAATTTATATAGAGAGAAGAAAATGAAGACGTGTACCTTAATTGAAAGGTTGCTCAGGAAGGGCGCAACATCTAGAACAGAAAGAATCCAGGCTATGTCGAGGATATGCATGTTGCAAAGAGAAACATCACTGAGGCTATTGAATGCCGCAGAGAGCGATGCTGGACGATTGTGAAAACAGCATTTCAGATACCGTGCTGAGAGGTTTATTGCACGAAGGCTTGGAACACAGCCGAACCGCATGCATTGGACCGACGACGACGTAGAGTCATTGCACAGAAGACGCTCAAGCTTTGGGAGTATGGTCAACTCTACTCCGTGGAAGAAGCAGTCATGGAGTTCCAAGGCCAAGAGCGATGAGTTGGGAGCCCCGATTTCTAATTCTCCGCAACGGAGGCCCTGCACCTGCATTTGGTCAAGGAGAGCAGCTCTAGGCCATGGCAGGCGTCAAGGAGACTGGCGATCTCCGAGTCGCTGGTGAAGATGAAATCTTGCAAGGTAATGGTGGTGAGCCGCGCGAAGGCGGCGGGACAGGCCGCCAAGAACGATGCAAAGCGTTGACCGTACTCGGCGAACTCGACGCCGTATGCAGTCCGTACGGTGAGCTCGAGGCGGTCGGCGGGGGTGGCGGCGATTGCGTCGCCGATGGAGCGCAGGCACGGGTCCATTTCTGCAAGGTAGAAGGCGAGGCGCAGGCTCGTCCGGCGATGGGTGGGCAGCAGAAACCACTTTACGGAATTGGTGTACGTGGCCATGACACAATCCAAGGAGAAGTTCAAGCGATGGTGCGGTACCATGGTGGCCACGTCCATGTCAAGATCGGGGAGCATGCACGGGAGGCGCCTCCATCGCCTCGTCATGGCGCCCGCCCTGACCGCCGTGCGCAGGTCCACGCGTTGGAGTATGTCGAGGAGGATGTCGTCGGGTAGAGCGCTGATCCTGTCGCCGCCGTCACCGCAATTCACTCGATTACGACCATCGTCCTTGATGTCTAAACACTCCATGAATGCGCGCCGGCTGGGAGATATACTCTAGATAGATCGCACCACGCCGTTGGTCCACGGCGGTGGCACGTATATATATTGTCGTGCAGGCATCAGCCGAAAACGTTTCAAATCCCAACTCATCTTTTTTTTTTGAGACAATGATCCCAACTCATCTAGAATTCGGTTTCAGGCGCGTAGCTAGCTCTCGGCCCGTCAGTGCAGAGCAGCCCGACTCAAATGTTGCTATTTCAGAAACGGAACGGGCCCAAGTCCGGTATCAAAACGAGTAGTACTGAGCATTCTTTCCACACACAAAAAAAATGTATATTTTCTCAAAAAAAAATGTATATTTCTAGAGAATCATTGTGCGCGACGCCCGGCCGAACATTGCGCCGGGCGCGTCCACGCACGCACGATACAGGCGACTCAAGTCGCGACGCGTGGGGCAGCGGGACCCACATACGTTATCTCCCATCCCGTGCAGTTGTTGCAGAAGGGCCTGAGGCGGAGCTCGCCGCCGTCGGCCTCCATCCCGCGCAACAGCTCCTCGAAGGCCTCGGCCATGGCCACGAGCTACTGCTCCATCCCCTACCGCGCGGCCACCATGACCGTGAGGCACGCCCCACCGTTCGCGCCATCCGTCAGAGCTGAGGCGGCCGTGGGGCATGACGCCGTTTGCGGAGGCGACCTGGTCGGTCTGGCACCGGTCGAAGTACATCGTCCACAACGTGTGGCTGTCGGCGGCGTACCTCGGCTCGTTCCATTGCGCCTCCGATAGCGACGAATGGATGCGCCTCACCGATGCTCGTTCCATTCCGCCGCCGCGCGGCCACCATGACCAAGTAGTTCAATTCAACTTATGTCACTGCTCATAAAAGTACATGGTTATTATAATTATAAACACCATGTTTGTTTTGTCCTTGAATGGTCCGCCACAATAATTTAGCAAGTGTGCATTCGAGAAAAATATGTTGTATTGTTTTGTCCTAATCACAAAAACAACATCGTTTACTAGCTACTCAACTACGTTTTACCAAGTTGTCATTTTTCGAAATTACTCTCTTCTGCACAAATCACACAAATACCTTGATAACTGTATGTACATGCAAGGGTGACAACTTGACACCAAAATCTAGGCTGCTTTGCTTGCAGAAAAATGAATTATACCCATGACAAAGCAGTGAGAGCACTGCAAAGCAAGGCTAGGAAACTCGTGTCACTATCTGTTTTTTTTCCTTTTCTAAACCACTGTCTCTATTGTTATCAGTATGGGCGAGGTGAATCCTGTAGTGAGTATACCACGCAATAGTTCCTTTCGGTTTTCGTCCACTTGACACAAGCATGTGACACCATCACATTCTTCGTACTCGCATTGTTCAAGCAAGTGTATCCTCTTCAAACACACAGCCTGCTTCCTGATGAGCCTGATGTAACACATCACCTCCATGTCTAGACTAAGAGGGTGTTTGTTTCCAGGGACTTATTGGTCTAGGGACTTAAAAAAGTCCCTATAAGTCCCATCTAAACTAAACAGGAGAGACTTATTGGGACTTATTGTGGTGATTTGGGACTTATCAAATAAGACTCTCAGGGAGGAGCTTATTGGGACTTATCCCGGGCCGGACCTACCCCGCGTCGCTCCAGGCTCGTTTCCTGCACGCCGTCGCCCCGCCTCTTGCCCCGTCGCCGTCCCGCCTCTCGCCCCGTCGTCGCCCCGTCGCCGCCCCGCCTCGGTTCGTTCTGCCTCGGTTCGTTGCAGCGGTGCCTCCAATCGCCGGACAGGCCCTCTCCTGAGCCTCGTTGCAGCGGTGCAACATGGACTTATAAGTCCCTGTAAACAAACAGGTAGGGACTCGGGACTTATAAGTCCCTGTAAACAAACAGGTAGGGACTTATGACTTATAAGTTGGGACTTAAAAAAGTCCTAGGACTATGAAACAAACAGGGCCTAAGTCCACAGGCTTTTATCTCTAGCAAACTCAACTTGCGGTGCTCAAATTTATGTGTTTCCTTAGCCTCTGCCTCACTGAACTTGTCGGGACCTTGATCTGGGAAGCGGCGGCGAGATAGCTACATCAAAACAAAGAAAGAAAAACATGTATGATTATTTAGTGTAGGACTGTTTAAAGAGGTAGGGAATATAAGATTGCCCCTTGCATCAAATTAAACGATGCATGCAGATGGAAAGAGGTTTTGCCTTATTAGAAAAGAGAACTAATATGTACAGATTATTACAGGGAGATGATAAGTCTAAGTTGCACTAGCTACTACGTACGTACCTCAATATAAAGGTTGTTGAGGAATGGCGCAGCATGAAGCACAGAAAGGATCCAGGCCATCTTGGAGATATCCAAGTTACAAAGATGAACATCTGTGAGGCTACTGAATGCCGGAGAGAGCCCTGCTGGATTATCAAAGTAGCATTGCAGATGCCGTGCCGAGAGGTTTATGATACCAAGGCAAGGAACGCAGCCGAAACGCATACTCTGGACTGTCGTAGAGGCGTCGCACACAAGGCGCTCAAGTTTTGGTACCCTGCTCAGTTCAACCACATTGAAGAAGCAATCATGGAGCTCCAATGCCAAGAGAGACAAGCTGGAAGCGTTGATCTCCCAAACAGAACCCGCGCAGTGTGTCAAGGAGAGGAGTTGGAGCCGGTGGCAAGTGTTGAGGAGACGAGTGATCTCTGACATGCTAGAGAAGACGATGTCCTGCAAGGCCAGACCGGTGAGCTGGGAGAAGGCAAGGGGGTAGCCCGCCAGGAACGACGCGAAGCGTCGACCAAACACAACCCCAGGAGGGCCAGCATGTGCAACGTTGTCTTGGATGGTGAATTCCACGTATGGCGTCAGTATGGTGAGCTCGAGGCGACCGGCGGTGATGGCAGTCATGGCATCGCCGATGGAGCATAGGTACGGGCCGTCTGCAAGGTAGAAGGCGAGGCGCAGGCTCCTCAGGTGATGGGTAGGCAGAAGAAACCACGTTACGGCGTTGGTGTATGCGGTCATGACTTGATCCACTGGGAAATCCCATCGCCGGTGCGGCAGCGGTACCATGGTGGCGACGTCGATGTCAAGGTCGGGGAGCAGGCGTGTGAGCTGCCTCCATCGCCTCGCGACGGCGCCGGCCTTCACAGCCATACGCAGGTCTAGGCGCCGGAGGATTTCGAGGAGCACGTCGTCGGGGAGCAGGTCGATCCCCCCGTCGTCGTCGTCGTCGTCACCACGCTTCACTCGTGTGCGCTCATGGTTGTTGTCCATGTGCAGGGAGGACTGGTCGGTCTCCGTCTCCATGAGCTCGCGCAGGCACGTCGATCGAGCTTGCACCGCGTACGTGGCGCTCGAGATATATGGGTGTATGTGTCGCAGACTCGGAGTGGGCGTGCCAGAAGTCTTATTAATTAGCTTAGATTTTTTTTGAATGTTGGTAGTAGATCTACCAAATTCATTGAGAAGGAGAAAAAGAGTTGGTCCAGTTTATAAGGAAAACCGGACCCAAAAACCATACAAACGGGGCCTTTTGGCAAACACCACACACATCCACACGAGCCACGGGTCCCTCTGACCGGATCCACCTCCAGAACGATGCTCCAAAGAGAGAACGCGACGCCGAATAGCGCCGCCATTGTTCGATCTAAACTAGATCAAGGGTTTCCCCCGGAGCACGTCAGAAAAGGCAAGGTGAGAGCAGCTACATCGATGCCTCCAACGAGGGAGCGACGCCTGAAAGCGCCGCCATCGACGACTCCGGCCGCAACCGGAGTACGACTTTCGCCGGCCATCTCACCTGCATAGCCCGAACCTAGGATCCGATCAGCCTACACACCGAACCACTAGACCTGCCTCCACGGCCAACCGCACCTCCCCGGTAAGCTCGACGTGCTTCCAACCTAGCATCCGCCGCGCCCACTGGACGGAGAATGCAACCCCCAGCAGCGCCATTCGTCTCCCATCAGAAGGATGCAACCAAACACGACGCCATTCGTCTCCTCAAGGATGCAACGCCTGCCGGCCATTCCTCTCCCGACGGAGGATGCAACAACTGCAGCGAGGCCATTCCTCTCCCTCCAGCCACCACCATCTTGTCCTCCCACCCGAAGCAGCGTCGAGCTTACCGAACCACCATCGAGAGGATGCAACACCGAGCAAGGATGCCATTCATCTCCCACAACTTCTCCCGCGGAGAACCACACGCACACTCGCCGCCCAGGAACAGACTGCGGCCAGCTAACACACCGCCAAACGCCGCCAAGCGCGAACCACAACCGCATCATGGCGCGAAACGCAGCCAGCAGTTGTGGACGACCAGCAAACTGACGAGCACCTTGACTTCCCCCACATGCGCTCAGCACGGCCGCGCCAGATTTGCGCCATCCCGCTGCACACCCCTCTCCACCTCGCGCTCCGGTGGCCGCGCCAGATCCGTGCCACCCCGCAGCACTCCCCCCGCCACCTCGCGCGCCGGCGCCCGCGCCGGATCCGCGCGGCCAGGCACCTTCCCCGCGTCGCAAGGACGCGCATCTCGCAGATCCGGCGTGCGGGCCGCAGATCGAGAGCCCCGCCGAGCGCCAGCGGCCCACCTCGACGGCGGCGGCCTCTGTCGACGCGCCGCGCCAGCAGGGGATAGAGCCCCGCCGCCGCCTTCCTCGGGGCCGGGCCGGCTTCGCCGGCGAGCACCCGCTGGCGGCGGCGAGACGGGTGGAGGAGGGGAAGAAAGGTGGCGGCGCTAGGTTTTCGTTCCCCCGTGTCGCCCGAGCGAGGCGACGCGGGGGCTGGTCCAAACGAGTTTAGCTTAGGTTTTGGATTGGAGGTATCCGAGTACAGCAGTACGTGACGTGTCCTTGAACAACACGGACATTACGACAGACCGGCCTAAGATTCCGCCGGTCCCGTGAGCGTGTCGTGGGATCCTTATGATCTCCGGCGTCCACTTTTGCGCCACGTCATGCCACTGTACCCACAAACCATCTATTTTTTTCTTATTATCTTTTCACCAGAGTGTTTTGTTTTTGGAAAATCTTCATATCTATTCATCTTCAATCATAATAGTACAACAAACACCAGAAATAATAAAAATTACATCCAGATCCGTAGACCACCTAGCGACGACTACAAGCACTGAAGCGAGCTGAAGGTGCACCGCCACCAAACTTGTTGTAGTAGACATTCAGCAAGTCGTCGTGCTAAGGCCCCATTGGACCAGCGCACCAGAACATCAACCGTCGCGGATGAAGAATAATGTAGATCGGAAGGATCCAACCCGAAAACACACGAACATAAATGGACACCAACGAGATCCGAGCAGATCCACCAAAGATAGATCCGCTGGAATGGGGGCTAGGCTGGGAGACCTTTATTCCATTTCTTCAGGGAGCCGCCGCCGTTTCGCCTTCCTGAGCAGAACACAAACCCTAACAAAACTGAAAGGAACAACTAAAAACGAATCTCTCCCGCCGGCCCTTGGCAGGATCTAATGAGCATCCATGGCCCTAGGGCCACCAGAGACGAAGCGGACTTGCGTCGCCGCCGGCGAGAGGCAGATACCATAGCTGTTTTCTTGGAGGAGCAGAAGGCGTAATAGGTGTCCATGACCAGCTTGTAAAAAGTATTTCTCACCAGAGTGTTCTGCTCCACTCATTTTCTTCCTCTCTCTCATTCGTTCTCCTCCCACTCCAATTGATCCCCTTTCTCTCTCTCTAGTCATGAACAACGCATTGCCATGGATGCGTCCTCAAGCATCACCCCATCCCTACCTCCATGTTGTCGAGCGGCCTCATCACCGCCGGCCGCAACACCCACCTTGAGGCGCCGACAAGCTGCTCTGCGTCCTTCCATGAATATTCATCCATGAGCACCAACTTTTGATTCGTTGGTTCCAACATTTTTCTATCGGTAGTAGCTTTTCGTCTCGCTGGTTCCAGCTTTTGATTTCACCGGTCGCAGCCATCCCTTTTTTCGACAGTGTCAACTTTTTGATTCGCGGGTTGTAGCATTTTATTTCGCCAGTAGTACCTTAGAGCATCTCATGAAGGTTCCGATAGCAGGGCGCGGTGGTCGGGGACGGGCGAACGGGAGAGGTTCATGAAGGTTCCGATAGCGGGGGGACGGGCGGGGCAACCGGGGCGGCCGGCGGGCGCGGCGTCGGGGACAGGCGGACGAAAGCGATTCATGAAGGTTTCGATGGCAGTTGGATTCCCGCCAATGGTCTTTCGCGTATATAGGTCGCCCTCGGGTTGTCTCCAAAATTCTTATTTTCACGGATTTGGCCGGGATGCTTTTCGCGCCCCTTAAAAAGTTTTACGGGTCAGAATCGTTTACAGGTTCTATTCCGGTCGCTTTTTTGCCTAAACTGTAAACTAACAGTTATTTTATAGTTTCGTGCGTTTTAAGGGATCTGTTAGGGATGCTCTTATTGCCAGGGATGCTCTTATTGCCAGAGGAGGGGGATTTTGCTACAAGCATGTATTGCGAAAGCTACAACCATGTGCGTTGGAGCTGCAAGCCGTATACATCGGAGCTGTTACCGGAGACGCTCGTCGCTGGTGAGGCTGCAAGCACGAGCACGCAGAGTTGCAGCCAGTGGCCATGTATGCTGGATCGATCGCGTTGTGTGCTTCGATGACGGGAGATTGCAACCTGCTGCGAACAGGTTTCCTTGAGGAGGACCTTTGTCTATGCCAGCTTTGGCGAGAGGCATCAATGGAGGTGTTGCGAGGACGTCCAGTCTAACGAGGAGGAGCGTTGCTAGCCATGGAGCGTGGCGGCAGTACGTTTTACGAGCAAATCGGCCATGGGCTGTGCGGGGACGAGGAGCGGCCCTGTTTTTTTCTGTTGACTTTTGTTTTCTACCTAATCTAACGGCTGTTGCGTGGTTAATCAGAGGGCTGCACGCCGTCCGGACGAAACTTTGGGCCGGCGCGTCGGCGCCTAGTACTGACCTTCTAAAAATGGTCGTTAGACCTACTACGAGCAACAATCTTCAGTTGGGATTGCAAACCACAACATTCATGTGTGCTATGTGCAAGCATTCTTATCACACAAATCTATACCTACTAACAAAGTAAGAAATGCTCCTGCATGTCCGTCATGCAATTTTGCAACAAAAAAAAACCTATATTTTCTGTGAATTAACCCATAGCACACATCTAAGTCATACCGGAACATATTTTTTTTGCATTTTTCGGAAAACCCCCTGATTTCTCAGGTAATTAACCCACGGGTCATATATCAAGTCAAATGAATGCTTTTCTACATTATCCATATCTTTTAAAACATAACTTTGATTTTAACATGTTATATATGAAATTTGGTTAAAAAATATGTAGAATCTGAATATCATGTTATTTTTACCTTTTAATTATTTTTAAAAATATTATTTTGAAAGAAAACTTACAATATATTGCGCATGGTTTGTTTTTCTTTCGTACCGGCAACGATCCGGATTGCAATTAAGCACCCTAAAACCAAAGAAAAAATCGATAACCACACACGTACAGCTCTTGAAACCTCGCAGAGAAAAAACAACAGATGTCTCATCACGAGAGAGAGAGAGAGAGAGAGAGAGAGAGAGAGAGAGAGACGCCTTACAATTGACCACATTCAAATGTGTTCTGATTTGTGTGAATACCGATACCACCGCCAACGAGGGTGATAAGGAGGATAAGAGGCAACACAAATGTGATGCCCTGTTAAAATAAAGGACGTGGACCTATTGTGGCCTTGAGTCATGCTTATTGGGTTTAGAGTGTGTGTTATTTTTTCTTCAATTGTAATGCACGGGCTCTTTTGCTAGGTTGTACAAACTTTTCAAAAAAAAATTCTCTGTCTTGATAGATTTTTTTCAGAAAGACACCTAAGGGCATCTCCAACGGCAACCCGCAAATTTCCTCTCGCATCCATCCGCGAACAGGGGGACCAGTCCGCGGACATGGATGCGGGAGGACGACATCCAATGCTAGCCGCATACATTTCAAACTCTTTTTCATCAATCCGGATGAAATTCATACAAACACGGCCGGATTTCATACAAACACGGCTGGATTTCATACGAACATGACGGATTTCATACAAACACGACGGCATCTGGAAGACAGTAGATCGTGTGCTTGGTTCATGGTTGGTGTCTTATATGTATGGTTTCCTCCTCCAACATCTTAGTCAAACGAAGGTATCATATCTGAAGTTTGATGGTGTATCTGGGTACTGCACTGGCCAGATTATTTCAGCGGCAATAACTTCGCCGTTGGTAAGCTACTTTGGAGGTCCGAAAAGCTGCATATCGTCAACGGAGACACATCAAGCTTGGGTAAAGAGGTGATCCGTCATTTTTTTTCGTTGGTAGCAGATGTGGTGGTGCCAAAGACAAATAACGGGCCTTGGATTCACGCTCAGATGGTTTATGATATTGACTGCAATTTTACTTCTTGGCTGGTAGTTCTTTGTGTAAAGGCTAGTGCTTGGTAGTCTTTTTAGTTTTATCGGTGTTTATGTGGCTTGCAGTTAATTCTTTGTGAGATATGTGTCTTGTAATTTGATTTTTGTTATATTAACATGACTTGTCATTGTCGAACAACACACATGTTCTGTCGTAATGGGCTATCTTTTTATTTAACACAGTACAGATGCATATGTTCATATGTGCGCACATACACTCGCTCATATGAACACGCACACGCACACCCTAACTCTATGAGCGAACACTTCTGAGAGATTGAGCTAGCACATCATCTTGAGGTTGACGAAGTCTCCATAGACGCCTTCCTAGTTAATGAAAACATCTTCTCCTAATGAACGCACATCGCTGGACATCAATGTCAAGGCCTGAAAGGTGGCAGATGTGGGACCTTTTGCATTCTCTATCTTCAGAGATCGATTAGGCCATGTATTTTATGTCCGATTTCAACGAAGTGTCACAATGGAGGAGTATGATGCAGTTGGCCAAAGGAGTATGCCACAAGTACTTGATTTTCGGGATGCTATTGATGTATGTGGCCTTGCTGATATTGGCTCCTCGTGTACACAATGGACCTTCGAGAAGAAAGTTGATGGTGGTAGTTATACCAGAGTTCGGTTGGATAGGGCCCTTGCCTCGACTCATTGGAGGAGCAAGTTTCCTACTGCAGAATTAGTACATAAAATTGTTGCTTCTATTGATCATTGCCCTATCTTGATGAAGTTAAACCCCTTTGATGATCACCCTGATCAATTGATGAAGCCTTTTCGGTATGAGCTTTATATGGGAATCGCATGAGGGTTTTACAGAAACCATAGAACAACACCGGCAAGGTCCAGGGGCTTTCATTGTGAATGGCTTCCATGCCAAGCTTGCGCCATTCTCTATGTCAGCGCTAGAACTGGAATACATTTGAAATTTAAAAGAGGAGATTTCTCATATATCTAGACATGAAAGTTTGAAAGCAATTGATTTAGCGCAACAGGCACCCGACTACCATGTTGATCAGGATGTATTGCATATTTATCAATAGCCGATGTTTAGTCTCTTCGACATAGGTAAGGCTGAACTAAAGCCCACCGCTTCGGTTACTAATGAAATTTTTATGTGGGCGAAAGTAAGGATTGGAGGAATTTCATTCTTGATTATCTCTAAAATCCAAGCGAAATGGTGGACAATGTGGCTTGGTGGATGGCATTGGGATGCATATCTATGAAACTTCATCGATGAATTGTTAATGATATTGTTTTCAAGTGATTGACTTTAAACTAAACAAACAATGGCTGATATATACTTGTCGCCCTAAGTACATATAAAATGGATGATATATACTTATCGCCCTAAGCACATATAAAATGGCTGATGAAGTGTTGACATCGTCCTGAAGATAAGCTCCATGCAAATTATTTTTCGGCACACAAGCTTTGCCAAAAAACACGGGGCATAATGTGTGATGCCACTTATACTACAATTGCCACTTTACCACTATTACCGCCCTGACCACTTTTCCACTGTTGACGCACACTGGTTGGGACGGTATTGTACTACACTGGCGCTTTCCCACTATTTCCACCCTTACCACTTTACCACCGTTGCCATACATACTGACTACCACCACATTACCACTATCACCACATAACCCAAAAAAATACTTGCTTTGTGGCTTCACCATTATTACCCTATCACCACATAACCCAGAAAGTTCGCTGCTATTCTCACTATTATCACTTTGTACATAACACAAGAAATTACCGTGTCTCTGACTTTACCACTATGAGCCATTTCAACGAAGTGTCACAATGGAGGAGTATGATGCAGTTGGCTAAAGGAGTATGCCACAAGTCCTTGATTTCGGGATGCTTTTGATGTATGTGGCCTTGCTAATATTGGCTTCTCGTGTATACAATGGACCTTCGAGAAGAAAGTTGGTGGTGGTAGTTATACCAGAGTTTGGTTGGATAGGGCCCTTGCCTCGACTAATTGGAGGAGCAAGTTTCCTGCTGCATTATTCGTACACAAAATTGTTGCTTGTTTTGATCATTGCCCTATCTTGGTGAAGTTAAACCCCTTTGATGATCACCCTGATCAATTGATGAAGCCTTTTCTCTATGAGCTTTATGTGGAAATCGCATGAGGGTTTTAAAGAAACCATAGAGCAACATTGACAAAGTCCAGGAGCTTTCATTGTGAATGGATTGCATGCCAAGCTTGCGTCGTTCTCTATGTCGCTGAAGCGCTAGAACCGGAATACATTTGAAACTCAAAACAAGAGATTTCTCATATATCTAGACATGTAAGTTTGAGAGAAATTTTAGCGCAACAAGCACCCCACTACCATGTTGATCATGGTGTATTGCACATTTATCAATAGCCGATGTTTAGTCTCTTCGACATAGGTAAGGCTGAAACAAAGCCCACTGCTTTAGTTACTAATGAAATTTTTATGCAGGCGAAAGTAAGGATTGGAGGAAGTTCATTCTTGATTATCTGCAAACTCCTAGCGAAATGGTGGACAATATGGTTTGGTGCATGGCTATGGGATGCATATCTATGAAACTTTATCAATGAATTGTTAATGATATTGTTTTCAAGTGATTGACTTTAAACTAGACAAATAATGGCCAGTATATACTTGTAGCCCTAAGTACATATAAAATGGATGATATATACTTATCGCCCTAAGCACATATAAAATGGACGATGAAGTGTTGACATCGTCCTGAAAATAAGCTCCATGCAAATTATTTTTCGGCACACAAACTTTGCCGAAAACACGAGGCATGTGTAAATTTTGGCACGACAAGGAACGTATATAAGAATGCCTCAAATAAAAAAGTGTCCAATAACAAGAAGTTTTGTATGATCTACATAAACATCTTCGATGTTTGGGTCATTGCCATCCGATCTCATCTCGAGAAACGAAATTGTGCTTGGAGTACTAAGATTTTGTATTCAGAATGATGTTCGTCTGATTATACACCTCCAATATAGCCTCATATTAAAAAAATGTTCTACAAGTATTGTCTTTGTCTGGTCTAACAGATCGATTTTGGTATTTCAATCATTTCAATTCGAGGTCGTATGCAAAAGTTAGAGCCAACGGAATTTGGCCCGACCATTTGTAAGAAGTGGCCCATGGCACCAGAACCACATATTACCGATGTCTGATGGCCCCGCGAGTTGTTGCCTGATTTATACGAGCAATTCGGCCCTCAAGATGGCCTCGAATCAAGAAAACGTTCAACACAGGAGTTGTTCGTCTTGTCAAAATGGATACTTTAGCTTTTGGGCGTATCTCCATCCAAGGCCGTATTTAGCATGTAAAACCCTAGAACCATATTGTTGGCTTGGGCATACCTAAATTCGAGTCCGGTTAATTTTGAAAGGATTTGGACATGATTTGGAGTTTTTTTTAGGGGAAGTCCAACCACATCATAAATTGAGGAGAGATGATAGTCGATTGAACAACACACAATCGATCTATCATCTATCACTTTTTTACCTTTACCTTTTCTTCTTAACAGTACTTCTTCTTCTTCTCATTCTTAGTTGCAGGGCGTCAATCCACGAGGACCTAGAGGTGATCAGGTCGACCTAGGGCAGCCCATAGCCGTCATGCGTCCAGACGGAGTCCCTCCCAAGCATGTGGGTTTCGGGTCTCAAAAGTGCCCACCGTTTTGCTTGCGTACCACGCTTTCGGGTGGGTCTCCTCCGATGTGAGCTACGGTGCATCCCGGCGTTGAAGGTACATGGTGATGTGTTTGTGTGAACATACATATTGATGGACATTGTTTAGCTGCCGCAAACTTGACTCAAAAATCACGGGTGTTTTGCTTGCAGAAAGATGAACTACACTCTGAATAAGGCGTGAGAGCATTGCAACAGCAAGGCTAGTATACTCGTGTCACTTGCTAATGATTTTTCTTTTTGCTTTTGAAACCACTTTCTCTATGCTTATCTCTACACATGTGGAGAATCCAATATTGAGTATGTCACGCACGATTTTCTTTCGTTTGGGTCGGCCCCTTGGAGTTGCTCTAAATTCTTCTGTAAAGATAACTCTACAAATCATCTAAAAAAAGACAACTCTACAAATTCTTTCTTGTTGCTGAATGATATAGATTGATGGACGTGTTCAGCTGTCGCAAACTTGACTCAAAAATCACGGGTTTTTCGCTTGCAGAAAGATGAACTACACTCTGAACAAAGGCTAGCATACTCGTGTCGCTTGGTCTATGATTTTCTTTTTGAGACCACTGGCTCTATAGTTATTTCTACGGATGGGGAGAATCCAAGATTGAGTATGTCACGTAAGATTTTCTTCCGTTCGTCTTCCACTTGACACAAGCATGTGACACCATCGCAACGTTTGTCCGCGCACAGTTCAACCAAGTGTATCCTCTTCAAACACACAGCATGCTTCCTCATGAGCCTGATGTAACTCATCACGTCCAAGTCTGTACTAACTCCATAGGCTTTTATCTCTAGCGAACTCAAGCTGCGGTGCTCAAATTTAGGTCTTTCCCCCGCCACGGTGAACTTGTGGAGACCTCGACTTGTAGATCCGCCACGAGTTAGCTACACCAAATAGACAACAGGTACGTTTATTTAGAACCAAATATCTAAAATTGTAGGGAAGATGATATTCGTCCAGATGTATGCATGCGTCCGAGGATGCATGCAAGTGGAACCTCCTTCTCAATGGAAACATAAACATATATATATATATATATATAGAGAGAGAGAGAGAGAAGATAGTAACTAAGATGTGGGAGGGAACTTTTGGTCTATGGGTGTATATACACCCTATATGCAAAAAAAAATTAGTAATTCAACCAAAAGTCGAAAATTCCTGAAAATATTTTTGAAATAAACTTGACCTTCTATTGTACTCGTGAGAAAATAAATCCACAAAAAAAATATCCCTTTGACTTCTTTTCAAAAAAGACAAATTTTTGGCTAAAATAGTGTGAATAGTGACCTATAATAGCAAATAAATTTTGTCTTTTTTGCTGTGAAGTCAACTTTTGTTTTTTTTTTCATCCAGATTTTTTTACTAGTGCAAAAGTAAGTCAAGTGTTTTGTCAAAATAGTTCTTACCTATTTTGACTTTTTATTAAAATAATAAAAAACAATTCCCATATAGGGTGTATATACATGCAGGTTCCAAAGTGTATTTCCCCTAAGATGTGTGCTACTACGTACCTTGATACTCCTTACGGTCCTTTTTACTCCACCTCGAGTAATACAAAGGTTGTTGAGGAAGGGTGCAGCATCTAGAAGAGAAAGGATCAATGCCTTGTCGGGAATATTCAAGCCGCGCAGAGAAACGTCTCTGAGGCTATTGAATGCTGGAGAGAGCGATGCTGGATTCTCAAAGTAGTATTGCAGCTGCGGTAATGAGAGGTTTATGACACGAAGGCAAGGAACATAGCCGAAACTCATGTTATGTTCAAACATAGAGGTGTCGCAAACAAAGCGCTCAAGTTTCGGGACCCTGGCCAACTCGACTCTGTTGAAGGAGCAACCATGGAGTTCCAAGGCCAAGAGCGATGAGCCGGGAGCGTCGATCTGCAGTTTTTCCGTAATGGAGACCGTGCAGTGGCAGTTGGTCAAGGAGAGGATCTCTAGCCGGTGGCAGGCGTCAAGGAGTCCGGCGATCTCCAAGGTGGAAAAGGTGAAGTGTTGTAGGGCAAGGCTGGTGAGCCAGCCGAAGGCGGCGGGGCAAGCCGCGAGGAAAGACGCGAAGCATTGATCAAAGTCGACGCAAGGATCATATGACCTGAGTATGGTGAGCTCGAGGCGGTCGGCGGTGGCGGTGGGGATGGCATCGCCGATGGAGCGCAGGAACGGATCGACGTCTACAAGGTAGAAGGCGAGGCGCAAGCTCGTCCGGTGATGGGTGGGCAACAGAAACCACGTTACGATATTCGTGTAGGTGGCCATGACAGGATCCACCGAGGAAACCCAGCGACGGTGCGGTACCAGGGTGGCGATGTCCATGTCGAGGTCGGGGAGCATACGCGGGAGCCGCCTCCATCGCCTCGCCACGGCGCCGGCCCTGACCACGGTGCGCAGGTCCAGGCATTGAAGTATGTCGAGGAGGACGTCGTCGGGTAGCGTGGTGATCCTGTCGCCGCCAGCATCACTGCCCTTCACTCGTCTACGGCCATCGTTCTTGATGTCTAAACATGGCTGATTAGTCTCCATGAATGCACGCCACTTGCCGGATCGCCGGCTCGGCCGAGTTGCAGCCGACATTGCACCACGCCGCTGGAGATAGATGCATATATTTCGGCGTCTTATCTGCGTATCGGCCGAAGACGTTTCAGATCCTAACTCGTTTAGAGTCCGGTATCAAAACTGTATATTCTTTCCAACATTCCAAAAAAAAGGGTATTTTCTTTCCGGGAAAAATATGTACTGTGTATTTTTTTTACATCATTAGGGCATGTACAATGGTTGATAAGATAGTCTTATATTAAGTCTTACATGTAATTTAGAGATGACAAAAAAAGATGTCTACAATGGGTCATTTCTTAGTCTTATCTTCAATAACTAGCTATTCCTGTCAAACGTGGTGAGACATATTGTGCTAAGGGATCATCTCTTGTCTTCTCTTAAATAAGAGAAGACAAGCCTTTTCTTACGAGTTCTCACTCCTCCACCTCATCATTTATCCTACGTGTCACTCCTAAGATAGCACCATTGTACATGCCCTTATTATCGTTCTGCGGCGAAGCATTGAAGCCTCGCATCGTGAAAGGCGCATCGCTGTTTTCCTCTTCCCCGGCGGCTATAACCCTAGCCGCCGCCAGGAGAGGCCGATCTTCCGGCGCCATCCTCCGGCAGCTCCCCTCCGCCGGCGACCTCGGTCGTCGGTGCTGAGGGGGGTCGCCAGATCCACGTGTGTGATTCGTTTTTATTCTCTCGTAGTCTAGGTTTTTAGGTCGTTCATCGTCTTTGCTTCGGCGCGACGATGATGGCGCTGAATAAAGATTCTTCGGATCCTTCCCTAACGAGGCCATCGGTCTTATGGTTGGGGATGGATTTGGAAACCAGTCTGTTCAAGTAAGGATGGCGTAGCGGCGACGGCATCCTCGTGGTGGACCTGTGTCCTTGGTATCCACCATTGCGACGACGTTTGCTCCAGTGTCGGCGCGGAGCTTGGGAGGTAGTCCAGGAGCGGATCCAGATTGTGGTCTGCATCGACGACATCTAAAAGGCGGAACATGTGCTGTCGTGGTTCGTGGATGGCAGGTATGGTTTCCTCCTTCGGCGTCTTAGTCGCAGTGGGGTGCCAGACCTGGAGTTCGATGGCGTGTCCGAAGTGTTGCTCCGGTCTGATTCGTTCAACAGCAAGGGCTTCACTTTTGGTGAGCCATCTTGGAGGTCCATAAAGCTGCATATCAGCGATGGAGCCGCGTCGAGCACGGGTGAGGAGGTGATTCATCATTATTTTCTTCAGTGGCTGTCGTGATTGTTATATTTCCTTGTTCGTGATAATTGTTTATTGTTCATGCTATAATTGTGTTATCCGGAAATCGTAATACATGTGTGAATACATAGACCACAACATGTCCCTAGTGAGACTCTAGTTTACTAGCTCGTTTATCAATAGATGGTTACGGTTTCCTGACCATGGACATTGGATGTCATTGATAACGGGATCACATCATTGGGAGAATGATGTGATGGACAAGACCCAATTCTAAGCATAGCACAAGATCGTGTAGTTCGTTTGCTAGAGCTTTTCTAATGTCAGGTATCGTTTCCTTAGACCATGAGATCGTGTAACTCCCGGATACCGTAAGAGAGCTTTGGGTGTACCAAACGTCACAACGTAACTGGGTGGCTATAAAGGTATACTACAGGTATCTCCGAATGCATCTGTTGGGTTGACACGAATCGAGACTGGGATTTGTCACTCCGTATGACGGAGAGGTATCTCTGGGCCCACTCGGTAATGCATCATCATAATGAGCTCAATGTGACCAAGTGGTTGGTCACGGGATCATGCATTACAGTACGAGTAAAGTGACTTGCCGGTAACGAGATTGAACAAGGTATTGGGATACCGACGATCGAATCTCGGGCAAGTAACGTATCGATTGGCAAAGGGAATTGTATACGGGATTGCTTGAATCCTCGACATCATGGTTCAACCGATGAGATCATCGAGGAGCATGTGGGAGCCAACATGGGTATCCAGGTCCCGCTGTTGGTTATTGACCTGAGAGTCGTCTCGGTCTTGTCTGCATGTCTCCCGAACCCGTAGGGTCTACACACTTAAGGTTCGGTGACGCTAGGGTTATAGAGATATTAGTATGCGGTAACCCGAAAGTTGTTCGGAGTCCCGGATGAGATCCCGGACGTCACGAGAATTTCCGGAATGGTCCGGAGGTGAAGATTAATATATAGGAAGTCCAGTTTCGGCCATCGGGAAAGTTTTGGGGGTTACCGGTATTGTACCGGAACCACTGGAAGGGTCCCGGGGGTCCACCGGGTGGGGCTACCTATCTCGGAGGGCCCCCATTGGGATGAAGTGGGAGGGGAACCAGCCCCTGGTGGGATGGTACGCCTCCCTTGGGCCTCCCCCTGCGCCTAGGGTTGGAAACCCTAGGGGTGGGGGCGCCCCACTTGGCTTGGGGGGGGGGGGGGCAAGTCCCCCTCTTGGCCGCCGCCCCCCCCCCCTTGAGATTCAATCTCTAGGGGGCCGGCGTCCCCCAGGGCCCCTATATAAAGAGGGGGGAGGGAGGGCTGCGCACCCCTGCTCCTGGCGCCTCCCTCTCCCTCCGTAACACCTCTCCCTCTCGCTGTGCTTGGCGAAGCCCTGCCGAGATCGCCGCTACTTCCACCACCACGCCATCGTGCTGCTGGATATCCATCAACCTCTCCCTCCCCTTGCTGGATCAAGAAGGAGGAGACGTCTTCCCCAACCGTACGTGTGTTGAACGTGGAGGTGCCGTCCGTTCGGCGCTAGGATCATCAGTGATTTGGATCACGACGAGTACGACTCCATCAACCCCGTTCTCTTGAACGCTTCCGCTCGCGATATACAAGGGTATGTAGACGCACTCCCCTCTCGTTGCTAGATGACTCCATAGATTGATCTTGGTGATGCATAGAAAATTTTTATTTTCTGCTACGTTCCCCAACAATGGCATCATGAGCTAGGTCTATGCGTAGTTTCTATGCACGAGTAGAACACAAAATTGTTGTGGGCGTTGGTTTTGTCAATTTACTTGCCACTACTAGTCTTATCTTGTTTCGGCGGCATCGTGGGATGAAGCGGCCCGGACCGACCTTACACGTACGCTTTCGTGAGACAGGTTCCACCGGCTGACATG
This sequence comes from Triticum timopheevii, assembly GCA_963921465.1. Lineage (NCBI taxonomy): Eukaryota > Viridiplantae > Streptophyta > Magnoliopsida > Poales > Poaceae > Triticum > Triticum timopheevii. The sequence continues at coordinate 477,779,226 of OY997262.1, forward strand.
CACTAGTTGCATAAGGTGGCTAGCGGGTGTCTGTCTCTCCCAGTTTAGTCGGATCGGATTCGATGAAAAGGGTCATTATGAGGGGTAAATAGAAATTGGCATATCACGTTGTGGTTTTGGCGTAGGTAAGAAACATTCTTGCTAGTAACCTATAGCAGCCACGTAAAAACATGCAACAACAATTAGAGGACGTCTAACTTGTTTTTGCAGCATATGCCTTGTGATGTGATATGGCCAAAAGGATGTGATGAATGAAATATATGTGATGTATGAGATTGATCATGTTCTTGTAATAGGAATCACGACTTGCATGTCGATGAGTATGACAACCGGCAGGAGCCATAGGAGTTGTCTTTATTTTTTGTATGACCTGCGTGTCATTGAATAACGCCATGTAATTACTTTACTTTATTGCTAAACATGTTAGCTGTAGAAGTAGAAGTAATCGTTGGCGTGACAACTTCATGAAGACACGATGATGGAGATCATGGTGTCATGCCAGTGACGATGATGATCATGGCGCCCCGAAGATGGAGATCAAAAGGAGCAAAATGATATTGGTCATATCATGTCACTATTTGATTGCATGTGATGTTTATCATGTTTTGCTTCTTATTTGCTTAGTACGGCGGTAGTAAATAAGATGATCCCTTATAATAATTTCAAGAAAGTGTTCCCCCTAACTGTGCGCCGTTGCGGAAGTTCGTTGTCTCGAAGCACCACGTGATGATCGGGTGTGATAGATTCTAACATTCACATACAAGGGTGTAAGCCAGATTTACACATGCAAAACACTTAGGTTAACTTGACGAGCCTAGCATGTACAGACATGGCCTCGGAACACAAGAGACCGAAAGGTCGAACATGAGTCGTATAGAAGATACGATCAACATGAAGATGTTCACCGATGATGACTAGTCCGTCTCACGTGATGATCGGACACGGCCTAGTTGACTCGGATCATGGATCACTTAGATGACTAGAGGGATGTCTATCTGAGTGGGAGTTCATTATATAATTTGATTAGATGAACTTAATTATCATGAACTTAGTCTAAAATCTTTGCAATATGTCTTGTAGATCAAATGGCTCACGCTAATGTTGCCCTCAACTTCAACGCGTTCCTAGAGAAAACCAAGCTGAAAGACGATGGCAGCAACTATACGGACTGGGTCCGGAACTTGAGGATCATCCTCATAGCTGCCAAGAAAGCATATGTCCTAGATGCACCGCTAGGTGAAGCACCCATTTTCCCAGCAACTCAAGACGTTATGAACGCCTGGCAGTCGCGTAGTGATGATTACTCCCTGGTTCAGTGCGGCATGCTTTACAGCTTAGAACCGGGGATCCAAAAGCGTTTTGGGCAGCACAGAGCATATGAGATGTTCCAAGAGCTGAAAATGGTTTTCCAAGCTCACGCTCGGGTCGAGAGATATGAAGTCTCTCCGACAAGTTCTACAGTTGTAAGATGGAGGAGAATGGTTCTGTCAGCGAGCACATACTCAAAATGTCTGGGCTGCACAACCGCTTATCTCAGCTGGGAGTTAATCTCCTGGATGACGCGGTGGTCGACAGAATCCTCCAGTCGCTCCCACCTAGCTACAAGAGCTTTGTGATGAACTTCAATATTCAAGGGATGGTGAAAACCATTCCTGAGGTATATTCAATGTTGAAATCAGCGGAGGTGGAGATCAAAAAGGAACATCAAGTGTTGATGGTCAATAAAACCACTAGTTTCAAGAAAGGCAAGGGTAAGAAGAACTTCAAGAAGGACGGCAATGGAGTTGCCGCGCCCGGTAAGCCAGTTGCCAGGAAGAAGCCAAAGCCTGGACCCAAACCTGAGACTGGGTGCTTTTATTGCAAGGAAAGCGGACACTGGAAGCGGAACTGCCCCAAGTACTTAGCGGACAAGAAGGCCGGCAACACCAAAGGTATATGTGATATACATGTAATTGATGTGTACCTTACCAGTACTCGTAGTAGCTCCTGGGTATTTGATACCGGTGCGGTTGCTCATATTTGTAACTCAAAACAGGAGTTGCGGAATAAGCGGAGACTGGCGAAGGACGAGGTGGCGATGCGCGTCGGGAATGGTTCCAAGGTCGATGTGATCGCCGTCAGCACGCTACCTCTACATTTACCTACAGGATTAGTTTTAAACCTCAATAATTGTTATTTAGTGCCACCTTTGAGCATGAACATTGTATCTGGATCTCGTTTAGTACGAGATGGCTACTCATTTAAATCCAAGAATAATGGTTGTTCTATTTATATGAGAGATATGTTTTATGGTCATGCCCCGCTGGTCAATGGTTTATTCTTAATGAATCTCGAACGTGATGTTACACATATTCATAGTGTGAATACCAAAAGATGTAAAGTTGATAACGATAGTCCCACATACTTGTGGCACTGCCGCCTTGGTCACATTGGTGTCAAACGCATGAAGAAGCTCCATGCTGATGGACTTTTGGAGTCTCTTGATTACGAATCATTTGATACATGCGAACCATGCCTTATGGGCAAAATGACCAAGACTCCGTTCTCCGGAACAATGGAGCGAGCAACCAACTTATTGGAAATCATACATACTGATGTGTGCAGTCCAATGAGCGTTGAGGCTCGCGGAGGCTATCGTTATGTTCTCAATCTCACTGACGACTTGAGTAGATATGGTTATGTCTACTTGATGAAACACAAGTCTGGGACCTTTGAAAAGTTCAAGGAATTTCAGAATGAGGTCGAGAATAAACGTGACCGAAAGATAAAGTTCTTACGATCAGATCGTGGGGGAGAATATTTGAGTCACGAATTTGGTACGCACTTAAGGAAAAGTGGAATTGTTTCACAACTCACGCCGCCTGGAACACCTCAGCGTAACAGTGTGTCCGAACGTCGTAATCGCAGTCTATTGGATATGGTGCGATCTATGATGTCACTCATCGATTTACCGCTATCGTTTTGGGGATATGCTCTAGAGACAGCTACATTCACTTTAAATAGGTCACCGTCTAAATCCGTTGAGACGACACCGTATGAATTATGATTTGGAAAGAAACCTAAGTTGTCGTTTCTAAAAGTTTGGGGATGCGATGCTTATGTCAAGAAACTTCAACCTGAAAAGCTCGAACCCAAGTCAGAAAAATGCGTCTTCATAGGATACCCCAAGGAAACCATTGGGTATACCTTCTACCTCAGATCCGAAGGCAAGATCTTTGTTTCCAAGAACGGGTCCTTTCTGGAGAAAGAGTTTCTCTCGAGAGAAGTAAGTGGGAGGAAAGTAGAACTCGATGAAGTACTGCCTCTTGAACCGGAAAGTAGCGCAGCTCAGGAAGATGTTCCTGTGGTGCCTGCACCGACTAGAGAGGAAGTTAATGATGATGATCAAGGTACTTCGGATCAAGTTACTACTGAACTTCGAAGGTCCACAAGGACACGTTCCACACCAGAATGGTATGGCAACCCTGTCCTGGAAATCATGTTGTTAGACAACGGTGAACCTTTGAACTATGAAGAAGCAATGGCGGGCCCAGATTCCAATAAATGGCTTGAAGCCATGCAATCTGAGATAGGATCCATGTATGAAAACAAAGTATGGACTTTGACAGACTTGCCCGATGATCGGCGAGCGATAGAGAATAAATGGATCTTTAAGAAGAAGACGGACGCGGATGGTAATGTTACCATCTATAAGGCTTGACTTGTCGCTAAGGGTTATCGACAAGTTCAAGGGGTTGACTATGACGAGACCTTCTCACCCGTAGCGAAGCTTAAGTCCGTCCGAATCATGTTAGCAATTGCCGCATTCTACGATTATGAGATATGGCAAATGGATGTCAAAATAGCATTCATTAACGGCTTTATTAAGGAAGAATTGTATATGATGCAGCCGGAGGGTTTTGTCGATCCTAAGAATGCTAACAAGGTATGCAAGCTCCAGCGCTCCATCTATGGGCTGGTGCAAGCATCTCGGAGTTGGAACATTCGCTTTAATGAAATGATCAAAGCGTTTGGTTTTATGCAGACTTATGGAGAAGCCTGCGTTTACAAGAAATTGAGTGGGAGCTCTGTAGCATTTCTCATATTATATGTGGATGACATACTTTTAATGGGAAATGATATAGAACTTTTGGACAACATTAACGCTCCGTTTGGATGTCTCCATTGGAGAGCTCCGTATTGAATTGGCCTGAATTCCAAATCAGTGTGGAAACTGAAATGGGACGAATACGAATTCACATGTTTGGTTGTCCAACGAATTGGCCCTTGAAATGCCTCTGAGATTTCAATACAGAATCTTGTTTGGATGACAAACTTTGGAATTGCATAGCTACATTACCAGGTTATACCTTGTTCTACATCACTCAAAAATGAAATCTGACTATGAATGAATGTATAGCAATAAAATAATTAAATATTCTAGAAAAGCATCAGGAAACACAAATGGTGATAGAATGACAACAATATATTTTTACGATAACATAACACAAAATTCGAAACAATAAGAAATAGCATGTAGTCTCAAATATGGTCTCGTACATGACATAAATCACAACAATTTAGAAGATAGGTCCAAATGCTTGACATAAACAGTGCATGACAGTACATACATAGTTCCAAGTTCAACAGGGCAGTACATACATAGTTCCAAGTTCAACATGACATAAAATAGATGGTTCAAAGTTCAACAGAACATAAAAGCATTGATCTTCAAGGCAACATTAGCAGCCATGTCTTCCTCATGGTAATGGGCAGCTCCTTCAGAGCTTGAAATAGGCGATCATTGAGTACCAACTTCCCGTAACATCGAAGCATATCTTGCTCAGCTAAATCAGGTATCAACCTAAGTGCATCAAGTATTTCAGCAGGTGTGGTAACCTTTGGTAGTGGAATAGGCTCAGTTGTCTTGAAAGCATCAACTAAGTCCTTCTTCATATCTCCAAGCATGCAAAGAATAGCATCACCTGTTCACTGCCTCTTTGGCGCTACTTCTGGAGAGACTTCAATTGGTTCTTCTAATGGCTCTGCAGCAATCTCAGCACCTGTCTTCGCACCCTCGCCATTAGCATGATCTTTTGAATATACGATACATATGGACTCCCAGTTCTTGATTACTTTGGTCTTGTAAGACTTTATCTCCTTGCTTGCCTTGTTAGCCTGCACAAAAAACACAAACTTGTAAAGCTACTGCCTTGTTATTCTACATATGCAAACTACATACAGAATGTGTATTCATGATGCATGGTTACCTCCACATATTTATCCCAAACATCATCACTATCCATTGATAGCCTATTATTGGTCCAATCCCAGCCGAAACCACTTTGAGAAAGGATTTTGCTAACGACCTCATAGTGATGATCCAAAGTCCTCATCCTTCCACTTATGTTATCCTTTGTGATATCCTTATTGCACTTGTCCTTCACATTCCTTATTGCATGCGTGTACACATGTGGTTTCCATCCATTTTGGGCATGGTCACCCTTGTTGTGATGCTCAACTAAGACTTCAAGCAATGCAGCATCCATCTCATCATCCCATGTGCAGTAATTCCTCCTCCTTGTACCTACTTCTTCGGCCATGGTTCTACAAAGAGATATAAATTGTACATAATAGAAAAACAAATACAATATTAAGTTTGAGTAACAACATGAAACATAATGTCATTCATTAGTTGCATAAAGATGATGCATATACAAAATACCACATGCATCATCACATTAGCCAGTAGCTAGCTATACAAAAGAACACCGTTGGTAGCTATACAAAAGAACACCACCACCGCAGCTAGCTATACAAAAGAAGACCACAGCCGCAGCTAGCTATACAAAAGAAGACCACCGCCGCAGCTACATATCATACTCTCATCCTATTCCATCTCTTGTTCTCCTTGCGCCACAAGGTACTCAGCAAACATATCATCGGCTAGTTGTTGCCTAAAGTTGGACCATTCAGTAGTGACTTGCACACTTCTAATGAAGTTGTCATCATCTGGATCATCAATTGGCGCATTTGCTAATTCACTATCCACTTCAGGCAATAACAAATCATCCATGACATGCTGCCTATCCCTTGCAAAGTTGTGCAACACACAGCAAGCACTAATAATTCGAATCTGCAATGATATTTTAGTTCATAGTAAGCAATTGTCATCTCACATACTAATTCTATTTAACAACATATTTACTTTTTGTACCTGATCCTTTATGTCAAAAAAGGTTTGGGAACACAAGATAGCCCATTTTTTTTGAACAAGCCAAATGTTCGCTCCACTACATTCCTAGCACGAGAATGGCGCAAGTTATATAACTCTTTAGCTGTTTGAGGCTGTTGTGCACTTGCAGCCCATTCTTTTAGATGATACCGAGTGGACCTGAATGGAGCTAGAAATCCTTCTCCATTGGTATAACTAGCATCAACTAAATAATATTTCCCTATATCAATATAAGTTAGTTAGCTAACAATCAAATCAAAGAAACTACATGCCAAGAGTAAGAGTCATACCCTTAGGTATAACAAAAGCATCTTGGTGGTTTGTCCTCATTGCATCACGCAAAACTCTCGAGTCTGAAACAGAACCCTCCCAGCCAGGTAACACATAAAGAAACTTCATGTTCCAATCAACAACACCTAGCATGTTAGTGGTAATGGCTTGCTTTCTGTTCCTATACCTTCTTTGGTCAGCCACATCAACAAGCACGTCAATATGGCAACCATCTAGTGCTCCAAGTGCATTACCAAACCACTTCCATTTGTAATCATCAGGAGCTTGAGCTGTACCGGAAGGTAGCTTAATGAACTCCTCATACAGAGAGAGTAGGGCTGTTAGGACAGCAGAGAAGTGTGTACTAATGGTCCATAAAGAACGCTTGTAGGTGCCACGCAACATCCTCATCTTGATACTATGGCCAACTACAAGTAAGAACATTGCAACTTTCTCTTCCACGGTCACATATACACTATCACGGAGGCCACATCTCTCCCGTAACATGGTGCAAAGGTCATGAAAGTTTCGTTTTGTTAGACGCAATTGATCGTAGCATGCCATTTCAGATCCATCATACATGGTTTTAAGCAAATATTTCCTAAGCCTATGCTTGTCCTCATCATCATTAAAACTTCCCAGGTCCCTTGGTCCCCTATCCCTTTGTGTAGTAACAAATGCTAATGCAAGAGCACAAGTTTCAACAAATAATTTAGTCAAAACAATTCTTTTCCTCTTCCGTCTTTTATTTTCTTCATTTATCCACTCAATCAACTCCAATTGATCCGACATTGTGATGTACAAATTACAATTGAATTGTCTAGTCGTAAGGCAATCAAAGAGACATCACATAATACACAAATGCATAGAAAAAACAGAGGGGATTCAGCCATATACCTTCAACAGGCGTGCAGATCGATGAAAACTTCACAAATCTGCAATGTTGAACAAAAAAAATTAGTCTTTTGGTGCAGCTGATTTAGGGGAAAAAAGATTAAAAAGGCAGTTGAAGGTTCAGACTACAGAGAACAAATAGGCGTTCAGACTACAAAGAACAAACAGGTTCAGAGAGATTTAGAACAGAGGGCAGCAGGGGTGGGGGTGGGGGGTGGGGGTTGCTGCTCTCGTGGATGTACAGGCAGCTGCCCTGGACGCAGTAGACGGGGACTAGGGAGGGAGCCGCGGGCATGGGAGGAGTGGCGCGACCCAGGAGGACGAGTCGCAGCGAGCCGGGACTGCGGAGGGAGCCGCGAGCTATGAACCGACCGGAGACGGGGGAGAGAGCCGCGACCCACGCGCAAGTCGACCGGAGACGGGGACAAGGCCGCGACCTAGGGGGAGGACCGGACCGGACGGGGACGAGTCCGCGACCTAGGAGGAGGACGGAGGATGGTGGCGCGACTTACGAGATGCGGCGGACGAGGATGGACCAGGGGAGATGCGGCGGCGCCGGAGGTTGCCGCAGTAGGAGGGGACCGGAGAGGGAACGGACCTGAGCGCCGCCGCCAGCCCTGTCGACGCCGCCGCCCTCTCGTTCCTCTCTTCTTATCTGTTCGGCAGGGGGCGGGGGGAAGAGGCTGAGGCGGTATGTTTTTTGCGGGAGGGAGCCATTTCAGAGCAATTCGCAGTGGGAGGCCTCCGTGTTGTGGGCGGGTACTTTGCGTGGAAGCGATTTCGCCCTGAAATTGGTTTCATTACGGAGTGCCAATTCGGTGTCCAACCAAACATGTGAATTGGAAGTTTACCAATACGAATTCAGATTCCAGCCTTCCAATGGAGACATCCAAACGCAGTGTAAGGCCTACTTGAATAAGTGTTTTTCAATGAAGGACCTTGGAGAAGCTGCTTACATATTAGGCATCAAGATCTATAGAGATAGATCAAGACGCCTCATAGGTCTTTCACAAGCACATACCTTGATAAGATATTGAAAATTTTCAATATGGATCAGTCCAAGAAGGGGTTCTTACCTGTGTTGCAAGGTGCGAAATTGAGCTCAGCTCAATGTCCGACCACGGCAGAAGATAGAGAAAAGATGAGTGTCGTCCCCTATGCCTCGGCCATAGGGTCTATCATGTATGCCATGCTGTGTAGCAGACCTGATGTAAACCTTGCCGTAAGTTTGGTAGGAAGGTACCAAAGTAATCCCGGCATGGAACACTGGACAGTGGTCAAGGATATCCTGAAGTACCTGAAAAGGACCAAGGATATGTTTCTCGTATATGGAGGTGACGAAGAGCTCGTCGTAAAGGGTTACATCGACGCTAGCTTCGACACAGATCTGGGTGACTCTAAGTCACAAACCGGATACGTGTATATTTTGAATGGTGGGGCAGTAAGCTGGTGAAGTTGCAAGAAAAGCGTCGTGGCGAGATCTACATGTGAAGCGGAGTACATGGCAGCCTCGGAGGCAGCACATGAAGCAATCTGGATGAAGGAGTTCATTACCGACCTAGGAGTAATTCCCAAGCGTCGGGGCCGATGACTCTCTTCTGTGACAACACTGGAGCCATTGCCCTTGCCAAGGAGCCCAGGTTTCACAAGAAGACCAGGCACATCAAGCGTCGCTTCAACTCCATTCGTGAAAATGTTCAAGATGGAGACATAGATATTTGTAAAGTGCACACAAATCTGAATGTCGCAGATCCGTTGACTAAACCTCTTCCGCGAGCAAAACATGAGCAACACCAGAACTCTATGGGTGTTCGATTCATCACAATGTAACTAAATTATTGACTCTGGTGCAAGTGTGAGACTGTTGGAAATATGCCCTAGAGGCAATAATAAAATGGTTATTATTATATTTCTTTGTTCATGATAATTGTCTATTGTTCATGCTATAATTGCGTTATCCGGAAATCGTAATACATGTGTGAATACATAGACCACAACATGTCCCTAGTGAGCCTCTAGTTTACTAGCTCGTTTATCAATAGATGGTTACGGTTTCCTAACCATGGACATTGGATGTCATTGATAACGGGATCACATCATTGGGAGAATGATGTGATGGACAAGACCCAATCCTAAGCATAGCACAAGACCGTGTAGTTCGTTTGCTAGAGCTTTTCTAATGTCAAGTATCGTTTCCTTATACCATGAGATCGTGTAACTCCCGGATACCGTAAGAGTGCTTTGGGTGTACCAAATGTCACAACGTAACTGGGTGGCTATAAAGGTATACTACAGGTATCTCCGAAAGCATCTGTTGGGTTGACATGAATCGAGACTGGGATTTGTCACTCTGTATGACGGAGAGGTATCTGTGGGACCACTCGGTAATGCATCATCATAATGAGCTCAATGTGACCAAGTGGTTGGTCACGTGATCATGCATTACAGTACGAGTAAAGTGACTTGCCGGTAACGAGATTGAACGAGGTATTGGGATACTGACGATCGAATCTCGGGCAAGTAACGTACCGATTGACAAAGGGAATTGTATACGGGATTACTTGAATCCTCGAGATCATGGTTCAACCGATGAGATAATCGAGGAGCATGTGGGAGCCAACATGGGTATCCAGGTCCCGCTGTTGGTTATTGACCTGAGAGTCGTCTCGGTCTTGTGTGCATGTCTCCCGAACCCGTAGGGTCTACACACTTAAGGTTCGGTGACGCTAGGGTTATAGAGATATTAGTATGCGGTAACCCGAAAGTTGTTCGGAGTCCCGGATGAGATCCCGGACGTCACGAGAATTTCCGGAATGGTCCGGAGGTGAAGATTAATATATAGGAAGTCCAGTTTCGGCCATCGGGAAAGTTTTGGGGGTTACCGGTATTGTACCGGGACCACCGGAAGGGTCCCGGGGGTCCACCGGGTGGGGCCACCTATCTCGAAGGGCCCCATTGGGCTGAAGTGGGAGGGTAACCAGCCCCTGGTGCGCTGGTGCGCCCCCCTTGGGCCTCCCCCTACGCCTAGGGTTGGAAACCTTGGGGGTGGGGGCGCCCCACTTGGCTTGGGGGGGGGGGGGGGGGGGGCAAGTCCCCCCTCCCCTTGCCCCCCCCCCCCCCCTTGAGATTCAATCTCTAGGGGGCCGGCGTCCCCCAGGGCCCCTATATAAAGAGGGGGGAGGGAGGGCTGCGCACCCCTGCTCCTGGCGCCTACCTCTCCCTCCGTAACACCTCTCCCTCTCGCTGTGCTTGGCGAAGCCCTGGCGAGATCGCTGCTACTTCCACCACCATGCCGTCGTGCTGCTGGATCTCCATCAACCTCTCCCTCCCCTTGCTGGATCAAGAAGGAGGAGACGTCTTCCCCAACCATACGTGTGTTGAACGCGGAGGTGCCGTCCGTTCGGCGCTAGGATCATCGGTGATTTGGATCACGACGAGTACGACTCCATCAACCCCCTTCTCTTGAACGCTTCCGCTCGCGATCTACAAGGGTATGTAGACGCACTCCTCTCTCGTTACTAGATGACTCCATAGATTGATCTTGGTGATGCGTAGAAAATTTTATTTTCTGCTACGTTCCCCAACAGTGATGGTGCCGGAGGCAGATGACGGGCGTTGGTGTCAAGCTCAGAGATGTTCTGCTATCTTTTCAGTTTTGTTATATCGGTCTTTATGTGACTTGTACTTTGTTCTTTATGATATGAATGAAACATGTATTACCATGCAAAAAAAAGAATCCTCATGTCGTGCAACTGAATACGTGTTTGAGTTGAATCATGAACATTTTTTTTAATTTCAGATTCATGGAAGGATTTGGGTTGAATTTGTTTTAAAATTATCTTGTGAGGCTTCAATTCCCCCAATTTAAATTTATCTGAATTTAGACATGATGCATGGATGCTTCTAGTGCAACTAACTACCAATAATTACATTGTAATATTCTAGGGTTGTGACATAACCGACGATGATTACCACTGCCATGCCGCCCTTTCGGCTACCAGCGACAATTCACACGCCCGCCTCCAGTTGTTTAAACGGAACAACGTCACTTGCACCACCACTGGCGTCGCCTCACGGATTCTCATCCCCTCACCGGCGCTTCCTCACCTTCTCATCCACGCCGTCTTTCGCCAGTGCCGCCTTCTCCTCCCACTCATCTCACAAGAACAACATGCTAAAAGGTACCGGCCAAGTTATCCATGCAGAACGCAGGAAGTCTCAATGGACCGTGGAGTGTGAAGTTGATGTTAAGGTCTAAGAGAATGTGTGGAAGGGGCCTCCAACGCCTCACTATGTCGCCATCCCTAATGGTCATGCGTAGGTTGAAGCATGAAGAATTTCAATATTGGATGTTACCAATTCATACTAACCATTTTTACTTCCACACAAATCACTTTTTTCTCAATGTAAACCTTTGTTTATTGATGTAACCTTTAAAATACCATCTTAACTACTAAAATAGTTTGTTATATCGAACGAGGTTAACCACGCGTAAATGATAATTAAATTGACATACAATACAATTAAAAATTTTATTATCACAATGAAGCTGTACTAAACTAGAACTCCAATTCGTCATGGTAATACATATGTTATATCAGGTTTTGTTCAGGATATTTCAGTGAACAGAATTCTACCAAGGTCTAAGAAATGCACACAACTATAAGAAAGAGCACTTTCATCCGCCTAATAATTGGTGAAGGGTTTTTTTATCGTGCTGGTACATGTCCCAGTATCTATTTTTCATGTGTCTCTCTATGTTAGTATATGGAGGGGGGTTTAATCGTGCTGGTAAAAAATATCCCAGTAGAGATTTCTAGCGTAGGATTATTTGGCTTAGGCATGACTAATCAGAAGTTCTAGATCGTGTAAGGTGTCAACATGTGGGTTTTTCTTGAATTAAGCTCTCTCACTTGCTAGTTTTTGGCATTGCTCGTTTAGTTGTTCTGGTCATGTATGTCATTCCCGCCCTTCCAGGTTATAATTGATCAAATTGATGGGGGTCGTGCATACATGTAACAAGTTATTATTATTTTCAAATTAAAAATGTTTTAGCTTAAAAATATGGTTCATGAAAAAGTGACGCTTTTAGTTGGTATAGTCTTAAAGGTTAACCGTGGACACTAGTTTCTGTTGCAACATATGTACATGTACAATGACCAAAAAATCAAAGTGTACAATTCTGAAACTACTTCTCCAATAGATTTATGCATATCATTTTTCAGTTCTAAAAACAATTATTTAGTGGTCAAAATTTGAAATTTTTACTTGACTCGAATATAAAAATACATATACTATTTTTCAATAAGATGAGGTTTTATTGAGTCGAAAGCCAACAACATAAGACATATGAGTTATTGAATTAGTTCATGTAGAGGATATTATTAATGGAGGCAAAACCCGGTGAATCAATTCATACATAACCGGCACTCATTCATGACCAGCACTTGCCTATGATCCCATTGATTGCTCACTCTCCCTCACTCTTGATTTAGTACATGCAAGCATCACTCATGACCCAATTACGGGCACCTTGTATGTCATTATGAGTATGATTTACGGTCACATATCATTGAGATGAGATCATTAAATGTAACTGCTTGTTGGTATTTAACTGGGCCGCCATAAGGAATTCTAGAATTAGAAGCTGCTTAAGAAAGCGAGATATAGGACCAGTCATATTGATGGTCACATATTCATCATTTCAATCCGTCCAGATAGAAGGCCATATTGACGGTCACATGTCCATATTGAACATTTTTAATTCTACACAAATCATTTTTTTCACTCAATATAAACTATTTTTATCGATGTAACCTTCAAAATACCATCTTAACTACTAAATATTTAGTTGTGTAATAAGGTTAACCACGCGTAATATGATAAACTAAATTCCACCGCTATGCAATTTATCATTAAATAAGTGCTACAGTAGAACTCTAGTTAGTCATGGTAATATACATTTTATTAGTTTTTGTTCAGGACATTTCAGTAAACTGAATCTAACCAAGATCTAAGCAAAGCATACGACTATAAACAAAATACTTCCAACTCAAAAATCTCTAGTATTAAAGGGGAATTTGGGTTTGCACGTCACCAAATGTGCCCCGCCCCCTCCCCCCCCCCCCCCCCCCCACCCGGTGTGGGTTTGGAATAATCTAAACCAATTTGGTGCTTTCCTTTCCTTGTCCTACAAAAAACAATGTTCTGCATTAACTCATTCATATTAAACCAAAACCATGTCCTGCGTTGACTCAATCAAATCAAACAATGTTTTACCAAAACCTCAACTAAACTAGAAACTTTCTTGCATTCCATAACCCATACCAAAATCAAATCTTACCAAAACCTCAACTAATTGAAAAACTTTCCTTGTCTTTGCATGAAATATGCCCTAGAGGCAATAATAAAGTTGTATATTTTCTTATTTCATGATAAATGTTTATTATTCATGCTAGAATTGTATTAACCGGAAACTTGATACATGTGTGAATACATAGACAAAATAATGTGTCCCTAGTAAGCCACTATTATACTAGCTCGTTGATCAAAGATGGTTAAGTTTCTTAACCATAGACATGTGTTGTCATTTGACAAACGGGATCACATCATTAGAAGAATGATGTGATGGACAAGACCCATTCGTTAGCTTAGCATTATGATCGTTCAGTTTTATTGCTATTGTTTTCTTCATGTCAAATACATATTCCTTCGACTACGAGATTATGCAACTCCCGGATACCGAAGGAATGCCTACTGTGCTATCAACTGTGTAACTGGGTCATTATAAAGATGCTCTACAGGTATCTCCAAAGGTGTTTGTCAGGTTGGCATAGATCAAGATTAGGATTTGTCACTCTGAGTATCGGAGAGGTATCTCTGGGCCCTCTCGGTAATGCACATCGTAAGAAGCCTTGCAAGCAAAGTGACTAATGAGTTAATTGTAGGATGATGCATTACAGAACGAGTAAAGAGACTTGTTGGTAATGAGATTGAACTAGGTATGAAGATACCAACGATCGAATCTCGGGCAAATAACATACCGATGGACAAAGGGAATAAAGTATGTTGTCATAACGGTTCGACCGATAAAGATCTTCGTAGAATATGCGGGAGCCAATATGAGCATCCAGGTTCCGCTATTGGTTATTGACCGAAGAGGTGTCTCGGTCATGTCTACATGGTTCTCGAACCCGTAGGGTCCGCACGCTTAACGTTGGATGACGATATCGTATTATATGAGTTATGTGATTTGGTGATCGAATGTTGTTCGGAGTCCCAGATGAGATCACGGACATGAAGAGGAGTCTCGAAATGGTCGAGAGGTAAAGATTGATATATAGGACGATGGTATTCGGACACCAGAAGTGCTTCGGGAAGCACCGGGTACTTATCGGGTCACCGAAAGGGGTTCCGGGCACCCCCGGCAAAAGATATGGGCCTTATGGGCCAAGAGGGGAAACGCACCAGCCACAAAGAGGCTGGTGCGTCCCCTCATATGGGCTGGCCAAATTGGAGAAGGAAAGGGGAAGGAGGAAAGGAAAAAGGAACATGATTCCCCTTCCCCCTCTTCCCTTCCTACTCCGAATAGGAATAGGAGAGAGGGTTGGCCAAATTGGGAGAGGATCCCAAGTAGGATTCCTTCTACTTGGGGCGCCCCCTTGGCTGCCTCTCCTCCCCTCCAACCTATATATATGTGGGGAGGGGGCACCTACAACACACAACATCAATTGTTAGCCGTGTGCAGCGCCCCCCTCCACAGATTACACCCCCGGTCATATTTTCACGGTGCTTTGGGGAAGCCCTGCGCGGATCACATCACCATCACCGTCACCATGCCGTCGTGCTGACAAAACTCGTCTACTTCCTCGACACCTTGCTGGATCAAGAGGGCGAGGGACGTCATCGAGCAAGACGTGTGTAGAACTCAGAGGTGTCGTACATTCGGTACTTGATCGGTCGGAGCTAGAAGAAATTCGACTACATCAACCGCGTTGTCAAGCGCTTCTTCTTTCGGTCTACGAGGGTACGAAGACGCACTCTCCCCCTCTCATTGTTATGCATCTCCTAGATAGATCTTGCATGAGCGTAGGAAATTTTTGGAATTGCATGCTACGTTCCCCGACAGTCTTTCCGTACCCATCACTACTAGGAAAAGGCATGCTAGTGGCGCACTGGTTTTGCCTTCTAATGGCGCACTACCAGTGCGCCACTGGCATCACGCCATTAGAATTAAATTCTAATGGTGCACTACTGGTGCGCCATTAGTATCTGGTGTTCTAATGGCGCACCAAGTAGTGCGCCATTAGTATAGCCTGCAGTGCGCCATTAGAATGCCTCCCAGGGGCCATATGTACAAATGTGCTATGGCATTCTAATGACGCATCAGCTGCTAATGCGCCATTAGTGTGATGATCACAGTGCGCCATTAGAGTCTTTTGTGGTGCGCCATTAGTATGAATATTAGGTTTTATTTATTTATTTTTGCTTTTCTGATTTTTGCACAGGTTACAAAATATATTATTGCATAGAATATAGACAGCAGCACACAGCAACATCAGATTCATCAAATACAATAGAAGATTAGTCTCCGAATACAATTCATCATATTAGTCTCCGGATTCAAAAGACCGGACAAAGATAAAACATTACAAGTCTCAAGACCGCGAGTATCGAGTTTGCCTTCACATTACAAGTCGATATCGATCATCTAAACTACCATCACATAGAAGAGAGCTGTGGTCATCACGATGAGCATCATCGCGATCAAACTGGTCTTCATCCAGTTCCTCCAACGCTCCCTCCTCTCTCCTGCTACATAGCGGGCGTATCTAGATTCGGCCTCCGCCCTAGTGGTGTACCCTTTGTAACTATTACCGCTGAAACGGTGAACCTGTCTCTGACACTCCTCCCAGTCATCGTAGACTCCGGGAACCTTACCCTTGTACACGACATACGACGGCATCTCTATGCACAAGCCAAACAACAGACAATACATAAGCAATGTGTAAGTATGCAACAAAAGGATCGGAAGAGAAAAGCAAGACATTAATAGCACGATTCATGATCCTACTAATAAATAGCATCGATTACATCTAAGTTGAACAACCGTCCAAACCAAAGAGACATACGAATTCATTAAAAAGTTTAATTACAACATGAGCCAATCAATGTTTCAGAACTACACATCACTACTTTCGACTCGACTCATCGGACAGGAGCGTGGATGAAGCCGCCGTCTGTCGCGATGGTCATGAAATCGCGGTCGTTGTCACCCTGCATTTGTAGCATTCCATCTATCTCACTGTTGGACGGTTGATTTCTGAGGAAGAACTGCCCCGAAGTATGAAGGACATCTTGATGGATGATGTCCGCAAACTCCGACTGGATGCGAAAGAATTCTTGTCTGAGGTCCGCGTCCTGGACTGCCGACAAGCTCGCGGCCCAATCTTTGAGATTATCTGGTAGCAGAAGGTGATGATGGTCCCTTACGATCGCCCGCATGTGATGGAGGGCGTAGTAGGCATCCTTCTGACCGCCAGGCGGCTGCTTGACGCAGCAGAACTTCGTATTGTGTGAGAAGATGTGCTTGCCGTACTTACGAACTGTCCTGGTGAAGGTGCCTCCAGATTTGGCGTAGCCGGGGAGAACATCATCGAGAACTTTCTTCACATTTGTGTAGTCTATCATGGAGTTACGGTTCGGGTCGAAATACGTGGCCATGGAATATTTCGGGCTTAAGAGGATGAGTGTGCAATGTGTGTCACTGCACAGAACACGGAATGTTAGAAAAAAAAGAACGATCGAAATCTAAGAAATCATATGTTACGGGGCGGTGAAGGGATGACTTACTCGGGAAAGTAAGGCACAAGGAAGTTATCCTTATCTGCGTTTGCCAGAATGACGCCTTCGAGGTGTGAACTCGCAACTTGGCGGTCCCCAGCGCTGCTCAAGTGCTTGGCACGCATGTAGAAGGGGTCGACTATCACGATGTCCGGGGTATTGTCTCTAATGATCCGCATCTGCATGCTCAGCGAAAACAGCCGAACGAAGGTGTAGTGCAACGGATGAAGGTTAAACATAGCAAAGATGTCATCAAACCGCAGGATGATCATACCCCCGATGTCGCCATCCACAAAGCCCTTGCTCTCTGGCACCTTGGCCACGAAAACCGGGTATGCCACATCCTTCTCTCTGAGACGCCGCTTCTCCAAAATCAGAACACTGTCGTGCAGACTCCGCATAGCACCGGTTGCAGCATTCAGCATATTTGGCCGTAGCATCGCCCTACCCGCCACATGCACCCTCCTCGAGATATCCTTAGGTGAAGGTGGCCCGTCCTGAGCACGGATCGAACTCGGTGCCGGCTGGCTCGCACCGGCGCCCTTGTTAGTCTTTCGTTTCCGGCCCTTCTTCTTGATCTCCTGTAATGGGACCGAGTTCTGCTCACAGACCGCCTTCTTTAGCGTGTTGGGGCTGATAATATTTCGCGCCTCAGCTATCTGAGGCTCGGTGAAGACGGGAGCTGGAGGCGTGTCCTGAGAACTGAACGCCAGACGACGCTTGTTGCAATTGGATTTCTCCGCCGTACCAGCTATATCGCGGTGGTCTTGGCTGGGTTCTTGAGAAAGAGGCCCGCAGAACTCGTCAGCGTACCCATGTTCGGCAAAGTACTTGTCAACTTTGGTAAATGTACCGTCGTCGTTGTCGTCACCGTCCGGATCCTGTGCCATAGGGCTGTCTGGATCCTGTGCCATAGGGATGTCCGGCAGGTCCGGTAGCGTTGCTGCGTTCTTGCCATGGCTTGGCGCCGGCACGACTGGCGGTCTTGTCTGTGGGGTGGTGTCCCCCGCCCCCAAACGAATCTGGCTCTTCGGCCATAGCAGGGGCCAGTTCACGCAGGTGCCGAGGGTCATCTCATCTTCTTCGTCGGCCCCAGCGGGTCGAATCGGAGGTAACAGCTCGTCGCAGCCTGGCAGCACCCGGACCACTTCAACCCTATACATTGTGGTTGGCATCGGATTACCGTGGAACATGGGGTTGCCCGGTTGAACGATTTTGCCCTTGGCAACATCGACCAACTCGGCGCCCACGAAGTGCAGAAGAGTGCAAGGAACGTCGGCGGTGCCCTGCGAAAACATGTGTAGGGCGTCAGGGATGCCCAGTCAAAGGCAAGGAGATGAAGTCATCGGCCGAGAGGCTTAGTTACCGTGATGCCGTCGAGCTTGGCTAATGTCGAGGCACCGCCAACGGCGGGCGTGCAACTGACGGAGGGGGCGCTTGCTGGCGAGGTGCCGGTCGGCGTACACCCGGGTGCATTAAGCTCCAATACTCGTGTCGGTGCCGGAGACACGAATACCGCCTCCGCCGGAGACACCAATGGCGCCGCCGCCGGAGACACCAATGGCGCCGCCGCCGGAGACACCAATGGGGCCGCCGCCGCGCTGTGCGAGTTGCTGGCCGTGAAGCTGGGAACCGGGGGAGGCCCCTTTTGGCCGCCCGCAATCCACGTCGTCAGCCCATGAATCAACGTAGGCACCATGGCTTCGAGCTTCGTTCCCAGCTGTTGTTCCACTTGCTCTTGGACAAGCTCCGGAATCCGCGCCACTTGTGCCTTGAGTGCTTCAACCTCGCGCGTCTGGCTTTCTGAGCTGGCCTTTTTCTCCTTCCGCACACCAGCGGTATAGTATGACCCCCATTTTGTGGACAAGCCTTTGCCGGCCACACGACCAGCTGACGTCGGCTTATCGAGCTTATCCTTCTTTTTCATTACGTTCAACGCCCTATTTAAAGAGGTGTCGAAAGGGGAGCTCTTAGACGACCCCGTGCTACTGCTTTCATTGTCCTGCGAAAGGAACATGAGCCATTTAGAAATATTGGGGATTAATTAGAGTGCAACCATATGGAGCTAATTACGCGGGGGTGTATTCCTTACCAGAACAAGCTCAAGCGCCCTGGTCTTCGGATCCGTGGTAAGCTCCTTTGTTATTGGGTCCTCCTTGTACCGGGCCCTGACATAGTTCCTGGTCTGCTTGTCACCGCTGTATTTCTCGAAGCGGGGTGGTAGGCCTTGCTCGGCACACTCCGCGTCCTCCTTGTCCCATATAGGCTCCGCCACTCTATAACCGCCGGGACCGAGTTTGTGTTCCCCTAAGTTCAACTCCCGCATTTCTTTCCCCCACTGACTTGATTCGGAGCTTGCGGGGCTCTGGCACTTGATCTTGAACTCCTTGTACTCATCTTCGCTCATCAAATGATATTTCGCCTTGATCTTGTCATAACTATCACCTTTATCAATCATTCTCTTCACCGCGCTTCTCCAAGTAGACAGGGTCGTGCTCATCTTCGTGAGGGCGGCATTGTTCACTCTATTCCCTGAGAGGCGTGTGTTTTCAAATTCGGCGGGGAACTTGTATCGTTCGTGCAGCTTCGTGAAGAGGCGGCTGCGCAAATTCCCTCGGTCCTTATGCCTAAGGTTCTCGGTGTTGATCGAGACGGTGTTCCGGAGAATGCACCCGAGCTGAACCGCGTACCCCTTGACTATATGTTTGGGCTCCGTTGGATTCCCGTCGGAGTCCACTTGAGTGAATTCCACCTTGACGGTGCGGAGCGCATTCGGGCGCCGGTCCTTCCTTTGCTTCTTCGGTTGGCTGCCATCTGTGTGTGCGCCGCCACCATCTGTGTGTGCGCCGCCATCATCAGTGGTGGCATCCTCGGCGGCACCATCAGTGGTGTCATCCCCGACGCCACTAGGGGTTGTGTAATCAGGATCGGTGTCTTCCGCGGCGTCATCATAGCGGTGAGGTTGTTCCTCCATCTCTTGGGACAGCTCCCAGAATTGCTTGCCGCCCGAACCACCGGCCTCATCGTTGTGGGCCATGTTTCTCTCTAAATAGGAAAAAAGTTTGGTCAAAAAGATGGTTATTGTCAAGGAACAAGATCATGGTCTCATGATTTAGGGTTTGTCGACACCGAGGCACCCTAAAAGCCTAAGCTTTCATCATTTAGGTTCTCATCGACACCGAGGCATCCAGGGCAGCCAAGTTAAGTTTTCAGCATTTAGGGTTTATCGATGCCGAGGCACCCTAGGTTGGGCCTAATCACTTGGCTCTATTGCCACCTATGTTGGGTTTATCATCTAGGGTTTATCGATGCTAAGGATAATTCTAAGTTGGGCCTAATCACTTGGCTCTATTGCCACCTATGATTTAATGCAGCAAGAATGGCAGGGCAGTTGATCCTACTTAACTAAGTACTAAGATAGCCCGGCCCATGCATTAGTCGCAAGTACCCCATATGTCCTATTTTTAGCAAAGTCATGCTAAAATTCACGGAAAATTTCAGCATGACCTTTGCTGAAAATAGGACATATGGAGTACCCGAATTTGCCGGAACGGAAGTTAATCGACATTCCGGCAAACTCAAGGGCCTCTCGGGGTACCTGCAAATTCATCACGACACAATGGTCGGAGACAAAACCCAGCAAACTAGCAAGATGATCATCATCCTTCATATACACTGGAGTACAATTAATGCTTTATAATGTTCCATCATCATTACAGAAAATTGACAATTGTCCATAACAGTTAACTGAAATGCAGTACTCACTAGATCTATCCATCTGATCTAACTAATTTTAAGATCTGAAAATCACTGCAGCAAATAAAAGAGAAAGAAACATGTTCTATAGATTTATATAAATTCTGTGTTCGCTTCAACTATTCATCAGTGGGAGGTTCACCATTCTGCCAACAACTATACATACAGTACATCCTGCCCAAAGATAGTTCAGTGGTTACATAGAACTAGAAGGATGCACCAGCTATGAAATTGTCTCAAGCCACTTTCAAGACTTCCAATTTCTTATTTCCTAATGCATAAATAATTTACTTAGGGCTTCATGTCATCTTGCCATACTGACAGCAAATTAAATGAGTCAGGACATATTTTTATAATGCACTAGAGCAGAAAAATACAACCAAAATCAAAATCACATAGGAAACAGATCACACTCCTTAGTCCTTATTGGATGGCTACTAAATCACTGGATATAGCAAAGACCAGGGTGATACTTCACATAGGAAGCTCTGAGAATGTTGTATACAAGCAACGACTGCACATAGTACAAAACCTGTAGTAACATGTTTCCTCACTTTTTTACCAAATCTCCCTTCGGCTAAACACAATGACAAAGCTTACGAGGACTAATCCTCTTTCTCACAAGCCCGTAGCAGATCACAAATGAGTTAGGAAGATGATAAGCAAACCTATCACAGTCTTAATATGAGAGACACAAAATAGACGCCTTGGCTAAATCAAACTATTTTAGCCTAAAGGGGGCTGCTTACACCAGACAGGATCGTGCAGGGCCGGGGTTGACGAGGTGACGCGGATCGACGGTGAGGCGTCGGTGTCGTAGAGGCGCCAGAGACCTTGCCCTGCGAGACAGAGAAGGGGCCGTGAGCCCTGGCGCAGGTGAGGGGCAAGGGGAGGAGGAGGAGGGGGAAGGGGAGGAGGATGGTCGGGGGCGTACGGTGCTGCGTTGCTGCTCGGCGCCGACGACGAGGAGGAAGGCAAGGACGTTGAGGGTCGGGGCGGCGGGGGTGGGGCGCGGGGGTGCGGGGGCGGCGGGGGTGGAGTCCGGCAGGGGTGGGGGCGCGGGGGCGTGGGGGCGGCGGGGGTGGGGGCGCGGGGGCGCGGGGGCGGCGGGGGTGGAGTCCGGCAGGGGTGGGGGCGCGGGGGCGCGGGGGCAGGGGGGGTGGGGGCGCGGGGGCGTCGGGGGTGGAGTCCGGCGGGGGTCGGGGCGGCGGCGGCGTCGGTTAGGTCGAGTGGGGGATCTGGCGAGGGAGGGAGAGAGGCCAAAGGGGAATAGGTGGAGGGAGGGAAGCTTTCTAATGGTGCACCACACCACGGTGCGCCATAAGTACAACTATTCTAATGGCGCACCACCCCTCGGTGCGCCATTAGAATTTTGGTTTAACCTAGCCTAGTAGCCATATCTACAGCCCAACCCTATCTACAACAGAACCCACCCACTAGCCCAACTGGTCAGCACGCAGCACACACACCAGGAGGTCCTGGGTTCGATTCCCAGGATCCCCAATATTTTTTTATGCATTTTAAATGCTGTTTTTCATATTTATTTGTGTTTAAATATGTTCAAACTTGTTTAAATCATAACAGTAATATTTTTTATGCATTTTAAATGCTGTTTTTTATATTTATTTGTGTTTAAATATGTTCAAACTTGTTTAAATTATAACAGTGTAATATTTTTTATAAAAATAGTAAAAAAATTAAAAATATGTTCAAAAGTGCGGGTGCGGGGGGCCGGGCCGGTGCTCCGGCGGTGGAGCGGGGGAGGGTTGCGATGGGTGGAGCTAGCGGGGGAGGGTGCGGGTGCGATCGAGATGGAGGGGGATCGAGATCGAGATGGAGGGGGAATCGAGATCAAGTGTCCTCATGAATTCAAAAAGTGCCCATGAAATTTAAAAATATTCATGATATCAAAAAGTGCCCATGAAATGCAATCGAGAAATGAAGACTACGATTTAAATACAATCGGTCTTAGCTAGCTATCTGTTCACAATCTTCTTGCCCTTCTTTTTCGCAAACGGAGTTCTTCTGTGGAACGGACGTCCTTTAGGTAGGGTGGTCCTGCTTCTTCTTGTGGTGTGTGCTGCTACTTCATCGTCGTCGTCATGTTCGATCTTCGGGTCGCCGTACTTGTCGAAGTCTTGCTCATTGGCTACTCATTCCATTCCGATGATCTTCCTTTTGCCTCTCCTCACGACAACACGACTGGGCTTTGGCGGGTCGGTAATGAAGAAGCATTGGTCCACTTGGGAAGCCAGTACCCATGGCTCATTTTTCGCGGTGACGTTTGCGCCCGCGGTCTTGGATTTGGCTTCGGGTATAACCATGGTGGTGAAATACCGGTCTTCTTTTATGACGTTTTTGGCCCATCTGACACGGAACATCGGGACCTTCTCTCCAGCGTAGCTCAGCTCCCAGATCTCCTTGATCCTTCCGTAGTATCTGTCCTTGTCGTTACCGGTGTAGGATTCCATCGTTACCCCGGAGTTCTGATAACCATCGCTCTTCATGTCCTTGTCCTCAGTGTAGAATGTGTAGCCGTTGATATCGTACGCCTCATAGGTCATCAGGTTGTGCTCGGCGCCCTGTGACAAGGCGAATATGAGTTGTTCTTCCGCGGAAGAATCCTCACGTAAAGGGTACGACAGAAGCTTCTGCTTGAACCAACGCGTGAAACATGAGTTGTGCTCTTTGAGTATATCTCCGTCCGTCCTCTGTTGGCCTCGGTCATTGTACGTCTTCTTAATAAAGGTTTTGTGCTCTACCACCCAAGGATCGACCACGTCTATGTGTTGTAGCGCGACTAGGTTTGCTCTTTCAAAGTCGGCGAGTCGACCCTCGAAGTCGACATGCATTTCGCGGCGACCCTCATGGTGACCCCATCCAGCGAGCCTGCCGAGGTGCCTGTTGACGGGCAGACCAACGGGGTTCTCGATGCCTAGATAATTCGTGCAGTAGGAGATGCACTCTTCGGTCAGAAAGCCCCTGGCTATGCTTCCCTCTGGACGTGACATGTTGCGAACGTATCCTTTGATGACACCATTCATCCTTTCGAACGGCATCATGCTGTGCAGGAACGTCGGCCCGAGTTGGATGATATCCTCCACTATATGGACCAGCAGATGCACCATAACGTCGAAGAATGCGGGCGGGAAGTACATCTCAAGCTCGCATAGTATCACCACGATCTCTTCCTGTAGCCTTCTGAGTTGCCTCACGCCAATCGACTTCCGAGAGATGACGTCAAAAAAGTTGCACAGGCCAAATAGCATTTCACGGACGTGCGCGTCCATTATCCCACGGATTGCAACTGGAAGTATCTGCGTCATCAGCACGTGACAGTCATGAGACTTCATCCCGCTGAACTTCTGCTTCGCTGGGTCTAGGTATCTGCTTATCTTCCCCGCGTAACCGTAAGGAAGTTTTACTCCTAGGAGGCAGGTGAAAAACTGCTCGATCTCCTCCTGACTTAGAGTGAAGCACGCGGGAGGGTAGTCATTTCCGGTCTTCTTGGCCTTTTTGCCTTTGCGACGACTTTCCGTGTCCTGCTTCGCCTCATCATCATCATCATCATCATCATTAGCGTGAAGCTCCTGCCTGATGCCCATTGATTTCAAGTCTGCCCTTGCTTTCGGCCCATCTTTGGTCCTCTCTGGCATGTTGAGCAGGGTACCAAGCAGACTCTCGCACACGTTCTTCGTGATATGCATGACATCAAGGCTGTGAGGCACACGGTGGATCTTCCAGTACGGCAAGTCCCAGAAAACAGACCTCTTTTTCCATACCTTCAGCAGCGGCTCTGGCGCCTTTCGCATCTTTCTCGGCAGTGGGCAGTCTTTCCAATTTTTCAACAGCTTGTCTATTTCCTCGCCGCTCCTCATACACGGGCGTTTTCGGGGTTCGGTTTCACCATCGAACAGATCCTTGCGTTTCCTCCACGGGTCATCGTCGCGAAGCCACCTTCGATGTCCCATGAACACGGTTTTCGAAGACCCGGGATCTCTATCTAGCTGGCGATACGTTGTGTCATCCATGCACCTTACGCATCCAGAAAATCCGTGGACTACCTGCCCCGCGAGATATCCGTAACCGAGATAGTCGTGCACCGTCGTGAGCAGTGCGGCTCTCATAGGGAAATATTCTTTCTCTGCGGCGTCCCACGTATTGGCTGGCGTTTTCCACAGCGTGTCTAGCTCCTCCTTCAGCAGCCCCAGATACAGATTGATGTCGTTCCCTGGTTGTTTCGGCCCTTCAATTAGCATACTCATGCGAATGTACTTCCTCTTCATGCACAACCAGGGGGGAAGGTTGTACATCCAC
This sequence comes from Triticum timopheevii, assembly GCA_963921465.1. Taxonomy (NCBI): domain Eukaryota; kingdom Viridiplantae; phylum Streptophyta; class Magnoliopsida; order Poales; family Poaceae; genus Triticum; species Triticum timopheevii. The sequence goes on from OY997262.1 coordinate 477,804,520, forward strand.
ACAAACACAGGCCAGGTGCTATGTGTGCTTCTCTGGCTGCCAAACGGATTGACTCCATCGGTGCTCGCGCCCAGCACGATGTTCCTTGGATCCTTCCCAAATTCTGGGTCTTCGAAGTTCAACGCTTGCCACTGGCTCGCATCCTTAGGGTGACTCAGCATCTTGTCTTTTTTATCTATCTCCGGATCATTTGCGTCATCTTCTCGCTTCTTCTCCTCCCTATCTGCGTGCCAACGCAGGAGCTTTGCTACCTTAGGGTCCGCGAAATACCACTGCAGACGAGGAGTGATCGGAAAGTACCACACCGATTTTCGAGGAGCTTTCTTCCTCTTCTTGTATCGAGTGACGCCGCACACCGGACATATGGTAGACTCCGCGTGCTCGTCCCGATAAATGATGCAATTGTTCATGCACACATGGTATTTCACGTGCAGTAAATCCAGAGGACACACGATTTTCTTCGCCTCCTCGAAACTGGTCGGGCACTTGTTCCCCTTGGGAAGACGTTCGTGCCAGAATGACATGTTCTCGTCGAAGCATGCGTCGGTCATTTTGTGTTTTACCTTCATCTCCAGAGCCATGAGCGTTACTTTCAGGCGGGTATCCTCGGGCCTGCATCCTTCATACAATGGAGTAACCGCGTCTATCTCCAGTTGATCCAGCTTGGCTTTCTCTCGGGCGGCAGCTCTTGCGTTATCCGTCCGCTTGAGAAGCAGCTCTTGAATATGAGGGTCCTGCACCCAGCCTCCATCGTCGTCTGCTCCGGCATCTTCATCTTCATGATCATGCCCTTCGTCTTGATCTTCCTCATCATCATGTACGACATCTTCTACATGATGACTGTGTACAGCATCACCGTCGTGATCATGTCCTGGAGATTCTTCGTCTTCTCGCCCGCCCTCGCCGCGGTGGTACTTGTCTTGTTGCCCTTCCTCATTTCTTGCCCGGCCCCGGCCATGGACGACTTGATAGTCATCTTCATCACCTTGCCACCGATAGCCATCCATGAAACCACGCAAGAGCAGGTGGTCCCGCACCTGCCCGGAATCCGGGTCCGCAATAAGGCTCTTCAGCTTGCATCTTCGACATGGACATCTTATCTCCGTCTCGTTCTTTTGAAGCATCTCGGCCTTCGCGGAGCTCAAAAACCTATTCACGATGCCTTCAGTCATCATGCGGACCATGGTCGCCTGCGGGGTAGAGCAAAACGATATGTTAGAACCAAGAAAAAATTTGGCATGACCTTCCCTAAAAATAGGACCAAAAAGAATGCATAGTGCCAAAATTCTCGCCGAAACGGAAATGAATCAAAACATTCTGGCAAAATATTGGCAACTATCGCATATTTCAAATACCGGTACCTTCAAACACAAACATATATGCAACACCACAAACATACATAGATCTAGTTAGGCCACAAAAAGTGCATGTGCACGTTGTTGGAGCGAGCTAGGGAGAAAAAAAAGTAGATCTATATCATGAAGATAGCTTTCCCTTACTTACCTATTAAAAAAAGTAATTTCACCACTTAATTTTGTTGAATCTATGGTGGAAATGAGGTGAGGAGGAGGAGATGGCCGAAATCTTGGAGAAGGAGGTGGATAGAATGAAGTGGGGAAAGTGAGTGGGTAGGTGTGGGCTGTCCAAAATATCTTGTTGGTCCCAGGTTACTAATGGCGCACCCTCTGCTGATGCGCCATTAGAAACCCTGGTTACTAATGGCGCATCAGCAGAGCGTGCGCCATTAGTAGTTTTGCAAAAAAAAAGAATAAAACAAAATTTACAGTAATGGCGCACAGCCTGACTGGTGCGCCATTAGAAGTTATATATAGTAATGGCGCATTGTAGACCTCATGCGCCATTAGTATGTATGGCAAAATGGAAAAAAAATTCATACTAATGGCGCACCCTGTCCACGGTGCGCCATTAGTGTCTTCCACTCTAATGGCGTATCAGGAACAGGTGCGCCATTAGTATATAGTAGTGGCGCACTGCCTCCACGGTGCGCCATTAGAATCAATCCTATCTATAGCCCTTTTCCTAGTAGTGCATACTCAAATCAATCAGATTTTGTCAAATCTTGAATATGGTGGGTGTAACGTATATGCCGGACATGATTGATGTTGAATCACTAGAATATGTATGCCCTGCGAATCAACCTGTGGTTGGATGGGTAGGTGGACAGTGGTATCCCCAGCCCACCAGGGTTCAAGTCCTGGTGCTTGCATTTTTTTTTGGAAAAGGGGGTTTTCCCCGGCCTCTGCATCAGATCGATGCATACGGCCTCTCTTATTAATGAAATAAAGAGGTTCAGAACATAAGTCTTACAAATAAATGAAAAAAAAGAGCAGCGCGTAGCTCACACAGAGCAACGACTGTAAGGCACAAAAGGGATAAGCCACAAACCGGCTGGCATAATATGAGGTAGGTAAACTAGATGCCTATCCTATTACATGATCGCCATCCAAACCGGTTGAAGATATCCCGCGCAACCGTCTCCCACCGGACAGATCCAGTAACCAAACGCTCCCTTGCCTCCGTCGGAGTGAGTAAGGACCAAGTACGGATCAGTGCCGTAGCCCGGAACAACACCTGCAAAAAATGAGTATTTGATGTCCTGTTAAAAACCAAGTCATTCCTGCAGTTCCAAATTGCCCATAGTAATGCACATACTCCTACACGAATTTGTCTGGCTGTTTCGGGCTCCATCCCGAGCAACCACGCCCCAAATAGCATGTTTACCGATCTCGGTGGAGTAATATTAAAGGCAATTTGCATGGTGCGCCACAACCCTTGTGCCAACGGGCAATCAAAAAATAAATGTTTGATAGACTCATCCCGATCACAGAAGCTACACCTAGTAGATCCTGTCCAGTTGCGCTTAACTAGATTGTCCTTTGTAAGAATTACCTGTTTATGCACAAACCACATAAACACTTTAATCTTCAAAGGAACCTTAACGTTCCAGACTACCTTGGACGTAGGTATCACGGATGAATTAATGATATCAAGATACATAGACTTGACCGTGAACACCCCAGTTCTAGTTAGTTTCCAATACAACTGGTCGGGCTGAGGATTTAGCTGCACCTCCATCAGCCTACGGACCAAGTGAAGCCATGCTTCCCATCTCGGTCCAGCAAGCACTCTTCTAAACTGGATGTTAAGGGGAATCGTCTGCATTACTGTGGCCACAAGGGCATCCCTACGCTGAACAATACGATACAGCGCTGGATACTGTGAAGCCAAAGGCGTGTCACCCAGCCACGTATCCTCCCAGAATCGCGTGTCAGCTCCATTACCAACAATACATTTCGTTCTGTTAAAGAAAGCGGATTTAACCCTCATTAGCCCTTTCCAGAACGGCGAATCTGTAGGTCTCATAGTGACTTGGGATAAAGTCTTTGAGTACAGATATTTACTACGTAAAATCTGCGCCCAAGTTGCCTCTGTCTCAGAAGACAACTTAAACAGCCACTTACTCAGGAGGCACTTATTTTTGACTTCAAGATTTTCAATGCCAAGTCCTCCTTGGTCCTTTGGTCTGCAAATAATATCCCATTTGGCCAATCTATACTTCCTCTTAGATTCATCACTCTGCCAGAAGAAGCGAGAACGATAAAAGTCTAGTCTCTTCCTCACCCCAACTGGTACTTCGAAGAAAGATAGCAGAAACATAGGTAAACTCGTGAGCACCGAGTTAATGAGAATCAACCGGCCTCCATAAGACATGAGTTTTCCTTTCCAACAACTTAGTTTCTTCTCAAATCTATCCTCGATGCTCTTCCACTCAGCATTCGTTAACTTACGATGGTGTATTGGAATACCGAGATAAGAGAAAGGAAGAGACCCACTCTCACATCCGAACAATTGTGTATAAGCTTCATGTTCGTCTTTGGCTCTACCAAAACAGAACAACTCACTTTTATGGAAATTAATCTTCAGCCCAGACAATTGTTCAAAAAGGCATAATACTAGTTTCATGTTCCTCGCTTTGGCCAAATCATGTTCCATAAAAATGATTGTATCGTCAGCGTATTGCAGGATGGATAAACCACCATCAACCAGATGAGGCACCACTCCCTCCACCTGACCAGCCTCTTTGGCCCTCCCAATCAGGATCGCTAACATATCAACCACAATATTGAACAGAATAGGAGACATAGGATCGCCCTGTCGCAGACCCTTGTGTGTTCGGAAATAGTGGCCTATGTCATCATTGACCTTAATGCCAACGCTACCTTTTTGCGTGAACGTTTCCACTTGATGCCTCCAGCGCTCATCAAAACCCTTCATTCTTAAAGCTTGCTGGAGGAACGGCCATTTGACTTTATCATAGGCCTTCTCGAAATCCACTTTGAAAATAACCCCATCTAGTTTTTTCGTATGAATTTCATGAAGCGTTTCATGTAGGACCACAACCCCCTCTAGGATGTTCCTATCCGGCATGAAAGCCGTTTGCGAAGGTTGAACAACAGCGTGCGCTATCTGAGTCAGCCTTATCGTACCAACCTTGGTAAAAATTTTGAAGCTGACGTTGAGCAGGCAGATCGGCCGAAATTGTTCAATTTTGACGGCATCAGTTTTCTTAGGCAACAATGTTATCGTGCCAAAATTCAGTTGGAACAGCTGCAAGTGTCCCGAGAACAAATCATGGAACATTGGCATCAGGTCCCCTTTGATAATATGCCAACACTTCTTGTAAAACTCAGCCGGGAAACCATCCGGCCCTGGCGCCTTATTGCATTTCATCATGGCAATAGCCTCGAAAACTTCCTTTTCCGAGAAAGGGGCTGTTAACACATCGTTCTCCACTGAAGAAAGTTGAGGGATATCGCTGACCCTAGACTCATCCAGGGATACACTACTCTCCTCTGGTGGTCCAAACAACCTTTTGTAATATTCAGTAATGTATGTTTTCAGGTTGTCTTGGCCAACTATTGTACCCTCCTCTTGCTCCAGCTGGAAGATCCTCTTCTTCCTATGCTTGCCATTAGCAATCATGTGGAAGAACTGTGTGTTCGCATCCCCCTGGACAACTTTTCTCACCTTTGCCCGTAATGCCCATTTTAATTCTTCCTCACGGAGCAATTCCTTCAGCCTCATCTCAGCCTCATGCTTAATATGAAGCTCAGTGGGTACCAGAACCGTAGTTTCTACTTTTACATCTAAGGTTTGTATAAGTGAAAGGAGTCGTTCCTTCTCAACCTTATACATTCCACCTAGATGTTTAGCCCACCCACGAAGGAAGCTACGGAGATTCCTAATCTTGTTCTGCCACCGCTCAATGGCACTTCTACCTCCTACATCTTTAGCCCATTCTCTGGCAATAAGATCCAAAAATCCTTCTCTTTCAAACCACGCCATCTCGAACGAGAAGACATTTTTGTTGCCCGAGTATGTAGCCCCGCCAGAATCAAGCAACAACGGCGTGTGATCAGAGATCCCGCGAGTGAGCGCCTGAACAGTTACCACGGGAAACTTCTGTTCCCAAGCAACACTAGCCAAAACCCGATCCAACTTCTCGTACGTTGGATTAGGCATCGCATTAGCCCACGTGAACTTCCTACCTGAAAGCTCAATTTCTCTCAAATCTAAGCTTTCAATAATGGTATTAAACATAAATGACCATCTCCCATCGAAATTGTCATTATTCTTTTCATCGCGTCTCCTAATTATGTTAAAATCCCCCCAACCAGAATTGGAAGCTGCTCAGACCCACATACTCTAACAAGGTCCGCCAGGAAATCTGGTTTGAACTTGGCCTGCGCTGCCCCGTACACCGCCACCAAAGCCCAGTCAAAACCATCCTGTTTGGACCGCACCCTGAACTTAACAGCAAAATCCCCCATGACCACACTTCGAACTTCAAGAGAGTCACATCTAACACCCAGTAAGATCCCCCCCGACCTGCCTCTAGGCGGTAGACAATGCCAGTCAAACTCAATCCCTCCCGACAAAGTATTGAGAAATTGAGGTGAGAAATTTGCTCTACCCGTTTCCGACAGGGCAATAAAGTCCAAACAATGCTCAATAGATGCCTCCGCAAGGAACCTCCTTTTAGCCAAGTCCTTAAGACCTCTGCTATTCCAAAAGATCCCTTTCATATTTCATCATGAAACTTTTTAGCCGTGCGAATCCTAGCACTCCTACGGACCGCTGACATCGGGTAACACTACAACAGGAACCCCCCTTCAGCAACGCATCTATGCGTTGTCGTATGTACATATGTGCGTTGTTATGGTCTACACCAACGGATTAGTATGTGTTGCCGTTGGTGGCGTTGCAAGGGTCTACAACAACGTATATACATGCGTTGGTAAACAACATGTAGAAGCGTTGTAAGATAGCAACACATAGAGTTAGAGCTTAACAACATTTCATATGCGTTGGTGGATGCCCCCACAAAAGGATTTTCCTATGGACATGGGAGATCATTGCAACGAATAGAAGCTTTGTTAGACAGCATGAACAGTTAATGATAGTTTATATATTGCCATCAAGAATTATGAGTTGGCGAATAAGAGTCGCAATATAATGAACAGAAAGTCTCATGTATTAAATCAATTGTGTTGCATTACAAAAGAACACATTCCAAAGATTACAAGATGTGAAACAATCTAGTAGTAGCCCAATTGTCAACCTTGCAATCAACTACAAGGTTGAAACGTTGACCTTAAATATGACATTCTAATTATCTAATAGTGGCCACATTCTCGACATTGCCATCAACATCTAACCCAAGCATCATCACTTCTTGGCAATCTACAACAACAAATAAATAAGATGAGTAACATATGGCAGAAAAAAACTGGTTAACGCAGTAGAAATTCAAAGAAGGAGCACCATGGTAGCTCTGTACAAGATTATATGTCAAATGTTTGTAAACTGCAGATTCAGCATCTGGTTGGTAATTTAGAAGACCAAATATATGTATACTGACATCAAATTTGATTGGTTGACAAATTGTAACCTGCATGAGCCAATAACACCCTTGGTGAACTAGGGAAACAAAATTAAGTTCTGTTTACAAAACACACTGTAGATCGGCTGCCAGTCATCAATAAATCATTATTCATACGCTGGTATCTAGCCAAATTGTTTATCTCATTTTAAATACTGTATACTGAATATGAACTCTGAATTAATCTGAAATCCTAAGGAAGTGATATTAGTATGCTGAAAATCTATTTAATAAATAAATATATTTTTCAAGGGACATGGTTCAATATTCACGTAAGTGGTTACTATACTAATAGGTAGGCTACTTTTTCAACAACGTACAGTTAGTGTTGTTTGAACCAAAAAATTGCTTGCAAAAAAGAATACTGTAACAGTTTAAAGTACATTGCTAAATGAGATGGGCAATGCAAAAATTAAACATCCTTGGGTCATGTCATTTTTATTTTCCTAGTACTGTACATGCAGCTAGCTTTCCTCCTTGGCCAAACAGTTACCCGTTCATAATCAGTAGCTGTAACTATACTTACTTAGATCCATCTGACTTCTCAGTACTGCATCTTGCATTATATTCGCTGCATTAGTTCGGCCAAGTCGCTGCTGTCCATAAAGGAGATGCACCTAACCTTGCCTGTACAACCCATCAAGGAGAGACATTGTTCCTGCTGTGCACGTTTACAACTAAAACAAATTTTAAACCCAAAAATGAGCATAGTCGAAGCCTGGAATGGCAACCCGGTGGATAATATTGGTGTAACTGATGATGCGGACACTAAAATAGATAGAAGTGGGGCGGCACAAGAAACATACAGAACCTACAGGAACGAGTTAAGATGTGCAGAGATGTGCATGTCTGACTCATTTCTTTAGTGCAAAGTGTATCAAACAAATTAATAAGATTCATAACACTGATAAGGGATCTTTTTTTCTCCATAAAGTAATCAAAATGTCATTCGCCGTTAATAGTGTTACCCATTGATACTTGAAGATCCACTTTGATGACATGGTCACAAACTACTTGTAGGATAAGTTTGAGATAATAGGGCAGCTAATTGAATGAGTCTGATGATCAACTTTAATTGAAAATATTAGTAATTAAGTATTCACCTACATACTACTATATAGTAGCAAGAAAATCAAAGAAATTAAATGCATCACAAAAACAGTTTGTCAGAAAAGGAGGAAGCAAATATTCTTCCTGTGAATTAACACAGATAGCCACGGTTCCATATATGTAAATCAGTCAGCTAAGTAGCAACAACCTGCAGATGGAGAACTAGATAGGAAACATGCCTAAAATTGAACATCTGGAAAGGAGAAGAGGGAGCTTGGGCCTGCCCTATTCTACAGCACTATAGCAGGAATTCCAGCGAACATGTTGAAATGCTAAAATGACTAAGAACTGAAAGATCCAGCAGAGAAATATGGATCCGTCGCCATCGACGCTGGTGGATCAGATCGACGGAGGGCGGGAATTGTGGCTGAGAAAGGTTGGACTGAGAAAACAAGAGGATTGCAGAAGTACGTACGGTGATGATGTTCTGGTGGCGGAGGCAGAGGGAGACCTCGAAGGCTGCGCTCGAACAAGGCGGCGATGGCGGGATCCAGCTCTAGCTGGCTCACCATCTTGATGGCGACGTTGCGGACGGCGTACCAGATGCGAACCTGGCCCGGATCTCAAACTTGGATAGGTCGGTGTTCCAGAAGTCCTCCCCGTCGCTCCAGATCGTGGCCCCCGGTGGCACCACCAAGTACTTGGAAATCAAATCCAAAATTTCCTGCGAGAAAGATTTGGGTGAGGGGTTAATGATTCTTTCTCGACTCTGCATTTCAGTACGTTGCTCCAGGATAAGCATGCCGGGAGACTTGATCTGCGTTTGATCCGAGAACCAGGGTGGCGAAGAGATGATTGTGGAGACGGAGAGGAAAATTAGGAGCAAGTGGGTACAGGGAGGAGGTTAGCTTTTTTTTAAGTGGGAGGAAGGGGAGGAGGTTAGCCTTTCGTGGGGAAGTGGGAGAGGAGGCCACGGCCCAACACATGATGTCTCTCCGTTGCTAATGATGTGTTGTTGTATGTATGTTCTTGTTGTAGTGTAAGTTTTGCGCTTCCACTTGCGCTTAGGGCTGGACGTGCCCTCCCGGTCCATCGTACTCGTAATCGATGGATTATCTACTTGCATCCTGATATTCTCATCGTCCTCCTCCTGCTCCTGGAGGGGCGGTGCTAGATCATCACAAAAATTCTCAAGTACTCGAACTCCCAAGGCATCAATCTCAGAGTCATTCATAGGTTTGACCGCAGCTAATTTACGAATTACTTCTAAAGCCCTCTCGGCTTCTAGATCAAGCAAATCATTAACAGAATTAGTAACTTCACCCTCATCTCTACCAAGTGAAATTCCTAATTGTTGTGCCTTATCCATAATTTGATCATGCGAGAAATGCATAATAGTATTGGAAGTATTAACAGACATACCAGTAGTGACTTGGACGTCACGAAGCTTGGCCGCCCTCGCGGCACAGCGCTGCTGCATGTCGTCCACCTCCGGATGGCTCTGAAGCCGACAACTCATACGTCGACCCTCAGCTGCCTGGTCCGGGATCCCGCCAAACATAATGACCTCCTCCCGCGAGAATTTATCCGGAGAGCGACCGCCTGTCACTCCCCGAACATCCACCCGGTCGCCACCAGGTGAGCGCGCCGAGTCCAGCACTGGGGAGGAGAAGGCCACCTGCCCCCTCCCCCCATCCACCCCGGACCGCCTGTCCGGAGTGCACGCCGCCATCTCGAACAGGGCGCCCCCCTCGGGCACCGAGGCCGACGGGGGCGTAGAGGCCACCGGCCCCACGCCCTCCCGCCGAACCTGCGCATCCGCCAGAAGTGATCGCCCAGCCACAGGCGAGAGAGGAGATGGCTCCCCAACCGGAGGCTGAGAGGGGGCCTCCAAAGAACCCCGATCCGGACCCCCAGATGAGGTCGGACCCCCCGCCTGCACCACAGCCACGTCACCACACGCTGATGTAGACGAGTCAATATCCAAGCTCACGAGCCCACCGGAGACCTCCACACTCGTACCCTCAAAATCCAACGGCGGTAAAGAAAACTCAATCTCCTCACCAGACTCCACCCGCTCACTCCACAGTCTCGGAGGAGCGGACGCTGGACCAAAGGAACCAAAACGCAGAGTGGTGGACGGCACAGATACTCCAGCCGCCGTCCCTCCTCCTGCTGCCTTACTCGTCGGCTCCGGCCTCTTGGCCACCTCACTGACAGAATCATAGGCCATCTTTTCCTTACCCGCAGTATCATCATCACCTTCACTCATGTCATCACCAGTGGCCGCTGGAGCCTCGGCGAAGAGGCTATCATCCTCAAACTAAATCTCAAGAGTGTAAACCTTCCCTCGAAAGGCCCACTTAACCATGTCGGGTACATAGTCGATGTCCAGAATACTGACCAACAGGCGCGCAATCCCATGAGCTCGAGTGAAATCCATATCAACACGCTCGGTCTTACCGACCATAATACCGAGACTAGCCACCACCGTGGCATCCCGCAGTAACTCAGACGGAGCCCCCGAAAAGCGCAACCAGGCCTGGATAAGGGGTGTACCCTGGGGCTCAACCAGCTTCCACTCGTGGAACTCAAGTATGGCCTCAGTACCTAGGACCTTACACGTCCCAAAACTCAGCAACCACTGTAAGTCCTCCACAGTTGGGAACTGAACCCTGAAAGTGTTGGTCTCCAGCCTGACAAGCTCCCAATGGAAGTCACCTGGTGCCAGCTCCCTGAGACGCTGAATGATCTGAGCCTCGGACACTTGCCCTCTCGTCACTTTCACTATCCCAGTTGTCGTACTGTGCTCCTCCTGAGGAACCTCCCTCTCAGTCGGTGACTCAAAAAAAGTGAGTTCAGAACAAAAAACACCATAAGTCATGAGGCTCGGTCTCTGCTCCCGCACCATCGGACACACTCCAGACTCGTGTGCAGGCTTACCACAAGAATCACAAAGAACCGCCACACACTCAGCAATGAAATGTCCCTTATCGCCACATCTATAACAGAGCATTCTTTCTTTTTTCTTAGCAAACTTAGCAGCCCTGTCAACCTCAGATCTGTCAGAGCCGTCCGCCGACATAGCCTGTGTCTCGGCGTCGACCGGAACCTCCACAGCGGCTGGTTCCGTCACAACCTCCATCGCCTGGCAACCCAAGTCAGACTCCTCAGCACTAGCATCGACGACCGTCTCAACTGTAGTTTGATGTTGTCTTGGACGGTACCGACCCCCTCGGCCTCCTCGTCCACGATAGCCGCGAAACCCGCCTCTGTTACGATTAGCTGGCCCAGTCGCCCCTTCGACAAAACCACCAGACGGCCCCAAGAAAGGCCGTTCAGCCGAACCATCACTCTGCCAGGCATATCCCCGTCCGCCACCCGTAGACGAGGATCCCCGGTGCTGTCCCTCACCATATGCATTGTAACCGTCGTCACCCCACTGTCCTCGAGGTACCGCTCGAACATCCGCCCTAGCCTGAACCGGAGGTGGCTGAGCCTGCTGCAACACCGGCGTCGCCGCATCGCTGACATGCCTAGCCACAAAGAGCGGCGGTCTAGCTCCCACCTGCACCACAGGGGGCTGGGCATGGGCACCCAGAGGCGGCCTAGCGAGAACACCGCGGCCCGCAGCAACTCCAGTCGTCGGCGGCCTAGGAGCCCCACGGCCTGCCGCTGTCACCGGCGCAGTCGGGCGGACCGCCGCCACACCGCGGCCCGCAGGCTTGGCGACGGCAACCGCAGCACGCTGGTCGCCGGCAGCACGCCCCGCAGCATGGTCTGCTCTGGGTGGAGGCGCGCCACCACGACCAGCCACCAGAGGCACGCCGGCGCCGCCGCCACCAGTGCCCGCAGGGGTGCCGCCGCCGCTGCGACCAGCAGCCGTTGGCTGCGCAGGTCCTCCGCGGCCCGCCGCTGCCGGAGGAGCCCCAGCGGCCGTGCCCGGAAGAGCCCCCCGTCCCGCCATTGGTCGAAGGGCAGGTATACGAGTAGCCCTACCTCCGCCGCGATCGACAAAACGAGGACGTCCGCCTCCGTGCCGAACCCTATCTCGAACTGATCGTGTGCATGGGGGTGTAGATGTGGGCTGTGTAACAGGCCGGGCCTCATACCCATCGTTCTGCAGCCCAACGTCAAGATTGGCCGGTTCACTCAGAACCGGCCCACCCACCAGATGACCGATCTCACAGCCCAGCAAGCCGTTCAAACGTGCGATCCTGAAATCGCGGATCTGAGCGCATCGGTCGATCGCCGGCGCCGGCACCGTGGCCGCCGACGACCGCCTAGCCTTCTTACTCTTCACAACCTTCCATGAATTCTCTGTGATAAAATCGGATAGAACGAGTTTAGGAAGACACACCTGCGGGATGGGTCCCTTCCACGGCCGTGACGCAGCCGCCGAGGTTCGTCGGTGAACAACTCGCCGGAGGATCTCGTTTCTGTCTTCCAGTCGAAGCCCTTGACGCGCCGGATCATCGAGTGGCACCACCCCATCCACGATCGCCGCAACCTCATCTTCCGAGTACCCAGGATCAAAAGCCTCACATATGATCGACGACGGTGTCGGCGAGTACTCCGGCGAGTCACCGGCATCGTCATCTTCGTCCTCGTCGGGGTCAGCGAGGGCCCAGAATCGGCCGCCTACGCGCCCCGCCCCGGAATGAGCCACCGGCGACGCCGTTGTGGTGGCCGCCGTAGTCACCCCCCGAGTCGCCAGAGTCCGTAGCTTCTCTTCTCCCTGTCTGTCTGCCTTCTCCTGGATTTATTTCAAGATTTTCGGTGATGCGCGTTCAGTTAGAGGAGACGTTCCCGTCGACTACAAGGCACCTACGGTGACTTCGTAAAATCTCAAAATGATATGCTAGCTCGGTCTCTTGGAGGTGCTCATAAGGGTAGGGTGTGCGTGTGTACGTTCATAGGAATGAGTATATGCGCGTATATATGAGCGCTTGCATATGTACTGTGCTAAAAAAATAGAATATGTATGCCCCCGTTGCAAACAACCAATTACCTAGTAATAATAATAAAACACTTCCACCCACCTGATAATTGGTGATACTCCCTCCGTCTAGGTGAGTAAGTCATCTTAGGCTGTGCACCGTGACCAAGGAGGAGGGGAAAACGAGAGACATTAATGTTTATTTGCTAATTAATAGTATTGCATGCAAGAACTAACCACTGCATGTCATGTTTGATAGTCTCAGGTCATTAAAAGCATGCACACCCTCATCTCTTATTGGTTGATATGTCAAGAAACAAGAAACAAGGTAGAAGTTAATGCACCGCGCCTACGTGTTTTGGGATTATTTGGTTTTCGTAAGATGACTTACACACCTAGACGGAGGGAGTACTTAGTTGCGCAATAGTGTGCTTATACATGTGTGTGTCTCTATGTTAGTATGTGGAGTTCTTTTTTTGTCATGACAGTCAAATAAATATCCTAATAGTGATTAGTAGAGTACGATTACCTGCCTTAGGGATAACTAATCGAAAACTCTAGACATGTAAGGAGTCAACATGTGGATTTTCCTCAAATTATGCTTTGGTCATGTATGGCATTCCTGCCCTTCAAGGTTATAACTGATCAAATTGATCGGGCGTGCGTGCTGGACATGTTATTTCATTGTTTCTAAAACATACATGTAACAAGTTTTCTTTTCCTCTTCAAATGAGTGAATTTTTTAATTTAATAATTAATCCAGTTCATGAAAAAAAAGTGACGTTTTCAATGGGCATGGTCTTAAAAAGTAACTTCCGCCACCAGTTTCGGTTGCAATATATGTACAATGACCAACAAAATTGCAGTATTCTTGGGGAAAAAAGTAGAGTTTTGAATACTTCTTGAGACAGACCCATGCGTATCACTTTTGAGTTTGAACACAAAATATTTAAACAAATATTAGTTGTTGAAATTTCAAATTTCGACTGGACCAACCTCTAAACCTCCACATGTTTTCTTACTCGAATATGAAACAACATACTCCCTCCGTCTCGGTGAATAAGTCATTCGCGTAGTTTTAGGTTGATGATTTAACTATCTAAATATGTATTATATGTGACAAAAAAATATATTTAGAATCTACATCCGCATATAAATCTAGTGATATACTTTTCATGACATATAACACATATTTAATTCTTCAAATCGATGACCTAGAACTACTATATCATTTTACAATGAAAAGGAGTATCGTTGCGAATGGCTTCTTTAAGAAGAGCAGAGGATAAAACGCTGAGTTTCTTCGCTGGAATAGTTTAAAGTTTCTTCCTAGATAGCTATAGTTGTTCTAAGCTTTGTCACTACTGGATACTGCGGACCCCCCCCCCCCCCCCCCCCCCCCTATTTTAGTCACCAAGGTAGGGTGTGTGGTGTCAAGAAAGAAAAACTGTTTTATAAGTACGTTTATGTGGTTCCTTTCACATCAATGAAATGAAATCGGGGGCGTGCCCCTTAATTCAAAAAAAAGGAGCATATTTGGACTCATGCCTTCCACGGGCAAGAGAGAAAGAGTCGAAGATGTACTCAAGGAAAGTTGGGTGGACACAAAACCAGTTAGTGGGAACGCGGACAACATAAGGCCAACTCCAGCGTGCGACCCATCCCGCCCGTCCCCGTCCGTTTGAGGCAAAACAGACAGACCTCACGGCCCAGCGCGCGACGGTCTGAACCCATCTTGTCCATTTTCTGTCCGGCCCGACACATTTCGAGCGCAAACATGCGCCCGGTTTGGGTCTAGGCGGACAGCAAACGGACGCGCCGCTCGTCCGCATCGGGCCCGCGTGGCAGGCGGCCATCTACCTTCCCCGCCCAACATAAATGCGCACGCGCGGCCGGCCCCACCTGTCATCTGCCCAGGAGAACGGTCGCCGTCCTTCTGAAATGGGAAGCCGTGGACCGGTCGCAGTCCACACTTCTCACTCCAGTCCGCGCTGTCTCCTCGAAACCCGATACTTCCAAAACCCTAGCTCTCCCTCTCCCCTTCCTCGAGCTCGCCCGCCGGCCGCCAGGCAGCCATGGGGTGGTGGAACACCGGCCACAAGGGGGCGCACGACCACAAGGCTGGCTCGTCCTTGGGTCGCCGCCGCCGCGGCATCAAAGAGGAGCCCGCATCACCACCACGGCATGCCCCACGGAGGGCCCCCGCACCGCCCTCATTCGTCATCACCCCTACGGCCCCCGGCGAGCGCGGCAGGCACTCCATCCATGTGGATGTTTGCCGACGTTATTGGGAGACGAGGACGCCGCTCCCCTGGAGCGACGTCCACCTCCCCAATAACTGGCATCTGGTCGTAGATCGGGTGCCGATCCTGCCTGACCCCATGAGCGGTCGTCCCTCCGCAAGGAGATCGAATGCCGCCGCCGCCTCCTGCCAGACGACCTCTACTACGACCCCATGTACGCCCCCGACTCCGCCCTCTGGGACACGTGGTTTTGGGACGAGCACGACACGCGGCATGCGTCCTTCTTTGTTGGCACCTCATCGGGGCCGCGGCGGCCACGTGAGCGCCGCGTGCGTGCTCCGAGCCCTCCCCACGTGCGCGGGCGTACGCGGGTGCGCGGCCTCACGCCGTCGCCTTTGCCCTCTCCGTCGCCATCACCTCCTCCTCGCATGACGGAGGAGGAGGAGGCCCGGCTCCTTCAACGTGTCATGGAAGACTCCATGAACACGCACGATGAGCGCCAATGGGAGGGCCTGGAGACCATGATTGCCCTCTCTGCGGCCGGTGACATGGCCGTGCCGGAGCTGGAGATGAGGGAGGACGTGAGGGAGGAGGTGCTGGAGGAGCAGCCCGTCACTGCGTTCCACCGGGGGCTGCTGGGCGAAGGGTGCAGCTGGTCTTGCACGGCCGCCTACATGGCCGATGCCGTGGGTGCCGTGAACTGGTGCCCTACGCCGCCGCGGTTACCGGACCGCGAGACATCGCCACGGGGTGAGGTGGTGCAGGCGCCTCCCGCCTTGCAGGGACCGGCCCACCTCTGGCCGCCGCCGCGCTACATCGACCTCACTGGCGACGATGACGACAACGGCGACGGATGAGGAGACGGCGACGGGCACGGCAGGAGCGCGCGGTTGGCGATTTTCTTTTGTTTTTTTATGTTAATTATGTCTATGTGAACTGCGAAATGGGGCCGTGATGTTTAATTATGCTGTTATGTTTTATGTTTTGAGTCTATTTTAATATTTTTGGCATTTTTTAGTTTTTGCCTTTTTTAAGCAGGTCCACTCCGGACATGATTTGGGGCCCGGCCGCGCATTGGACGCACGGACACGGCAACGGCCCCAAGCGGACATGAGTAACCCCATCCCATTGCCGCCCTAAACGGACGAAAGTAGGCCAAAACGGACGTCCATTTAAGGTCTGGAGTTGGCCTAATACACATGAGTTATCAAACTTAGGGTGTGATTTTTTTTTGGCAGGAATTACGGTGTACTATTGATTGCTCCTCATAACCCTCGCGTTGTAGGTACTGTAGTACATCTGACCGAACCGACACGCATTCATCACCACCACCTGCCTATGACCCCATTGATTGATAGCTCTCTCCCACGCTCCATCCCTGCACAGCTCAGGCACCACCGGTCGAATTATGCTAGCATCATGACCAAATTACAGACACTTGCACGCCACTAGCTAGATGCAGAGTAGTACGATCTACAGTAACGTATCACCGAGATGAGATCCTTATCTGTCAATGTCTTGTCATGTTTACCCGGGACGGAATCATGGATCCCGGTGAAGACAATCACAATCCGCTTAAGACAGCGAGATCCAGCGCCAATGCACCACACCACAGTGTGCTAGTGCTAGTGTGATGGCCGGGACAAAAGCAAGCACCAACCAGGAATGGAATGGATCACTCAATCAATGGTTCCACCCACCAAATGGCGCTAAATCCAAGCATAACCAAGCCACATCACAGATCGACTCTCTCTCTCTCTCTCTTAGCCGGCGCGCGCTCCGCTGAGGTGGTGAGGTACCTCGGGCTCCCCGTGTGCCCACCGCGCGCACTCCACTCACTCTCGCTCTTCTTCACCCCCACCGCTTGGTGTTGGCCGCATTGATAACGCTTACTCTGCACTCCACTCGAGGAAGGTGGGGAGAGAATGCAGCAGCAGCAGCAGGAGGAGCAGCAGGCGGCGCGGCGGCGGCGGAGCCCGGGGGGCTGGGAGGGGGCCACCGTGGACGAGGCCTCCATGGAGCGCAGCAAGAGCTTCGTCAAGGCCCTGCAGGTTGGTCGCTGCATTATTCCTTCCCCAGATCCCTCCACGGTGGATCCGGCCGGCTCTGTTCTTGACGCGTTTTGGCCATGGCGATGCAGGAGCTCAAGAACCTGCGGCCGCAGCTCTACTCCGCCTCCGAGTACTGCGAGAAGTCCTACCTCAACACCCACCAGAAGCAGATGTGAGCCTCATCCATTGCCCAACCTCTCTGCACATCTCATTCTCACTCTGTTGTCTGTACACAGAGAATTTACCATCTTACTGTGCCTGACGGGCATGGCCAACGGTTGATTCCTCGTACGCTTGCATTTTGCGTGCTACCTACATGCCTGTCTCTGTTTTCTCACTTGGCATAGGGACCTAACTGAATTGAACTGAAGGTTGGTGCAGCATGGAGTAGAATTCTTCTAGCAGCAGCTGCGTATGGCATTGGTAGGTGTAGGAAGAGAACAATAGACAGGTGTGAGTGAGGGGATTGATGTCCAGATATGAGTATCTGACTAGCTAGGCAACAAATTCTGCTAGCTGAACTGAACAAGATATGTCATTTTGGTTTCATCTGGGATCTTTGGAATCATCCAACAACAGCCTGCCTTTGTACGTATGTACTAGCCGAAGAAGGAGTGGTGGTATTCAGAGTACTCCAGTACAGTATTTGTTTTCTGAAGATATCTGATTTCTGAACGACAGCCAATGTACCATGTACTGGCGACTGGATTTATTCTGGTTGTTCCCCAATCATGTGGCGTCAGTTTGTCACTTCATTCGAATTATGTCAAAGGGGTTCACCCTGCTCATGTCTGACAGTGCAGAAGAAAGTTCTGAAGCATGGCGTAGAGTCAATTTTGTATGGTAAAATTTTGGTGAATGAACAGTCAACAGTGCAGTGATTTGTAATGCACATCATAACCTTGCTTCAGAATATGACATGTTTTTCCTCATGAATACTGAACTTGCTAATTTTCATCAGGGTGCTGGACAACCTGAAGGACTACGCGGTGCGGGCGGTTGTCAACGCCGTCGACCACCTAGGCACGGTGGCCTACAAACTGACGGACCTGTTCGATCAGCAGGCTTCCGAGATCTCGACCTTCGAGCTCAAGCTTGCGCGCTTGAACCAGGTATTTGCTTGATGTTTATCACTAAGATGCGCAGTCTATGGCTGCGAAACCATGCAGCTAATCTGACACTTGCTCTGTTGTCCACCCATAGCAAGTTTTCACCTGCCAAGTCTATGTGGACAAAGAAGGCTCCAGGCAGCAGCAAATGATGGGGGCGAGCATGAAGCACCACAAGCACTATATCCTACCATGTAAGAAGAAATTCTGAACTTGCAGTCTTATCTTTTTCTGAATTTTTAGTATGATAAGTGAAGAAAAGCTGAACTCAACTTGAGAATTTTCTGTGCAAATGTAGCTTCTGGTTATAAGAGAACTCAGGCTGTCGCGCACCTGGGAACCGACACTAATCAGGAATCACAGCCTAGACCTTATCCTTCAGGTGCTTCTTAGTTCCCTCTGTTCTTGCGAATTTCGTTGCGCCACTCTGTTCTCGCCAATCACGATACATATCTAAACAAGAAAAGAAAAACCTTCACTTTCTGTGTGTGCAGCAAAGACGCTTTCCTGGCATCTGGCGTCGGACAATAGCCCTTCGGCAAATGGAGCTCATAAACCAACATTCATGTAAGACAGTCATCCCCATTTCATTTAACTTTGTCAATGTGACATGTTGTTTCTTATGCCAAGTGCAGTTCCTCTAGTCTAACTTGCTGCCGCCCGGTTTTTGTGCAGCCTAGACGACACGATATCGTCCAAACTCGCATCAGATGGTTCAAATCTTCTTGGTAACTCACATATTCTGAGTTCTTTAGAGGCAGTGGGCGCATATGAATGCAATTTCACCCATTAAGTTCGCATATTTATCAACTGTCGGTCTGAATGAACGTAGTAGTATTTGTCAGCATGGAATGTCAACTGAATATTCCATCCAAATTACCGATGTTTCAGGTAAGGAGCAGCCTGCTTCCCCAGTCCGCAGGCCTCTGCAACTGAACCGGAATACCAAATCCGACGTCACACAAAAGGCTGGCACAAAGGTAAAACTAAAACAGAATATGATGTAAACCTTTCAAGAAATCACACTGAGTTAGAAGGGCATCATCCTCGCGTCCTAACCTATCCACGTCGATTTCGATTCGGTTACCCTAGTTTCTTGACGGTATCGTTGTGTGCATTTTCAGGATCAGCCGGGTGTCAAGCATATGTCGACGTTTAGTTCTTTCGACAGGCCTACAGGGCGTGAAATCCAGAAGGCTCCTGCCAGCACTAAGAGCGTGCTAGCATCTCTGTTTATCAAACACAAGTCAGCAAAGATGAAAAGTATCTCAGCCCGATGATCCTCTCTTGATGTAAATGAAGTTTGTTGTAATAACTAGTACAACCTAAGTAAAATGCAGTTGTATCTCTTCAAGATGGCAAGTCATTATATCTCTTATCTGCATAATATGTGCTTTAGAAGCCTGCCATGAAAATCATACCACTGTAGTGATGCAAGTTTGGAAGTATGTTTAGTTATATTCATCCGGAAGCATGATCTTCCTTGATATGGTCATTTGGAAATGTTTTACAAATCCTTTTATTACATAAACTATGATATGGTCATTTGGAGATGTTTTACAAACCCTTTTATTACATAAACGATCAAGTAAACGAAGCACAAAACAAGATGGCTTGCCTCATAAGCTAAAATGATACATGTTGAAATGTAAGATGAGATGGTATAATGGCACAAGAAAGTGCCACCCAGCTCTAAACACATGAAGGGGAATAGTTGTCGATGAAGGATAATATGTCGAAGTACAAAGGATCGCTTGCAGATACCTTCCTTTGCGCTATATTCATCTGGAAGCGTGGTCTTCCTTGATATGATCATTTAAGTATTTTACAAACCCTTTCTTACATAAATGATCAATTGGAGGAAACACAAAACCAGACGGCTCGCCTCATAAGTCATAACTCATAAGGATACATGTGAACGGTATAACATTTTTTTTACGGGCGTGAATGGAATAACATGGTAGCACAAGAAAGTGCGACCTAGCTCAGAACACATTGAAGGGGAGAGTTCTCGATGATAGATAGTGTGTCCAAGTATAAAGGATCACTTGCAGATAATTCCGTCGCTGAGTATGAATGGCTTCGCTCATTCCTCACCAATTAAGATCTCGACTGGTCACCGGTCTCAATGCATCAACAGAAATCACAAGCTTCGCATAAACCCATTGGAATACTTAAAACAAGCGCCGTCGATTTGGAACAATCTCTGGGCTGTTATTCTTCATCATCGCAACAAACTCCTGGTAGTTAATTTTCCCATCCTAGGTAGAAAAATAGGAAATGCAGTAGTGAGCAAGCGAGTTAAGTAGTGCTTCATTTGAATGAACTTGTGAGCATCAGGACTAGTAATGTTCCCATCCACCAAAAAGGTTAAAGCAAATTGTTTGAAGGCATGATTTCCTGATGGCTGAAGCTTACATGAAAGCGATGAACTCTGTTGGTTTATCTAATCTAACATAACAAAATGAGTTCTTAAACAAAGCAGTATGGATCGAAGCGTAGGTGCTCACATTAAAGTAATGAACTTGGTTGGTCTATCTAATATAACATAAGCAAATGAGCTCTTAAAACAAAGCAAATTGGATCAACGTCCAGGTGCTTCGCATCAACATTATCAGGCTGTTAATTTTATCTCATATGGACACTATTTTTTGTATACATCCACAATCTAACAGAGATGACAGAAATTCCAAACATTTTAAAACAAAACCTCCTACTGTGTCTCCGAGATGATCTGTTTAATTTATTCTATTCTCAAACTGACATCAATTCAATATTTTATGTCTTCATGACTGAGATAATGTATGCTCAGATAACACATAATGGACTTATTTAGGCTTTTGCGGGAGTTACTCACATGATCTGTATCCACTTCAGCGATGATATCTTTGATTGTTGCCTCATCACCCATATCATACTTCTTCAGAGCTTCTTCCAACTCATCAACTGTTATGTACCTATGCAAAAAGAAAGTTTACAAGCAATTGATGGTTAATGAAATACTTAAAAGTTGGCAGATTAATTTAAGAATAGTTACAGGTGAAATTACCCGCTGTGGTCCTTGTCAAAGTATTCGAATGCTTTAAATATGTGGTCTTCCTTCTCTAGTCTATTCATGTGCATTGTTGCCGATATGAATTCAACATAATCAATGGTCCCATTTCCATCAACATCAGCCTGTTCAACAACGTGAGATAATGATTAAGGAGCTGAAACAGATAGTGCTGGAGTTGTCAGGTGACACGGACCGCTCTACTAGAAGCGTCTACAAGTCGATTTCCATCGAGGTCGTTATACCTACTAAAGTCGTATGGTATCATTCACTATCTTCCTTTTTAGATATAAGTGCACACCCACTACAGCCTTTTAGTACATGATAGGCACTAATGCAGAACAGAGAGAAATATGCGCCATTTTTTGTTTCTATTATGAAATTTGTACCATGCCATGCCGATAAGATAAGCGTGCATAGACAGGAAGGAAGGAAGAAGAGAAATTAAGCAAGCATACCGCCTCCATTAACTGTCTTATCTCTGATTCGGTAATTTTGGTACCAAGCTTTGGTAAGCCAGCCCTTAGTTCATCAAGAGTAATTGTTCCACTGTTATCAGTATCCAGGGACTTGAACATTTCTCTTAAGCCCACGATCTCTTCCTCTGACAAGCTCTCTGCAACAATCTGAATATAGAAGAGAAATGAGCACCAAGATTCAAATGGACTGCCAAGCAAGAAAATTAAACGATTGGGGCTTAGATCATTTGAGTACCTTCAAGGCAACCTTCTTAAGCTTGTTCATCGCCCTGAACTGCTTCATTCTACTGATCACTGTAATATCAAGTGGTTTGTCTGGGGCCTCTCCATCCTCTCTAATCCATGGATGGTCTGTGTGCTTAAATAAATTAGATTGACAGTAATACGATGTGCACACAAGGCTCAGTTTGTAGAGACAGAATGGACAGCTTTAACATATAAAACTAAGCATTGCACTATCATGCACATGAGTAGATTGGTCTCCACAACCAAGATTGTCAATGAGTGGGAGAGTAAATTCTGGAGAAGAGAGACTTACTCAAAATTTCAGCAGCCGTGAGCCGCTCCTTGGGGTCCTGCCGTAGCATCCTTTTGACCAAGTCTTTAGCACCGTTTGAGATCGATGGCCATGGATCGGACGAGAAATCAATATGACCTTTCAGAACTGCATCAAATATACCTTCCTCGTTCTCTGGTAAAAAACAAGGGAGGAGAGACACAGAGCGTTCGTGTCAGGATAACTGTATTCACCTTCCAGCCTCTGCATCAATCAGAGCCCCAAATCAATTGAAAACGCACCTGCCCAGAACGGAGGAACGCCGGAGAGGAGAATGTAGAGGATCACTCCAGCACTCCAAATGTCGGCCTCGGCTCCATATCGCCGCTTGAGCACCTCCGGAGCCACATAATAGGCACTCCCAACAAGATCCCTGAACTGCTCGCCTGCATTTCCATCATCCCCCATTTAATCTCCAGCACAACATGAGCTCAGTTATTACTAATAAATTGAAGCGAGCTAGCACACTACAGATATACTAGTAAATCGTGGTTAATTGCACTGGTAAATCGCAGAGACAACATGAACTAAGGTGAATCGTTGAAGGTTTTCCCCCTGTCCCCTCCCAGACAATACACACTAGTAGTAAATTCAGTAACCACCACGCACACACTGAATTCTACCCACATGGCTACATCATGAATTCATGAGTGCAATTAACCAACCAATCAATGAAGCACTGACCGGGCTTGAAGAAGACGGAGAGCCCGAAATCGGTGGCCTTGAGCGGCGAATCCTCCCGCTTATTCAAAAACAAGAAATTCTCCGGCTTGAGGTCGCGGTGCATGACCCCCATGGAGTGGCAGCTATGCACCACACTGACAACCTCGCGGCAGAGCGTGGCGGCGGCGCGCTCGGAGTAGTGTCCCCGGGCGATGATGCGGTCGAAGAGCTCCCCGCCCTCGCAGAGCTCCATGACGAGGTTGACGGAGTGGCGGTCCTCGTAGGCGCCGCGCAGCTCGACGATGCTGCGGTGGCCCGTGAGGTGGTGCATGATCTGCACCTCCCGCCGCGCGTCCTCCACGTCGTCGGCGCGCGCGAGCTTGCGGGCGGCGATGGACTTGCAGGCGTAGCGGGCGCCCGTGGACTTGTGGGTGGCGAGGTAGGTGACGCCGAACTGGCCCCGCCCGAGCTCCCGGCCGAAGGTGTAGGAAGAGCGGACGTCCTCCATCGGCCGGCCTAGGACCCGGCCGATGTCTGGGGGGAGCGGCGGTTGGGGTGGGGGTTGGGGGTGGGGGTGCTGGGGAGGGGGTGGGGGAGATGGGGTTTGGGGCGGGCGGCGGTGGCGGGGGCGGGGCCAGTTGGGCTGCTTGGGGTGGGAGGGCTGCGGCGGAGGTGGGTGGTCGGAGCGCTGGCGGGAGGCGCGGCCGCCCATGACGGCGGGGGGAGCGGCGGCGGCGGCGGAGCGGGGAGTGGAGTGGGGTGGGAGGTGTGGTGGTGGTGAGGGTGGGGGAGGAGGCGTCCATGGTTTTGGGTTGTGCCCCTGCTTTTCCGTTCCGTTTTGGTGGGCGTAGGGTCGTCGGGCGGACGGGACGGCGGGTCCAAGTCCAACCCCGTGCCGGGGCAGCCAGGCCAGGCTGCTGACCCGTGCCGTGCGGCGTGCGGCGCGGGGGGCCGACGTGTCAGTGGGTGGGCTCGGGGGATAACGATCGAGGGGCCGTTGACGGGTGGACGGGTGAGGTAGTATACTCTACTAGATTTCCTTCACGCGGAGTTGAGTGGAGTGGATTGGTTGCACCGGACGCTACTGGTGTGGACCGTTGTACAGTTCAATCCACCACGGTGGCTCCGTCCCGCTCCAACCGGGCGCGCCACCGGCGGAACGTTCCTCGGGCTGTAGTAGTGCGTGGTGACTTTCCACGCGCTCCGGCCGCGTCGCGTCGCCATCGCTGCTCCCTGGTGTGAAGTGTTAACTGCTCCGGTAACGGGTCGGCGCGCGGTGCAAGCAGATAAGCTCGTGATATATATAGGGCCACCTATACATCGGTCGTCTGGGTAAAAACGAACAAACCAGTCGATTTCCTCCTCTTTCTCTTCCCAAACACGTGTGCACGTATGTCTGCCTACTGTTTTTCCAATTTAGCACACTGCAATCAAAAGTCATATGAACGCACCCCTGTAAATGCACGCACGCATGCACACCCTATCTATACGAGCACCTTCGAGAGGCTGAGCTAGGATAACATCTTGAGATTTTACGAAGGGCAACTGATAGGTGTCAATGCGCCGGTCCCAAGTTTCGACCAGTCGCGGGCACGCCGTCAGATGTCAGTCGTCTCGTCCGTTCGATCTTAAAAGAAACGATTCGTCCCCAAAAGCTCCTTCTTCCTCACGCAACACCCGTCGCCATCCGCATCTCCCGCAGCACCCGCATCTCGTGCAACTCTTCGGTTGCACGCGCCGCGCTCTCCCGCTACCCCCCTCCCCCACCCCCACCCCCACCACAACCATCCCCGCCATTGCTAGGATTCGCAGCAACCCCCCATTGGTCGCAACCCTTGTCTTCATCTTCGTCGCCATTCATCGGTTGAAGCTTTCAAAAAAGCCGGGTGTAGCAAACGAGTTAGCCTCATCCAAAAAGAAATTGAAAGCAACAAAAATCTCCAATTACTTAATTGAAGCAGAAAAAAAATGCCGGTTCCAGAAAAATCGAAAGGTGGTCGTAGCAATTTTTAAGCTGATTCCAGCAAAAACAAAACAAAACATGGTGGTAGCAAAAAAAATCCTGATGCTTCCAGCAAAAAAGATGGCTGGTTGAAGCAAAATTTCTCGCCGACCGCACCAAAAATTGTGATCCCAGCAAAAAAAACTGTGAAAAAAACTTATGTACTCGCATCCATGGAAATTGTTGGTTCCAGCAAAAATGTTTAATGGTTCTAGCAAAAACAATGATTGGTTGAATTAAAAAAAATTGTTGGAGGCCGCAGTTGTTGGTTCTAACATTATATTGACATGGTTGTAGCACCTCCTATCGCCGATTCCAGCAAAAATGCCTAATGGTTCTAGCAAAAACAATGGCTGGTTGAAGCAAAAAAAAATTGCTGGAGGCCGCGGTTGTTGGTTCTAACATTATGCTGCCATTGTTGTAGCACCTCCTATCGCCGGTTCTAGCAAAAGTGCTTAATGGTTCTAGCAAAAACAATAGTTGGTTGAAGCAAAAAAAAACTGCTGGAGGGCGCGGTTGTTGGTTCTAACATTTTGTTGCCATGGTTGTACCACCTCCTATCGCCGGTTCTAGCAAAAATGTTGGCCGGTTCCAACATCCTCGGCATCATCGTCGCATGCCCCCCAATGATACGTTCATTTTGCATCATGTTTTTCTATTGATATTTATATCGTTTTTGGGTCATTATTTCATTTTATGACGCAATTCTAATGTCTTTTCTTTATTGATTTGCAAGATTTACATGGAGAGGAAGATTACCGGCAGCTGGAATTCTGGACCTAAAAGAGATACAATAGTGATAACTATTCTACAGAGCTCCAAATGACCTGAAACTTCACGAATTTTTTTTACTGAATATATAAAAAATATTGGAGCAAAAAAATACCAGAGGGGGGCCACCAGTTGCCCACAAAGCAACAGGGCGCGGCCACCCCCCTCCCCCCGGCGCACCCTGATGCCTTGTGGCGCCCACAGCTGGCCTCTGGTGCCATCTTCTGCTATGAAGGGTTTGGACCTAGAAAAAAATATGAGAAGTCTTTCGGGATGAAGCGCTGCCGTCTCGAGGTGGAACCTGGCAGGAAAAATTTTGCTCTCCGGCGGAACAATTCCGCCGGGGATATTTCCCTCTTTGAGGGGGAATTTAAAGCCATAAACATCACCAATAATCCTCTCATCATGGGAGGACCAATCTTCATCAACATATTTACCAACACCATCTCATCTCAAACCCTAGTTTATCTCTTGTATTCAATCCTTGTCCCCAAACCTTAAGTTGGTACATGTGGGTTGCTAGTAGTGTTGATTACATCTTGTAGATGATGCTAGTTGGTTTATTTGGTGGAAGATTAAATGTTCAGATCGTCAAGCATATTCAACACACCTTTGATCATGAACATGAATATGATTTGTGAGTAGTTACTTTCATTCTTGAGGACATGGGAGAAGTCTTTTCATAAGTAATCGTGTGATATTGATATTCATTCGATATTTTGATGATATGTATGTTCTTGTTACATTTAGTGGTGTCATGTAAACGTAGACTACATGACATTTCACGATTTTTGGGCCTAAGGAAAGGCATTGTGAAGTAATAACTAGATCATGGGTTGTTAGAGTGACAAAAGCTTAAACTCTAATTTATGTGTTATTCTGTAAGGGCTGAATTGGATCTATAAGTTTTATGTTATGGTTAGATTTATGCTAGTGACAGAAACTTTCTGAATTTGACAAACATTTTTTAATATGTTTTTAATAAAATTCATGAACATTTTAGAATTTTATGAACATTTTTTTGATTTCAATGAACAAGTTTGAATTTCAAAAAATGTTCATCAATTTGAAAAAAATCACCGATTTAAAAAAGTGTTCCTGGATTTCAGAAAATGTTTGTGAATTGGAAAAGTAAAAAACGAAAATGAAAAATGAACAAGAAAATGGAAACAAATAAAAGAGAAATTAAAAATATAAATAAATAAAGGAAAGAAAAAAAAACCCCGGTTTGGGAAGATTCTATAACCTTCCCAAAACCGGAACCGGCTAGCTGGACCAGCTCGAACGTACACAACGTCAAGTCCGATTTGGGGTTGGGGGTCGCTAGGCAGCGACCCGTGCGTCAAATAGGATCTGCCGCCAATAAGTTATGCCTTAAATGCCAAACAGGAAGCAGCTCTGTTGCGAACCAACTGTGTTTGGATGGTTATGAGGATAGTAGTATCTCCGACCCACCAGGATTCAAATCCTGATGCTCGCATTTATCCTGGATTTATTTCAAGATTTTCGGCAATGCGCTTTCAGTAGAAGGAGTGGAGACGTTCCGTCGACTACGAGGCGCCTACAGTGACTTCGCAAAATTTCAAGATGATCGGCTCAGTCACTCAGAGGTGCTCATAGAGGTAGGGTGTGCGTGTGTACATTTATTAGAATGAGTGTATGCACGTGTATATGAACGCTTGCATTTGTATTATGTTAAAAAAAGAATGAGCTCAGTTGCGTGAGGTAAGTTCGGCAGGTTGAGTTCAGTAATTATCATGCGCATGTAGCCCCCTTCCCATTGGTTTGGGGAAGAATCTTCAAGTTTCCGGAATGTTTCTTTTTGATATTTGTTTATCTTTTGGTTTTATTCGACTGTTGTCTTTTTCCTTATTGAGTTTGTTTTCTATTTCATTTTTATTTTATTTATTTCGAAAACAAGATTGTTCAAACCCTTGTTTTTTCAATTCGGTAGTTCTAGGTTATTGATTTGAGAAATTAAATATGTGTTATATGTCATGAAAAATATATTATGTAGTTTCTAAATATATTTTTTGTCACATATAGGAGTAATACATATTTAGATAGTTAAATTGTTGACCTAGAACTACGCAAATGACTTATAATCGAGACGAAGGTAGTAGAAATAATACGAGCATCAGGACTTGAACCCTGGTGAGTTGGGAATACCACTATCCTTATAACCATACGTTCACAGGTTGGTTCGCTGAACGGACCGCTACTGCTGTGGACTATTGCTGTTGTACTTCTACAGTCCAGTCCACCACAGTGGTATCCCAACCCGGCGCGCCACCGGCCGGAACGTTCCCCCGGCTGTGCGTGTGGTTCCTTTCCACGCGCTCCGGCTGCGTGCGTACGTCGCGTCGCGTCGCGATCGCTGCTGCCTGGTGTGAACTACTCCGGCGACGGGTCGGCGCCGGCCACACCGGCTCCAGCGCGCGGCACAGGCAGTCAAGCAGATAAGCTCGTGATATAGGGTCACCTGTACATCGGTCGTCTGGGAGAAAACAAAACAGTCGATTTCCTCTTCCTTTTGTTTCCATATACACGTGTGGACAAATGTTTGCATTCTGTTGGGATGTTCAGAGCCCACAAAAACGTAAACGGCGAAAACAAAAGGAAGCGAGAAAAATGAAAGAGGCTACTAGGAGGATGACTATCCTTTTGATTTGCCACATTTGACAATAGTGTGCATATAAAAGATGTTCCGCCCCTCTATGCCTTTTGTCGTGACAAGAAAAACTTTTGACGTATTCATCAACTGGCAAAAGTAGTACAAAGAACATCAGGAGTACAAAATTCATCTTATTGGTCCATACACGGGAGCGAGCCGACTATCTGCACGGGAGCGAGCCGAAGGCGTGCTGCAGTCTTCGCCCCTCCCTTATTGAAGCTGGGCAACACTTGTTGTAGTAGGTAGTACGTATGTCATTGTGCTAAGTCCTCATAAGACCAACGCACCAAAACAACAACCGCCACCAAAGCGAAGCGTAGATTAGAAGGATCCAGCCATCAAAAAATTGTCTATGGCATTTAGCCAGACATATGCCGGGTCTTTTTATATTGGTACAGATATACATATAGATAGCGGCTCTATTCATTCGGTTGCACAAGATAGAAAAAGAAACACCATCAACTATTGGTTCAGAACAAACCTACGTCCAGTTTTCTAGAGATAAACAAATCGTACATTGTAAAAAGGTTCGTATTTGCTTTCAAAAAAAGTTCATGAATTTGACAAAAATGTCCATGAAACCAATTTGCAAAAAATGTTCACAATTTTTCAAAATATTCGTGAATATCCACTATGGTTCACAAAATTAAATATTGTTTGTTAATTTGGAAAAAAATTGTGAAACATTTCATGAGTTTGAAAAAGCCCATGAAATTGTGAAAATATCATGGACTTGAAAAAAAAATCATGGAAGCAAAAAAATTGAAATTCTTTTTTTGAAAAAATATCCCAAAACGAAAAAGAATGATTCATTAGCCTATTTTTCGCTAAAAAGGAACACAGAAAAACGAAATTGGAAAAATTTCCTGCATTAGGAACATACATTTTTTTATCTATTGGAAAGGTTTGTGAATTTGCAAAAAAATAAGAATATGGGAAAATTTCACAAAATTAATAAAAATCCTAAATTTGAAAAAAGTTCAGGCATGTTAAAAAAAGATCAAAAAAATATATAAAAAATAAACATACATTTAACAAAAACAACAAAAAATAAAACGAAAAAGAAACATGGGGAGTGAAAAAACAAAAGAGAAAACTAGGACAAAATATAGTTGGAAGCTTTTAGAATTTAACAAAACATGCTGGAAGCTTCTGTAAGTTTCACGACACTGGACGGTGGATGTTTATGTAAATACAAAAAGTTACCGTGGGTGTGCACTATGTACCGATATGCCTGTAAGTTACGCCTTAAGCGCTAAATAGGAACCAGCTCCGTTGTGTGAGGTAAGTTCGGCAAGTTGAGTTCAGTAATTAGCCCGCCATGTAGCTACATTCCCACAGGTTTTGGGAAGAATCTTCAAGTTCCTGGCCATTTTTTTCTTTTCTTTGTTTATCTTTTTACTTGATTTTTGTCTTTTGCTTTTTTTATTTTTATTTTACTTATTTATTTTCTTTATTCCAAAAATATCATATTTTTAAATTCATTAGCAGTTTTAATTTATGTTCATTTTGAAATATGTGAATATTCTTCCAACTTCATCAAATATTTTAAATTTATTAATAGTTTGCCAAATTCCTGAATATTTTCAATATTTTTTCTAAATTCGTGTACATTTCTTAAACTCATCATTGTTTTTGAATGCGTTAATACTTTTTGAATTTTCTTACATTTTTAAATTTCAGGAACATTTTTAAAATTCACGAACATTTGCTTATATATGTGAACATTTTTTGATTTCATCAACTTTTCAAAACCAAAACTCTTAGTGATAACTAAAGACGGTTGGAAGTTAGCACATGTGTTTCTTTTTTGCTCTCACAAAGAGAATGGGGTAAAGCCTTCTTTCCATTGATTTGCACGGGTGAGCCTATGGATTTGGGCCCCCTCTGCCTGCCGCTCCGACGTTTGGTGGCTGGGAAGAGAATCCTCGCGCCTCAGCTCCAGCTTGTAGATAGACTGAGGTTTTAGTCCTCGCTAGGGGGACTCTCGGGCGGATGATGGCGCTCCATCTTCAGAGTCGGTTTGCCGCCTCATCAAGTATGTCCATTAGAATGGATTAGATGGAGATCTTACGTATGTACCTTTGGTAGATGTACAACACTAGGCCTTCCGCTGGCTCTTCGGGGAGGCGAAGTTAGAGTTTCACTCTGAGCATTTGCGATGACGAGATTTGTAGTTAGGTTTTTCGAATTGATTGAAGGAGTCACCGGCGACGATCATGGCTCTGAGACACTGGTCCTTTGAGGCACACACACTAAAAGTTTTGGGCTATCATCAACTCCGATGTGGGAGTGGCAACAGTGCCACGTCGGTGGCTCGTTATGTCGGCAATAATTGTTGTTTGATGGTCTAGAGACCAACATATAATATGCACTATGTTTGGGATGTTGTGTACTTTAGATAAAATTGTATAAATAGATTGGATTC
The DNA here is from genome assembly GCA_963921465.1 of Triticum timopheevii. NCBI lineage: Eukaryota > Viridiplantae > Streptophyta > Magnoliopsida > Poales > Poaceae > Triticum > Triticum timopheevii. The sequence continues at coordinate 477,835,501 of OY997262.1, forward strand.
ATTTTAAACAAACTTTTAAAAAGCAAACAAACAAAATGATGGCCGTTCTTTTTTGTTTGCGTGAACCAGCACGGGAGCTGCCACCGAAGTTAATAGCCGATGCCCTATCATTTCGCACGGCAACGTCGGTTGCATGAAGTATAGTAGTAATTCCTCCGTTCCAAAACATAGTGCGTCCACGCTTGCCGAGGTTCAACTTTGACCATAAATTTAACCAACGAGGACGACTGCGGCGGGAGGAAAAAATATATAATTGAAAACTTCTTTTGAATTGAATTCGTTGGTATAAATTTTGCTCCCGCCGCAGTCGGTCTTGTTGGTTAAATTTATGGTCAGAGTTAAAGTACGAAAACCGAGGACACACTATATTTTGGATAGGAGGGAGTATACCTCTTCTAGTTCCTGAAAAAAGTATACCTCTTCTGCACTGGGCCTTGGGGACCAACTCAAAAAAATGGAGCTGGGCCTTGGGGACGACATGTCACGACTAGTTTTGCAGGTGGGCTTCCATTGCGTGCCGGGAGGCACTTTCATTGGTTGAAGATTTCCACGTTCATGATTTCATCCTAGCTTCAGACTCCGCCTCAGCCCGTCTGCCGCTGCCCTCTGTGGACGGCGCCGCTGCGGCCTTTCTTGCCTCCCGCAAGGTCGACCCAACCGTGCGGGGACGCCTGCAACCACTGCGGCCCTCCACAACCGAGACGGCGGCCAGTTCCAATCTGGGCCTGGCGACTTCGACGCCTACCACGCCGCCCGTCAATGCTGCTGGAGACGATGGTCTTCGTGGAGCTCTCTCTGTTGGCCCCGATTCAAACGAAGATGACGACGAGGAGGTGGCCCACCAGACGCCGCCGGCTGCCGCCAAGGTCATCGACTCCGCCGAGGTGCGTGTGGGGCATGTGCCAGACACAGAAGGGGGTTGGCAGGAGGTTCTACCGCGGCATGGATCGCGTCGTCCGTCGTCGCTACCCCCAACATCTGCTCACCGTCCAATCCCCGCTTGGCTCCACGGTAGATGTTGTCATTGCCTCGCTCCTGGGCACCGAGCCATGGATTGCAGAGATCCGTTCAGGTGCTCCCATTGCCTTGGGAATGGTCATCGTGCGCGTGGATGTCGCAATGCTTGGCGCCTACTCAGCCTGTTGGCAACCTCTGCCATATCGTCACCACACCGCCTCGTCACTCAGCATTGTCAAGCCCAAGCTCCTGCTCCACAACATGCCAATTCCAAAGGAAGTCAGCATCATTCCTGGGCAGAGGTTGTTGCTTCTGCCCCCAGTGTCTCGGGGTCCTCGAGTTTTGCAACCCAGCAGCCTAGTTTTGCAACACAAGCCGAGTTATTGCGCTCTGAACTACAAGACTTGTCGTCGCTTCAGCTGAAGGAGGCGGTGCAACCTCTACGTGATGTCGCCGAATCGATGCAAGGTTGGCTGCTTCGGTTTGGGAGCTTTTATGGAGTGTGCGGAAGTTGTTCTAGACAGGCTCTCTATTGCTTTGATTGCGAAGCAAACCGCCCGTACATCGTCTCCTATGGTTGATCTTGATGTTGGAGTTGTTGATGGGAGTGATATGGAGCTCTATAGTTGCTTTTCGCCTCGTTCCAAAGCCAGTTCGCCGTCACTTCATGCTCTACCCGCTGCTCATGTTGACTCCATGGGAGAGGCCACTTCCGTGGTCTTGGCCCCGGTGATGCAGACCATGCCTGAGCTTCAGGGGATGTGTGAAGAATCAATTTCCCCGCTACTTAGGGAATTGTTGGTGCATGTGGCTCCTACTCCAACCACCTTGGAGCTTAGCCAAGTGCCAACAGAGGTGCTGGATGGTGTGCCCATCTTGGACTTGGGTCTTGCAGAGGCTCGTGCGAGTTTATGTGATGAGAATCTTTCCACCTTGCCTATGACTGGACCCATTAGGTCGGTGATGGCTGAAGTTAAGGAGGTTGATGCAGCCGCTGTCTTGATGCGTGCTAGTGGCAGTTGCTTAGTTGATGAGAACTACACCAAAAACTACAATGAGTTCTACAATTTCTTTGACAAATGGGCGTCTGATCACCCTGTATCTAGCAAGACAGTTACCGGCGTGATGAAGGAGAAACCTGACAAGAACATTGGGCAAGTGGTGTCTGTGGGTGATGAGGTTGATAAAGCAAGTGTGTCGACCACTAATTCTGAGGCTCTGTTTCCGAAAGAGATCTATGACTTGCTTGCTAGTTTGGAAGTGGCTAGCCCCGGATCTGGCAAGGCGATTGCTTGCATCCTGACGAACAAGGCTACAACGGGCAAAATCGAGAAGGTGGAAAAGGCTCTTAGGAGCATAGGCAAGAAGTGTGGCGCCGTAGGAAAGGCGTCCGCCGCTGCTTAAATGGATGATTTCAAATGTCTTCGACCGTCCCCATGGTGGTGCCCGTTGTCTTTAGTCGAGGTGTTCCTGTTGGGTGTTTCATTGTGTTTTAAAAGTGTGAAGGTTTGTTGTTGTGCGTTGGTTATGTCTATTGGATTGATCGTGCGGTTACGGTGTTCCATACTTTGTGAGTAGTTCCCATGTGGCGTATTTGTATTGATTTCCGCCCGGTTTTTCATAATTAACTGGGCAATTCTATTCTTCTTAATTAATCGACGAGACAAAACTTTTGCCTCCGTTTCAAAAAAAAAACAGGTGATTAATGACATAAAACGACCACGGAGGAAGGCATGACGCGACTATTTCTGAGATCAACCAACAAGCTTCTGTGTTCAATTGTAAATTTACCTTCGAGGGTCGTTCGTCGAACGATGATGCTCATAATATGGCTAGATCTTCGCTTTCTTTACCGGGGCGCCATCTTTGATTTGTTCATCCCCATGCAAATTGTATTCCACAAACTGTGGCCTATGACCAATAAAGTATACCTCTTCTTGCAGGTTGCAGCTGGGCCTTGGCCCCTCAAAAAAGAAAAATAAACTGGGCCTTGGGGACGACACGTCACGACTAGTTTTCTCTCACTTATAAAAGGAAAGGCTAGTTTTGCCCTCGTTCATTGCGTTTCCATATATCTACATCTACATGCATGGAAAGTTTCCCAAAAAACAAAACATGCATGGAAAGAAAATATTCTCGCCTCGTTTCCGGGCGGGCTACGAAACCTTAGTTTCCGGATGCGGAGTACGTCGAGCACCCCACGTAACCTAACCGAACCGACCCGACCCGCTATATATATGTATGTAGGGCGCGCTGCCTTCATCCAACAGCGACACAACAACATCGTACGTACTCCGTCCGTCGTGCGCCAGATGCGACGACCCAAACCTTCCTCTGCCGCGCCCATGGCGGACGCGGACGCCGACGCCGACGTCTGCGCCATCTGCCTCGGCGCCATGGTCCGCGGCCAGGCCGGCTTCACGGCCGAGTGCTCCCACGCCTTCCACCTCAACTGCATCTCCGCCAGCGTCGCGCACGGCAACCACGACTGCCCGCTCTGCAAGGCGCCCTGGACCGTCCTCCCCGCCGTCAACGCCCCACGTGCATCGCCACCCTCGTCGTCGTCGTCGTCCCGCCAGGTGCGACGCACGTACCAGGACGACGAGCCGACCGTCCCGGCACAGGCCGCGGCGGCAAGTAACGGCGGATCGGGAGCTGCGGCGGTGGTCCTCAGGACGCACTGCGAGGTCCCGGCCCTGGCGAGGGGCGCGGCCCGCGAGAACTTCGCCGTGCTCGTGCACGCCAAGGCGCCGTCCTCCGAGGCGGCGCGCGCGTCGCTTGATCTGGTGACCGTGCTCGACGTCAGCGGCAGCATGGCCGGCAGCAAGCTGGCGCTGCTCAAGAAGGCCATGGGGTTCGTCATCGACAACCTCGGCCCGGCCGACCGCCTCTCCGTCGTGTCCTTCTCCTACAACGCCAACCGCCTGATCCGCCTCGCGCGCATGTCTGACGCGGGGAAGGCCGCGGCGAAGCAGGCCGTGGAGTCCCTCTACGCGGACGGAGGCACCAACATCGGCGAGGGCCTCCGCGTGGCCGCCGAGGTGCTTGACTGCCGACGGCACATGAACGCCGTCGCCAGTATCATGCTTCTCTCCGATGGGCAGGACTCGTACACCGGCGCCGACTACATCACCCTGGTGCCACCTTCTCTCAGGGGGTACAACGGCGCGGGAGTCCGGCCTCCGGCGGTTCACACGTTCGGTTTCGGCACGGACCACGACGCGGCGGCCATGCACACCATCGCGGAGGCCACCGGCGGCACGTTTTCCTTCATCCAGAACCAGGCGATCGTCCAGGACGCGTTCGCGCAGTGCATCGGGGGGCTCCTCACGGTCGTCGTGCAGGAGGCGCGCATCGCGGTGACATGCTTGCATCCGGGCGTGCGCGTCCGGGAGGTCAAGTCCGGCCGCTACGACAACCACGTGGACGACGATGGCCGTGCTTCCTCGGTGGACGTCGGCGAGCTCTACGCCGACGAGGAGAGGCGCTTCTTGATACTCATGGACGTGCCAACGGCCGACGACGCTGAAGAAGTCACCGGCCTGGTCAAGGTGAGCTGCACGTACCAGGATGCGGCGACAGGGCAGGCGGCCACCGTGGACGGAGACGACGCGGTGGTCCAGAGGCCCGTCGAGGCGACCGGGGTGGAGCCGTCCATGGAGGTGGAGCGCGAGCGCCTCCGGGTGGCGGCAACCGAGGACATGGCTGCGGCACGCGAGGCGGCTGATCGCGGAGAACATGCCGAGGGCGGACGGATACTGCGGAGACGAGTGGCGGCTATGAAGTGCTCGGCGCGCGCTCACAAAGACTTTGACTGCGAGGAGCTGGAGGACGAGATGCACGACTACATCGGTCTCGTGGAAGACAGGCAGCAGTACCAGAAGTTTGGGCACGCACGCATCCTGTCGGGCATGAGCTCGCACCGGAAGCAGCGCGCCGCCACGCTGGGGAAGGCGCCTGGTGGCCGTGGCTGCTGCCGTGGCGGCCGCGGCGGGGGGCGGCTTACGCGACTCCGGCAATGAAGAAGATGGTGGACAAGTCACGCGAGCAGCGGCAGACGGCGCCACAGCCGAGTAGGAAGCACGGCAGAGGGCAGCAGCCGGACTGCAAGAGAGGCACAGGGAAACGTCACAAGAAACATTAATTAAAGTTGCTACATCTTGGTTACTACTACTACTGCTACTACTGTTTAGATATATTTTGTACTAGCAGGTTAGCTTATATCCTGAGGAGTTAATTCATATATTAGTGATATGCCTTTTTTTGCGAACAATATTTGTTATATGCAACAGTTTTAAGATTTGTCAGTTTTTTCTAGTATTGCAAAAAAAAAAAGTGCGTTTGAGGCACATGGTGAAACCAATTGCTTATATACTACTCCTACACTTTTTTTGATTCTATATATGCTTATATGCAGCTGAATGTTCTTGTCCTTGCGTAAATAACTAGTTGTAGAGACCTTAGAGTTGGAGAGTGGCTGTGTCTGCGTGACCATATACTTCGATCAAGTACGTAACTTCTTTAAAATGGCAAAACTAACCACTCAAGTGCTTGCCTAGCTAGGGAGACTCATTTCTGGGGCCAAATTTCTAGGGGATGAAGATATTCAAATTTCCCATAGTAGGGCCAAGAAATAAATAAGGATTTTTTTCACAACTAGTTGTACATGCACCACATATTTTGTCTCCCAATTTTAAATGGAGTGAGGCATGATATCATTTGTCAAGTTTCTTTGAAAATCAAGTGATTCACACTTTTGGTATGGCGTGATGAAGACCAACGAATTCTTTTTTCAATTTGGCTCTTTCTCGGTTACGGATGGTTCTTAGATTCAATTACGGGAAGATACCTGGCTGGGTGTCACCCCACTTATGGTGAAAACCAATAGCTTAGATGATCGTCACACATAATCAGTCACGATCAAACAAGTTTTGGGACAAGAAAACCCATATATTTCATTCCATGGGGACCTTTTAGGGCCTTGCCTGTCAGCATGAAATGAATCACTCAATTGTCTGGAGGTCATTTAGCTATCAAGCGAACCAAACAAGTTTCAGCAGAATTTGCACCAGAACGGCTAGTTTTCAGTCAAGTCCTTCTATGATGCATTGGCTCATAGTGATGTTCCGATTGATAACAAAAATTGCGGAAGTTCAAAATTCCTCTAAGAGTGAAGATATTCCTTTGGATTCTAAAAAGAGGGGTCATCTTAGCTAGAAATAACCTGGCACAACGTAATTGACAAGGTAGCAAGAGTTGTGTCTTTTGCCAACTGACAAGTCTATCGAACACTTATTTTTTGAGTGTAAGTTTGCTCGTGCAGTGTGGGCCATTGTACAAGTAGCTTGAAATCTATATCCCCAAGTAGTGCATGCAACATGTTCGGCAATTGGTTGTGGGGTATTGATAGACAATTTTCTGCACATATCTTTGTGGTGGCGGCTACCTTATGCTGGGCGCGCGGCTTACCAGGAATGATGTGATTTTTAAGGTTATCCATGCATGTATACGATGGCTCCGTACTTGGTCTATCCTGCAGTGGCTGGAGGACAAAGACCTTTTTATAACGGCATCTACATGGCTGGAGCATACGGTCAGGGAGGTTTTCTCCTTCCATACATGGTGGTGTAATCTTCGGCTAGGATCTAACCCATCATAGGTTTCATTGATCTATTAGCTGTAATAAGATGTTTATTTTTGGCTGCATTGGACTTGTTGGATGTGTGCATGGTGCTATGTAGAGGTCGGGCATTCTTTGGATGCGGTTGTATTACCTTGATATATCAATTCAATGAAGTCGTTTATCAAAAAATATATTTTCTCTCCCCCTTTTCTCTTCTTGAGTTTTTGAAAAATATGAAATAATTCACTGATGTAGGTTATCCTATATCTTGTTCACCTATATAGACTTATAAAACATATATGACTTTTTTAAGTAAACACACATTTTATATTAAAAAACATAGTTCATTTAGTACAAATATACATGTCGATCATCAGACAAACACGACGGAGAGAAATGTCCCAGAGACTATGCGGAAAGATTAATATGGAGCCCGATGCCAAACTAGTTGTCAATCACCAACGTCGCTTTAATCCTAAAATGAAGGATGTGATAAGAACAGAAATGTTAAAGCTTCTGGAGGCGGGTATAACTTATTTTAGAGCTGATAGTAGATGGGTAAGACCTTGTCATTGCGCTACTGGAGAAAGGTCCTAAGATGACACATGTAGAGGAGACCAATCGACCAAACTATGTGTGATGCATCAATCGCAAATGGTACTGTAGTAAAATCGTCGCCAATAAAATAAACTATGTGTGGTTGCTGTCCATCAAGCACGATTCAGATTAGAGTTGCGTTTGCGAATTGTGGCATACAATTGAACCATACAAACTGTTTCCGATGAGCCAAAAAATACAAACGGTTACCCAGATCAAGATGTATGTGATAGACGACATACGGGTCACTCGGCTGAACTATTTACGATGAGCCAAAATAACACAAACGATACCAAGGACAAGAAGTGTGTGATAGACGACATACATGTCACTCAGACGAACTGTTTGCGATGATCTATAAAAACACAAACGATTCGGCTTAACAAGATGTGTGTGATACCCGCAAACAATTCAGTAATCAGAATTGTGTGGGAAGACTGATAATAAAACAGATGATTCCTACTAATAAGCTGTGTGTGTTGTGCGCAAACGCTTGCTGGCAAACAATTGCCAGCGATTAATGAAACCATCACCAACGAGTTCCATAGTTTAATCTGTATGCGATGTGATTTGCTAAGTCTGCACAACATCTATGTTCTATCTACTGAACAACAACATATATACTTATAAAAACATGATTACATGACCAAAATAACCATCTAATTACATAACTGACTACAAATAACATTTGCACACCTAAGTAAACAATTACATGCATAATATACTAGGAGAAATGATCATCAATTCATCTACTTCTTGTTGTGACCCTTGCCATTTCTCTGCTTCTGTCTGGACCCCTCGCCTTCTTGGGGAAGGAGGCATTTCCTCATGTCAATGATCTGCCTGTACATCTCGTAACTCGTGTACGCCTCCTTTGCCGCGTACGCGATGTGATATTCGTCCAGTTTCTCCATCCAGATAGAGTGCCAGGCAAGCTTGTTCTTGTTGCAGGCATGTCAGTTATCCAACTGGAGGCCCTATCCATCTCGCGGGGTTGCCTCGATAATTAAGATTGCAATAATCAAACAGGAGCTATGGACGTCTAATGACTACACCTCTTGAATCCCCAGAGATAGGATCCATGTTACCGTACTAAACCCTTCTGTTACTGGTGTTCGGAATAACACTTCACGGTCTCCCTGCCCTTAGCCTCTCTGTGGCTCGCTCTCCATGACCCTGAGTACCTGTAGGGATAAAGAACGCAGACAAGACAAGAGACATCAATGAAACAATTTTATTTTACACATATGAGACGTTAATTCAAAGCAGTTCCATTGATCCTCACAACAAATATAGAGGGTTGCAAGGCTCTTGCCCCAAACCATACCTCACCGAGCGACTCACATATGGAGATCGAATCACAGGAACAACACATTGAGGAACACATCATGGAGAATGATTGATTGATAATATGTCTTACAATGATTGCCGTGTATGATGCACGATTACAAGTATGGTATAGTGAAAGAGAAACTATGGAGGTGATGGTGGCTATGGAGATGGAAATGTCGGCAACTAGGGTTGATGGAGATGGATGAGGATGACTCTGTTATGGCTTCGCTCGCGGATGTTCTATTGACATTTCGGCCTCGACCCCTTTATATAAGTTGTTAGGGTGGACGTGAGGCCTCAATTTTCATGCCATACGACCGCTCATGCGAGTGGCCGCGGCTGCATGAAACATTGTCTTTTGCTCTGTGGCTTCTGGTGTGCCTCCTTCTAATTTCTTCTATCTCCTCCTTCACTCCCTTCTATGTTCTAACTTGATTTCGTCCATATTTAGCCCATTTCCTGTGCAAACACAATAAAGGGAGGATTTATGGAATCCTATGCATTCATTAGTCATTAGTGGCAATATCGGAGCGAATATCTTAGTTTAAACAAAGGGTAGAGGAGTGTAAAAATTTCACTCATCAGCGACGACGATGTTGATCAAGGTAAGTGTGAATCCCGTCTAAATTTAGGCCACCGACGCTTATATATGTGCAGCCAGATCCCACAATCCACCCCGCAGCCTCCCCCAACAAACCCTCCTGCACTAACAAATCCACCCTGCTGCGTCCCAAATCCACCTCGTTACCTCCCCCGATCTTTCGGAATGGCTAGATCTAGCCCTAGTGGTTCGCCACCACGGAATCGATAACCCAAATCCGTCTCCGACCTTCCGTCGCTGCCGCCAAAGCGGAAGTTTGACAGCATGTGGCAGCGCAAGTCGGGGGTGTGGTTCTTTGAGATTAGAGACTGCAACACGGGAAAATGGTACTAGCTCAAGTCGTTATCGTCGCCGTGGCTGGCGTCTCGGGCATACAACATAAAGGTGATCGACCTCTATGTCTGCCAAGCGAATATTAATTTTCCCTTCGACAGCCGTGATGTCCCGGAGCTAGTCGTCATTGAATCGCATATTTTCTCCCGTCGCAAGGTGAGGGACAATCGGCTAGCCTTCTAGCAGATCGAGACCAAGTGGTACAGCGAGTCCTCCATGGCCGAGCTCCGAGCAAATCAACCGGAGCTTGTTGTCGAGGACCTCCAGGTGTACGAGATCTGCAAGAAACCTGTTGATGGGACTGGCCCTTCTACCAACCCTGGCTTCGGCGAAGACGACAATGGCGACGAAGGCTCCGGCGACGACAGTGCGGACTAGGACAGGCTCGAGGCCGAGGAAGATTAGTTAGTTATTCTTAGTATGCTAGAAGTAGTTATATCGAGTACTTTGAAATCAAATAGTCCAAACTTATGTTTGCAAAGCATTATGTACTACTTTTGTTTCAAAATGTGTTCGAATAGAATGGTTTCAATTAGTGTTTGAATGGAGTTCTATGCAAACTAGTTAAAGAGATTTACATTTAAGAGCGTCACTTGTACACAAATGAAATGGTCTCATTTTGCATGACATAATTTCAATCTAAAGCAGCACTTTTTTTTTCAATAGAGACAATAAATATTCAAGTTCTTGCAATGAAATAGCACAACAGGGCAACAAGGACACTGATTATGAGCGAAAAAGCGTGGAGCAGCGACGAAGAGCTGAATGAAGCAACTACATATGTGTGAACATACATTCACTATTTGTACTATAGTGGATGAACTACTCGTACGTATTTGTGTAAGTGTAAGATTTATAGTGGAGAGAACAAATATTCAAGTGCTCTCCACTATGAACAATTGTAGCACACAACAACTATCTACATGTTTGACAGTCTGATCCATACCATACATATGTATTTTTTATATAAATGAAATAAATGGTAAATATAAATATATTTTTATTCACAAATACTTATCAATGCCGTTGATAGGACAAGAGAGGCCATACATCAATAATTAAGTAGCGCCGTACATAAGATTAGTCGCCGGAGTACCTTACACATTACCAACGTCCCGAGCCAACGCCACCATCAATCTACTATTTGCGGCGTTGGGAACCTATGCCGGTGATACTGGCTTGTCACTAATGTCATACTACCGTCGTCTTGCCTCCGCGCTGGTAACGACGTTTCTCGAACTCCTCTACTACGCTTTTTCCTACCAGTGTATGGTACACCACTAGTAACCCAAATAGTAGTGGCGTGTCTCTTTGATCACATGCCACTAGTAACTTATGTCGGATCTGACAGGTCAAAAATACAAGTGGCATGACTTTGGGAAGGAACACCAACAATAGTATACTTTTATAAGGCCTGCAGGACCGACTTGCCGCTTAGGCGTCTGACTCTATGCCGTTCTGGACCCCTCCTCCTCTTTCTAGATTTATCCAAATCCTTCTCCCTCAATCTTTCTTTCCATGCATCCAATCCTCAATCCTCCGTCTCTGATTTCCCATCTCCATTATGCTTCGTTTCCTTCCCAGCCGGAGCCCCAAATTCCTCTAGATCCGTCGGAGGAAGCCATTCCCCCTTCTTTGGTCACGGACCGGATGAATCCGAGGCCGGAATCCAATCCACTACTGCTGCGAGGTCATGGAGATCCTACTTTAGCTCCACCTGGATCCTCTTCGGTTCAAGCCCCCATAGAGGCCATGCTTTCTTTGGATTTGCAGGCACTCAATCTGCAAGATCCAGAAATTGCCTCTGTTCAAGCAGCCCAAGAAACAATGGATCTTGGAGCAGATGCGAAGTTCAACATGCTCATCATTCTCGCAGCCACTGGAATGAGTCCAGCTAGAGTACTAAATCTGCAAACTCTGCAACAGGCAATGGCCAAAGCTTGGAGAAGTAATTATCATGGGATATCTCAGGTATCAAGGTCGATGTTCATGGCTCATTTTAGAACATTAGAAGCTATGATGTTTGTTATCACAAGACAGCCTTGGATTATGGGTTCTGATAATCTGTTGTTGGAGTGGCTCGCCTTCTGATGAGGCAAAAGAAAAGGAGGACTATCGGTTCCACACTATATATGTCACCATCAGGATTTACGGGGTTCCAAGAAGTTTCAGATCAATTCAATTTCTTAGAAGTATTCTGGAACAGGTGGGAGAGCCATCTGAATTTCATCCACTTCATCAGGGTATGTTATATGCTAAAGCAGAGTATATGTGGGGCACTGCTAGGTTGCAGATTAATAGTCCAATTAAGGATAGGATTATGGTCAACTTTCCAAATGAATCATCTGGTTTAGCTTATCTGTTCTATGAGAAAATTGGGATAATCTGCACTTTCTGTGGAATTATGTTCCACAATGTTCAGGGATGTCCTCTCAGGAATCAGATTATCTTAAACAGGCAAAAAAGAGGAATTTCTACTACAGATGTTCCATCAAAGAGATTTGGAGAATGGATCAATACTCTAAGCTCATTCCTCAGTTTGATACAGCAAATAGAAGTTCTTTCAATCCAGTTTTCAGTTCACATCAGAATCCTCAACTTACTAGATTCCAACGTTTATTTGCCGAGGACTCAAAAGGGAAAATCTTGGCTTCAGTTGTTTGCCCAGCAGAATTCAGCAACGAAAAAGATAATGAGAAGTTAGCCAGAAACTACCATCAGAAAGGTTCAACTTCACACACTAGAACTTCAACTATAAAGGAGTCACATAACATTTACCATGGTGGCAGCCAGTTACCAATTGATGTTTACGACAGAGATCAGACTCAATGTGGTCTGGTTGTGGGGGGATCTAATGGAAACCATCCCGACACGATTCAACCAGTGGCTGTTGAAGGGGCTCAAAATATCAATATGGCGGCCGGTCAGTTTGAACAGCAAATAGATTCAGGACAAACTATCAACACTCAACATGCAGAGAATGCTTCAGTTCATGGACGACAATCATACCAGCCCTCTCAGACCTTGGATATGGTACCTTACACTCCTAGAGAAGAATCAAATGTTCTCCAGAAGTTTGGGTCACACTTAGGCCAGCAACATGATTGGTACAAACAGGATACAGGATCCGCAGTTGCCTCTCAGCATGATCATTCTATTCCAGCTTTGTTGCCTGAAAGTTCCAGTGTGCAAGGAATAACTACAACTCAAATCACTCAGGCCTTTGCGACTACTGCCTTGCCAATTTCCAACGCTCAACATTCACCTACTGTTTCTGTCCAGAACCATAGCCACCAATCCAATCCAAATCCTTCTGAATTATATGGTTCTCCTCAGTTGTATCCTAGTTCTAAGCGTCCATGCTCCTCCATTCTAGGCCCGCCTCCGCCACCACCAAAGAAACGCTTTCCCCAATAGAATGCTCAAGATAGAAGCTCCCTCTCCTCTGATGTCCTCCCAATGGACCAGGAAGTGCATGCTGCAGAGAGGCCTCCATCTATTCTTGGTTGCAGGCCAAAATTAAGAGGCAGCCGCTGGGATATCCCTCCTGGAGGTGGATCGTTAAGTTTCCAAGCCAATATACAGGGGAGTCGCCGCGTTTTGGATCCGTGGACAACACTCTACTTCTCCTCGGGCATCATATGACCATTCGAGGCTTCGATCGCCTTCGCCATCTCTTAGTGCAGCCGCGTTTGATCACCATATCCAGGTGGGTATGGGTGATGATCGTCCTGGCAATCTTTCCGGAGTCTCAACTCCAGTTCAAGATCAAGATGATCCTACTACTGTTCGAGGTAGTAACAGAATGGATATTGAGGAAGTTCAATTGGGAGAGTCTATGGACTTTGACTAGGCAGCGGCGCATGGCCCTAACGCGCCTCGGTCAACATGAGACTAATTGCATGGAATTGCCAAGGGATGGGGCGAGGCCTCGGCAATGAAAGAATGATGTACCTCGCTAAGCTCATTCACTCCACAAAAGCTCAGGTAACATTTTTTTTCTGAAATTAAATCTTCCAAAGTTAAAGCTTGAGATCTTAATAATCGTTTTGACATGTGTGATAGCATTGTAGTTCCTTCAAGCGGATCCTCTGTTGGTCTTTGGCTGATGTGGAATGATGAGCTTCAAGTTCATGTGCATACGGCTTCCTTCTACGTTATATTAGCAAACGTTGTACATATTGCTACGGGTAGGGATTTTGGGCTTGTTTGTATCTATGGTGATCCATATCACAGACAAACTGATGTGATTTGGGATCAAATTTCTAATTTTGTGTATGATAATCCTGGCAAGCCTATATTATGTATGGGAGACCTTAACGAGCTTTTGTATGATATGGATAAAAGTAATGTTAATGTGAATCATCGTCGCTTGCATGCCTTTCGTGCTTTGATCAAGAATTGTGGTTTTTTTGATTTGGGATTTTCGGGGTCTGCTTATACTTGGATAAATAGAAGATTTTCTTCCAATTCTACTTATGAAAGGCTTGATAGAGGATTAGTTAATCCTGATTGGTGTGATGAGTTTCCCCATACTAAAGTTCTTAATCTTCCTATTATTCTTAGCGATCATGCTCCTATCTTTATTACCACTGAAGGTCAATACAAAAAACCTAAGCAAACTTTCAAATTTGATATTTGGTGGCTGAAAGAAAATGATTTTGAATCTTTTGCAAAGAATGCTTGGGCCTCTAGTACAAACAGAATTTTTCTGCTCGTACTAACAATCTTGCAGGTGCTCTGAAAGTGTGGTGCAAAAAGAAGAAACCTTGACAGCAGGAACTCTCCAGCCTAGAAGAACAAATCAACTGTATTCAAATGCAGCCTCTATCCATGCAGGACCATCACCTGGAATCAACACTCATTGTCAGGTATGAACAAAATATGTCGAAGCTTACTGATTTCTATAGACAAAGGGCTAAGAAGAATTTTGCAACAAAAGGGGACATGAACACAAATTTTTTTCATCATGCGGTGCTTAAAAGAAGAAAGAAGAACACTATAGTTTCAATAAAAGATGAGAACGATAACATTCACTTCAATCCTCAGGCCATTGCAAATACTTTTGTTAGCTACTTCAGATATATTTTTGCTTCTCCTAATGTGAATGTGGGCAGACCTTTTCTAGCATCGAGGCTCCTTTCTAACAGCCATGACTACACGTATATCATACCAGATAAGGAGGAGATCCTTAATACTCTCAAGGATATGAAGATAAATGCCTCTCCTGGACCCGATGGATTCAATGTAGAATTCTATATTGCCACTTGGAGCTGGATTGGTGATGATGTTACGACTATGGTAAGGAACTTTTACCAAACAGGTATAATGCCTTCGCACATTAGAGATACTCACGTTGCTCTTATTCCTAAGAAGTTAGTTCCTCGAATTCCTTCAGATTATCGTCCTATAAGTCTTTGTAATGTCATTTACAAGATCATTTCCAAAACCTTGGCCAATAGACTCAAACCTCATCTCCCTGATTATATTGATCATTCTCAACAAGCTTTCATTGAGGGTAGACGCATATCTAACAATATCATCTTGGCTCAGGAGATAACTCATTAGTTTGCTCTTAAATCTTGGAAACAACAAGCTTTCTTGCTTAAAATTGATTTGGCTAAGGCTTTCGATCGACTTGAATGGAATTTCATCGTTTCGGCTCTTTCGCGAAAGGGGTTGCACGGTCATTTCATAAATTTGGTGTATGCTTGCATCTCTTCCCCAAGGTTCTCAGTCATTATTAATGGCCAGCCTTTTGCGAACTTTCGTAGCAATAGAGGTTTAAGACAGGGTTGTCCCTTATCGCCTTATCTGTTTTTCTTGCTATTAATGAGCTTTCTTTAAGCCTGCATGATGCCATGATAGAAAATCAACTGTCTGGCATTTCTCTTGGTCCAAACTGTCCACCTATTCATTCAATGCTTTTTGCTGATGACTTGTTGGTTTGTGGTAATGCCACAGTTCAGGAAGCTACCCAAATGGCTCATCTCATCAACCACTTCTATTCCCAATTAGGTCAGACTCCAAATTGGCACAAATCTTCTATTCTTTTTAGTGCTACTGTCTCCCAGTCTCTAGCCCAACATATTAATAATATTTTCCCAGTTACCCTTATTGATAGTACATCAACTCACCTTGGCCACCCTCTCATCCTTCCTGCAAAGGACCGTGCTTCGACTTACAACTCTGTTTATGATAAATTCAAGAATAAGCTTCCCACTTACAAAGCTGATAAATTATCCCATGCTGCTAGACTTGAGCTTATCAATTCGGTGTTCGCTTCCATACCTGTTTACTATATGTCCAATATCCTCTTTCCAAAAAAATTCCTTGCGAAGCTCACGACAATCATTTGTAATTTTTGGTGGGTTGGTGTTAGAGAGGAAGCTAGTGCAAGAGCTTTATGTCTTAGGGCTTGGAAAGATATTTGTACTCCTAAAAAAGAAGGTGGATTGGGAATAAAAAGCATGTTGGCTATGAATCAAGGTCTCCTTCTTGCGGCTGCCTGGAGACTTGCTGAAAATCCAGAAAGCCAAGTCTATCAAGTTCTCCGTGCTAAGTATTTTCCTGATTCTTCCATTTGGAGAGCTACTCCGAATACTCCGAAATCTGCTTTCTGGACTTCTATTCTCAAGGTCTTGCCGATGCTCAAGGAGCATTCTTTTTATCAGATCACCCAAGGCAACATTTCTATTTGGAGCTCACCTTGGTGTACCACTTGGGAGAACATATATGATCACCTTATTGTCCAGCATAGTGCTTTTATTTACCCGGCTAAGGTCTCTGATCTTTGGCTACCAGGCCAAAAACTTTGGAATTCTGAGTTCATTACTAACCTTTTTCAGGAACCGACTGCTTCGGCTATTATTGCAACTCCTATAGTTCTTGATGATAGTAGGGATATCCTTTGTTGGAAGCCCACTCCTTCTGGTAAGTGCAATTCTAAGAGTACATATAAGTTGTCTTTACAACAAATTCATAATTTGCAGGTAAATCAACCAAGACAGGTGAACCAATCAACCAAAGATATTTTGCAGCAGGTCTGGAAGCACAAACTCATGGCTCCAAGGGTTAAAACTTTTGCGCGGCGCTTACTTAGGCATGCTCTCCCAACTGGTCTTAGAGCTGGCAGGTTTTCCTATCATATTTCTTCTATATGCTCTAGATGTGATTCAGATGAAGATGAAATGCATCTTTTCTTTCTTTGCAACTTTGCTAGAGCCTCTTGGTTCGGGCACCCCTGGTATATTAGATCTGATATTCTTGCTCTCAATCATAATTCTGTTCTTGATATTATTCAGGTTCTAATTAACATGAACCATCCGCAATCATCTATTCCTAATATATTTACCTTCTTGTGGTGTTTGTGGAAAGCAAGAAACGATGTTCTTTTTTGTAGGAAAGAATCACATCCCCATCAGGTTCACCAAGCTGCTTTAGCCATCGCCTCTATCCAAGATATGCAAGATCCCCAAGAACACCTAAATAGGGAGCTGCCTTCTTCGAAGGAGAAGCAATCTACAACCATACTCTCTCAAGGGCAAGAACAAGTACAGCAAGGCTCCACCCTCAAATCTGACTTGGCTATTTCAGGTACCAAAATATATTCAGATGCTTCTTGGCATAAGAAGAATGTGCCTGGGTATGGTGGTAATCCGGCTACTGGTATTGGTGTTCACATCCTCTTCCCCAAAGAGGGTTCTGATTCAAGAATAATGATTCAAGCCTCTACTCATGATGTTTGTTCACCTCTTATTGCTGAAGTTTATGCACTTCTATTTGCTGCTAAAATCTCTTGCAGGCTTCAACTTCAGCAAGGTTCTTTTCTCACTGACAATCTTTCATTAGCAAAGATGGCTGCTTCAAGAGATATCAATAACACCAACATCAGCTGGAGGTGCAGACAACCAATTAGCGAGTTCTTTCAAATCTCCCATTCTCTTAATGTTGTTTATCACATCTCTAGGAATACCAATGGAATTGCTCACAATTGTGCTCATCAGGTTCTCAACTCGAGAGTAGAACCTGTCTTTAGTTGTTCACGTTCTTCTCATGCCAATGTACCTTGCCCTTTTCTGCAGTCCCTTCTCAATTTTCAAGTTCAGGGCTATGTAATTCATGCTGTACATTGTCTATGAGTTGAATGAAATTGTGGCGCTTGATGGCGCCTTCCTTGTGTTCAAAAAAAGGTATACTTTATAAGTGTTGGCACAGCGTGCCTCCTTGGTGGCGTGCTAATAATGTCGATTGCCTATAAGCATTTCTCTACTGGTACAATGGCAATGATTCAAGAACAGTCCTCATGGAAATTTTACTCTAGCATTTTTTACTTAGTGTATTGATAATTATCCCTTCTGTTTACTTCCACCTAAAATCACACTCTAGAAACCTCTGCCAACTTTAGCACTCTTTGCCATGATACTTAAGGACATTAAATAAACACAAACACATACTTATACATGCAATTGATCTAAGTGGAGGAAATTTATGTGTAAAGATATGGTATTTGTTTTCTAACCTGGTCTAAACGTTGTTTAACCAAAAAAATTAAGAGACGATGTATACAAAATGAAACAACCATGTCTGTAATAGGTTTTAATTTTAGTACAAGTGTATTATGCAAGATTGATGTTAAAATCATAACAAACCTATTGTGTATTAAAATTTAGCTACTTTGTTGTGTGGTTAGTTTTGCTAATGTAATAGAAAAATGTATTAGTTAAGATCATATGCACAAAGTGAGTTATAAATAATTACAAATGTTTAGTATAAATAGTTATTAGCAACGAAATGTGCTGACTGGATATGACATTCCAAGAAAGAAGAGGACTCCAAGGGCAAGCTGCGCACGGGCGCCAAGAAGGGAGAGGACGCCAAGGGCGATATCTCTCTAGCGGAGGTAGAAGCCCTTCTTGCCGCCTCAGCTCGCCTCTGCGCCATCCTCTCTGACGGCGACGCCAAGGCCAAGAACGCCGGCGACAGCTACCCCACCAAGGTCTCCATCTACATCCATAATGATTTGAAGCCTGACCTCTAAGTCATGGCTGAGTTCAAGAAGATGAAGGGCATCGACATCAAGGATTCTCGGGCCTTGGAGGAAGCAGCCGCTACCTTCTACACGGCCTCCCGGGGCTTGAGACTTGACTCGGACAAGCTCACTGGCACGATGCGGAGGCTGAAGCTCCAATGAGGGCTACAACGAGCGCCACGCTCATGCCTTTCAGGCCACGTTCCAGCAAGAGGTCGCCTGTCTCGAAGTGGATATGCGTGTTGAAATTCAAGCCATGTAAAAATCCCTCCGACGTGACCTCGCCCACGGTGACAAGCTCGCTGCCATAGAAATACTCTATGCCAAGCGATGTGTTCCCTTGGGTGAAGAGGACCCAGAGCAGGCGGTAGCCTACACTACTGCAGTCTGTGCTTTTATTGAAGCACAACAGTCTGAATTTGCCTACATCTTCACTCTCAGGTATGCACTAGTTACTTTGTCCCTGTGCAATCTTATTGTTTAAAGAATTTGTTAGACTGTTAGATCTCATAGCTGCCTTTGTTCAGGCTCGACAGCTTGGAGCCAATGGAGCAAAGGAGATTTGGAACTGCCAAGCGCTTCCCTAACAGGGTGATGCACAACACCGTAGGACCTGTGGTGAGAGGTTCTACCCTGTCATTCCTCATTTTTGATCTTGCTTATGTTATTTCCCTTCTCAATGTTTCACTTTATCCTTTGCTGCATTCCAGAGCCGCATAGCTAGGCAGGTGATCCACAGGATGTGCAGTTATTCTTGAAGGGGGAAGGCAAGGAAGCCACCGCAGAGGAGATCCTGAAGGTTCTGGAGTTTCACCCAAGGTTTGTGGAGAAGATCATCGATACCCAAGCCTTTGAGGATGCCCGTGCCATGGAGAAGATCATCGAGACCTAGGCCTTTGAGTATGCCCGTGCCATGGAGAGGGCTGCCAAGAGGCAGCTCTAGAAGGACCTCGAGGAGGACTTCTACAGGTGGATCAAGTTTGAGGGTTCAATGTACGCTGGGGTGGCTCTCCTTAGCAAATGGGAGATGAACATGGAGAAGACGCCTGAACATCAGGAGTCGTTCTTTGAATAGTTGTAGGTCTTCTCGTGCCCCGTTTTGCTAGTGCGCCTTGGTAGCTTCTGATATTTAGCTAGTGCATCATTTTGTTTGTGCCCTTGTGGCTTTTGTTCAACAAAAACATGTGAATGATGAAGTGAGTTTTGGGATGTAACTGCTGAACTTGAGATGTAATTGAAATGGTCCTTTTGTCTATCTCTCAAGCGTAACTGCTGAACTTAGTGTTTCTGTTGATGAGCATGTTTAGTGTTGGGTTGTCCAGGTCTGGATCTACTGTCTCTTCTACTTCTGGAAATGCAATCTTCTCTTGTGTATTGTTGGATTCACACTATTGTTGTGCACATGCATGATTTTCGTGTGTGTGTGTGAAATAATGCTATTGTATGAAGCATGTGTTCAAATTGAACAAGCATATTCATGCAATATTGCACTAAAGATAAATCTCAAGGTTAAGTGTGCATGGTGCTGCTTTTCTTTACAACTTCCATTTTTGTTTCATGTTCCTGAACTTGTTTTCTCTTAATTCTGTAAGGTGTGTGTGTGTGTGGGGGGGGGGGGGGGGCAGGAACACTACTGGTGGAAGTGGATGCATGCCTAAAATTATACTTGGTGCTGATGTGACC
The DNA here is from genome assembly GCA_963921465.1 of Triticum timopheevii. NCBI lineage: Eukaryota > Viridiplantae > Streptophyta > Magnoliopsida > Poales > Poaceae > Triticum > Triticum timopheevii. Next base: position 477,855,658 of record OY997262.1, read on the forward strand.
CATCCTCATCCCCGCGAGGACGGCAGTCCTTCGCTGCTGTAAGTAAAATATTACTAGTACCTGCCACTTGTTTTTGAGTCTTGAATTTTTTTCTTGGCAAGAGGTTTTGGGTACTCTGCTAACGAGTCATGGTATGGTGGTGTCTTGTAGGTTGTAGGCTCCCAAGATTGGCCTGAGGTTACAAGGTATGTGGGGTTATAGTTTCTGCTCAGGCGCACCGACAAGAGTTGATACAAGATTTGTACAAGGTCCGGCAAGATCCATACAAAGGACCAGTGAGTGGTGACATGATTAGGTACAATGCTCATTATTTACTTATTCCTTGTGAGCATCATAGAGAATTCATTGCATCACAAAAATGCAGGGGCTACTTATATCCTTAAAAAAATCAACCAGTGAGAAGCCCCAGTGCATAAACTAATCAGAGGGCGCTATCTGCTACTCATCTGAATCCCCATTCTCTTCTTCCTCTTCATGGTCACCATTGCTTTCATTTGCTTGTTCATTTTACAATGGAACCTGTGGCCTTGGACCCACTTCTCGTTGCACTTGCAGCATTTGTCACTTTTCTCATTAGTGACTACATTAACTGCCTTGTTCTCAGTGATAGTTAGAGGTGCTTTAACAGGTTTGTAGGGCAGTAACTTGAACTGGGAACTCGATCCTGAGGGATTACTGCATCCTGTCCTTGTTGATGTTAAAAAGAAACTGTTTGTTTTTCTTGAAAGAGTTTCTGAACTTGTGTCAAATTATGAGCATAGTCCTTGAGCCCACACACAAAACTCCTCACAAAATAAACTTCAGTTAAGTCAGAGTTGTCATTTCTCACCCCTCTCATAGTTTCCTCAAATTCATCAATGTACTCATCCACTTTAATAACTTGCTGAATTTTGTGGAAAACACATCATATACGGATTTTCCTTCAAACCTCTTCTTTTAACTTTGTGCAGAAACTTACCCAAGGTATCTCAATTTCTATACTATAGTTTTTTCTGAAAAGGAGGTTAAGACCCCGGCCTCTGCATCAATTGATGCATACGGCCATCTTTATTTATTATTCAACATAGGTCTAACAAGAATATACATCAAGCCACCCGAAGCCACCACTCACACCTACAAAACTCGATAATGTGGAGTGCTCTCACTCTCCAAATCTAGAATCGGTGCCATCGCCGATCCATCCACATAATGTATCGGAAACCATAGCCAGTGCAGCAGACCTAAAGCGTACACCACATGCACATGTTTTAGACGCCGCCATCATCCTTGAACCGCTGACCCATCTTCAGGAGAGACATCTGCATCATCCTTGACAGTCCGTCCATCCGTCGACGCCACCACGGCGCCCAACGGCGCCACCGCCCCGCGCTTGTCCATCCAAACGCGAAGATTCTGGAAGATCTGTCATGCGTAGCACCCGTCGGCCAGGCATGACTTGACATCTCCACCGAAAGCTCCGTGCAAGATGAAGCCGCTCCACCTCTTGCCTCTGTCTTCCGGCTCTGCTCCACAAACAATGCTTCCAAGAGAGAAAATGACACCGCAATACCACCATCGTCCGATCTGGAAGACCAGATACTAGGGTTTCCCCCGGAGCAAGAACGAGTGGGTCGACAGTAGTTACACGACGATGCCTTCATCAAGGTAACGACACAGAATGCCGTCGTCGCTTGCCATCGCCTCTGTTTTCACCGGCAACTATGTCTTCCTGACTCGTAGCCGGCACTAGATGGCGGATCTCGAGATCTGACCATCCAACCTCAGGCCTGCATCTACTCTTGTTTGGCATTTCCTACTATGAACTCTAGGCCTTACTCCTCATAAATTCTCTGCTCGTCATAGGGGTTCTCAGTAGAGGTGGCTCAAGGTTCTGTAACATGACATGGTAGTCGTTTTTTTCTTACAGCAGTGGTATAAATGGAGCCCAAGATCCCACTAGTTCCCATGAGTCCCACTATCTGATTTCCTACACTAACTCCGAAGGTAATCTCAGGCATGTTAGTAACCAAAGGTAAACAAGCAGCACCAGTAGGAAATTCCGTTGTATACTTGACCTTCTCCTCCTCCTATCAGAGCAGCTAGCATTTGTGTCATCTTGTCCAACTTGGATTTGGTGTCTGGCTCTATCTTGTTAAAATCTTCTCTAGTACTCACTTGTGACTTGGCCAACTCCATCTGCCCCCTGGCAAAATCGTCCAACTTCTTTTGAAGCTCTTCCTGTGCAACCTCAAACTCCTCTCTAGTGATGTAGGCCATCTCCTCTTCAGCATCGTCGGTGGCTTGCTTGTTTGTTCTACCCATCTCCTCACGGGTCTAGATCTTGCAAATCCGGGATTTTACTAGGAAAACAGTGTGTTTCCCCAACCAAACCAACCAAATCGAGCACCCACGCCTCCACCATACCCCTAGTCCAGGACTTGTGCAGATCGGCTGCGGAATTTCATAGAGGAAGAACTCTTCAAACCCTTGCCAGGTTTATTCCAAGAGCTCGAACTAAGGCCAAAACCAACATTCTGTTACCACTTTGTCACAACCTATACTAAGAAATTCCAATTGGTCAATAGTTTGAAGAGCAGGTGAGAATTTCAGAGAAAATAGGGAGAAACCGAGAAGGGTTTGAGCTAGGCTGAGCCAACTGGCAGTGGCGTCTAGTGTTCTTGTATTAGGTATTTGGTAAATAATCCCATCTGGGTTACAAGCTCAGCTTTATACCACAGCAAGTGATGCCGATCAATAGAAAGAAAGGAGTAAACGACAAGAAAATGACAGCCACATCGCTAAAGGAACAGACGACGTTTGGCACGCCAAAATTATCGGCCAACCACTCCTTCATTCAGTTCATGACATCCGACAGCGGCTCGTCATGTTCTACTGCTGAAGCCTGTGATGCTCTTATATTAGTGTGTTGCATCGTCATTGTAATAATTATGTGAAGAGAGTAGTAATGATCTGCCAGCGGTTGTCTCATGTACCATACTATGCTGGTCTATGTTTGCTCAAGTACCATATGTGAATCCGGAACACATGTAAGGTTTTGGAGCTTGAAACCTGAGCATTCAAGCAACGGCTTGCACTATTTTTCTTCTTCTTTTTGTTACTTCATTAAGATCACTTGGCTCTGTCCTGACGAATAAGCGGCGAAGAAGTTTCAAGTGTAAGTTTGCTAGTTAGTTTCTGCAGCAATTTCTGAAGCTTTGCTAGTTGTTACTTGTTGCGCTGTCATCAGTATTTTTCTTGCTTTTATAAGATGCAGAAGTGGTTGGCCACTGTTGCTTCTCTGTTATACAAGGAGTACATAGCTCACATTTCTTTTTTACATGGAAGATTCTTCACTCTTTGCAATACTTTCACAATCACCATGGACCGTTCCAATTTCATTTGACCTTTCCCAATCAATGGCAACCACAAATAGCACAGGGCAATACATTTCTCACTCCAGCAAGCGTAGTTCTGGTTTATGATGTTTGGTCTTCACTTCAGGCTGCATCCCGAGAGAAGTTGGAGGCCGGGAGCACTGGTCCGAGTAAGTTAGTCGCGATCCTGTGCAAACACATTATTCAGAGGTTAATCAATTTTATTTGTGCCACTGTGACTTGATGCTTCTATTTGCTGTCTTGCAGCTTCTGATAATTACTCACCTCTGAATCCTTTTTTATCAAGGATACGTCCAAAGCTGGCCGCATCAGAAACATAGACACCTCTGTTGGAATTAATCACGTCTTTGTGATTTCCTAGTTCGGCTAGGATTAGGAGACAGTCACCGTATAGGATTGTATTGGCTAGGTTAGCTAATATATATATCTATGTATCCCTGTACTTTGTAATCGCGAGTTGTGCAAAGTAATAAAGCAAAGACAAGGCTCGAGACGAGCCTTTGGCTATCAAACCAGCGATTTGTGTGCGTGCGTGTTTTGTACTTCCGGCCGGCTGGCCGTTGTGTACGTACACATACATTGGTATTGTTTGCTGCGGCTTCACGTAGAATCGATCAGGAGCAGGACGGCTAGCTTGGGCTAGCTTTGCACTATGGTTGGTGGATCGATCAGGAGCTGCTAGCAGGAGGCTGGCTTTGTACTGTGGTCCGTCTCCGCTTAAAAGTAATTCGTGGAGTTCGTCAATGAGCTTTGTCTATCATCGTCATTCCTCGTCGGTCGTATCGCCGTCGCCGGAAGTACTCAGCGTCGGGATTGGGCCAACAATTGGTATCTAGAGTAAGGTTGATCTTCTAGTACCGGGAGGTTATGTCGGACGACGAGAAGACCAAGCAACTGGCGGAGTACTCCGGTGCGGCCAGTGGTGGAGCCAGGAAAATAGCATCGGGGGGCCAAGTGCTCGGAAAACTAGTTGGGGAGGGCCAATCCAACGAGATAAAGGTTTTTACAGCAAATTATAACTAATTTTCGCACTGTTCATCAGCAAAGTACCACTAAATCCATGGTGTTAGGGGGGCCAGGGCCACTGCTGGTCCCCCTGTCTCCGCCACTGGGTGCGGCTAAAGTAATTGCTGCTCCGATGAGATCGGAGTATCCACGATTCGACCATGGGAACTTCGTGGTGTGGGCGACCATGATGGAGTGGGCGCTCGAGGCCAATGAGCTCTGGGAAGCTATCGACCCCGGCGGTGAGGAGTACCTGAAGGGTGGTGCCTTGTATCGGAAGGATCGCCAGGTTATCACGGCCATCTGCTCGGTGATGCCGGTGGACGTGCAGTAGCATCTTATCTCGAAGACATCAGCGAAGGAGGCGTGGGACACGCTCAAGACATTGCATCTAGGGCACTCGCGCGTGCGCGAGGCGAACTTGCAAACTTTGCTGAAAAGTTACGAGAATCTGAGGATGGGAGAGGACGAGACGGTGGACGCTTTCGCAGCGAGGGTTGCCTTGATGGTGAACGGGATTCCCGGTCTCGGAGAGAAGTTGGAGGACATCTTCGTGGTTCAGCATTTTCTACGTGCCGCTCCACCGCGCTACATGCCGATTGTGTGAGCGATCGAGCAATGCGTTGATCTCAAGACTCTCACTTTGGATGATCTGGTTGGTCGCTTCAAGGCCCATGACGAGCGGATGAAACTGAGTTACGGTAACGCAAATCAGGATGAGTACCTGATGCTTACACGTGCTCAGTGGCAGGCAATGGTTTCCAAGAAGAACAATTTTGACAAGGCGTCCGGTAGCGGCGGAAAGTACCGTCCCGCAAAGGACACCGACGAACAGTCGGAGAAGCCAAAGAAGAAAAAGTTCGACAAGAGGAAGATCCGCTGCCACAACTGTAATCTGCTCGGGCACTTCAAGTCGGAGTGCAAGAATCCCCCGAAGGAGAAGGCGCTCATGGTCTAGGAAGATGACGAAAGTGACATGATGTTGATGTGTGAACTCGTGGACGAGGAGGATCCAGCTCTTCAAGCGTCGGCTAAAGAAATTGTCGCGCACTGTGAAGAAAAAGTTCGCTCTCAAGATCGTGTTTCGGAAACTCGTGTCGATGCTACGGACGCGGGGGGTGATTCCAAAAGTTATGTCGATGTTACATGCATAAGTGCTAACTTCGCTGGAGCGGATGCAGCGATTGCTGCATGTGCTCCGCCGTGGAGAAGCAGCCTTGTTACAGACCCGAGGGGTATTTCCGAAACTCTTGTCGAAGCTACACACACAGATGATAGTCCTATTGATGCTGATGCAAAAGTAGAAATAGGCGCAGCAGCTAGCAGTGGCAACCATGGCCCCTGTGCTACATTTAGGTGGCCCGAAGGCAGCAGCTCAAGAGATTGGCCAGAAAGGCCGAAGAACAGCATCAGTTGCCCAGTTCAGGAGGGAGCTGCTGGTGGCCTGCATGGAGGAGCCTTAAGTGGTGGAACCGATGGATTTGGCTCATCAAGAGAAGTTCCACTAGGCTGCAACTCGGGTGTGAAGACTGTTGAGCGTGGCCCACAGGGAGAAGGAGGCTCAAGCGCAGGCGTGTCTGAAGGCCGTGGAGGTGACAGGCTTGGCTCATTGGTTAGTGCTGGCAACCTGGCCAGCAACGGTCTAAGCAAGCCACGAGGCCCACCAAAGGCCATGCATGCATGCCCACGTTTCTATATATGAGCATGCATCAGGATCTCCATTGTCTACATGCTTGTACGCAGGAAAGGATGCCATGTTGACACCTACATCGCTTCCGACAGTACAGGAGGAAAGTACACTATCATCTATATCCCTATTGCTTCAACCGGAGTTGCACCCGTATCCGGAGAAATTTTTTCGAATGATTGACCCGGAAAAGGTGAAAAGGAGTGGGCGACGGTGTCTAAGCTTCGAGGAACCGGCGAATTTCGAGGACGCGAATACGAAGTGGTGTTGGCATCGCGCTATGGAAGAGGAGTTGAGGTCGATCCACGATAACAATGCATGGGAGCTTGTGGATCTTCCCAACAATGAAAAAGTCATGGATCTCGAGTGGGAATTTAAAATCAAGAAAGATGGCGAAGGGTCCGTGAAGCACAATGCAAGGCTAGTGGCCAAAGAGTACGTGCAAGAGGAAAGTGTGGACTTCAAAGAAGTGTTCGTTCCTATTAAAAGGATGGAATCGGTGAGACTACTCATCGCTCTCGCGGTTCAGGTATCATGGAAGATACATCACTTGGATGTAAAATCCAGTTTTTTGAACGGATACGTTTATGTGACCCAACCACCGGGATTCATCAAAGAGGGAATAGAGCACAAGGTACTGAAGTTACACAAAGGCTTGTACGGGCTGCGGTAGGGTCTTCACGCATGGAACAGTAAACTTGATCGGACATTGATTTCTCTTGGATTTGAGAAAGCCCCACTAGAGCATGCGATGTACAAGAGAGGTGAAGGAAGGGATCGTCTACTAATTGGCATCTACGTCGACGACCTGTTGATAACTGGAACAGATGAAGAGGTGATTGCAAAGTTTAAGCTACAAATGAAGGAGCTTTTCAAGATGGATGATCTAGGTTTATTGAGTTGCCACCTCGGGATCGAGGTACATCAAAAGTCGAAGGGGATAACACTATGCCAGGAGGCATATGCAAGGAAGGTACTTGAAAGCCGTGGCATGGAAAATTGCAATCACATTGTCGCTTCAATGAAACCTCGTCTTGAGATGAGCAAGAAGGAGATGGTGAAACTACTTGGGTATAGTGGTAGCGACAAGGAAGGGATTGTTGACGACCGGAAGAGTACCTCGGACGTGGCATATTTCCTTGGCAGAAGCATAGTAAGCTGGCTATCACGAAGACAGAAAGTGGTGACATCGACTTCGATTGAAGCAGAGTGTCAAGGTGTGTGGTTAAGGAGGCTACACGGTGATCTCATGGATCGAGATCCGGAACCAGTGGTGCTCAGCGTTGACAGTGAGTCTACGACTTTTCTACGTGGGGATCCAGTGCGGCATGATAGGAGCAAGCACATTGATACGGTGTATCACAATACAAAGGACTGCGTGAAAGAAGGTAAGACGGAGGTCAACTACATTCGCACCGATGATCAGCTGGCGGACATCCGAACCAAGGCTTTGAAAGTTCTTGGAGATGCGAAGAAGAATCGGCGTTAGAGCTGTAACATGACGACGCCGTGATTAGGGGGGTCATTGTTGGAATTAATCACGTCTTTGTGATTTCCTAGTTCGGCTAGGATTAGGAGACAGTCACCGTATAGGATTGTATTGGCTAGGTTAGCTAATATATATATCTATGTATACCTGTACTTTGTAATCGCGAGTTGTGCAAAGTAATAAAGCAAAGACAAGGCTCGAGACGAGCCTTTGGCTATCAAACCTGCGATTTGTGTGCGTGCGTGTTTTGTACTTCCGGCCGGCTGGCCGTTGTGTACGTACACATACATTGGTATTGTTTGCTGCGGCTTCACGTAGAATCGATCAGGAGCAGGACGGCTAGCTTGGGCTAGCTTTGCACTATGGTTGGTGGATCGATCAGGAGCTGCTAGCAGGAGGCTGGCTTTGTACTGCGGTCTGTCTCGGCTTAAAAGTAATTCGTGGAGTTCGTCAATGAGCTTTGTCTATCATCGTCATTCCTCGTCGGTCGTATCGCCGTCGCCGGAAGTACTCAGCGTCGGGATTGGGCCAACAATTGGTATCTAGAGTAAGGTTGATCTTCTAGTACCGGGAGGTTATGTCGGACGACGAGAAGACCAAGCAACTGGCGGAGTACTCCGGTGCGGCCAGTGGCGGAGCCAGGAAAATAGCATCAGGGGGGCCAAGTGCTCGGAAAACTAGTTGGGGAGGGCCAATCCAACGAGATAAAGGTTTTTACAGCAAATTATAACTAATTTTCGCACTGTTCATCAGCAAAGTACCACTAAATCCATGGTGTTAGGGGGGCCAGGGCCCCTGCTGGTCCCCCTGTCTCCACCACTGGGTGCGGCTAAAGTAATTGCTGCTCCAATGAGATCGGAGTATCCACGATTCGACCGTGGGAACTTTGTGGTGTGGGCGACCATGATGGAGTGGGCGCTCGAGGCCAATGTGCTCTGGGAAGCTATCGACCCCGGCGGTGAGGAGTACCTGAAGGGTGGTGCCTTGTATCGGAAGGATCGCCAGGTTATCACGGCCATCTGCTCGGTGATGCCGGTGGACGTGCAGCAGCATCTTATCTCGAAGACATCAGCGAAGGAGGCGTGGGACACGCTCAAGACATTGCATCTAGGGCACTCGCGCGTGCGCGAGGCGAACTTGCAAACTTTGCTGAAAAGTTACGAGAATCTGAGGATGGGAGAGGACGAGACGGTGGACGCTTTCGCAGCGAGGGTTGCCTTGATGGTGAACGGGATTCCCGGTCTCGGAGAGAAGTTGGAGGACATCTCCGTGGTTCGGCATTTTCTACGTGGCGCTCCACCGCGCTACATGCTGATTGTGTGAGCGATCGAGCAATGGGTTGATCTCAAGACTCTCACTTTGGATGATCTGGTTGGTCGCTTCAAGGCCCATGACGAGCGGATGAAACTGAGTTACGGTGACGCAAATCAGGATGAGTACCTGATGCTTACACGTGCTCAGTGTCAGGCAATGGTTTCCAAGAAGAACAATTTCGACAAGGCGTCCGGTAGCGGCGGAAAGTACCGTCCCGCAAAGGACACCGACGAACAGTCGGAGAAGCCAAAGAAGAAAAAGTTCGACAAGAGGAAGATCCGCTGCCACAACTGTAATCTGCTCGGGCACTTCAAGTCGGAGTGCAAGAATCCCCCGAAGGAGAAGGCGCTCATGGTCTAGGAAGATGACGAAAGTGACATGATGTTGATGTGTGAACTCGTGGACGAGGAGGATCCAGCTCTTCAAGCGTCGGCTAAAGAAATTGTCGCGCACTGTGAAGAAAAAGTTCCCTCTCAAGATCGTGTTTCGGAAACTCGTGTCGATGCTACGGACGCGGGGGGTGATTCCAAAAGTTATGTCGATGTTACAGGCATAAGTGCTAACTTCGCTGGAGCGGATGCAGCGATTGCTGCATGTGCTCCGCCGTGGAGAAGCAGCCTTGTTACAGACCCGAGGGGTATTTCCGAAACTCGTGTCGAAGCTACAGACACAGATGATAGTCCTATTGATGCTGATGCAAAAGTAGAAATAGGCGCAGCAGCTAGCAGTGGCAACCATGGCCCCTGTGCTACATTTAGGTGGCCCGAAGGCAGCAGCTCAAGAGATTGGCCAGAAAGGCCGAAGAACAGCATCAGTTGCCCAGTTCAGGAGGGAGCTGCTGGTGGCCTGCATGGAGGAGCCTTAAGTGGTGGAACCGATGGATTTGGCTCATCAAGAGAAGTTCCACTAGGCTGCAACTCGGGTGTGAAGACTGTTGAGCGTGGCCCACAGGGAGAAGCAGGGGCGAATCTAGGTTGAAGGTCGTGGGGGCGAATGCCCCCACTCGATTTTTTGGCTCACTTATACCCGGCCTGCGATATAGAACATTGCCCCCGCTCAATCCAGGATATTTGCCCCCACTGGCCCACTTCTGTGTTGTTTTAGAAGCCCATCTATCCATGTGAGAGAAAGGGAGCAACCGAGCAGCCCATCTAAGAGAGAATACAACAACACGCTGATGCCTACGAGCAGCTGAAATCGCTACAGCCGTATGCGTTTCCTCTCTTCATCCTGACTAATCTACTTCTCGCGCGACCGCCCAGCCGAAGCCGCCGACGCCTGGCTATAAACTGCGCAGCGCCTACACGCCGCCGGCCGCCCTCTGATGATGAGCCATTCAGCCTTGATCTATACCGTGCACGCCTGCTGGCCGGACGCGTCGCCGTCCCTAAGGGAAAAAACAAGCGCGCCACTCATCAAGCTCTAGGTTCAGTTCTGATCTGTTCCTTTCTAATTTTCCTATTATTAGTCTATTCTGGTTTCATGTTTAAAAAGATACAGACAGGTAGTTAGGTTAATTGAACCTAGCTTCATGTAACAGTTCCCCAGGAAGCATGTGGCCGTCAGAGTAGAATAAAATTGATATATTATTATAATATTGTGCCTTCATATTAGTCAATGTATTTATTGTTCAACTCCTACTATTTGACATTGACAGGAAAGCTAACGGAGTTTTTTTCCCGCAAAATCCACAACTGATAGTATGCCTGAAATCGACCTGAACAAGCTTACTCGGTAATGTGCTGAAGCTTATATTTTTATTTGTCAATGTTTGCATTCTCTATATTTAAACATGTTTTTTTCCCAGCAGCTTAAAGGCTAGAAATCAAGGACGTACCAAAAAAAGGGACGACATATTTATATTTCTCAAGTTGTTCTGCCTTCAGTGGTTAGTATACTTTCATTTTGGCAATGAACCTGTCATAGTTATGTGTGTTTTGACATTATCTTATATAAGCAAGTATACAATTTTGCTTTTCACACACTATATGTATGCTTTTGTGGTTGGTTTTTAAAATCATCTACCTATTACCATGTATGTATGTTTTTGGAAAAAAATTTGTATACCTCTATGCCCCCTCTCAGGTTTTTTCCTGGCTCCGCCCCTGGGGAGAAGGAGGCTCAAGCGCAGGCGTGTCTGAAGGCCGTGGAGGTGACGGGCTTGGCTCATTGGTTAGTGCTGGCAACCTGGCCAGCAACGGTCTAAGCAAGCCACGAGGCCCACCAAAGGCCATGCATGCATGCCCACGTTTCTATGTATGAGCATGCATCAAGATCTCCATTGTCTACATGCTTGTACGCAGGAAAGGATGCCATGTTGACACCTACATCGCTTCCGACAGTACAGGAGGAAAGTACACTATCATCTACATCCCTATTGCTTCAACCGGAGTTGCACCCGTATCCAGAGAAATTTTTTAGGATGATTGACCCGGAAAATGTGAAAAGGAGTGGGCGACGGTGTCTAAGCTTCGAGGAACCGGCGAATTTCGAGGACGCGAATACGAAGTGGTGTTGGCATCGCGCTATGGAAGAGGAGTTGAGGTCGATCCACGATAACAATGCATGGGAGCTTGTGGATCTTCCCAACAATGAAAAAGTCATGGATCTCGAGTGGGAATTTAAAATCAAGAAAGATGGCGAAGGGTCCATGAAGCACAATGCAAGGCTAGTGGCCAAAGAGTACGTGCAAGAGGAAAGTGTGGACTTCAAAGAAGTGTTCGTTCCTATTAAAAGGATGGAATCGGTGAGACTACTCATCGCTCTCGCGGTTCAGGAATCATGAAAGATACATCACTTGGATGTAAAATCCAGTTTTTTGAATGGATACGTTTATGTGACCCAACCACCGGGATTCATCAAAGAGGGAATAGAGCACAAGGTACTGAAGTTACACAAAGGCTTGTACGGGCTGCGGCAGGGTCTTCACGCATGGAACAGTAAACTTGATCGGACATTGATTTCTCTTGGATTTGAGAAAGCCCCACTAGAGCATGCGATGTACAAGAGAGGTGAAGGAAGGGATCGTCTACTAATTGGCATCTACATCGACGACCTGTTGATAACTGGAGCAGATGAAGAGGTGATTGCAAAGTTTAAGCTACAAATGAAGGAGCTTTTCAAGATGGATGATCTAGGTTTATTGAGTTGCAACCTCGGGATCGAGGTACATCAAAAGTCGAAGGGGATCACACTATGCCAGGAGGCATATGCAAGGAAGGTACTTGAAAGCCGTGGCATGAAAAATTGCAATCACATTGTTGCTTCAATGGAACCTCGTCTTGAGATGAGCAAGAAGGAGATGGTGAAACTACTTGGGTATAGTGGTAGCGACAAGGAAGGGATTGTTGACGACCGGAAGAGTACCTCGGACGTGGCATATTTCCTTGGCAGAAGCATAGTAAGCTGGCTATCACGAAGACAGAAAGTGGTGACATCGACTTCGATTGAAGCAGAGTGTCAAGATGTGTGGTTAAGGAGGCTACACGGTGATCTCATGGATCGAGATCCGGAACCAGTGGTGCTCAACGTTGACAGTGAGTCTACGACTTTTCTACGTGGGGATCCAGTGCGGCATGATAGGAGCAAGTACATTGATACGGTGTATCACAATACAAAGGACTGCGTGAAAGAAGGTAAGACGGAGGTCAACTACATTCGCACCGATGATCAGCTGGCGGACATCCGAACCAAGGCTTTGAAAGTTCTTGGAGATGCGAAGAAGAATCGGCGTTAGAGCTGTAACATGACGACACCGTGATTAGGGGGGTCATTGTTGGAATTAATCACGTCTTTGTGATTTCCTAGTTCGGCTAGGATTAGGAGACAGTCACCGTATAGGATTGTATTGGCTAGGTTAGCTAATATATATATCTATGTATCCCTGTACTTTGTAATCGCGAGTTGTGCAAAGTAATAAAGCAAAGACAAGGCTCGAGACGAGCCTATGGCTATCAAACCAGCGATTTGTGTGCGTGCGTGTTTTGTACTTCCAGCCGGTTGGCCGTTGTGTACGTACACATATTTTGGTATTGTTTGCTGCGGCTTCAGGTAGAATCGATCAGGAGCAGCACGGCTAGCTTGGGCTAGCTTTGCACTACGGTTGGTGGATCGATCACTAGCTGCTAGCAGGAGGCTGGCTTTGTACTGCGGTCTGTCTCGGCTTAAAAGTAATTCGTGGAGTTCGTCAATGAGCTTTGTCTATCATCGTCATTCCTCGTCGGTTGTATCGCCGTCGCCGGAAGTACTCAGCGTCGGGATTGGGCCAACAATTGGTATCTAGAGTAAGGTTGATCTTCTAGTACCGGGAGGTTATGTCGGACGACGAGAAGACCAAGCAACTGGCGGAGTACTCCGGTGCGGCCAGTGGCGGAGCCAGGAAAATAGCATCAGGGGGGCCAAGTGCTCGGAAAACTAGTTGGGGAGGGCCAATCCAATGAGATAAAGGTTTTTACATCAAATTATAACTAATTTTCGCACTGTTCATCAGCAAAGTACCACTAAATCCATGGTGTTAGGGGGGCCAGGGCCCCTGCTGGTCCCCCTGTCTCCGCCACTGGGTGCGGCTAAAGTAATTGCTGCTCCGATGAGATCTTAGTATCCACGATTCGACCGTGGGAACTTTGTGGTGTGGGCGACCATGATGGAGTGGGCGCTCGAGGCCAATGAGCTCTGGGAAGCTATCGACCCCGACGGTGAGGAGTACCTGAAGGGTGGTGCCTTGTATCGGAAGGATCGCCAGGTTATCATGTCAATCTGCTCGGTGATGCCGGTGGACGTGCAGCAGCATCTTATCTCGAAGACATCAGCGAAGGAGGCGTGGGACACGCTCAAGACATTGCATCTAGGGCACTCGCGCGTGCGCGAGGCGAACTTGCAAACTTTGCTAAAAAGTTACGAGAATCTGAGGATGGGAGAGGACGAGATGGTGGACGTTTTCGCAGCGAGGGTTGCCTTGATGGTGAACGGGATTCCCGGTCTCGGAGAGAAGTTGGAGGACATCTCCGTGGTTCGGCATTTTCTACGTGCCGTTCCACCGCGCTATATGCCGATTGTGTGAGCGATCGAGCAATGCATTGATCTCAAGACTCTCACTTTGGATGATCTGGTTGGTCGCTTCAAGGCCCATGACGAGCGGATGAAACTGAGTTACGGTGACGCAAATCAGGATGAGTACCTGATGCTTACACGTGCTCAGTGGCAGGCAATGGTTTCCAAGAAGAACAATTTCGACAAGGCGTCCGGTAGCGGCGGAAAGTACCGTCCCGCAAAGGACACCGACGAACAGTCGGAGAAGCCAAAGAAGAAAAAGTTCGACAAGAGGAAGATCCGCTGCCATAACTGTAATCTGCTCGGGCACTTCAAGTCGGAGTGCAAGAATCCCCCGAAGGAGAAGGCGCTCATGGTCCAGGAAGATGACGAAAGTGACATGATGTTGATGTGTGAACTCGTGGACGAGGAGGATCCAGCTCTTCAAGCGTCGGCTAAAGAAATTGTCGCGCACTGTGAAGAAAAAGTTCGCTCTCAAGATCATGTTTCGGAAACTCGTGTCGATGCTACGGACGTGGTGGGTGATTCCAAAAGTTATGTCGATGTTACAGGCATAAGTGCTAACTTCGCTGGAGCGGATGCAGCGATTGCTGCATGTGCTCCGCCGTGGAGAAGCAGCCTTGTTACAGACCCGAGGGGTATTTCCGAAACTCGTGTCGAAGCTACAGACACAGATGATAGTCCTATTGATGCTGATGCAAAAGTAGAAATAGGCGCAGCAGCTAGTAGTGGCAACCATGGCCCCTGTGCTACATTTAGGTGGCCGGAAGGCAGCAGCTCAACAGATTGGCCAGAAAGGCCGAAGAACAGCAGCAGTTGCCCAGTTCAGGAGGGAGCTGCTGGTGGCCTGCATGGAGGAGCCTTAAGTGGTGGAACCGATGGATTTGGCTCATCAAGAGAAGTTCCACTAGGCTGCAACTCGGGTGTGAAGACTGTTGAGCATGGCCCACAGGGAGAAGGAGGCTCAAGCGCAGGCGTGTCTGAAGGCCGTGGAGGTGACGGGCTTGGCTCATTGGTTAGTGCTGGCAACCTGGCCAGCAACGGTCTAAGCAAGCCACGAGGCCCACCAAAGGCCATGCATGCATGCCCACGTTTCTATGTATGAGCATGCATCAGGATCTCCATTGTCTACATGCTTGTACGCAGGAAAGGATGCCATGTTGACACCTACATCGCTTCTGACAGTACAGGAGGAAAGTACACTATCATCTACATCCCTATTGCTTCAACCGGAGTTGCACCCGTATCCGGAGAAAGTTTTTCGGATGATTGACCCGGAAAAGGTGAAAAGGAGTGGGCGACGGTGTCTAAGCTTCGAGGAACCGGCAAATTTCGAGGACGCGAATACGAAGTGGTGTTGGCATCGCGATATGGAAGAGGAGTTGAGGTCGATCCACGATAACAATGCATGGGAGCTTGTGGATCTTCCCAACAATGAAAAAGTCATGGATCTCGAGTGGGAATTTAAAATCAAGAAAGATGGCGAAGGGTCCGTGAAGCACAATGCAAGGCTAGTGGCCAAAGAGTACGTGCAAGAGGAAAGTGTGGACTTCAAAGAAGTGTTCGTTTCTATTAAAAGGATGGAATCGGTGATACTACTCATCGCTCTCGCGGTTCAGGAATCATGGAAGATACATCACTTGGATGTAAAATCCAGTTTTTTGAACGGATACGTTTATGTGACCCAACCACCGGGATTCATCAAAGAGGGAATAGAGCACAAGGTACTGAAGTTACACAAAGGCTTGTACGGGCTGCGGCAGGGTCTTCACGCATGGAACAGTAAACTTGATCGGACATTGATTTCTCTTGGATTTGAGAAAGCCCCACTAGAGCATGCGATGTACAAGAGAGGTGAAGGAAGGGATCGTCTACTAATTGGCATCTACGTCGACGACCTGTTGATAACTGGAGCAGATAAAGGGGTGATTGCAAAGTTTAAGCTACAAATGAAGGAGCTTTTCAAGATGGATGATCTAGGTTTATTGAGTTGCAACCTCGGGATCGAGGTACATCAAAAGTCGAAGGGGATCACACTATGCCAGGAGGCATATGCAAGGAAGGTACTTGAAAGCCGTGGCATGAAAAATTGCAATCACATTGTCGCTTCAATGGAACCTCGTCTTGAGATGAGCAAGAAGGAGATGGTGAAACTACTTGGGTATAGTGGTAGCGACAAGGAAGGGATTGTTGACGACCGGAAGAGTACCTCGGACGTGGCATATTTCCTTGGCAGAAGCATAGTAAGCTGGCTATCACGAAGACAGAAAGTGGTGACATCGACTTCAATTGATGCAGAGTGTCAAGGTGTGTGGTTAGGGAGGCTACACGGTGATCTCATGGATCGAGATCCGGAACCAGTGGTGCTCAACGTTGACAGTGAGTCTACGACTTTTCTACGTGGGGATCCAGTGCGGCATGATAGGAGCAAGTACATTGATACGGTGTATCACAATACAAAGGACTGCGTGAAAGAAGGTAAGACGGAGGTCAACTACATTCGCACCGATGATCAGCTGGCGGACATCCGAACCAAGGCTTTGAAAGTTCTTGAAGATGCGAAGAAGAATCGGCGTTAGAGCTGTAACATGACGACGCCGTGATTAGGGGGGTCATTGTTGGAATTAATCACGTCTTTGTGATTTCCTAGTTCGGCTAGGATTAGGAGACAGTCACCGTATAGGATTGTATTGGCTAGGTTAGCTAATATATATATCTATGTATCCCTGTACTTTGTAATCGCGAGTTGTGCAAAGTAATAAAGCAAAGACAAGGCTCGAGACGAGCCTATGGCTATCAAACCAGCGATTTGTGTGCGTGCGTGTTTTGTACTTCCGGCCGGCTGGCCGTTGTGTACGTACACATATATTGGTATTGTTTGCTGCGGCTTCAGGTAGAATCGATCAGGAGCAGCACGGCTAGCTTGGGCTAGCTTTGCACTACGGTTGGTGGATCGATCAGGAGCTGCTAGCAGGAGGCTAGCTTTGTACTGCGGTCCGTCTCAGCATAAATGTAATTCGTGGAGTTCGTTAGTGAGCTTTGTCTATCATCGTCGTTTGTTGTCGGTCGTATCGCCGTCGCCGGAAGTACTCGGCGTCGGGACTGGGCCAACAACCTCTAAATCCTCGTCTGCAGTCTTCTGCGAAGTTGAAACACCAAATGGTCAGATCAGTCAGTTGCTTCCTCGATCCCTCTTCAACAAATGACACACTTGGCTTTCTCTTGGCCTTGGCGCACTCCCAACTGGGTGAGTTGCTCGCCCAGTTGTGACAGTCTGTACCTGAAAACAATAGGAACAGATGACATCAATGAACATTGGTTTGGGTTCTGTTGTGTCGGTCTTGCACTGGTTCTTCTCAACTCACTAGCTGCCTGATCTGAAGATGGTAGAACATATGTAGGTAGAACTGCTTCGCCTGTCTCTCTTCCTTGCACAGAGTCCTTCAGAAGCCATACATTGACCCAATGTTCAAAATTTTAGTTGCATAAATCTGCCACGTGTAATTACAATCATAGATAAGGCATTGTTAAACCATTTTCTGAAGAAAAAGCATACATAATGCGCCCATAAGTGCATTTGATTTCTATGATGATGGTTGTATGGATATAGGTTTCAGAAGAGAGATATTTGTTGCCAGGAGTATCGGTACCACTGATAGATACGCCGGAGCCCAGCGGTGGACATTTTGTTCCAGTAGGTGGGTTCCTCCTTACATTTCTCAAAGACACCGGCGATCTTGTTTTGAGTGGGTTGATAAGTAACTCGGAAACCTCATGACGATGATCTTTGCAGGTCCTCCTTGGTGTGTTGCAAAGGTTGGCAGCCTGCAGTTCATCACCTCGATGACTGTCAGTCCGAATGCCTCGTAAAAGTGCGGGTGAAAGACAGAGTTCAGTCACATGCAGTGCTTGAATTCCATGTCATGCTTAAGGTATTGGCAACAATTATCGTATTCGAGGTTTTTTTACTCTTTTAAGTTGGCACTGTACTTGAACAAATCCCCCTGGTATTGGCAATGCAACAGTACAGCTCACCGTGAGCACACGCTCGGTCTGTGCTTTGATCCAGCAGATCTGTCCCTTGAGGCTTGAGCTGGTACTTGTCTATCAAGCTGTGCATCTAGTTAATCTCCTCGATCTCTTCTCTATCGTTTGACTGAAGGCTCTAGGAGCCCCTGACAATGACTAGGTTGACGAGATCTCCTAAGCCTTTTGTTCTCACCATACCATTTGACCAGACCGGTGATGTTCTTCACCTTGTCGGGTCTTTCATCGAGAAGATGATTGGCTCACTTATATCCCCTAGGTACCCTCCGATTCAGTAGCATCATAGTAATCGTATCACGGTTCAGCATTTTTTAGAAAAAACCAAGGATATGTATTTACAAGAGCTCATCATTGTCCTCCTTCTCTGTTGAGTAGCTCCTCGATTTTTTTTTTCGATAAAGGATATTTCATTCAATTGATATATCGAGGTGATACAAACGCATCGAAAGAATGCCCGGCCTCTGCATAGCACGATGCACACAACCCATAAGTCCACCCGTCCGAAAAATAAAAAATGTTTTACAACTCAAGAATAAATAAATCTGTCCAGCCTATGATGTGGCAGATCCTAACCGGAGATCACACCGCCATCCATGGGGATAGAAAACCTCCCTGGCCGTACGCTCCAGCCGCGTAGACACCGTCATAAATAGGTCCCTGCCGTCCGGCTTTTGTAGGATAGACCAAGTATGGAGCCATCGCGTACATACATGAATAACCTGCATAGGAGATGAAACATATTTTTTTATTAAAAACCATATCATTCCTGGTAAGCCACAATGCCCAGCATAAGGCAGCCGCCCCAGAAGAATATGTGCAGAAAATTGTTTATCAATACCCCTTAACCAGTTGCCGAACATGTTACGTGCACTACGTGGGGGGTATAAATTTGAAGCTCCTCGATTTGTGTGTGTGCTTTTGTGTGAAGGGAAAGTAACCGGATTGATCAGCACCAGGGGCGGCAATGTTGAACTTGGGGTCGAAGACGTTGACGCCTGTCGTGTAGGGACACGTCCCTGGCATTGTGAAGGCGTAGTGGTTCTCATACTGGCTAGGTTTGTCATTGCTGCATTTTCTCAAGGAATCCTGGATCAGTTGCGCACTATTGCTGAGATAATGTTTTTAGTTTACAAAGTGGCTGACCTTCCGGCTATTTCTCGGTAGGTGCTAGTGTTGATGAAGTCGCTAGTGTTCACGGCCATGATGTCAGAAGTGAATTGGCAAGAAAAATGATATTCTGGTCTATTTCTCTCCACTTGACATCAGAGTCCTTGTACTTTGTCTCTCAAGAGCATGCACAATCGTTCTCTGTTGGTCGGTAAATGTTTTTGTAATGTGATGTCAGGATAAATGTTGCTCATTTCGATAGCTCAGAAGGACATTTTTCAGGATTCATCATTTCGATAGCTCATTTTCACCTGGCTGACTCCTAGGTTGCTTGATAAGAGGGATCCTGCTAAATTGCCATCAGTGTAATTGCCAATGACCAAGTCTGGTTTTCCCTCCAGTATGTCGAGAATCTTGGCAGAAAAATCCTGAAATCGCCACAATGAAAGTTTGTTATCAATTTTACATTCAGTGCACAGTATTTAGGAAAATTCCTAGCTGCCATACCTGGGCATATCTCTCCAGGTAAGGATAAATGTCAAACCTGGAGACCCACTGGCGAAGGTCTTTCCCATCGTCATCTCTTTTCTTGAATGGCACCTGGAGGATGCTCGAGTGCTTTGTGTGCTCGACTGGTTCAAGTTCAATGTTGCACTTGGTGCCCTTTGCTTCTGGTATGAGCCTGGTTAACTGCAACATTTGAGTGAGCAGCCGTCAGATACTCAGATGCTCACTTCCCTGGACTGTTACGCCAAGGAAGTATAATGAAGGCGATCGAAGTTTACCACAAGAATCGTCAGGGTAACATTCAGGCCCTGCTGCTTGATCCTCTGCAGAAGTTCCTTTTCAAGAGCTCTAACTTGGTCTAGCATGTAAACTAGTACCAGTCAAGAAAAGATCGATTTGCTGGCTTCTGTTTCAATTATTAATACATGTTGATTCAGGCTTATATCTACCATTGTGAGATAATGATCATTGTACCTGAACACCAGTATCTGGCAACCCAAGGACCTTCTCTTGACCAACTAACCATGGATGGAGAAGATCATGATGTTGAACACCGATTGGACCCTGCTGAAGAACTTCTCCATGTTGATCGGATCCGGCGCCTGAACTTCGGAGGGGCAGTTGAGTGTTTCCCTTCATGTTTTGGCAGTGTCACCCAGCCCTTCTCCGCGAAGAAGAGTTAAAGTGGGCATTGAGAGTTAAAATTCGCAAAGTGATCCAAGGGGATGCGAACACTCAATTCTTTCATCTCATTGCTAATGGCAAACACAGAAAGAAGAGAATTTTCCAGCTTGAGCAAGACGAAGGAACAATTGTTGGTCATGATAATCTGAAACTTTACATCACCGAGTATTACAAGCAGTTATTTGGACCTCCGGAGGATAGTGCTGTGTCCCTCGATGAGTCCAGGAATGAGGATGTGCCTCAACTAACTGCTGCTGATAATGCTATTCTGGTTGCTCCGTTTTCGGAAAAGGAGGTTTTTGATGCCATCCAATATTTTAAATAGCGCGCTACAAAATATAGCGAGGCCCTTCTCTAAATGCTACACAAGTTATAGCGCGCTAATAGCGTGCTATATTTCAAAATAGCGTTTGCAAAAAAATCAAATATATCTAGAAATGAAGTATTTAAGCAACTAAATTTTTCATAGGAGCAAGCAATATATGCATAAGGGCCAAATCCAGCACATAAAAATAGTAAGTCTCAAACATCAACAACCATAGTTTTAAGAGTCTCTAACATCAACAGCCACCGGGACAGCCAGCTGGGCTTGCTGGTTAGGTCTTGTGGGAGAATCTGATAAAAGGAGTGAGAAAGCTAGTGGTCGTGGGTTGGTTTTGGCCTGCTGGGCCTGCTGGGCTGTGCTTATTTCAGTTTTGCATGGTCTGCACGTCGTAACGTTACAACGTTACAACGTTATAGCGTGTGTAGCGCGCTAATTACGCGATTAGCGGCGTAGCGTCCGATTTTGCCAAAACGTAACGCCTCCTTTTCAAATATGCTATAACCGCGTTATAACGGCGAAATAGCGTGCTATTTAAAATATTGATGCCATCTCACAGATGGAGAACAATAAGGCTCCCGGGCCGGATGGGTTTCCGACGGAGTTCTATAAAAAATGCTGGCATATTATTAAGGGGGATTTATTGCCTATGTTCCATGATCTTTTTGCTGGACGGCTTCAACTTTTTCACTTAAATTTTGGAACAATAACACTGCTTCCAAAGAAGACCGATGCTCTGAGGATTGAGCAGTTCAGGCCTATATGCCTTTTGAATGTTAGTTTCAAAAATTTTACCAAGGTTGGGACCAATAGGCTCACACAGATTGCGCATTCTGTGATGCAGCAGTCCCAGACAGCTTTCATGCCGGATAGAAACATCCTGGAGGGGGTGGTGGTCTTGCATGAAACGCTCCATGAAATCCATTCGAAGAAACTAGATGGAGTTATCTTTAAAGTGGATTTCGAGAAAGCGTACGATAAAGTTAAGTGGCCTTTCCTACAACAGGCCTTACGTATGAAAGGTTTCGACGAGATCTGGAGAAGCCAGGTTGAATCTTATACGCAAAAGGAGAGTGTTGGAATTAAAGTGAATGACGACATCGGTCATTACTTCCAGACACACAAAGGTCTACGGCAAGGGGATCCGATGTCCCCTATTTTGTTCAACATTGTGGTGGACATGTTGGCCATTTTGATAGGAAGAGCCAAGGAGGCTGGCCAAGTGGGAGGCTTGGTGCCTCATTTAGTTGATGGAGGAATTTCCATCCTTCAGTACGCAGATGATACTATCATCTTTATGGAGCATGACTTGGTAAAAGCGAGAAATATGAAGCTGCTGCTATGTTTGTTTGAACAATTGAGTGGGCTCAAAATTAACTTCCACAAAAGCGAATTGTTCTGCTTTGGTAGAGCCAAGGAGGAACAAGAGGCCTACAAACAATTGTTTGGGTGTGGTTTGGGAGAGTTGCCATTCACATACTTAGGAATTGCTATCCACCACCGTAGGCTTACGAACAACGAATGGAAGTGTATTGAGGATCGATTCGAAAAGAAACTGAGTTGCTGGAAGGGTAAGCTCATGTCCTATGGAGGCCGTTTAATTCTTATTAATTCGGTTCTCACGAGCATGCCTATGTTTCTTTTGTCTTTTTTCGAAGTCCCAGTTGGTGTAAGGAAAAGACTGGACTTCTATCGATCGCGTTTCTTTTGGCAGGGTGATGAGCTAAAAAGAAAATACCGTTTAGCAAAGTGGGATATCATCTGTAGACCGAAAGACCAAGGGGGTCTCGGGATTGAGAATCTTGAAGTTAAGAACAGATGCCTTCTCTGTAAGTGGTTGTGGAAGTTATCTACCGGAACTGACGCCACTTGGGCACATATCCTTTGCAATAAGTATCTTCAAACCAAAACATTGTCTCAGGTCACAGTAAGACCAACTGATTCACCCTTTTGGAAAGGGCTTATGAAAGTTAAGTTTTCATTGTTTCAGAGGACAAAGTTTATTGTTGGTAATGGTGCCAGCACGAGATTCTGGGAGGATACTTGGCTCGGAGGTGCGCCCCTTGCAATCCAGTACCCGTCGTTATATCGTATTGTCCAACGACGTGAGGCTTTTGTTGCAACGGTGTTTCATTCGATCCCCCTTAATATTCAGTTTAGAAGGCCGTTAGTGGACAATCGTTGGGAAGATTGGCTACATCTAGTTAGGAGACTGATGAATGTCCAGCTTTCCCAACAACCCGATAAATTACGCTGGAATCTCACTAGGTCGGGTGAATTTACAGTTAAATCAATGTATGTTGATGTCATCAATTCGAGCTCGATTCCTAGCTCCAAGCATGTGTGGGATGTCAAAGTTCCTTTGAAGATCAAAGTGTTTATGTGGTTTCTACACAAACAAGTTATTTTAACAAAGGACAATTTGACAAAGCGTAATTGGACAGGGCCTACTAGGTGTAGTTTCTGTGATCGGGGTGAAACAATTAAACATCTTTTTTTTTTGATTGCCCACTAGCTAGAATTTTATGGAGGACTATCCATATTGCTTTCAATATTCCTCCACCGAATTCGGTCAACATGTTATTTGGAACATGGCTAAACAGGATAGAGCCCGGGTTAGCAAGACATATTCGTGTGGGGGTGTGCGCCTTAGTGTGGGCGCTTTGGAATTGCAGAAATGATCTAGTCTTTAACAGAACAACAAATATTCATTTTTTGCAGGTTATCTTCAGAGTTACCGCGCTGATCCGTTCCTGGTCGCTACTTACTCCGACGGAGGCCAGAGAGCGTTTGGTTACTGGATCTACCCGATGGGAGACGGTAGCTCGGGATATCTTCAACCGGTTTGGATGGCGGTCATGTAATAGGATAGGCAATTAGTTTACCTGTCTATTTTCGAGCCAACAGGTTGTGGTTTATCTTTTTTGGCTAGCTTGTGTATCTAGCCTTTTGGTTCTGTGTGAGCCGTTATCTCTTTTTTCTGTTATTGCGGAGACTTTGAGACATTGTTGAACTTTTTTTATTAATAAGATGGCCGTATGCATCATGCTGATGCAGAGGCCGGGATCACCCCTTTTCAAAAAAAAAAACCAGCCCTTCTCCAATCACCGCTCTGAAACCTGAATGGCTGGCAAACATGTCATCTATCATCAGGTATATAGATATTTGTAGATGTCTTATTACAAAATGATCTGTCATTTACTTTTGCTCAAACTGCTGGTGCGGTGTGCTCCTCTTTAGGTCGGCGACAAAGACCTCTCTAGGAGAAGCAACCCTGTCTGAAGCTTGTCAGTGATGTCGAGGGTATCACTGATCATCAGTTCTGCATGACCGCGAGGAAAGACCGAGTTCATTCCCGTCCGCTGCTTACCTACCACCGAGCTTTGCTGGATGGAATGATCAGTCAATATGCATGCCTACCTTACCTCGCCACGGTAGTTTAGCACAAGCAGGTAGTCCAGCAGAGGCTCATGCTCTCCGGCTTGGCGCTCAGCTTCAAGGACATGAACCGGGAGATGAACTGCATCCCGTCCCCGATGGACGACTGCAGTGTCGGGTGAGGCGTCGAGAGTCCAGCACGCCGGAATTGGCATCTAGCGAGTTGTTGTTGCATGCCCTGAAGAAAACAACAGCAGGCAAGTCTGTTCTAATTTTGCTCATCAGGTCTGCATGAATGTACTATAATCTACTCCCTCCGTTCCTAAATATTTGTCTTTTTAGAGATTTCAAATGGACTACCACATACAGATGTATGCAGACATATTTTAGAGCGTAGATTCACTCATTTTGCTCCGTATGTAGTCACTTGTTGAAATCTCTAGAAAGACAAATATTTAGGAACGGAGGGAGTACTAGTAATGCAGACAGTACCATTTGTCATCGTACAGGCTACAGGGCCTGCTTGCAGTTGTCACTTGTGGTAAGGCGACCACGACAGCCTCCTCCATGGAGCAGATGACTTAGCCAAAAGGAAGCCCTCGGCGGGACTTCTCTAGCTCCTCCATCAGCTGTTGGGTTCTTCATCAGCCTCCTGCCCTTGTGGCATACCTGCATGGCAAGATTTCTCATACATCTAGAGAGAAAGGAAGAGGTCGTGAGCTAAATTATTTGTTCGTGTGTTGTACCTCTGGAAGCACCTCTTCATCTGGTAGAGGCTCTCGCGCAGCGCCTCAGGCATCATGTCGGCGATGCACGGTTCAGCATGTAAACAGCAGTAGCGACCGCCTTCACCCCAAAATTGTCCTGGCAGGCCCTTATTTTTCAGGAGACTCCGCGTCATTCCCACGACTGTTTGGTTCCTCCTTTCGACAACTCTGTTTTGCTGCAGAGAGTAAGGTGCTGTGAGAGCATCTCCAACACGCGCGCTATAAACGCGCCGCATCGAAAAAGTAGTGGTTTTAGCGCGCGCTACCGTTTCCGGAGCTCCAGCGGACGTTCAAAAATCGCGCGCGCGGGCGGAAACTCCATCGCGCGCCGCTTATTTGCTGCGTCCGTTCCCGCACGCTGGACTCTCGAGCGCTCACTCTCACTCCATCAACCCATCCAGCCGAGCCGCCGCCACCCCGCGCCATCCCATTTTTTCCGGCGACCGTTCCGGCGCTTCCCCGGTCTCTTCCCGTGCGGCCGCGGCTTCCTCCCTCTCTCTCTGGTCAGCGCCGCTGTCGCGCGCGGCAATCTCTGACGAACAGCGCCCGGCCGCCCACCGCCGCTTTGGCGCCCACAAGGTGTTCGACAAAACGCCCGCAAGGTGTTCGACAAAACGCCCGCAAGGTATGTATTGCTTTCAACTTCCACATTTTTGCATGAAATTTGGTGCATGTTGTTTATAGCCTAGTTTTGAACATTTTAGATGAGTTCGGACTATGACACTTCTGAAGAAGAATTTTATATGGAAGAGGAGGAGGATCTTGCAATGATCCTAGCTATGCACATCAATAAAAAGCCGAAGCACGGTGGTTCGGTTACGGGTCGGCAGAAAATTTGGAGGGATAGGGTTGATGCCCACAACAGATTGATGAGGCACTATTTTGTGGAGAATCCCACATATCCCTAGTCGTACTTTCATCGCCGGTTTAGGATGAGCACCGAGTTGTTCAGGCGCATTGCAGAGAAACTAGCGAGCCATGACCGGTTTTTTCAGCAGAGGAGGAATGCCGCTGGAGAGCTCGGGCATAGCACCTTTCAGAAGGTGCCAACCGCTTTGCGTATGTTGGCATACGGTATTCCGGCTGATCTAGTTGATGACCACTTGGCCATGGGTGAGAGCCAAGCCATCATGTGTCACTAGTAGAAAAGGGGGCAATGGTCCAGGCCGGTCCAGCCCATTAGTCCCGGTTCAATCCAGAACCGGGACCAATGGGAGCATTTGACCCGGTTCGTGAGCCCCGGGGGCCGGCCGAGCCACGTGGGCCATTGGTCCCGGTTCGTCTGGACCTTTTGGTCCCGGTTGGTGGGGCGAACCGGGAACAATGGCCCGCATTCCTGGCCCACCACCATTGGTCCCGACTGGTGGCATGAACCGGGACCAAAGGCAACCCTTTAATCCCAGTTCATGCGACCAACCGGGACCAATGGTGGTGCCTATATATACCCCCTCGCGCAAGAGCAGAGCACACTGCTCTGTTTTTTCTGGCCGAGGGGGAGAGGGCTTGGTGGTGCTCTAGCTCACCTCCTATGCACACAAGGTGTTTGATGGAATGCCCGAGCCACACTACTTAAGGTTTCTCCTCTCCAAGCTCGACCGCCAAGCTCCATTTTCCTCAATATTTGTCTAGGTTTAGCGGTCCGTCACGCCCCGTCCCCATCTTCAACGTCGTCGATCACCCGCACCGATCTCATCGCCGGCACCACCGTGGTGAGCCTCTTGTTCTTATCTTCTTTCTGAAAGGAAAAATATTCTTATTTGTATGTTTAGATAGATACTTGTATAATTTTCTTACTTTTATTATTGCATCTTATATAGTGCGATGGTTTTGGTATCCGCCCCCGTCGGCCCTCGTCCTGTCTATGATTCGGATGTGGTATATATTATCTTTTCATAACTATTGGTTCATTTATTGTTTATGACAATTATGCCGACCAACGTGACATAGATTTTATTCATCTAGGAGGTTGTTGAACCGGAAATTCCAACCGACCCTATTGTCGAGAGGTTAAATTTAGTTGAAGAAGAAAACAATTTGTTAAAGGAAAAAATTAGAAAAATTGAGGAGGAGAAGATGATATTGGAGTTGCATGTTGCGGATGTCGTCGATGATCACAAGATCAAGATGGATGCAATGCGCTTGAAGATTAGAAAGATTAGAAAATATGCCATTCATACCGAGGCTTGGTATCATTATGCCGTTGGATCAGTTGTTACATTGGTTGCGATTATGATCGCATTTGTTTTCGCATTGAAATGTTTTACATAGTTTCAGTGTATGGTTTAATTAATTTAGATGCTCTGCAGAGCTTTATGTTGTTAGATGAGAACTATGTATGTACTTTGGTTTTAATGTGATGATGAACTTCTATTAATTTGGTCACTTAATTATCTATTCATGATGTTCTGTAATGATTTTTGACACACTTAATTATATATAATGCACACAGATGAACCGGCAATGGATGTACGGTTCAAGACACACCTCCGAGTACATTAAGGGCGTGCATAATTTTCTCGAAGTGGCTGAGGCAAACAAGCAGAATGGTTTTATGTGTTGTCCATGCCCTATATGTGGGAATACGAAGTCTTACTCTGACCGGAAAATCCTCCACACGCACCTGCTTTACAAGGGTTTCATGCCACACTATAATGCTTGGACGAGGCACGGAGAAATAGGGGTTATGATGGAAGACGGCGAAGAAGAAGAGTACGATGACAACTATGTGCCCCCTGAATACGGTGATGCTCTAGAAGATCAAGAGGAACCAGACGATGTGCACGATGATGCTGCAACGGGCGAAGCTGCTGAAGATCAAGAGGAACCAGACGATGTGCCCGATGATGATGATCTCCGCCGGGTCATTGTCGATGCAAGGACGCAATGCGAAAGTCAAAAGGAGAAGCTGAAGTTCGATCGCATGCTAGAGGACCACAAAAAAGGGTTGTACCCCAATCGCGAAGATGGCAACACAAAGCTCGGTACCGTACTGGAATTGCTGCAGTGGAAGGTAGAGAATGCTGTGCCTGACAAAGGATTTGAGAAGCTACTTAAAATATTGAAGAAGAAGCTTCCAAAGGATAACGAATTGCCCGACAGTACATACGCAGCAAAGAAGGTCGTATGCCCTCTAGGATTGGAGGTGCAGAAGATACATGCATGCCCTAATGACTGCATCCTCTACCGCGGTGCGTACAAGGATCTGAATGCATGCCCGGTATGCGGTGCATTACGGTATAAGATCAGACGAGATGACCCTGGTGATGTTGACGGCGAGTAGAGCAGCAATCACAGCACCTGGCCCGTGACTCTATGTATGTATAACCTTTCTCCTTGGATGTGCATGAAGCGGAAGTTCATTATGATGCCAGTTCTCATCCAAGGCCCTAAGCAACCCGGCAATGACATTGATGTGTACCTAAGGCCATTAGTTGAAGAACTTTTATAACTGTGGAATGGAAACGATGTACGTACGTGGGATGAGCACAAACAGGAGGAATTTAACCTAAAGGCGTTGCTGTTCGTGACCATCAACGATTGGCCCGCTCTCAGTAACCTTTCAGGACAGACAAACAAGGGATACCACGGATGCACGCACTGTTTACTTGACACCGATAGTATATACCTGGCAAGCTGCAGGAAGAATGTGTACCTGGACCATCGTCTCCAAAGCAGTATGAAGGTCCTGCCAGCTATGCTCTTACCAAAGAAGAGAAGGAAATCTTCTTTGAATGCCTGCTTAGTATGAAGGTCCCGACTGGCTTCTCGTCGAATATAAAAGGAATAATAAATATGGCAGAGAAAAAGTTTCAGAACCTAAAGTCTCACGACTGCCACGTGATTATGACGCAACTGCTTCCGGTTGCATTGAGGGGGCTTCTACCGGAAAACGTCCGATTAGCCATTGTGAAGCTATGTGCATTCCACAATGCAATATCTCAGAAGGTGATCGATCCAGAAATCATACCAAGGCTAAGGAGTGATGTGGTGCAATGTCTTGTCAGTTTCGAGCTGGTGTTCCCACCATCCTTCTTCAATATCATGACGCACGTCCTAGTTCATCTAGTTGACGAGATTGTCATTCTGGGCCCCGTATTTCTACACAATATGTACCCCTTTGAGAGGTTCATGGGAGTCCTAAAGAAATATGTCCGTAACCGTGCTAGGCCAGAAGGAAGCATCTCCATGGGCCATCAAACAGAGGATGTCATCGGGTTTTGTGTTGACTTCATTCCTGGCCTTAAGAAGATAGATCTCCCTAAATCGCGGTATGAGGGGAGACTGACTAGAAAAGGCACGCTTGGAAAGGACTCAATAATATGCAGGGACGGATATTCTTGGTCTCAAGCCCACTACACAGTTCTACAGAACTCTACCTTGGTGACCCCGTATGTCGATGAACACAAGAATAGTCTGCGCTCCAAACACCCGGAGCAGTGCGACGACTGGATTACATGTGAACACATCAGGACTTTCAATAGTTGGTTGGAAGCACGTATCAGATGTGACAACACTGTTTGTGATGAGCTGTACTTGTTATCCAGGGGACCATCTTTGACTGTATTGATTTGGAAAGGATACGAGATAAATGGGAATACATTTTACATGATTGACCAAGATGAAAAGAGCACCAACCAAAACAGCGGTGTCCGCTTTGATGCAACAACCGAGAGGGGAAAGGACACATATTATGGTTACATAGTGGACATATGGGAACTTGACTACGGACATGATTTTAAGGTCCCTTTGTTTAAGTGCAAATGGGTCAATCTGTCAGGAGGCGGGGTACAGGTAGACCCACAGTACGGAATGACAACAGTGGATCTGAAAAATCTTGGGTACACTGACGAACCGTTCGTCCTAGCCAATGATGTGGCACAGGTTATCTATGTGAAGGACATGTCTACCAGACCGAGAAAGAGAAAAGATAAGGAAGCGAATACATCATACGATGAGCCAAAGCGCCACATAGTTCTTTCAGGAAAAAGGGACATCGTGGGAGTGGAGGACAAGACAGACATGTCTGAAGATTATGAAAAGTTTCATGAAATTCCTCCCTTTAAAGTCAAGGCTGACCCCAGCATCCTGATAAACGATGAAGATTATCCATGGTTACGGTGCAATAAGCAAATGACACAAGCGAAGAAAAAGTGAAGACTTTCTCCCGCAACTATTATGATGATACCATGCCAACTTTGTAACTGACGAGTATGATACCATTGTTCGTTTTGTACATGCACATGCTATGTGTGGGTCAATTTATGATACCATGCCAACTTTCAACTTTTTCAGAGTTCATTTGAAATGCTTTAATGTCTTATGGTTCGGCCCTCGTAATAATTAAAAATAGCAACAATGAGTATTTTGTTGTAAGTAGAAACAAAATAAAATAAATAAAGCAAGAAAGAAAAAAAACAAAAAAGTGGAAATTTATAATTTTCCTAAAACTAAAAGCAAAAAGAATTAAAAAATAAAGCAAAAAACAAAAGAAAATAAATAATGCAGAAAACAAAACAAAAAAACAACAATAAGTATTTTGTTGTAAGTAGAAACAAAATAAAATAAATAAAGCAAGAAAGAAAACAAAAAAAAAGTGTTTTCACATTTGAAAAGTAATGGCACTAACAGAAAGTTTATAATTTTCCTAAAACTAAAAGCAAAAAGAATTAGAAAATAAAGCAAAAAAAAAGAAAATAAATAATGCAGAAAACAAAACAAAAAAACAACAATAAGTATTTTGTTGTAAGTAGAAACAAAATAAAATAAATAAAGCAAGAAAGAAAACAAAAAAAAGTGTTTTCAAATTTGAAAAGTAACGGCACTAACAGAAAGTTTACAATTTTCCTAAAACTAAAAGCAAAAAGAATTAAAAAATAAGGCAAAAACAAAAGAAAATAAATAATCCAGAAAACAAAACAAAAAAATGGAAAAAAATAAAAATAGCAACAATATGTAAAGAAAACAAAAAAACAAAAAAAGTGCCCCCTACTGGGCCCCCATGGCCTGAATACGACTTGAATCCCTACTTTGGGCCAGGATTCAGGCCCGCAGAAGGCCCAGAAGGCCCATCAGGCAAAGCAGTAGCAAGTAGGCCCATAAGCCTGCAGTAGAGAGGAGTTCAAGAGGGGTGCGGCAGTGGGGCTTATAAACCACTGCGCGCCCCTCTCAACTAGCGAGGTGGGACTAAACTTTGGCCCCGATGCGGGCAGCACAGGGGCCTTTGGTCCCGGTTGGTGGCACCAACCGGGACTAAAGGGGGGGGCATTGGTCCCGGTTGGTGCCACCAACCGGGACTAAAGGCCGCAGCTTCCCGCCCTTTGGGCTGCCGAAAAAGAGGCATTTGGTCCCGGTTGGTGGAACCAACCGGGACTAAAGGGGGCATTAGTCCCGGTTGGTGCCACCAATCGGGACCAATGCTCCTTGTATATAAGTAGCACTTCGCAGTTTTGCAGAGTTCATCGCCACCAGTTGCCCCCCGACGACGCCGAGCACATCGACGCCGCCAGGCTGCCCCGACACCGCCCGCCGTCCCCGCCGTCGCCGTCGCCGTCGCCCGTGCCCGTCGTCGTCGCTGGCCTCCCCGAGCCCGCGCCGGCCTCCCCGAGCCCGCGCCCGCCATCGTCGCCGCCAGGCTGCCCCGTCGCCGTCGCCCGCCCCGGCGCTCCGCGCCCCGAGCCCCTGCCCCGTCACCGTCGCCCGCCCCCGCGCGCCGCCACCACTGTGAGCCGCCGCGCCGCACCGGCTCTATTTTTTTCATTTTTATTAGTTTAATTTTTTTGTTCAATGTATATATATATATATATGTGTATGTATGTGGCTATATATATATGCGGCTCTGTTTTTTTCATTTTTATTAGTTTAGTTTTTTTGTTCATATATATATATATAATGTATATGTGTATGTATGTGGCTATGTGTATGTAATGTTCAAAAATTGTTCAGAGCATGTTTTTGTTCATATATGTATTTATTGTTCATATGTGTATTAATGTTTTCATATATGCAAAAGATAGATTTTTAGAAAAGTTAGGTTTTTTTTCTGTTCATAGATTTTTTTGGTGATATTAATTATTGTAGAATATGCAAATGTTTGTATATTCTATGAACAATGCATTAGGCAAAACCTTTGTTTTTTTTCGAAATTTTCTATTTGAACATTTTTTTTAAAACAAGCAATACTAAAAGAATGAGTGGAAAAAGGAAAATAAGAAGAGGAAGAAAGGAGAAAAGAGGAGAGGAAGAAGAGGAGAAATAAATAAGAAGAGGAAAAAAGAAGAAAAAGAAGAGGAGAAGAAGAAAGGAATAGAGGAGAAAGAAGAAATTCTATAATTTCTTCTTTCTCCTCTATTCCTTTCTTCTTCTCCTCTTCTTTTTCTTCTTTTACTTCTTCTTCTTCTTCCTTCTTCCTTCTTCCTCTTTTCTTCCTTTTCCTTAATTATTTTCCTTTCTCGAAGGAGAAGAAGAAAAAGAAGAGGAGAAGAAGAAAGAAAGGAAAGGAGAAAGAAGAAACTTCAACACGAGGGGGTGATACCGATAACATTATTTTCCCATGTATATGTATGTCGCGTCGTTGTCGATATAACCCCCACTAGATACAACTGCAGCACCCCTGAGGGAGTCCTGGACTAGGGGGTGTCCGGACAGCCGGACTATCAATATCCGCCGGACTCCCAGACTACGAAGATAGAAGATTGAAGACTCCGGCTCGTGTCCGGAAGGTACTTTCCTTGGCGTGGAAGGCAAGCTTGGCAATACGGATATGTAGATCTCCTACCATTGTAACCGACTCTGTGTAACCCTAGCCTCTCCGGTGTCTATATAAACCGGAGGGCCTTAGTCCATAGGACGAACATTACATCTCAACAATCATACCATAGGCTAGCTTCTAGAGTTTAGCCTCCTTGATCTCGTGGTAGATCTACTCTTGTACTACCCATATCATCAATATTAATCAAGCAGGACGTAGGGTTTTACCTCCATCGAGAGGGCCCGAACCTGGGTAAAAACATTGTGTCCCTCGTCTCTTGTTACCATCCGCCTAGACGCACAGTTCGGGACCCCCTACCCGAGATCCGCCGGTTTTGACACCGACATTGGTGCTTTCATTGAGAGTTCCTCTGTGTCGTCACCGATAGGCTCGATGGCATCTTCAACCATCAACGCTGTCCAGGGTGAGACTTTTCTCCCCGGACAGATCTTCGTATTCGGCGCCTTTGCACTGCGGGCCAATTCTCTTGGCCATCTAGAGCAGATCGAAAGCTACGCCCCTGGCCGTCAGGTCAGATTCGGAAGCTTGAACTTCACGGCCGATGACCGCGGAGACTTGATCTTCGACGGACTCGAGCCACAGCCAAGCGCGCCGCACTATGACGATGGGCATGATCTAGCTCTGCCGCCGGACAGTGCTTTGGTGGCCGCACTCGGATCCGCTCCGGCCACTAGCCCGGAGCCGGTTGCCCATGTCGAGGGCCGGTGGATAGACGCCGCCCCGGGGGCTTCAACATCCACGGCGATGGAGCCGAATACCAATCTTGTCCCCTGCGTAACTCGTGATCCCGAGGCGCCGGACTCCGAGCCTCCCGTGCCCCTACCAATTAAACCGGATTGGGCGCCGGTTATGGAATTCACCGCCGCGGACATCTTCCAGCACTCGCCTTTTGGCGATATCCTGAATTCCCTGAAGCATCTCTCGCTATCAGGAGAATCCTGGCCGGACTATGGCCAGGACGGTTGGAGTTCAGACGATGGAGAAATTCAGAGCCCACCCACCACCCACTTTATAGCCACTGTCGAAGATTTAACCGACATGCTGGACTTCGACTCCGACGACATCGACGCTATGGACGACGATGCCGGAGACGAACAGGACCCAGCGCCCACAGGGCACTGGAAGGCCACCTCGTCATACGACGTCTACATGGTGGATACCCCAAAAGAAGGGGATGGCGAAAAAGAAGCGGAGGAAGATTCTCTAAAGAAGCAGCCCAAACGCCGGCGTCAGCGGCGCCGCTCTAAATCCAGCCATAACAAGAATATAGATCCCGGCACAGGAAATAACAATACCCCAGAGAGTGCCGAAGACAACCCCCTCCAGCACGACTCAGCGCAGGAGGATGCAGAAGCAAGCCCTCACAAAAGGGCGGCAGAAGAAAAGGTTGAGGATCAAAGCTATGTACCTCCCTCCGAAGACGAAACAAGCCTCAGTGACGACGAATTCGTCGCGCCCGAGGACCCCGTCGAACAAGAGCTTTTTAAGCACAGGCTCATCGCTACAGCTAGAAGCCTGAAGAAGGAAAAGCGGAAGCTCAAAACAGCGGAAAACGCGCTCTGGACAAGATGGAGCAAAGTACTCAAAACCGTAGATAAATACGGCAACGGCCACCAATCGAAAAGCTACCCGAAGCGCAAGCTGCTTCACGAATTCGACGAGGAGGCCATAGAGCCCCCACCGTCCAACGGCCCAGCCAGGTCCATCTACGGACCCAAACAAGCCCCAAGAAGCAAAGCAACACGTCAAGTGTCCGACGATAGCGGCACATACAAGTACAGGGGCGCCGCACACCCACTATGTTTCACAGACGAGGTGCTGGATCATGAATTCCCAGCAGGGTTTAAACCCATAAACATAGAAGCCTACGATGGAACAACAGACCCTGGAGTCTGGATAGAAGACTATATATTGCATATACACATGGCCAGAGGAGACGATCTCCACGCCATAAAATATCTCCCCCTCAAGCTCAAAGGGCCAGCCCGTCATTGGCTCAAAAGCCTCCCAGAAAACACTGTTGGAAGTTGGGAAGAGCTCGAGGAAGCATTTAGAGCAAATTTTCAAGGGACCTATGTCCGTCCTCCGAATGCAGACGATTTAAGTCATATAACTCAACAACCCGGAGAGTCAGCGCGGAAATTCTGGAACAGGTTTCTTACCAAAAAGAACCAAATAGTCGACTGTCCGGACGCTGAAGCCTTAGCAGCTTTCAAGCACAATGTCCGAGACGAATGGCTTGCCAGACACCTCGGTCAAGAGAAACCGAGGACAATGACCGCATTAACAAGCCTCATGACCCGCTTCTGTGCGGGGGAGGATAGCTGGCTAGCAAGAAGCAGCACCAACGACCCAAGTACATCCGAGATAAGAGATGGAAACGGAAAATCACGGCGCAGAAAAGAACAGCGCCGGAATAAAGAGAAAAGCCCAAAGAGCACGGCAGTCAACGCCGGATTTAAAAGCTCACGGCCAAATAATAAAGCTCAGCCTCTAAAGGATGACACTGACGAATTATCCAACTTAAAGAAGATTTTGGGTCGGATATGTCAAATCCACAGTACCCCCGGAAGGCCTGCAAATCACACCCACAGGGATTGTTGGGTTTTCAAACAGTCCGGCCGATCAAACGCCGAACACAAGGGGCTCGACGCGTCAAGCGAAGAAGATAAACCCCGCCAGCAGGGCACCGGAAAACAAAAGACTTTCCCACAAGGGGTCAAAGCAGTAAACTCACTTCGTGTGAGGACACGGAAAAACAGTGCGGCACTTTCTAAAAAGAGCCTCGCACGGTCCAGCCCAGCAAACCATAGAGATTGGATATCAAAACCAATCACTTTCGACCACCTGGACTATTCCAGAAGCGTTCGAAACGCGGGAAGGACTCCCCTGATATTGAATCCGATCATACACGGATTACAATTCACAAACGTCCTAATGGACGGAGGCAGCGACTTAAACCTGCTATATTCAAACACAATCCGTCGGATGGGGATAGACCCTACCAAAATTCGACATAGCCGCACCTCCTTCAAAGGAGTGACGCCAGGCCCTTACGCCAAGTGCATAGGCTCGATATTACTAGAAGTCGTGTTCGGATCACCGAACAACTTTCGACGCGAAAAATTAATTTTTCATATCGTCCCATTTAAAAGTGAATATCAAGCACAGTTGGGACGAAAGGCTTTTGTCCGCTTCAACGCCATACCGCATTACGCGTCTCTTACACTTAAGATGCCCGGTCCACATGGCGCCATTTCAGTGCGAGGGTCATTTAAAGACCCCGGACTCGGATAGACGAATCCGGACTCAGCGGGCTAGGGGCTCCCTAGCCGCATACCATTTCCACAGGGGGCTGCGCGCACAACCGATCGCGGTTTCATATAAACCTTGCTTTAATTGTTTATATTTCTTCTTTTGCATATTTTTCGCACGCACTGTTTCTAAAACTAAACGTTCCTCTCTTTCTACAGATGAACAACGTGCGTACCCGTCCAGGATAACGGCGCAACAGAGACACAGGCGTAGACGTGCAGTAGGGACCCGTTGCAAGGATTCTTTTCAGATTAAGACCCTGCGTAGACCTTTTTATTACTGTCTCTTGTTGTTACTCTCCCTTGGCTCCTTCCTATAGCCAAAGCGGAGCCTGACGCTTTGGCATCGGCCGCGTCAGAGGACCATGCCCGTACCTGGACACAAGGGGCTTAGGGCATAATTCTGCCCATTATCATAAAGTCCGAACACCTTCGGGAGTGTTCGGCGTCTCGAGTTAGGCATTATATGCATCAGCTCCGAATCATGTCTTTGTTCAAATGTTGGGTTTGCCCGGCTCCTGTGTTTTGCTGCCTTACGTTCCGTATCACCCGGCTAACGCGGCACCAGGAGAACTACTGCGATTGTGCCCCAGTTCGGCTGGGCGAGCACCTCAGTAGAGAAAGCCGAAAACTGACTGTCATGATATAGCGAGAGTCTGGTCAGCCACTTGATCGACCATCGGAATGTTTAGAATTCCCCACTTTGACGAAGGACCGTTTCCCGGTCAGGCACATACGCACCCCGAGTACGGAGATGTGCGGTGTCATCAGGGGCTATATCGTAGCCCCACCCTCGAGCTCCATTGGCTAAGTGAAAGAGATAAAGCATTATAGTCCGGATTGCCTCGCTCGCTACGCTACCACCTCCTTATAATAGGACCGAGACGTCGGATTAAGTGTGAAAACGCGCTATTTTGCGAACACCCCAGCACCTTGTGCGAGGGGGCTGAAGCCGAAGACTGCATATTTCAGGTTATACACAAGTATACTTAAACGGCCGCACAGGAGAAGTTTTACTTCTTGGAAGCACAAGTATAAAAAGCATTCAAACTATAATCATTGATTTACAAGGTACTGCGTTCATTTGAACGTTACATTCTTTGAGCACTGCGCCTCTACTTTACGAGCACCGCGCATGACTTCTCCGAAGTAGTGCTCGGCCGGGAGCCGGCTTTCATCCGGACCCCGGGCGGCAACGGCGGTGGCATCCATCTCGGGATAATGCACCTTCACACGGGCAAGAGCCATCCGCGCGCCCTCGATGCAGGCCGACCGCTTCATCTCCTTTATATGCGGCACCGCCCCAAGGAATTGCTGCAGTAAGCCAAAGTAGCTCGTCGCCTTGGACCTCTCTGGCCAGACATGGGCCACGATGTCAGTCATGGCCAGTCCGGACAGTCTATTTAGTTCGGCCCATTCGGCCAACCTGTCCGTCAGCGGAAGAGGGCGATCCGGACTGTGGAATTGAGACCAATATAACTCTTCCACCTCGTGATCCCCTTGGCTCTGGAAGTGCTTAACGGCATCAGCCGCACTCGTAGCCAAGTCCATATACGGATCCTCCGAACTCCACTGCCGCTCAAATTGAGCGTACTTGGCATCCATAAACCGGCGACGCATCAGAAAAGGCTTACCAGCCGCGATCTCTCCGGCTTGGCGCAGCTCCTCCTTCATAGCCCGCATTGCAAAGCGGGCATCCTTGGCTTCGGCGGTGGCCTTCTTCAGGTCTTCCCGCTCCGATAAGCGCTCCTTTTCAAGAGCCTCATTGCGGTCGGTAGCATCCTTTAATTTCTTGGCCAATTCGGCCACCTCCGCCCTGCTTAGGCAGTGCGCCGCCTTTTCGGCCTTCAACTCTTCGGCCGCCCTCGCGGCGGCCGCGTCACTCCTTCGGGCTTGCTCTTTAGCTAGAGCAAGTTCGGCCTGAAGGCTCTCCACAGCAGCAGCACTGTCTGTATAAACAACATATAACTCATCAGAGGCGGGCTTTGACCCACTCAATAAAGCGGCTGCGGAGAATTTATTTACCTTGCGACTCGTCAAGTCGCTGGCTGACAAGTGCGATGTCAGCATCTGCCACGTCAAGTTGTCGACTCAATTCGGCAAACTCATTAGTCCGGCTAGCCCCCGGACTATCCGCCACCTATATCAGAACGGCGGTATTAATTACCTGAGATGTTGAGATTTTCGATCCTCGGCATGCTGTCTTGTTCGACAACCTACTGAGTCTCAGGGGCTACTATCTACACAGGGCGCATTTTTTATATGCACAACTGTTAAAAAACAAAGGGGTGCGTTATTTTCGCATACCTCAAAACCCGTCAGCAAGCTCATGGCGGCATCACGCAATCCGCTTTCAGCGGACGAAATCCTTCCAATCACCATACGCATTAACGCACGGTGATCTTCTGAAATGGGCGCCCTCTCAAGTAGACTCTTCAGTTCTCCCGGCCGGCTTATGCTGGGTGACGAATTATCTGGCCCCTCCGGACTCGGGGACGCCCTCCGTGACGACACTTCGGGCTCGCCTGCCTCATCTGGCGGCGCTGCAGACGGAGGCGTATCGCTCTCCATCATCTCCGGAAGAACGTCCCCCGAGGATGAACTCATCTGAGACGGCTGCAGATCCGAACTGCGATATAAATATTTCAGTTATCTACAGAAGCGTAAATGAAGGTACTTTATTAATTAACTTCCTCTTTCATACTTACGGCTCGTCGGAGAGCTGGTCCTTCGGCGATGATTGCGCGTCCGGATTCTCTCCGGACGCCGGACCCCCCGGTGAGGATTTCTTCCCACGCTTAGGGGCTTTGACCTCCGGATCTTCGGAGGCGGTCCTCTTCTCCCTCTGAAGGGAGGGATCCTTGGTTCCCTCCTCTTCAGTCGCCTCCTTGGGCGAAGTATTAGCTCCTTTATTTCCCCTGTCGCCGCCCTCTGTGGGCGCAACCTCCAACATTCTGACCAGCATGGGCTCCAGTGCGGTCTCTGGGAGGGGGGCCGGACACCTTATCAGCCTTGATCGCGCCACCCATTCCTGTAAAGAACAAAGGGTCAGGAGACGAACTTTTGAAAGGCATATAAATAGGATGTCCGGGCTCTGAGCTATTTACCTGAGTATCCGGGCGATCGCGGCTTAGGCCTGCATCCTCGGCTGAATCCAGACACGCCACCTGCGGTCGAAAAACAGCTTGTACATCTCCGTGGGTGTCGCACCCATAAAATGCTGGAGAATACGAGGTCCCTCCGGATTGAACTCCCATAGACGGAGAGGACGATGTTTGCAGGGTAGGAGGTGCCTGACTAGCATAACCTGCATCACCTTGACTAGGTCGATCTCCCTTGTTTGGAGGTCTCGAATCCGGCCCTGCAGTGCGGGCACGTCCTTGGACGGCCCCCAGTTGAGCGCTTGGTTGACCCACGACATCAGTTGGCGTGGAGGTCCCGGGCGGAAGGAGGGCGGCGGCTTTTGCTTGCTGCCCCTTGGAGCAGTGATGTAAAACCACTCCTGCTGCCACAATCCCAGTTCCTCTTGGAAGGAACCTTCGAGCCACGGGGCATCGACCTTCTTGCTTATGGTCGCCCCGCCGCATTCCGCTTGACGCCCCCCGACCATCTTCGGCTCCACCTTAAATGTTTTCAGCCATAGGCCGAAGTGGGGGATGACGCGGAGGAAGGCTTCGCAGACAATAATGAATGCGGAGATATGGAGGATGGACTCCGGAGCCAAGTCGTGGAAGTCCAGCCCGTAGTAGAACAGGAGCCCTCTCACGAAGGGATCCGTCGGGAAGCCTAATCCCCGACGGAGGTGAGATGCGAAAACGACGTATTCGCCGGGCTCGAGGGCTGGCACGGCCTGCCCTGGGGCAGGCAACCTGTGCGAAACCTCGTAGGCCAGGTACTTGGCCTCACACAACTTCAATATGTCCTCCTCCGTGACGGAGGAGGGCATCCACCGGCCCTGGAGGTCGGAGTCGGACATTGTTGTGGATCCGAAGCGCTCGAATCTGAAGCTCTAGGTGTTGGAACTGGGAGCGGAGGAAAGATTCGATGCGAGGTTGAAAGACAAGGACAGGCCTTGGTCCTCTTATAAAGGGGAAGAAATACCAAGGGCCGTCTCCGTGACCGTTTAGGATTCCCCCTTCGATAGAGGAGGCGTGGCGACGGGAATGGTTGGTTTACCCACGCACATATTGATGAGGATCCCGGAATAAAGGGGACACGATCTCTGCTTCGATAAGACGTGCCAAGGAAACCGCTTCGCTAAACGTGCTGAGGTGGAATAAGTAAAAATAATTCAAACAAGGGCTTGGTAGTGGTGTGATGACGTGCCGCATAATACGTCAGCAGATTGAATCAGTGAAGGAACCCGCCTTGCAATGCCGAACATTATGCACGCCGGACTTATCGTCATTGAAGACTGGTTCAGGGGCTACTGAGGGAGTCCTGGACTAGGGGGTGTCCGGACAGCCGAACTATCAATATCCGCCGGACTCCCAGACTACGAAGATAGAAGATTGAAGACTCCGGCTCGTGTCCGGAAGGTGCTTTCCTTGGCGTGGAAGGCAAGCTTGGCAATACGGATATGTAGATCTCCTACCATTGTAACCGACTCTGTGTAACCCTAGCCTCTCTGGTGTCTATATAAACCGGAGGGCCTTAGTCCATAGGACGAACATTACATCTCAACAATCATACCATAGGCTAGCTTCTAGGGTTTAGCCTCCTTGATCTCGTGGTAGATCTACTCTTGTACTACCCATATCATCAATATTAATCAAGCAGGACATAGGGTTTTACCTCCATCGAGAGGGCCCGAACCTGGGTAAAAACATTGTGTCCCTCGTCTCTTGTTACCATCCGCCTAGACGCACAGTTCGGGACCCCCTACCCGAGATCCGCCGGTTTTGACACCGACAACCCCCCTCGGCCCTCTCGCTCGACCAAAACTCTCGAGGACACCCAAACCCTAGAGAGAAAACGATGTTGCAGGTCTCCTACCCCCTCCCGCCGCGCCCCTACCCGACAAATTAACTCTCTCGAGGCCACCCAAATTTATCAAGCTAAAAGAGCGTTATCGTCGAGGCCACTCCAAACCCTTGAAGCTTTGTGTCGAGGCGACCCCAAACCCTAGAGAAGCAGCGTCGAGGCCACTAACATGATTCCTTATTGTGATTAGCTAGCTCGTTCTACGTTTGCCACTATGTACCATGTTTGAATAATAATTGACATGTTGTCAATATTTGCAGAAACTATGGAGCACTCCCGAGACGAAGAAACAGAAGCGATGTTGGGGACATAATCGCAAATGGAAGTGATGATGTTGCGTCATTTCTCATCGACACCGTTGGTCAGCTGGATGAAGAAGAGGGCTATGTTTATGATGGCTTCGACCCATTAATGCCGGTACAAGAGGAGGATTATGTTCATGATGGCTCCGGTGACACAATGGAGGTACAAGACGAAGGAGACCGTGCTGACTGCTCCGGTCACTGAACCGAGTCCGGCCAGGTATATATATATATATATTAGTTAAGCCCGTGCTGACAAGTTAATTGATGCATCCATTGTTTTGGTATATGTACACATATTAATTACTGTCGTCTTTCTTCCTTATAATTTCTAGCCCTCCGGGTCGAGCACAACTTCGGTAAGGAGACGACGCCCGAAGAAAAAGTTGAGCTCGGATGAAAAGTTTGAGATCATAGAAATCGCGCCCGACGGCGAACCGATTGAACCCATCCGGACAAAGAAGGCATTTTCTGCTGAATGCTGGGTTCTTGTTAGGGACAGGATCCCGATCAGCATCCAGCAATGGTATAAGCCTGCTAAGGATGAAGACGCTGAGGTGTCTTATGTCAATGATATGCAGAAAGAAGATCTTTGGACTGAGCTGAAGGCAAATTTCACCCTACCGCCAGAGGAGGATTCGGAGAAGCCAGTTAAAGAGCAATTAATCAAGTCTTGTGCTCTTAAGAAGATGGCAGGCCTAATGAGGAGGTAGAGGAAAGAGCTGAACCAGTTTGTCAAGAAAAAAGAGACACCAGAATTCATCGGCAAATATGAGAAGATCAAAGATCACTGGCCCGCATTTGTGGCCCACAAGACATCGGAAAAGAGTAAGAAGATGTCGGAGACAAACAAGAAAAATGCTGCGAAGAAGACGCTTCACCATCGCACGGGGTCAGGTGGCTACCTCAATGCCCGGCCTAAGTGGTCCAAGGCTGAGCATGATCTGCTTGAAAAAGGGATCGAACCAGAGACAATGCGTTGGCCAGACCGTTGCCGGACTTGGTTCTTCGGGGCTGGCGGAACCTTGGACCCTATAACAGGGCAGTGTCAGTGGACGGACGAGCAACTGCAAACACCAGTCAAGAACCTTCGACACTATATCGATGCAGCGCAGCGAGGGACGTTCCTTCCAAACAGGGAGAAGGACGAGCTCACAATGGCCCTTGGGAATCCCGAGCACCCTGGATGGACACGAGGCACGCCAGGCTCCCTTCCGTGGAAGGTTGGTTTTCCGGACGCAGGGGGTTACAAAACCCACGAGAGGAGGAAGAAACTGGAGCAGGACCAAATGCAGGCGCTGCTTGGAAGGGTAATGGGGCTAGAGGATCGAGAAGAGGAACGATAAGCAGCAGATCGCAACAAACGACATGCCGAAGCTTCCCCCGAAGCTACCCCGCCATCTCAGCGGAGAAGCAGCGTTGCTTCCACCGAGCTGCTTCAGCTGGAGCATGTCTTGACGGCTCCTGCCAGCTATCCCGTGGATGGTATCACGGAGTCTCAAAATTGCCACATTATGGCGCGATGCATGAATTTGAAGGTCAAGGCGGCTGTTGGCCAAGTTTATCCTAGTGGACCCGGCACAACTTATCACTGCCAGCCGATTCCAGAAGGATTTGCTAAGGTGATGGTGGATGAAATATGTCACACCCTAGCTAGTTCATGCATTAGAGTGTTGCATCATGTCTATTTCATTTAACAGAAACCTGAAATGGGAATGACAGAACTCCCAGCCCCCTCTGAATCCAACTAGGGTTTACTAAAAATATTTTCGATGAACCTGAAATGCCCTTCTAAAATGTCCATCATTTTTGTCTTGGTTCAGAACCTCTGCCAAAAGTGATGCACAATTTCCTAGGTCATCCTAAGGTCTTTGAATTAAATCATAATTATTTGAATTTGGGCATTTAAAATTATATAAAATATTTCAAATGTCCAAATATTCCCAATCTAAAATGTTTCATGTTGGAAATATTCCAACAATGGACCAGGAGTAGTTTGTGAATTTTAGAACCTTTTAGGTATTTTTAATAATTCAACAAAGTTGCAGAAGAACAAAATAAAGAAAACAGAAAAGGAAACTTACCTGGCGCCACCACCGGCCCACCAGCCAGCCCACCTGGCCGGCCCAGCCCGGCCACCGCGCCAGCGAGCTGCTTGGCTTGCCAGGCAGGCAGCCAAGGTGCTCGGCGGCAGCACCGCAGCTCGCCACGCAGCTGCACGCCGCTCTGCTTCCCCCTCTCGCCGCCCTGCTGCCTTGGACGAGCTCCACGTCGCGCCCCGGACCCCCTGGACATCGCCATTCGCCCCGAGCTCCTCTCCCTCGTGCCCCCACGCCATGGCCGACGCCACCGTCGCCGCACCGCCGCCGTAGCCGCGCTCTCCGTCGTCTCCACGCCGCGCCACCGCGTCCAGAAGCTCCGCCGTCCTCCACTCCTTCGAGCTAGCCAAGCCCCGAGTGCTCGCGTGCCTCGAAGCCGCCGCACCAACCTCGCCCGAACCGTCATCGCCGGAGATCCCCTTCGCCGTCCCCGCCGCAGCAGTTCGTCCCCAACCACGCCGTCCGTTCCATCGCGACCGCAGTGAGCTGGGCTACCTTCCCCTCCCTCTCTTTCTCGCTTTCGTGCACCACAGCGAGCACACGAAGCTCACACGCACGCGCCGTCGCGGACCTCGTCGCCGACGTGCTCCCGGCCACCCTCCGGCCACCTCACCTTGTCCATCGCACTCACCACGCTGCGATGGGGCTAACCATGCACTCCCCGCACCTCACCGCACACTCCAGCCACGGGTTCGTCTTCAACCGAA
Source organism: Triticum timopheevii (assembly GCA_963921465.1). Lineage (NCBI taxonomy): Eukaryota > Viridiplantae > Streptophyta > Magnoliopsida > Poales > Poaceae > Triticum > Triticum timopheevii. The sequence continues at coordinate 477,899,561 of OY997262.1, forward strand.
CTCCGGCGGCCGCCAAAGTCGCCGCCGGCGCCAACTCCGGTCACCCCGAGCCCAACCACCACCACCAATAGACGCGGCTCACCCTCAGCAACACGTAGGTGCCTTCCGCCGTCCATTTGGTCGCCGGAATGCCAAAATGCACTTTCGCCACCGCGTCGGGCTCACTGGCGGCTAGACGCCGGCGGGTTTGACTCTGTTTTGACCATGGGTGGGCCCAGTTTGACCCCCCTGGGTCTATGACATGTGGGCCCCGTCTGCTAACTAAACCAGTTTAGCTAAAACTTAATTTAGTTAGTTTAATTATCCACTGACATGCGGGACCCACTGGTCAGTTTGACCTGGACCAGCCCGTTGACCACTGACGTCATCATGACGTAGTGCTGACGCGGTAATTTAATTACTGGAATTATTTTTACACAGGAAATTCTAGAAAATGTTTCAAACTTCAAAAATTCATATAAAATCAACCGTAGCTCCAAATGAAACAAATTATATATGAAAAATGATCAGAAAAATCCAATCTTTCCATCTGTACTAGTTTCATGCATGTTTACGGAAGCTAACCTGCTGTTATCACAGAACAAGATAAAGCACTTTAAATGGCAACATATGAGTTTGAATTTTGAATCTTTGGTTCAAATTGGTTCAAACCCATCTGTTCTTAGTTGCATTAGCCCAACACACTCATTTTGCCATGTCTCATGCATGCATCATATTGTTGCATACTGTTTGGTAATGTTTGTGTATCGGTGCTCTCTGTGGCAGGTTCTGCCCCCGAGGAGTACCGTGATAACCCCGACGAAGAGCAATACCCGTGCACCGACCCGTCAGGCAAGCAACCAACCATTTGATCATATCGATAAAATCCCATGTTCTTGCTCCTGCTCTCTTTTACTGCATTAAGACAACGCGATTCAAACTGCTGTGTGCTGCGGTAGTTGAACCCATTTCCTCTGCATGACCTGTCATTGCCACAGTAACTAGATGAAACCCACTAGCATGTGTAGGAGTTGATTGAGCCATATGATTGTATTGTTCCTACCTTGCTATGCCTGCTATGCTTAGAGTCGTGTCAGGTCTGGTTCATCTGGGTGATGGCTAGAGTGAAATGATCGAGTCAGTATGAGAGTAAGGTGTTGAACACGATTTGGTAAAGGTATCGATGAGAGGCCATGTAGGAGTACATGGTGGGTTGTTTCATTGAGGCCGTCCTTAAGCAATGAGATCTGTATGTGTGATTTAAGATTCAGCTACTGCCATGCATTGGGCCCGAAACCAATGGACCCTCTCGGCTTCTTATTCACCCTAGTCTTCTGTCCAGGAGTTGCAAGTAGTTTCTGGTGTTTGTAGCCTACTGGAGGCCGTGGACAGCGCTGACCGTAGGGGTGGGCTGTGATGCGGTAGGTACATGGCCGGGTGTACCGGATGCCCGTTTGGTATCTCGGGAACCCTGTTCACATCGTTTGGGGCTGTGAGCAAAACTTCGGCCGGAACTCCTCATAGATGGAACCCAAATAGGCGATAAACCTGGACTAGAGACTTAGGTGTCTAGGTAGGTCGTGGCCGACACCCACGTTGGGCTTCCGCTTGAAGGTTGCCGAGTACATGTCGTGTAAACGGCGGTAAGTGGTGAGAGCGTGTATGAAGAAGTACACCCCTGCAGGGTTAACATCATCTATTCGAATAGCCGCATCTGCGGTAAAGGACTACTTGGTTGCCTATACAGTTCATAGACAAGTAAATGGATACTACTAAAAGCCTCAAGATAAGCGTGAGTGCCGAGGATGGCTCCTCCGTAGGAAGACGGAGGTGGATCCTCGGTGGTGTATTGAAGTGATGAGTAGTGGACTCGAGTGCGCAAAACTATTTCAAGTTGGTGTCTCGTAGGATAGCTTAGCCATGAGTCAAAGCTGGCTTGCTGCAATAACCCCACCAACCCTTCTTGATAATATGCATGTATGTAGGGTCTGATGTAAGTCTTGCTGAGTACCTTTGTACTCATGTTGCTTTAATTTACATTTTTCAGAAGATGCCACAAACCCTTCCGACGGGTTCTTCGTAGACGTTGACATCGATGAGTAGACTAAGGCCCAGGTGGTGATCCTGAGCAAGTGAAGGACCATGTAGTATAGCTAGGCTTACCCAAGCCTCTTTTATTTTACTAGTTGTCTGTACTCAGACAAAACACTTCCGCTGTTGGCTTGTATGCTTGTATGACTTGTATGTGGGTCGTGTGACCCGTACTTGTGTGAATGCTATGTATGGCTCACTGAGCCTTTAAATAAAGTACTTGTGTCGTAGAGTCATGTTGTGATGCCTTGTTGTATTTACACATATCGAGCATATTGTGTGTATGATTGAAATGCTTGGTATGTGTGGGATCTAACTATCTAGTTGTTTATCTTTAGTAGCCTCTCTTACCGGGAAATGTCTCCTAGTGTCTCCACTGAGCCATGGTAGCTTGCTACTGCTCCGGAACACTTAGGCTGGCCGGCATGTGTCCTTCTTCGTTCCTGTGTCTGTCCCTTCGGGGAAATGTCACGCATTGAGTACCGGAGTCCTGTTAGCCCACTACAGCCCGGTTTACCGGAGTCCTGCTAGCCCAGTGCTACAGCCCGGAACTTACTTGCTGATGACCGACACGTTCGATGCTGGGTCATGGATGCCTGTCCCTGTAAGTCTGTGCCACTTTGGGTTTACGACTAGCCATGTCAGCCCGGGCTCCTTTTCATATGGATGCTAGCGACACTATCATATACGTGTGCCAAAAGGCGCAAACGGTCCCGGGCCAAGGTAAGGCGACACCCGTGGGGATACCGTGCGTGAGGCCGCAAAGTGATATAATGTGTTACAGGCTAGATCGATGTGACATTGAGTCGGGGTCCTGACAGCGTTGGCATCAGAGCCGGACTGCCTGTAGGTTCTCCAAGCCAAACTGGTCGATGTTGAGTCTAGAAATGCTTTAGTTATATGTAGGGGAATTGATTGTGGGATGGTACGTAAGGCTCTTTTTACTCCTTTACCTCATGGCATTTTGATCTGAGTCAGTCCATTCTTCCACCGGGGTTTAAGGATTAGGATCTTTTCTCTCTATTAGGCTCACGTGTTACTAATCAGTAGTACCTTATAGGTTTGATGGTTACAAGCCTGGTTCAGAATTACTATCCTGTTATGTTACTAAGTTGGACCCAGAACCTTGATATGATATTGTTGAGTGGCTATGCAATTCTTTGTAAAATGTCTCAAACCCTTTGAGCATTTACAGTCGTTATGCTGTCCAAATTCTACCAGAAATTCTGATGTCTTTGCATTGTGGTTATGCTTCCAGATGGCCACTCGTGACCAAAATCAAGTGGTTCGTCTGACCAGATGCATTGGTGTGACCGGTCATACAGCTATGCTAGTTCGGGTTATGATCGAAGAGGGATATCGTTGGTATCCCGAATACACGGTTGAAGAGCAGTATCGAGATTTTAATCAAAGCCAGTATCTCTGCACTATCAAGATATTTCCCTCTTATCCTGGTTCCACCGAGGCCCTTCACAGCTCCTATGGGCTTGGTGTTACTATTGACATGGCGGTGCAAGATGCTGCTTATTCTATGATGACCATCATGCGAGTCAGGACTGGCCTGCTTCGCAACACCGACTTCCGGTATATGCCGGGTTCACTCCCTGGAGCGTTTGGTTATCTCCGGGCCATCTATGCTGATTCCAGTCAGGAGGACTCACTAACCCGCACCACTGCCGAGTTGCTCGAGGACAAGGACCGAGAGAGTCGGGCCTTGAGGATGGAGCTCTTCAACGCCCGTGCTGATCACTGGGCCACTTTGACTCGTTTTGCACCGGCTGTGCAAGCTGGTTATATGGATATGAGAGATCTGTATCCTGTTAGTTCCGCCCTGCCAGACATGATGGATTGGCGTGATGTGGGGGGCATCACCCCACCTCGTGGTCCCCGCAGGCCACCGTTTGTTGGTCCAAGACCTCACCCTTGCCCTTATGGTCCACAGGCTCCTCAGGACCGCCTGTTTCCGGACGATCACGTTGAACTCCCAGGCTACGGAGGAGACTTCTATGAGAACTACTACGGAGACGTCTGAGTTAGTAGTAGTCTCACTAGTATTGTAATAGTTGTATTTCCACCCTCCTGCGTGACTCGTGGAATACGACTTAGTGTGTACTAATTCCGGAGGTGTAAGAAAAATAATGTATAGGAGCTTGGTATGCCTCCGATGAGATGTAATCCTCTTTTCACCGCAGTAGTACTTTGTTTGGTCTTGTACTAAACCTTGTATGGTGTGTATGACGATGGAATAAAGAAGCAGTTTCTGTATCCACCATGTCATACGGATGATCATCTTGCATTCCGAGTTATCCATTACATTCTACATTTCTATGTTAGATTCTTATCATCCTGGACTAAATCCCTATCTTGTTATTCCTAGGATGGTTAACACCCGCAACAACCCTGCTCCGCCAGAGCAGGCCGAAGGCAGCGAAGTTGGAGAAGCGAACCTGCCTCACCCTCCTTCTCTGGCCGAAGTTATGCTGGAGGCCGAGAGAAACAAACGGGAGACCAATCGTTTGTTGGAGCGCATCGAACAGAACACAGCACATCATCAGAGAAATAATTTGGTGTCGCTCAGTGACTTCATCAAGTTACACCCACCTACCTTCCACCACTCCGTCGAGCCTCTCGACGCTGATGACTGGCTTCGCAGCATTACTCACAAGCTGCGTTCTGCACTGGTAGCTGAGGCTGATAAGGTCACCTTTGCTGCATATCATCTTGAAGGCCCCGCTAGTCTCTGGTGGGAGAACTATATGGCTATGCGCCCAGTTGGCCATGTCACTACTTGGGCAGAGTTCAGCGAGGCTTTCCGTGAACATCACATTCCGGAGGGTCTCATGGATCGTAAACGTGAGGAGTTCTGCAGTTTCACCCAAGGTCGTCTCTCTGTGGACGCCTATAGCAGAGAGTTTGGTAACCTCGCACGCTATGCAACTGAAGAGGTCTCCACTGACGCCAAGAAACAGGCAAGGTTCCGCAAGGGACTTAGCCCCGAACTTCGCCGAGATCTCCGTCTGCATGAGTGCACCTCTTTCCAGAAGCTTGTTAATAAAGCCATCAGCGCCGAAACGGGTCAGACTGATTTCGAAGCAACACGCAAGCATGGTCGTGATATGGGTTCCTCATCCGGTGCTGGACCACAGAAGCGCCGTGTGTGGGTGCCTAATACTGCCCTGCCACCCAGATTCACACCGAGGCCATCCTTTCAGGCGCCTCGCCCAGTTCAGCAGTATGCACCAGCTAAGCCCTATGGTGGGCCAACCAACAATGCTCCTCTACGCGCCAGCCCCGTGACGTGCTTCAAATGTGGGGAATCAGGCCACTACATGCGCGATTGTCCTCAGACCAACCCCAACCAGCCTGCAAAAGTTGTTGGCCGTGGCAAGCCAGCAGGAAAGGTGTTCTATGCCAAGCCGGCCACCACTGCACGTGGCCATGTTAACTGTGTCTCAGCTGAGGAGGCCCAAGAGGATCCCAACGTCGTGCTCGGTACGCTTCTTGTTAACTGCCACCCGGCATCCGTTCTTTTTGATACTGGAGCATCTCATTCATTCATATCTGAAAGCTATGCTCGCTTACACCACACCGCATTCAGTGATATGCCCACCTCCATGGTAATTCAAACCCCAGGATCCAAATGGAAAACTTCTAGAGTAAGCCATGGAAATGAAATTCAGGTCGACAGACTTGTTTTCCTTGCTTCGTTAATAGCTCTTAAATCTTCGGACATCAATATCATTTTGGGTATGGACTGGATGTCAGCCCATCATGCCAAGATTGATTGTTTCTCTAGGACTGTTCAACTTACGCACCCCTCGGGAAAGATAGTCAATGTCTTGACCCAGATATCCAAGCGCCAACTATATTCTCTTAATGCCAGTCCATTGCCAGACCTCGAAGATGTCCCGGTAGTCCGTGACTTTCCGGATGTCTTTCCAGAAGAATTGCCAGGTGTCCCACCTGACAGAGAAGTTGAGTTTGTGATAGACCTCATTCCAGGAACTGTCCCAATTTCTAGAAGACCCTATAAGATGGCACCCCTAGAACTAGCCGAACTTAAGAAACAACTCGATGAGTCCTTAAAAAAGGGTTTCATCCGTCCTAGTTCATCTCCTTGGGCTTGCCCCGTCCTCTTCGTCAAGAAGAAGGATGGTACGGACCGGATGGTTGTAGATTATCGACCCGTCAACCTGGTCACAATTAAGAACAAGTATCCGCTCCCCAGGATCAACGATCTGTATGATCAGCTCGCAGGATCCTCAGTCTTCTCTAAGATGGATTTGAGGTTAGGCTACCATCAAATCAAAATCCGAAACGGGGACATTCCCAAAACGGCCTTTGTTTCTCGTTACGGCCAATACGAGTACACCGTCATGTCCTTCGGTTTAACCAACGCCCCAGCCACTTTCTCCCGGTTAATGAACTCAATTTTCATGGAATATTTGGATAAATTCGTCGTGGTTTACCTCGATGACATACTCATCTATTCCAAGAACGAGGAAGAACATGCCGAACATCTAAGGCTAGTGTTGATGAAACTTCGAGAGCATCGCCTTTATGCCAAGTTTTCTAAATGCGAATTTTGGCTGCCAGAAGTGACCTATCTAGGACATGTAATTTCTGGTAAAGGTATTGCTGTCAATCCCGAGCGAGTTCAAGCCGTCCTTAATTGGACTCCACCTGAAACGGTCAAGCAAGTTCGAAGTTTCCTTGGCTTAGCGAGCTATTGTCGCCGCTTTGTCGAGAACTTCTCCAAAGTTGCTAAACCTCTAACTGAACTCCTCAAGAAGGATAAAAAGTTCGAGTGGACTCCACAATGTGAGCACAGTTTCCAGGAACTGAAAAGACGTTTAACTTCTGCTCCCGTGCTGGTACCACCAGATTTCTCTAAGGACTTTGTTATCTATTGCGACGCCTCGCGACAAGGACTAGGCTGTATTCTTATGCAAGATCGACACGTAATTGCTTATGCTTCACGGCAATTGCACCCACATGAGGAAAACTACCCAACTCATGATCTAGAGCTTGCAGCTGTAGTCCATGCACTCAAAACCTGGTGACATTACCTTCTTGGTAATCGTTGCGAAATCTACACTGATCACCAAAGTCTGAAGTACATATTCACCCAACCAGATTTGAATCTCAGGCAAAGACGTTGGGTTGAGTTGATCACAGATTTCGACTTAGGAATAACTTACACCCCAGGCAAAGCCAATGTCATGGCCGATGCGCTAAGTCGTAAATCTTATTGCAACAACCTGATGTTGCAACAAAGTCAACCACTTCTCCACGAGGAATTTCGGAAGCTTAACCTTCATATTGTTCCTCGAGGGTTCCTTTCCACTATGGTGGAGAAACCTTCCCTTACGGATCAGATCATCAAAGCCCAGAAGGTAGATCCGGGAATTTCCCGCATCAAAAGAAACATTAAGAAAGGAGTTGCGGATTGTTTCTCCGTTGATGATCAAGGAGTCGTATACTTCGGAAACCGCCTAGTGGTTCCCAAAGTACGAAACCTGCGGCGATTGATCCTTAAAGAAGCTCATGAATCTCCTCTCACCATTCATCCCGGTAGCACTAAAATGTATCAGGACCTACGCCAGAGGTTCTGGTGGACTAGGATGAAGAGAGACATTGCTCAATTCGTTGCTAACTGCGACATCTGTCGTCGTGTAAAAGCAGAGCATCAACGGCCTGCTGGCACCCTTCAACCCTTAGCTATTCCTGAATGGAAATGGGATAAAATCAGTATGGATTTCATCACCGGTTTTCCCAGGACCAAGAGAGGGAATAATGCTATCTTTGTCGTTATCGACCGCCTCTCCAAAGTAGCCCATTTCTTGCCTGTTCGCGAGAGTATAACCGCTAGTCAGCTAGCAGACTTGTACATCTCCCGAATAGTGTCTCTTCATGGTGTTCCATTGGAAATTAACTCGGATCGAGGAAGTCTCTTTACCTCTCGATTTTGGGAAAGTTTCCAAAACGCTATGGGAACCCATCTTTCCTTTAGCACTACCTTCCACCCTCAATCAAGTGGTCAAGTAGAACGTGTCAACCAAATCCTAGAAGACATGCTTCGAGCTTCTGTTATCTCTTTCGGAATGGATTGGGAGAAATGCCTTCCATTTGCCGAATTTGCTTATAACAACAGCTATCAATCTAGCTTGGGCAAAGCACCTTTTGAAGTTCTCTATGGACGAAGGTGTCGAACACCTCTTAACTGGTCAGAAACCGGGGAAAGACAATTCTTTGGCCCGGATATGATCCAGGAAGCAGAAGAGCAAGTTCGCATCGTTCGTGAAAAGTTGAAAACAGCCCAATCTCGTCAAAAGAGTCAATATGACCGAAAACATAAGGCTATGACTTACGAGGTCGACGAGAAGGCTTACCTTCGGGTTACCCCTCTGAAGGGAACCCATCGCTTCGGTATCAAAGGCAAATTGGCTCCTCGCTACATTGGACCTTTTCGCATTCTTGCTAAACGAGGAGAAGTTGCCTACCAACTGGAACTACCTCCGCATCTCTCCAAAGTCCACGATGTCTTCCACGTTTCTCAACTCAGGCGTTGCTTCTCGGACCCTATCTGTGGAGTGGACCACGAAACGCTTGATCTTCAAGATAATCTCACTTATCGAGAATACCCCGTTCGTATCCTCGATCAAGCCGAGCGTACCACTCGACGACATAATATCAAGTTTCTCAAGGTTCAATGGTCGCACCATTCTGAGAAGGAAGCTACTTGGGAAAGGGAGGATCGTCTTCGACTTGAGTACCCCGCCTTCTTTCCGGAGGAACCCAAATCTCGGGACGAGATTCTTTTGAGTGGGGGTGAGTTGTCACACCCTAGCTAGTTCATGCATTAGAGTGTTGCATCATGTCTATTTCATTTAACAGAAACCTGAAATGGGAATGACAGAACTCCCAGCCCCCTCTGAATCCAACTAGGGTTTACTAAAAATATTTTCGATGAACCTGAAATGCCCTTCTAAAATGTCCATCATTTTTGTCTTGGTTCAGAACCTCTGCCAAAAGTGATGCACAATTTCCTAGGTCATCCTAAGGTCTTTGAATTAAATCATAATTATTTGAATTTGGGCATTTAAAATTATATAAAATATTTCAAATGTCCAAATATTCCCAATCTAAAATGTTTCATGTTGGAAATATTCCAACAATGGACCAGGAGTAGTTTGGTGAATTTTAGAACCTTTTAGGTATTTTTAATAATTCAACAAAGTTGCAGAAGAACAAAATAAAGAAAACAGAAAAGGAAACTTACCTCGTGCCACCACCGGCCCACCAGCCAGCCCACCTGGCCGGCCCAGCCCGGCCACCGCGCCAGCGAGCTGCTTGGCTTGCCAGGCAGGCAGCCAAGGTGCTCGGCGGCAGCACCGCAGCTCGCCACGCAGCTGCACGCCGCTCTGCTTCCCCCTCTCGCCGCCCTGCTGCCTTGGACGAGCTCCACGTCGCGCCCCGGACCCCCTGGACATCGCCATTCGCCCCCAGCTCCTCTCCCTCGCGCCCCCACGCCATGGCCGACGCCACCGTCGCCGCACCGCCGCCATAGCCGCGCTCCCCGTCGTCTCCACGCCGCGCCACCGCGTCCAGAAGCTCCGCCGTCCTCCACTCCTTCGAGCTAGCCGAGCCCCGAGCGCTCGCGTGCCTCGAAGCCGCCGCACCAACCTCGCTCGAACCGTCATCGCCGGAGATCCCCTTCGCCGTCGCCGCCGCAGCAGTTCGTCCCCGACCACGCCGTCCGTTCCATCGCGACCGCAGTGAGCTGGGCTACCTTCCCCTCCCTCTCTTTCTCGCTTTCGTGCACCACAGCGAGCACACGAAGCTCACCCGCACGCGCCGTCGCGGACCTCGTCGCCGACGTGCTCCCGGCCACCCTCCGGCCACCTCACCTTGTCCATCGCACTCACCACGCTGCGATGGGGCTAACCATGCACTCCCCGCACCTCACCGCACACTCCAGCCACGGGTTCGTCTTCAACCGAACTCCAGCGGCCGCCAAAGTCGCCGCCGGCACCAACTCCGGTCACCCCGAGCCCAACCACCACCACCAATAGACGCGGCTCACCCTCAACAACACGTAGGTGCCTTCCGCCGTCCATTTGGTCGCCGGAATGCCAAAATGCACTTTCGCCGCCGCGTCGGGCTCGCCGGCGGCTAGACGCCGGCGGGTTTGACTCTGTTTTGACCACGGGTGGGCCCAGTTTGACCCCCCTGGGTCTATGACATGTGGGCCCCGTCTGCTAACTAAACCAGTTTAGCTAAAACTTAATTTAGTTAGTTTAATTACCCACTGACATGCGGGACCCACTGGTCAGTTTGACCTGGACCAGCCCGTTGACCACTGACGTCATCATGACATAGTGCTGACGCAGTAATTTAATTACTGGAATTATTTTTACACAGGAAATTCCAGAAAATGTTTCAAACTTCAAAAATTCATATAAAATCAACCGTAGCTCCAAATGAAACAAATTATATATGAAAAATGATCAGAAAAATCCAATCTTTCCATCTGTACTAGTTTCATGCATGTTTACAGAAGCTAACCTGCTGTTATCACAGAACAAGATAAAGCACTTTAAATGGCAACATATGAGTTTGAATTTTGAATCTTTGGTTCAAATTGGTTCAAACCCATCTGTTCTTAGTTGCATTAGCCCAACACACTCATTTTGCCATGTCTCATGCATGCATCATATTGTTGCATACTGTTTGGTAATGTTTGTGTATCGGTGCTCTCTGCGGCAGGTTCTGCCCCCGAGGAGTACCGTGATAACCCCGACGAAGAGCAATACCCGTGCACCGACCCGTCAGGCAAGCAACCAACCATTTGATCATATCGATAAAATCCCATGTTCTTGCTCCTGCTCTCTTTTACTGCATTAAGACAACGCGATTCAAACTGCTGTGTGCTGCGGTAGTTGAACCCATTTCCTCTGCATGACCTGTCATTGCCACAGTAACTAGATGAAACCCACTAGCATGTGTAGGAGTTGATTGAGCCATATGATTGTATTGTTCCTACCTTGCTATGCCTGCTATGCTTAGAGTCGTGTCAGGTCTGGTTCATCTGGGTGATGGCTAGAGTGAAATGATCGCGTCAGTATGAGAGTAAGGTGTTGAACACGATTTGGTAAAGGTATCGATGAGAGGCCATGTAGGAGTACATGGTGGGTTGTTTCATTGAGGCCGTCCTTAAGCACTGAGATCTGTATGTGTGATTTAAGATTCAGCTACTGCCATGCATTGGGCCCGAAACCAATGGACCCTCTCGGCTTCTTATTCACCCTAGTCTTCTGTCCAGGAGTTGCAAGTAGTTTCTGGTGTTTGTAGCCTACTGGAGGCCGTGGACAGCGCTGACCGTAGGGGTGGGCTGTGATGCAGTAGGTACATGGCCGGGTGTACCGGATGCCCGTTTGGTATCTCGGGAACCCTGTTCACATCGTTTGGGGCTGTGAGCGAAACTTCGGCCGGAACTCCTCATAGATGGAACCCAAATAGGCGATAAACCTGGACTAGAGACTTAGGTGTCTAGGTAGGTCGTGGCCGACACCCACGTTGGGCTTCCGCTTGAAGGTTGCCGAGTACATGTCGTGTAAACGACAGTAAGTGGTGAGAGCGTGTATGAAGAAGTACACCCCTGCAGGGTTAACATCATCTATTCGAATAGCCGCGTCCGCGGTAAAGGACTACTTGGTTGCCTATACAGTTCATAGACAAGTAAATGGATACTACTAAAAGCCTCAAGATAAGCGTGAGTGCCGAGGATGGCTCCTCCGTAGGAAGACGGAGGTGGATCCTCGGTGGTGTATTGAAGTGATGAGTAGTGGACTCGAGTGCGCAAAACTATTTCAAGTTGGTGTCTCGTAGGATAGCTTAGCCATGAGTCAAAGCTGGCTTGCTGCAATAACCCCACCAACCCTTCTTGATAATATGCATGTATGTAGGGTCTGATGTAAGTCTTGCTGAGTACCTTTGTACTCATGTTGCTTTAATTTACATTTTTCAGAAGATGCCACAAACCCTTCCGACGGGTTCTTCGTAGACGTTGACATCGATGAGTAGACTAAGGCCCAGGTGGTGATCCTGAGCAAGTGAAGGACCATGTAGTATAGCTAGGCTTACCCAAGCCTCTTTTATTTTACTAGTTGTCTGTACTCAGACAAAACACTTCCGCTGTTGGCTTGTATGCTTGTATGACTTGTATGTGGGTCGTGTGACCCGTACTTGTGTGAATGCTATGTATGGCTCACTGAGCCTTTAAATAAAGTACTTGTGTCGTAGAGTCATGTTGTGATGCCTTGTTGTATTTACACATATCGAGCATATTGTGTGTATGATTGAAATGCTTGGTATGTGTGGGATCTGACTATCTAGTTGTTTATCTTTAGTAGCCTCTCTTACCGGGAAATGTCTCCTAGTGTCTCCACTGAGCCATGGTAGCTTGCTACTGCTCCGGAACACTTAGGCTGGCCGGCATGTGTCCTTCTTCGTTCCTGTGTCTGTCCCTTCGGGGAAATGTCACGCATTGAGTACCGGAGTCCTGTTAGCCCGCTACAGCCCGGTTTACCGGAGTCCTGCTAGCCCAGTGCTACAGCCCGGAACTTACTTGCTGATGACCGACACGTTCGATGCTGGGTCATGGATGCCTGTCCCTGTAAGTCTGTGCCACTTTGGGTTTACGACTAGCCATGTCAGCCCGGGCTCCTTTTCATATGGATGCTAGCGACACTATCATATACGTGTGCCAAAAGGCGCAAACGGTCCCGGGCCAAGGTAAGGCGACACCCGTGGGGATACCGTGCGTGAGGCCGCAAAGTGATATAATGTGTTACAGGCTAGATCGATGTGACACTGAGTCGGGGTCCTGACAAAATAACGGAGGGATTTGAGGACCTCGCGCTTGAGCACCCTACCGGTGAAGGGGAGACTAGGCTGGGTTCTGCTCTGAAGACTCCATGCCTATGGCGGAAGGAGCTCATCGACCTTCTGAACTGGACGCCTCCGCCTCCTCCTCCTCCTCTGGCGAGTCAGGGCACTCTGCCTCCTCCACCGCCTCCTCCTCCGGCGAGTGACGATCAGGGCACGCGTTGAAGGAAATATGCCCTAGAGGCAATAATAAAGTTATTATTTATTTCCTTATTTCATCATAAATGTTTATTATTCATGCTAGAATTGTATTAACCGGAAACATAATACATGTGTGAATACATAGACAAACATAGTGTCACTAGTATGCCTCTACTTGACTAGCTCGTTTATCAGAGATGGTTATGTTTCCTAGCCATGGACAAAAGAGTTGTCATTTGATTAACAGGATCACATCATTAGGAGAATGATGTGATTGACTTGACCCATTCCGTTAGCTTAGCACTTGACCGTTTAGTATGTTGCTATTGCTTCCTTCATGACTTATACATGTTCCTATGACTATGAGATTATGCAACTCCCGTTTACCAGAGGAACACTTTGTGTGCTACCAAATGTCACAACATAACTGGGTGATTATAAAGGTGCTCTACAGGTGTCTCCGAAGGTACTTGTTAAGTTGGCGTATTTCAAGATTAGGATTTGTCACTCCGAATGTCGGAGAGGTATCTCTGGGCCCTCTCGGTAATGCACATCACTTAAGCCTTGCAAGCATTACAACTAATGAGTTAGTTGCGAGATGATGTATTACGAAACGAGTAAAGAGACTTGCCGGTAACGAGATTGAACTAGGTATTGGATACCGACGATCGAATCTCGGACAAGTAACATACCGATGACAAAGGGAACAACGTATGTTGTTATGCGGTTTGACCAATAAAAATCTTCGTAGAATATGTAGGAACCAATATGGGCATCCAGGTCCCGCTATTGGTTATTGACCGGAGACGTGTCTCGGTCATGTCTACATTGTTCTCGAACCGTAGGGTCCGCATGCTTAAGGTTTCGATGACAGTTTTTATTATGAGTTTATGTATTTTGATGTATCGAAGGTTGTTCAGAGTCCCGGATGTGATCACGGACATGACGAGGAGTCTCGAAATGGTCGAGACATAAAGATTGATATATTGGACGGATATATTTGGACACCGGAAAGGTTCCGGGTGAGATTGGGAATATACCGGAGTTCCGGGAGGTTACCGGAACCCCCCGGTAAGTATATGGGCCTTATTGGGCCTTAGTGGAAGGGAGGAAGAAGGAGCGAAGGAGGGGGCGCCCCCCCCCAAGCCCAATCCGAATTGGGAGGGGGGCCGGCCCCCCCTTTCCTTCTTTCCTCCCCTCTCTTCCTTCCCTCTCCTACTCCTAATAGGAAAGGGGGGCCAAACCTACTTGGAGTAGGTTTGCCCCCCTAGGGCGCGCCTCCCCTCTTGGCCGGCCCCCTCCTCCTCTCCTCCTTTATATACGGGGGTAGGGGCACCCCATAGACACACAAGTTGATCTTCGTGATCGTTCCTTATGTTGGGGAACGTAGTAATTTCAAAAAATTTCCTACGCACACGCAAGATCATGGTGATGATATAGCAACGAGGGGAGAGTGTTGTCTACGTACCCTCGTAGACCGAAGCGGAAGCGTTGACGCAACGTAGAGGAAGTAGTCGTACGTCCTCCCGGCCCGACCGATCCAAGCACCATTACTCCGGCACCTCCGAGTTCTTGACACACGTACAGCTCGATGACGCACCCTCGATCTCCAATCCAGTAGAGGTTCCGAGGGGGAGTTCCGTCAGCACGACAGCGTGGTGACGATCTTGATGTTCTCCTGTTGCAGGGCTTCGCCTAAGCACCGCTACAATATAACCGAGGTATAATATCGTGGAGGGGGGCACCGCACACGACTAAGGAACGATCAATGATCAACTTGTGTGTTCTAGGGTGCCCCCCTACCCCCGTATATAAAGGAGGGAGGGAGGAGGTGGCCGGCCCTAGGGGGGGCGCGCCATAGGGAGGGGGAAACCTACTCCAAGTAGGTTTCCCTTTCTTTTCCTTATCTTATTTGGAGGGGGAAGGAAGGAGTACTAGTATTAGGAAGTAGTACTAGTAGTAGGAAGGAAGAGAGGGGGAAGGAGAAAGGAAAGGGGGGGCCGGCCCCCCTCCCCAATTCGGATTGGGCTTGGGGGGGCGCGCCCCCCTCCCTTGCTCCTTCTCTCTTCTTCCTACATGGGCCCAATAAGGCCCATATACTTCCGGGGGGGTTCCGGTAACCTCCCGGAGCTCCGGTATATTCCCAAACTCTCCCGGAACCTTTCCGGTGTCCAAATATATCCGTCCAATATATCAATCTTTATGTCTCGACCATTTCGAGACTCCTCGTCATGTCCGTGATCATATCCGGGACTCCGAACAACCTTCGGTACATCAAAATACATAAACTCATAATATAACTGCCATCGAAACCTTAAGCGTGCGGACCCTACGGTTCGAGAACAATGTAGACATGACTGAGACACGTCTCTGGTCAATAACCAATAGCGGGACCTGGATGCCCATATTGGTTCCTACATATTCTACGAAGATCTTTATCGGTCAAACCGCATAACAAAATACTTTGTTCCCTTTGTCATCGGTATGTTACTTGCCCGAGATTTGATCGTCGGTATCCAATACCTAGTTCAATCTCGTTACCGGCAAGTCTCTTTACTCGTTCTGTAATATGTCATCTCATAACTAACTCATTAGTTATATGCTTGCAAGGCTTAAGTGATGAGTATTACCGAGAGGGCCCAGAGATACCTTTCCGACAATCGGAGTGACAAATCCTAATCTCGAAATATGCCAACTCAACATGAACCTTTGGAAACACCTGTAGAGCACCTTTATAATCACCCAGTTACGTTGTGACGTTTGGTAGCACACAAAGTGTTCTTCCGGTACACGGGAGTTGCACAATCTCATAGTTGCAGGAACTTTGTATAAGTCATGAAGAAAGCAATAGCAGTATACTAAACGATCAAGTGCTAGGCTAACAAAATGGGTCATGTCAATCACATCATTATTCTAATGATGTGATCCCACTAATCAAATGACAACACATGTCTATGGTCAGGAAACATGACCATCTTTGATTAATGAGCTAGTCAAGTAGAGGCATACTAGTGACTATATGTTTGTCTATGTATTCACACATGTATCATGTTTCCGGTTAATACAATTCTAGCATGAATAATAAACATTTATCATGATATGAGGAAATAAATAATAACTTTATTATTGCCTCTAGGGCATATTTCCTTCAGTCTCCCACTTGCACTAGAGTCAATAATCTAGATTACATAGTAATGATTCTAACACCCATGGAGTCTTGGTGCTGATCATGTTTTGCTCGTGAGAGAGGCTTAGTCAACGGGTCTGCAACATTCAGATCCGTATGTATCTTGCAAATCTCTTTGTCTCCCACTTGGACTTGGTCCCGAATGGAATTGAAGCGTCTCTTGATGTGCTTGGTCCTCTTGTGAAATCTGGATTCCTTTGCCAAGGCAATTGCACCAGTATTGTCACAGAAGATCTTCATTGGTCCCGATGCACTAGGTATGACACCTAGATCGGAAATGAACTCCTTCATCCAGACTCCTTCATTTGCTGCTTCAGAAGCAGCTATGTACTCCGCTTCACATGTAGATCCCGCCACGACGCTTTGTTTAGAACTGCACCAACTTACAGCTCCACCGTTTAATAAAAACACGTATCCGGTTTGCGATTTAGAATCGTCCGGATCAGTGTCAAAGCTTGCATCGACGTAACCATTTACGATTAGCTCTTTGTCACCTCCATATACGAGAAACATATCCTTAGTCCTTTTTAGGTATTTTAGGATGTTCTTAACCGCTGTCCAGTGATCCACTCCTGGATTACTTTGGTACCTTCCTGCTAAGCTTATTGCTAAGCATACGTCAGGTCTGGTACACAGCATTGCATACATGATAGAGCCTATGGCTGAAGCATAGGGAACATTTTTCATTTTCTCTCTATCTTCTGCTGTGGTCGGGCATTGAGTTCGACTCAACTTCACACCTTGTAGCACAGGCAAGAATCCTTTCTTTTCCTGATCCATATTGAACTTTTTCAATATTTTGTCAAGGTATGTGCTTTGTGAAAGTCCTATTAAACGTCTTGATCTATCTCTATAGATCTTGATGCCTAATATGTAAGCAGCTTCACCGAGGTCTTTCATCGAAAAACTTTTATTCAGATATCCCTTTATGCTATCCAGAAATTCTATATCATTTCCAATTAATAATATGTCATCAACATATAAAACTAGAAATGCTACAGAGCTCCCACTCACTTTCTTGTAAATACAGGCTTCTCCAAAAGTCTGTATAAAACCATATGCTTTGATCACACTGTCAAAGCGTTTATTCCAACTCCGAGATGCTTGCACCAGTCCATAAATGGAACGCTGGAGCTTGCACACTTTGTCAGCATCTTTTGGATCAACAAAACCTTCAGGCTGCATCATATACAACTCTTCTTCTAGAAATCCATTCAAGAATGCAGTCTTGACATCCATTTGCCAAATTTCATAATCATGAAATGCAGCAATAGCCAACATGATTCGGACAGACTTAAGCATCGCTACGGCTGAAAAAGTCTCATCGTAGTCAACCCCTTGAACTTGTCAAAAACCTTTTGCAACAAGTCGAGCTTTGTAGACAGTAACATTACCATCAGCGTCAGTCTTCTTCTTAAAGATCCATTTATTCTCAATGGCTTGCCGATCATCGGGCAAGTCAACCAAAGTCCATACTTTGTTTTCATACATGGATCCTATCTCAGATTTCATGGCCTCCAGCCATTTTGCGGAATCTGGGCTCATCATCGCTTCCTCATAGTTCGTAGGTTCATCATGGTCAAGTAACATGACTTCCAGAACAGGATTACCGTACCACTCTGGTACGGATCTTACTCTGGTAGACCTACGAGGTTCAGCATAAACTTGATCTGAAGTTTCATGATCAATATCACTAGCTTCCTCACTAGTTGGTGTAGTTGTCACGGGAACCGGTTCTCGTGATGAACTACCTTCCAACAAGGGAGTAGATACAGTTATCTCATCAAGTTCTACTTTCCTCCCACTCACTTCTTTCGAGAGAAATTCTTTCTCTAGAAAGGATCCATTCTTAGCAACGAATGTTTTGCCTTCGGATCTGTGATAGAAGGTGTACCCAATAGTTTCCTTTGGGTATCCTATGAAGACACATTTCTTCGATTTGGGTTCGAGCTTATCTGGTTGAAGTTTCTTCACATAAGCACCGCAGCCCCAAACTTTAAGAAACGACAACTTTGGTTTCTTGCCAAACCATAGTTCATAAGGCGTCGTCTCAATGGATTTTGATGGTGCCCTATTTAACGTGAATGCGGCCGTCTCTAAAGCATAACCCCAAAACGATAGCGGTAAATCGGTAAGAGACATCATAGATCGCACCATATCAAGTAAAGTACGATTACGACGTTCGGACACACCATTTCGTTGTGGTGTTCCAGGTGGCGTGAGTTGCGAAACTATTCCGCATTGTTTCAAATGTAAACCAAACTCGTAACTCAAATATTCTCCTCCACGATCAGATCGTAGAAACTTTATTTTCTTGTTACGATGATTTTTTACTTCACTCTGAAATTCTTTGAACTTTTCAAATGTTTCAGACTTGTGCTTCATTAAGTAGATATACCCATATCTGCTCAAATCATCTGTGAAGGTGAGAAAATAACGATATCCGCCACGAGCCTCAACATTCATCGGGCCACATACATCTGTATGTATGATTTCCAACAAATCTGTTGCTCTCTCCATAGTACCAGAGAACGGCGTTTTAGTCATCTTGCCCATGAGGCACGGTTCGCAAGTACCAAGTGATTCATAATCAAGTGATTCCAGAAGTCCATCAGTATGGAGTTTCTTCATGCGTTTTACACCGATATGACCTAAACGGCAGTGCCACAAATAAGTTGCACTATCATTATCAACTCTGCATCTTTTAGTTTCAACATTATGAATATGTGTATCACTACTATCGAGATTCAATAAAAATAGACCACTCTTCAAGGGTGCATGACCATAAAAGATATTACTCATATAAATAGAACAACCATTATTCTCTAATTTAAATGAATAACCGTCTCGCATCAAACAAGATCCAGATATAATGTTCATGCTCAACGCAGGCACCAAATAACAATTATTTAGGTCTAAAACTAATCCCGATGGTAGATGTAGAGGTAGCGTGCCGACGGCGATCACATCGACTTTGGAACCGTTTCCCACGCGCATCGTCACCTCGTCCTTGGCCAGTGCTCGCTTATTCCGTAGTCCCTGTTTCGAGTTGCAAATATTAGCAACAGAACCAGTATCAAATACCCAGGTGCTACTACGAGCTCTAGTTAGGTACACATCAATAACATGTATATCACATATACCTTTGTTCACTTTGCCATCCTTCTTATCCGCCAAATACTTGGGGCAGTTCCGCTTCCAGTGACCAGTCTACTTGCAGTAGAAGCACTCAGTTTCAGGCTTAGGTCCAGACTTGGGTTTCTTCTCTTGAACAGCAACTTGCTTGCCGTTCTTTTTGAAGTTTCCCTTCTTCTTCCCTTTGCCCTTCTTCTTGAAACTAGTGGTCTTGTTGACCATCAACACTTGATGCTCCTTCTTGATTTCTACCTCCGCGGCTTTCAGCATTGCGAAGAGCTCGGGAATAGTCTTGTTCATCCCTTGCATATTATAGTTCATCACAAAGCTCTTGTAGCTTGGTGGCAGTGATTGAAGAATTCTGTCAATGACACTATCATCAGGAAGATTAACTCCCAGTTGAATCAAGTGATTGTTATACCCAGACATTCTGAGTATATGTTCACTGACAGAACTATTCTCCTCCATCTTGCAGCTATAGAACTTATTGGAGACTTCATATCTCTCAATCCGGGCATTTGCTTGAAATATTAACTTCAACTCCTGGAACATCTCATATGCTCCATGACGTTCAAAATGTCGTTGAAGACCCGGTTCTAAGCCGTAAAGCATGGCACACTGAACTATAGAGTAGTCATCAGCTTTGCTCTGCCAGACGTTCTTAACGTCGTCAGTTGCATCAGCAGCAGGCCTGGCACCTAGCGGTGCTTCCAGGACATAACTCTTCTATGCAGCAATGAGGATAATCCTTAGGTTACGGACCCAGTCCGTGTAATTGCTACCATCATCTTTCAACTTTGCTTTCTCAAGGAACGCATTAAAATTCAACGGAACAACAGCATGAGCCATCTATCTACAAACAAACATAGACAAGCAAGATACTATCAGGTACTAAGTTCATGATAAATTTAAGTTCAATTAATCATATTACTTAAGAACTCCCACTTAGACAGACATCTCTCTAGTCATCTAAGTGATCACGTGATCCAAATCAACTAAACCATAACCGATCATCACGTGAGATGGAGTAGTTTTCAATGGTGAACATCATTATGTTGATCATATCTACTATATGATTCACGCTCGACCTTTCGGTCTCCGTGTTCCGAGGCCATATCTGCATATGCTAGGCTCGTCAAGTTTAACCTGAGTATTCTGCGTGTGCAAAACTGGCTTGCACCCGTTGTAGATGGACGTAGAGCTTATCACACCCGATCATCACGTGGTGTCTCGGCACGACGAACTTTGGCAACGGTGCATACTCAGGGAGAACACTACTTGATAATTTTAGTGAGAGATCATCTTAAAATGCTACCGTCAATCAAAGCAAGATAAGATGCATAAAGGATAAAGATCACATGCAATCAATATAAGTGATATGATATGGCCATATCTTGTGCTTGTGATCTCCATCTCCGAAGCACCGTCGTGATCACCATCGTCACCGGCGCGACACCTTGATCTCCATCGTAGTATCATTGTCGTTTACGCCATCTATTGCTTCTACGACTATCGCAACCGCTTAGTGATAAAGTAAAGCAATTACAGGGCGTTTGCATTTCATACAATAAAGTGACAACCATATGGCTCCTGCCAGTTGCCGATAACTTCGGTTACAAAACATGATCATCTCATACAATAAAATATAGCATCATGTCTTGGCCATATCACATCACAACATGCCCTGCAAAAACAAGTTAGACGTCCTCTACTTTGTTGTTGCAAATTTTACATGGCTGCTATGGGCTTAGCAAGAACCGTTCTTACCTACGCATCAAAACCACAACGATAGTTTGTCAAATAGACTCCGTTTTAACCTTCAAAAGGACCGGGCGTAGCCACACTCGGTTCAACTAAAGTTGGAGAAACAGACACCCGCTAGTCACCTGTGTGCAAAGCACGGCGGTAAAACCAGTCTCGCGTAAGCGTACGCGTAATGTCGGTCCGAGCCGCTTCATCCAACAATACCGCTGAACCAAAGTATGACATGCTAGTAGGCAGTATGACTTATATCGTCCACAACTCACTTGTGTTCTACTCGTGCATATAACATCAACGCATAAAACCTAGGCTCGGATGCCACTGTTGGGGAACGTAGTAATTTCAAAAAATTTCCTACGCACACGCAAGATCATGGTGATGATATAGCAACGAGGGGAGAGTGTTGTCTACGTACCCTCGTAGACCGAAGCGGAAGCATTGACGCAACGTAGAGGAAGTAGTCGTACGTCCTCCCGGCCCGACCGATCCAAGCACCGTTACTCCGGCACCTCTGAGTTCTTGACACACGTACAACTCGATGACGCACCCTCGATCTCCAATCCAGTAGAGGTTCCGAGGGGGAGTTCTGTCAGCACGACGGCGTGGTGACGATCTTGATGTTCTCCTGTCGCAGGGCTTCGCCTAAGCACCGCTACAATATGACCGAGGTGTAATATCGTGGAGGGGGGCACCGCACACGGCTAAGGAACGATCAATGATCAACTTGTGTGTTCTAGGGTGCCCCCCTACCCCCGTATATAAAGGAGGGAGGGAGGAGGTGGCCGGCCCTAGGGGGGCGCGCCATAGGGAGGGGGAAACCTACTCCAAGTAGGTTTCCCTCTCTTTTCCTTATGTTATTTGGAGGGGGAAGGAAGGAGTACTAGTATTAGGAAGTAGTACTAGTAGTAGGAAGGAAGAGAGGGGGAAGGAGAAAGGAAAGGGGGGGCCGGCCCCCTCCCTAATTCGGATTGGGCTTGGGGGGGCGTGCCCCCCTCCCTTGCTCCTTCTCTCTTCTTCCTACATGGGCCCAATAAGGCCCATATACTTCCGGGGGGGTTCCGGTAACCTCCCGGAGCTCCGGAATATTCCCAAACTCTCCCGGAACCTTTTCGGTGTCCAAATATATCCGTCCAATATATCAATCTTTATGTCTCGACCATTTCGAGACTCCTCGTCATGTCCGTGATCATATCCGGGACTCCGAACAACCTTCGGTACATCAAAATACATAAACTCATAATATATCTGTCATCGAAACCTTAAGCGTGCGGATCCTACGGTTCAAGAACAATGTAGACATGACCGAGACACGTCTCTGGTCAATAACCAATAGCGGGACCTGGATGCCCATATTGGTTCCTACATATTCTACGAAGATCTTTATCGGTCAAACCGCATAACAACATACTTTGTTCCCTTTGTCATCGGTATGTTACTTGCCCGAGATTTGATCATCGGTATCCAATACCTAGTTCAATCTCGTTACCGGCAAGTCTCTTTACTCGTTCTGTAATATGTCATCTCATAACTAACTCATTAGTTATATGCTTGCAAGGCTTAAGTGATGAGTATTACCGAGAGGGCCCAGAGATACCTTTCCGACAATCGGAGAGACAAATCCTAATCTCGAAATATGCCAACTCAACATGAACCTTCGGAAACACCTGTAGAGCACCTTTATAATCACCCAGTTACATTGTGACGTTTGGTAGCACACAAAGTGTTCTTCCGGTACACGGGAGTTGCACAATCTCATAGTTGCAGGAACTTTGTGTAAGTCATGAAGAAAGCAATAGCAGTATACTAAACGATCAAGTGCTAGGCTAACAAAATGGGTCATGTCAATCACATCATTCTTCTAATGATGTGATACCACTAATCAAATGACAACACATGTCTATGGTCAGGAAACATGACCATCTTTGATTAATGAGCTAGTCAAGTAGAGGCATACTAGTGACTATATGTTTGTCTATGTATTCACACATGTATCATGTTTCCGGTTAATACAATTCTAGCATGAATAATAAACATTTATCATAATATGAGGAAATAAATAATAACTTTATTATTGACTCTAGGGCATATTTCCTTCACCTTAGCCGTGTGCGGTGCCCCCCTCCACGATATTACACCTCGGTCATATTGTAGCGGTGCTTAGGCGAAGCCCTGCGACAGTTGAACATCAAGATCGTCACCACGCCGTCGTGCTGACGGAACTCCTCCCCGAAGCTTTGCTGGATCAGAGCCTGGGGTGCGTCATCGAGCTGTACGTGTGTCAAGAACTCGGAGGTGCCGGAGTAACGGTGCTTGGATCGGTTGGACCAGGAAGACGTACGACTACTTCCTCTACATTGCGTCAACGCTTCCGCTTTGGTCTACGAGGGTACGTAGACAACACTCTCCCCTCTCGTTGCTATGCATCACCATGATCTTGCGTGTGTGTAGGAAATTTTTTGAAATTACTACGTTCCCCAACAGTGGTATCCGAGCCTAGGTTTTATGCGTTGATGTTATATGCACGAGTAGAACACAAGTGAGTTGTGGGCGATATAAGTCATACTGCTTACCAGCATG
Organism: Triticum timopheevii; assembly: GCA_963921465.1. Classification (NCBI taxonomy): domain Eukaryota; kingdom Viridiplantae; phylum Streptophyta; class Magnoliopsida; order Poales; family Poaceae; genus Triticum; species Triticum timopheevii. The sequence goes on from OY997262.1 coordinate 477,923,382, forward strand.
TCATACTTTGGTTCGGCGGTATTGTTGGATGAAGCGGCCCGGACCGACATTACGCGTACGCTTACGCGAGACTGGTTCTACCGACGTGCTTTGCACACAGGTGACTAGCGGGTGTCTGTTTCTCCAACTTTAGTTGAACCGAGTGTGGCTACGCCCGGTCCTTGCGAAGGTTAAAACAGCACCAACTTGACAAACTATCATTGTGGTTTTGATGCGTAGGTGAGATTGGTTCTTGCTTAAGCCCGTAGCAGCCACGTAAAACTTGCAACAACAAAGTAGAGGACGTCTAACTTGTTTTTGCAGGGCATGTTGTGATGTGATATGGTCAAGACGTGATAAGATATAAGTTGTTGTATGAGATGATCATGTTTTGTTGAAGTTATCGGCAACTGGTAGAAGCCCTATGGATGTCTCTTTGTTGCATAAGATGCAAGTGCCAAATAATTGCTTTACTTTATCGCTATACGATGGCAATAGTTGTAAGAGCAATAGTTGGTGAGATAACCATGTGATGACACATTGATATAGATCAAGATGATGAAGATCATGGTGTCGTGCCGGTGACGATAGAGATCATAACAGTACTTTGGAGATGGAGATCAAAGGCGCAAGATGATCATGGCCATATCATGTCACATATTTTGATTCCATATGATGTTTATCTATTATACATCTTATTCTTGCTTTGATTGACGGTAGCATTTTAAGATGATCTCTCACTAATTATCAAGAAGTGTTCTCCCTGAGTATGCACCATTGCCAAAGTTCGTCGTGCCCAGACACCACGTGATGATCGGGTGTGATAAGCTCTACGTCCATCTACAACGGGTGCAAGCCAGTTTTGCACACGCGGAATACTCAGGTTAAACTGGACGAGCCTAGCATATGCAGATATGGCCTCGGAACACGGAGACCGAAAGGTCGAGCGTGAATCATATAGTAGATATGATCAACATAGTGATGTTCACCATTGAAAACTACTCCATCTCACGTGATGATCGGTTATGGTTTAGTTGATTTGGATCACATGATCACTTAGATGACTAGAGAGATGTCTGTCTAAGTGGGAGTTCTAAAGTAATATGATTAATTGAACTTAAATTTATCATGAACTTTGTCCTGGTAGTATTTTGCAAATTATGTTGTAAGATCAATAGTTTGCGTTGTTGCTTTCATATGTTTATTTTGATATGTTCCTAGAGAAAATTGTGTTGAAAAATGTTAGTAGCAATGATGCGGATTGGATCCGCGATCTGAGGTTTATCCTCATTGCTGCACAAAAGAATTATGTCCTTAATGCACCGCTAGGTGACAAACCTATTGCAGGAGCAGATGCAGATGTTATGAACGTTTGGTTAGCTCAGAAAAAGGATGACTACTTGATAGTTTAGTGCACCATGCTTAAACGGCTTAGAATCGGGACTTCAAAGACGTTTTGAACGTCATGGACCATATGAGATGTTCCAGGAGTTGAAGTTAATATTTCCAGCAAATACCCGAGTTGAGAGATATGAAGTCTCCAACAAGTTCTAAAGCTAAAAGATGGAGGAGAAACGATCAACTAGTGAGCATGTGCTCAGATTGTCTGGGTACTTCAATCGCTTGAATCAAGTGGGAGTTAATCTTCCAGATAAAATAGTGATTGACAGAATTCTCTAGTCACCATCACTAAGTTACTAGAACTTCGTGATGAACTATAGTATGCAAGGGATGACGAAAACAATTCCCGAGCTCTTCGTGATGTTGAAATCGACGAAGGTAGAAATCAAGAATGAGCATCAAGTGTTGATGATTGACAAGACCACTAGTTTCAAGAGAAGGGCAAAGGGAAAGAAAGGGAACTTCAAGTGGAAAGACAAGCAAGTTGTCACTCCTGCGAAGAAGCCCAAAGCTGGACCATAGCCTGAAACTGAGTGTTTACACTGCAAAGGAAATGGTCACTGGAAGCGGAAATGCCCTGAATATTTGGTGGATAAGAAGAATGGCAAAGTAAACAAGGGTATATTTGATATACAGATTATTGATGTGTGCCTTACTAGTGTTTATAGTAGCCCCTGAGTATTTGATACTTGTTCGGTTGCTAAGATTAGTAAATCGAAACAGGAGTTACAGAATAAACAGAGACTAGTTGAAGGGAAAGTGACGATGAGTGTTGGAAGTAGTTCCAAGATTGATATGATCATCATCGCACACTCCCTATACTTTCGGGATTAGTGTTAAACCTAAATAAATGTTATTTGGCGTTTGCGTTGAGCATTAATATGATTTGATCATGTTTATTGCAATACGGTTATTCAATTAAAATCAGAGAATAATTGTTGTTCTATTTAAATGAATAAAACCTTCAATGGTCATACACCCAACGAAAATAGTTTGTTGGCTCTCGATCGTAGTGATGCACATATTCATAATATTGATGCCAAAAGATGCAAAGTTAATAATGATAGTGCAAGTTATTTGTGGCACTGCCGTTTAGGTCATATCGGTGTAAAGCGCATGAAGAAGCTCCATACTGATGGACTTTTGGAACCACTTGATTATGAATCACTTGGTACTTGCGAACCATGCCTCATGGGCAAGATGACTAAGGCGCCGGTCTCCAGTGCTATGGAGAGAGCAACAGATTTGTTGGAAATCATACATACAGATGTATGTGGTCCGATGAATGTTGAGGCTCGTGGCGGATATCGTTATTTTCAGACCTTCACAAGATGATTTGAGCAGATATGGGTATATCTACTTGATGAAACATAAGTCTGAAATAGTTGAAAGGTTCAAAGAATTTCACAGTGAAGTGGAAAAGTCATCGTGACAAGAAAATAAGGTTTCTACGATCTGATCGCGGAGGCAAATATTTGAGTTACGAGTTTGGTCTTCAATTAAAACAATGTGGAATAGTTTCACAAATTCATGCCACCTGGAACACCACATCATAATGGTGTGTCCGAACGTCATAACCGTACTTTATTGGATATAGTACAATCTATGATGTTTCTTACCGATTTACCAATATCATTTTGGGATCATGCATTAGAGACAGCTGCATTCACGTTAAATAGGGCACCATCTAAATCCGTTGAGACGACACTATATGAACTGTGGTTTAGCAAGAAACCAAAGTTGTCGTTTCTTAAAGTTTGGGGCTGTGATGCTTATGTGAAAAAGTTTCATCCAGATAAGCTCAAACCCAAATCAGAGAAGTGCGTCTTCATAGAATACCCAAAGGAAATTGTTGGGTACACCTTCTATCACAGATCCAAAGGCAAAACATTCGTTGCTAATAATGGATCCTTTCTAGAGAAGGAGTTTCTCTCGAAAGAAGTGAGTGGGAGGAAAGTAGAACTTGATGAGGTAACTGTACCTGTTCACTTATTGGAAAGTAGTTCATCACAGAAATCTGTTCTTGTGACTACTATACCAATTAGTGAGGAAGCTAATGATGATGATCATGTAACTTCAGATCAAGTTACTACCGAACCTCGTAGGTAAAACGGAGTGAGATCCGCACCAGAGTGGTACGGTAATCCTGTTCTGGAAGTCATGTTACTAGACCATGATGAACCTACGAACTATGAGGAAGCGATGATGAGCCCAGATTCCGCGAAATGGCTCGAGGCCATAAAATCTGAGATATGATCCATGTATGAGAACAAAGTATGGACTTTGATGGACTTGGTCGATGATCAGCAAGCCATGTTAAATAAATGGATCTTCAAGAGGAAGACGAACGTTGATAGTAGTGTTACTATCTACCAAGCTCGACTTGTTGCGAAAGGTTTTCAACAAGTTCAAGGTGTTGAATACGATGAGATTTTCTCACTCATATCGATGCTTAAGTCTGTCTGAATCATGTTAGCAATTGCCACATTTTATGAAATCTAGCAAATGGATGTTAAAACTGCATTCCTTAATGGATTTATTAAAGAAGAGTTGTATATGATGCAACCAGAAGGTTTTGTCAATCCTAAAGGTGCTAACAAAATGTGCAAGCTCCAGCGATCCATCTATGGACTGGTGCAAGCATCTCGGAGTTGGAATATACGGTTTGATAAGTTGATCAAAGCATATAGTTTTATATGGACTTACGATGAAGCCTGTATTTACAATAAAGTGAGTGGGAGCACTACAGCCGTTCTGATTAGTATATGTGAGTGACATATTGTTGATCAGAAATGATGTAGAATTTTTCTGCAAAGCATAAAGGAGTGTTTTAAAGGAGTTCTTTAAAAAAAAGAAAAGACCTCAGTAAAAGCTACTTACATATTGAGCATCAAGATCTATTGAGATAGATCAAGACGCTTGATAAGATTTTCAATGAGTACATACCTTGGCAAGATTTTGAAATAGTTCAAAATGGAACAGTCAAAGAAAGAGTTCTTGCCTGTGTTGCAAAGGTATGAAATTGAGTAAGACTCAAATCCCGACCACATCACAAAATAGAAAGAGAATGAAAAGTCATTCCCTATGCCTCAGACATAGGTTCTATAAATTGTGCTATGCTATGTACCAGACCTATTGTATACCTTGCTCTGAATTTGGCAAGGGAGTACAATAGTGATCTAGGAGTAGATCACTGGACATTGGTCAAGAATATTGAGGGAGTCCTGGACTAGGGGGTGTCCGGACAGCCGGACTATCAATATCCGCCGGACTCCAAGACTACGAAGATAGAAGATTGAAGACTCCGGCTCGTGTCCGGAAGGTGCTTTACTTGGCGTGGAAGGCAAGCTTGGCAATACAGATATGTAGATCTCCTACCATTGTAACCGACTTTGTGTAACCCTGGCCTCTCCGGTGTCTATATAAACCGGAGGGCTTTAGTCCGTAGGACACAACATTACATCTCAACAATCATACCATAGGCTAGCTTCTAGGGTTTAGCCTCATTGATCTCGTGGTAGATCTACTCTTGTACTACCCATATCATCAGTATTAATCAAGCAGGACGTAGGGTATTACCTCCATCGAGAGGGCCTGAACCTGGGTAAAAACATTGTGTCCCTCGTCTCCTATTACCATCCGCCTAGACGCACAGTTCGGGACCCCCTACTCGAGATCCGCCGGTTTTGACACCGACATTGGTGCTTTCATTGAGAGTTCCTCTGTGTCGTCGCCGATAGAGTGGATGCCTCTACCCGTCTTCAAAGACGGTGTTCTCGCCGGAGGGGCCTTGGCCGCCGGTCAGACAATCCGGCTTGGCGGCTTCCTTATGACCGCCTGTCCGGCCGTCGCTTCGGCAATGACTTCTCAAGTCGTCGAAAGCAATCTTCGGGTCAGCCCTAAAGCTGCCGAACAGTTAGATCCAATCGAGCTCTCGTCTGTTAACGAGCTATTGGATCGCATCGCCGCCCTGGGAGTCGCAACGGACTACGATCAGATCGGGCTTAAAACCGATCTGAGAGAGATTAACTCTCCCCAGGCAACCCACCACGTCGAAGTGGTAGAAGAACAACTCGGCAATTCGTTGCCATTGTTGAAAACAATCTGTGTCCGGATTCCCGAACCCTCCATGCCGGATTCCCGCGGAGGGACGGACCCCGATCGAGCATTGAACCTAAAATCATGCGTCGCCCCGGACTCGCTGGGCTATTTCCAGCAAATCAAGCTTCCAAGTTCGGAAGACCCTCGGCCTTTGAGCCCAAAGATGGGCGGGGATCCGGAATTTATTCCACCCACCCGCCCAGACATATGCGACCTATCTCTAATTCGGCAAGAGCCCTCAGAAACAGTACATCATTACTGGGCCAGATTCCTCCTGGTCATGGACAGGATAAAGGACTGCCGAGAGGAAAACGCAATCTCAATCTTCTGCAATAACTGCACGGACAGGGGAATCCTGAACGCCATTGATCGTCGCAAGATTACGCGTTTTACCGATCTGGCGTCCATAGTACGAAAGTACTGTGCGATGGAAAGTTTCCGGAAAACTGAAAATCAATTTTGGGATAATCCGGCACCAAACCCAGTCCGCGGTAAAAGGGCGCCCCACAATCAGGCCCCAAATGCAAAAACCAAAAAGCAAAAACCCAGCAAGGGAAACGGAACCGTACTGGAGGGATGGCTCAATGGACCCTGTAAACTTCACAATACGGGGGGAGCTGTCCCAACACATAGCCTTCGAGCATGTTGGATACTACGGCAGGTGGCCAAAAGTGGCGAAGAGCTTCTAGCTCCGGGAAACCACTCCAACAATACCAGCACGGTATCAACAGTCTTCGAGACTTTCGCATCAAATAATATGCGAAAACGAACAATCCGCGAACTCGCCGAAGTCTACCAAGTAGCAACAGCAAATCCATGGAGCGACACAGCTATCACCTTCAGCGCCAGCGACGAGCCCACATCTCAAACTACCAGAGCCCCAGCCGCACTAGTACTTAGTCCCATAGTGGACGGCTTTCGACTGACAAAAGTCCTCATGGACGGCGGCAGCGGACTAAACCTCATTTATAAGGAAACCCTGCGGAAAATGGAAATCGATTGGAGCCGTATTGAGCGAAGCAGCACAACCTTCAGAGGAATAATCCCTAGCCGGGAAGCACGTTGCACCGGAAAAATCACACTCGATGTGGTGTTCGGCTCTCCGGACAATTACAGATCCGAAGAAGTCACGTTCCAGGTAGCCCCGTTCAGCAGCGGCTATCACGCCATATTAGGACGAGAGGCATTCACAATTTTTCAAGCAATACCTCACTACGGGTACATGAAGCTCAAAATGCCCGGCCCCGGCGGAATAATCACTCTCGTCAGTGATCCAGATACAGCACTCCGCGCCGAAAACAAGACAGCCGCGCTAGCCCTCGAGGCACTATCCGAAGCCTTAGCGGCAGAGGAGCTCACCGCGCTACGCTCTACGGTAAACAGGGACGACGTGATACTTGATAAAAGATCCAAGTCCACCTCCTTCAAACCAGCAGATGAGATAGTTAAATTTCAGGTCCACCCAACGGACCCAACAAAGACGGCCTCCATCGGGGCACAGCTGAACCCCGAAGTGGACGCCGCACTGCGCGAATTCCTTCGGGAAAATTGGGACATCTTCGCCTGGCACCCTTCGGACATGCCTGGAATCCCTCGCAGGTTGGCAGAACACAGCCTAAACATCCTAAAAGGATTTAAGCCAGTCAAACAGGCTCTTCGGTGATTTTCCGAACCCAAAAGACAGGCAATGGGAGAAGAGCTAGCCAAGTTATTGGAAGCCAGATTCATTAGAGATATCAAACATCCGGACTGGCTAGCAAATTTGGTGATGGTACCAAAGAAAGATAAATCCTGGCGTCTCTGTGTCGACTTCAAAGACCTCAATAAGGCTTGCCCAAAGAATCCTTTCCCCCTCCCCCGCATCGATCAAATTATCGATGCCACAGCAGGACACGATTCATTGTGCTTCCTGGATGCATACTCTGGCTATCATCAAATCAGGATGGCGGAAGCAGATCAAGCCGCAACGGCATTCATTACTCCATACGGGCCATTCTGCTTCAACACGATGCCCTTCGGACTCAAAAACACCGGCGCAACATATCAGCGCATGATTCAAACATGTCTGGCTACCCATATCGGCAAAACAGTCGAGGCATACGTAGACGACGTAGTCGTCAAAACAAAACACGTCGAAACTTTAGTAGACGATTTGAGGCTCACATTCGACAACCTCAGAGCATATGACATTAAGCTGAATCCGGAAAAATGTGTTTTCGGCGTACCAGCCGGGAAGCTGCTGGGCTTCATCGTATCCGGTAGAGGGATCGAAGCAAATCCGGCCAAAATCCGGGTTGTGTCACAGTTGGATATCCCAAAGGACCTCAAGCAAATACAAAAATTAACAGGATGCGTGGCAGCCTTAAGCCGTTTTATCTCCCGTTTAGGAGAGAAGGCGTTGCCCCTTTATCGCCTCCTAAGGCGCACCGAACACTTCGAGTGGACGGATGCCGCCACTGCCGGACTCGAAGAAATAAAGGCCATATTGGCAACAAATCCGGTCCTGGCTGCGCCCACTCAGGGCGAACCGATGTTGTTATACATCGCGGCAACACACCAAGTTGTGAGCGCTGTCCTCGTCGTCGAACGAGCAACAGAAGGGCATAAATTCCCTCTCCAAAAACCAGTGTATTATGTATCCACTGTGCTAACCCCCTGCAAATCCCGTTACCCGCACTATCAAAAGATAGCATATGTGGTGCTCATGGCATCTCGGAAGCTTCGGCACTACTTTCAAGAGTGTTCGATAACAGTGGCTTCTGAAGTACCACTCAATGACATTATAAATAACCGCGACGCAACATGCAGGATTGCAAAATGGGCCATTGAGCTCTTGCCATTCGACATAACCTACAAACCTCGACGAGCCATAAAGTCACAAGTTTTGGCTGACTTCGTCGCCGAATGGACTGAAGCCGAACTACCTAAAGAGTACGGCGCATACTCCAATTGGACTATGCACTTCGACGGCTCCAAAATGTTGGTCGGACTGGGGGCTGGCGTCGTACTGACATCCCCCACCGGAGATACAGTTCAGTATGTACTTCAGATAATGTACACGGACTCCAACAATGCAGCCGAATACGAGGCCTTGTTACATGGTCTCCGGATGGCAGTCTCCATGGGCATTCAACGCCTAGAGGTGCGCGGGGATTCAAACCTTGCAATATCCCAAATAAATGGAGACTTTGACGCCAAGGATCCGAAAATGGCAGCATATCGTAATGCTGTCCTGAAAATGTCAGCTCGGTTTGAAGGACTCGAATTCCATCACATAGCCCGAGATAACAACCAAGCGGCCGACATCCTGGCACGCATCGGTGCGAAACGTGATGTTGTCCCTCCAAATATCTTCCTGGAACGGCTCTTCAAGCCATCCGTACTATGGGAAGAGGAGTCCGGTAGCGACAAACCGGAGAAAGCCGCACCAACTGGTGATTCAGCAGACAACGTAACACAATCCGCCCACGACATAATGGCAGTAATCGCCGCGTGGACAGAACCTTTCCTGGCCTACTTACTTAGGCAGGAACTTCCCGAAGACCAAAATGAGGCCCGCTGCATAGTCCGGCGATCGAAGGCCTACAAGGTTCATGAGGGAGAACTTTATAAGAAAAGTACTACCGGAGTCCTTCAAAGGTGTATCTCCGAAGAAGAAGGGCGAAACCTCCTGGCTGAAATCCATGCCGGACTAGGTGGACACCACGCAGCAGCCCGGGCCCTGGTTGGAAAGGCATTCCGTACATGATTTTATTGGCCGACGGCTCGGGCAGATGAACAGGACTTGGTCCAGCGATGCGTTGGTTGCCAGCTCTTCGCTAATCAGAGCCATATGCCACCCACCGCCCTCAAAACCATACCCATTACCTGGCCGTTCGTGGTATGGGGGCTTGACATGGTCGGACCCCTTAAAGGGGGAACCCATAAGAAAAGGTACATGTTGGTCATGGTGGATAAGTTCACCAAATGGATAGAGGCCAAACCGGTCAAAACGGCAGAGTCCGGACCAGTGATAGACTTTATATCAGAGGTGGTACACCGTTACGGAGTCCCCCACAGCATCATCACGGATAACGGCACGAACTTCACAGCCGATGAAGTGAAGTCATGGTGCAAAAATATGGGCATTAAGCTCGACTATGCGTCACTCTATCACCCTCAAACCAACGGTCAAGTGGAAAGAGCAAACGGTGTAATAATGAGCGGCATTAAACCCAGACTAGTGAGGTCACTCACTAAATCAGACACCCAATGGGTCGAGGAGCTCGACTCCGTACTCTGGGGGCTGCGGACAACGCCTAACCGTACTACCGGATTCACACCATTCTTTATGGTATACGACGCAGAGGCAGTCTTGCCCTGCGACATTATTCATGACTCACCTCGAGTGCGCATGTATGAGGAAAGAGAAGCCGAGCTAGATCGGCAGGACAGCTTGGACACATTGGAGGAAGAACGGGACGTTGCGAAGGATCGTTCCGCATTCTATCAGCAACAGGCCCGAAGATATCAAAGCAGAGAAGTACGGGCCAAAACCTACAACGTTGGCGAACTAGTTCTACGCCTGCCGGACAAGAAGAAGGACAAGCTCAAGCCCAGATGGGAAGGCCCCTTCATTATTGATCAAGTACTGACCGGCGGAGCGTACCGTCTACGAAATGCGTCAGACAACCGACTCGAGCCGAACCCATGGAACGCAGCCCGACTCCGACGATTCTATGCCTAGCGCCAGACTAAGAGTTCGTCCCCTTGCCCCGTCCAACTTTATATATATTTCGGTTGTCCTCTTTTTCTCTTTTTCTCCTTTTTAAAATTAACAAATCCCTTCGGGGCCTATTTTCGCATTTTTTGCATACATACGATGTGCCACTCGCACTCGTTATTCCTGGGGGCTTCTTTTACAGAAGCTCAACTATACGGGTTTTATACCCAACACATGTGTCATGCTTCCACATGTACCTTTTACTCGCCATTATATGCATCGATATGACTTAAGTTTTGGCCAAGCTGGGTTGCCTGGCTCCTGTGCTTACCCCTACGTTCCCGATTGTTCGGCTAGGTGGTAAAGGGAGCACCTCTGCGATTGTTACTGCCGGGTCAGCCGGATGTGTACCTCAGACTGGGTGAAGCCGAAAGCTAGCATTCTTAAGGGAATATTCGGTCGGTGATTTAAAAGATGACTTTTTACCTACCTTTCTTTTCCATCTACCCCCAGATGTTTTACTGCTACATTGGCAGTCCGGACATGCACTTTAGGGCATGCCACCCCAGCGAAAGGAACCCTTAACGGAACTATTCTCTCTGGAAGATGTTTCTTACTAACCATGTAATATAACATAACTAGTTGGGCACTTGTCTGATAAAGCACTAATGACCCCTACGCCTAGTCTCCATGCATACCACGGTTATTTCTTAACCACAAAGGTATTCGGACGCACTCCGGACTCTCGGGTCCCGAGGTTGAAGCGAAAAGGTCGGCAACGACAAACGATCTAAAATCCGGCTAGAAGACATTTCACATGTCATTTTTTAAGGATAACATACATTGTCAAGTTCATTGATTGTATTCCTCCTCAATCCCGTCTAACAGGTTGTCTAGCTTACAGTCCCGTTGGGAAAATTTAGCAGCCAGTTCTACCTGGCTGTACACTAAACTCACAGGGATCTCCTTCCCGTCGGGCCCTACCGGTCCAACTTCGGCCATATGGTTGGGATCCGCCTTCTTGTACCGCGTCTTCACCATGGCCCAAGCCTCCCTCGCACCTTGGCGGCAGGCCGAAACCTTCCACAAATGGAAGCGCTGCCGCACTCCCTGTAGCTTCTCTGCAAGCTCCCCGAGGCCCTCGGGCGGGACGAGGGATGGCCATAAAGCCTGTACGACGCCACTCATTGCCTGCCGAACTCGTTCGAACAGCTGCAACCGTTCGGGAAGTTGATCACCCATTGATACGGGCATCTCCTCCGCAGGATGGCCCGTGAGTATACCTACAAGACATATTATGTCAAATCGCTTCCTTGCCAAACTCCTCTTCCTAAGAGAGTTCGCTCAAGCACTTACTATAGATGCTGCGATGAAGCCGTTGATTCTCCTTAACGGAGCCAGACAGCTCGGCCTGTGCGCCTTTCAGCTCTTCTCGGAGCTTGGCGTTGGCATCTTGAAGCTTGTTCCTTTCCTGCTGAACTCTGTTCAGCACATTTTCGCCGGCTTTTAGCTGGCGTAGTAGCGATTGCCTGTCTAGATCTTGTTCGGCAGCACCTACAGTGTCGTTATTAGACTCGTGCGCACGCCGAATAGCGCTTATATTAATTTATACAAACGTGTTACCAGGTGGGGTCTTCCCGTCTCCTCCTGCGGCAGCAAGTGCAGCCCCAAGTTGGGCCTTGCAATCTTGCAGCTCCCGGGACAGCTGGGCATTCTTCTCGTTAAGAGCCTGAAAGTTCATGTGATCCTTAAATCAGTTAACATAACCAATTTAAGTCTCGGGGGCTACTGGTGTATACAACTATTAAAATTCCCTTACCCGTTTGTCTTTAACATACTGCTCCGTGGCCCTGGTAAAACCATTTTGGGCAGCCCGGAGATGCGCGTCCCCTGCTTTAAAGGCATCCAATGCCTCAGGGGAAAAGCACGCCTCTTGAAAAACTGTCCGGCGACGTCTATGATTCATAGCGCTCTCCACCTCCGACTTTGTGGCAGACAGTCTGTCGGTATCCTCCGTTGGAGTAGGATCCGGTTCGCTTTTGCGCTTGCCTCCCCCTCCAGTCCGGGCGCAGGAGCCTGGCTGGTGTTGATTGGGTTGGCAATTCCTGTGCTCGCAGTCCGGCGAGCGCTTTTTCTTCTATAAAGATCATGAGCACTTAGAAGTTTCCTCGGAACATTGCTCAGAAAGATCAAACGCGAGCTATACCTCTGCGGCGACGTTTCCGCCCGCACGGCGCTCCTTTTCCTCCTGCTGGTTCGGCCTAACCTCTGTAAGTCGTCCGCCGCAGGCTCGGCTCCCGGCCGGATTGGCGCTTCCTGCAAGACACCATCGTTCGCGAAGGTCAGAATAGGCAAGGATGAGATAACGGTGTCCGGACTTCGGTCTTGGTCACCTGGGATGCCGAACTTAGCCCGGGGTAGTCCGCCGTAATGGCGACCAACGCATCATCAACGCTTAGCTGGTGATACACCCCGTCGATTAGCTCCACCCCGAGGTCCGGATCCTCTTCGGAGGCCGGACCCAGGGATCCTTCCGGGTCCTCAGGTTGTGGAGCAGGACTCACCATGTCCTCCACAGTCCAGCGTAGACTCTGCGCCGAAGACGTAATATGAGAAGCTTAAACTTCGATAATACGGGTAAAGGCCCTTTTGAGGTGTTTGCTTACCCATCCTCTGGGATTGACCATAGAAAACCCATTCACAGGGTTCGGACGAAGGAAGTCCTCCTTCTCCCCCTTGTACAGGCCGGACAGGATCTTCACCAGATCCTCAGTCGAATCCGGGCCTTTGCGGCCGTGCCGGGTGGCATCGTCCTCCCCGTTGAAATCCCACATGGGGTGGCCTCTGTATTGCAGCGGCTGCACCCCCCGCTTGATGCACGTTGCCATGACTCCAATCATGGTCAAGCCGGAATGAGCCATTAGTCTTATTCGGCCCATCAAGTAATGGACGCTCTTGTCCTCCTCCAAACGGGGGCTCCGCGGGCGCCAGCTGAGGCGTTTCTTCAAGGGAGCAGCATCAAACTCCGGGAGGCCAATCCGGACTGGGTCTGGCAGCGGAGCGTCTACGATATAAAACCACTCCAAGGGCCAGTCTTCGAACGCCCTCTTCGGGGTGCCAGATAGGTATCCGGTCCCAGCAATGCGCCATATTTCGGCGCCGCCCACTTGATATATGGACCCCTGGTGAGAACGGGGTACGAGGCAGAATAGCCTCTTCCACAATGCGAAATGGGGCTCGATGCCCAGGAATAGCTCGCAAAGAGCTACGTAGCCCGCGATGTGCAACACAGAAGCGGGCGTGAGGTGGTGGAGCTGAAGTCCATAGAACTTCAGGAGCCCGCGGAGGAACGGATGTATTGGAAACCCGAGCCCCCTTATTAGATAAGGGACGAAACACACCCGCTCCCCCCTGTTGGGGCTTGGGGTGTCCTCCGCCTGGCTCCCTCCTCGATAAGTAACCAGTCCGGCTCGGACCGGAACCATGAAGGCCGGAGGAAGCCATCCCTCCGTTTGGAGCTTTACTAGCTCGTTGTGCGAAATAGAGCACCTCCTCCAATCGCCCGGCGATGGGCTGGGAGCGCGTGCGGAAGAGCCGCGTTGACGATCCATGGGGGAATGGATTTCAGGGTCAGAGGCGCTTCGATGGAGTATACGCGGGAGGAGGATGGTGCGGTTTGGATCTGGATCCCTGCCCCTTTAATAGGCAGGTGACCCGCACAACCAGGGGGTAAAATGTAAAAGACTCCCTGGCTTTTCGCATTCGTGCGACGCGTGGAAGAGGGCCATAATTTGGCGTAGAAGCCAAGAAGCACAGTATTCGAGGTAAAGCCGGACACTGTTCGGCAGGAACATGGAATCCGAAGGGAGAACCCGCCTTGCAACGCCGAAGACTACAAGCACGCTGGACTTATCGTCATTGAATCCTGGTTCGGGGGCTACTGAGGGAGTCCTGAACTAGGGGGTGTCCGGACAGCCGGACTATCAATATCCGCCGGACTCCAAGACTACGAAGATAGAAGATTGAAGACTCCGGCTCGTGTCCGGAAGGTACTTTACTTGGCGTGGAAGGCAAGCTTGGCAATACGGATATGTAGATCTCCTACCATTGTAACCGACTCTGTGTAACCCTAGCCTCTCCGGTGTCTATATAAACCGGAGGGCTTTAGTCCGTAGGACACAACATTACATCTCAACAATCATACCATAGGCTAGCTTCTAGGGTTTAGCCTCATTGATCTCGTGGTAGATCTACTCTTGTACTACCCATATCATTAGTATTAATCAAGCAGGACGTAGGGTATTACCTCCATCGACAGGGCCTGAACCTGGGTAAAAACATTGTGTCCCTCGTCTCCTGTTACCATCCGCCTAGACGCACAGTTCGGGACCCCCTACCCGAGATCCACCGGTTTTGACACCGACAAATATCCTTAGTAAGGACTAAGGAGATGTTTCTCGATTATGGAGGTGATAAAAGAGTTTGTTGTAAAAGTTACATCAGTGCAAACTTTTACACTGATCCAGATGACTCTAAGTCTCAACGTGGATACATATTGAAAGTGGGAGCAATTAGCTAGAGTAGCTCCGTGCAGAGCATTGTGGACATAAAATATTTGCAAAATACATACGGCTCTGAATGTGACAGACCCGTTGACTAAGCTTCTCTCACGGGCAAAACATGATCACACCTTAGTACTCTTTGGGTGTTAATCACATAGAGATGTGAACTCGATTATTGACTCTAGTAAACCCTTTGGATATTGGTCACATGATGATGTGAACTATGGGTGTTAATCATATACAGATATGAATATTGTTGTTAAATCACATGGCGATGTGAACTAGATTATTGACTCTAGTGCAAGTGGGAGACTGAAGGAAATATGCCCTAGAGGCAATAATAAAGTTATTATTTAGTTCCTTATTTCATGATAAATGTTTATTATTCATGCTAGAATTGTATTAACCGGAAACATAATACATGTGTGAATACATAGACAAACATAGTGTCACTAGTATGCCTCTACTTGACTAGCTCGTTTATCAGAGATGGTTATGTTTCCTAGCCATGGACAAAAGAGTTGTCATTTGACTAATGGGATCACATCATTAGGAGAATGATGTGATTGACTTGACCCATTCCGTTAGCTTAGCACTTGATCGTTTAGTATGTTGCTATTGCTTCCTTCATGACTTATACATGTTCCTATGACTATGAGATTATGCAACTCCCGTTTACCGGAGGAACACTTTGTGTGCTACCAAACGTCACAACATAACTGGGTGATTATAAAGGTGCTCTACAGGTGTCTCCGAAGGTACTTGTTGAGTTGGCGTATTTCGAGATTAGGATTTGTCACTCCGAATGTCGGAGAGGTATCTCTGGGCCCTCTCGGTAATGCACATCACTTAAGCCTTGCAAGCATTAGAACTAATGAGTTAGTTGCGAGATGAGTATTACGGAACGAGTAAAGAGACTTGCCGGTAACGAGATTGAACTAGGTATTGGATACCGACGATCGAATCTCGGACAAGTAACATACCGATGACAAAGGGAACAACGTATGTTGTTATGCGGTTTGACCGATAAAAATCTTCGTAGAATATGTAGGAACCAATATGGGCATCCAGGTCCCGCTATTGGTTATTGACCGAAGACGTGTCTCGGTCATGTCTACATTGTTCTCGACCCGTAGGGTCCGCACGCTTAAGGTTTCGATGACAGTTTTTATTATGAGTTTATGTATTTTGATGTACCGAAGGTTGTTCGGAGTCCCGGATGTGATCACGGACATGACGAGGAGTCTCGAAATGGTCGAGACATAAAGATTGATATATTGGACGGATATATTTGGACACCGGAAAGGTTCCGGGTGAGATTGGGAATATACCGGAGTTCCGGGAGGTTACCGGAACCCCCCGGTAAGTATATGGGCCTTATTGGGCCTTAGTGGAAGGGATGAAGAAGGAGCAAAGGAGGGGGCGCCCCCCCAAGCCCAATCCGAATTGGGAGGGGGGCCGCCCCCCCCCCTTTCCTTCTTTCCTCCCCTCTCTTCCTTCCCTCTCCTACTCCTAATAGGAAAGGGGGGCCAAACCTACTTGGAGTAGGTTTGCCCCCCCCTAGGGCGCGCCTCCCCTCTTGGCCGGCCCCTCCTCCTCTCCTCCTTTATATACGGGGGTAGGGGCACTCCATAGACACACAAGTTGATCTTCGTGATCGTTCCTTTGCCGTGTGCGGTGCACCCCTCCACGATATTACACCTCGGTCATATTGTAGCGGTGCTTAGGCGAAGCCCTGCGACAGTTGAACATCAAGATCATCACCACGCCGTCGTGCTGACGGAACTCCTCCCCGAAGCTTTGCTGGATTGGAGCCCGGGGTGCGTCATCGAGATGTACGTGTGTCAAGAACTCGGAGGTGCCGGAGTAACGGTGCTTGGATCGGTTGGACCGGGAAGACGTACGACTACTTCCTCTACGTTGCGTCAACGCTTCCGCTTCGGTCTACGAGGGTACGTAGACAACACTCTCCCCTCTCGTTGCTATGCATCACCATGATCTTGCGTGTGCGTAGGAATTTTTTTGAAATTACTACGTTCCCCAACACGCGTGGCGGCACTCCGCCTCCTCCACCGCCTCCTCCTCCGGCGAGTGACGATCAGGGCACGCGTGGCGGCACTCCGCCTCCTTCTCCGGTGCGTGGCGGCACTCCGCCTCCTCCTTCTCCGCCTCCTCCTTCTCCGCCTCGCCAGCAAGGGCGGAAGAGATCCGCCGCCGTCCCGGCTGCTCCGGCGCGTCGTAGTCCTTCTCCTCCACCTTGTAAGCAAGCACGAAAGAAGACAGACGCCGCAGCCGCTTCGTCTGCTCCGGCGTCTAGCAGCACAAGAAGAGAGAGGCAATACAGATACGGTCCACCTCTAAAGCCTGTAGATAAGTTACCGTATGAGAGGACCAAGGAGGAAAACAATACGATCGTGCAGGCCCAAGTGAACGAGTTCTTTGAAGGGGTGAAAGCAACGATACATCCACCTCCGGAGGAGAAGGTAGATCCGGTGAAAGCAAAGCGTACTCTTGATGCCCTGAGGAAACCACCAAAGTCTCCGCCGAGAACCAACTATGAGCACATTACTGAACAGACATATCTCCAAGCCAAGCGGTCGGGAACTACTGTCAGTGATAAAAGGTCAAAAGAACAACGAGCAAAGGGGAAAAAATTGCCCAGCTCGGCGAACAAGCACAGCAATCGTGCCCCCCGCTCAATGTGTCTAATCCTCCGGGGACGGTGGCCGGTTATGGCAATCTTGAATATTACCTGCCTGACGATGCACTTCCTGATTTCATGGAGGTGGACGTATTCAGATACAAGTACGGGAAGCCTCTCGTCAAAGATGAAAAGTCTCTGCCAACAATGATGCGAAGATTCCATAGTTGGTACATGAAAACCTGCAGAGAGTCTGAGGGGACGAACAGTTTGTATCTGAAAATTAAAGAGGAGCACGACCTCGTTTCAAATGATGTGTTGGCTATTCCATTTGAGGAGTTCTTCGAGTTCTTCAATCAAAAGGCCCTCGATAAAATAATGGTCTTTTGCTACTTCCTGTAAGTACTATTTCTGTCATTAGTCTCTATATATAGCTCGGCTCTTTCATTGCATGTATTTATATTTAATTATCCTCAATATATTATGCAGATTGAAGATCGTCGAGTGCAAAAAATGAAATCTATGATATTGGGTTCATTCACACAAATATCATAGATGTATTTCTGGTTGAAAAGAAAGTCGAAGAGGCCGAGGACAACTTGCTACAATCGTTAATCAAAAATCAAAACAAAGATACCATACTCTTTCCTTACAACGGCCAGTGAGTGTTACTGTCGTGTGCATATTCGGTTTCCCTTATTACTCGAGAGGTTAATGTAACTGATGAGTTATGCATGCGTGTGCAGGTACCACTATATTCTTCTGGAGATTAAGCTTGAGCGTGGACTAGTAACCGTCTTAGACTCCAGACAGAAAGATCCCAGCACCTATGCGGACATGACTGAAATGCTCAACAAGTAAGTTCAATCGATCATTATCGCACCATATCGGCAACTTTTTGTTCATTTCCTGATATCTCAAGTAATAATAATTATTTTCTTTGTCTTGCAGGGTTTGGAAACAGTTCACCGCACAAGCTCCGGGACTGCCGAAGGAGCTGCGATATGTATACCCGAAAGTAAGTACTACTGGCGCGCATCTCCCGTTGATTCTATAGCTATACTTTCATCAATGCCATTTATATAATGCAGTTTGATTGACCTCTATTTCTCGTAAAGTGCTTGTGGCAGGAGGAAGGGAATGATTTCTGTGGATACTACGTGTGCGAGTTCATCCACAACGCGACTTTGAAAAACAAGCGGGGCTACTCTAGAAGACAATATGAAGTGCGTAAGCAATAATATTCACAATTTCATTTTATTACACCATCATTTCTGTTGAGTTTCATTCATATATATGTATTAATGAACCCCCTTCTTCAAATTAATTAGACGTGGCAGATGCGGGATGAAATCCTACCACCAGATCGCATGAAAGCAATTCAAGAGGAGTTGGCGGGATTCTTTCTTGAACACGTCATCAGTAAAGCCGGAGAATACCATGTGGAACTTCATTTCAAATGCTAGTGGTTTGTAATTAAGAGATCTTATACATGTATGTAGCCAGTAAAAAACTTGTTGTTCGACCAATCTCTCGGAGAAGGAGAGGTCGATCGATCACTTCTCTCGGTATGCATGACGAACTTCTGTACTTAATGGTTCTCTCGATCACTTATGTATATATACTACGTAGCGTCGACCAAGCACGGGCATAAGAGAGGACACTTCTCTCTATTAATTAGCTAGCTAACACAATATACGAAACACCTAAATTAAACCCCCAACCCCCCTCCTTTCAAAAAAAAACCCAGCCACTGGAATGCAGACGCGTGGATGCCTTTTGGTCCCGGTTGGAGCCACCAACCGGGACCAAAGGCGCCCTGACTGGGCTCGGCGCACAGGGCCACGTGGAGGCTCATTGGTCCCGGTTCGCGTTTGAACCGGGACTAATGGGTGGAGGCATTAGTAACGACCCATTAGTCCCGGTTCATGAACCGGGACTAAAGGCCCTTACGAACCGGGTCAAATGGGTGGTTTTCTACTAGTGTGTGTCAAGCGCTTCGCAGTCGGAATTGTGCAAGTGTTTGGCCCAGAGTACTTGAGAACTCCCAATGCTAAAGATGTCGCAAGGCTATTGGAGATGAACAAAGCTCGCGGGTTCCCAGGTATGCTTGGCTCAATAGCTTGCATGCATTGGAGTTGGAAGAATTGTCCAAAGGCATGGCATGGACAATTCCACGGACGAAAAAGGGTTCCACTATAATCCTTGAAGCGGTGGCCGATCACGAGACTTGGATTTGGCATGCTTTTTTTGGAATGCCTGGATCTTTGAATGACATCAACGTTGTCAACCGGTCACCACTGATGAGTAAGATTGCAAATGGTGAACTGCCACTGGTGCAGTTTGTAGCTAATGGTCGTACATACAACCATGACTACTATCTTGCGGATGACATCTACCCAAAGTGGCAAACATTTGTGAAGCCGTTGAAAAAAAATGAAAGGTAAGAAATATCTTGATTTCCAAAATGCTCACGCGGCTAGAAAAGATGTGGAAAGAGTTTCTGGGATTTTGCAAGCCCAATTTGCTATTGTGAGAGGACTGGCTAGATTTTGGGATCAGAAGATGCTTTGGTACATAATGCATGCTTGTGTGATCATGCACAACATGATCATCCAGAATGAGCGTGGTCAAGATGTAGACAACTCACAGTATGAGCTCTTGGGACATCCCGTGCGAGTGCGGCGGAGGGCTGAAAGAGTGGCCCGTTTTGTTGCCTCCTATCATGCCATTCGACATCCGGCAGCGCATAATGAACGCAAGAAGGATCTCATTGAGGAGTGGTGGGCTTGGAATGGCCGCCAAAGATCATCATGATTTGTGCGTTTGATGTTGTATTGTTGAACTATTTGTTGTATTTTTCAAAATACTATTTGTTTGATGAGTTGTAATAAATTAAACTATTCATTTAAATTTGATTGTGAATGATGTTTGTGATTAAAAATTATGCCATGTCTTTGTTTTGTGTGAATGTGTTGTGAAAATGCAACAAATGTGGATGCGCGGCTGTTCGCGCACGCTGCATTTTAGCACACTGCTGGAGCTGCGCGTGCGCTGCATTTTAGCACGGCTGCTGGAGCCAGCTCTGTGTGCCGCGCCAAACCTGGCATTGCGCACGCCGCAAACCAGATTTTTGCGCGCCACGCGTTGGTCGCCTGTTGGAGATGCTCTGAGGTAGTGCTTGATGCCCAGGCTATCACAGAACTGGGTGAAATTCTTTGAGGTAAATTCTCCTCCTCTTCTGTTCGGAGTGCCATGACCTTCAGGTTCAGTTCAACTTCAACTGCAGGTCTTACCTTCTTCAGTGCTTCAAGTGCCTCATCTTTGCTCTTTATTTTTTTTAAAATTTTTATCTTTGCTTTGCTCTTTATTTGTTTTTCTTATAATTTTTATCTTTGCTCTTTATTAGCACCACCAACATGTACCTCGTGTGATCATCAACTAGCAGTAGGAAAAATACCTTTGCTGCAAAGGTTGGAGGCGAGATGGGTCCACAAATATCACCATGCAGTAGCTGCAGCGCTCCATCTGCTCTGTAGGATGCTTCGGCTGGAAACGGCGCTTGTCTTTGCTTTGCAACCAGACAACTTTCACACAAACGATCAATCTGATCAATCATTGGTAAGCCACGCACCATGGCCTCCTTTGCTAGCAGTCTCAAAGCACGAAAGCTTATATGCCCATAGCGTGCATGCCACAACCAGGGAAGCTCTGAAGTCTCTGACAGTAGACAAACTGGATCAAGCTGCTCAATATTCAGAATGTAGAGCCTGTTTGGAGAAAAGCTAATCTCCCATGCACGGGGAGGTACCGTGCATGCATGTGACGTTGATTTTTTGCTTGGCGATCCGATACAATGCATTTATACTGCTCACAGTTAGTTAGATCTTTCTCTCACCGCATGCAAGCACGCTGTTCCACCTATGCTTCACCATCCCATGCTTTTTCATTTTATTCACAAGTTTAAATCTATTTTATCTTTTGAACCAAAAGAAGAATTTATGATCCATTTTCATATTTGTGTTTTTGACGATGAGACCTTTGAAATGAGACCACTTTTGAATATATTTCAATAAATTTTAAAATTTAAATTCTGAAACATGTTGAAACACTATAAAAGTACACATAACCATGCTATGTTTTTTTAAACACTAGATAAGTTCAAAGTTTTGTTGCAACAAAATCTATTAATATTTACTAACTTTTAGGTTACTAAGAATCAGTTTGATACACACTGGCACACAATGTAACATTATGAAATGCAACAGAACATGGGGAGCCATAGTAAAACAATGAGATTTTTTTTGCGAAACACAATGAAGCATTATTAAATTTTCACATGGAATTAATAAATTTGTATGGAACAAGTGTGAAGCATTGTAATTTAGTTGTCAAAAAATTAATTTCTGAAAATATATTCAATATTGGTCTTGTTTTAAAGACCATGTCAAAAAACACAATTGTGCAAGCAGAATGTAAATCAAACTTTTATTTCGACATGCATTAGGCATCGGTTTATCTGAATGAAACTTAGTCAGTACATAACAACATGTGAATGTACTATGTTGGGTGAGAGAAAACACTATAAAAGCGGTCCCACACAATAATAAAGAATGCGATGGATGCACGGGAGGTCCCGTGCATGGTAGAAAATCATCTCTCAACCTGTTTGGTGTTCTCCTAACTTTTGCAAGCACTTTTCTCTCTTTAGCCAACATAGTCATCAACCCTTCATCATCGACGGAGTACTTGCAACCAAATTCATCCAGTTGCTCTAGGCTTCCAACATTAGGGGTCAATTTTGGCATGACATTTGGTGTCCTGCATTGGCTCGGCTCATGCAACTACACGGTGTTTGGTTGTTTGCATGGGACATGATTAAGAGTTAACAGCTACACAAAACACGGTGGACGGCGGCAACGGCGCAAGCAACTAGTTCACCGCGCCGCCATTGTCGGACGCTGACGGTGTACTGGACTAAGTGGTGCAAACCCGCACGGTCCAGAGTCCATCGGTTGGGTTGTTGGTCCGCCAATCACAAGAAGGAAGGACTAGCGAAGCCGTCAAAACCCAGCGTGATCAAGATGGAAGGCTCCAAAGAATTGACGGGTACTTCAAGGATTGCTCTATAGTTGTCATATCGGCAACCGACCATATGTGTAAACCTAAGTAACCCCGGTGCATATATAAGCCGAGGGGTTTAGTCTTTAGAGGCACGATTAAAAGCCCTAGGGTTTAGAACACAGTCATACGATCTCGAGGTAGATCATCTTGTACTCGATACTCCATCACCTCAATATAACCTAAGCAGGACGTAGGATTTTACCCCTTCGAGAGGACACAAACCTGGGTAAACATTGTGTCCTTATGTACATTGTTAGCATTGTCCCAAGACCCACAGTTTGGGACCCTCTACCTATGATCTTTCTGTTCTAGCACCGACATTGGTGGCCTATGTAGGTCCCATTGTGTGGCCAAAAAAGATCAATGTCGCCTTCATATCAACGGCGACATCGGCTGCGGTGATATCATCGTCCCTGACCAGCTTTTTGTGTTCGACAGCGTAATTCTTTACGTCGATCCGATGGACGCCTTGGCCATGTTGAGAACCTCGCCCCATATCAGATCATCAGATTTGGAAGTATGGAATACACTGCTGATTCTAGCGGTGATCTCACCCTCTTTGGCTGGGTTCCAGAACGGCTTGAGAACGCCACGGATGTCGTGGCCTTAACCTCGGACTAGACCATAGACTTGAACCTCGGGTCAGGTCACACAACGGAGCCAAATTCGAGTTTGGATCAGATCACTTCGGTATTAGACCAGGCCCTTGCCCTGGCTGATCCATGCTCCGAGGATGCGTCAGGCCAACTCCAACGCATGACCCCCAACGAACGTTCGGTTCATCCGCTTTTCGTCCGTTTGGGGCAGGAAAACGGACACGCCTGTCCGCTTGTGGACGTGCGGGCGTTGGTGCGCCCAACGGGTCGGCCGCACCGCAAACGGTCTATGGGTTTTGAATCAAAAATAAACCCCCAAAACCCCCAATAAAAGATTAAAAACAACCTCGAAGATGTTAAACGCATGCATTAAAACGTCCACATTACCCAAGTTCGACATTAATATAAACAAGATAAAAAACACTTAAAAAAAGGGCCGTCGCCCCGCCCTGGCCGCCAATGCCTGTCGTGGCCGCCGTCTACTTCTCGTTGTCGTCCTCGTCGCGGGTGAGGTCGGCGTATGGAGGTGGCCGCCAGAGGTGGGCTGGCGGAGCCGCCTGCTGTGATGGCTGCGTGGCACCTGCACCACCTCTTCGTTCGGCGGGGATGGTGACCAGTGGTCGGCGTCCACCTCGGGCGTGCATGACATGGTCTCCATCCACATCCAGGACTGGTCGTCCAATGCCGGGTTCCATCCAATGGCCTCCTCCATCGCCACCTCTGGCCGCGCCTCCTCCATGGCCTCCTCCTTGACGTACGCGTCGAGCTCGGGGAAGGCGACTTTGCCAGCCGCGGAGAGGGCCAGCATCTCCTCGAGGCCCTCCCATTGGCGCTCGTCGTGGGTGTGGAGGCACTACTTCAACACCATCCTCTCGAGCTCCTCCTGCTCGGCGGCCGATGTTGGCTCGGGGGGTGGGGAGGGAGACGACTAAGGCGACGGGGTGAGGCCGCAAACCTACCTGCGGCCACGCACCTGGGGCGCGCTGGGAGCGGGCACGCGGCGTTCACCGTGCGGGCTACATGGGCTCGCCGGATGGCCTGCGAAATAGGACTGCCACCGAATGTCGTGCTCGTTGCGGAGCCACGTGTCCCAGAGTGGCAAGTCCACGGTGTACTTCCAGTCGTGGATGAGGTCGGGGGGCAAGTGGGCGTGGCAACGTTGGATCTCCTCCCAACGGGCACGGTCGCTCACCGGCACCGGCGGGACAAGCACGCGGTCCACGGAGAGGTGCCAGTTGTTTGGGAGGTCCACGTCGCTCCACGGCAATGGCGTGCGCATCTCCCAGTACCGATGGCACACCTCTGCCTTGACGTACGGCCGCTGGCGAGGTGCGGTGCCGCCTGGCGCGATATGGAACACCGGCGGGGGAGGTGGAGGCGGGCTGTGGGAGCGGCGACGGCGACCGGACGATGAGCCGGCCTCGTGGTCGTGCCTTTTCTTGCGTCCGGGGAACCATCACCCCACCATTGTCGCCGGCGGAGAGGGGGAGGGCTAGGGTTTGCTTGTCGGGGTTATAGGAGGCAAGGCGACCGGGAAGTGGAAGTTGTGGACTGGCCGGTACACAACTTCCAATTTAAGAAGGACGACGGCCGTGTGATGTGTGGCTGACAGCTGGGGCCCGCCGCGCGTGCGCATTTACTTTGGGCGGTGGAAGTAGTTGGGCGGCCGCCACGCGTCCTCGAGGCGGACGACCCGCAAGCACATGCCTGTTTGTTCGGTGTCCATGTGGACGCAAACCGAGCGCAGGTTTGTGCCGGAAATGGGGCGGGCCGGACGCCAAACAGACAAAAATTAAGAATGCGGCCGCGCGTTGGGCCGTGTCATCTGTTATGGTCCAAACAGACGCGGGCGGACTGGATGGGGTCGCGCGTTGGAGTTGGCCTCACGCGCTTTGTTGAGCATAATGCAAGTCAGCCCCGCCTACTGTTAAGAGGTGGGCCTGGCAAATCTCTCGCTCTTGAACGAGATGTTGGACTGAATCCAAAAGCTCAGTATTTTGGATGACCAGTTCTCGTTCTATGACCAGATCGGATGTAAAGCTGATAATAGGGAAATTTACGTCCCACCCACCTACTTGCTATAGTCAAGGAATTAACCTATGTACTGAACTACACCTCTAAGGATGCGACCGACATGGATGAAGATGTCGACGATCAGCCTAGCGCTTTAATATCCAACACCAGCAACTGGATGGCTACCTCCACCCACAGTGACGAACCTAGCCAACTGGGCCAGAGTGGGCCAACTGTATAACTGTACATATACATTATTTGTTTCTATTATTTTTAGCCTTTTTTTATGGTAAAGGTTATTTTCAAATCTCAGGGTGGGCCATGGCCCACCCTATCCACCCTCTACCTCCGCCATTGTCCACCTACCATGTCTACATGGTAGACACACCTAAGGACAATGAGAAAAAGGAGGAGAAAAAGATGTCCCCCAACGTCGATGAAAGCGTGGTAAACGCACAGGCAAGGGGCGCCAACAACCACAACATCGATAATGGGAATCCTGGTAATAACACCACCTCCGATGGTGCTGAGAACTAGGGCAGCGGCAATGACATCGTATCCAGTCCAATCGATGGCGCCGCAGGGACGGAGGACCTCGATGATAGCAACTACATGCCAGAATCAGAAGAGGATATAAGTCTTGGACTCGACGAATTTGACGTCCCCAAGGACTTCCTTGATCTAGAAACTTTTTGACGACAACTCATTGCTTCTGCTCGAAGTGTTAAAAGAGGGCATGAGAAGCTAAAATCCGATCAACACGCGCTCAACGATAAGTGGGTAGAAGTCCTTGCAGCCGGGCAGGACCTCGAGCAACGGTGCACGGACCAAACCAAAACCTACCCATGACGGCAACTACTTCCGCCATTTGATGACGAAGTCAATGACAATCTACGTTACAAACATGATAAAACAAATCAGCCCGGTCGCCCTCCTTGGGGACGCCCCCACCCGCCATCCCTCGCCCTGAAGGCAAAGACCCAGTCACGTACTCCCTGCAATATGATCTGCGGGAAGAATTGATGGCTCCGCATGCCCCATCACGGTCCATACACAGATCCAGGGATCCGGTGCTTGCTGGACATGCCGGATATCAGGAGTGGCTCGACAAGCATGATAGGACTCGGGATAATACGCGTGCTCGGACAACCATGGATGTTCGGCAAGCCGTATCTCCGGTCCGAGGAGCCGCATGATGAAGTCATGTACCTAGGGTAGGGTCATGGACCTGTCCAAGATACCCTCCCCAAGGACATCTCTAGAAGAAACCACCTTTCAGTCGACCTGGAAGGGTTCCACTCGACGGACTTGAAGACACTCGACCATGAAGCCAACCACTCGACCGCCAGGAGATTAAAGTCGCTCAGCGTACAAACGGTCGGTCAATAAGTAGCTTTTATGGTCATCATAACACTCTATGTGGGGCGTTACCAGTAACCCCCGATCTTAATGTACTTTAATCCCTGCATAACTGAGGGCTGGAGGGGTCTGGCGAACTCTATATAAGCCACCCCCTCCTCAGTGTAAAGGGTTCGCACCCCTGTAATTCATACGTGCATAATACAGTCGACCGCCTCCGGGCTCTGAGATGTAGGGCTGTTACTTCCTCCGAGAAGGGCCTGAACTCGTAAACATCTTGCGTATACAACTACTCCATAGCTAGGATCTTGCCTCTCCATTCCTACCCCCCTATCTTACTGCAGAGTTAGAACCACGACACCGCACCCCGGATGTGCTTTACAGACGGGGTCATGCAACATCAGTTCCCAAAGGTGTTTAAACCCATCAATATCGAACTGTATGATGGAACCACTGACTCGGATGTGTGGATCGAAGGCTTCCTTCTCCACATCCATATGGCCCGAGGAGATGACCTCCAGGCCATCAAATACCTACCATTAGAACTTAAAGGACCGGCGAGGCATTGGTTTAATAGCTTGTCCGAGAACTCCATCGGTAGCTGGGAAGAGCTCGAAGATGCATTCTGTGCTAACTTCCAGGGCACTTATGTTCGCCCCCCAGATGCCAATGACCTCAGCTACATCATCCAACAACCTGGCGAGTCTGTTAGGAAGTTCTGGAATCGGGTTTTGACCAAGAAAAACCAAAATGTTGACTTTCATGATGCAGAAGCGATCGTTGCTTTCCGGTACAACATTCTTGATGAATGGTTGGCGAGACTGCTCGGACAGACAAACTAAGGACCATGCAGGCCCTCACCTCCCTTATGACCAGATTTGCATAGGAGAGGATGGCTGGTTGGCCCGTAGTACTAGCCATAGCGGTGACCCTGGCACCTTGGAAGTATGCGACGAGAACAGGAAACCTCGGCGCAACAAAAACAATAAGCGTTGCCATAAGGGCAATGGTAGTGATGCCAATGAGGCGGCGATAAATGCCAGATTCGGTAATCTACGAAGTGGACAGAAGAAGAAGCCCTTTAAAGGGAGTAGAGATGGCCCAACTACGCTGGATAGGATACTTGACAAGCCTTACCAGATCCATGGTACCTTGCACAAGCCTGCCAATCATACAAATAGAAACTTGTAGGTCATCAATCAAGAAGGAAAGATTGCAGCTGTTGGGAAATGTAGTAGAAAATAAAACAAAATCGACCTACGAACCCCCAGGAACAATACGAAGATGCATATCATGTTTGGATCAACGATCGTTACCGATCTCGGAGTGCCGTGAAAGTTGACGAGTCAATGTAGATCGTATTGTAGTCCCTCGAACGTCAATGATGATCCTGCGAACCGCCCTCGAATGATCCCTTGAGCAGAAGACCGAAAGCACGGCCTGTCTACTTGGTTATAAGCGTACGGTCTTCACGATCCAACAACGCTTCGCCGTCCAGAGCTAATCGTCGCCGGAGAATTAGAGGGAGGAGATTAGAAACACACGGGGCTTCTAATTATGAGTATTAGAGAAGGCTAGGGCTGGCTCTAATTAGTCAACTAGCACCTTACGTGGGAAATATCAGCCGGGGGTTCCATTCCGATGAGTGGTGGGAAACGAGCCGACCTTTGCGCTGACGCTTATACCTCCGGGGCTCCCGACAGTCCGGTGAGCGAGTTGCCGGACATGGGGAAGACAAGCTGCGGCCGGCCGTAGACTAGTGTAGTGTATCTGTGTCGTAGGAGTGAAGCTCAGCGCGACCGTACGTGCACATAGTTTTAACTTTTTAGTTAAAAATATGTCCAAAATGCAACCGTCCTCGTCCGGTTTGTACGAAATTTGTTATGTTTGTACGAAATCCGGTGTGTTTGCATGGATTTCATGCGGTTTGTTGAAAAGGAGTTTGAAATGTATGAGACTAGCATTGCATGTCGACCTCCGCATACATGCAATCCGCGGACGGATGCGGGAGGATTTTTGTGGGTTGCCGTTTGAGAGGCCCTTGGGCTCCGTGTACCAGGCCTTCCACGTACGCAATGCATAGCGACTGGATGTTGATAGTTTGAGACGTTCAAGTTGTCGTTCTGTGCGTATATATACCTGTAGCTGCACTTCATCCCGGCAATTCAATAATTATGGTGACGATATCTCCCCCGCAAAAACAATTAAAAAATGGTGATGATATCTCGTGTTAGAAGTTACGTATTACCAAACGTTGAATTCTCGGGATGAGGCTTCTAGTGGCACAGCCGTAAGCAGTGGACCGAACACAAGCAAACAACAACACGACTGCATGTGACATATTCCACATGGTAGGTAAGAAAGAAGCATATGCCAAAATGTAAGCACATCGGTTTTCTTAGGCCCCACGTACCAGGCCTTCCACACACGCAATGCATAGAGACTGGATTGAGAAGTTAGCAGGTGAAATAGCCGTATTGGGCAAGACCACCGCAGTATTAGACCTCTCCCAATGCAAAGGTGCTTAGATGAGGTGCTAAGTGCATTAAATACCTTAGCAACTCAAGTCCCCAATGCATAGGTGCTTAGCTTGTTGTTGCTAAGCACACTTTATTTAATGAGTTAGCACCTAAAGTCTTTCATGCATTGGCCAAATTGTTTCATTTAAGTAGTTTGCCTAGGTTCTCGCGCTTGGCATTGGTTCTTCTTGCGGTCACCAAAGTACTCTCTCGCCTCCTTAAATGTTGTGCCATGTCATTTTTTTGCTTATGTGGCATGCTTAGCACCTATCCACGGTGGAGCACTGGGAAGGGCCTTAGTCAGCGTGAAGAGGCATACTCCACATTATTGGAAATAAAAAAGTGTATGTGGAGACTCTTGTTTTCCGCTGCAACACGGCATTCCACGTTATGAAAAACTACGTTGTCAATGCCCTGTAGCTGCATTTCTGGCCGGTTGTAGCATTTGCATTTTCTTCAATTTGGTTCTGGATCTTCAACTATCTATCGATTTGCATACGTCATTTAAACTCTCTAGCATTTTTGTAATACCACTTACGTAGCTTGCTTCTAAATTATTTTGCCTTACCATCAGAGTTCCAGACTGTCAAAACAGATGCATGCGTCTGTACCGGCCAGTCTATTTGGCCTATTGGGAGTCAAGTGAAAGGCTAGTAGCGTACTAGCTTCAGCCTGCTAGTTTTCTTCACGGGAAGGTGGCGTACTCGTGGGAAGTGCGCAGGTGGCGCAGGTGGCGCACGCATACACGAGTGCAAGACAAGGCAGAGCAACTCAAACGCGTTGAGCCGAATGAACTCGCACTTTGTCCGTTTTTTCCTCCGTTTGAGTCCGCCGTCCATCCTGTTTTTGAAATAGATCGACCGTGCGTCCAACACACGCGACCCATTTCATGTCCACACATAAATTTTAAAAGGATTGCGGCCATAGATCATGCCGCAGTCATGCATCGCCCAAAGTTCATGCCGGCGTCATGCCAACGGCCGGAATGTCAGCTCCAAAAAAAAACACACAGTTTATGCCGGTGCACTTGCGAGCGGCCGGCACAAGATGTTGGTTTCCTTCTGCTGTGCGGCGGTAGAGAGGGCGGCGATGGCCGCCGCTTCGTCCCTTGCGTCCGTCGCGTGCCTCCGGTCCTTCCTCTTCGCCGACTGCACGGGCCGCTCCTCAGGCGTCAGCTTCTTCTTCTTCTTCTTCTTCTTCTTCTTCTTCTTCTTCTTCTTCTTGCACGGCGTCGCGGTCTTGCGGGGTGGCGTGGGGCTTGCCTTTGGCGGAGGCGAGGCCGGACGAGGCGAGGGGGACGAGGCCGGCGGCGGCATCGATGGTTGGCGCGTCGTCATCCATGGCTGGTAGCGCGAGCGGGCGGGAGAGTTTTGGAAAAGTGGAGGGAATTGGTGATCACTGTGCCACCGACTCGCGGGCCAGGGGAGGAGTAGGCGCGCATCGCGCGTGTCTGTTTCATGTCCGTGCCAACGCAAATGAGGCTCAAATTTGGGCCTGGAATGCGTCGGCGTATTGGGACGACTTTTCTGTCCGTGATGATCCAAACATACACGCGCGGACGAAATGGATCGGCGTGTCGGAGTTGCTCTTACAACTCCAATAAATTGCTGCCAATGAAGGCAGACCTGTGATAAACTTGGCATTCATATATACCCTTACACGTTTGTTTACAATATTTATTTTGAAGCAAGAGTACGTGTCGACGTGTATATACTTTCTTAGGGTATCTCCAATGCTGACCCTCAAACCTCCCACAGCCGTCTAGACCGCTGTCCCAACCGTATATGTGTCGATATGTACATACTTTATTAGGGCGATCCGGATGCGATTTCTCTCGTAAACCGAGACACATGTGGAGGAGGTTTGCATGAGTCCGTACCGATGTTATGCCCGCTTCTGACCGCCCTGGCCCACCCAAACCCCTCCGCCCTCACACGCACGCGTTCCCGCCCGGCGCCAGCTGCCCGCGTTCATGCCGCTGTAGAGCGTGCTGTTCAACAATGATGACGGCTCAGGACGGACACAACCTCTCACTGCCTCCGCCACTGAAGCGACGCATCGGCCGATGGCACTGCCCGCTGCATGCCCGGCCGAGCACGGCTCCTCGCCGCATTCAAACGCCTCCATTAACCGCGCGTGGAAGCCGAGAAAGCTACTCCGGCCACATGTCCGTTCACGAGTGGGCCGGCATTAAACGCAAACGCCGGCCAGGCTCCTCCCGTCCGCCCTCTATAAACCAGGCCAGACGCCCGGCAAGAATCACACCACTCCGCCGCTCTCCATCTCCTCGTTTCACCATTTTCTCCAATTTTTTCGATGACATCCGACTAGTTGGAAGAGCTGTTCTCCGGCATATATATCTTGTATGAGTCAAATTGCTGGGTGATCCATTTCTTTTTATCTTAGTTAAATGGAAACAAATTATAGAAGTTTATATTTGTTTCTACTGCGTATCTCTGATTTTCTTGATGCATGTATTGGATTCAATATGACTGTTAATATCGATTATTGTGATCTCTCTTTGGTATTTTTCCTTTCGTTGCAATTATATTAATTTAGGAATTTTACCACATTTTTTTTATAAAAAGCAATTTGAACCTTTTATATTATGCCTTGTATCCATTAAATTATCTCATTAAAGTCAATCCATCATAAAAGGGAGATCACTTTTATTTTTATCTTAATTATATGAAAAACAATAATAGAAATTGATATTTATTTCTGTTAGTCATTTTGGATTTTTTTACTTATGCATGCAGTGGAATTCAATATGATTGTTTACCTGGACTATTGAGATCATTTCTAATATATCTTTCTCTCTGCCCAATGTTCTATTATCATGCATATGTAATTGTTATATCATTATATTGTTATTTATATCCAGATAATTCTTAGCTTATTATTCTCCAAAGGATAATAGGTAATATCTAAATTAATGTATGGGCATTTGACTGTTTCTCATAAGGATTACGAAATAGATATGTTACAGAAGGATTAAGAAATGACAACAAGTTAACATCAACCTTCAAAGTCGGGCCTGTTCTCAAATGTTCTAAATCCCGTCCTCCAGTTACTTTGTGATGGATTGAGTTTTTACCCGTAGTCAGTGTGGTGTATGGAAAACTTTGTGATGGATTGAGTTTTTACCCGTAGTCAGTGTGGTGTATGGAAAACTTAACCATAGCCGAGACCAAAAGCAAACATTTTAAGGCCCAATTGTTCATAAAAAATGGCAAACAAACATTTTGAATAATGTTGAGTAATTGAGTTAACAAAAAGATCTCTCTCTATTTTTGCTTTTGCAACCAACAAAAAAAAAGAGATGTCGCTGTAATTCGGAATATGTTGAAACCAAAAGTTACTGAATAACTAAAAGAGGGGCAGCATCTTTTGCAGGAACTCTACCAAACGAGGAAACCAAAACAGCCCAGCACGTACAATGGTTCTGTTTTCCAAAAATGGTTCAGCGAAGGTAGGCGTAGCGCGTAGGCAATACGCAATCAAAAATGCTAGACATACAAAGATTTGTAAAAGCCTGTAAACTCTTTCCATCTAACAACCAATCACAAACCTCTCACCCCCTGACTTTTAGGGGGGTGGACCGTCCTGCTCACCTGTTGGCCAATGAAAACTAACCCACCCTGTAAAAGCCTGTAAACTGTTTGTACGTGTAGCATTGCCGATACGCAATAGCACAGGGGATATGGAGTTTGACTGCAATGGGGGTGAAGTGGATTAGTATAGGCGAGATTAGACACAAAACATATTTTGAACTCTTAGTACTGTTCTAGTAATAACTTTGCGAAGTTGATTTCCTCCACCGTTTTTCTTTTTCTTGTACGGAACTTATTGGCCAAAAAGTTGTGGAACCACTCCTTCAACTATATATGACAGATGATGCTTCAATTAAACTATATATATAGTTGGGAGTACCTAGAACTTATCTAGATGAGATATAATTTGGTCTCATTCACTTTGAAAACAAGAACAAATACAATCCACGTCAGCACACACGCATCTTATAGCATCACATCCAATAGCTATAAAAGGTGAATGAGACCAAATTATATCTCATCTAGATGAGTTCTAGCAAAACTGTATATAGTTGCCGCCTTCTATATCCGTAGCACGCATCTCCCGCTCACAGCCATAGTTGCCACTCGTGCATCAATCATGGCAAGGACACCGAGGACGACATTTTTACACCTTGTCCTAACCCTCTGCTGCATCCTCTGGGGTCAAAACACGCCCTCTTTAGCTACCACTGCAACTGCAATCGATGAATTCCTTGGCTGCCTCTCGGCGGACATCCCGTCTGGCCTCATCCAGACCCCGGCAACCCCGTCGTCCTACTCTGCCCTCCTGCTGTCCACCGCCCGGAACCTCCGCTACATCCTGCCGGACACCTCCAAGCCTCTAGCGATCATCGCGGCCACCGAGCACGCCCACGTGCAGACCACTGTGCGCTGCGGCCGCCGCCACGGCGTCCGCGTCCGCGTGCGCAGCGGCGGCCACGACTACGAGGGCCTCTCCTACGCCTCCGTCCACCTCCAGAAGCACAACGAACCCTTCGCGGTGCTGGACCTCGCCGCTCTCCGGGCGATCCACGTCGACCCGGCGCGTGCTGAGGCGTGGGTCGAGTCCGGCGCCACCGTCGGCGAGCTCTACTACGCCGTCGGCGCCGCCAGCCGCTCGCTGGGGTTCCCGGCGGGATCGTGCCCCACCATGGGCATCGGCGGCCACCTTAGCGGTGGCGGGTTCGGCTCGCTGGCACGCAAGTACGGCCTCTCCGCCGACAACGTCCTCGACGCCCTCGTCGTGGACGCCGACGGAAGGCTGATGAACAGGAGCACCATGGGGGAGGACCACTTCTGGGCTCTCTGTGGCGGAGGCGGCGAGAGCTTCGGCGTGGTGCTGTCGTGGAAGGTGCGGCTAGTCCCCGTGCCGGAGACTGTCACGGTGTTCAGCCTCATCCGGTCAAGGGACCAATCCGCCATCGAACTGATTACCAAATGGCAAGAGATGGCGCCGGCTTCACCGCAGGAGCTGTACCTGCGCGTGCTCGTGCTGAACCAGCAGGCTAATTTCCAGGCCATGTTTCTTGGCCGGTGCGGCGGCCTCCATTGGCTCATGCAAGATCGCTTCCCTGAGCTCGGAATGACGGAGCAAGACTGCGAGGAGGTGAGCTGGGTCCAGTCCACGGTCTTCTTCGGCTTCTCCACGACGTCCGTACCACCGGAGCAGCTCCTCAACAGGAGCAGCAACCCGAGCTACTATCTCAAGGCCAAGTCCGACCACGTGCAGGAGCCCATCCCAAGGGACGTGTGGGAGAGCATATGGACGGCGTGGCTGGAGAAGCCCGAGGCCGCGCTGCTCATGCTGGACCCTTACGGTGGCTTGATGAGCAGCATCTCGCCGTCGGAGACGCCGTTCCCGCACCGGCAGGGGAACCTCTACCAGCTGCAGTACTACTCCTTCTGGTACGAGAACGGGACGGCGGCAGCGGAGAAGCGGATGAGCTGGGTCAGGGGACTGTACAAGGAGATGGAGCCTTACGTGTCCAAGAACCCGAGGGCTGTGTACGTCAACTACAGGGACCTTGACCTGGGGACGAATCAGTTGGACGGTGACGTGACGAGCTATGAGAAGGCTAGAGTCAGCTGGGGAGACAAGTATTTCAAAGGAAATTTTAAGAGGCTGGCAGCCGTGAAGACCATGGTGGATCCCCATGATTTCTTCAGAAATGAGCAGAGCATCCCTCCTCTTCCAGCTGCCAAAATGATAGATTCCATTTGAGACTCTTAATTTCGGTCTCTATGGCTAAATTTGTGCGTCTTGGCGACGTGACGTGTTTATAATCATGGGTGAAAGAAAAAGAAACGGGTATCGTGTTAAATTTATGAAAAATAATAAATAAAATAAAATGGTATTGTCCACTTGTCCCAACATTTTTTTCACAAAGTACAGATGCAAGTAGGGGTGGAATTCGAGCCGAGTCGAGCTAGCTCGGCTCGACTCGCTGGAGCTCGTTTCGTTAACGAGCTAGCTCGACTCGGCTCGTTACTATAACGAGGTCAAATCCAAGATTGGCTCGACTCATTTAGCTCGCGAGTTAGCTCGTTTAGCTTGTTAAGCTCGTTATAGGTATGAACATAAAATCTTAGGAATATGATAAAAAATTATTACTTGGGAATGTAACATGTACATATTAAGCATGTACGATGGTGACAAACAATTGTAAGTAGCTTAACTTACAATTGTTAGTATCATCAACATGTCAGCAAGTCAATAACATGTACATGACCACAATATCGGTAACATGTACATGATCACAATTCCACATACAATGGTACATGACCACAATAATCAACAAATTAGCAACATGTACATGACTTCAGAGGTGGGTTTATGTGGCATTGTCGCTGTCGCGAACTCATAATTCAGAAATAGATGAGACGGGACGAGAACTGACGGACTGGTATCTCGGTATTGTGGCGTGCGTCACCTAGGTTGTTGGGCCTAGTGTTATGCGGATGGGCCCTGTGTTTGAAGGAAATATGCCCTAGAGGCAATAATAAAGTTATTATTTATTTCCTCATATCATGATAAATGTTTATTATTCATGCTAGAATTGTATTAACCGGAAACATGATACATGTGTGAATACATAGACAAACATATAGTCACTAGTATGCCTCTATTTGACTAGCTCATTAATCAAAGATGGTCATGTTTCCTGACCATAGACATGTGTTGTCATTTGATTAGTGGGATCACATCATTAGAAGAATGATGTGATTGACATGAACCATTTTGTTAGTCTAGCACTTGATCGTTTAGTATACTGCTATTGCTTTCTTCATGACTTATACAAAGTTCCTGCAACTATGAGATTGTGCAACTCCCGTGTACCGGAAGAACACTTTGTGTGCTACCAAACGTCACAACGTAACTGGGTGATTATAAAGGTGCTCTACAGGTGTTTCCGAAGATTCATGTTGAGTTGGCATAATTCAAGATTAGGATTTGTCACTCCGATTGTCGGAGAGGTATCTCTGGGCCCTCTCGGTAATACTCATCACTTAAGCCTTGCAAGCATATAACTAATGAGTTAGTTATGAGATGACGTATTACAGAACGAGTAAAGAGACTTGCCGATAATGAGATTGAACTAGGTATTAGATACCGACGATCAAATCTCGGGCAAGTAACATACCGATGACAAAGGGAACAAAATATGTTGTTATGCGGTTTGACCGATAAAGATCTTCGTAGAATATGTAGGAACCAATATGGGCATCCAGGTCCCGCTATTGGTTATTGACCAGAGACGTGTCTCGGTCATGTCTGCATTGTTCTCGAACCGTAGGGTCCGCACGCTTAAGGTTTCGATGACAGTTATATTATGAGTTTATGTATTTTGATGTACCGAAGGTTGTTCGAAGTCCCGGATATGATCACGGACATGACGAGGAGTCTCGAAATAGTCGGGACATAAAGATTGATATATTGGACGGATATATTTGGACACCGGAAAGGTTCCGGGAGAGTTTGGGAATATACCGAAGCTCCGGGAGGTTACCGGAACCCCCCGGGAAGTATATGGGCCTTATTGGGCCCATGTAGGAGGAAGAGAGAAGGAGCAAAGGAGGGGGGCGCGCCCCCCAAGCCCAATCCGAATTGGGGAGGGGGGCCGGCCCCCCCTTTCCTTTCTCCTTCCCCCTCTCTTCCTTCCTACTACTAGTACTACTTCCTAATACTAGTGCTCCTTCCTTTCCCCTCCAAATAAGATTAGGAAAAAGGGGGGAAACCTACTTGGAGTAGGTTTCCCCCTCCCTATGGCGCGCCCCCCCTTGGGCCGGCCACCTCCTCCCTCCCTCCTTTATATACGGGGGTAAGGGGGCACCCTAGAACACACAAGTTGATCATTGATCGTTCCTTAGCCGTGTGCGGTGCCCCTCCACGATATTACACCTCGATCATATTGTAGCGGTGCTTAGGCGAAGCCCTGCGACAGGAGAACATCAAGATCGTCACCACGCCGTCGTGCTGACGAAACTCCCCCTCGGAGCCTCTACTAGATTGGAGATCGAGGGTGCGTCATCGAGCTGTACGCGTGTCAAGAACTCGGAGGTGCCGGAGTAACGGTGCTTGGATCGGTCGGACCGGGAGGACGTACGACTACTTCCTCTACGTTGTGTCAACGCTTCCGCTTCGGTCTACGAGGGTACGTAGACAACACTCTCCCCTCGTTGCTATATCATCACAATGATCTTGCGTGTGCGTAGGAAATTTTTTGAAATTACTACGTTCCCCAACAGTGGCATCCGAGCCTAGGTTTTTATGGTTTGATGTTATTTGCACGAGTAGAACACAAGTGAGTTGTGGGCGATATAAGTCATACTGCTTACCAGCATGTCATACTTTGGTTCAGCGGTA
This sequence comes from Triticum timopheevii, assembly GCA_963921465.1. NCBI lineage: Eukaryota > Viridiplantae > Streptophyta > Magnoliopsida > Poales > Poaceae > Triticum > Triticum timopheevii. Next base: position 477,960,818 of record OY997262.1, read on the forward strand.
TTGTTGGATGAAGCGGCCCGGACCGACATTACGCGTACGCTTACGCGAGACTGGTTTTACCGTCGTGCTTTGCACACAGGTGACTAGCGGGTGTCTGTTTCTCCAACTTTAGTTGAACCGAGTGTGGCTACGCCCGGTCCTTGCGAAGGTTAAAACAGCATCAACTTGACAAACTATCGTTGTGGTTTTGATGCGTAGGTGAGATTGGTTCTTGCTTAAGCCCGTAGCAGCCACGTAAAATTTGCAACAACAAAGTAGAGGACGTCTAACTTGTTTTTGCAGGGCATGTTGTGATGTGATATGGTCAAGACGTGATGCTATATTTTATTGTATGAGATGATCATGTTTTGTAACCGAAGTTATCGGCAACTGGCAGGAGCCATATGGTTGTCGCTTTATTGTATGAAATGCAAACGCCCTGTAATTGCTTTACTTTATCACTAAGCGGTAGCGATAGTCGTAGAAGCAATAGATGGCGTAACGACAACGATGCTACGATGGAGATCAAGGTGTCGCGCCGGTGACGATGGTGATCACGACGGTGCTTCGGAGATGGAGATCACAAGCACAAGATGATGATGGCCATATCATATCACTTATATTGATTGCATGTGATGTTTATCCTTTATGCATCTTATCTTGCTTTGATTGACGGTAGCATTTTAAGATGATCTCTCACTAAAATTATCAAGTAGTGTTCTCCCTGAGTATGCACCGTTGCCAAAGTTCGTCGTGCCGAGACACCACGTGATGATTGGGTGTGATAAGCTCTACGTTCATCTACAACGGGTGCAAGCCAGTTTTGCACACGCATAATACTCAGGTTAAACTTGACGAGCCTAGCATATGCAGATATGGCCTCGGAACACGGAGACCGAAAGGTCGAGCGTGAATCATATAGTAGATATGATCAACATAATGATGTTCACCATTGAAAACTACTCCATCTCACGTGATGATCGGTTATGGTTTAGTTGATTTGGGTCACGTAATCACTTAGATGACTAGAGAGATGTCTGTCTAAGTGGGAGTTCTTAAATAATATAATTAATTGAACTTAAATTTATCATGAACTTAGTACCTGATAGTATCTTGCTTGTCTATGTTTGTTTGTAGATAGATGGCTCGTGCTGTATTTCCGTTGAATTTTAATGCGTTCCTTGAGAAAGCAAAGTTGAAAGATGATGGTAGCAATTACACGGACTGGGTCCGTAACCTGAGGATTATCCTCATTGCTGCACAGAAGAGTTACGTCCTGGAAGCACCACTGGGTGCCAGGCCTGCTGCTGATGCAACTGACGACGTTAAGAACGTCTGGCAGAGCAAAGCTGATGACTACTCTATAGTTCAGTGTGCCATGCTTTACGGCTTAGAACCGGGACTTCAACGACGTTTTGAACGTTATGGAGCATATGAGATGTTCCAGGAGTTGAAGTTAATATTACAAGCAAATGCCCGGATTGAGAGATATGAAGTCTCCAATAAGTTCTATAGCTGCAAGATGGAGGAGAATAGTTCTGTCAGTGAACATATACTCAGAATGTCTGGGTATAACAATCACTTGATTCAACTGGGAGTTAATCTTCCTGATGATAGTGTCATTGACAGAATTCTTCAATCACTGCCACCAAGCTACAAGAGCTTTGTGATGAACTATAATATGCAAGGGATGAACAAGACTATTCCCGAGCTCTTCGCGATGCCGAAAGCCGCGGAGGTAGAAATCAAGAAGGAGCATCAAGTGTTGATGGTCAACAAGACCACTAGTTTCAAGAAGAAGGGCAAAGGGAAGAAGAAGGGAAACTTCAAAAAGAACGGCAAGCAAGTTGCTGCTCAAGAGAAGAAACCCAAGTCTGGACCTAAGCCTGAAACTGAGTGCTTCTACTGCAAGCAGACTGGTCACTGGAAGCGGAACTGCCCCAAGTATTTGGCGGATAAGAAGGATGGCAAAGTGAACAAAGGTATATGTGATATACATGTTATTGATGTGTACCTAACTAGAGCTCGTAGTAGCACCTGGGTATTTGATACTGGTTCTGTTGCTAATATTTGCAACTCGAAACAGGGACTACGGAATAAGCGAGCACTGGCCAAGGACGAGGTGACGATGCGCGTGGGAAACGGTTCCAAAGTCGATGTGATCGCCGTCGGCACGCTACCTCTACATCTACCATCGGGATTAGTTTTAGACCTAAATAATTGTTATTTGGTGCCTGCGTTGAGCATGAACATTATATCTGGATCTTGTTTGATGCGAGACGTTTATTCATTTAAATCAGAGAATAATGGTTGTTCTATTTATATGAGTAATATCTTTTATGGTCATGCACCCTTGAAGAGTGGTCTATTTTTATTGAATCTCGATAGTAGTGATACACATATTCATAATGTTGAAGCCAAAAGATGCAGAGTTGATAATGATAGTGCAACTTATTTGTGGCACTGCCGTTTAGGTCATATCGGTGTAAAACGCATGAAGAAACTCCATACTGATGGACTTCTGGAATCACTTGATTATGAATCACTTGGTACTTGCGAACCGTGCCTCATGGGCAAGATGACTAAAACGCCGTTCTCCGGTACTATGGAGAGAGCAACAGATTTGTTGGAAATCATACATACAGATGTATGTGGCCCAATGAATGTTGAGGCTCGTGGCGGATATCGTTATTTTCTCACCTTCACAGATGATTTGAGCAGATATGGGTATATCTACTTAATGAAGCACAAGTCTGAAACATTTGAAAAGTTCAAAGAATTTCAGAGTGAAGTAGAAAATCATCGTAACAAGAAAATAAAGTTTCTACGATCTGATCGTGGAGGAGAATATTTGAGTTACGAGTTTGGTTTACATTTGAAACAATGCGGAATAGTTTCGCAACTCATGCCACCTGGAACACCACAACGAAATGGTGTGTCCGAACGTCGTAATCGTACTTTACTTGATATGGTGCGATCTATGATGTCTCTTACCGATTTACCGCTATCGTTTTGGGGTTATGCTTTAGAGACGGCCGCATTCACGTTAAATAGGGCACCATCAAAATCCGTTGAGACGACGCCTTATGAACTATGGTTTGGCAAGAAACCAAAGTTGTCGTTTCTTAAAGTTTGGGGCTGCGATGCTTATGTGAAGAAACTTCAACCAGATAAGCTCGAACCCAAATCGGAGAAATGTGTCTTCATAGGATACCCAAAAGAAACTGTTGGGTACACCTTCTATCACAGATCCGAAGGCAAAACATTTGTTGCTAAGAATGGATCCTTTCTAGAGAAAGAATTTCTCTCGAAAGAAGTGAGTGGGAGGAAAGTAGAACTTGATGAGATAAATGTATCTACTCCCTTGTTGGAAGGTAGTTCATCACGAGAACCGGTTCCCGTGACAACTACACCAACTAGTGAGGAAGCTAATGATATTGATCATGAAACTTCAGATCAAGTTTCTGATGAACCTTGTAGGTCTACCAGAGTAAGATCCGCACCATAGTGGTACGGTAATCCTGTTCTGGAAGTCATGTTACTTGACCATGATGAACCTACGAACTATGAGGAAGCGATGATGAGCCCAGATTCCGCAAAATGGCTGGAGGCCATGAAATCTGAGATAGGATCCATGTATGAAAACAAAGTATGGACTTTGGTTGACTTGCCCGATGATCGGCAAGCCATTGAGAATAAATGGATCTTTAAGAAGAAGACTGACGCTGATGGTAATATTACTGTCTATAAAGCTCGACTTGTTGCGAAAGGTTTTCGACAAGTTCAAGGGGTTGACTACGATGAGACTTTCTCACCCGTAGCGATGCTTAAGTCTGTCCGAATCATGTTGGCTATTGCTCATTTCATGATTATGAAATTTGGCAAATGGATGTCAAGACTGCATTCTTGAATGGATTTCTAGAAGAAGAGTTGTATATGATGCAGCCGGAAGGTTTTGTTGATCCAAAAGGTGCTGAAAAAGTGTGCAAGCTCCAACGTTCCATTTATGGACTGGTGCAAGCATCTTGGAGTTGGAATAAACGTTTTATACAGACTTTTGGAGAAGCCTGTATTTACAAGAAAGTGAGTGGGAGCTCTGTAGCATTTCTAGTTTTATATGTTGATGACATATTACTAATTGGAAATGATATAGAATTTCTGGATAGCATAAAGCGATACTTGAATAAAAGTTTTTCGATGAAAGGCCTCGGAGAAGCTGCTTACATATTAGGCATCAAGATCTATAGAGATAGATCAAGACGCTTAATAGGACTTTCACAAAGCACATACCTTGACAAAATATTGAAAAAGTTCAATATGGATCAGGCAAAGAAAGGATTCTTGCCTGTGCTACAAGGTGTGAAGTTGAGTCGAACTCAATGCCCGACCACAGCAGAAGATAGATAGAAAATGAAAAATGTTCCCTATGCTTCAGCCATAGGCTCTATCATGTATGCAATGCTGTGTACCAGACCTGACGTATGCTTAGCAATAAGCTTAGCAGGAAGGTACCAAAGTAATCCAGGAGTGGATCACTGGACAGCGGTCAAGAACATCCTGAAATACCTAAAAAGGACTAAGCATATGTTTCTCGTATATGGAGGTGACAAAGAGCTAGTCGTAAATGGTTACGTCGATGCAAGCTTTGACACTGATCCGGACGATTCTAAATCGCAAACCGGATATGTGTTTTTATTAAACGGTGGAGCTGTAAGTTGGTGCAGTTCTAAACAAAGCGTCGTGGCGGGATCTACATGTGAAGCGGAGTACATAGCTGCTTCTGAAGCAGCAAATGAAGGAGTCTGGATGAAGGAGTTCATTTCCGATCTAGGTGTCATACCTAGTGCATCGGGACCAATGAAGATCTTCTGTGACAATACTGGTGCAATTGCCTTGGCAAAGGAATCCAGATTTCACAAGAGGACCAAGCACATCAAGAGACGCTTCAATTCCATTCGGTACCAAGTCCAAGTGGGATACATAGAGATTTGCAAGATACATACGGATCTGAATGTTGCAGACCCATTGACTAAGCCTCTCTCACGAGCAAAACATGATCAGCACCAAGACTCCATGGGTGTTAAAATCATTACTATGTAATCTAGATTATTGACTCTAGTGCAAGTGGGAGACTGAAGGAAATATGCCCTAGAGGCAATAATAAAGTTATTATTTATTTCCTCATATCATGATAAATGTTTATTATTCATGCTAGAATTGTATTAACCGGAAACATGATACATGTGTGAATACATAGACAAACATATAGTCACTAGTATGCCTCTACTTGACTAGCTCATTAATCAAAGATGGTCATGTTTCCTGACCATAGACATGTGTTGTCATTTGATTAGTGGGATCACATCATTAGAAGAATGATGTGATTGACATGACCCATTTTGTTAGCCTAGCACTTGATCGTTTAGTATACTGCTTTTGCTTTCTTCATGACTTATACAAAGTTCCTGCAACTATGAGATTGTGCAACTCCCGTGTACCGGAAGAACACTTTGTGTGCTACCAAGCGTCACAACGTAACTGGGTGATTATAAAGGTGCTCTACAGGTGTTTCCGAAGGTTCATGTTGAGTTGGCATAATTCGAGATTAGGATTTGTCACTACGATTGTCGGAGAGGTATCTCTGGGCCCTCTCGGTAATACTCATCACTTAAGCCTTGCAAGCATATAACTAATGAGTTAGTTATGAGATGGCGTATTACAGAACGAGTAAAGAGACTTGCCGGTAACGAGATTGAACTAGGTATTGGATACCGACGATCAAATCTCGGGCAAGTAACATACCGATGACAAAGGGAACAAAGTATGTTGTTATGCGGTTTGACCGATAAAGATCTTCGTAGAATATGTAGGAACCAATATGGGCATCCAGGTCCCGCTATTGGTTATTGACCAGAGACGTGTCTCGGTCATGTTTGCATTGTTCTCGAACCGTAGGGTCCGCACGCTTAAGGTTTCGATGATAGTTATATTATGAGTTTATGTATTTTGATGTACCGAAGGTTGTTCGGAGTCCCGGATATGATCACGGACATGACGAGGAGTCTCGAAATGGTCGAGACATAAAGATTGATATATTGGACGGATATATTTGGACACCGGAAAGGTTCCGGTAGAGTTTGGGAATATACCGGAGCTCCGGGAGGTTACCGGAACCCCCCCGGGAAGTATATGGGCCTTATTGGGCCCATGTAGGAGGAAGAGAGAAGGAGCAAAGGAGGGGGGCGCGCCCCCCAAGCCCAATCCGAATTGGGGAGGGGGGCCGGCCCCCCCTTTCCTTTCTCCTTCCCCCTCTCTTCCTTCCTACTACTAGTACTACTTCCTAATACTAGTGCTCCTTCCTTTCCCCTCCAAATAAGATTAGGAAAAAGGGGGAAACCTACTTGGAGTAGGTTTCCCCCTCCCTATGGCGCGCCCCCCCTTGGGCCGGCCACCTCCTCCCTCCCTCCTTTATATACGGGGGTAAGGGGGCACCCTAGAACACACAAGTTGATCATTGATCGTTCCTTAGCCGTGTGCGGTGCCCCTCCACGATATTACACCTCGATCATATTGTAGCGGTGCTTAGGCGAAGCCCTGCGACAGGAGAACATCAAGATCGTCACCACGCCGTCGTGCTGATGGAACTCCCCCTCAGAGCCTCTACTGGATTGGAGATCGAGGGTGCGTCATCGAGCTGTACGCGTGTCAAGAACTCGGAGGTGCCGGAGTAACGGTGCTTGGATCGGTCGGACCGGGAGGACGTACGACTACTTCCTCTACGTTGTGTCAACGCTTCCGCTTCGGTCTACGAGGGTACGTAGACAACACTCTCCCCTCGTTGCTATATCATCACCATGATCTTGCGTGTGCGTAGGAAATTTTTTGAAATTACTACGTTCCCCAACAGTGTTGTCCCTATGCGACTGGCCTGGGTGCAAGGTGGTGCTGGGTGGGTGAGTTTTATAGCGAGCCTAACGAGTTAAACGAGTAATCGTGAACTCGGCTTGTTTAACTTGGTCAATAAACGATCTTAAAATAAAGCTTGGCTCGACTCGTTATTCTTTGAGTTCGAGTCGATTCGAGCCGAGTCACGAGTTACTCGTTTAGCTCGCGAGCTTCGAGCTTTTTTTCCAGCCCTAGCTGCAAGCGCTCATACATACGCGCATACACTCACCTCTATGAACGCACACACGCACACCCTACTTCTATGAGCACCTTCGAGAGACTGGGCTCTTCATTGCGATAGGTGTGTCCTTGCACGAAAGACAGTACTACAATCAAAGATGGCTCTTCGTTCTCGAACACAGCACGGACACGCAATCAAATGTCAATATAGCCATGTCTAAGGCTACTCAGTATTATGCATATGATACTATCTTCATAGTGCATAGTATCATAGAGTAGTATTTTAGATGACTTTATTTATGATCATGCATGACGCAAAGTAGTATAGCATTTATTATGTTACGATATCTACCTATGTTACTCTAACCCTATCTATCTTCTTTAATTCTCCGCCACATCATCATGTTTGCTATTCCCGAGTGCATGATATCGGCTATGGGATCCCCCACTATGACTAGCCTAACGCAGTGCACACAAAACGCCAATCCTCTCCGCATGCACACCTCTGGATCCACGCCGGCTGGCCCACCGACCCCATGCAAGAAATCCTTTTTTGTCCTCCTACAACCCTACTGGTCCCTCCACCCACGTGATTATGTGAAGCCCCTCTTCTCTCCCCTGCAATGTTGCATGCCTCTTTTCTTCTCACTTTTCGGTAAATACCCACCAGTATAGAATTGTTTGAAGCACCATGTACACACCCTTCTGCCAATCTATTCTTTATCTAAGGAACTTTACCATGAAGTTGGGGCCTACTAGAACTTTAACTTAAAATTTATGGAGTTTGTTGTAAACAGTGATGAACTTTTCCTTTTTATTTTAAAATGTTAAATAAAAAGAATCAGGTGTTGAAGAACTTTCTGAATACTAGGTCTGCACTTTGTTAGAAATATTAAAGAACTTTGCTAGGAAATCTATTTGTAACTGAAGAGCTATATAGACAGCTTGTCTGAACTTTGCTGGAAATAATGAAGAACTTTTCATTTTTATTGTTTGAGTCGTTTCAATTACATATTTCAATCAAAAATTTCAAACTATTTCGAATATATTCAACATTGGTCTTGTTCCAAAGGTCTTTGCGCCAGAGGTTATAAAATAAAACAAAATTGAAACATTGGTTAAGAAGATATAAATGATTTATGTTTACAAAGGGGTAAGAGCATATACACTCCCCCCCAACATGCCCCCAGGGCTCTTTTTTAGCGCCGGCGGCCAAAAATCGGCCCAGTCGCGCCCCTAGGTCCTCTTTTTTCTCCTGTTTGGGCTGAAATAACAGCCGGCGAACCCGTGCCGAACCCATCCCCCCGGGGGTCGCCTGGGGGTGCCGACTGAAGTGAAAAGGCGTGTGTGTCCGCTCTGTCAGTGAGAGCCAGCAATTTTCCCGCCATTCCTCACCTTTTCCCTCCATTTTCCCTTTGCTTCCCCACCATTCTCCTCCTTCTCCCCGCCACTCTCCTCTCTCCCCCCCGCCATCTGGCCGCCGCCACACCATGCTGCCGAAGAAGTATTCGGCCCCCGCGCCGCCGCCACGTGTTCTCTTGGATCGAAATGTACGAAAAGTGGGTGGATGTCCGGCATACTCTCGCCAAGGTGAAGGGGTAAGTGCATCTAGTGCCACCCCTAGTTGGTTTTGGAGTATTGACGACAAACGTGGTTGAGGAACTAATGTGTTCATGAGAATTGCAGGAGAACACATGGAGAAGTCCCTCATTGATTCGGTTTACCTACCAGAGATGACCCCTAAAAATGTATGAAGACATTGAAGATAATGGTGGTTCATGAAGACTTTCACTTGAAGACTATGACGTGTGAAGACATTCACTTGAAGACAATGGAGTGTGAAGACATAGTTCTTTCATAGGTTCATTTCCTCTTTCTTGAGTCATATGAACCACCAAACTGTTAAGTGGAGTCCAGGTAAATAATTTCAGAAAACTGACGTGCTACTAAACCCAAATCATATGTCTTCCAACAAAGAAAAATGAGAGCAAATCTTATTCAGTGTGGATGAGTCAGCTTTACTTGTAGCCCAAGTTTAGTTGCCGCGTGTGTCTGGGATCCGACCGTTGGACACGTGTTAGTTCCTTAGTGACTCAGGGTCATCTCAGACATATCATGTCAGGTTGCCCATTGGCTATAAATAGCCCATCCCCTCCACCATAAATTGCTGGCTGCTCAGAGTTAGTACACAGCTTTTGTCGTTTGAGAGAAACCCACCTCTGAAGCCTTGAGAGAGAATCCTTGCAAGGACAAATCCCCAAACAGCAAAAGCCCCAAGGCACAAAGAGTGTTGGCATCACTGAAGTCTTTCTGTCTGCATGACCCGAAGACTTATTACACTTGAAGACTGTGTATCTTCCAGTCGGTTAGGCGTCATGTTCTAAGGATCCAAGAGCTTTGTGGATCGCTAGTGAACGTAGTTTGTGAAGGTTTGGAAGTCTACCTTGAAGGCTTACCCTAGTGTTGGGCGAGGTCTATGTGACCTTAGCTCAAGGAGAATACAGTAAGGACTGTGTGTCCTTTGGAAATACCAAGCCACCCTAACCAGACATATAGTTTTCATAGCAACTGGAACTGGTCTACCAAATCATTGTCTTCATCGAGCACCTGGTTCTATCCCTTCACTCTTACTCTTAGTTGCGCCTCTTGAATTCATTGCTTGTCTCTTGTTTGGCTTCACCGTGTGAAGACTTTTACCTTGATTACTCATTTGGATTCACACTGTCTTCCTGTACTGATCCTCTGCTTCCTAGCTGTCTATAGGCTTCATGCTTTAGCTGTGCTATTTACATGATCATGACATTCCTAGTGTAGTCTACCTTCCACTATGATCTGATTAGGTGCAGTTTATCTGACTGTCTTCAACGACTTTGTGTTGTTTGAAGACGTTCATAAAAATCACCTATTCACCCCCTCTAGTCGATAACCAGCTCTTTCAATTGGTATCAGAGCAAGGTGCTCCCTTGTTCTGTGTGATTCGGTTTAACCACCTGGAGTTTTAGCTATGTCGACTGCAGGGATAGTCAAAGTCTCCGCTGCGTGCCCCGTCTTCGATGGCACTGATTACCCCTACTAGAAGAATAAGATGTGCATGCATCTTAAAGCTATTGATGATGATGTTTGGTATGTCGTAAAGACTGGTGTCCCCAAGGCTGGTGAAGTGTCACCCCCACTAATGTGAAGCGACTTGCTCAACTTGGCTCAACCGCCAAGAACATCATATGTGGTCATCTGACCAAAGGGCAGTATGGCCGTCTTAGTGCTCTGGAATCTGCAAAGCTAGTATGGGACTGGCTGTCCAAGGTTAATGAAGGCATCTCAACTCAAAGAGACTCAAGAATTGATGTGCTTCGTAATCTTTTCAACCAATTCAAAAAGCTTGACAATGAAAATGTCCAAAACACCTTTGATCGTCTTACTGATATCACAAATGAGCTTCGTGCTCTTGGCACCCATGAGATCACTAAGCATGAAGTTGTGAAGAAGCTTTTGACCAGACTTGATGGCTCATTTGACACTTGATGACCCGCAAGTATAGGGGATCAATCGTAGTCCTTTTGATAATTAAGAGTGTCGAACCCAACGAGTAGCAGAAAGAAATCACAAGTGATTTTCAGCAAGGAAGTTTCTGCAGGCACTAAAATAGCTGTAACAAGTTCTTTGATAGTAGGATAGTTGTAACAAGAACGAGTAGCAAGAGTAACAATAAGTGCAGCAAGGTAGCCCAATCCTTTTATGGCAAAGGACATGCCAAAGTGGTTTCTTATAATAGGCAAAGCGTTCTCGAGGGCACACGGGAATTTCATCTAGTCACTTTCACCATGCTACCTTGATTCGGGTTCGATACTTTGATACTTTGATATGTGGGAAGACCGATGCTTAGGTGTCGTTCTTACTTGAACAAACCTCATACTTATGATTAACCCCCTCGCAAGCATCCACAACTATGAGAAAAGTATTAAGACATACATCTAAACATAGCATTAAACTTTTGGATCCAAATCACTCCCTTACGAAGTAGCGCATAAACTAGGGTTTAAGCTTTTGTCACTTTAGCAACCCATCATCTAATAATTACTCCACAATGCATTACCTTAGGCCCAAATATGGTGTCGCCCCTCCATCATGACCTGCATAAGGACAACCCAGTCAGTGTAGTTGGCCCTCATCAGCATCGGCCATGCCGTGCCGCCGGTGTCGCGCACCAGCCGCGCAGACGAACCCTGATCTGAGCCATCAGTGATTCGAGCACGCGGCGTCGGCGGTGCCTTGCCATCGCCGGTGTCGTCCTTCTTCGTCATCCCTGGATCACGAACGAGGCGCTCTGATGCCAATTGTTATCTCTGAGCTCAAAGCTCCTGTCAATGGAGAGAGAGAGACGCGAAAGAGACTGATATTTGTGCAGCGCTAACTCTGCTGCTTTTCTCCTCCTCTTCTTATTCACTGGAAAACGGGAAAGACAGATCGAGACGTGCCCCATCAATTAGATCATGCCATCCCACGATCATGGGCGTGTTCTCGCCGCGAGCTACAACCTCGGGATCGCACATACCGCGTCCTCAGGCTAGACGGAAACTGAACACCGAAAAAACTGCAGACTGATGAAACTGAATCCTAACACTACGTCAAACCTGAACTTGAACATGTCACACTAGTTTATTTGCTAGCACGCAGTCCTCGGTTGAACAGGGTGACTAATCGAGCCGACGACGAAGATGCCGACGTCGTAGTTGATCTGCAGGCTGGCCATTGGTCCTTCGTCGATCTCACAGCGGAGCTCTCAATGAAAGCACCATTGTCAGTGTCAAAATCAACAGACCTCGGAGTAGGGGGTCCCGAGCTGTGGATTTTGGATCGATGGGTGACAAGAGATGAAGGAGACGATGTTTTACCCAGGTTCGGGCCCTCTTAATGGAGGTAAAACCATACGTCCTGCTCTTATTTATATTGATGATGGGGTATCAAGTACAGAGTCGATCTACCCCGAGATCGTATGTTATGGTCTAAACCCTAGGGGTATGATGATGAATGTCATAATGATCTATCGACTAACCTGGCCTCGGCTTATATAATGTACCGGAGGCCTAGGATAACAAGAGTCATAGTCGGCTACGTCGGTGGAGAGGAGTCCTTGTCTTGATCATCAAGTCTTGTGGAATCTTTCTCGTATATGTCATCGACTGTCCGAACTGGCCCAATAGTGAACCGCCATTGGGGGTCCTCGGCCCGATCCACTAATCGGGAGACGACGTGGTGAGTATCCCCTAGTCCAGGACACCGTCAAAAGGCATCCAGTTAGATCGGCGTGAAGAATGACGCTGCCGATTGCAAAAGGCTGGTCGGGGACGAAGATGTCACCGCAGCCGATGTTGCTGTTGATCTGAAGGCGAGACATTGATCTTTTTTGGCCATACAGTGGAACATGCATGGGCCACCAATGTTGGTGCTAAAACCGGCGGATCTCAGGTAGGGGGTCCCGAGTTGTGGGTCTCGGAACAATGCTAACAATGGACACGGGGACAGATGTTTACCCAGGTTCGGATCCTCTCGAAGAGGTAAAACCCTATGTTTTCCTTTGATTTTATTGATGTGATGGAGTATCGAGTACAAGATGATCTACCTCGAGATCGTATGATTGTGTTATAAACCCTAAGGCTGGTAATCGTGCCTCTAAAGACTAAACCCCTCGACTTATATATGCACCGGGGGTGCCTAGGTTTACACATATGGTCTATTGCCGATATGTCGAGCACTCCTTCAAGTACACGCCAAGTCTTCGATGGTTTCCGTCTTGATCACGCCGGGTTTTGACGGCTTCGGTAGTCCTTCCTTCTAGTGATTGGTGGATCAACAGCTCGACCCATGGACTCTGGACCGTACGTGTTTGTGCCCCTTGGTCCAGGACACCGTTTGCGTCTGATGGCGGCGGCACGGTGAACTAGTTGCTTGCGTCGTTGCCACCGCCCATCGTGTTCTGTGTATCTGTTCACTCTTAATCATATCTCATGTATACAACCAAAAACCGTATAGTTGCATGAGCCGAGGCAATGCAAGGCACCAAGCGTCATGCCAAAATTGATCCCCTAATGCAGGAAGCCTGAATGGGAGCAAATAGATGATGTGCAGATGATGGGTTTTCCCATGTTTTTCTTCAAACAGACCCAAGTGAGATATACTTGCAATACAGGCAAAATCGATGCGAGTAACCAAACATGTCCCTAGCGTACAGAAAAACCTACAACTAAAACTAGATGTTCACAGACCAAGAACGAAAGGATACACACCAAAATATGTTAAAGATTTAGAAACCTTACAAAGCAAGAAAAAACAAAGATCCCAACAAACTCATTCTATTTACTACATTGATAATCGAAGGAAAGACCTACAATGATTCAAAAAAACTCGACCCAGCGGGAGAGAAATCCCGAAGGCATTATATTGTAAGGTCGAGAAAATAGCAAGGATCACTTGCTTGTTATGACATATTCCTTCTGCATCTCACACACTGTCGAATTGAAACCCAAACATACAACAAAAAGCAGGAGTAGGCTTTTACCTCATTGAGAGGGGTTGAACCTGGGTAAACTCTCTGTGTCCTTTGTCACGTTCAACCCCTTTAATCTAACCTAGTTGCGATGGCTCCACACCAAGGTCCTTTTGCTAGGGCATCTGCTGTGTTAAGTCCACGACAGTTGACGCCCACCGTGGGGCTAGCGCACGGTGGCTTCAATAGTCCTTCCTTCTAGTGATTGGCGGACCAACGGCCCGACCCATGGACTCCGGACCGCACGGGTTTTTGCACCCCTTAGTCCAGGACACCGTCAGCGTCCGACAGTCCACCGTGTTCTACGTAGCCGTTAACTCTTAATCATATCCCATGTATACAACCAAACACCATGTAGTTGCATGAGCCGAGACAATGCAGGACACATAACGTCATATGCCAAAATTGATCCCCTAATGCAGGAAGCCTAGATGGGAGCAAACAAATGATGTGCAGATGATGGTTTTTCCCATGTTCTTCTTCAAGCAAACCCAAGTGAGACACACATGCAATACATGCAAAAATGATGCGAGTAACCAAACACGCCCCTCGATTACAGAAAAACCTACAACTAAAACTAGATGTTTGCAGACCAAGAACGAAAGCATACACTCCAAAATACGTTGAAGAATTAGAAACCTTACAAAGCAAGAAAACAACAAAGATCCGAACCCATTCTAGTTACTACATTGATAATCGAAGGAAAGACCCACAACGATTCGACCTCACAAAGCTAGAAAATAGCAAAGATCACTTGCTTGTTATGCCATATTTCTTCTGCATCTCACACACTGCCTTGAGAATCTCGGTCACTTGAGCATGGGTTAAGCCTGGAGCATGCCCAGCCTGCCGGTGACGCCAGAAGGCCTTCAGAGCATAATCATCGAAATCATCAATCTTGATCGATTCCAGGACAGCCCGGTTCACGGCATCCTCCTGGGCAGCCGTTGGCTCGAAAAGACCCTGCATCACACACAAAGTAAGCTGAATTTTTCGCTCCAAGTTTCAATATCCCTCGAAGATTTTTGGCCTGGGCTCAGAAAAGATTAAGATTTGCGCAGAATTCAGGGGGGGGGGGGGGGGGGGGGGGGGGGGGGGGGGGGGAGGGGGCGAGCAACAGAAAAGGCTGGGTGGGATCAAAGAGGATGGAGGAATCGGCAGCAACGGCCGTGGCATCTAGGAGATCTTGTCCCCTCGCCGGAAACATCGCTTGAGAGAGCGGGCAGCAGGGAGAGGGGGCGAAAATATAGGAGAAAAGAAGTAGCAACCGTTCTTTTCCCGAGCCGGAAGCAAAGCCTCCTCGCCACGTGCAGGAGCGCCGCCGCCATTGATCTCGCCGACTCGATCCGCCGCTTTTGGGCGTATGGTGTCGGCTGTTTGGTCAAAGCGCTGTCACGCACGTCCGTCGATGAGGAAATTAAGACGGTTTTTTAAAATCACATCTACATTTTTTTTCTTCGGAAAGGGGAAAGACCCCAGCCTCTAGATGTGTTTAAGTATTCATATCTAAATCTTATGTCATCGATGTCATGCAGAGTTCTTTTCAAACTCTATAATATAACCTTCTTCTTCCTTTTGTTAAAATATATACTCCATATAGAAGAACCTTATATACATACGTATCTACGACTCCATGCTAATTAAGCGAGACACAACGCAACGATCTTCGGCAACTCACGTACGTAACGAGTCTGACAACGTCCCCATGGCAATGGCGACGCAGCTGCTGCTTCACCTCCGCACCCTCCGGAGGCCTCTTCCTCCCACGCATGCTTCTGGCTCTATCTCCTCTTCAGGCCAAGCCAACCTCGCCCGCAGTTCCTCTACCTCGCCGCCGGTGCGTACCGTTTCGTGATATTATATACTAGCATCATGTATCTTCTTGCCTTCTTGCCGAGAAGGGTCGGCAACAACAGCCGGTGGTTTGGAGGACATACACATTCGTCGTCCAAGCCACCCCACCGCCGCATCCTCGCCAAGGTGTTTTGTGCCGCGTCCTTTTCCGCCGCCGGCCTTTTCATCGAAAACACATCACATGATGACAGGAAATCGCCGCACACGGGGCCACCTGACCATGGAAGCAACAACCAAAAGAGGGACAACCAGAAATCGCCGCTCACGGGGCCACTTGACCATGGAAGCAACAAAGAGAAGAAAGTCCAGAAGAGAGACTGCACCAATGCTCTTCTCAGTTCTCAGTGTCAATCAACTGTACAAAGACATTTTTAGTCTCTGTGGAGTAAGATCATAGTGGAGCTGGTGTGTGGCTCCATGTAACTCTGTGATGTTTGTAGCGTCATTGTACAAAGACCTTTTTTATGTGGCTAGAGCATAACATTCTCTCGACAAAAATCTCAGTATAGTACATTTCGCTTTGTAATTTTGTTATTCCACTACATTTCATGTGATTCTGTAGCGTAGCACGGGTATCTTACAAGTGTGCTCTAATAACTTAGCTCGATCATGTATAAATAATGAATAAGGCCATGTTTGTTTGGGCTTTTGCTTTTGCTTTTGCAGCTTCTCCACTTTGGCCAAAAAGCCATAAAAGCTCATAAATAGGTGCTTTTGAAGCTTTTTGGGCTTTTGATGAATCAATATAACCTATTTGAGCTCCAAAAGCCATAAAAGCTCCAAAAGCACATATTTAGGAGCTTTTATAGCTTTTTGGCCAAAGTGAAAAAGCTGCAAAAGCAGAAGCAAAAACCCAAACAAACAGTGCTAAAAGTGCTTCATATCAAAACCACTTTGTTATGATACTTTGAGAATGATTGGTAAGATACGCAAAAGAAAGCAATAATGAACCCCTTAAGGAAGCCTTCCTCGTATCTATTGGACTCGGGGGCAGCATCATTATTTTGAACCTGGGGGTTGCATCAAGGTAATACCTGGGGGTTGTATCAAGGTAAACTGACCTCCGTCCTGCAAAACACGATCAATGGTCTCAAGCTCTAACCAAGTAATCGGTTAACCCTTTTTTTTTTGCATCGCGATATAGGGTCTTAACAGTGCTGAGAATACTACCCTTAGCCCGTGGCTACGTTCAGGCAACAAGCCAGAAGAAGCATGTCGGGCCACACAAAAAAGCCCCCCTATTCACAAATACCACAACAACGACAAAGCTGACTTTGTAGAACAAAGACATCCTGAAGGCAAGTAAAATATTTCGCAAGATCCAAACACGGAAGGAAAATTGTAATTAAACCATACGAGACAAAACGTACAAGGTTTTTCTTACAAGCTCATACCGAACCCTAATCTTCTTTGGGCGCCTTCTCGACAATCTCTTACAGGTCATAGCTCCCAGCGGCAAACTGAGCGTTCTCACTGACCCCTTCGAAGAAGGAATCAAAATTTTGGCCCCCCTACACACTTCGCACCCGTGGCCCCAGATCCATGCTCGCGTTATGCACCCATACACTGGCAAGCACCTGGCGGGCTCCCTCAAAGGCTGTAGAGACGGCCAGTCATCCATCTTCCCTGGTGACCTACTAAGCTGGACCAACACCGTCGAGGTCAGGTCGGAGCTCCGGATCTCCCCACAGAAGAGAGTTGCGACGACATTCCAAGCAAAACCCGCATCTTCTCCGCAATGGCCTCGACCGCTCGGAGCCTGGCTTCAACGTCATTATTATAGATATTTGGGATTGGCACCACATCAACGCAAAAATAAGCGTCAGACAACATTTTTAAAAGAAACTAGAAGGGAGCCAAACACCTAGGTATCACGATGAGCCGCGGCGACGATATCTTCGCAATGCTTGTGCGCCTCGCTCAGCTACATCAACACATTGTCATTTACCTTTCGGAGGCATGAGGCCTCCTCCGCGTGCCCCTTGCACAAAGTAGCCTGGCGCCCAAGGTCGGTCTTAAGAGTTCCGAGCTCATTGTGGAGCAGCCCTTGCTACTCTTTGCTTTTTTGGAGCTCGCCATGGAGGACGCGGCACTCCTCCCGCTCCTTCTGCATGGAGGCCTCATTCGGAACCAGGACCAATACGCTTACCAACTTGGTCAGCCTCAGGGAGTTTCCTCCGGCCGCTCGGCAGAGAATATTTTAATCTTTAGAGGCACATGAGCATGCCCCGAAAACTTGGCAGAGGAAGATTAGGGGCAGAGCACCGAGTCATCATCTACCTAAACCGAATGGAAGAGAACGGCAAGTATGCGAGTCTTCCAACCCTGCAGGAGACGACGAGCGACAGAAGCCCAGATCCCAGTTATTAGCAGCAAGTTCCGAGATGGAAGTGCCTGGCGAGGAACAATACAAAAAAAAGGAGAGGAAGGAACGGCTTTATAGAGAGGGTCGTTGCCAACCCACCAGTCAAGCCAAAAGCAAGTGGACTTTCCATTATTAACCACAAATTTAACCTGTGTTGAATTCATCACGCACGCACTTTGACCAACTGAAGCCAGCCTGAGGGCCACCAAAGGCTCGAGGAGGGGAAATACTTGCCTTTGAGAAGGTAAAACCAGAGGGTGCCAGAGCCTATGGTCAGAGTACACCAGCACCATTTCATAATTAAACATTTGTTCATAATAGCAATGTTTAAAATGCCAAGCCCCCCAAGGCTTTTTGGTCTACGCATTAGTTTCCATTTAACCAGACATTATTTACCTTTTCGAATGTCGCATCGGCCGAGGAGCAGCCAAGAACAGGCACCTCACTTTTGGAATGTGTGAGCACATACTCCCAACAGAACAAAAAAAAAGAATATCCTCTACATTATTCATGATTCTTAATTTTGAGCATACAAGATTGATGACCTTTAAAGCGGTTCTGAGAATTGTCTGTTCATAAAAATTTGGCAAAACAAAAACTATTCATAAAAAAGAACTCTGAACCAAACATATAAACTCTACTTATGCAAATCTAAAGCTGACACAGCATTAGCAATTCACATATGAGATAGTATCAGATATATCAGGCCGAAAAGAATTCTACGTTTGCAACAGCAAGTAAATTTACTTCCGTTTAAACTTGTGTCATCCCTTACACCAACAAAATCTCATGAAATAAAAGTCACGACGAGCGGTTGATACTCGTGTTGGTTTGTCTTCTACATGTAGCACCATTGATTAATATACACAAAGGTTTGTTCTCAACTAGGTAACAAAGTGTTTCATCCTGGCCCCATCAGCACGTAAAATGGAAATCTTCACTTCCAGACTCAAAAATCATCCTTGCTGATCCAGTTGCATTACATACAGCAAGTTAGTTATCGGCACCAAGATTTCCAGCTACTTTTGCTTGGGGTGTGGCAGTGGATCCTTGTCATCTGACAGGCCGCCGCCCATGTCACTGATGGATGGTATCTTACGAGACAGATCATCGAGGTCTTCTGGCAAAACTGCGGGCTGGGACTGAGCAATCATTGCCCCCCGATTGCCTGGGAGTCTCGGAAGAAGCATCGTCTTCATCTACAGTTTGAAAAGCACGCATGCATCAGTGTCCATCATGTTTATCAGACAGAATAAAGTAGCAATAACACTAAGAATCGTATATTTATGATTCAACTTTCGTCTCACATTTTTAGCTAGTTTTGAGAATACTTCCATGTATTCTTCAGCGACCTTCAAGCGGGCAGCCTATACAAATTAGATGCAACAATTTATGTTTCGTTAGGCGAGAGGAAATGTGACGGTCAAAATCCTGCTTCATCAAGATTTTACAAGAAAAATGTGATACCTCTGTGCTGCCTTCAGTTTTAAATGACTCTGGATCCATTACTATCCCTCTAACTGTCGCTTCAAACCTGGCAAGAATCGCTTCACCTTCACCTGATGTCCACATTGAAAAACAACAAGCATAAGCCTGATGAAACAAGACGCAACACTTTCAGATTCACAAGACAAGAGGGGGTACAATCACAATATATTCAAGCAAGTAATACTAGAAACAAAAAGATATTCAGTTTGTGAACTGGGTCACTGAATCCAAACAGTTCTTCATGTAATACTATGAACAGTAGAACTGAATATTTCTGCTAAAATGCAGGGGGTGACAATACTTGATGTTTCCTGAAATTCATAACCATAAGATGTATGTATCTATAACTTGCGTGTTGAGTGGGCGATCTGTGAGACGTAATTTAAGTTCCCTTATGTATAACTGCTTCAGATTCAATCTCCTCAAATGAGGAAAAATACATCCAAAACAGAGAGATATTCAGAACAAATACATGATGCATTATTATTATTATTATCTTCGAAAAAACGCAAAGAGACTTCTGCGTTTCTTTTCATTGAAAAGGCAGAATTCAAATTACAATTCTCCTAAGATGTACAGGGAGTGAAAAATGCAGAAAAATTAATGTACATCCCAGGTCTGGGGCAGAGTGTCGCAAAGCCTGGAAGCGCCAGCTCTAGCCCAAAGCGTCGCCTCGTCCTTTAGCAACAAGGTTGCTGACTGAAGGTTGGGCGCCCTCTAAGACATAGTCGTTACGGAGTTTCCAGATCATCCATGGGGTGAGCAAGGCAATGGAGGCGAGGCCTTTGCGCATGGGTTTCAGAGTGCGCTGTTTAGAAGCGCCACCAGTTCAGAAGGGAAGCATCATGGTTCCGCGGCGTGCAAGACATGCGGAGCCAGGCGAGTATCTCGTGCCAAACCTGTCTGTAAAACAGGCAACAGAGCAGTAGGTGGTGCATCTCTCGGGGCTCTAGTAGCAGAGGAGGCACGAGGTGTGGGGCTGTAGGCCGCGGCGCGCAAGGAGGTCGGTGGTCATCCAACACCGATCCTGATCAGCAAGCCAGTGGAAGAAGCGCACATGAGGGGGCGCCCAGAACTTCCAGGAGCTGTTGTGGGTCGAACCCTGGAAGGTGACATGATAGCAGGATTTCACAGAGTAAAATCCGCTCGAAGTCCACTTCCACAGGAGGCGATCAGGTTTCATGGTCAGGGTGGTGTGCCCGACAGCATGTTTACAAGTGAAAGTCATAGTGCTGTCACCATAATAAAAAGATAATGCTACATGTATGGTTACACATTGATATTAACTAATGTTAGAATACTGTATACCATAAGGCAGAAGAACATGATTTCCTCATACTCCCTCCGTCCCAAACTTCTTGTCTTAGATTTGTTGATACATCCGTATTTATCAACAAATCTAAGACAAGAATTTTGGGACGGAGGGAGTATTATGCATGTAGCAGTACAAGAAGTGTAGTATTTACACAAGCTGAGCAGGGCAGCAGCAAGATATTTGGCAATGTTCAGAGCAAGATGATAAAACAGAGCCAAAGAGATGTCACGTACCCTTTGCTTTGTTCACCCTTTCCATCATAGCAGCTAACAGAAGAAAAGAAGAAATAAGTTAAATCTGGACATCCGAGTTAGGTGTAATGAAATCTAACTCGACGATCCGATATTACATTCTGACTCGACGATCCGAGCACAATTCCTGCATTCTGCTTCAAGCTGCATCTCCACGGCTTTCTTAGCTCTCTCTGGAGGAGTAATGCCTAAAAATGGACAGTTTGTAGTTATTAGTAATGGAATAGAGATGCCGTATTACGACATTTGACACCCCATTCACACGATGAAAAGGAAAAACCATACGTATGTTGTATTTGAGGCATTTGACACCCCACTCGCATGAATTGTAATTGATTGACTTCTGCAGATAGAGAAACAAGACAAAACAATTTGTTAGATGAGTTCGCAGGACCATGAAATTTAGGAGAGAGGCTTGATAGTAGGTACCATGATGTTGTGGTTGAGCGTATCTCTTTCCTTAAAGGCCTTGTCAAGGGTAACCTTGCCAAGTTCACTCCTTGCAACACACTGTGCAAGCTGGGTGACTGCATAGATGGGGTCCCCCTCTACGGCATAGGAAGCAAGGAAGGGATCGGCAATCTGTGCAAGTCAATTTCATTCGATTTAGTTTGTAAGCTAAGCAAGCTTCCTAGGGTTTAGTACTTTAGTTTCCTCAAACAAACAAAAAAAAAGCATTCCTAGGGTTTAGGGGTTAGAGTCTTAGAGATGACCTTGACATGGAGCACTCCTCCGATCTGGATCAAGGCGCCATCCTTTGTGATGGCAGGGTTGCCGGGGATTGGGATGGCCTTTTCCTTGAGCGAGTGGACGTAGGCGATGCGGTCGACGCCGGGCACGAGGAAGTGAATCCCCGAGGAGAGGGTCTTGTGGTAATCGCCTAAGCGCTCCACCACGAACACCTTCCTCTCTGGCACGATGTTCACGCCCAGGTTCGCTGGGGTCGACGGCGGGTCTGCGGCCACGGTGGCTCCCCGGTACCAGCGGAGCCCTTGTACCTGCAGCAGCGCCGGGTTGGGTTCCGGGCGGCTGGAGCGGAGGAGGCAGGAGGCGGAGGAGCGGCGCGCGTGCAGGCGCATCATCCGGCTGGCCGTCCACATCGCCATCGCCATCGCGCAAATACGTGAATCTGTAATAGGGGTTTATCGATCGTTTCTTTCTCTCCTATCTATACAAGCGTCTAACCCACGATGTTGATTCTCAAAAAAAAAAAAAAAAACCCCACGATCGGTTTCCCCAGGCACGATCTTTTTCTTTTTTTGATCGAGTAGACTCCCCAGGCGCACGATCGATCCTTCCTGACCTGTCGGGAAAACGGGCAGCAGAGCAGTTGGCGGTGCATCGTCTCGGGGCTCTAGCAGCAGAGGAGGCACGAGGTGTGGTGCTGGAGGCGCGTGTGCTGTCGGCCGAAGGAGATGACTGATAAGCCGGTGCACCGGCGTTTGCCTGGGGTCTTCGTCAAGCTCACCGGGCTGTCTTACCGTGCGGCTCTCCCATGCCGGCGACGTCAACACGCGCATACACACCTCAACATCCTCATCCTCGCCAAGGGAGGCATCCTCTAGACTAGGGCTGGACACGAGCCGAGCCGAGCCGAGTTCAGACCGAGCCTGGCTTTGGCTCGCCTAAAGCGAGCCGAGCTCGGCTCGGCTCGTTCGTTGAACGAGCCTGTTTCTTGAGGCTCGGCTCGTTTTGCCTCTCGCTCGGTCCAGCCCGAGCAGTTCGTGTCGAGGAATGGATGGATGAATGCTTCTGCTCCGGGCGGCGGATGCTTGGCTAGCGACGAACGGCGGCGTCTGATGCGGCGATGACAGGGCGCGTCCGCCGTCGGTGCCGAGAGTGCCGTCCAGTGTTGGGCGTGGCGAGGACGACGACGACACCAGGCATGGCGAGGACGACGATGGCTATACTCTACACAATCAACCAGTAGCATTCATCCATCCATCCCTCCATCACATGCGTACGCAGCCGCAGCCGTGCAGGGGAGCATATACGTCGTCTGTCGTCCGTGCGCCCGTGCAGGGGAGCGCGTGACTGCCGAGCGTGTGCGCGCCCAGCTACTGCTAGGGATGGGAGTACCTGCTCGTCACATTCGGCAAGAAACAAGGGGAGGCACGTCCGCCGGCGTTCAGTGTGATGAGGAAAGGCCGCGTTGCCCGTCACCATCGATCCATTTTTTGCGGCGCGGCGAGGCGAGGGATGCGGCACCGCCGAACAAAGGAAGGGAGGGGCTCGTGCCCTAATGCGAGGATGGCCGATGGAAATTGGGTTGGGCCTCGAGCGAGTCACCGAGTTGGACTGGGCGAAACTCGGCTCGGCTCGGTCGGGAATCGGGCCTCTTTTCACAGCTGGGCTCGCTCGTTCATTGTATCGGGCCGAGCTATAACGGGCCGAGCTGGAGCGAGCTTCGGGTGGAGCCGAAAAGCTCGCTCGGTCGTCCAGTCCTACTCTAGACACACACTCCTTCACCAAATCATCTTCGCATGCCACCTTTGACTCGGCCGGGAGCAGCCGAAGCTCGCCCACGATGCAGCCCAGCCGCTAGCCACGGTGCTCTACCATGGCGGCCTACATCCCATGGCAGCGGGGTCCTAGCGGAAACTAAAGGATATTAAGGCCTCCTTTTAATAGAGAACCGGAACAAAGCATTAGCACATTGTGAATACATGAACTCTTCAAACTACGGTCATCACCGAGAAGTATCCCGATTATTGTCAGTTCGGGGTTGTCGGATCATAACACATAATAGGTGACTATAGACTTGCAAGATAGGATCGAGAACACACATATATTCATGAAAATATAATAGGTTCATATCTGAAATCATGGCACTCGGGCCCTAGTGACAAGCATTACTCACGCAAGCCTACGACGGAATTACTCACGCACAGCGGTGAGCAGCATGAAATTGGTGATGGAGGATGGTTGATGATGACGACGGCAACGAATCCCCCTCTCCGGAGCCCTGAACGGACTCCAGATCAGCCCTCCCGAGAGAAATTAGGGCTTGGCGTCGACTCCAGATCAGCCCTCCCGAGACAGAATATATGGAGTTGGAGTTGAGGTCGGCGGAGCCTCAGGGGGCCCACGAGACAGGGGGCGCGCCCAGGGGGGAGGGCGCACCCCCCACCCTCGTGGACAGGGTGTGGGCCCCCTTGGTCTTGATTCTTTCGCCAATATTTTTTATATTTTCCAAAAAGTGCCTCCGTGGATTTTCAGGACATTCCGAGAACTTTTGTTTTTTACACATAAAACAACATCACGACAGTTCTGCTGAAAACAGCTTCAGTCCGGATTAGTTTCATTCAAATCATGCAAGTTAGATTCCAAAACAAGGGCAAAAGTGTTTGGAAAAGTAGATACGTTGGAGACGTATCAACTCCCCCAAGCTTAAACCTTTGCTTGTCCTCAAGCAATTCAGTTGATAAACTGAAAGTGATAAAGAAAAACTTTTACAAACTCTGTTTGCTCTTGTTGTTGTAAACATGCAAAGCCATCATTCAGGTTTCAGCAAATATTATGAACTAACCATACTCATAATAACACCGAGGTCCCACAATTACTCATATCAATAGCATAATCAGCTAGCAAGCCATAATAATAAAACTCGGATGACAACACTTTCTCAAAACAATCATGACATGATATAACAAAATGGTATCTCGCTAGCCCTTTCTGAGACCGCAAAATATAAATGCAGAGCACCTTTAAAGATCAAGGACTGAATAAACATTGTAATTCATGGTAAAAGAGATTCAGTCAAGTCATACCCAATATAAGCCAATAGTAATGAATGCAAATGACAGTGTGCTCTCCAGCGGGTGCTTTTTAATAAGAAGGGTGATGACTCAACATAAAAGTAAATAGATAGGCCCTTCGCAGAGGGAAGCAGGGATTTGTAGAGGTGCCCGAGCTCGATTTTAAAATAGAGATTGAATAACATTTTGAGCGGCATACTTTCGCTGTCAACGCAACAACTATGAGATGGCTGTATCTTCCATACTACATGCATTATAGGCAGTTCCCAAATAGAATGGTAAAGGTTTATACTCCCCCAACCACCAACAAGCATCAATCCATGGCTTGCTCGAAACAACGAGTGCCTCCAACTAATAACAACCCTGGGGGAGTTTTGTTTAATTATTTTGATTTGCTTTGATCTGTTTGGATCATGGGACTGGGCATCTCGGTTACCAGCCCTTTCTCGTCAATGAGGAGCGGAGTCCACTCCTCTTGAGAATAACCCACCTAGCATGGAAGATATAGGCAGCCCTAGTTGAAACATGAGCTGCTTGAGCATACAAAACAGAATTTCATTTGAAGGTTTGGAGTTTGGCAAAATTTACTTGAACGGCAGGTAAATACCGCATATAGGTATGTATGGTGGGCTCATTGGAATAACTTTGGATTTAAGGAGTTTGGATGCACAAGCAGTATTCCCGCTTAGTACAAGTGAAGGCTAGCAAGAGACTGAGAAGCGACCAACTGAGAGAGCGACAATAGTCATGAACATGCATTAAAATTAATTTACACCGAATACAAGCATGAGTAGGATATAATCTACCATGAATATAAATATCGTGAAGGTTATGTTGATTCGTTTTAACTACATGCGCGAACATGTGCCAAGTCGAGTCACTCAATTCATTCAAAGGAGGATACCATCCCATCATACCACATCATAATCATTCTAATAGCATGTTGGCACGCAAGGTCAACCATTATAACTCATAGCTAATCAAGCATGGCACAAACAACTATAATCTCTAAATGTCATTGCAAATATGTTTACTTCATAATAAGCTGAATCAGGAACGATGAACTCATCATATTTACAAAAACAAGAGAGGTCGAGTTCATACCAGCTTTTCTCATCGCAATAAGTCCATCATATATCATCATTATTGCCTTTCACTTGCACGACCGAAAGATGTGTATAATAATAATAGTGTATGTGCATTGGACTAAGCTAGAATCTGCAAGCATTCAACTCAAGAGAGAAGACAGGGTAATGTGGGCTCTAAATTAAATAAACAATCATGCATATGAGAGCCACTAAACAATTTCAATATGGTCTTCTCGACCCCCAAAGGAAAGAAAAGAAAATAAAACTATTTATACGGGAAAGCTCCCAACAAGTAAAAGAAGAACGAGAAATCTTTTTGGGTTTTCATTTTAATTTCTACTACAAGCATGGAAATTAAACTAACTATTTTTTTTGTTTTTTCTCAAGGTTTATCAAACACACAAGAAGAAAGCGAGAAAAAAGGAAATTTAAACTAACATGGATAATACAATGAAAGAGTATGAGCACCGATGACTAGTGTGTGAACATGAATGTAAAGTTAGTGAGAAATACGTACTCCCCCAAGCTTAGGCTTTTGTCCTAAGTTGGTCTAGTACCAAGGACCGCCTGGCTGATATCCGTAGTTATAGCTGGGGTTGTACTGAGATGCAGCAGCAACCGCCTCCTGAGCTGCGGCATGTTGGTGAGCTGCCTCCACTCTCCCCTCATGTTCAGCTGCTTCCTCCCTGGTAACAACATATCTTCCTTTTGCATGATAATCAAAAAGGACAGGAGCAGGAAGAGTAACATGGACAACGTTGCATCTGTCATAGATTAGTCGATATTGGAGGAATTGTTCATTCCTCCTAAGAAACTGATGGTTGACCATAGCGTCATAATCTAAATAAGCAGGAGGTAACATTATATCCCCCTCTCATGGGGCTATACCAAGATAATTAGCCACACGGGTCACATAAATTCCTCCAAATAAATCTCCAGCTCTACCATTATTCTACAACCTTCGTGCAACTATTGCCCCCAAGTTATAACCTTTATAAATTAACACAACACTCTTGAGGACACAAAGATCAGGGACACACATATGACATGCTTCATCTTTACCGTCAATGCATCTACCAATGAAGAGAGCAAAATAATGTATAGCAGGAAAATGAATGCTCCCTATGGTAGCTTGTGCTATTTCCCTAGATTCTCCCACAGTAATACTAGCAAGGAAGTCTCTAAATTCAGATTTGTGGGGATCATTAATATTACCCCACTGCGGAAGTTTGCAAGCAGTTGTAAAATCCTCTAAGTCCATGGTATAAGATGTATCATAAATATCAAATAGGACACTAGGAGAATTACGCGTACAGTTATATTTAAACCTCCAAACAAAGGAATCAGTCAATTGGTAGTACTGAGGACACTTATCTTGTAAGAAGTCCTCCAGCTCAGCATTACGCACATACGCGTCAAATTCCTCCTTAAAGCCTGCTTCGACCATAAAATCATCGGATGGCCACTCACAAGCTCGTACATCTGCGTTCCTCGGTAATTCAACATCTTGCTCACGTATAGCAATCCTGGATCCTTTCTTTACCGAGGAACCACCTTGGTACATTCTCCTACACATAATTCTTTTTCTGAAAAATTTCTGAAATTTTAGTAACTTCGAAATAAAAGTGAATAACACAAAACAAGATTGATAGCAACTACTCCTACAAGTGCCTAGAGCCTATATTATGCATTAGAATTACTTGGGACCTCATAAATTTAACATGCAAGCTCAAGAACATGGTCACCTATGCAGCAAAAATTTGCAATGAATAAAGCACTAGAACAAAAACTAATTGGACCAATGGAGGAGTCACATACGAAGCAGCAATCTCCCAAATCAGTTTTGTGAAAGGAGCTTTGAGCAAGGAGATCGAAAACCGCAGCAAATGAGCTAGAACTCGTGCTTGAGCTGGATGGGGATTTTTTGGGAAGAAGATGGAGTGTGTGGGTGCTGGCATAAGTGGAGGGGGCCACCAGGGGCCCACGAGACAGGGGGCGCGCCCAGGGTAGGTGGGCACGCCCTCCACTCTCGTGCCCTGGTGCTTGCCCCTCTGCAGTGATTTCAGTGCCTAAAATCCTCAAATATTCCATAATCAATACTGAATTTGCAGGGCATTTGGAGCACTTTTATTTTCGGGATATTTTTTATGCACGGATAATTCAGAAAACAGATAGATAATACTATTTTTGCTTTATTTATTCTAAATGAAAGAAAGTAAAAAAAGTGTACAGAAGGTTGTGCCTTCTAGTTTCATCCATCTCATGATCATCAAAATGAATCCACTAACAAGGTTGATCAAGTCTTGTTAACAAACTCATTCCGAATAACACGGAACCGGAGAAATTTCAAATAACACTAAGTTACCCCAACGGGGATATGAAAATCCCCAACAATAAGAATATCATACTTTTTCTTGACAGTAGGAAGAGGAAATTCAAAACCTCCAATAATGACAGTTGGAACGTTTCCAATAGAATTGATGCTATGAACTTGAGATTGTTTCCTCGGAAAGTGTACCGTATGCTCATTACCATTAACATGAAAAGTGACATTGCCTTTGTTGCAACCAATAACAGCCCCTGCAATATTCAAAAAGGGTCTACCAAGGATAATCGACATACTATCGTCCTCGGAATATCAAGAATAACAAAGTCCGTTAAGATAATGACATTTGCAACCACAACAGGCACATCCTCACAAATACCAACAGGTACATCATTTGATTTATCAGCCATTTGCAAAGATATTTCAGTAGGTGTCAACTTATTCAATTCAAGTCTACGATATAAAGAGAGAGGCATAACACTAACACCGGCTCCAAGATCGCATAAAGCAGTTCTAACATAATTTCTTTTAATGGAGCATGGTATAGTTGGTACCCCCGGATCTCCAAGTTTCTTTGGTATTCCACTCTTAAAAGTGTAATTAGCAAGCATGGTGGAAATTTCAGCTTCCAGTATCTTTCTTTTGTTTGTAATGATATCCTTCATATACTTAGCATAAGGATTTACTTTAAGCATATCAGTTAAGCGCATATGTAAGAAAATAGGTCTAATCATTTCAGCAAAGCGCTCAAAATCCTCATCATCCTTTGTCTTGGATGGTTTAAGACCATGGTTCTCTTTCTCTACTGTGCTTCCTAGCTACAAAATCTCTCTTATCATAACGTTGATTCTTTGATTGTAGGTTATCAAGATCAACAGCAGGTTCAATCTCTACTTCATTGTTTTTGCTAGGTTGAGCATCAACATGAACATTATCATTAACATTATCACTAGGTTCATGTTCATCACCTGATCGTGTTTCAGCATCAGAGATAGAAATATCATTGGGATTCTCAGGTGTGTCTATAGTAGGTTCACTAGAAGCATGCAAAGTCCTATCGTTTTTCTTTTTCTTGTTTTTAGAAGAACTAGGTGCCTCTAAATTATTTCTCTGAGAATCTTGCTCGATTCTCTTAGGGTGGCCTTCAGGATACAAAGGTTCCTAAGTCATTCTACCAGTTCTAGTAGCCACTCTAACAGCAAAGTCATTTTTATTATTTAATTCATCAAACAAATCATTTTGAGCTTTAAGTACTTGCTCAGCTTGAGTAGCAACCACAGAAGCATATTTGCTAATGAGTTTGAGTTCACCTTTAACTCTAGCCATATTATCGCTCACGCGTCCTATCCCGAAAGCATTATTCTTTAATTCTCTACCAACATAAGCATTAAAACTTTCTTGTCTAGCCATAAAGTCATCAAATTCATCTAAGCACGGGCTATGAAATTTAGTAGAGGGGATTTCAACTTTATCATATCTATAGAGAGAATTTACCTTTACTACCTGTGTCAGGTTATCTAGACAATGTGGTTCTTCAATAGGCGGTATATTAAGACCATGTATTTCTTCAATAGGTGGTAAATTCTTAACATCTTCAGCTTTAATACCTTTTTCTTTCATTGATTTCTTTGCCTCATGCATATCTTCAGGACAGAGAAATAAAACACCTCTCTTCTTCGGAGTGGGTTTAGGAATAGGCTCAAGAGTTGGCTCAATTGGTTCAGGAATTGCCTCCGGAATTGGCTCAGGAAGAGCCCAATTATTTTCATTAGTCAACATATGATTCAATAATAATTCAGCTTTGTCGACTGTTCTTTCCCTGACAACACAACCAGCACAACTATCCAAGTAGTCCTTGGAAGCATCGATTAGTCCATTATAAAAGATATCAAGTATTTCATTTTTCTTAAGAGGATGATCAGGCAAAGCATTAAGTAATCAGAGAAGCCTCCCCCAAGCTTGTGGGAGACTCTCTTCTTTGTTTTGCACAAAATTATATATTTCCCGCAAGGCAGCTTGTTTCTTATGAGCAGGGAAATATTTAGCGGAGAAGTAATAAATCATATCCTGGGGACTACACACACAACCAGGAGCAGGAGAATTATACCAAGTCTTAGCATCACCCTTTAATGAGAATAGAAATATCTAAAGGATATAATGATAGTGAGATTTATCATCATGAGCAAACAGGGTGGCTATATCATTCAACTTGGTAAGATGTGCCACAACAGTTTCAGATTCAAGGCAATAAAAAGGATCAGATTCAACTAAAGTAATATTTTCAGGATCAACAGAGAATTCATAATCCTGATCAGTAACACAGATAGGTGAAG
The DNA here is from genome assembly GCA_963921465.1 of Triticum timopheevii. NCBI lineage: Eukaryota > Viridiplantae > Streptophyta > Magnoliopsida > Poales > Poaceae > Triticum > Triticum timopheevii. Next base: position 477,991,244 of record OY997262.1, read on the forward strand.
TAGCAAAAGTAGGGTCAGGTTTCATTCTAGCATTAAGAGACTGCTGCTTCCATTTAGCTAATAACTTTTTAAGATCATATCTATCATTGCAAGCAAAGATAGCTCTAGCAGCTTCTTCATTCATAACATAACCCTCAGGAACAACAGGCAATTCATAATCATTGGGAGAATTTTCATCATCACTATCATCAATAATAGCATCTTCAATAATTTCATTCTCTCTAGCCCTAGCAAGTTGTTCATCAAGAAATTCACCTAATGGCAAAGTAGTATCACGCACAGAAGTAGTTTCATCATAAGTATCATGCATAGCAGAAGTGGCATCATCAATAACATGCGACATATCAGAATTCATAGCAGTAGCAGGTTTAGGTGTCGCAAGCTTACTCAAAACAGAAGGAGAATCTAATGCAGAGCTAGATGGAAGTTCCTTACCTCCCCTCGTAGTTGAGGGAAAAATCATGGTTCTGTCGTCTTTCAAGTTCTTCATAATGATCAACAGATATAAATCCCAAGTGACTCAGAGAATAGAGCTATGCTCCCCGGCAACGGCGCCAGAAATTAGTCTTGATAACCCACAAGTGTAGGGGATCGCAACAACTTTCGAGGGTGAAGTATTCAACCCAAATTTATTGATTCGACACAAGGGGAGCCAAAGAATATTCTTGAGTATTAGCAGTTGAGTTGTCAATTCAACCACACCTGGATAACTTAGTATCTGCAGCAAAGTATTTAGTAGCAAAGTAGTATGATAATAAAGGTAACGATAGCAAAAGTAATGTTTTTGGGGTTTGTAGTGATTGTAACAGTAGCAACGGAAAAGTAAATATGCGAAGCACAATATGTGAAAATCTCGTAGGCAATGGATCAGTGATGGATAATTATGTCGGATGCGATTCCTCATGTAATAGCTATAACATAGGGTGACACAGAACTAGCTCCAATTCATCAACGTAACGTAGGCATGTATTCCGTAAATAGTCATACGTGCTTATGGAAAAGAATTTGCATGACATCTTTTGTCCTACCCTCCCATGGCAGCGGGGTCCTAGCGAAAACTAAGGGATATTAAGGCCTCCTTTTAATAGAGAACTGGAACAAAGCATTAGCACATAGTGAATACATGAACTCCTCAAACTACGGTCATTACTCAGAAGTATCCCGATTATTGTCACTTCGGGGTTGTAGGATCATAACACATAATAGGTGACTATAGACTTGCAAGATAGGATCAAGAACACACATATATTCATGAAAACATAATAGGTTCAGATCTGAAATCATGGCACTCGGGCCCTAGTGACAAGCATTAAGCATAGCAAAGTCATAGCAACATCAATCTCAGAACATAGTGGATACTAGGGATCAAACCCTAACAAAACTAACTTGATTACATGGTAAATCTCATCCAACCCATCACCATCCAGCAAGCCTACGATGGAATTACTCACGCACGGCGGTGAGCATCCTGAAATTGGTGATGGAGGATGGTTGATGATGACGACGGCGACGAATCCCCCTCTCTGGAGCCCCGAACGGACTCCAGATCATCCCTCCCGAGAGAGATTAGGGCTTGGCAGCGGCTCCGTATCATAAAACGCGATCGAACATTCTCTCTGTTTTTTTCTCCGCGAGATGGAATATATGGAGTTGGAGTTGAGGTCGGCAGAGCCTCAGGGGGGCCACGAGACTGGGGGCGCGCCCAGGGGGGAGGGTGCGCCCCCCACCCTCGTGGACAGGGTGCGGGTCCCCTGGTCTTGATTCTTTCGCCAGTATTTTTATATTTTCCAAAAAGTGCCTCCGTGGATTTTCAGGACATTCTGAGAACTTCTGTTTTCTACACATAAAACAACATCATGGCAGTTCTGCTGAAAACAGCGTCAGTCCAGGGGAGTTTCATTCGAATCATGCAAGTTAGAGTCCAAAACAAGGGCAAGAGTGTTTGGAAAAGTAGATACGTTGGAGACGTATCAGTCATATCGGTGTAAAGCGCATGAAGAAACTCCATAAAGATGGACTTTTGGAATCACTTGGTTATGAATCATTTGATGCCTATGAGCCATGCCTTTTGGGCAAGATGACTAAAACTCCGTTCTTCGGAACAATGGAACGAGCTACTAACTTGTTGGAAATAATACATACCGATGTATGCGGTCCAATGAGTGTTGATGCTCGTGGCGGATATCGATATTTTCTGACCTTCACAGATGATTTGAGCAGATGTGAGTATATCTACTTGATGAAACACAAGTCTGAAATATTTGAAAAGTTCAAAGAATTTCAGAGTGAAGTGGAAAATGATCGTAACAGGAAAATAAAGTTTCTGCGATCTGATCACAGAGACAAATATTTGAGTTACGAGTTTGGTCTTCAATTAAAACAATGTGGAATAGTTTCACAAACTCATGCCACCTGGAACACCACAGTGTAATGGTGTGTCCGAACATCGTAACCACACTTTATTAGATATGGTGCGATCTATGATGTCTCTTACCGATTTACCTATCATTTTGGGGTTATGCATTAGAGACAACTGCATTCACTTTAAATAGGGCACCATCAAAATCCGTTGAGACGACGCCTTATGAACTGTGGTTTGGCAAGAAACCAAAGTTGTCGTTTCTTAAAGTTTGGGGCTACGATGCTTATGTGAAGAAGTTTCAACCTGATAAGCTCGAACCCAAATCGGAGAAGTGCGTCTTCATAGAATATCCAAAGTAAACGGTTGGGTACACCTTCTATCACAGATCCGAAGGCAAGATATTCGTTGCTAAGATGGATCCTTTCTAGAGAAGGAGTTTCTCTCGAAAGAAGTGAGTGGGAGGGAAGTAGAACTTGATGAGGTAATTGTACCTTCTCCCAAATTGGAAAATAGTTCATCAAAGAAATCAGTTCCTGTGATTCCTACACCAATTAGTGAGGAAGCTAATGATGATGATCATGAAACTTCAGATCAAGTTACTACAGAACCTCGTAGGTCTTCCAGAGTACGGTCCGCACCAGAGTGGTATGGTAATCCTGTTCTGGAAGTCATGTTACTAGACCATGATGAACCTACGAACTATGAGGAAGCGATGATGAGCCCAGATTCCGCGAAATGGCTTGAAGGCCATGAAATCTGAGATGGGATCCATATATGAGAACAAAGTGTGGACTTTGGTGGACTTGCCTGATGATCGGCAAGCCATAGAAAATAAATGGATCTTCAAGAGGAAGACAGACGCTGATAGTAGTGTTACTATCTACAAAGCTCTACTTGTCACAAAAAGTTTTTCGACAAAATTCAAGGTGTTGACTATGATAAGATTTTCTCACTGGTAGCGATGCTTAAGTCTGTCCGAATCATGTGAGCAAGTTGCCACATTTTATGAAATCTGGCAAATGGATGTCAAAACTACATTCCTTAATGGATTTCTTAAAGAAGAGTTGTAATCATGCAACTAGAAGGTTTTGTCAATCCTAAAGGTGCTAACAAAATGTGCAAGCTCCAGCGATCCATCTATGGACTGCTGCAAGCATCTCGGAGTTGGAATATACGCTTTGATGAGTTGATCAAATCATATGGTTTTATACAGACTTTTGGAGAAGACCTGTATTTACAAGAAAGTGAGTGGGAGCTCAGTAGCATTTCTAAAACTATATGTAGATGGCATATTGTTCATTTGAAATGATGGATAGCATAAAAGGATACTTGAATAAGTGATTTTTCAAAGAAATACATCGGTGAAGCTGCTTACACATTGAGCATCAAGATCTATAGAGATAGATCAAGACGTTTCATAAGATTTTTCAATGAGTACATACCTTGATAAGATTTTGAAGTAGTTCAAAATAGAACAGTCAAAGAAGGAGTTCTTGCCTGTGTTGTAAGGTGTGAAGTTGAGTAAGACTTAAAAACCCGACTATGGCAGAAAATAGAAAGCGAATGAAAAGTCATTCCCTATTCCTCGGTCATAGGTTCTATAAAGTATGCTATGTTGTGTACCAGACCTATTGTATACCTTGCTCTGAGTTTGGCAAGGGAGTACAATTTTGATCTAGGAGTAGATCACTGGACAACGGTCAAGAATATCCTTAGTGAGGACTAAGGAAATATTTCTCGACTATGGAGGTGATAAAAGAGCCCGTCGTAAAGAGTTACATCGGTGCAAGCTTTTACACCAATCCAGATGACTCTAAGTCTCAATCTGGATACACATTGAAAGTGGGAGCAATTAGCTAGAGTAGCTCCGTTGCAGAGTGTTGGGGATCGTTGTAGAAATTAAAAAATTTCTATGCATCACCAAGATTAATCTATGGAGTAACTAGCAACAAGAGAGAGGGGAGTGCATCTTCATACACTTGAAGATCGCGAAACGGAAGCGTTGCAAGAATGCGGTTGGAGGAGTCGTACACGTAGCAATTCAGATTGCGGCCGAATCCGATCTAAGCACCAAACAACGGTGCCTCCACGTTCAACACACGTGCAGCCCAGTGACGTCTCTCGCGCCTTGATCCAGCAAGGAGGAGGGAGAGGTTGAGGAAGAAGGCTCCAACAGCAGCACGACTGCGTGGTGGTGATGGAGTGGCAGTTCTCCGGCAGGGCTTCGCCAAGCTCACGCGGAGGACGAGAGGTGTTGGGGAGGGGAGGGGCTGCACCTTGGATGTGGTGCTGCACCCCTCCCTCCACCCCTCTATTTATAGGGAGAAGGGGGAAGGGGGCCGGGCCCTCTAGATGAGATCTAGAGGGGGGCGACGGCCAAGGGGGAGGGGGCTTGCCCCCCAAGCAAGGGGGGCGCCCGCTTTAGGGTTCCCCCCAACCCTAGGCGCATGGGCCTTAGGGGGGGTGAGGGAGTCCTGGACTAGGGGGTGTCCGGATAGCCGAACTATCATCATTGGCCGGACTCCAAGACTATGAAGATACAAGATTGAAGACTTCGTCCCGTGTCCGGATGGGACTTTCCTTGGCGTGGAAGGCAAGCTTGGTAATACGGATATGTAGATCTCCTACCATTGTAACCGACTCTGTGTAACCCTAGCCCTCTCCGTTGTCTATATAAACCGGAGGGTTTTAGTCCATAGGACAAACAACAATCATACCATAGGCTAGCTTCTAGGGTTTAGCCTCCTTCATCTCGTGGTAGATCTACTCTTGTACTACCCATATCATCAATATCAATCAAGCAGGAGTAGGGTTTTACCTCCATCGAGAGGGCCCGAACCTGGGTAAAAACATCGTGTCCCTTCTCTCCTGTTACCATCCGCCTAGACGCACAGTTCGGGACCCCCTACCCGAGATCCGCCGGTTTTGACACTGATATTGGTGCTTTCATTGAGAGTTCCTCTGTGTCGTCGCAATCAGGAAGGATGCCTCTTCCCGTCTTTAAAGACGGTACCATTGCCAAGGGAGCTTTGGCCACTGGCCAAACTATCCGGCTAGGTGGTTTTCTTATGACCGCCTGTTCGGTCGCCGCTCCGACAATGACCTCTCGGGTCATCAAAAGCGATCTTCACGTCAACTCGGAATTCGCCGAGCAGCTAGATCCGACGGAGCTCTCCTCCGTAAACGAGCTCTTGGAACGCATCGCCGCCCTGGGAGTCGCTATAGACTACGATCAGATTGGGCTTAAAACTGATCTGAGAGAGATCAACTCTCCCCAGGCTACCCACCACGTTGCTGTGGTAAAGGAACAGCGCGGCGACTCTTCTTCTATATTAAAGACCAGTTATGTCTGGATTCCTGATCCCTCCATGCCGGATTCCCGCGGAGGGACGGACGTCAATCAAGTACTGAACCTAAAGTCAGGCCACTGACCAGATTCGTTGGACAACATCCAGCAATCCAAGCTTCCAAATTCGGAAACTTTTTGGCCCTTGAGCCTCAGATTGGGCGGGGTTCCGAATTTAATTCCACCCGCCCACCCAAACACAAGCGATCTATCTCAAATCCGGCAAGAGCCCACTGAAACAGTACATCATTACTGGGAGATTCCTCCTGGTGATGGACAGGATAAAGGACTGCCGTGAGGAAAGCGCAATCTCAATTTTCTGCAACAATTACACGGACAAGGGAATCATGAACGCCATAAGTCGTCTTGTAATTACACGCTTCGCCGACCTGGCGTCCATAGTACGAAAGTACTGTGCGATGGAGAGTGCCTGGAAAACCGAAACCAAGTTTTGGGACAATCCGGCTCCGAAGACAACCCTAATCCGAAATAAAAGGGTGCATCATGCTCAGGCACCTGGGACAAAAACCAAAAAGCAAAAAACCCCTAAAGGGCACGAAACCGTACTAGAGGGATGGCTCAACGGACCCTGTAAAATCCATAGTACAGAGGGCGCCACTCCAACACATAACCTTCGAGCATGTTGGATACTACGGCAGGTGGCCAAAAGTGGTGAAGAACTTCTAGCCCCAGAAAACCAGCCCAACAGTACCAGTACGGTATTAACAGTCTTCGAGACTTTCGCATCAAATAATATGCGGAAACGAACACTCCGCAGCCTCGCCGAAGTCTACCAAGTAGCAATAATAAATCCATGGAGCGACATGGCTATCACCTTCAACGCCAGTGACGAACCTAAATTCCGAACAGCCCGAGCACCAGCCGCATTGGTCCTCAGTCCAATAGTGGACGACTTTCGTCTTACTAAGGTACTCATGGATGGCGGCAGCGGATTAAACCTCATCTACGAGGAAACAAAAATGGAAATAGACTAGAGCCGCATTGAGCGAAGCAGCACAACCTTTAGAGGAATAATCCCTAGTCGGGAAGCACGCTGCACAGGAAAAATTACACTGGATGTGGTGTTCGGCTCGCCGGACAATTACAGGTCCGAGGAGGTCATGTTCCAAGTGGCCCCGTTCAGCAGCGGATATCACGCTTTATTAGGGCGAGAGGCATTCACAATTTTCAAGCTATACCCCATTACGGGTACATGAAGCTTAAAATGCCCGGGCCCAATGGAATCATCACTCTTGTCAGTGATCCGGACATAGCACTCCGCACCGAAAATAAGACAACCGCACTAGCCCTAGAGGCACTATCCGAAGCCCTAGCGGCAGAGGAACTCACTGTTGCGCTCCATGGTGAACAGGGACGATGTGATACTCGATAAGAGATCCAAGTCCAGCTCTTTTAAGCCAGCGGATGAAATAGTCAAATTCCAAGTCCATCCAACGGACCCCACAAAGACGGCCTCCATTGGGGCACAATTAAACCCTGATGTAGACGCCACACTACGAGAATTCCTTCGGGAAAATTGGGACATCTTTGCCTGGCACCCTTCAGACATGCCAGGAATCCCACGCAGGTTGGCAGAACACAGCCTAAATATCCTAAAAGGATTCAAGCCAGTCAAACAGGCTCTTCGGTGATTTTCCGAACCCAAAAGACAGGCAATGGGAGGGGAGCTAGCCAAACTATTAGAAGCCGGATTCATCAGAGACATAAAACATCCGGACTGGCTAGCAAACCTAGTAATGGTACAGAAAAAGGACAAATCCTGGCGCTTGTGTGTCGATTTTAAGGACCTTAGCAAGGCTTGTCCAAAGGATCCTTCCCCCCTTCCCCGCATCGATCAAATCATCGATCCTACCACAGGGCACGATTCATTGTGCTTCCTCGACGCATACTCCGGCTACCACCAAATCAAGATGGTGGAGACAGACCAAGCCGCAACGGCATTCATTACTCCATACGGACCATTCTGCCTCAACACAATGCCCTTCGGGCTCAAAAACGCCGGCGCAACATATCAGTGCATGATTCAGACATGTCTGGCAACCCAGATCGGCAAAACAGTGGAGGCATACGTAGACGATGTGGTCGTCCAGACCAAACACGTCGAAACTCTAGTAGACGATTTGAGGCTCACATTCGACAACCTCCGAGCATATGACATTAAGCTCAACCCGGAAAAATGCGTTTTCGGCGTACCAGCCGGAAAGCTCTTGGGCTTCATTGTATCCGGTAGAGGAATTGAAGCAAACCCAGCCAAGATCCGAGCTCTGTCACAGTTGGATATCCCAAAAGACCTCAAACAAATACAAAAATTGACTGGATACGTGGCGGCTCTAAGCCGCTTCATCTCCCGCTTGGGAGAAAAGGCATTGCCCCTTTATCGCCTCCTCCGGCGCACCGAACACTTCGAATGGACAGATGCTGCCACGGCCGGACTAGAAGAAATAAAGGCCATATTGGCAACAAATCCGGTCCTGGCTGCGCCCAACTTGGGCGAACCAATGTTATTATATATCGCGGCAACACATCAAGTTGTAAGCGCGGTGCTCGTCATCGAACGAGAAACAGAAGGACACAAATTCCCTCTTCAAAAACCAGTGTACTACGTATCCACTGTCTTAACTCCATGCAAGTCCCGGTATCCACATTATCAAAAGATAGCGTACGCGGTGTTCATGGCATCCCGGAAGCTGCGACACTACTTTCAAGAGTGTTCGATAACAGTAGCCTCCGAAGTACCTCTCAACGACATTATAAACAACCACGACGCGACGGGCAGGATTGCAAAATGGGCCATTCAGCTCCTACCATTCTACATAACGTACAAACCACGGCGAGCTATAAAGTTGCAAGTTTTGGCCGACTTCATCGCTGAATGGACCGAAGCCGAACTCCCTAAAGAGTACGGCGCATACTCCAATTGGATCATGCACTTCGACGACTCCAAAATGTTGGCCGGCTTGGGGGCTGGCATCGTCTTGACGTCCCCAACCGGAGACACAATCCAATACGTACTTCAGATAATGTACACGGACTCCAACAATGCAGCCGAATACGAGGCCCTTCTACATGGTCTCCGGATGGCAATCTCCATGGGCATTCAACGCCTAGAGGTCCGCGGGGATTCAAACCTCGCAATATCCCAAGTAAATGGAGACTTTGACGCCAAGGATCCGAAAATGGCAGCCTACCGTAACACCATCTTAAAAATGTCAGCTCGGTTCGAAGGACTTGAATTCCACCATGTAGCCCGGGATAATAACCAGGCGGCCGACGTGTTGGCATGCATCGGCGCAAAGCGCGACGCTGTCCCTCCAAACATCTTCCTGGAGTGGCTTTTTAAGCCATCCGTATTATGGGAAGAGGAGTCCGGAAACAACAACCCGGAACCAACCGCACCGCCCAACACCGAACATTCTGACACAATCGGTGGCTCAGCCAATGAAATAACACCTTCAGCCCACGAAATAATGGCAGTCATTGCCCCATGGACGGAACCATTCCTAGCCTACCAAAACGAGGCCCGCTGCATAGTACGACGATCTAAAGCCTACAAGGTCCATGAGGGAGAGCTTTATAAGAAAAGCACAACCGGAGTCCTTCAAAGGTGCATCTCCAAAGAGGAAGGGCGAAATCTTCTGACTGAAATTCACATCGGACTCGGCGGGCACCACGCCGCAGCCCGGGCCCTTGTAGGCAAGGCCTTCCGTACAGGATTTTATTGGCCGACGGCCCGGGCAGATGCTCAGGACTTAGTCCAACGATGCGTCGGTTGCCAGCTCTTTGCTAATCAAAGCCACATGCCACCCACCGCCCTCAAAACTATACCCATCACCTGGCCGTTTGCGGTCTGGGGGCTTGACATGGTTGGACCCCTTAAAGAGGGAACCCACAAGCAAAAATACCTATTGGTCATGGTGGAAAAATTCACCAAAAAGATAGAGGCCAAGCCAGTTAAAACGGCCGAATCCGGACTTGTGATAGACTTCATATCTGGGGTAGTACACCGTTATGGCGTCCTCCATAGCATCATCACTGATAACGGCACAAACTTCACGGCCGACGAGGTTAAACTCTGGTGCAAAAATATGGGCATCAAGCTCGACTACGATTCAGTCTATCACCCTCAAACTAACGGTCAAGTCGAACGAGCAAATGGTCTAATCATGAGCGGAATCAAACCCAGGTTAGTGCGGTCCCTCACGGAATCTAACACGCACTGGGTGGAGGATAACAACTCTGTACTCTGGGGGCTACGGACCACGCCAAACCGCACTACCGGATTCACACCATTTTTTATGGTATACGGCGCAGAGGCAGTTTTGCCCTGCGATATAATTCATGACTCACCTCGCGTGCGCATGTACGAAGAAAGAGAAGCCGAGTTGGATCGGCAGGACAGTTTGGACGTCTTAGAAGAGGAGCGCGACGTGGCAAAAGCTCGTTCCGCATTCTATCAACAGCAGGCTCGAAGATATCAAAGCAGAGAAGTACGGGCCAAAACTTACAATGTTGGCGAACTAGTTCTACGCCTGCCGGAGAAGAAAAAGGACAAACTCAAGCCCAAATGCGAAGGTCCCTTCATCATTGACCAAGTCCTGACCAGCGGAGCATACCGTCTGCGAAACGCATCGGACAACCGACTCGAGCCGAACCCATGGAACGCAGCCTGTCTCCGAAGATTCTACACCTAGCACCGGATTCAGAGTTCGTGTCCTTCCTCCGTCCACATTTTATACTTTAGATGTCTTTTGTTTCTCTCTTTCTTCCTCCTTTTTTCGTAAAGCCTTTGAAGGCCGATCTGCGCATTGTTCGCACACACTTGACGTGCTGCTCGCACTCATTATACCTGGGGGCTTCTTTAACAGAAGCTTATTTATACGGGCTTCATGCCCAACACATGTGTCACACTTCCGCATGTACCTTTTATTCACCATTATATGCATCGATATGACTTAAGTTTTGGCCAAGCTGGGTTGCCTGGCTCCTGTGCTTACCCCTACATTCCCGATTGTTCGGCTAGGAGGTAAAGGGAGCACCTCTACGATTGTTACTGCCGGGTCAGCCAGATGTGTACCTCAGACTGGGTGTAGCCAAAAGCTAGCGTTCTTAAGGGAATATTCGGTCGGTGACTTGAAAGATAATTTCTTACTTATTTATTTATCTTCCCCCAGATGCTTTTCTGCTCTTTTCGCAGTCCGGACATGCACTTTAGGGCATGCCTCCCAGGGAAAGGAATCCCTAACGGAACTATTCTCCCTGGAAGATGTTTCTTACTAACCATGTAATACAACATAACTAGTTGGGCACTTGTCTGATAAAGCACTAATGACCCCTACGCCTGGTCTCCATGCATGCCCCGGTTTTTACATAACCGTGAGGGTATTCGGACAAACTCCAGACTGTTGGGTCCCGAGGTTGAAGCAAAAAGGTCCGCAAAGAAAAACGATCTACAATCCGACTAGAAGGCATTTTACATGTCATTTTAAATTACATCGTCAAATTGACTGATTGTACTCCTCTTCAATCCCATCTAATAGGCTGTCTAGTTTACAGTCCCATTGGGAATACTTCGCGGCCAACTCTACTTGGCCGTACATTAAGCTCACAGGGATCTCCTTCCCATCGGGCCCCACAGGTCCGACCTCGGCCATGTGGTTTGGATCAGCCTTCGTGTACCGCGTCTTCACCATGGCCCAGGCCTCCCTGGCGCCTTGATGGCAGGCCGATATCTTCCACAGACGGAAGCGCTGCCATGCTCCCTAAATCTTCTCCACAAGCCCTCCAAGACCCTCGGGTAGGGAGACAGACGACCATAAGGCCTGGGCGATGCCGCTCATCACCTGCCGAACACGTTCGTGCAGTTATAGCAGCTCGGGAAGTAGGTCACCCGTGGAACCGGGCATTTCCTCCGCAGGACGACCTGTGAGCACACCTACAGACACATTTATGTCAATCGACTTCCTCGCCGAACTCTTCTTTTCAAAAGAGTTTGCTCAAGCACTTACTGTAAATGCCGCAATGAAGCCGCCGATTCTCCTTCACGGAGTCAGACAGCTGGGCCCAAACATCTTTTAGTTCTTCACCCAGCTGGGTGTTGGCATCTTGGAGTTTGTTCCTCTCTTGCTGCACCCTCATAAGCACCTTCTTGCTAGCCTTCAGCTGGCGCAGTAGCTGTTGCTTGTCCGGATCTAGTCCGGCACCATCTGCAATATTATTGTCAGACCTATACACGCGCCGCACTTCACAAACTACTTATCTTGTCGAAGTATGTATTACCAGAGGGGGTCTCTGTAGCTCCCCTGTGGCGGCTAGTGCGGCCTCAAGTTGGGCCTTGCACTCTTGAAGCTCCTGGGACAGGTGGGTATTCTTCTCCGTAAGATCCTGCATAACAAATGATCCTTAAATCAGTTATTCTAACTATTTTAAGTCTCGGGGGCTACTGGCATACATAACTATCAAAATTCCTCACCCGTATGTCTTTCACATACTGCTCCGCGGTTCTGGTTAGACCAGCTCGAGCGGCACGGAGGTGCGCGTCTCCCGCATTAAAGGCATTCAACGCCTCCGGGGAGAAACACGCGTCACGAAGAACTGTCCGGCGGCGCCTATGATTCATGGCGCTCTCCACCTCAGACCTGGTGGCGGACAGCCTGTCGGCATCCTCCGTTGGAGGAGCATCCAGCTCACGCCTTGTGTTCTCCTCCCCCTCCGGACCAGGCGTTGGAGCCTGGCTAGCAGAGGCTTGATTGGCAACCTCTCCGGGCACAGTCCGGCGAGCGCTCTTTCTCCTGGAAAAATCATGAGCGTTAATATACCTCCCATGAACCTTTCCTTTAAACATGGTGGTGCGTCATACCATTGCGGCGATGTTTCGATTCACGCCGCACTCGTCTTCCGCTTGCTGGGCCGAACTGACCCTTGTTGGTCAGCCGCCGCGGGTTCGACTTCCCGCCTTAAAGGCACCTCCTGCGGAGCACCGTTATTATACGGTGGTCAGAAATAAGCATGGATGGGTAATAATGTCAGGACTCCGGTCACAGTTACCTGGGAAGCCGGAGATAAACCGGGGTAGTTGGCCGTAATGGCGACCAAAGCATTGTCCATGCTAAGTTGGTGGAACACCCCATCGATCAGCTCCACCTTTATGTCCGGATCCTCTACGGAGGCCAGATCAAGGGATCGTCCCAGATCCTCGGGCTGTGGAGTCAGGCTGTGTATGCCCTCTACGTCCCGGCGTAGTTCCTGCGTCGAAATCACGAAGTGAGACACTTAACTTTGGGAATATGGATCAGATAGATAAACGTCCGCTTACCCAGCTCCGAGGGTTATTCATGGAGAATCCATTCAATGGACTCGCGTGGAGGAATTCCTCTTTCTCCCCCTTGTACAAGCTGGACATGATCTTCACCAGATCGGCAACCGATCCCGGCCCCTTGCGGCCATGACGGGTGGCGTCATCCTCCCCGTTGAAACCACACATGGGTGGCCCCTATATTGGAGCAGCTGCACCCCTCGCATGATGCATGTGGCCATGACTCCAATCATGGTCAATCCGGAATGAGCCAGTAACCTTATCCGGCCCATCAGATATTGGACGTCCCTATCATTCTCCCGTTGAGGGCTCCGCGGGCGCCAACTCAGGCATTTCTTTAGAGGAGCGTTGCTGAACTCCGGGAGGCCGATCCGAACTGGGTCCGGCAGTGGGGCGTCTTCCATATAAAACCATTCCGAAGGCCAGTCTTCGGAAGCCTTCTTCGGGGTTCCGGATAGATGTCCGGTCCCGGCGATGCGCCATATTTTGGCTCCGCCCACTTGATATATCGACCCCTCGTGAGAACGGGGTACAAGGAAAAGCAATCTCTTCCACAGTGCAAAATGGGCCTCGATGCCCAAGAACAGCTCGCAAAGGGCTACAAAGCCCGCGATGTGCAAGATGGAGGCAGGTGTAAGGTGGTGAAGCTGGAGCTCATAGAACTCCAGGAGCCCCCGGAGAAATGGATGTATGGGAAATCCGAGTCCCCTTATTAGATAAGGGACGAAGCATACCCGCTCTCCTTTGGAGGGATTGGGGACGCTCTCCGCCTGCTTTCCACCCTTGTAGGTGGCCATTCCGGCTCGAACCGGAACCATGAAGGCTGGCGGAAGGTATCCCTCTGCTTGGAGCGTCACTAGCTCGCTATGCGGGACTGAACATCTCCTCCAATCTCCTGGCTGAGGGCTAGGAGTGCGAGAGGAGGAGCTGCATCGACTGTCCATGATGGAGTGGATTTTTGTCAGAGGCGCTTCGATGAGGGCTCGCGGAAGGAGGATGGTGTGATCCGGATCTAGATCATCGCCTCTCTTATAGGCAGCTTATTCGCGCAGCTAGGGGGTAAAACGTAAAAATACCCTGGCTTTTCGCATTCATACGACACGTGGAAGAGGGCCATTATTGGACGTGGAAGCCAAGGAGCGCAACATTTATAAGGAAGTCGGACACTATTCGGCAATCACATGGAATTTGGAGGAGAACCCGCCTTGCAAAGCCGAAGACAATATATGCGCCGGACTCATCGTCATTGAAGCCTGGTTCGGGGGCTACTGAGGGAGTCCTGGACTAGGGGGTGTCCGGATAGCCGAACTATCATCATTGGCCGGACTCCAAGACTATGAAGATACAAGATTGAAGACTTCGTCCCGTGTCCGGATGGGACTTTCCTTGGCATGGAAGGCAAGCTTGGCAATACGGATATGTAGATCTCCTACCATTGTAACCGACTCTATGTAACCCTAGCCCTCTCCGGTGTCTATATAAACCGGAGGGTTTTAGTCCATAGGACGAACAACAATCATACCATAGGCCAGCTTCTAGGGTTTAGCCTCCTTGATCTCGTGGTTGATCTACTCTTGTACTACCCATATCATCAATATCAATCAAGCAGGAGTAGGGTTTTACCTCCATCGAGAGGGCCCGAACCTGGGTAAAAACATCGAGTCCCTTGTCTCCTGTTACCATCCGCCTAGACTCACAGTTCGGGTCCCCCTACCCGAGATCCGCCGGTTTTGAAACCGACAGGGGGGATGGCGCCCAGCCCACTAGGGGCTGGTTCCCTTCCACCTACAGCCCATAAGGCCCTTCGGGGCAGGTGGACCCTCCCGGTGGACCCCCGGAACCCCTCCGGTGGTCCCGGTACAATACAGGTATACCCCCGAACATTTCCGGTGACCGTATGATGACTTCCCATATATAAATCTTCACCTCCACACCATTCCGAAACTCCTCGTGACGTCCGGGATGTCATCCGGGACTCCGAACAACATTCGGTAATCACATACAAATCTTGCTTATAACCCTAGCGTCATCGAACCTTAAGTGTGTAGACCCTACGGGTTCGGGAATCATGCAGACATGACCGATACAGCTCTCTGGCCAATAACCAACAGCGGGATCTGGATACCCATGTTGGCTCCCACATGTTCCAGGATGATCTCATCGGATGAACCACGATGTCGAGGATTCAAGCAATCCCGTATACAATTCCCTTTGTCAATCGGTACGTTACTTGCCCAAGATTCGATCGTCGGTATCCCAATACCCCGTTCAATCTCGTTACCGGCAAGTCACTTTACTTGTTCCGCAATGCATGATCCCGTGACCAACTACTTAGTCACATTGAGCTCATTATGATGATGCATTACCGAGTGGCCCCAGAGATACCTCTCTGTCATACGGAGTGACAAATCCCAGTCTCGATTCGTGCCAACCCAACAGACACTTTCGGAGATACCTGTAGTGCACCTTTATAGCCACCCAGTTACGTTGTGACATTTGGTACACCCAAAGCATTCCTACGGTATCCGGGAGTTGCACGATCTCATGGTCTAAGGAAATGATACTTGACATTAGAAAAGCTTTAGCAAACGAACTACACGATCTTGTGCTATGCTTAGGACTGGGTCTTGTCCATCACATCATTCTCCTAATGATGTGATCCCATTATCAATGACATCCAATGTACATAGTCAAGAAACCACGACCATCTGTTGATCAACGAGCTAGTCAACTAGAGGCTCACTAGGGACATGTTGTGGTCTATGTATTCACACATGTATTATGGTTTCCGGTCAATACAATTATAGCATGAATGATAGACAATTATCATGAACAATGAAATATAATAATAACCATTTTATTATTGCCTGCAGGGCATATTTCCAACAGTCTCCCACTTGCACTAGAGTCAATAATCTAGTTACATTGTGATGAATCGAACACCCATAGAGTTTTGATGTTGATCATGTTTTGCTCGTGGAAGAGGTTTAGTCAACGGATCTGCGACATTCAGATCCGTATGCGCTTTACAAATATCTATGTCTCCATCTTGAACATTTTCACGAATGGAGTTGAAGCGACGCTTGATGTGTCTGGTCTTCTTGTGAAACCCGGGCTCCTTGGCAAGGGCAATAGCTCCAGTGTTGTAATAGAAGAGAGTCATCGGGCCCGACGCATTGGGAATAACTCCTAGGTCGGTAATGAACTCCTTGTCCAGATTGCTTCATGAGCTGCCTCCGAGGCTGCCATGTACTCTGCTTCACATGTAGATCCTGCCACAACGTTTTGCTTGCAACTGCACCAGCTTACCGCCCCACCATTCAAAGTATACATGTTTCCGGTTTGTGACTTGGAGTCATCCAGATCTGTGTCGAAGCTAGCATCGATGTAACCCTTTACAATGAGCTCTTCGTCACCTCCATAAACGAGAAACATATCCTTAGTCCTTTTCAGGTACTTCAGGATATTCTTGACCGCTGTCCAGTGTTCCATGCCGGGATTACTTTGGTACCTTCCTACCAAACTTACGGCAAGGTATACACCAGGTCTGGTACACAGCATGGCATACATAATAGACCCTATGGCTGAGGCATAGGGGATGACACTCATCTTTTCTCTATCTTTTGTCGTGGTCGGGCTTTGAGCCGAGCTCAATTTCACACCTTGCAATACAGGCAAGAACCGTTTCTTGGACTGATCCATATTGAACTTCTTCAATATCTTATCAAGGTATGTGCTTTGTGAAAGACCTATGAGGCGTCTCGATCTATCTCTATAGATCTTGATGCCTAATATGTAAGCAGCTTCTCCAAGGTCCTTCATTGAAAAACACTTATTCAAGTAGGCCATTATGCTTTCCAAGAGTTCTATATCATTTCCCATCAATAGTATGTCATCCACATATAATATGAGAAATGCTACAGAGCTCCCACTCACTTTCTTGTAAACGTAGGCTTCTCCATAAGTCTGCATAAACCCAAACACTTTGATCATTTCATCAAAACGAATGTTCCAACTCCGAGATGCTTGCACCAGCCCATAGATGGAGCGCTGGAGCTTGCATACTTTGTTAGCATTCTTAGGATCGACAAAACCTTCTGGCTGCATCATATACAATTCTTCCTTAAGGAAGCCGTTAAGTAATGTCGTTTTGACATCCATTTGCCATATCTCATAATCATACGACAATTGCTAACATGATTCGAACGGACGTCAGCTTCGCTAAGGGTGAGAAGGTCTCATCGTAGTCAACCCCTTGGACTTGTCGATAACCCTTAGCGACAAGCCGAGCCTTGTATATGGTAACATTACCATCCGCGTCCGTCTTCTTCTTAAAGATCCATTTATTTTCTATCGCTCGTCGATCATCGAGCAAGTCTGTCAAAGTCCATACTTTGTTTTCATACATGGATCCTATCTCGGATTGCATGGCTTCAAGCCATTTGTTGGAATCTGGGCCCGCCATCGCTTCTTCATAGTTCGAAGGTTCACCGTTGTCTAACAACATGATTTCCAGGACAGGGTTGCCATACCATTCTGGTGTGGAACGTGTCCTCGTGGACCTACGAAGTTCAGTAGCAGTTCAGTAGCAACTTGATCCGAAGTACCTTGATCATCATCATTAACTTCCTCTCTAGTCGGTGCAGGCACCACAGAAACATCTTCCTGAGCTGCGCTACTTTTCGCTTCAAGAGGCAGTACTTCATCAAGTTCTACTTTCCTCCCACTTACTTCTTTCGAGAGAAACTCTTTCTCCAGAAAGGACCCGTTCTTGGCAACAAAGATCTTGCCTTTGGATCTAAGGTAGAAGGTATACCCAATGGTTTCCTTAGGGTATCCTATGAAGACGCATTTTTCCGACTTGGGTTCGATCTTTTCAGGTTGAAGTTTCTTGACATAAGCATCGCATCCCCAAACTTTTAGAAACGACAGCTTAGGTTTCTTCCCAAACCATAATTCATACAGTATCGTCTCAACGGATTTCGACGGAGCCCTATTTAAAGTGAATGCGGCAGTCTCTAAAGCATAACCCCAAAATGAGAGCGGTAGATCGGTAAGAGACATCATAGATCGCACCATATCCAATAGAGTGAGATTACGACGTTCGGACACACCATTACGCCGAGGTGTTCCAGGCGGCGTGAGTTGTGAAACGATTCCACATTTCCTTAAGTGTGTGCCAAATTCGTGACTCAAATATTCCCCTCCACGATCTGATCGTAAGAACTTTATTTTCCTGTCACGTTGATTTTCAAACTCACTCTAAAATTCCTTGAACTTTTGAATGGTCTCAAACTTGTGTTTCATTAAGTAGACATACCCATATCTACTTAAGTCATCAGTGAGGGTGAGAACATAATGATAGCCACCGCGAGCCTCAACGCTCATTGGGCCGCACACATCAGTATGTATGATTTCCAATAAGTTGGTTGCTCACTCCATTTTTCCGAAGAATGGAGTCTTGGTCATTTTGCCCATGAGGCATGGTTCACACGTGTCAAATGATTTGTAATCAAGAGACTCCAAAAGTCCATCTGCATGGAGCTTCTTCATGCGTTTGACACCAATGTGACCAAGGCGGCAGTGCCACAAGTATGTGTGACTATCATTATCAACCTTACATCTTTTGGTATTCACACTATGAATACGTGTAGCATCACGTTCGAGATTCATTAAGAATAAACCATTGACCAGCGGGGCATGACCATAAAACATATCTCTCATATAAATAGAATAACCATTATTCTCGGATTTAAATGAGTAGCCATCTCGTATTAAACAAGATCTAGATACAATGCTCATGCTCAAAGCTGGCACTAAATAACAATTATTGAGGTTTAAAACTAATCTCGTAGGTAAATGTAGAGGTAGCGTGCCGACGGCGATCACATCGACCTTGGAACCATTCCCGACGCGCATCGTCACCTCGTCCTTCGACAGTCTCCGCTTATTCCGCAGCTCCTGTTTTGAGTTACAAATATGAGCAACCGCACCGGTATCAAATACCCAGTAGCTACTATGAGTAATGGTAAGGTACACATCAATAACATGTATATCACATATACCTTTGGTGTTGCCGGCCTTCTTGTCCGCTAAGTACTTGGGTCAGTTCCGCTTCCAGTGACCATTTCCCTTGCACTAAAAACACTCAATCTCAGGCTTGGGTCCATTCTTTGGCTTCTTCCCGGCAGCTTGCTTACCGGGCGCGGCAACTCCCTTGCCATCTTTCTTGAAGCCCTTTTTACCCTTGCCTTTCTTGAACTTAGTGGTCTTATTCACCATCAACACTTGATTTTCCTTTTTGATTTCCACCTCCGCTGATTTTAGCATCGAATATACCTCAGGAATGGTTTTCTCCATCCCCTGCATATTGAAGTTCATCACAAATCTCTTGTAGCTAGGTGGAAGCGACTGAAGGATTCTGTCAACGACCGCGTCATCCGGGAGATTAACTCCCAGCTGAGACAAGCGGCTGCGCAACCCAGACATTTTGAGTATGTGTTCGCTGACGGAACTATTCTCCTCCATCTTACAACTGTAGAACTTGTCAGAGACTTCATATCTCTCGACCCCGGCATGAGCTTGGAAAACCATTTTCAGCTCTTGGAACATCTCATATGCTCCGTGCTGCTCGAAACGCTTTTGGAGCCCCGGTTCTAAGCTGTAAAGCATGCCGCACTGAACCAGCGAGTAATTATCAACACACGACTGCCAGCCGTTCATAACGTCTTGGTTTGCTAGGACAGGTGCTTCACCTAGCGGTGCTTCAAGGACATATGCTTTCTTGGCAGCTATGAGGATGATCCTCAAGTTCCGGACCCAGTCCGTATAGTTGCTACCATCGTCTTTCAGCTTGGTTTTCTCTAGGAGCGTGTTGAAGTTGAGGGCAACATTAGCGTGGGCCATTTGATCTACAAGACATATTGTAAAGATTTTTAGACTAAGTTCATGATAATTAAGTTCATCTAATCAAATTATTTAATGAACTCCCACTCAGATAGACATCCCTCTAGTCATCTAAGTGATACATGATCCGAGTCAACTAGGCCGTGTCCGATCATCACGTTAGACGGACTAGTCATCATCGGTGAACATCTTCATGTTGATCATATCTTCTATACGACTCATGTTCGACCTTTCGGTCTCTTGTATTCCGAGGCCATGTCTGTACATGCTAGGCTCGTCAAGTCAACCTAAGTGTTTTGCTTGTGTAAATCTGGCTTACACCCATTGTATTCGAAGTTAGAATCTATCACACCCGATCATCACGTGGTGCTTCGAAACAACGAACCTTCGCAACGATGCACAGTTAGGGGGAACACTTTCTTGAAATTTTATGAGGGATCATCTTATTTATGCTACCGTCGTTCTAAGCAAATAATATGTAAAACATGATAAACATTACATGCAATCAAATAGTGACATGATATGGCCAATATCATTTTTCTCCTTTTTGATCTCCATCTTCGGGGTGCCATGATCATCATCGTCACCGGCATGACACCATGATCTCCATCATCGTGTCTTCATGAAGTTGTCTCGCAAACTATTACTTCTACTACTATGGCTAACGGTTTAGCAATAAAGTAAAGTAATTACCTGGCGTTATTCAATGACACACGGGTCATACAATAAATTAAGACAACTCCTATGGCTCCTGCCGGTTGTCATACTCATCGACATGCAAGTCGTGATTCCTATTACAAGAACATGATCAATCTCATACATCACATATATATCATTCATCACATCCTTTTGGTCATATCACATCACACGGCACATGCTGCAAAAACAAGTTAGACGTCCTCTAATTTTTGTTGCAAGTTTTTACGTGGCTGCTATAGGTTTCTAGCAAGAACGTTTCTTTCCTATGCCAAAACCACAACGTGATATGCCAATTGCTATTTGAAGGAAATATGCCCTAGAGGCAATAATAAAGTTATTATTTATTTCCTTATATCATGATAAATGTTTATTATTCATGCTAGAATTGTATTAACCGGAAACATAATACATGTGTGAATACATAGACAAACATAGTGTCACTAGTATGCCTCTACTTGACTAGCTCGTTTATCAAAGATGGTTATGTTTCCTAGCCATGGACAAAAGAGTTGTCATTTGATTAACGGGATCACATCATTAGGAGAATGATGTGATTGACATGACCCATTCTGTTAGCCTAGCACTTGATCGTTTAGTATACTGCTATTGCTTTCTTCATGACTTATACAAAGTTCCTGCAACTATGAGATTGTGCAACTCCCGTTTACCGGAAGAACACTTTGTGTGCTACCAAACGTCACAACGTAACTAGGTGATTATAAAGGTGCTCTACAGGTGTTTCCGAAGCTACATGTTGGGTTGGCATAATTCGAGATTAGGATTTGTCACTCCGATTGTCGGAGAGGTATCTCTGGGCCCTCTCGGTAATACTCATCACTTAAGCCTTGCAAGCATATAACTAATGAGTTAGTTATGAGATGACGTATTACAGAACGAGTAAAGAGACTTGCCGATAACGAGATTGAACTAGGTATTGGATACCGACGATCAAATCTCGGGCAAGTAACATACCGATGACAAAGGGAACAAAGTATGTTGTTATGCGGTTTGACAGATAAAGATCTTCGTAGAATATGTAGGAACCAATATGGGCATCCAGGTCCCGCTATTGGTTATTGACCAGAGACGTGTCTCAGTCATGTCTACATTATTCTTGAACCGTAGGGTCCGCACGCTTAAGGTTTCGATGACAGTTATATTATGAGTTTATGTATTTTGATGTACCGAAGGTTGTTCGGAGTCCCAGATATGATCACGGACATGACGAGGAGTCTCGAAATGGTCGAGACATAAAGATTGATATATTGGACGGACATATTTGGACACCGGAAAGGTTCCGGGAGAGTTTGGGAATATACGGGAGCTCCGGGAGGTTACCGGAACCCCCCGGGAAGTATATGGGCCTTATTGGGCCCATGTAGGAGGAAGAGAGAAGGAGCAAGGGAAGGGGGCGCCCCCCCCCAAGCCCAATCCGAATTGGGGAGGGGGGCCGGCCCCCCCCTTTCCTTTCTCCTTCCCCCTCTCTTCCTTCCTACTACTAGTACTACTTCCTAATACTAGTACTCCTTCCTTCCCCCTCCAAATAAGATTAGGAAAAAGAGGGGAAACCTACTTGGAGTAGGTTTCCTCCTCCTATGGCGCGCCCCCTCCTTGGGCCAGCCACCTCCTCCCTCCCTCCTTTATATACGGGGGTAGGGGGGCACCCTAGAACACACAAGTTGATCATTGAGATCGTTCCTTAGCCATGTGCGGTGCCCCCCTCCACGATATTACACCTTGGTCATATTGTAGCGGTGCTTAGGCGAAGCCCTGCGACAGGAGAACATCAAGATCGTCACCACGCCGTCGTGCTGACGGAACTCCTCCCCGCGCCTCTGCTGGATCGGAGATCGGGGTGTGTCATCGAGCTGTACGTGTGTCAAGAACTCGGAGGTGCCGGAGTAACGGTGCTTGGATCGGTTGAACCAGGAGGACGTACGACTACTTCCTCTACGTTGCGTCAACGCTTCCGCTTCGGTCTACGAGGGTACGTAGACAACACTCTCCCCTCGTTGCTATATCATCACCATGATCTTGCGTGTGCGTAGGAAAATTTTGAAATAACTACGTTCCCCAACAGTGGTATCAGAGCCAGGTTTTATGCGTTGATGTTATATGCACGAGTAGAACACAAGTGAGTTGTGGACGATATAAGTCATACTGCCTACCAGCATGTCATACTTTGGTTCAGCGGTATTGTGAGATGAAGCGGCCCGGACCGACATTACGCGTACGCTTACGCGAGACTTGTTTCACCGTTACGAGCACTCGTGCTTAAAGGTGGCTGGCGGGTGTCTGTCTCTCTCACCTTAGTTGAACCGAGTGTGACTACGCCCGGTCCTTGTGAAGGTTAAAACAGAGTCTATTTGACAAACTATCGTTGTGGTTTTGATGCGTAGGTAAGAACGGTTCTTGCTAAGCCCGTAGCAGCCACGTAAAATTTGCAACAACAAAGTAGAGGATGTCTAATTTGTTTTTGCAGGGCATGTTGTGATGTGATATGGTCAAGACGTGATGCTATATTTTATTGTATGAGATGATCATGTTTTGTAACCGAAGTTATCGGCAACTGGCAGGAGCCATATGGTTGTCGCTTTATTGTATGAAATGCAAACGCCCTGTAATTGCTTTACTTTATCACTAAGCGGTAGCGATAGTCGTAGAAGCAATAGATGGCGTAACGACAACGATGCTACGATGGAGATCAAGGTATCACGCCGGTGACGACGGTGATCACGACGGTGCTTCGGAGATGGAGATCACAAGCACAAGATGATGATGGCCATATCATATCACTTATATTGATTGCATGTGATGTTTATCCTTTATGCATCTTATCTTGCTTTGATTGACGGTTGCATTTTAAGATGATCTCTCACTAAAATTATCAAGAAGTGTTCTCCCTGAGTATGCACCGTTGCCAAAGTTCGTCATGCCCAGACACCACGTGATGATCGGGTGTGATAAGCTCTACGTCCATCTACAACGGGTGCAAGCTAGTTTTGCACACGCGGAATACTCAGGTTAAACTTGACGAGCCTAGCATATGCATATATGGCCTCGGAACACGGAGACCGAAAGGTCGAGCGTGAATCATATAGTAGATATGATCAACATATCGATGTTCACCATTGAAAACTACTCCATCTCACGTGATGATCGGTTATGGTGTAGTTGATTTGGATCACGTGATCACTTAGATGACTAGAGAGATGTTTGTCTAAGTGGGAGTTCTTAAGTAATATGATTAATTGAACTTAAATTTATCATGAACTTAGTCCTGGTAGTATTTTGCAAATTATGTTGTAAGATCAATAGCTCGCGTTGTTGCTTTCATATGTTTATTTTGATATGTTCCTAGAGAAAACTGTGTTGAAAAAAATTAGTAGCAATGTTGCGGATTTGATCGATCTGAGGTTAATCCTCATTGCTGCACAGAAGAATTATGTCCTTGATGCACCGCTAGGTGAAAAACCTATTGCAGGAGCATATGCAGACGTTATGAACGTTTGCCTAGCTCAGTATGATGACTACTTGGTAGTTTTGTGCACCATGCTTTATGGCTTAGAATCGGGACTTCAAAGACGTTTTGAACATCATGGACCATATGAGATGTTCCAGGAATTGAAGTTAATATTTCAAGCAAATACCCAAGTTGAGAGATATGAAGTCTTCAACAAGTTCTATAGCTAAAAAATGGAGGAGAATCGCTCAACTAGTGAGCAAGTGCTCAGATTGTTTGGGTACTACAATCGCTTGAATCAAGTGGGAGTTAATCTTCCAGATAAGATAGTGATTGACAGAGTTCTCTAGTCACCATCACCAAGTTAGTAGAACTTCGTGATGATCTATAGTATGCAAGGGATGACGAAAATGATTCCCGAGCTCTTCGTGATGTTGAAATCGACAAAGGTAGAAATCAAGAAAGAGCATCAAGTGTTGATGGTTGACAAGATCACTAGTTTCAAGAAAAGGGCAAAGGGAAAGAAAGGGGAACTTCAAGTAGATTAACAAGCAAGTTGTCACTCCCACGAAAGAACCCAAAGCTGAACCAAAGCCTGAAACTGAGTGCTTACAGTGCAAAGGAAATGGTCACTGGAAGCGGAAATACCCTAAACATTTGGTGGATAAGAAGGATGGCAAAGTAAACAAAGGTATATTTGATATACAGGTTCTTGATATGTGCCTTACCAGTGTTTATAGTAGCCCCTGAGTATTTGATACTTGTTCAGTTGCTAAGATTAGTAACTCGAAACAGGAGTTACAGAATAAACAGAGACTAGTTGAAGGGGAAGTGACGATGAGTGTTGGAAGTAGTTCCAAGATTGATATGATCATCATCGCACACTCCCTAAACTTTCGGGATAAGTGTTAAACCTAAATAAATGTTATTTAGCGTTTGCGTTGAGCATGGATATGATTTGATCATGTTTATTGCAATACGGTTATTCATTTAAAGTCAGAGGATAATTGTTGTTCTGTTTACATGAATAAAACCTTCTATGGTCATACACCCAATGAAAATGGTTTGTTGGATCTCGATCGTGTGATACACATATTCGTAATATTGAAGCCAAAAGATGCAAAGTTAATAATGATAGTGCAACTTATTTGTGGCACTGCCGTTTAGGTCATATCGGTGTAAAGCGCATGAAGAAACTCCATAAAGATGGATTTTCGGAATCACTTGGTTATGAATCAGTTGATGCTTGCGAACCGTTCCTTTTGGGCAAGATGACTAAAACTCCGTTCTTCGGAACAATGGAACGAGCTACCGAATTATTGGAAATAATACATACTGATGTATGCAGACCAATGAGTATGAAGGCTCGTGGCAAGTATCGTTATTTTCTGACCTTCACAAGATGATTTGAGCAGATATGGGTATATCTACTTGATGAAACATAAGTCTGAAATAGTTGAAAGGTTCAAAGAATTTTAGAGTGAAGTGGAAAATCATCGTAACAAGAAAATAAAGTTTTTGCGATCTGATCGCGGAGAGGAATATTTGAGTTACGAGTTTGGTCTTCAATTAAAACAATGTGGAATAGTTTCACAGCTCACGCCACCTGGAACACCACAACGTTATGGTGTGTCAAAACGTCGTAACCGCACTTTATTGGATATGGTGCGATCTATGATGTTTCTTACTGATTTACCAATATCGTTTTGGGATCATGCATTAGAGACAGCTGCATTCACGTTTAAAAAGGGCACCATCTAAATCCGTTGAGATGACACCGTATGAACTATGGTTTAGCAGTAAACCTAAGCTGTCATTTCTTAAAGTTTGGGGCTACGATGCTTGTGTGAAAAAGTTTCATCCTGATAAGCTCAAACCCAAATCGGAGAAGTGCGTCTTCATAGAATACCCAAAGGTAACTATTGAGTACACCTTCTATCACAGATCCAAAGGCAAATCATTCGTTGCTAACAATGGATCCTTTCTAGAGAAGGAGTTTCTCTCGAAAAAAGTGAGTGGGAGGAAAGTAGAGCTTGATAAGGTAATTTGTACCTTCTCCCGAATTGGAAAGTAGTTCATCACAGAAATCAGTTCCAGTGATTCCTACACCAATTAGTGAGGAAGCTAATGATGATGATCATGAAACTTCAGATCATGTTACTACAGAACCTCGTAGGTCTTCCAAAGTACAGTCCGCACCAGAGTGGTACGGTAATCCTGTTCTGGAATTCATGTTACTAGACCATGATGAACCTACGAACTATGAGGAAGCGATGATGAGCCCAGATTCCGCGAAATGGCTCGAGGCCATAAAATCTGAGATATGATCCATGTATGAGAACAAAGTATGGACTTTGATTGACTTGCTCGATGATCAGCAAGCCATGTTAAATAAATGGATCTTCAAGAGGAAGACATACACTGATAGTAGTGTTACTATCCATTAAGCTCGACTTGTTGCAAAAGGTTTTCAACGAGTTCAAGGGTTGAATATGATGAGATTTTCTCACTCGTATCGATGCTTAAGTCTGTCCGAATCATGTTAGCAATTGCCACATTTTATGAAATCTGGCAAATGGATGTCAAAACTGCATTCCTTAATGGATTTATTAAAGAAGAGTTGTATATGATGCAACCAGAAGGTTTTGTCAATCCTAAAGGTGCTAACAAAATGTGCAAGCTCCAGCGATCCATCTATGGACTGGTGCAAGCATCTCGGAGTTGGAATATACGCTTTGATAAGTTGATCAAAGCATATAGTTTTATATGGACTTACGATGAAGCCTGTATTTACAATAAAGTGAGTGGGAGCACTATAGCCTTTCTGATTAGTATATGTGAGTGACATATTGTTGATCAGAAATGATGTAGAATTTTTCTGCAAAGCCTAAAGGAGTGTTTTAAAGGAGTTCTTTAAAAAGAAAAGACCTCAGTAAAAGCTACTTACATATTGAGCATCAAGATCTATTGAGATAGATCAAGACGCTTGATAAGATTTTCAATGAGTACATACCTTGGCAAGATTTTGAAATAGTTCAAAATGGAACAGTCAAAGAAAGAGTTCTTGCCTGTGTTGCAAAGGTATGAAATTGAGTAAGACTCAAAACCCGACCACAGCAGAAAATAGAAAGAGAATGAAAAGTCATTCCCTATGCCTCAGTCATAGGTTCTATAAAGTATGCTATGCTATGTACCAGACCTATTGTATACCTTGCTCTGAATTTGGCAAGGGAGTACAATTGTGATCTAGGAGTAGATCAATGGACATTGGTCAAAAATATCCTTAGTAAGGACTAAAGGAGATGTTTCTCGATTATGGAGGTGATAAAAGAGTTTGCTGTAAAAGTTACATCAGTGCAAACTTTTACACTGATCCAGATGACTCTAAGTCTCAACCTGGATACATATTGAAAGTGGGAGCAATTAGCTAGAGTAGCTCCGTGTAGAGCATTGTGGACATAAAATATTTGCAAAATACATACGGCTCTGAATGTGATAGACCCGTTGACTAAGCTTCTCTCACGAGCAAAACATGATCACACCTTAGTACTCTTTGGGTGTTAATCACATAGCGATGTGAACTAGATTATTGACTCTAGTAAACACTTTGGGTGTTGGTCACATGATGATGTGAACTATGGGTGTTAATCATATACAGATATGAATATTGTTGTTAAATCACATGACGATGTGAACTAGATTATTGACTCTAGTGCAAGTGGGAGACTGAAGGAAATATGCCCTAGAGGCAATAATAAAGTTATTATTTATTTCCTTATATCAGGATAAATGTTTATTATTCATGCTAGAATTGTATTAACCGGAAACATAATACATGTGTGAATACATAGACAAACATAGTGTCACTAGTATGCCTCTACTTGACTAGCTCGTTTATCAAAGATGGTTATGTTTCCTAGCCATGGACAAAAGAGTTGTCATTTGATTAACGGGATCACATCATTAGGAGAATGATGTGATTGACATGACCCATTCTGTTAGCCTAGCACTTGATCGTTTAGTATACTGCTATTGCTTTCTTCATGACTTATACAAAGTTCCTGCAACTATGAGATTGTGCAACTCCCGTTTACCGGAAGAACACTTTGTGTCCTACCAAACGTCACAACGTAACTGGGTGATTATAAAGGTGCTCTACAGGTGTTTCCGAAGGTACATGTTGGGTTGGCATAATTCGAGATTAGGATTTGTCACTCCGATTGTCGGAGAGGTATCTCTGGGCCCTCTCGGTAATACTCATCACTTAAGCCTTGCAAGCATATAACTAATGAGTTAGTTATGAGATGACGTATTATAGAACGACTAAAGAGACTTGCCGATAACGAGATTGAACTAGGTATTGGATACCGACGATCAAATCTCGGGCAAGTAACATACCGATGACAAAGGGAACAAAGTATGTTGTTATGCGGTTTGACCGATAAAGATCTTCGTAGAATATGTAGGAACCAATATGGGCATCCAGGTCCCGCTATTGGTTATTGACCAGAGACGTGTCTCGGTCATGTCTACATTATTCTCGAACCGTAGGGTCCGCACGCTTAAGGTTTCGATGACAGTTATATTATGAGTTTATGTATTTTGATGTACCGAAGGTTGTTCGGAGTCCCAGATATGATCACGGACATGACGAGGAGTCTCGAAATGGTCGAGACATAAAGATTGATATATTGGACGGATATATTTGGACACCGGAAAGGTTCCGGGAGAGTTTGGGAATATACGGGAGCTCCGGGAGGTTACCGGAACCCCCCGGGAAGTATATGGGCCTTATTGGGCCCATGTAGGAGTTAGAGAGAAGGAGCAAGGGAAGGGGGCGCCCCCCCCCCAAGCCCAATCCGAATTGGGGAGGGGGCCGGCCCCCCCTTTCCTTTCTCCTTCCCCCTCTCTTCCTTCCTACTACTAGTACTACTTCCTAATACTAGTACTCCTTCCTTCCCCCTCCAAATAAGATTAGGAAAAAGAGGGGAAATCTACTTGGAGTAGGTTTCCTCCTCCTATGGCGCGCCCCCTCCTTGGGCCGGCCACCTCCTCCCTCCCTCCTTTATATACGGGGGTAGGGGGGCACCCTAGAACACACAAGTTGATCATTGAGATCGTTCCTTAGCCGTGTGTGGTGCCCCCCTCCACGATATTACACCTCGGTCATATTGTAGCAGTGCTTAGGCGAAGCCTTGCGACAGGAGAACATCAAGATCGTCACCACGCCGTCGTGCTGACGGAACACTTCCCCGCGCCTCTGCTGGATCGGAGATCGGGGTGCGTCATCGAGCTGTACGTGTGTCAAGAACTCGGAGGTGCCGGAGTAACGGTGCTTGGATCGGTTGAACCAGGAGGACGTACGACTACTTCCTCTATGTTGCGTCAATGCTTCCGCTTCGGTCTACGAGGGTACGTAGACAACACTCTCCCCTCGTTGCTATATCATCACCATGATCTTGCGTGTGCGTAGGAAAATTTTGAAATTACTACGTTCCCCAACACTATTTACCCTTCATAAGGACCCATTTCATCGAATCCGATCCGACTAAAGTGGGAGAGATAGACACACGCTAGCCACCTTCTGCAACTAGTGCATGTCAGTCGGTGCAACCTGTCTCACGTAAGCGTACGTGTAAGGTCTGTCCGGGCCACTTCATCCCACGAAGCCGCCGAAACAAGATAAGACAAGTAGTGGCAAGTAAATTGACAAAATCGACGCCCACAACAAACTTGTGTTCTACTCGTGCATAGAAACTACGCATAGACCTAGCTCATGATGCAACTTTTGGGGATCGTTGTAGAAATTAAAAAATTTCTACGCATCACCAAGATTAATCTATGGAGTAACTAGCAACGAGAGAGAGGGGAGTGCATCTTCATACCCTTGAAGATCGCGAAACGGAAGTGTTGCAAGAACACGGTTGGAGGAGTCGTACACGTAGCAATTCAGATCGCGGCCGAATCCGATCTAAGCACCAAAAAACGGTGCCTCCGCGTTCAACACACGTGCAGCCCGGTGACGTCTCCCACGCCTTGATCCAGCAAGGAGGAGGGAGAGGTTGAGGAAGAAGGCTCCAACAGCAGCACGACGGCGTGGTGGTGATGGAGTGGCAGTTCTCCGGCAGGGCTTCGCCAAGCTCATGCGGAGGAGGAGAGGTGTTGGGGAGGGGAGGGGCTGCGCCTTGGATGTGGTGTTGCACCCCTCCCTGCACCCCTCTATTTATAGGGAGAAGGGGGAAAGGGGCTGGCCCCTCTAGATGAGATCCAGAGGGGGGGCGCCGGCCAAGGGGGAGGGGCTTCCCCCCCAAGCTTGCGTTGGTTTTCCTTGAAGAGGAAAGGGTGATGCAGCACTAGTAGCGTAAGTATTTCCCTTATTTTTGAGAACCAAGGTATCAATCCAGTAGGAGGCTCCTCAAAAGTACCACGCACCTACACAAACAAACAAAGAACTCGCAACCAACACAATAAAGGGGTTGTAAATCCCTTCACGGCCACTTGCGGAAGTGATATCTGATAGAGATAGTATGATAAGATAAATATATTTTTGGTATTTCATAATATAGATGCAAATAAAAGTAGATTGAAAGCTTATATGATAAAAGATAGACCCGGGGGCCATAGGTTTCACTAGTGGCTTCTCTCAAGATATCATAAGTATTATGGTGGGTGAACAAATTACTGTCGAGCAATTGATAGAAAAGCGAATAATTATGAGATTAACTAGGCATGATCATGTATATAGGCATCACGTCCGCGACAAGTAGACCGACTCCTGCCTGCATCTACTACTATTGCTCCACACATCTACCGCTGTCTAGCATGCATCTAGAGTATTAAGTTCATAAGAACAGAGTAACGCATTAAGAAAGATGACATGGTGTAGAGGGATAAACTCATGCAATATGATATAAACCCCATCTTTTTATCCTTGATGGCAACAATACAATACGTGCCTTGCTGCCCCTGCTGTCACTGGGAAAGGACACCGCAAGATTGAACCCAAAGCTAAGCACTTCTCCCATTGCAAGAAAGATCAATCTAGTAGGCCAAACCAAACTGATAATTCGAAGAGACTTGCAAAGATAACTCAATCATACATAAAAGAATTCAGAGGAGATTCAAATATTTCTCATAGATAAACTTGATCATAAACCCACAATTCATCGAATCTCGACAAACACACCGCAAAAAGAGTTTACATCGAATAGATCCCCACAAGAGAGGGGGAGAACATTGTATTGAGATCAAAAAAGAGAGAAGAAGCCATCTAGCTAATAACTATGGACCCGAAGGTCTGTGGTAAACTACTCACAACTCATTGGAGGGGCTATGGTGTTGATGCAGAAGCCCTCCATGGTCGATTCCCCCTCCGGCGGAGCGCCGGCGAAGGCTCCAAGATGGGATATCGCGGATACAGAAGGTTACGGTGGTGGAAATTGTGTTTCGTTGGCTCCCTGGATGTTTTCGGGGTACGTAGGTATATATAGGAGGAAGAAGTACGTCGGTGGCTGCCTGTGGGGCCCAGGAGATAGGGGGGCGTGCCCAGAGGGGGTGGGCGCGCCCTCCTATCTCCTGGCCGCCTCGCAAGCTTCTTGACTTGCATTCCAAGTTCTCCGGATCATGTTCGTTCCAAAAATCACGCTCCCAAAGGTTTCATTCCGTTTGGACTCCGTTTGATATTCCTTTTCGTCGAAATACTAAAATAGGCAAAAAAACAGCAATACGGGCTGGGCCTCCAGTTAGTAGGTTAGTCCAAAGAATAATATAAATGTGTAAAATAAAGCCCTTAAACATCCAAAAGGGGTAATATAATAGCATGGAACAATAAAAAATTATAGATACATTGGAGACGTATCAAGCATCCCCAAGCTTAATTCCTGCTCGTCCTCGAGTAGGTAAATGATAAAAATAGAATTTTTTGATGTGGAATGCTACCTAGCATAATTCTCAATGTAATTTTCTTTATTGTGGCATGAATGTTCAGATCAAAATGATTCAAGATAAAAGCTTATGAAACATAAAAATCATAATGCTTCAAAGCATACTGGCAAACAATCATGTCCTATCAAAATAGCATAGCCAAAGAAAGCTTATCCCTACAAAATCATATAGTTAGGTCATGCTTCATTTACATTACACAAAATACTCCCATCATGCACAACCCCGGTTTCAGCCAAGCAATTGGTTCATACTTTTTAACGCGCTTCAGCTTTTTCAACTCTTACTCAATACATGAGCGCAAGCCATGGACATAGCACTATGGTGGTATATGTTGGTGGTTGTGAGCACAAAAAGAGGGAGAAAATAGTCTCAGATCAACTAGGCGTATCAACGGGCTATGGAGATGCCCATCAATAGATATCAATGTGAGTGAGTAGGGATTGCCATGCAACGGATGCACTAGAGCTATAAATATATGAAAGCTCAACAAAAGAAACTAAGTGGGTGTGCATCCAACTTGCTTGCTCACGAAGACCTAGGGCATTTTGAGCAAGCCCATCATTGGAATATACAAGCCAAGTTCTATAATGAAAAATTCCCACTTAGTATATGAAAGTGACAACATAGGAGACTCTCTATCATGAAGATCATGGTGCTACTTTGAAGCACAAGTGTGGAAAAAGAGATAGTGGCATTGTCCCTTCTCTCTTTTTCTCTCATTTTATTTTTTTCTTTTTTTTTCTTTTTTTTCTTTGGCCTTTTTTTGGCCTTTCTCTTTTTTTCTTCTTCTTTTTTTCTTTTTTTTAAAGTCTGAAGTCTCATCCCGACTTGTGGGGCAATCATAGTCTTCATCATCCTTTCCTCACTGAGTCAATGCTCTAATAATGAAGATCATCACACTTTTATTGATTTACAACTCAAGAATTACAACTCAAAGCTAGCACAAGATATGACTCTATATGAATGCCTCCGGCGGTGTACTGGGATATGCAATGAATCAAGAGCGACATGTATGAAAATTATGAAGGTGGCCTTGCCACAAATACGATGTCAACTACATGATCATGCAAAGAGCAATATGACAATAAACGGAGCGGTGGAAAGTTGCATGGCAATATATCTCGGAATGGCTATGGAAATTCCATAATAGGTAGGTATGGTGGCTGCTTTGAGGAAGGTAAATAATGGGTGCATGATACCGGTGAAAGTTGCGCGGTATAATAGAGGCTAGCAAAGTGGAAGGATGAGTGTGCGCATATCCATGGACTCACATTAGTCATAAAGAACTCATATACTGATTGCAAAAGTCTACTTGCCCTCGAATCAGAGTACTACTATGCATGCTCCTAGGGGAAGGGTTGGTAGGAGTTAACCATCGCGCGATCCTGACCTCCACTCATAAGGAAGGCAATTAAAATAGCACCTCATGCAACAAATTTGTCACACAACTTTTACCATACGTGCATGCTGCGGGACTTGCCAACTTCAACACAAGTATTTCTCAATTTCATAATTACCCACTAGCATGACTCTAACATTACTACCTTTATATCTCAAAACAATTATCACGCATCAAATTGATCATAGCATCCAATTCACTTCCTATGATAGTTTTTATTATACCCAACTTTGGATGCCTACCATTCTAGGACCAATTTTATAACCATAGCAAATACCATGCTGTTCTAAAAGACTCTCAAAATAATATAAGTGAAGCATGAGAGACTAGCAATTTCTTCAAAATTAATCCACCGCTGTGCTCTAAAAGATATAAGTGAAGCACTAGAGCAAAAACTATCGAGGTCAAAAGATATAAGTGGAGCACATAGAGTATTCTAGCAAATTCTAATCAAGTGGGATTCTCCCAAAAGGTGTGTACAGCAAGGATGATTGTGGTAAACTAAAAAGCAAAGACTAATATAATACACGACGCTCCAAGCAAAACACATATCATGTGGCAAATAAAAATATAGCTCCAAGTAAAGTTACCAATGAACAAAGACGAAAGAGGGGATGCCTTCCCGGGGCATCCCCAACCTTAGGCTTTTAGCTATTCTTGAATATCTTGGGGTGCCATGGTAATCCCCAAGCTTAGGCTCTTGCCACTCCTTATTCCATAGTCTATCAAAGCTTTACCTAAAACTTGAAAACTTCACAACACAAAACTCAACAGGAAATCTTATAAGCTCCGTTAGTGAAAGAAAACAAAACCACCACATAAGGTAATGTAATGAACTCATTCTTTATTTATTTTGGTGTTAAACCTACTGTATTCCAACTTTTCTATGGTTTATAAACTATTTTACTAGCCATAGATGCATCAAAATAAGCAAACAACACACGAAAAACGGAATCTCTCAAAAACAGAACATCCTGTAGAAATCTATAACTAACGCAAACTTTTGGAACGTTAAAAATCCTACCAAAATAGGAAGTCCTGGAAAATTTGTCTATTGATCAGCAGCAAAAAGAATCAACGCAAATGCACGTTTCTTTGATTTAACAAAACTAATTTCATGCGCGCAAAGTTTCTGTTTTTCAGCAGAATCAAATCAACTATCATCATAGGTTATCCTATAGGTTCTACTTGGCACGAACACTAACTAAAAGATAAAAACACATCTAAAAATAAGGTAGATGCAAAATTTATTGAATAACAGCAAGGAAAAATATTGGGTTGTCTCCCAACAAGCGCTTTTCTTTAAAGCCTTTTTAGCTAGGCATTGAGATTTCAATGATGCTCACATAAAAGACAAGAATTGAAGCATAAAGGGAGCATCATAAAACATGTGATAAACACATGTAAGTCTAACATACTTCCTACGAATAGGCATTTTATAAGCAAACAAATTATCGTAGCAAGCAAAATTTAGCATATGCAAGGAAGTGGAAAGAAACAATAGCAATCTCAACGTAACGAGAATTTTGTAACATGAAAATTTCTACAACCATATTTTCCTCTCTCATAATAATTACATGTAGGATCATAAGCAAATTCTACAAAATAACTATCACATAAAATATTTCCAACACGATCCACATGCATGCGAAGTTGACATTCTTCCAAAATAGTGGGATTAACATTAAGTAAAGTCATGACCTCTCCAAACCCACTTTTATCAAAAATACCATAGGATTGAACATTCTCCAAATATGTGGGATCCAAAGTTGACACTCTTCCAAACCCACTTTCAATATTATTGCCAAGACTATTATCAATCTCATATTCATCATGGGGCTTAAATAAATTTTCAAGATCATAAGAAGAACTCCAATCATGATCATTGTAACAAGTAGTAGACATAACAAAACTAGCATCCCCAAGCTTACGGTTTTGCGTATTATTGGCACAATTGACATCAAGAGAATTTATAGTAAAATCATTGCAATCATGCTTTTTATTCAAAGATCTATCGTGAATCACTTCATAAATTTCTTCATCACAATTTTCAGATTCACGAATTTCAAGCAAAACTTCATAAAGATAATCTAGTGCACTCAACTCACTAGGAATAGGTTCAACATAATTGGATCTCTTAAAGAGATTAGCAAGCGGAAGAGGATCCATAGATCTTAGCTTCTCTGTTTAGTAATAAATAAACAACTACTCCAACAAACGAGCAAACGAGCCAAGTAGGACATCAAAACAAACGAAAAGACGAACAAAAGAAGGGCGAGTAAAACGGCAAGGGTGAAGTGGGGGAGAGGAAAACGAGAGGCAAATGACAAATAATGTAAATGCGAGGGAGATGAGTTTGTGATGGGTACTTGGTATGTCTTGACTTGAGCGAAGACCTCCCCGGCAATGGCGCCAGAAATCCTTCTTGCTACGTCTTGAGCTTGCGTTGGTTTTCCTTGAAGAGGAAAGGGTGATGCAGCAATAGTAGCGTAAGTATTTCCTTCAGTTTTTGAGAACCAAGGTATCAATCCAGTAGGAGTATCGTCAAAAGTCCCACGCACCTACACAAACAAAGAAAAAACTCGCAACCAACGCAATAAAGGGGTTGTCAATCCCTTCACAGCCACTTGCGAAAGTGAGATCTGATAGAGATAGTATGATAAGATAAGTATATTTTTGGTATTTTACAATATAGATGCAAAAAGTAAAGATGCAAATAAAAGTAGGCTGAAAGGTTATATGATAAAATATAGACCCGGGGGCCATAGGTTTCACTAGTGGCTTCTCTCAAGATAGCATAAGTATTACGGTGGGTGAACAAATTATTGTCGAGCAATTGATAAAAAAGCAAATAATTATGAGATTATCTAGGCATGATCATGTATATAGGAATCACATCCGCGACGCGTAGACCGACTCCTGCCTGCATCTACTACTATTACTCCACACATCGACCGCTGTCCAACATGCATCTAGAATATTAAGTTCATAAGAACAGAGTAACGCATAAAGAAAGATGACATGATGTACAGGGATAAACTCATGCAATATGATATAAACCCCATCTATTTATCCTCGATGGCAACAATACAATACGTGCCTTGCTGCCCCTGCTGTCACTGGGAAAGGACACCGCAAGATTGAACCCAAAGCTAAGCACTTCTCCCATTGCAAGAAAGATCAATCTAGTAGGCCAAACCAAACTGATAATTCGAAGAGACTTGCAAAGATAACTCAACCATACATATAAGAATTCAGAGGAGATTCAAATATTTCTCATAGATAAACTTGACCATGAACCCACAATTCATCGGATCTCGACAAACACACCGCAAAAAGAGTTTACATCGAATAGATCACCACAAGAGAGGGGGAGAACATTGTATTGAGATCCAAAAAGAGAGAAGAAGCCATCTAGCTAATAACTATGGACCCGAAGGTCTGTGGTAAACTATTTACAACTCATCGGAGGGGCTATGGTGTTGACGTAGAAGCCCTCCATGGTCGATTCCCTCTCCGGCGGAGCACTGGCGAAGGCTCCAAGATGGGATCTCGCGGATACAGAAGGTTACAGTGGTGGAAATTGTGTTTCATTGGCTCCTTGGATGTTTTCGGGGTACATAGGTATATATAGGAGGAAGAAGTACGTCGGTGGCCGCCTGTGGGGCCCAGGAGATAGGGGGCGCGCCCAGAGGGGGTGGGCGCGCCATCCTGTCTCTTGGCCGCTTCACAAGCTTCTTGACTTGCACTCCAAGTTCTCCGGATCATGTTCGTTCCAAAAATCACGCTCCCGACAGTTTCCTTCCGTTTGGACTCCGTTTGATATTCCTTTTCTTCGAAATACTGAAATAGGCAAAAAAAACAGCAATACGGGCTGGGCCTCCGGTTAGTAGGTTAGTCCCAAAAATGATATAAATGTGTAAAATAAAGCCCATAAACATCCAAAAGGGGTGATATAATAGCATGGAGCAAAATTATAGATACGTTGGAGAAGTATCAAGGGGCGCCCCCTTTAGGGTTCCCCCCAACCCTAGGCGCATGGGCCCTAGGGGGGATGGAGCCAGCCCACTATCGGTTGGTTCCCTTCCACCTACAGCCCATAAGGCCCTCCGGGGCAGGTGGACCCTTCCGGTGGATCCCCGGAACCCCTCCGATGGTCCCGGTACAATACTGGTATACCCCCGAACATTTCCGGTGACCGTATGATGACTTCCCATATATAAATCTTCACCTCCGGACCATTCCGGAACTCCTCGTGACGTCAGGGATCTCATACGGCACTCCGAACAACACTCGGTAATCACATACAAATCTTCCTTATAACCCTAGCGTCATCGAACCTTAAGTGTGCGGACCCTACTAGTTCCGGAATCATGCAGACCTGACCGAGATAGCTCTCTGGCCAATAACCAACAGCGGGATCTGGATACCCATGTTGGCTCCCAAATTTTCCACGATGATCTCATCGAATGAACCACGATGTCGAGGATTCAAGCAATCCCGTATACAATTCCCTTTGTCAATCGGTACGTTACTTGCCCGAGATTCGATCGTCGGTATCCCAATACCTCGTTCAATCTCGTTACCGGCAAGTCACTTTACTCGTTCCGCAATGCATGATCCCGTGACCAACTACTTAGTCACATTGAGCTCATTATGATGATGGATTACCGAGTGGGCCCAGAGATATCTCTCCGTCATACGGAGTGATAAATCCCAGTCTCGATTCGTGCCAATCCAACAGACACTTTCGGAGATACCTGTAGTGCACCTTTATAGCCACCCAGTTACGTTGTGACGTTTGGTAAACCCAAAGCATTCCTATGGTATCCGGGAGTTGCACGATCTCATGGTCTAAGAAAATGATACTTGACATTAGAAAAGCTTTAGCAAACGAACTACACGATCTTGTGCAATGCTTAGGATTGGGTCTTGTCCATCACATCATTCTCCTAATGATGTGATCCCGTTATCAATGACATCCAATGTCCATAGTCAAGAAACCACGACCATCTGTGGATCAACGAGCTAGTCAACTAGAGGCTCACTAGGGACATGTTGTGGTCTATGTATTCACACATGTATTATGGTTTCCGGTCAATACAATTATAGCATGAATGATAGACAATTATCATGAACAAGGAAATATAATAATAACCATTTTATTATGGCCTCTAGGGCATATTTCCAACACAGAGCATTATAGATATAGAATATTGGCAAAATACATACGGCTCTGAATGTGACAGACCCGTTGACTAAACTTCTCTCACGAGCAAAACATGATCATACTTTAGTACTCTTTGGGTGTTAATCACATAGCAATGTGAACTAGATTATTGACTCTAGTAAACCCTTTGGGTGTTGATCACATGACGATGTGAATTATGGGTATTAATCACATACATATGTGAATATTGGTGTTAAATCACATAGCGATGTGAACTAGATTATTGACTCTAGTGCAAGTGGGAGACTGAAGGAATATGCCCTAGAGGCAATAATAAAGTTATTATTTATTTCCTTATTTCATGATAAATGTTTATTATTCATGCTAGAATTGTATTAATCGGAAACATAATACATGTGTGAATACATAGACAAACATAGTGTCACTATTATGCCTCTACTTGACTAGCTCGTTGAATCAAAGATGGTTAAGTTTCCTAGCCATAGACATGAGTTGTCATTTGATTAACGGGATCACATCATTAGAGAATGATGTGATTGACTTGACCCATTCCGTTAGCTTAGCACTTGATCATTTAGTATGTTGCTATTGCTTTCTTCATGACTTATACATGTTCCTATGACTATGAGATTATGCAACTCCCGTTTACCAGAGGAACACTTTGTGTGCTACCAAACGTCACAACGTAACTGGGTGGTTATAAAGGTGCTCTATAGGTATCTTTGAAGGTACTTGTTGAGTTAGCGTATTTCAAGATTAGGATTTGTCACTCCGATTGTCGAAGAGGGTATCTCTGGGCCCTCTCGGTAATGCACATCACTATAAGCCTTGCAAGAAGTGTGACTAATGTGTTAGTTGTGAGATGATGCATTACATAACGAGTAAAGAGACATGTCGGAAATGAGATTGAACTAGGTATTGAGATACCGAAGATCGAATCTAGGGCAAGTAACATACCGATGACAAAGGGAACAACGTATGTTGTTATGCGGTTTGACCAATATAGATCTTCGTAGAATATGTAGGAGCCAATATGAGCATCCAGGTTCCGCTATTGGTTATTGACCGGAGACGTGTCTCGGTCATGTCTACATAGTTCTCGAACCCGTAGGGTCCGCACGCTTAAAGTTCGTTTACGAACGGTAATATGAGGTTATGTGTTTTGATGTACCGAAGGTAGTTCGGAGTCCCGGTTGAGATCAGGGACATGAAAAGGAGTCTCGAAATGGTCGAGATGTAAAGATCGATACATTGGACGACTATATTCGGACATCGGAAAGGTTCCGAGTGATTCGGGTATTTATCGGAGTACCGGAGAGTTATGGGATTCGCCGGGAGGGTCAATGGGCCTTGATGGGTCTTAGAGGAAATAGAGGGCAGCAAGGAAGTGTGGGGTGCATCCCCCCTAGGCCCAAACCGAATTGGTTTAGGGCTTTGGGGGTCGGCCCCCTCTTACCTTCTCCCCTGCTCCTCTTTCCTTCCCCTCCTAGTTGGACTAGGAAAGGGGGAACCTACTCCTAGTAGGAGTAAGATTCCCCCCTTGGGGCGCACCCTATGAGGCCGTCGGCCCCCTCCCCTTGCTCCTTTATATACGTGGCCAGGGGGGCACCCCACAGACACAACAATTGATCATTGATCTCTTAGCCAT
The DNA here is from genome assembly GCA_963921465.1 of Triticum timopheevii. Classification (NCBI taxonomy): domain Eukaryota; kingdom Viridiplantae; phylum Streptophyta; class Magnoliopsida; order Poales; family Poaceae; genus Triticum; species Triticum timopheevii. The sequence goes on from OY997262.1 coordinate 478,031,535, forward strand.
GTGCGGTGCCCCCCTCCACCATATTCCATCTCGGTAATATTGTAGCAGTGCTTAGGCGAAGCCCTGCGTCGGTAGCATCATCAACACCGTCATCATGCTGTCGTGCTGATAGAACTCTCCCGCAAAGCTCTGCTGGATCGGAGTTCGTGGGACGTCATCGAGCTGAACATGTGCTGAACTCGGAGGTGCCGTATGTTCGGTACTTGATCGGATCGTGAAGACGTACGACTACATCAACCGTGTTGTGCTAACGCTTCCGCTTATGGTCTACGAGGGTACATAGACACACTCTCCGCTATCGTTGCTATGCATCACCATGATCTTGCGTGTGCGTAGAATTTTTTTTGAAATCACTACGTTCCCCAACATCGACCGTCTTCAAAGCCCCAGATCCAGCCGTCTAGATCCGGCAACCAACCGCAGCAACAGTGCCACCGTTGGATCCCTGGCGCACAGGCCACTGCCTGACTGTGCCACCACTTGAGCCTAGGAGGAGGGCTCCCACCCCGCCTCGCCAAGCCGCAAGAGTCGCCGAGAAGGATCCCACGCGCTCGTCACCGTCTCTGATCCGAACCAATCCATAGCAGATCGCCGTCACAGATCCGCCTTGGACAGGGACTGCACCACGCCATGCCGCCGCGGGAAGCCCGAGCTTCACCGGCCTCCACCCTCCAGGGCCGCCGTCCCGGGTTCCAGACAGAACTTTGCCACTGCCACCGGCCAAGTTCCGTCGCCACCGACCGGCCAAGCCGCCAGTCACTGCATGACCATGGGAGCACAGCCAGCCGGCCGACCAACTCCGACGAAGAAGGCCACTACCACCAAGCCTAGGGCCGGTGCCCCAGACATCCTCGTGTTGCAGATCAAGTCTAGGAGCAGTGCCACGCCGATGGTGATTGAGATCGGTAGCACAACGAATTAGCCCGACATGAGTCAAGGCCAGATCCGCCGTTGCTGGTGCCGTCCTCCCCTGCCGCTGCTGCACCACTTTCATGTTGCCGCCGATCTGCGCCACCGCCACCGATCTGGCCGGAGAGGAACGCCGCCTCCCAACCAGATCGAGATCCGAGGAGAAACCGCCGCCGCCGCCACACCACAAGGGCTTTGCCCTGTCACGCCCCGGGCCACCGCCACCGATCTGGCCGGAGAGGAGCAGAGGAGGGGCGAGGCTGTAGGAGGAGGGCGGGGGCTCCCCGGTGCGGGGCGGCGCCGCTGCACGGGGGAAGGACGGGAGGGACCATGCACGATAATATGATGATTTTTATTTTGAGACACACGATAATATGATGATGATACACGCTCCTTTTGGGCCCCGGCCGGAAAAAAAAGAATGGAGGAACCGAGATGGGCTAGGATCAAAGTGTTGATTGCTAGGGATAGGAAAATGTGCGTCGCACGGCCGCAGACCACACGCGATCGTTTCGTCGCTCTTTTTTCGATAAAGGACTTTTCATTGAATAGATATATCGAGGTGATACAATCATATTGAAAGAAAGCCCGGCCTCTGCATAGCTAGATGCACACAGCCAAAACGTCCAGAGCACTCTAAAAATAAAATAATTTGATACAATGCCAAGCAATAAATCGTGTCCAGCCTAAGGAGCGGTAGATCCTATCCGTAAATCACACCGCCATCCATGGGGGTAGAAAACCTCCCTGGCCGTACGCTCCAGCTGGGTAGACGCCATCATAAAAAGGTCCCTGTCCTCCGGCTTCTGCAGGATAGACCACGTACGGAGCAATCGTGTACAAGCATGAATAACCTGCATAGGAGATGAGACACTTTTGTTGTTAAAAACCACATCATTCCTAGAAAGCCACATTACCCAGCATAAGGCCGCCGCTCCCACAAGAATATGTGCAGAAAATTGTTTATCAATACCCCGCAACTAGTTGTCGAACATATTCCGTGCAGTACGTGGTGGGTATAAATTCGAAGCTACCTGGACCACGGCCCAAACTGCCCGCGCGAACTTGCACTCAAAAAATAAGTGTTTGATAGACTCGTCATGTTGACAAAAGACACATGACTTGGGCCCATGCCAGTTTCATCGTGCCAGATTATCTCTAGTTAGAATGACTCCTTTGTTTAGAAACCAGAGGAAAATCTTCACACTTAGAGGAATTTTTAGCTTCCACAATTTCCTGTTATCTACCAGAGCATCACAATGTACCATTGCATCATACATGGATTTGACCGAAAATTTGCCATTCTGATGCAAGTTCCATCGAAAAGTATCCGGCTCATCTGACAGTTGAATGTCATCTAGGAGAGTGAGTAATTCATTCCATGCTGCCAGACGAATTCCCAAAAGATCCCTAGGAAAAGAAATATCGGGGTTTTGTTGTCCTAAGACTTGTTTGATCGTGACAAATTTATGTCTAACAATCCTATACAAGCTCGGATATTGCACCATTAGTGAGTTGTTCCCTAGCCAGGTATCTTCCCAGAAATGAACCTAAGAACCGTCCCTAACCGAGAAGGTCCCAAATTGGAAGAAGAATTCCTTGGCCTTCATGACACAACTCCAAAAATGTGAATCCCCAGGTTTCCAATAAATTTGAGAAATGGCATTGGATCCCACATACTTGTTGCGAATGATTTCTTGCCATACTCCATTCTCAGTGAGTAGTTTATAAACCCACTTGCTGAGAAGAGCGATGTTTTTAATCTCAAGGTCTTGGATTCCCAGGCCCCCTTGACTTTTAGGTCTGCATAATACGCTCCACCTAGCTAGTCGATATTTCTTAGTTTCGTTATCACTCTGCCAGAAAAATCTGGATCTAAAGTAATCGAGTCGCTGTAGAACCCCTTACGGCAGGTGGAAGAAGGACAACATATATAAAACCATGTTGCTTAGGACAGAATTGATCAAGATCAATCGCCCCCCATACGACAAGAGTTTGGCCTTCCAACTGGCTAAAAGTTTCTCAAGTCTCTCTTCCACATGCCTCCACTCAGCAATAGTTAGACGCCGATAGTGTATGGGGATACCCAGATACCGAATCGGAAACTGCCCAAGCTGGCATCCAAAAATGTCGGCATACTCGGGTGCTGATTCTGCAGCCTCGCCAAAGCAAAAAAGTTTGCTCTTATGGAAATTAATTTTGAGACCAGAAAGTTCCTCAAAAGCACATAAGAGCAGCTTAAGATTTCTTGCCTTATCTAAATCATGATCCATAAAAAGTATCGTGTCATCCGCATACTGTAGGATAGATAGACCATCTTCTACCAAGTGTGGAATGACCCCACTAATTTGACCATCCAGCTTAGCCCGCTCAACAAGGGTAGCTAGCATGTCAGCCACAATGTTAAACAGAATAGGAGATGCGGGGTCGCCTTGACGAAGCCCCTTTCTTGTCTGAAAATAGTTGCCAACGTCATCGTTAACTTTTATGGCCACACTACCTCCAGATACAAAACTCTCTACCCAGCGACACCATTTTTGTGAGAACCCCTTCATGCGCAAGGTTTGCAACAAAAAGGGCCACTTAACTTTGTCGTAGGCTTTCTCAAAATCAATTTTAAGAATGACACCGTTCATCTTTTTCCGGTGCAGTTCATGAACAGTTTCGTGCAGGACGACCACTCCATATAATATGTTGCGTCCTTGCATAAATGCTGTTTGAGTGGGTTTTACGACATGGTCAGCTACATTGTTCAACCGGTTGGTCGCTACCTTCGTAAAAAATTTAAAACTTACATTCAGAAGGCAAATCGGTCTATATTGCTGAATACGACTAGCCTCCTTAATCTTAGGCAATAGGCCAATTTCCCCAAAGTTTAAACGGGAAATATCAAGGTCCTCGGAATGCAGCTGGTTAAACAACTGAACCAAGTCTGCCTTAATCACGTCCCGAAAGCTTTGATAAAACTCAGCGGGAAAGCCATCCGGTCCCGGCGCCTTGTTGTGTTCCATCTGAAACACCGCGATTCGAATTTCCTCCTCAGAAAACGGAGAGGTTAGGAATTCGTTTTTCGCTTCAGTAACTTGAGTAATATCATGAGTAACAGATTCGTCCAGCTGGAAATTAGTTTCAGGTGAAGGCCCAAAAAGGTCTTTGTAAAACTTAGTGATAAAATTTCTAAGTGGTACATCCCCCTCTATCACTACAAGAAATATGTCAACTTATGACCTTCTGTCAGTGACCCTGGAAGAATTGGTCATAGATTTATGACCATTTGAGACCAATTGGTCAAAAGCTGTTCGAGGGGCTCCAAACCCTAAACCATTGCGACCATTTTGGTCAGAAAGGTCATAATTTCCTTACATGAAATGGTCATAAAGCTAACATCGCTAGTCCGCTGCCTTATTTCTAGTTGTTAACGACCAATATAGATGGTCATAGCCTTGTAAATTGTGGTGGGTTGCTATGACTAGGCGCCACCACATCAGTTTTGCCTATGTGTCATGTCCATGTGGCAGTTTTTGCCCTAGGTTGTGAAGCAACCTATATTTTTTTCATTCCCAAAATTCCCAAAAAAATCTCATAAATTCTTTGGGTCATATCTTCGTCAAATATGTAAAAACCTTCCTTGCCTAGTTCAAAAATAATTCAAAAATATTCATTTTCCTATTCTGTTCAGAGTAACAGTTTGTGAAGGAAGTACCACTTTGACATGTCCAAATAGTATCCATTTTCTACAGTGCTTTCCTATGCCCAAATAACCATCCTCCACCAAATGCCAGCTCAATCCATTCATTATTTTGAGCCGAGCTTCAACATTCGTATTTATGTCCAGTGTGGTGGTTTGCAAAGCAAGTACCACCTAGGCTCCTCCTTTTGAGCTGAAAATTTGTGAAAACGGTCTTCTTAGTAACTGATCATCCTCAGCCAAAACTCATGCCCATTAGCCATGTACATTTCCCGTACCGCTAATCAAACACTTGGCTGCTAATTCATGTTTGAGCATCGATTGGTCTCCTCGTGAGAATCTTATGTTGTAATTTTCTTCCTAGCACCAACCTAGGGAGTGCCCAACCCACTAGACATGCCTAGGCTGCCCAGAACACATGGCAACGCCACGGTCACGCGGCGACCACGCGGCGGGCATGCGAGTTTACGCGCTCTAGAGTTGGGGCCCTCGGCCACCGCCCAAACCTCGACGTATCGCCACCAAACCATGTATTTATGATTAAATAGGTCCATATGTAACTAGAAATGATTTTTGGAAAAAATAAATAGCAAACTCTGAGGCAGCTGCAGTTCAAATTTGACCCGCTTCCAGCTGAATCGGCAGAAATTTGTCTTTTTCACGAGAGGTGGATCAATTTTTTTACACCAGACCATTTTGTCAATTGTGTATTAAATATGGCCTAGTATTTTATAAAAATGATTTGGTCCAATTTTGCAACAATTATTTGGTAGTTCCTTCACAAAAAAACCTCCTTTCGGGCACTCGAAAAATGGAAACTGGTTTTTTCGTCCAACGAAAATGAAAACTTCCTTAGGCAACATTGTTTGCCATTCCAATATGGACCTTTGTGCACAATATGAGATCATTTTAACAAACTATGCCATTAATGTGGCCATAGGATTGATCATTTGGCTTGAAAGCCATGAATCTTCACACTTGATAGCTCATTTCTGAGAACACTTTTTAAAATAATTACCGTATTAAAAGTTTATTATTATTCCTGGAACTTGGTCACATATAATGACACAATGCGAAGGTTTTCCAATTTTTTGATTTTTTTTGAATTTTTTATGCCCGTTTCAAAATGCGGTCAAAGCGGCGGGCTTGACCGTTCCTAGCTAGTGGTTGAATCTTGGAATTTTTTTGGTGTTTCTATGATTAAATAGATACTTATGTACCTAGAAATGATTTTTGGAAAAAATGAAGAGCAAACTATGAGGCAGCTGCAGTTCAAATTTGACCCGTTTCCAACTGAATCGACGACAATTTGTCTTTTTCATCGGAGGTGGATCAAAACTTTTTGCACCCAACCATTTTGTCAATTGTGCATTATATATGGCCTAGTATTTTATAAAATTGATTTGGTCCATTTGTGCAACAATTATTTGGTAGTTCCTTCACAAAAAAACCTCATTTCGGGCACTCGGAAAATGAAAAATGAATTTTCCGTGCAAAGAAAATGAAAACTTCCTTAGGCAACATTGTTTGGAATTCCAAGATGCACCCTTGTGCACAATATTAGATCATTTGAACAAACTATGCCATGAATGTGGCCATAAGATTAATCATTTGGCTTGAAAGCCATGAATCTTCACGCATGATAGCTCGTTTCTTAGAACACTTTTTTAAAATAATTGCCTTATTACAAGTTTGTTATTTTCCTGGTAACTTGGCCACATATGATGACACAATGCGAAGGTTTCCCAATTTTTTGATTTTTTTTTGAATTTTTTATGCCCGTTCCAAAATGCGGTCAAAACGGCGGGAATGACCGTTACTAGCTAGTGGTTGAATCTTGGAATTTTATTGGTGTTTCTCTGGTTAAATAGATACTTATGTACCTAGAAATGATTTTTGGAAAAAATAAAGAGCAAACTATGAGGTAGCTGCAGTTCAAATTTGACCCGCTTCCAGCTGAATCGGCGGAAATTTGTCTTTTTCACCAGAGGTGGATCAAAACTTTTGACACCCAACCATTTGGTCAATTGTGCATTAAATATGGCCTAGTATTTTAGAAATTTATTTGGTCCAATTTTTCAACTAACATATGGTAGGTCCTTCATAAAAAAACTTATTTTGGGCACTCGAAAAATGAAAAATGAAATTTCCGTCCAAAGAAAATGAAAACTTCCTTAGGCAACATTGTTTGGAATTCCAAGATGCACCCTTGTGCACAATATGAGATCATTTGAACAAACTATGCCATGAATGTGGCCATAAGATTGATCATTTGTCTTGAAAGCCATGAATCTTCACGCATGATAGCTCGTTCCTGAGAACACTTTTTTAAAATAATTGCCTTATTACAAGTTTGTTATTTTTCCTGGGAACTTGGCCACATATAATGACACAATGCGAAAGTTTCCCAATTTTTTGAATTTTTTTGAATTTTTTATGCCCGTTTCAAAATACGGTCAAAACGTCGGGAATGACCGTTCCTAGCTAGTGGTTGAATCTTGGAAAGAGTTTGATGTTTCTCTGATTAAATAGATACTATGTACCTACAAATGATTTTTGGAAAAAATAAAAAGCAAACTATGAGGCAGCCGCAGTTCAAATTTGACCCGCTTCCTGATGAATCGGCGGGAATTTGTCTTTTTCACCAGAGGTGGATCAAAGCTTTTGACACCCAACCATTTTATCAATTGTGCATTGAATATGACCTAGTATTTTAGAAAAATGATTTTGTGCCATTTTGCAACAAATGTATGGTAGTTCCTTCACAAAAAAACACATTTTGGTCACTCAGAAAATGGAAAATGGTTCTTTTGAGCAAAGAAAATGAAAACCTCCCAAATCAACATTGTTTGTCATCCCTAAATACACACATGTACAAAATATTCGTTTATTTGAACTAACTATAAGAGGTTAAATGTTTGCCTGAATAAGAGGGTACAAACTATAAGAGAAAAAACAAAAAAGCTTAATTCTGATTGGTGGAACCAGCTATGGCATGGATCAATGACATGGCAAACATATGTCCATCCATCCGTCCATCCACCCCTCCGCTCTCTCTCTCACGCAGCAAACCCCCCCTCTCTCTCGCGCACAGCTAACCCTAGCAATCTACCTCTCCCCTCCCCTCCCCTCGCGCAGCCGCTACCCACCTCCACCACGCCTTCTTCCCACCCACATCGCCGCCGCTGCCGCCGGCCTACGCCCTTCCCCCACACCGCCACCGTGAAACCCCATCCTCACCTTCTCTCCCCGGTCGAGCAGCAGCAGGTCAGGCGGAGGCGGCAGCCAGATCCGCCGCGTTGCTTCCGGATCCGCGCCCTCCCCACCCTCGATTCATCTCCAATCCCACCGCCGACACCCACCCCCACCGGCGACCTCCCTTACCCCATCACCGCAGGACCCGTCCTCGCCTCCCGCCACCGCCCCTCTTCCTCGTATTCTCCGGGCACCGACGCCGCCCCTGCCTCTCAGGAGGATAGAGGAAGGCCCCCGCCGCCGCCACGCTCCTCCATCTCCGAGGCCATGGAAGGGGCGGGAAGGCCCGTGGCCGCGGATCTACTGGGAGCAGCCGTTCCCCTGCGAGAAGAAGGTGAGGAGGACGCTCCCCCATAGCTGTTGTATCTTGCTTCGCTTCTCGATTCGGTGGCAGTAACTGCTCCAGAGCTTCACGCAGATGCGACGGGGGCTAGGGACAACTGCCGGTCTCCGGCGCGCTCTCCTAGGAGTTCGTTTGGTTTGCGAGCTCGAAACCGCGCGTAGTTCTTACTTGGTGGTGGTAGCTTTGCTTAGGGTGGTTGGATTGCTGCTGATTGGGCGCAGTAATAGTGCACATTCATGCTACTACTTCTTCCTTCCCCCAATTGCAGTGGTTGAAATTGGGGAAAACCTGGGTTGCTGTTCAATGTCGACAGGGAGGACCAACTGCACTGCGCATTTGTGCTAACCACCCCAAACCCCCACAATTTTAGTGGCTGAGCCGGGGAACCATACAGGGGTTTGTGTCCAGGGTTCTGCTTTTAGATCCCGAGTGCCAATGTAGTTTATGATAGTCTGGTTGCAGTTTGCTGCTTATGTATTCCATCTGTTTATTTTGGAATGTCGAATGTTCCCCAGGCAGTGGGTGCTAAGCTGCTTCTGATGGCAGACCGCAATCCATGTGTTATATTTAGCATATTGAAATTCAGTGTCGCCTTCTCACGTTAAATTGCCGTACCTTTTTGGCACCAGTATATGTAGTCCCCGTTGGTAACTAGAAAAATCATGTAGTACATGAGTGGGAATTGCTACTCCGTGTTTGTACATATCATATTTGCATACTAGTCATGTTCCCAGGGTTTTTAATCGCTTCTGACAGAGAAATGCACCTTTGATCTGTGATGACATCCTTTAGCATGCCTGGCTGTTAGTTCTAGCAATGTCAGAACTCAGAAGCAATACGCTGAAGGATACATTTTATGTCTCTGTTAGATGGCGTGTCCTAGATGCTCTTGTCACTAATTTTAATACTACTACTGGTACTAGTACTTGTAGTCGATGGATGGAACTGCACGTTCCTCTGCGTTGTCGATCCAATTTCCCAGCCGCGAGTGCTGCTTCTTGTATTTTTCTGCCAAGTCCTCTAGACGCACAGAAGCTACTTGTAGTCGCTGGACAGTAGACTCTGTTGTATTTAGGAATTAGTTGTGATTACTAGTTAGATTCAATGTTTCTCGCCATCAAATAGAACTATGAACCACTTTGATATCTTATCTTAAAATGTTTTATTTGTGCCTCCTAATTGATTACTAGTGTTTCCTGGTTAGCACTGATGTTCCAAACCTAGGTGTACTCATGTGCTTCTCATGGATATGTCTTTCAGGTGTACATCAAGAACCAGAAGACAAGGGCGTACTCCAAGTGTTTCCAAGTCCAGCTGATCCTGTCCGGCGTGTCTAGTAGTAATGGACGACGACAGGTTCTCTGCTTATCAACTCTGTTACTTCTGCATAGTCTTCTTGTAGCATAAAGCAGCTCCTCTAATATCGCATCTGGACAGTGTGCTGCTTATTAAGCGATCTAAAACGTCTTATATTCGTTCACAGAGGGACGACACCCACTACCGCTGCCTCTGGGGCAAGATCACCCGCCCGCTTGGCAACTCCGGCGTCGTTCGCGCCCAGTTCAAGTCCAACCTCCCCGCCGAGTCCATGGTCAGTGCCTGCCCACCCTTAGTTTTCTTGATGGTGCTTTTTTGCTGAGGCTGTTTGTTGCTTTGCGTTGTGTACAGGGGCGCAAGGTCAGAGTGTTCATGTACCCGAGCAGCATCTAAAGTTAGCATCTGCTGCACTATCGCTGATGATGTTTGTTTAAGGCTGTTGCTTTGCTTTGTGTGATTTTACTCTAGCCTTACAGTACATATGTTTGCACTGAACAAGTGTATTTATGGTTCAGAATGGAAAACAATCAAACAAGTTATTGTTTTCCTCCATAGCATGCATCTAGTCTTTGGGGAATATTTGTTCTGAAGTCATTACGGCACTTTGTTTAGCTATGCCATCCCAGTGCTTGAGTCCTGATAACATCCAAGAATAGTATCTAGGACTGGCTTGCATTTATGCTTCTTAAAATTGAAAACTGTGCTACTTAAATTTTTACCTGATGTGACTAGCTTCCTACTTATCAGTTTTTGCCCTGTTAATAACTAGAAAACCTTTTCTTGTTATTTTTCACTACAGAATGGTTTTAATGCAATGGTGAACTGAATGTAACTTCTATTTCCAAGGGCATGTATATGTTTGGTCCTCATTAATGTCACTTTAGGGAAGCCTTACAGTACATATGTATGCACTGAACAAGTGTACATATATAATTTCCTAGTATATATGAACTTCACATCAGCTTACATGCTTGTGTTTTCAGTTATACATGATTAAGTAGCTCTTGTTGGTTGGTATTATTGTTGTACAAGCGGGGCCCTCTCTCCTAGAGATATAATTTTGCGTGCATGTTCATCATAGTTTTAGTGCAAATATTTGCATCAGATGGATGGATGGAGTGTTCCTTTCTTCCTTATAAAGCTAGCCTACTATGTTGAAACTGACACACTTGTGCATGCATGATGATGCAGATTGTAGGCACGCCAAGCCTGCTGGCGGATGCTTCTTCAGGGGCAAAGAAGAAGGTGCCCGAAGCTGATGCCGCGTCGAGTGACTGATCTTCCCTCGGGGTCGCCTGCTGTAGTCATATTGTCGCTGGATCTCCCCCCTTCTCTGTGTGTGTGTTTTTCTATCAATAGCTAGTAGCATAAGTTGGAGCTGGCTGCCCCAGGAAATTAATCTGCATTTATTCAACTAGATCAAGTACAAGTACATTAGTTCGTAATCTTCTATTAATACATCTCCTAGTCATAAATTTCCTGAAGTAGTGCATGTATATATTTAGGTTAATTAGAAAGTGGATGTGATTTCTAACTTGATTGTTGTAGGCTACAAGATATATCTCTGTTGGTTCATCTTGCTGTAGAATATGCCCCTGCTCATTCATTTATGTGTATTGCTATTTACCTCTGGTGACATGTGAGAAGCGCTCATCTATATGTGTATATTTTGAGCAGCTGGGTACAACTACAGTTGTAGAATCATCTAGCCTCTGTAGCTTTTGAAATCATGCTTTTGAAATCAGTTGTAGAATTTCTGTTATCTACAATTTCTGTAGATAACCCATGCTTTTGAAATCATGGTAAGCTTCACAAGCTTGTAAGGTGTTTTCTATTTTCATGCGACTTTACATCAAGTTACTGTTTCTTAACAGAAATTCTAGACTCTGTAGCTTTTTATTGTTCTCTCCACTTATTTGTACAGCCAAGGATGCTTACTTAACTGTATAGCTCTTTATTGTTCTTTTCCAGGTATTCTATTTATGCTCCATTCTGAAATCTATTGTGCATTGCCAAGTCCATGAGGCGAAGCGCTCACTGCTCAACTATTTCTTTACTGAACTGGGAGCAACAAAGGCAAGATATTCGAAACAAGCTGAAGTCTTTTTGATTCTTTATTTCTAGCATACACATGCAACCTGCTTGGTGATGTTACTATAGATATGATGTAGGTTCAATGCTTACAAGTTTTTGATGTGATGCATGTTACCTCTTGAAATATGAAGATGCATGTAAGCACTGTTGCTGGCAATCTGGCATATCATAACAGTCTTACCCCTTGTTCTGTCACTAGCATACACCGCAGTTTTAGATAAAAGGGGGGCATATCAGTTGCTCTATAAAATGGATTGTTTATTAATTTATTTGGACTTGCACACATTACGTAAGGAAGGATCGCCAATCTGGGTGTCCAAATGATAGTAAAACCTAGTGCTCTTGCACGGTTCTTGGATTTATTATTAGCATATATTACCCATATTGAGACTGAACATGTGGCTTTTCTTCTCATCTACAGGAGAGTTATGTGCTGATTTTTTTGAAGAAGCTGGAAGTCCAAGTCAACGACTTGCTTTATGTGTTTGTTGTAATGCTGTATTTTCTGAGAATTTGGATGTATTGTTGATCTGGCTGAGAATTTGCTGTATATTTGCTTGCTGAACTTACAAATGCTAGGATATATGTACAAATCCTTGGAATATTTTTCTATGTTTACTTGAAATGTATTCTTGGATTGAAAGTGGTCAAAAATAGAATATATTGCTGTAAATTGTATTTGAAATGAAGAGGTGTGGCCCAAATTAAAAATTGGCCGAAATGTCTATTGGACCAAATGAAAAATTGGTTGAAATGGCTACAGCCCAAAAAAATTGGATCGCAAAGAGGCCAGGGCCCAAAAAATGGATCGCAAAAAGGCCAAGGCCCCAAAATTAAATGCACTATAAAAATCGTGAGGCCCAAATTTAAAATGGACCGCAAAATGCCCAAAGCAATTGACCAAAATTGGCAGGAAAAAAAATCATAAATGGGCCGAATTAATGGGCTCGGCCCATGTAGAAAACCGAATTGGACCGGGCTGAATCTTGTGCCACATCAGCTTGCCACGCTGGATGCCTACGTGGCCTGGGGGAGGTTGGTAGTGACCAAAACTCCACAGTAGGAATATTTTGGTCGTAAACGTCTTTGACCATTCCAGAAGAAAGGTCGCTATAGTCAGTTTACGACGGTCAACTTTTGACCTTCTGTTTTTGGTCACAAAAAGGTCATAAATGGAAATTTGTGACCTTTCAGTGACCAATAGTGGTGGTCATAAGTTGATATATTTCTTGTAGTGTATTCGGCCTTCCTCTTGATCAAGGGCGAATATACGCTTCTTTCTATGCCTGCCATTAGCTAGCATTTGAAAGTATTTCGTGTTATCATCACCTTGCACCAGCGAATCCGCTTTGCTACGTTGGTACCATTTAATCTCTTCCTCGCGTAATAGGCGGGCAATCTGCTCATTGAGATTACTTTTTTGCTCAATCTCAACAGCAGACAGAGACCTCACCTCCGCTATTTTATCAAGGGAATCAATTAAAGTAGACAAACACAATTTTTCTTTTTTGTAAATGCCCACAGTATGATTGGCCCATCCTCGGAGGAATTGACGCAAGGCGCGGATTCGATTATTCCATCGTTGAATGGGTATGTTACCACGAGGCTGGCGCGCCCACACCTTCTTAACTAGTTCATGAAATCCCTCTCTAGTGAGCCATCCCAGTTCAAATTTAAACTGGTGACGGTTAGAACTTGGGATTGGTTGTCCAAAATCGGTTAGCAATGGAGCGTGATCCGATAAAGCCTCAATTCTTTCTAGTGCCCGAACCGAGGCTAGGGGATATTTATATTCCCAGTCAGTAGTAACTAGCACCCGATCCAGTTTTTTGAAGGTTGGCACCGATCGGTTATTGGCCCAGGTATACTGACGACCAGACATCGTGATCTCCCTCAGATCGAGGCTGTCAATAACAGCATTAAAGAGGAAGGGCCACCTAGTGACAAACCGATCATTGTTTTTTTCCTGTCGATATCGAAGGATATTAAAATCCCCCCGATTAACATGGGATGGGGATTGTCTTGATAGGTGTTGACTAATTCTTTTAGAAACACAGATTTAAATTCCTCTTGAGCGGCGCCATATATAGCTACCAGACTCTAGATGAAGTTGTCGGACTTATTTCTAAGGTGGAACTTGATATGATACTCCCCCTTTGACGTGGACAAAAGTTGTAAGTATGTAGAGTTGATACCTAGCAAAATTCCCCCGGACCTCCTGGTCGGTGGTAAGACGTGCCATTCGTAATCAAAACCACATGAAAAGTAGTCCAGATCACGTGTTGGAAAATCACGTTTGCCCGACTCAGTGATAGCCACAAAGTCCAACGAATGATCCTTTACACAATCGGCAATGTGTTTGTGTTTAGCCAAGTCGCCAAGACCTCTGCTATTCCAGAACATGCCTCTCATGATGAATCAACTTTATGTTTAGAGCTCTTTACTTTTTTAGAAGAGCGCCCTCTTTTCTTTGCTGAGTTTGACTTATTCTTGTGCACGGACGCGACAAGCTCAAAAAGCGTAGTGTCGCGTACTATATCTTCAAGGTCTACTTCAGTCGTGTCTTTAACCAAATGAGAGAGAAGCTTGCCTTCATGATTGGCATCAGCATCCTCCGCCTCCTCGTATGACACGAGAGGGTCAACAAAGCTCGACAACTTCGGAGCAACCGTAAGCCGGTCCAACTCCACTTGTTTTAAAGCTTTGACCAAAAAATCTATCTCATTCTCATTACGTCCTAGTGACACCCCAAGTCTAGTAATATTTGAAGATACTTTGGAATTATCAAAAGACATAAAAGACTTGCGAGAGGGAGTACCTTCGAAGTCGAGGTTACGAGCAGCAGTCCTACGCTTGCCACTGGAAAACATCGCTTGCGATTCTTGTCTCCGCCGTGTGCCATAATGCTGCCGTTTCCGGCTTGCCGCCTTTGCTGGTGTTGCGCGCCAGCCTTAGCCGGCCGGCCCGGCCGGCGGCCACTCAGTCACTCACATCCGGCCATCCCATCAGTCGTAAGCCGGCGACTCGGCCTCGTCCAGGTCGTTCCTCATCGACCCAAGTCCTACCTCCGGGATGGATTATTCGACGCTGTCGCACAGCTTGGAGGCCAAAAAGTGAGGAGATCGATCCATCCTTTTGTTTCAGTCTATATGTTGATAATTTGTTCAATTCTTAGTTTCCTGGTAATTTTGCTTCATGGCAGATGCAACTCTGAATACTATTATGAGTATTATAGGAGTCAAGGGTGAAGGGCCTAACGATCTACTTTCTCAAGAGCTTCGGGCGTGTATGGATGCGTACACTTAGGTTTTCATTTCTCTTTCTCTCTTATCAAATTAAATTCATGCAGGAAAGCAACACCAAGATTTTGGTGATCACTCGGTAAAATTATAATATCTAGTAGGGGTACTTGTTAAAACTGACGTGCATATTCATGCTTCTGTTTTTATATCATCTTAGTTTAAATAAATTGTTGGATGAGACTGTCATAATTTTATTTTGAGTGAATTCCACTTTTTACCCCATATTTATACATTTGTGACACTAATTACCCCTTCGAGTGAAAATTTGTCTAGAATACCCCTTTTGAAATCTTTGGACCCTTGTTTTTTGATGCGTGTCCATCAGGTAAGGTGTGAGGTGACGCCCTGTATCCAAAAACATGTGGACGGCCACAAGGAGTGGAACAGATAGACAAGAGAAGCTTGGACAAGATCGCCAATGATGCCCTCCGATCCTTACAGTTTTTTTTACGAATCAATGACGCAACATGCCGATCCTATCGACCATAAACAAACAAAATGTAAAACTGGGGTAAAACCGTGTTAAAAGTCTCCAAAATCTGACATTTCGATAAAAGTTCCGCTAAATAGGGTAATATGTGTCACAAATGTACAACTACAAGGTAAAAAATGGAATTCACTCTTTTATTTTTTTGAGAATCATACATATTTATTTAAGTAGACTATGGGATACAAAGGCCACTAGGTGTAGCTGTCTAGTGAGCAACCTCAGCTTTCTATGAAGAGTGCGCTAGCATGTCTGCATGTGCGCCTCTTTTGAAGATATTTACTCTTGCTGTAATTTCCTCCACAATCTGCCCATAGATTGCACACTAAACCATGTGTGTCTGTCTCCTTTTGCTGAGAAGGAAACAAGCATTCCCAGCTTTCTCCCCGAAAGCCTCCAAATTCTTCAGCTTGTCGAGGAGCTTGCAGCGCAAGTGGAGCCTAGACCTCCTGACCCCAATTGGTATAATCTCAAACACATGCATAAATATGCTCTATTTATATTTTGTTTACTTGTTTAACAGTTTTTCCTGTTGTTCTCACGTGCAAGCGCGCATGCATCGGAGAAACAAAATATTTGGTGATTTTATCAGTAGATGCACCCTTTGGGGATTTTTTGGTGTGCTTTACTACTTTGTGATATTCAAAATTCACGAAAATGATGCTACAAACAATGACATCGAAGCCAATATCGTCTCCCATGGCCAGGGGAAGCTGAAGGATGATTCGACTAGCTTTAGAAATCTAGAAACTCGATCAACCTTTATGAACGTTAGTGCCTATGCGTAACTAGTTAATTACTACTAGATACTGAAGGCGCGCGTTGCTGCGCCCGTCCATTTCGACAGTAAAATGGTAAGAATTTTTGTAACTAATATTGGTGGCACAAAAATAAAAGTTGAGTAAAAATTGAGTTGATTGGAATTGAAGCTAAACTTTCTGCATAGTAAAAGAAAACAGAGCACAGTTACTTGTTCTTATTATTAGGAGGATAGTACTAAATATGTCTAGTGCGAAAACCATACGCTAATCAGCTAGGATTCCTATGTTAGTTCTCATGGCAGATAGCGGCTTGTTTGCTCTTTCCATCCGAACCGACATTTGATTGGCAACTTAATAGTTGATGGTTGGTGAACCTTGATCCTCAACGATGAACAAATACTGTCCAATTTCAGAACTGTAGAATAATCAGAAAAGAGATGATAAATTCTAAGAGCCAAGTAATTATAATTACAATATACCGGTCACCATTAACAATTCATTGCCTTTAGAGGAAGGTTTATGAATAAGAAAAAAATTGAGATATCAAACGTGAATTATAAACTTCACCATCGAGATAAGAGCTTTGCGCATATAAAAAAACCAAGGCGCCCCTATATTTTCTATATGCTCCAAATGTCCCTATCAAAGTGGTATAGAAATGTACCACACTTAGTAACATTTATAAGTTGGACAGATAAATCAATCATAAGTTTAAAACTACTTAGCAGAGTAAATAAATATGGGAAGGACATCACTGTGAGATACAAGCATATGCCTAGCGAGTAGAGCCATATCATGTCATGTAGAATATATACCAACAGTTTCAAGAAACTTGCAGCACCATAAAATAGAATGCCACTGACACATCTTACTTTCTGAAGTACAAGGAGACCTATTCTTATCTAAAGAGTTAATCACCACCTATAGACATAGTATCAAAATAAAGGTGAGGTTGTAACCCAACAAGAAGTGTTTCCGAACTAAACAACGTCAAAAGAATTTTAGAAATATAATTTATACAGTATTAAACAGGTAAGAAGCTGCCACATTTGTTTTTTGCAATTTCCTAAATCTGGTTGAAGAAAATCAACTTATATAGCAAGTCCAAACTGACCAAGTACAAAAGTATAATATTTAGCAATTTTCATCAAGACTAAGTTATTAAGCCGGAATTGAGCATGTATATAATTTGATTGTCATGCACATGCTATTTTCAAAATCAGTCCATAAAAACAACCTTAACTTATGTTTTATTCTACTAACAGTAATCAAAACATCTAGTCATGTCAAACTTGGCATGTAAATAACAAATATATGCTGAGAAAAATAGATACAATTGTCGTACATACAAAATCTTATCACTTGCTAGGCAAAAATAATGGGATTCATGTTCTAAATTAATATACAAGAATATCTTGACATGGTATATATATCCTTGCTGAGCTTCTCAGGGATGCAGCATGAAAGTAAGAATTAATAATGTGTAGTGTTATGGTTAACTTTCATTGTCTATCAGGACAACATACTGTTTCCAAACCAATATAGTTCCGTTTAGTAGCATCGGGTCGATAACAGAGACTTTATATGATGACAATGTGTGTACTGTTAACTTTCATTGCCTGCGAGGACCGTCGTCGTACTATTTCCAAACAAATACAATTTCATTTAGTAGCAGAGGGTCGATAATAGAAATCCTATATGATGATGCGGCAAGTCTGCAGCAAAATTTTGAACATTAACATTCATATTGGTACACGGGATACTCTAAGAAGCATGCACAACTACACGGACTTCAGCACCGACTCTACTAAATCTTAGTTTCAGGGACGAAACAAAGAGGGGAGAATAAGTCAAGAAGCAAGAGAAGAACATGAAGGAGCTTACTATGGTTCCGTGAGATAGTGACGGAGCAGAATCAGAGCCATGCGACACGCAAGAACTGAAGTCATGGGCAGGACGATCAGGTTTATGGCACGCAATGAGCAAAATAAGTAGCAGGACACCGGGTCAACCTTGTAGAATATCAAGGTTATTAGAACCGCACTTTCTTATGATCACCCTTTAGTTCTGATGCTTCTCAAGCCAACATACTTGTTAAGCTTCAGAAGAACATCAGTTGCAATGATTGACTATTGAGGTTAACAACATGACATATGGCATCTGCTATAGCCATTTTATGCTCCTCACTTATAGAAAATAGATACCGTTGAGTACAATGATTCCTCTGTTATGGCCATGTTATGCTCCTTGTTTGCAAAAAATAGAGACAGATCAGTAAAACGATTCCTATTATGCATGCCATCAAACACGTGGCATGCACATGTCAAGGAAATCAAAGCCTGAATTATTTGTAGAAACAATTTATATGAAAATTTAACCTGGAAGAGAGACTCACCCGCAGCAAATAATGGAGCCCGACACTACTAGGGAAAACCCTAGCAGTAGCGCTGGTTTTGTGCTCACTAGTAGCGCGGGTAGGCGCGCTACTAATAAGGCGCTACAGCTATTGCTTAGCAGTAACGCGTGCCGGCGCGCGCTACTGCTCGGACAAATAGCTGTAGCGTTTGTTCTTCCCCACGCTACTGCTAATGAAACTAGTGGCAGCGCGTTTTCTGTCAGCGCTACTAGTATTCATTTTTTATTTTTTTATTTTTAGTGTATTTATGCGGTTTTCTCTCCATCGTACAAATATTGGTACAATATCAGTTATGAGGTTTACATCATTATGTCCAGTGTGCCAAATGAAGGTGGATTAGGTTTAAGTGGAGGCAATATGTGGTGCATGTCAAAAGTATACTACTAATCCAAACTTGATCTAGTTTGGACTAGTAGTACTTTCGATGTGCACCACATGTTGCCTCCACTTGAATCTAATCTGCCAGCACAAGCTATTTATTCATCATCATAGTAATTACCATCATCATTATTTATTTAATCACCATTAACACTAGCTAATAATAATCATCATAGTCATTACCACCAACACTAGCTATTTTATCATCATAGTAAATGTGTAGCACATCATCATCCTCAAACTCATTTCTAGCTAGCTAATCACTCCTGCTGCTCTCTCTTAGGTAAAATAACATAAAACATGTGTAGCTCTCCTCCTTGATCAAGTTGGAGCATGCAGATGAACCTGTCTCCTAATCATGGGATGCGCTTTTGTTTGCTGCCCCCTAGTACTTCTCTGCGCTCCCCCATCACATATTTAGTCCAGTCTTGCACTATTAAGCATCCGTTGCTAATCTTGAATGCACTACAGTAATCTGTAGGACATCTTGGCCGTAAGCTAACAATACTCATGGTACCTTTAGTCTCGATCCCATAAGGCACAACATTTATCGGGACTCCCTGTTAAAGAACATCGTATGGTAACATACTTAGCAATGAAGTTTAGCTTCAAAAATAATGTATGGAAAAGATGCACTGAGGACAAATATTAAAAATCTTACCATCCTTCCTAAATAGATGTGACCGTAGTTCAGTACGAATACTATTGGTCGCACGTTTTCAGTACTAACATTTCTAAATTCAGGAAGAAAATTTATCTTGACAGTATCAAGATCCGCAAGCCATGAAACATAATGACTGAGCTCCTTGCAGTTGAGTTCAGCCCCGGCACAGTATACGGTCCTGTCTACCAAGCGCTGGACATATTTGCTTGCACCGAAATAAGCTATCAATAGAAATTAATTGTCAATTATTTTTGAATAAACAATATCAAAGACATAAATATGATTGAGAAACTCACATTTTGGTATAACTGGAGGCGTCTGCACATCGACTCAGATGTCGGTATTACCTTCAATATCATCTTCCGGACGAATATCAAAGGTGATAACCATATCAGGCTCAAATGCATAAGTCTTGCATAGTGCTCGCCATGTTTTGCATCCAAAATAGGTGTAGTCGTCTGAATTGTATAATTTTGTGTGGAAAATATAACCATGCTCGGTCTTCAAGTAAAATTTCTTTACCTCCATAGTACGACTGCAACCTATCTTTTCCAATACAAAAACTCTTGCATGGCAGGGGATACACTAGTAGAATAATAAAGGCAAATTATAAGTTGAAGCAAATGAAGCATATGTCATGCTTAATTACGAAAAAAGACTTGTCGTTGTGACTTACTGTATCCACTTCGAAGTTCTCGTCCAGCTTGATGCTGAAGCGCCTATCATCATCTAGGAAGATTCCGTCGCATAGGCCGCGCTCGTCTTCGCAGTATTTGCAAATACCGAAATCCTTTTCGTCGTCAGACATTTCCTATGTTCATCGTTAAAACATTAATTGAAAATTGATCGAAGACAAGTACCAGGATACTCAACACACAAATCCGGGGCACTCGATATTTCCTACATATTCTGGCACAAGTCATGCCAAAATTCACGGAAAAATCCGGCATGACCTTGCTAAAATAGGACATATCGAGCGCCTGAAATTTGCTGGAACGGAAATGAATCAACACTCCGGCAGAACATAGGCCACTCGGAGGTGTAACTTGCAAACATGACCGGCCACTTGGGGAAGCACATATCATATTTGAGCAACACAAGATATACATTTCAAAATATCTTATAGGACTCAAATTAGCATGCATTGAATAAGCAAAAGTAAATCATCTCATGCGTGTTCGTACATCGTCGAATATTATCACTAATACATCCCGAATAGTGTCATACATATAACATCACTAATACAACTAAAACTCTAGCACACGACGGGTATCGGCGCGGGCGGTGGACACCCACAGAGAAGGAACCATCACGGGATCATAGCTCCAGTGAGATCCCTGGAGAACCTGCCAGGTATTGGAGAACCTGTGCTCCAACGCAAACAAGTAGCGACGAACGTGTGCGTCCTCCTCACTGACACGGTGACACACCACCTCCGCGGGTTCTTCGAGCCTCTGGACCGTCACTGGCCCATGCGACCGCCACCAAAGAAGGTTCGGGTCAACGACAGGCTGGCTCCTCACCAACCTGCGCCCCCCGGTAGGTAGCGCCTCCCAGTACCACCCCGACGGAGCCCAGTCCCGGACATGGCCCATCTGATCAAGCAGGTGACGTCCTCCACCGACTCGACGACGAGGATGCGGGATAGGCATCGTCCACGCCGATGCGGGAAAAATTGCTTTAACTAAAAAAATAGCAACAAGTTCTTACTAACATGTTCTATTAATTCAATTAGTTCTTACTGAAAATAAACTTACTATAAATAAAAATAAACTAGTACCTAGCTAATTAGTACCTAGTTCTTACTAACTAATTAGTACCTAGGAACTACTGCTAAGGGTTCATACTAACTAACTAACTAACACTAAATTAACTAACTAACATTAAAAATAGCCTAGGGTTCATACTAAGCAAATTAACAAGAGGGATCGGAAGGAGAGAGTGCTTACAGAGGGCGGGGAGAGAGATGGGGTCGGGGGAGACGGCGGCGAGGCGGGGTCGGGGGAGACGGCGGCGAGGCGGGGTCGGGGGACACGGTGGCGAGGCGGGGTTGGGGGAAACGGCGGCGAGGCGGGTCGAGGGAGACGGCGGCGAGGCGGGGCCGGGGGAGACGGCGGCGAGGCGGGGTCGGGGGAGACGGCTGCAAGGCGGGGTCAGGGGAGACGGCGGCGAGACGGCGGCGAGGCGGAGGCGAGGCGGAGGCAACGAGGGGGGAGAAGAGAGAGTGGTGAATTGGGGGAGGAAGAGGAGGGAATCAGGCCGCGCGGGGGTTAGGTGAGAATAGATTTAACAGTAGCGTGGGAGGGGAAAACGCGCTACTGCTAAAATCGGTAGTAGTAGCGCCGTTTCTAGAAGGGCGCTACTACTATACCTGGCACGTCGGGAACGGTGTGGCAATTATAGTAGTAGCACGTTCAGTTCCTGCCGCGTTACTGCTAAGGGGGTAACAGTAGCGCGGTTTTGGAATAGCAGTAGCGCCTCATTTTAACACGCGCTACTGGTAAGATTCTGTGTATAAGATTTTCCCTAGTAGTATGACGACACACATCGTGCCAGTCTTTACCTGCTTTTCATCATGAATGCTCCCTCTAGCCAGCTCAAGGAACATCAATGAAAGATTCTCCATGCACTGAGATACTAAATATAATGAATAATCGGTTTAATCGGTTAAACAAGTAGGAGGGGTCGTGGGGAGGGGAAGATGGAGACTGAACCTCAAAATAAACACATGAAAGATTCCTGGTATATAATCAATAGAAATGGAAGCCATGGACACACTCCTCCTTCCTTATTTCTCCGCGTCACTGTTGTTCATTGAATTTATTAGTATGCATGCTAAGAATTGAAGAAGAAAACTCGGGCATAAACATCCAAGAAAACTCAGACAAAACCTAGAGTAAAAAAAAGGGGGAGGGGGTGATACCGAGGAGGGGCCGAACGTTGTTGTGGGCTGCATCGGCGACGACCGCCTTCGCAGCCACCGAGTTCCCAACCTCCCCTTCCACCCGCATTGCGGCCCTCGCCATCGGTGGACTCCGGCTTCAACTCCCTCCCTGTGCCACCAGGAGCACGTCGCCTTATTGAACATGGGACGAGGCGGGCATACCTCCAAGGTTGCCTAACATCTCCATCGTCTTGTCATCGCCCCTGAGAGCAGAACCGTCGCCATCACACGTAAGAGATG
Organism: Triticum timopheevii; assembly: GCA_963921465.1. Taxonomy (NCBI): domain Eukaryota; kingdom Viridiplantae; phylum Streptophyta; class Magnoliopsida; order Poales; family Poaceae; genus Triticum; species Triticum timopheevii. The sequence continues at coordinate 478,054,333 of OY997262.1, forward strand.
GGTGAAGGAGATACGAGCGGGTGAAGGGAAGCTGGGGGGTGGGAAAGGAACAACCAACTGGCCATAGAACATAAGCAATCTGGGCAGCTCAATTCCACGGTGATGTGCGTGGCGATTTGATCTCTCTCTCCGGTGATGGTGAGTGTGGCGGCGCACCACCCTAGGTCATCGAGGGGTGCGACCTTGCAAACGGAACGACGGTTGCGATAGTCATCTTCTCTTCTGGGCTTCTGGCTGCACTTAACAGAGGCTGCTATGGGCCCATTGGGCCCAATTTAATCAGCGACAACCAAAAAAGTGACCAGAGCAGCGGCCCAACACCGTTCACAGTCGTTAACAGGGAACTTACGTGGGATTCACAGCCAATCGGATGGCCAATAATGCCTAGCAGTGATGATCCGACGGATACAAATGCTAATGGCCTGAGAGGGCAGGAAAGGTGCTCAGTTATAATGTATTTAAATGATTTTATTATGATCTTTGAGGTTAAGAGGATCGTGTTTGGATATTTTCTTCCTTTGTAAGGTTGGATGGGTCTCTATCTTTGAAATTAAGGAGTGGGCATGCCTTTCAGATTGGAGCGGTGGCACAAGTCACCGTAAATAGTCGTTTACATGGTGTTAGCACACATGAAACATAAAATCTAGTTGTGGTCTAGGTAATTGGCTGTTTAGGTAAATTTGTCATTTCTATATACGGGAACACGGCAGAAAAAAAGAGTAAGGGTCATCTGTGGAGTTTTATTTCTTCCCTGCCAAATGAACTCCATCATCGACGTCAACCAACTAGTTCATCATCGGGAGAAGCTTCTCTAAGACCATCATCTACTCCACCGAGGTTTTTCAATGTTTCATCAAAAGGAACGCTCCCACGCTAGTCCTCGTGCTCGACTTTGCCAAGGCCTTCGACTCTATGACAGATCATGCAGGTATGAGGGTTTCCGGACCGGTGGTGTGACTGGATGGACTCCATCTTCCAACCTCGGGGTGTTTGGCTGGTGGATTCGGTGCAACCGGAGCCCACGGCAGGGGATCCCCTGTCGCCCCACCTCTTCCTGTTGGTCGTCGATCTCCCCCAACAGATGATCAAGTAGGACAGCGTCTTCTCTCACCCTACGGTCTGCAGAATGCCGCCCTCGATGCTTCAATACACTGATGACACCCTCATCATCGTCTGTACGGACCTCTGAGTTATGGAGCACTTGAAGCGGATCCTCGATGACTGTGATCAACTTCCACAATAGCACGGTTGCCCCATGAGTGTCCTGGAAGATGATCTCCTGGCCATGACTGTTGTGCTTGGCTGCTGTGTGGTGTCCTTCCCCAGGTGTACTTGGGGGGTTGCCGCTTATTGACAATTGAAGATTCCCGGCACTCATCGCCAAGGCTAACTAGCATTACCTCTCGGGGTGGCGCGCGTAGCTGTTGTCACTTGGTGGCCGCCTCATCGTGCTAAATGTTGTTCTGGATGACCTACACACATATGCTACGGTAGCTATGGAGCTTCAATGTCAGTGGTCCGGGCCATCAACGCTCTCCCTCGCTCCTTCTTGTGGGCAATGGCCAACAAGGATCCTGGGGCTCGATGCCTTGTTTCCTTGGACAGGGTGTGTCTTCCAAACATGAATGATGGCTCAGTGTTCGGTCTATCCAAGTGCTGAACAACTGTCTGCGGATGAAGATGTTGCACCATCTACACACCCATCTCGACTCCCCTGGGGCTCGCTAGGTCTTGACATGCCTCGATGGGCGCATGCTCTACCCCTCTACCCCGCCGGCCTCCGGTCTCTCCGACCCTCACTGGTTGTCCTTGGTCGGATTGATGTCACTCTATCGGTGCATCTCAATAGCTATGCTGACAGACGGCCCTCTGGCGGTGCCATGCCGTCACTGTTCTCCCACTTCATTTACTCAGACGCCATTGTTTTGTTTGTTGTCGCAAATGTGCTCGACTAGGTGCAGGTGACATTCTCACGCTGCCAGACAAGAGGTCCTTGCACCATGCGGCAGCCAAACTGGGGACGTTGTCCTCCTCTCCGCTATACGGTTTCTGCTACTTCGGCGGCGTTTATCCCCATTTGTTGACTTTGTCTGGTCAAGCAATGCTCCTAGCCGGGTGTGATTCTTCAGTGCTTCTAGGTTGCTCCTTGGCTCAGTGCTTCTAGGACGCAGTGGGGATGCCTGACCACGATATTGCTGAGGTCCATCTACTACACTTCATGGATCATCCTGGCATCATGTAGCCGTTCAAGCTTAAGTGTCATCGTGAGCAAGGGCACATAATGGTGTTCAAACTACAAGGAGTTAAAAGTGTGTGACATTAGTTAGTGTTGTTGTCGTTCATGGATAGGAGGAGCAAAATTATATACTTTTTTTTGTTCAATGAAATTAATTGCTTCTTAGAATAATTCAGACCATGAACATGTGGTCGGCTCGGTTCAAGATCGAATTCATAACAGACAGTTCATCCATGCTTGATATCTTGGTCTCCTCCAAACACATTGTCTACATACGTCATGAAGCTCATCTCAGACGTTCCACTATCGAGATGTGGAGCACGAAGACGTTTCGCCCATGGGGCAGCTTCTTGGAAGGTTGTGATCAATGGTCGTCGTGGTCGGCTCGTTGATCATCCTCGTGATGTTTTTCTTCTTCGAAAAGGAGGCTCCCCGGCCTCTGCATCAGCATGATGCATACGTCCATCTTATTAACCAAACAAAAAGGTCCAACAAAGGCTCAAAGTCTCCAGAAGTATATAAAAAAAGGCAGAAAGGCTCACACAGAACCTAAAAGGCTAGAAACACTAACTAGCCAAAAGAAGGAAGCCACAACCGGCTGGCTCAAAATAAACAGGAAAACTAATTGCCTATCCTATTACATGACCGCCATCCAAACCGGTTGAAGATATCCCGAGCTACCGTCTCCCAGCGGATAGATCCAGTAACCAAACGCTCCCTGGCTTCCGTCGGAGTGAGTAGCGACCAGAAACGGATCAGCGCCTTAGCTCTGAAGATAACTTGCAAAAAATGAATGTTTGTTGCCCTGTTAGAAACCAAGTCATTCCTGCAATTCCAGAGCGCCCACACCAAGGCGCAGACTCCAACACGAATATGTCGCACTAACCCGGGCTCTACACTATTAAGCCACGTTCCAAATAACGTGTTGACTGAACTCGGTGGAGAAATATTAAAGGCAATATGGATTGTCCTCCATAAAACTCTAGCTAGTGGGCAATCAAGAAAAGGATGTTTAATTGTTTCATCCCAATCACAGAAACTACACCTAGTAGGTCCTGTCCAATTACGCTTTGTCAAGTTGTCCTTGGTTAAAATAACTTGTTTGTGTAGAAACCACATAAACACTTTAATTTTCAAAGGAACTTTGACATCCCACACATTTTTAGAACTAGGAATCGAGCTCGAATTGATGACATCAACATTCATTGACTTAATTGTAAATTCACCCGACCTAGGTGAGATTCCAGCGTAATCTATTGGTTTGTTGGGAAAGTTGAACATCCATCAGTCTCCTAACTAGATGGAGCCAATCTTCCCAACGATTGCCCACTAACGGCCTTCTGAACTGAATATTAAGGGGGATTGATTGAAACACCGTTGCAACAAAATCCTCACGTCGTTGAACAATACGATACAACGACGGGTATTGGATGGCAAGGGGTGCCCCTCCGAGCCAAGTATCCTCCCAGAATCTCGTACTGGCTCCGTCACCAACAATAAACTTTGTCCTATGAAACAATGAAAGCTTTACTTTCATAAGCCCATTCCAAAAGGGTGAATCATTCGGTCTAACAGTGACCTGAGACAAAGTTTTGGTTTGAAGATACTTATTACGAAGGATTTGTACCCAAGTGGCGTCAGTTCCGCTAGATAACTTCCACAACCACTTGCTGAGAAGACATCTGCTCTTGACTTCAAGATTTTCAATCCCAAGACCCCCTTGGTCTTTCGGTCTACAGATGATATCCCATTTGGCTAAACGGTATTTTCTTTTTAGCTCATCACCCTGACAAAAGAAACGAGATCAATAGAAGTCCAGTCTTTTCCTAACACCAACTGGGACTTCGAAAAACGACAAAAGAAACGTAGGCATACTCGTGAGAACCGAATTAATAAGAATTAATCGGCCTCTGTATGACATGAGCTTACCCTTCCAGCAACTCAGTTTCTTTTCGAATCGATCCTCAATACACTTCCATTCTCTGTTCGTCAGCTTATGATGGTGGATTGGAATTCCTAAGTATGTGAAAGGCAAAGCCCCCAAATCACACCCAAACAATTGCTTGTAGGCCTCTTGTTCATCATTGGCTCTACCAAAACAGAACAATTCGCTTTTATGGAAGTTAATCTTTAGCCCAGTCAATTGTTCAAATAAGCATAACACCAGCTTCATATTTCTCGCTTTTACCAAGTCATGCTCCATAAAGATGATAGTATCATCGGCGTACTGGAGGATGGATATCCTCCATCAACGAGATGAGGTACCAGGCCTCCCACCTGACCAGCCTCCTTAGCCCTTCCAATCAAAATTGCCAATATATCCACAACAATGTTAAACAAAATGGGGGACGTCGGATCCCCTTGTCTTAGGCCCTTGTGTGTCTGGAAGTAATGACCGATGTCGTCATTAACTTTAATTCCAACACTCCCCTTTTGCGTATAGGCTTCAACCAGGCGTCGCCAGACCTCATCGAAACCTTTCATACGCAATGCCTATTGTAGGAATGGCCACTTTACTTTATTGTACGCTTTCTTGAAATCCACCTTAAAAATAACTCCATCCAATTTTTTCGAGTGGATTTCATGGAGCATTTCATGCAGGACCACCACCCCTTCCAGGATGTTTCTATCCGGCATGAAAGCAGTTTGGGAATGCTGCACCACAGAATGCACAATCTGTGTGAGCCGATTCGTCCCAACCTTGGTAAAGACTTTAAAACTAACATTCAGAAGGCATATCGGCCTGAACTGCTCGATCCTCAGAGCATCAGTCTTCTTAGGAAGCAGTGTTATTGTTCCAAAATTTAAGTGAAATAACTGAAGCCGCCCAGAGAAAAGATTATGGAACATAGGAAGTAAATCCCCCTTAATAATATGCCAGCATCTTTTGTAAAACTCCGCCGGAAATCCATCCGGCCCGGGAGCCTTATTGTTTTTCATCTGCATTATGGCATCAAAAACCTCCTTCTCCGAGAAAGGGGCAACCAGAATATCATTATCACTAGCAGTTAGTTGAGGCACATCCTCAGTCCTGGACTCATCGAGGGACACACAACTATCCTCCGGAGGTCCAAATAACTGCTTATAATATTCGGTGATGTAAAGTTTCAGATTGTCCTGACCAACAGTTGTTCCTTCCTCGTGATGTACAGGCCGGCGAGCTAGGTATGCCATGGTAGACTCCTTGAGCTTCGTGAACTCCATATCCGTGATCTCAGCACAGACCTCCTTAACAACACCATTTATCATCTGCACCTTGACACCCGATGCAGGCTCCTTGGCCCCAAGGGATCGCTGACCATTCATGGTGTCCGTGGAAGTGCTGGCCGCATGCGCGGCCTTCTTGGCAGCCTTCTCTTAACAAAATGGGAATAGAAATAGACCATGTTTCTCTTCAGACAAAAAAAGAATATCCATAATGAACATCGCACACGGGTGTTTTCCCCGACTGTGTGCAAGTCCAAAGTACAACGCACACACGTTTTCTTCCAATTCGTGTGTCCAAAGTACATGCGCTGGTGCATCCTGCGATGGTGTATATGAAAATTTGCTCATGTTTGTAACAACTTTGAATTGACTACACGTTATTTTAGTTGTGTTGCACCACTCTAGAAGAGAGAGGGGCGTAGGACGAGGTCTTTTATTTTGTGTGTGTGCCGTGAGGGGGGACGAGGTTAGTCGTGCATGGAATCCAGGAACAAAGTGAGGCGATGAGTTGCGTTCGATACGACAGGATCATACGGCTGTAAAGCCGGCCGGCCGGCCGGCCGATCAAAAGGCTAAATCGGCCCCACGTGCACTTGAAAGAAAGTCTTTAAAACTGTTATAATAATCCACTAAAAAGCCGATCCAAAATAAAGTCGGGCGAGCCGGGCCCTATATACACTGGAGCCGCACCCCCAGTCGACGCACACGTACGCGTGACAAATGCTGCCCCAACAACCGAGAAGAAGAAGAAAAGGGGATCCCTAGTCGTGGAGAAACAATGGCGGCGCTCCGACAGGCGGCGAGGAGACTTTGCTACCGGCTCGGGACAAAAATGGTACTCCTCCTCTCCTACCTTTGATCCCCCTCCTTGTTGCACTCCCAAACCGCGTGAGGGGCAGACCTGGGTTTGTCCTTGGCAGAACCGCTGCTTGCTCGCTAAAAAAACATGGTTCCCTCACCCAGATCCTGCGCGAATCCGAGTTGGGGTTTCGGCGAAAAAGAAGAAGAAGAGGAAAATCTTCCTCTTCTGATTCCATGACAATCATCTCACTTCTGATTTGTGCGCGTTGCAGGGTCTTTTCGAGCCAACGGCAGCCCAGGAGAAAGCTGTGATGCAGGCCGCCATGGAAAAGTTCGATTTTGGCATCACGGATGTCGATGATGAAGCCCGCAAGATCTTCTGGGGACTAAAGAACAATCGAACGGAGGGTGAAAAAGATTTAACCCTTGCTGAAGTGACCCACATTGTGCAGGCCATGTATGACTTGCAGGAGAACAAAGATGGGGCTACAAGCAATAACTAGCTTTGCAGTACAATCTTATAGGCCAGTCAATATCTAGATTCACAGTACAATGCTAGAAATCTAGAAACCCTCATGAACACATGTAATATTAATTTGGATCTTTTCTATTTTCCTGCTTCGTCTTCTCGATATGGCATGCCTACCAGATTGGACTGGAGTTTTCAGGCTAGCAATAGGGTGCCAAAGGGAAGGCGTCCGCTATTTCATCATGGATGGTGCTCAGTATTTTGGGCTGTGAGGGTTTCGGTTATCTGAGTTGTCGTGGTCGGTGAGTTTTCCTCTAGTTGTAGCCAGTCGATGGGAGTACCTATGCTATGTTGCGGTCCATTTGCTGGGGGTTTTCAAGAGTAGCATATTGGTGGTAGTCCGCATGAGAGGGCAGGGCTTTTGCTTGTTTGCCTCTCATAAACAAGTGTATAATGGGTTTCACTCATTTTTTGTTAATTAACTGGACAATTCTCTCCTGCTTTTACTCAGTTTTTTGGGCTGTGGGCCTGGTTTTGGTTGTTCGAGTTGTCGTGGTCAGTGTACTCTCCTCTAGTTGTGGTCCATGTATTGGGGGTTTGCAGGAGTAGCATGTCAGGGATGTTTGGTTCATGGTTCGGTAGTAGTCCGCATGCTGTTTCGGGTTTTTGCTAGTTTGCCTCTCATAAACAAGTGTGTAATGGTTTTGTCCAGTTTTTCGCTAATTAATTAACCTGGCAATTTTCTTTTGCACAAGTGACCAAATTGTAGCTGTAGGATTTGCTAGATGGTGTTACATCCAAAGCTGGATAATGAATTACACCGTCTTTCGCTATTTAACCTGGTGTAATTCTCGACAATACAAAAGTCTCGGCTTAACCCTTCACTTACATGGTGTTCAACCAAACCTAAGTTGGAAGAAAGAAATTAAAACAAAACACACACTACCACTATACATGGAAACTAACTTGAGATTTGCACTAGTGAGGTGTAACTTGAGCTCATAGTTTGTCAACATTGGGGATAACCTGGGGATAGTAATCATTTTATGAAGCTATAACTATCAACAAATAGAACTGTCACTCATCCACAACACAATGTAGTAGAAACTGGTAACGACACACACCGGAGGAAATTAAACATGCAACACCTTGGGTCGGCAGATACGTCTAACCCTTGTCGTTCCTTGGAGCATGGTGCAAACCCTTACCAGGAGTGTCTTATCCTTTTGTTACTTAGCTGCTAGCTCTCCGTGAAGGGGTGGTCTTTGCACAGCTCCGGGGTACTCACATGTGATAATAGAGGTTGATTGCCTGGAGCTTGTCAATCTAAGGACCTCGTGCAGAAACTCTCGTTCGGTTGTACCGCCTATCCTGAAAGAAGTGGAGGATATCGTGCCTAGTATTTCTTCGTTTTGGTTCTTCATATTGGTAGGGAGCAAACTTTCCGGCTCATCTTTGTGCTCAGCATGCTTGTACGCTTGAGGGTACTGATAGTTGGATTGAGCATAGTCCAGACTTCCTTCTCAGTTGCCTACGGGTAGATTGTAACCGAATCATATTCCTTGAATAAATCCCCTTCCGATGCAAAAAAAAGAGATATGTCTAACCCTTGGCTTTAGTGATGTAGTCAGTCCTGAATTAAGTATGAGTTGTAGTTGCTGGATACAGCGGGAATGGCAACAATTCCACTCAAGTTCTTAGCAAGGCATCTATGTACATACATGCATGTGCTAAGCAGTTGGCAGAACTAAGTAGTGAGCTTGCATATTGTCCCCTCGTATCAAATGCCAAATGCTCAATTGAAACTATTCACCCAAAACCATAAGGCTAAAATCCCATTAAGTCTCGAGTGGACAAAGCTCATTAGGCCAATACTTGCATGCATACAAATTGAAGTATTATTCAAATATGATTCAGAGAGTGTCACAAATGATGAAATTTTAGATGAAGCAAAAATATTTTGGCATGAGCAGGATGTCCGCGCAAACCTACAAAGAAAGAAAATAGTAAATGATATTATACAAGTAAAAGAACACCAATTAATGAAATGAATATGAAGCAGATTTTATTGCAAATGTGTATCTTCGCATCTTTCTTAAGCCATCCAAGATTTTTCCAATGTGTGGGGATGTGACACCGTGGAAAGGTTGAAATACATAAATAGGTTCCATGTATTGAATTCATGCACCAGCCAACTCATCCAAAAGTACTCCCTCTCACGTGTAGGTTATTTAGTTCTTAGATGTGGGATCAATGTAGGCAGCAGGATATTTTTATTTTAATGCCGCGTTGGCAGGGTTTTGAACTCAAGACCTTCTGGCCCAGATGCTATATTGAATTCATGCACCAGCCAACTCATCCAAAAGTCCGAACTTATGAAGAAAAACGGACAATATATTTCAACACCATGTTCCACCAATTAATTACACAACAAAACTATATGACTAAAAAGCAAGTACCTTGACAACATCGTGAAATGAATTAGATTACAGAGAAGAGAACATACGTAGAAGTAGTGAAGTATAAATAAAACATACAGAACCGAACTAGGTAATTCATATAAGTGATTTTCCAGCTTTCGTACAACATGAGCATGACATACTAGATGTACTGCAGGAATATAGGTTAACTCAACAATAGTGCTTAGAAAAATTCAATGGAAGTCCTAACCAATACTTGAATAACCGAACTCACTGAGTTCCCAAGGAACTCGGCAAAGACTAGAAACAACTCGGCGTTGTGCTTGCCGAGGTCCGTTCTCGGCAAACAATACTTGACTAGACGGTTGCCAAAAATTCATAATTTCTCTGAGTTTCTATTATTGGGCATCCGACAAGCATTTAAATAGCCATTGTTGAGTTTCAGGAAATAAAAGTCGGTTAACTACCATATGTGGTGAATGGCCACTTAACAGCAGTGCCACGTGTCCAACAACTTTTGTCAAGTGTGGAACTCAGCAGTCCAACGACGAGTAGCGGTTCGACACGTGGCACATTTTCTGCCGAGTCCCTGTTTACCAAAACTCGGCAAACCTTTGCCGAGTAATCATCAACACCACAATGAATAAGTCAAATAAAAAGCAACATATAGAATTCACAAGCATCATATAAGTCACATAAAGGAACTCATGAGTAATTCACTGACACAACCTCTCGACGTGGAAGATCATCTCCGTGGACATGAGCTCTAGGGTTGTTGTGGATGATGAGGGGTATGCTTTGTCGTAGCCTCCATATTCTGTGAGAGCATCTACAATTGTTTTTGTTAGCATTGTACCAAAGAATTTCATAGGATAATGGATCCCAGCCGAGGCGCGTCGATCACCATCTCCATCCCATCTGCACTGTCGTCGCCATCCACCACATGCGCCCTTCTGCATTGCCATCAGCATCCACCATCTCCTTATCGTCCAGACTGATGGTTGTCGGCGCCACCACCTCCTGTGCATCGCCGCCAGGGCCTGAACAGGACACCGATGCTTGGTCCACAGAGATCTCTGTCTGAAATCGTCTAACTCATCTTCCTCCATTGCCCACAAGAGGAAATTGATGGGAAACGTGCTGTCACCATTGATGAGGAAAATGCACTGCCGCTTTGCTGTTGTCACTTCAGACCTCATGACTCGCGCTTCCTTGACAAGCGTGTAGGCATTGGTGAACTGTGATGATATCTCCATCATCTTAGCGAACATGAGGTGGTCGCTGTGCGCGCACCTCATGACTAGCGTCCTCCATCTCGGCACGACGAGGAGGATTCTAGTAGAGTCGGCAACGGTGGTTTCGGCCGCGGGAGCAGTGAAACGGGCGATTGTGGCACAACCGCGGACACTGCCGAGGTAGGTGGCGGCGGCATGGTGGATGGGGCGTGGAGGTAGGTGGTAGCGGCGCAGTGGAGCTAGCAACTAATACATCTCAAACGTATCTATAAACTTTTTTAGTTCATGCTATTATATTGTCACTTCTATATACTTTTTATAATAATTTATATTATTTTTTATGGATCAACCTATTAACTTATTGCCCAGTGTGGATTCCTATTTTCTACTTCACTTTTGTTTCACGAGAAATCAATATGCACGGAGCTCAAAATATTTTCTTGATTTAACATGATTATTTTGGGCAATAAGAAACACTGGATGGTTCAGGAGAGATCGAGACGAGAAGCCAGTGGCCCACATGGCCAGCGGGTAGGTTGCATCCCCTGTCCGTGTGGGCCCCTACTTACCATCTTGAACTGGTTCCACCACCATAAATCCCTATAAATACCAAAACTATTTTTATACCTCGGAAGAATTTTATCGCTGCCGCAAGCCACTGTTCCACGAAGATCCCATCTGGAGGTCTTTTTCAGAGCTTCGAGGGTGGGGGAATCCATTGTTGGAGTCATGGCATCAATCAGTGCAGGAATCAAAACGATCAACATTTAAAACCCACTACACCATGAAGCATCCCTTGGATTTTCAGCCAATCAACTCGTGGAATTCGTGCAGTCTTCCCTCACAGAACGTATGATAGAAGACTAACAGACACGCAAAAGATTTTGATATGAGGACTCATAAAGATTCACAATGATGATTGCTGATGACTCAGCTTCCAGTCGGCTGGGAACCGTGAGCAAAACCGACTGGCAAGGCATGTCCCGAGTCGTATAATCCGTGCCCAAGGCATGATGTTTCTCCGAGTGCCATACAAGAAAGACGAGTGGACCGACACTCATAGCAGATCCGCTTTGCGTAGGAGCAAGGGGCACCCGTGATATCCTCGGTGGCACGAGTCGAATTCTCTCCGGGGAACCGAATATCCGGTTGTGCAAACTTGGTTCGCTGAAAGGCGTTCGGCAGGCGTTCCTCATAAATGATATTGACTGGCAACGCTTTGTCCGATCAAGCCCAGACGCCCCAGACCGCCACTCGGAATTTGATGATATGCCCATAGTCGAGCCACAAGCCGTCCTCCCCATAAGAGATTCAAAAATGGGCATCACCAAGTCTTTATTCCGACTGCTTGTCTCTTCACCCTATGGGGTAATAAATAGATTGATTCCGTTGAGGCCTCTCAGTGGAACCTCAAGCTTGCCGAACAGTCAGACACCTCGCCAAGGGGAAGTAGACAGCCATTCTCTCCAGCGAGACCTTGACTGACTCGGAGGCTACTGTCAGGGTTATAAACACGGGATAGTCCTAAGTATACGGATGGCCCCATGACCCGTCCAGGATACGACCCAGAAGACCATGGGCCAAGGGGCTTCATAATAAGCCCAACAAGGATAAGGAGGGTGGCTCAGGACCGCGCTAAGTCCCTATAGTCGGACACTAAGCCAGCCGCTAGCAGTCGGCTGGAGACGAAGGGAGCAGTCGACTAGACCATCAGTCGGCGACCGCCTAGGATACCTCTAGCGGAACCGGTAAAAAGGTAGATGCTGCAAACAGACTACAAATGTATGGCAATCGCAAAGAGGCGGCGCCAGCATACTAGGCTGGGTGGGATCGTGTGTGCGTTCATAGGATGAGTGTGTTTGTGATGGTACTATGTTAAAAAAAACATCTCTTGAAGGAAAAGCTAAAAGAATTTCAACGTGGCACGGGGGCAGAAGCAAATAGCGGGCCGGCTGTGGAGTTTTCTTTCTTCCTTGGCAAGGCAAGCAAACCGATCATACAGGGAACGAGTAGGAAGGCCGGACCGGGCCAAACCCCCACAACCCGGTCGGTCGAAGAAGAGGAAGCGGATCGAGTCGGGGAGGGCAATGGCCGCGCTCCGGCTAGCGGTGAGGAGGCTTTGTGACCGTGTGCTCGGGAGATCAGCGGTACTTCTCCTCTCCTACCCCCGACTCCTCTCCCTCTCTAGCGGTGTTGGCTTTGTTTCCGGCGTGGGAGCCAGATCTAGGGTTGCCCATTGCTGCCGATTCCTCCATCCTTCGCCGTTTTGTTGTCCGAGTTGGGGCCAAAAACCTTGCGCATATCTTAAGTCCTTCTACGAGTTGGGGCCAAAAATTCTCGATTACTAGCGGTTAATTATGAGCCACTTCCAGAGATTGATCTGCTCTTCAGATCAGGCGATCGATTGTCGGAGATTAGGCGCCATATGAAACATTGATTCTGACGATGCATGTACGTAATAACGTGAAAAATTAATTTCTTTCAGCGTACGATGCTTGCTCTCAACTTTGATAAGCTTTTTCATGATATATCTTAGTGTAGACCTTGGTGGTTATACGAAGTTAACGGTAAGGGAAAAAGAGTCGAATTTCCCCTCCTGTATAAGGGTTCCCGAGCAAGGCACATGCTTGTAGTGCCTTGTGTTTGTGGTGTGATTCCTACCAAGTACTCCCTCCGTTCGGAATTACTTGTCGCGGAAATATATGTATCTAGACATATTTTAGTTCTAAATACATCCATTTCCGAGACAAATAATTCCGAACGGAGGGAGTACTAGTAGGAAGGAAAGGCTAACCAACTAAATGGTACAGTATAATTGGTATTTGGTTGTTAGGGCCTTGCAAATTGTCTAGAGTGGCTACAAACAGGATATGAAAGTACGCTTTGGTAGTATATGCCCTAACGACAAAATTTGTATAATGCCAGCTCGATTATAATTTTAACCTTCAAATTGAGAATGTGGGAAAACCAGCAATGCAAGCAGGGTATTTTCAATTGCTAGGTTGTCCACCTTTAATTATTCCATGCTAGTCTTACTTACGATTTCTGTTGCAGGTTATTTACGAGCGAAAATTTGTCAGGGAATTCCCCGATATTGATCCCGAGCATCTCAAGGCTGCCAGGGAATTCACCAAGATTCATGTCAAGGATGTTGATGCTACGTCTTTGGAGGTCTTCAAGATTCTCAGGGAGAGTCCTGTCGATGGTCATAAAGATGTAACCCTTCGTGAAGTGCGCATGACACTCAAGACCTTGGCTAAGATTCAGGAAGAAAAATGAAGATGCGCTACTAGGAAGCAATATCGTCTCTTGCTCTAATATGAACTAGCTTTGCAGTATGTAATATTTGAACCTTTCCTATGTTGTCGCTTTGTGGGGACTACTGGACGTATGTGATGTTGGGATCTTTGCTATTTTCTTGCTTCTCAAGGTCATTGTTCTTGATCTTGACATGCCCACCAGATTGGAGTGTGTAAGCTTTCAGGCTAGCAATAGGGGCGGCGTGTGAACATCTACCTGTAGTTGTAGAATATGGTAACGGAATGGTCATTTGGAAACAAAGAAAAAAGGCATACCAGATTGGAGTGGTGGTGCAAGCCATTGATGATCAAGATCAAGTGACTGATGTTTAGTGTTCGTATTGTCAGTTTTCATTTTCTTTTTTGCTATGGAAGTCTCCTTCCTCGTGCATCTTTGTGTGAGAAGGCAAGTCTGGTGCCTTCTCTAGCCAGATGCACAAATTTTGCAAGGAGGTATCCTCCATTCAGTTCCCTTGATCTTCTTCGGCTCTGGGTGAAAAAACATTGTGACCACACATAAGTTGCTGGATGCAAAACATAATGTCCAAGCATGGAATCCTGCTGAAACAAGTTCTGCGGATGAGTCTTGGTTAAACCATTGGCTGTTCAATCAAAACACATGAATCACGAGAACAAGCATAGGTTGCAAGAAAATATACTGAAATAAAACACACAACCACTACACCAAGAAATTTCCTTGAGAATTGCACTAGAGTGAGGTGTAACTTCAGTTCATATTTCTTGGTGCTGGACACATCCCCAAGCAAGTAAGCATTTTATGAAGCTACTAATATAGTCGAAGACAAGCATAATTTTAACAATTGCTATCAAAAGTACAAACTTCACATTTATCATCAGTGCTTCCTTTTTTGAAAATAAATAAATGGTAATAACACCAACAAGGCAACAACAGCTAGAGGACTAAACCAAATGGGCAATTAAGCAAACCAGGGCATTCCTTCATTCATAGACGCCTAGATGGCCAAGGGAAGCCGAAGGATGATTCGACTAGCTTTAGAAATCTAGAAACTTAACCTTTATGAACGTTAGTGCCTATATATTTGACTAGCTAATTACTAGTATGATGATATTTTGATCTTTGCGGTTAAGAGTATCGTGTTTTGATATTTTCTTCCTTTATAAGGTCGAATGATTCTCTATCTTCGAAATTAAGGTGTGGACATGCCTATCTGATTGGAGCGGTGGCCCAAGTCACTGTAAATAGTCGTTTACACGGTGTTAGCACATAGAAAACATAAAATCTAGTTGTTGTCTAGGTAATTGGCCTTTAGGTAAATTTGTCATGTCTATATACGGAAACACGACAGAAACAAAGTGCAAGGGCCATTTGTGGAGTTTTATTTCTTCCCTGGTAAATCAACTCCATCATCGACGTCGACCAACTAGAGTTAATCACTAGGAGAAGCTTCTCCGAGACCTTCATCTACGCCACCGAGGTTTTTCGGTGCTGCTGCAAAAGGAACGCCCCCCACGCTAGTCCTCAAGCTCGACTTTGCCAAGGCCTTCGACTCCATCGACTGGCATAGATTGTGAAGGATCTGTGGGTTTCCTGACCGGTGGTGCGACTGGATGGACTCCATCTTCCAGTCCTCCATGTTAGCGGCCATCCTCAACGGGGTACCCAGCTGGAGGATTCGGTGCAAGTGGGGCCTACGGTAGGGGATCCCATGTCGCCACACCTCTTCCTGTTGGTCGCCGATGTCCCCCAATAGATGATCAGGCAGGACGGCGTCCTCTCTGACCCTATGGTTTGCAAAATGCCGCCCTCGATCCTTCAGTACGCTGATGACACTCTCATCATCGTGCGTGCGGACCTCCGGCTTGTGGAGCACCTAAAGTGAGTCCTCGACGACTGTGATCAACTTCCACAAGAGCACGGCCGCCCCATGAGTGTCTTGGAAGATGATATCCTGGCCATGACTGTTGTGCTCGGCTGCTGCGTGGAGTCCATCCCCAGGTGTACTTGCGGCTGCTGCTTTCCTCCCATAAACTGACAATTGAAAATTTTCAACCACTGATTGCCAAGGCTAGCTAAGTGCTACCTCTGGAGATGGTGCATGTAGCTGTTGTCTTTTCGTGGCCGCCTCGTCGTGCTAAATGTTGTTTTGGACGCCCTACACATATATGCCATGGTAGCTATGGAGCTTCCACCATCGGTGATCTAGTCAATTAACGCTCCGCGTCACTCCTTCTTGCGGTCCATGGACAACAAGGCCTCCGGGGATCGATGTCTCGTTTCCTGGGACAGGGTGTGTCGCTCCAAACATGAAGGATGGCTCGGTGTTCGGTTTAAGTGTTAAACAACTATCTATGGATGAAGATGTTGTACCGTCTGCACGCCCAGCCCGACTCCCCATGAGCTCTCTAGGTTTTGACATTCCTCGATGGACGCATGCTCTCCCCCTCGACCCTGGCAGCCTCTGGCCTCTCTGACCCTCACTGGTTGTCCCTGGTCGGGTTGATGTCGCTCTACCGGGGCATCTCAACGGCTACAATGATGGACGAGGCGAGGACTGCTGACTGCCTTCTGGCTCAACTCTTGGCTGCCGGACGGCCCTCTGGCGGTGGCCATGCCATCGCTCTTCTCCCACTTCGTTTGCCCAGACGCCACCGTTTTGTTCGTCCTCGTGAATGTGCTCAACCAGGTGCCGCATTCGAGTGAGCTGTCCGCGCTGCCAGACAAGAGACCCTTGCGCCATGCGGCAGCCAAACTGTGGAGCTTGTCCTCCTTCACGCTTTACGGGTTATGCCGCTTTGACGTCGTCCATGCCCCGTTCGCCGAGTATGTCGGTCGAGCAATCCTCCCAGCCGACCGGGTGCGATTCTTCATGTGGTTGCTGGTTCAAACTGAAAGATTGGATGAAGCGTATACCTCTGGCAGGGACGCGTTGCATGTTATATAGGCAAAGGAGTTTACAGGATTTGGTAGTTCGGTTGTTGGATTGATCCTCAAGAAAGATATACAAGATGAGGATGAATCCTAACAACTACAACTACCGATTACAACAACCATGCAACGCTCTAGCCTACCGGGCGTACTAGACGTATGTACGGTTTATATTTATACCGTATATACGTGTTACAATGTATTCTAACACGCCCCCTCAATCATAACTTCACCAAGTTGAGATTGCTCTTGAAATCTTCCAATTTCCGCCATGATAAGGCCTTGGCAAAACCATCAGCAACTTGATCACCTGTGGGTATAAAGCGAATATCCAGTAGCTTGCTAGCTACTCTCTCTCGAACAAAATGATAGTCAACTTCTATATGCTTGGTTCTTGCGTGAAACACTGGATTTGCTGACAAATATGTGGCACCAATGTTGTCACACCAAAGACGAGCAACCGGTGAATGAGCAACTCCAAGTTCACGCAGAAGAGTTTGAACCCAAATGATTTCAGCAGTTGCATTTGCTAATGATTTATACTCTGCCTCAGTACTTGATCTTGAAACAGTAGCTTGCTTACGTGCACTCCAGGAAATCAGATTGGGGCCAAAGAACACACAGAAACCTCCTGTTGATCTTGTGTCATCAGGACATCCTGCCCAATCAGCATCTGAAAAGGCACTAACAATGTTGCAAGCTGACTTAGTGAATTTCAGACCTGTACTCATAGTACCTCTAAGATATCTCAAGATTCTTTTGACTGCTGTCATGTGTTGGGAAGTAGGAGAGTGCAAATACTGACAAACTTTGTTTACTGGAAAACAAATATCCGGTCTTGTCAATGTCAAATATTGCAAAGCACCTACCATGCTTCTATACCTTGTTGACTCTTCGGCTCCCAAAGGTTCTCCTTGTTCCTTTGACAGTTTTTCAGACGTTGAGAGAGGCATGTTTGAAATCTTGCAATTTGTCATACCTGCACGTTTCAATATATCCTTGACATATTTTTCTTGGGTTAGAAGGATGCCATCTTTTACCTTCTTAACTTCAATTCCCAAGAAATAATGTAGATCTCCTAGATCCTTCAAGGCAAAATCCCTTCTCAAATCTGCCAACAAAGCTACGGTTGCATCTTGTGACGAGCTAGCAACAATTATGTCATCAACATAGACCAACATAAACATAATAGTTTTTCCTCTTCTAAAAAAGAAAAAAGAAGTATCCCCCTTGATGGTTTAAAACCAAGTGCTTGAAGTTTGTCACACAACCTGGAGTACCATGCCCGAGGTGCCTGTTTTAGACCATACAACGCTTTGTCAAGTTTGCAGAGATGATTTTCCTTGCCTTTAATCTCATAGCCAGGTGGTTGTCTCATATAGACTTCTTCCTCTAGAACGCCATGGAGGAACGCATTCTGAACATCCAACTGCCTGAGGCTCCAGTTACTGGATACTGCAACAGAGAGAACAAGTCTGATAGTAGCTGCTTTAACAACAGGACTAAAAGTATCTTCATAATCTATACCGTATCTCTGTTTGAAGCCTTTTGCTACTAGCCTTGCCTTGTACCTATCAATTTGACCATCTGCCTTTCTTTTAATCCTATAGACCCACCTACAATCAATGATATTTTTATTTTTTGTTGGTGGGACTAAGTGCCAAGTCTTATTTTTAATAAGAGCATCATACTCATCATTCATGGCCCTCTTCCAATTTGCATCATTCAAGGCTTCTTGCAAATTATGAGGTTCACCAGTAGTTATCAGACAACCAAAACGAGGTTTGAGCTTGTCATACCTGATTGTGCCATCAGTACGAATTTGAGGTTTTGAAATACCGTGTTGCAACCGTGTTCGCCGAGTTGGCACATCAGGAGCTGCAGGCGCATGCAGCACAGAAGATCCACCGGAGGCGGGAGGATCCGCACGCGATCCCATGTCAACGCGCGATCCCGTAGCAGATCTGTCGGGCAGATCGGCGTGGGAGCCCGTGCGCATGTCTCCCTCGCCTGGTTGGCCCACCTGGCGACCTGCGAGAGGGGAGCCGGTTGGCCCACCTGATGACACGCTGTCGGGGAATCCCGCGGGCGATCCCGCGCGCGCCACGCGTCGTTCCCGCGGCGGCGTCTGCGCAGTCGAGGCAGATTCGCCCCCTGGTCCACCTGCGCTGCCTGCGCCCGCTGACGCTGCAGGCTCGGGATCACCGCCCGCAGCACCTGAATCCTCTTCGTGTTCCGCAGCAGTTTCGTCTTGTTCTGGCTGCATAAAATCATGCACAAAAACTAGATTTTCTCCACTGTTAGCAGCAGGATTAGGGCGAAAATTAGTCTGTTGATCAACTACATGTTCGTCCCCATGATCCAAAGGTGTGGACTCAGGGAGTAGAAGAACTTCTGACCGGAGAGGGGTGCCTGCATTTGGGTTTAGATTGGCAAAGGGAAAAATGGTCTCATCAAAAATAACATCACGGGATATATATACTCGTCCGGCAGCAACATCTAGGCATTTAAAACCTTTGTGAAGATTGCTGTAACCAAGGAACACGCACTGTTTTGAACGGAATTCTATTTTTTTGGAATTATAAGGGCGAAGGTTCGGCCAACAGGCACATCCAAAAATCCGAAGAGAATGATAATTGGGTTGTTCTTGAAACAGGCGTGTCAGAGGAGTTTCAAAATTAATCACTTTGCTAGGGGTGCGATTTATCAGATATGTGGCAGAGAGGAAAGCCTCATCCCAAAACTTCAAGGGCATAGAGGCATGGGCTAAGAGAGAGAGCCCTACATCAACAATATGTCAATGCTTTCTTTCTGCTGACCCGTTTTGCTGATGAGCATGAGGACAGGAGACGTGGTGAGTGATTCCTAATTGACGAAAAAAGGAATTTAGGCGTTCATATTCGCCACCCCAGTCTGTTTGCATAGTGATTATTTTTTTATTGAACAACCTTTCAACAAGAGTTTGAAACTCATGAAAGACCTTAAACACTTCGGATCGGTGCTTAAGTAGATATATCCACGTGAATTTGCTGTAATCATCGATGAAAGACACATAATAGTTTTTCTTATTGATAGAATCACGGGCAGGCCCCCATACATCGGAGAAGATTTGCTCTAAAGGAGCTTTAGACACACTATTTGAACTGGGGTAAGGAAGTTGGTGACTTTTCCCCATCTGGCATGCATCACAAACTCCTTCTTTATTCAACTCGCTACTAGAAAAGGGAATATTGTTCTGGCTAAGAACATGACGCACTATGGTGGATGACGGATGTCCTAGCCGACTGTGCCACCTTTCAACAGGCAGTTTATTTGCACCGAACGCTTGCTTGCTTGAACTAAAAGGAGCCGATGATACGGGGTAGAGACCTTGTCTACACCTGCCGCGCAGAAGGGTTTTCTTCGTTCCCTGATCCTTGACGAGAAAAAAAGTTGGGTGAACTTCAAGGAAGGTATGATTATCAGTGGATAAGCGATGAGCAGAGATAAGATTTTTGGCGGCATCGGGTACATGCAAGATGTTCTTAAGATGCAGATCATGAGTAGGGGTACGAACGGTACTATGACCAATATGACTAATTTCCATACCTTCTCCGTTTGCAGTGTGGACTTGATCGTTGCCGTGATACTTGTTGTGGACGGTCAACTTGTCGAGTTCACTGGTGATGTGATCGGTGGCGCCAGTGTCCAGATACCAGTTGGTATCTACTCCGTAGGACGAGGTTGTGGCAGATCCGGCGCTCTTCTCGTTCTTGGTGTAGGAGATGTCGAAGCGCCTGTAGCACTCGAGGGCGGTGTGATTCGGCCTCTTGCAGATCTGACAGACGACCTTAGCAAGATCTTCGAGTCCTCCGTTGCCGTTGCCGTTGCCGCGGCCTCCATTGCCACGGCCACCGCCTCCATTGCCACGGCCTTTGTTGCCGCGGCCACCTCCTCCATTACCGCGGCCACCATTGCCACGGCCACCTCCAGCGCGGCCAAAACCACCACGGCCACGAGAGACAGTGTTGGCCGAGGACTGGGAGGAGTGGTTGCCACCTTCGAACATAGCAAGACGCTTTTCAAAACCGATCAACTGTGAGTAAAGTTCAGCTACCTTGATTGGTTCGGTCCTCGCGGCGCAGATGGACGAGACAAACGAGATGTAGTCGTAGTCTAGTCCGGCGAGGATGTAGGAGACCATGTCATCATCGTCGAGTGGCTTGCCTGCCGAAGCCATCTCGTCGCCTAGCGCTTTCGTGCGCCCGATGTAGTCGGCGATGGTCGCGGTGCCCTTTTTGGTGGTGGAGAGGGCGATCCGCGTGTTGACGATGTTGGCCTGCGTCTGGGAGAGGAACATCTCCCTGATTGCGGTCCATGACGCGGCGGCCTTGGTGCAGTGGGCGACTTGAACCATCACGGGTGGTGAGATCGAGTTGAAGATGAAGCTCAGCACCTGCGAATCTTGCGCCAGGGTGACAAGATACGCCGGGTTTGGCACATCTGTCGGCTTACCGTCTTTATCGGCAAGCTTGGGCTCCGGGAACGGGTGATCAGGGTTGAGGTGATCGATCAGCTGCGCTCCGCGGATAGTGGCTAGGGCTTGTGCACGCCAGACCAGGTAGTTGCCCCGGTGCAGCTTGTCGGCGATGGGAATGAGGGCGTAAGCGGCGGCGGCGGAGCTGGAGCTAGCCATGACTAGGTTTGGATGTTGGAGAGGAAGTTGGCTCTGAATACCATGAAAGATTGGATGAAGCGTATACCTCTGGCAGGGACGCGTTGCATGTTATATAGGCAAAGGAGTTTACAGGATTTGGTAGTTCGGTTGTTGGATTGATCCTCAAGAAAGATATACAAGATGAGGATGAATCCTAACAACTACAACTACCGATTACAACAACCACGCAACGCTCTAGCCTACCGGGCGTACTAGACGTATGTACGGTTTATATTTATACCGTATATATGTGTTACAATGTATTCTAACACAAACCCATGTACACACCATAGATGTGCTCTTGCGCAAGAACATCATCGATCGAGCCGCTGCGGGCTCCCCCCTATGCTCCAAGCCTCTCAAGACGGCCAACCACCTCATTCTATGTTTCTCTTTCGCTCGGTGCTTCTGAGAGCTGGTGGGGATGCCTGAACCTGACAACAATAATGCTAAGGGGGTGCTTGGATCCAAGGGACTATTTTTAGTCTGGCTAAAAATAGTATCTTTTAGAGGCTAAAGTTCCAAGCACCACTGACTAAAGAGAGGCTAGGACTAGTCTTGAGGC
Source organism: Triticum timopheevii (assembly GCA_963921465.1). Taxonomy (NCBI): domain Eukaryota; kingdom Viridiplantae; phylum Streptophyta; class Magnoliopsida; order Poales; family Poaceae; genus Triticum; species Triticum timopheevii. The sequence goes on from OY997262.1 coordinate 478,076,169, forward strand.
TAAAATCTTTTAGTCATAGGAAACCTACTAAAATATGCATTAGCCCTATCTCTCCTCATTTAGTTCCTCTCTTTTAACACATGCGAGTTCTGGATTGGAGGGTTTGGAGGATAATAAATGCTCAATAACTTGATTTTAGTCTCTTTAGTATTTGGATCCAAGCATGGGTGAGGCTACCAAGTTTTAGTCCCATTACTTTTAGTCATGGGACTAAAACGTATCCAAGCACCCTCTAAGGTCCGTCTACTACATTGAGTGCATCATCCTAGCATCAGGTAGCAGTTCAAGCTTAAGTGTCATCGGGAGCGAGGGCACATAATGGTGTCCAAACTACAAGGTGTTCAAAGTATGTGACATTATTAGTTAGTGTTGCTGCCGTGCATAGATAGGAGGAGCAAAATCATATAAGTATTTCTATTAGCTCCTGCACCTCCCTCCTCTCACCGTCCTCATCCCTTCCTCGACGCCGCTTGAGGCAGCTGCCGGGCAAGCCCGGGGCGCCAAGGATGATGGCGGCAGGGCCTCGGTCGCCCTGCTTCTGCGTGGGGAACCCCGGATCCGGAGCGGCGGCTCCATTGGCAAAGCACGGCCGGCTAGCAGCCGTGCGGGCGGTGGATCTGGTGTCCCGGCCGCGCGGGCGGCGGGATCCGGTGGTCGTTGGCGGCCGGTGGCGGCTTCTGTGGCGGTCGGTGCGCGCAATCTGGCGCCTTCCCTCCTCCCCTGTTCGGCGTGCGGGTCAGCTTGGTCGGGCCGGGCTTCTTCTTGGTCGCCGGTTCTGCACAGGAGGCACTACTGGTGGCGGGATCTAGTTCGGGCGAAATCCCTAGCCGGCCATGGCCGGCACCGCCGACAGCGACGCCTGAGGGCGCCGTTCCCCTCCTTGGAGGCGTCAGTATGGACTGATCTCCTCACTTCACCTTCCCCTAAGTCTCCCGGGTGAAAGCCCTCGCTTTGTTGGATGGCGGCGGCACTCACGGCGCTGTTCCTTTCTTGAAGGCGCCGCTTTGGGAACCTTGGGATTGGGTGGCGCTTGTGGGTGGTGGGAGACGGCGGTGATGCGGCCCTATCCTAGCATGGATTTGTCTGTTGCTTGGAGATGGACTCGCGTAGGTGGAGGTCGTCGGCTGGCGTAGTGATGGCGTCAATGGCGGAGGACCTGCCAAGGCTCGCGTAGGTGGAGGTCGTCGTTTGACATCATGGTGGCGTCGATGGCGGAGGACCTACCAAGGTTGTCACCTCAATCTGCTCTGAAGATGGACCAGTGGAAGATGGCGGTGACGGCACATGTGAGTGCGTCAGACCGGTTTGATTCCCAGACCTGGCAGATGGCTCGGTCGGGGCCTCCAGCTTTAGATGTTAGGCTTAGGTGAGAGGTCTGGGTATGTGGCTCTGCTTGCATCCCTTCATAATTTGGATAGGAGTAGCGGCAGATGTTGCCAAGATGGCGGATTCAGCCATATTGTTGTTCTACTTTGTAAGGTCCTCGAGAATAATTAATAAAATAGCCGCATGCATCTCCCAGATGCAGAGGCCGGGGATCATCCTCCTTTTCCAAAAAAAAAACTCAGGTGAAATTAATTGTTTCTTAGAATAATTCGGACCATGAACATTAATGCGTGATATCTTAGCCTGCGCTGGTCACCGAAATATCATGGTCTCCTCTAAATACATTGTCCACATACGTCATGACGCTCGTCTCGGAGGTCCCGCTGCTGAAGTGAAGCACGAGGACATTTCTCTCATCGAGCAGCTACTTGTGAAGGTAGTGAGCTACGGTCATCTTGGTCGGCTCGTCGAACATCCTCGTGAGGCAGAAATCACGCATTTGATCTGGGGGCCTAAATCAAATCACGATCTGACCTTGTCTCAAAAAAATTTCACATAACAGACCGTTTTGGGTGGCGCCCAACAGCCGAACGCTGCACTGCACTATGCAGCGCCTTGGACTAAGGCGTCGCACGCCCGGCCAGCGTGGCAGCCCGCGGCCAGGTGCGGCCCCACAGCCAGCTGTGCAGCGCCTAAGCGCTAGGCGCCACATAGTGTAATGTGCAGCGCCTAGCGCTTAGGCGCTGCACAGTGACTTAAGCCGCATCGGGCCAGCCCTCCCAGGCAGTTCTTCCCCTCTCTAAGAAGTTGCTCTCTGGACAGAGAGCAGCGGCGGCGGCGCCCACCGGATCCCCCCTCCCCCATTCCTCTCAGATCTGAAGATTTGATCCGTGGATTCGATCTCCAATCCCTCCTACTAGGTAAACTCCTTCGTTCCCTTTCTTTTCCTCCGTAAATTTGTTGCCATTTAAGAGATTTGTCTAAGATTTGGCGGAACCCTTGGTTTGCTTGATTTGCTTGATTTAGGATGTGTAGTAATAGTGGTACTACCGTAGTGTTGTTCATTAGTTCACAATATATGATTCTTGTTAGTGAAACCCTAGATTGTTTAGTTTTTTTAGATATATATGAGATGACTATTTTTGTAGACATATATGAGATGTTTAGTTTTTTGTAGATATATATTAGATGTTTAGTTTCGTAGACATATATGTGATGTTTAGTTATTTTTAGATATATATTAGATGTTGAGTTTATTTGAGATATGAGATGTTGAGTTTTTTTGAGATATATATGAGAATTTACAATCATTTATTCATTGTGCGAGAAGAACATGTTGAGATTGTTGTAGTTGAACACATATGAGATGTTTAATGTATACCGATATTTGAGATGCGAATGAACTCATATATGTTTATTGTATGAACTTTGTAAGGATGGTTTGGCTTCTCGATGATGTCTACGACACACAACACCGGGCCTACATGATGCGCAAGAAGGAGATGGTAATAATGAGTACTCTAAATATTTTGAGAATTTTCCTTTAGTTGGAATTGACATATGCCCTAAGATTTATCATTACTTGTTTTTTGCAGAAGCTTGAACCTCTGAAGATTCGGTATCACGGGGTCACTGGCCCTGCCATGCCCTACGATGAGCGGTACACACCCTACATCCAGGAGGTAGGACTCCTCCCGTGGATTCAGTTGGTCAGCCGGTCCACGCCGAACCTCAACGCTCCACTGGTGACCTCTCTTGCTGATCGGTGGAGGCCGGAGATGCACAGTTTCCATCTTCGGACTAGGGAGATGACCGTGACGCCCGAGGATGTCGCCTTGATCACCGGGCTTCCTATCGACGGGAAGCCTCTATGTATGAGCACCGATTCTGATGGGTGGCGCGAGCAGATGATTGCTCTGATCGGTATGACTCCTACCGAGGCTGAGGCTGATGTAGAGGAGGGAGAAGAGCCGAAGAAGAAGGAAAGTAAAGCAGCCGGAGCTGCTTTCACGTGGATTCAAGCAAACTTTGCGCATTGCCCTGCGGATGCCACTGATGATGTGATACGGACACATGCTCGTCTCTATATGTGGTACGTTGTCTCGAGGACTTTGTTTTCTCACTCGACATGCAAGAACGCTCCATGGATGTGGCTGAAGGCGTTGACCGTCTTCGATAGCAGATGGAGCTGGGGTTCAGCGACTCTTGCTTACTTGTACCGACAGGTACTTGTTGTTTTGTTTTGCTATCGAGTCATTTCTTCATTAGCAAATGCAACCTTGTTGTCAAGTTAACATTGTTTTCTTTCATATGCAGCTGGACGATGCGTGTTGCAGGATCACAGATAAGGCAGGCATTGGTGGTAAACTGGTAATATGCTTCTGCTTTCTGTATGGAGCTGGGGACGTCTGCCTGTTGGACGCCCGAAAAGCGTCACGTTTAAACCTTGGGATGAAGAAAGCGAATTACGGCGCCCCACTTGGGCTTACAAGTGGGATGTGGTATCCGAGATGACGAATGATGTCAGTCTCATGTATCAAAAGTACATTGCCGAGTACACGATTACGCCTGAGCAGGTAAGGAGGTCATTACTTCAGTCATTTCTCATGCTTGCTTGAAAAATAGTCATCAATTTTGCATTGTTGCCCTATTTCATAGGTGGTATGGCAGCCATATGGCCCGGGTGAGAGCTTTGGGTACACCGAGGAGTTCCGCGTCAACGCGATGTGCTTGCGGGATAAGGATCTCTAGCGTATGCGGTGCCCACTGATATGCAACTGGGCGGTTGAGTTTCATTTGCCAAATCGCGTGTATCGTCAGTTTGGTCTGTTCCAGCCTCACCCGCCGAATTGGGTGGACATGGACAAAGCACTTCATAGGGAAGAGAGCATGTCTGCATATTGACTAAGCATCAGCACTCCTTTTTTTTTATTTTGCTAATGTTTGTTTTGTACCATGTAGGTTGGACAGGAGAAAGCAGCGGAAGATAAAGGACTGGGACAAGCATCATGCACAATATGTTACCCGCTTCCATCTTAGTGTGGAGCAAGCTCGTAACAGTGCACGCGCCCAGCTTCGTGAGCATGACTCACTTGCTTTCGATAACTACCTATGATGGTTTCTTGGAAGTACTCGAGTTGAGATATGTCGGCCGGCATACAACGATGATATTCTTCTGGATACCTTCTGTTACTGGATACCTTTTGTTGCTCTCTGGACTGGCATGTCCATGTGTGCAGCGCCTAAGATCTAGGCACCACACTATAAAGTGCAGCGCCTAGCCCTTAGGCGCTGCACATCTGGACATGCCAGTCCAGAGAGCAACAGAAGGTTTCCAGCAGCTTTTGCGACCAAAAATCACTAAGTCAGGGTGCAGCGCCTGAGTACAAGGCGTCACACTGCACAGTGCAGCGCCTAGGTAGTGGGCGCTGCACAGTATAGTGTGACGCCCAGGTCGTAGGCGATGCACCCTGACTTAGCGATTTTTTAGGGTGCAAAGCTATTGAATACCTTCTGTTGCTCTCTGGACTGGCATGTCCAGATGTGCAGCGCCTAAGGACTAGGCGCTGCACAGTATAGTGTGGCGCCTAGATCTTAGGCGCTGCACTGTCTGCTGTTTTCAAATAACAGGTGATGTTTTTGTTTTGTGGTTCAAATAGATGTCATACACACTATAAGTGATATCACATATAGTAGTCCAAAACACAGAAAGAAGACATAGTCCAAATCACATAGTCATACACACATAGCACATAGGACCACACATTATAGTTCACAAGGTCACATAGTAGCACATAGGACCACACATTCTAGTTCACAAGGTCACATAGTAGCACATAGGACCACACATTATAGCACACAAGGTCACATAGTAGCACATATTTTATCACACATTTTTGCGTCAAGCAAAGTCCTCTCTTCTTCTTCTTCTTCTTTTTCCGGCATCTCACCTCCCCCCTCCGAGTCCTCCACCCCCTGAATTGTTGCCATACCTACGAAAATGGCAACTTAATAGTTAGTCGCACTATGCAAAATGACAATGCCAACACAAATAACAAGATAATAGTAAGTCACATACGACAATGGTCCATTGAGCCAAGAAAACATTCTTCCACTACGACCACCACCAAGGCCTAGGCCATCACCACGACCATAGCCACCACCAAGGCCTAGGCCATCACCACGGCCTCTACCACCACCGCGGCCTCTAGCACCACCATGGCCTCTACCACCACCACCACGGCCAAAACCACCACCACCAAGGCCTATACCACCACCACCACGGCCAAGACCGTCACCACGACCTCTACCACCATCACCACGGCTAAGACCATCACCACGGCCTCTACCAACACCACGGCCAAGACCATCACCATGGCCTCTACCAACACCACAGCCAAGACCATCACCACGGCCTCTTCTAAGACCTAGTCGACTCCCTCTTTGTTGCCTAGTTCCTCGTTGGCTTGGTTGATTTGATTGGTTTGGCACTTGGGCACTTGTTTGACTTGGTTGGCTACCATTTGCTTGGCTTGTGCTTGCCACATTTTTCTTTGATCTCTTTCTTGGTTTGGTACAGTTCTTGTGTTGTGTCCCCCACCATTGCAATCACCACAACGAGAGTGCTCATGAGGCTCTTGGAATTGGCCGGTGCCGGTTTCTCTACCGGCACCACGGCCCCATCCGTCCATGTCACCTCTAAGACGCTTTGTCTGATGTCTTCCCCGTCTAATGACCTTCAATTCCGGCTCCGTCCATAGTTGAACTCCATGATACTCCGGCCATTGTGATTGGTCCAAGTATGGCTGAAACTGGGAAACCCATGTATTCTTGACAGTCATGATTGAGAACTCGTACTCCCGCACGGTAAGAGGGTGATTGACGTCCACATTCCTAACACGAGATGCGTTTAACAAGTGCGAGCATGGGAGATGAAGCAAAGATGGCCTCATGCAAGTGCAATCACACCGTGTTAGGGAGACCTTGAAAGCCCGGCCTCCGTGTTGGTGGCCATCGTTTGTGGTTCCCCCAGGCTCTTTCACTTCAAACATCCAATCGTTGTCGTCATATAGTACAGCTTCTTCGGAGTCTGCCTTTCGTGATTGAAATTCCATCCATTCTTCAACCTTTGGTGCGAAATTGTACTTGTGCTTATCCTTGTTCTCACCAGCAATCTGCTTATCCGTCTCCATTGTGTACTTTAAAAAGTATGAATTCATCTTGTCAAATGTGTATTGAACTATTGCCGTCACGGGTAATGCACGTACACCCTTGAACACCTTATTGAAGCATTCTGTGAAGGAAATATGCCCTAGAGGCAATAATAAAGTTATTATTTATTTCCTAATATCATGATAAATGTTTATTATTAATGCTAGAATTGTATTAACCGGAAACATGATACATGTGTGAATACATAGACAAAACAATAGTCACTAGTATGCCTCTACTTGACTAGCTCATTAATCAAAGATGGTTGTGTTTCCTAACCATAGACATGTGTTGTCATGTGATTAGTGGGATCACATCATTAGAAGAATGATGTGATTGACATGACCCATTCCGTTAGCCTAGCACTTGATCGTTTAGTATATTGCTATTGCTTTCTTCATGACTTATACATGTTCCTGTAACTATGAGAATTATGCAACTCCCGTTTACCGGCGGAACACTTTGGGTACTACCAAACGTCACAACGTAACTGGGTGATTATAAAGGAGTACTACAGGTGTCTCTGAAGGTACATGTTGAGTTGGCGTATTTCGAGATTAGGTTTTGTCACTCCGATTATCGAAGAGGTATCTCTGGGCCCTCTCGGTAATGCACATCACTATAAGCCTTGCAAGCAATGTAACCAATGAGTTGGTTACGGGATGATGCATTACGTAACGAGTAAAGAGACTTGCCAGTAACGAGATTGAACTAGGTATTGGATACCGACGATCAAATCTCGGGCAAGTAACATACCGATGACAAAGGGAACAACGTATGTTGTTATGCGGTTTGGCCGATAAAGATCTTCATAGAATATGTAGGAACCAATATGGGCATCCAGGTCCCGCTATTGGTTATTGATCGAGAATGGTTCTAGGTCATGTCTACATAGTTCTCGAACCCGTAGGTTCCGCACGCTTAGCGTTACGATGACAGTTTTATTATGAGTTTATAAGTTTTGATGTACCGAAGTTTGTTCGGAGTTCCGGATGTGATCACGGACATGACGAGGAGTCTCGAAATGGTCGAGACATAAAGATTGATATATTGGACGACTATATTCGGACACCGGAAGTGTTCCAGGTGATTTCGGAGAAAAACCGGACTACCGGAGGGTTACCGGAACCCCCCCCCCCCGGGAAGTAATGGGCCTTGATGGGCCCTATTGGAGAGAGAGAGAGGCCGGCCAGGGCAAGTGGCGCGCCCCCTCTCCTTGAGTCCGAATAGGACAAGGAAGGGGGGGCGGCGCCCCCCTTGCCTTCCCCCTCTCCCACTCCTTCCTTCCCCCTCCTTCTTGGAATAGGAAAGGGAGGGGGGCCCTACTTGGAGTAGGTTTCCCCCTCCTTGGGCGCGCCTCCTCTTAGGCCGGCCCCCTCCTCCTCTCCCCCTTTATATACGGGTGCGGGGGGCACCCCATAGACACAAGTTGATCTACGGATCGTTCCTTAGCCGTGTGCGGTGCCCCCCTCCACCCTATTCCACCCCGGTCATATCGTCGTGGAGTTTAGGCGAAGCCCTGCGCCGGTAGAACATCATCATCATCACCACGCCGTCGTGCTGACGGAACTCATCTCCAGAGCTCTGCTGGATCGGAGGCCGGAGATCGTCATCGAGCTGAACGTGTGCTGAACTCGGAGGCTCCGTACGTTCGGTGCTTGGATCGGTCGGATCGTGAAGACGTACGACTACATCAACCGCGTTGTGCTAACGCTTCCGCTTACGGTCTACGAGGGTACGTGGATAGACACTCTCCCCTCTCGTTGCTATACCATCACCATGATCTTGCGTGTGCGTAGGAAATTTTTTGAAATTACTACGTTTCCCAACAGTGGCATCCGAGCCTAGGTTTTATGGTTTGATGTTATTCGCACGAGTAGAACACAAGTGAGTTGTGGGCGATATAAGTCATACTGCTTACTAGCATGTCATATTTTGGTTCGGCGGTATTGTTGGATGAAGCGGCCCGGACCGACATTATGCGTACGCTTACGCGAGACTGGTTTTACCGCCGTGCTTTGCACACAGGTGACTAGCGGGTGTCAGTTTCTCCAACTTTAGTTGAACCGAGTGTGGCTACGCCCGGTCCTTGCGAAGGTTAAAACAGCATCAACTTGACAAACTATCGTAGTGGTTTTGATGCGTAGGTGAGATTGGCTCTTGCTTAAGCCCATAGCAGCCACGTAAAACTTGCAACAACAAAGTAGAGGACGTCTAACTTGTTTTTGCAGGGCATGTTGTGATGTGATATGGCCAAGACGTGATGCTATATTTTATTGTATGAGATGATCATGTTTTGTAACCGAAGTTATCGGCAACTAGCAGGAGCCATATGGTTGTCGCTTTATTGTATGAAATGCAAACGCCCTGTAACTGCTTTACTTTATCACTAAGCGGTAGCGATAGTCGTAGAAGCAATAGATGGCGTAAACGACAACGATGCTACGATGGAGATCAAGGTGTCGCGCCGGTGACGATGGTGATCACGACGGTGCTTCGGAGATGGAGATCACAAGCACAAGATGATGATGGCCATATCATATCACTTATATTGATTGCATGTGATGTTTATCCTTTATGCATCTTATCTTGCTTTGATTGACGATAGCATTTTAAGATGATCTCACACTAAAATTATCAAGAAGTGTTCTCCCTGAGTATGCACCATTGCCAAAGTTCGTCGTGCCCAGACACCACGTGATGATCGGGTGTGATAAGCTCTACGTCCATCTACAACGGGTGCAAGCCAGTTTTGCACACGCGGAATACTCAGGTTAAACTTGACGAGCCTAGCATATACAGATATGGCCTCAGAACACGGAGACCGAAAGGTCGAGCGTGAATCATATAGTAGATATGATCAACATAGTGATGTTCACCATTGAAAAGTACTCCATCTCACGTGATGATCGGTTATGGTTTAGTTGATTTGGATCACGTAATCACTTAGATGACTAGAGAGATGTCTGTCTAAGTGGAAATTCTTAAGTAATATGATTAATTGAACCTAAATTTATCATGAACTTAGTACCTGATAGTATTTTGCTTGTCTATGTTTGTTTGTAGATAGATGGCTCGTGTTGTTGTTCCGTTGAATTTTAATGCGTTCCTTGAGAAAGCAAAGTTGAAAGATGATGGTAGCAATTACACGGACTGGGTCCGTAACCTGAGGATTATCCTCATTGCTGCACAGAAAAGTTACGTCCTGGAAGCACCGCTGGGTGCCAGGCCTGCTGCTGATGCAACTGACGACGTTAAGAACGTCTGGCAGAGCAAATCTGATGACTACTCTATAGTTCAGTGTGCCATGCTTTACGGCTTAGAACCGGGTCTTCAACGACGTTTTGAACGTCATGGAGCATATGAGATGTTCCAGGAGTTGAAGTTAATATTTCAAGCAAATGCCCGGATTGAGAGATATGAAGTCTCCAGTAAGTTCTATAGCTGCAAGATGGAGGAGAATAGTTCTGTCAGTGAGCATATACTCAAAATGTCTGGGTATAATAATCACTTGATTCAACTGGGAGTTAATCTTCCGGATGATAGCGTCATTGACAGAATTCTTCAATCACTGCCACCAAGCTACAAGAGCTTTTTGATGAACTATAATATGCAAGGGATGAATATGACTATTCCCGAGCTCTTCGCAATGCTAAAAGCTGCGGAGGTAGAAATCAAGAAGGAGCATCAAGTGTTGATGGTCAACAAGACCACTAGTTTCAAGAAAAAGGGCAAAGGGAAGAAGAAGGGAAACTTCAAAAAGAACAGCAAGCAAGTTGCTGCTCAAGAGAAGAAACCCAAGTCTGGACCTAAGCCTGAAACTGAGTGCTTCTACTGCAAGCAGACCGGTCACTGGAAGCGGAACTGCCCCAAGTATTTGGCGGATAAGAAGGATGGCAAAGTGAACAAAGGTATATGTGATATACATGTTATTGATGTGTACCTAACTAGAGCTCGTAGTAGCACCTGGGTATTTGATACTGGTTCTATTGCTAATATTTGCAACTCGAAACAGGGACTACGGAATAAGCGAGCACTGGCCAAGGACGAGGGACGATGCGCGTGGGAAACGGTTCCAAAGTCGATGTGACCGCGGTCGGCACGCTACCTCTACATGTACCTTCGGGATTAGTTTTAGACCTGAATAATTGTTATTTGGTGCCAGCGTTGAGCATGAACATTATATCTAGATCTTGTTTGATGCGAGACGGTTATTCATTTAAATCAGAGAATAATGGTTGTTCTATTTATATGAGTAATATCTTTTATGGTCATGCACCCTTGAAGAGTGGTCTATTTTTATTGAATCTCGATAGTAGTGATACACATATTCATAATGTTGAAGCCAAAAGATACAGAGTTGATAATGATAGTGCAACTTATTTGTGGCACTGTCGTTTAGGTCATATCGGTGTAAAGAGCATGAAGAAACTCCATACTGATGGACTTTTCGAATCACTTGATTATGAATCACTTGGTACTTGCGAACCGTGCCTCATGGGCAAGATGACTAAAACACCGTGGAGGGAGTCCTGGACTAGGGGGTGTCCGGACAGCCGGACTATCATCGTCCGCCGGACTCCAAGACTACGAAGATACAAGATTGAAGAATCCGTCCCGTGTCCGGATGGGACTTTCCTTGGCGTGGAAGGCAAGCTTGGCGATACGGATATGTAGATCTCCTACCATTGTAACCGACTCTGTGTAACCCTAGCCCTCTCCGGTGTCTATATAAACCGGAGGGCTTTAGTCCATAGGACACAACATACATTACAACAATCATACCATAGGCTAGGTTCTAGGGTTTAGCCTCCTTGATCTCGTGGTAGATCCACTCTTGTAATACACATCATCAATGTTAATCAAGCAGGACGTAGGGTTTTACCTCCATCAAGAGGGCCCGAACCTGGGTAAAACATCGTGTCCCTCGTCTCCTGTTACCATCCGCCTAAACGCATAGTTCGGGACCCCCTACCCGAGATCCGCCGGTTTTGACACCGACATTGGTGCTTTCATTGAGAGTTCCTCTGTGCCGTCACCGATAGGAAGGATGCCTCCTCCCGTCTTCAAGGACGGTATTTTCGCCAAAGGAGCCTTGGCCTCCGGCCAAACTATCCAGCTAGGTGGTTTTCTTATAACCGCCTGTCCGGCCACCGCTTCGACAATGACCTCTCAAGTCATCAAAAGCAATCTTCACGTTAGCTCGGAATTCGCCGAGCGGCTGGATCCAATAGAGCTCTCATCCGTAAACGAGCTCTTGGATCGCATCACCGCCCTGGGAGTCGCTACAGACTACGATCAGATTGGGCCTAAAACTGATCTGAGAGAGATTAACTCTCCCTAGGTCACCCACCATGTTGCAGTGGTAGAGGAACAATGCGGCGACTTTTCTCCTATATTGAAAACTAGTCGTGTCCGGGCTCCCGGACCCTCCATGCCGGATTCCCGCGGAGGGACGGACTTCGATCGAGCACTGAACTTAAAATCAGGCATTGTTCCGGACCCGTTGGACAACGTCCAGCAATCCGAGCTTCCAAATTTGGAAACTCCCCGGCCTTCGAGCCTTGAGATGGGTAGGGTTCCGGACTTAATTCCACCCACCCGCCAAGACATATGCGATCTATCTCTAATCCTGCAAGAGCCCGCTGAAACAGTACACCACTACTGGGCCAGATTCCTCCTGGTTATGGACAGGATAAAGGACTGCCGTGAGGAAAACGCAATCTCAATTTTTTGCAATAATTGCACGGACGAGGGAATATTGAACGCCGTCAGCCGTCGTGAAATCACACGCTTTGCCGACCTAGCGTCCATAGTACAAAAGTACTGTGCGATGGAGAGTTTCCGGAAAACCAAAAATAAGTTTTGGGACAATCCGGCCCCGAATACAACCCTAGTTCGCAACAAAAGGGTGCATTACACTCAGGCACCAGACACAAAAAACAAAAAACAAAAACCCCATAGAGGGCACGAAACCGTACTGGAGGGATGGCTTAGCAGACCCTGTAAAATTCACAGTACAGAGGGCGCCGTCCCAACACATAGCCTTCGAGCATGTTGGATATTACGGTAGGTGGCCAAAAGTGGGGAGGAGCTTCTAGCCCCAGAAAACCACTCCAACAATACCGGTACGGTATCAACAGTCTTCGAGACTTTCGCATCAAATAATATGCGGAAACGAACAATCCGCAGCCTCGCCGAAGTCTACCAAGTAGCAACAACAAATCCATGGAGCGACAAAACCATTACCTTCAATGCCAGCGACGAACCTAAATTCCGAACAGCCCGAGCACCAGCCGCACTGGTACTTAGTCCAATAGTGGACGGCTTTCGACTTACAAAGGTCCTCATGGAAGGCAGCGGACTAAACCTCATCTACGAGGAAACTCTTCAAAAAATGGAAATAGACTGGAGCCGCATTGAGCGAAGCAGAACAACCTTCAGAGGAATAATCCCTAGCCGGGAAGCACACTGCACCGGAAAAATCACACTCGATGTGGTGTTCGGCTCGCCGGACAATTACAGATCCGAGGAAGTCACGTTTCAAGTGGCCCCGTTCAACAGCGGATATCACGCTATATTAGGACGAGAGGCATTCACAATTTTTCAAGCCGTACCCCATTACGGGTACATGAAGCTCAAAATGCCTGGGCCCGGCGGAATAATCACTCTCGTTAGTGATCCGGACATAGCACTCCGCGCCGAAAATAAGACAGCCGCATTAGCCCTGGAGGCACTATCCGAAGCCCTAGCGGCACAAGAACTCACTGCGCTGCGCTCTACTGTGAATAGGGACGACGTGATACTCGATAAGAGATCCAAGTCTACCTCCTTTAAACCAGCAGACGAAATAGTAAAATTCCAGGTCCATCCAACGGACCCGACAAAGACGGCTTCCATCGGGGCACAGTTGAACCCTGACGTTGACGCCGCACTGCGAGAATTCCTTCGGGAAAATTGGGACATTTTCGCCTGGCACCCTTCGGATATGCCCGGAATCCCACGCAGATTGGCAGAACACAGCCTAAACATCCTAAAAGGATTCAAGCCAGTCAAATAGGCTCTTCGATGATTTTCCGAACCCAAAAGACAGGCAATGGGAGAAGAGCTAGCCAAACTATTGGAAGCCGGATTCATCAGAGATATCAAACATCCGGATTGGCTAGAAAACCTTGTAATGGTACCAAAGAAGGACAAATCCTGGTGCCTATGTGTCGACTTTAAAGACCTCAACAAGGCATGCCCAAAGGATCCCTTCCCCCTCCCCCGCATCGACCAAATAATCGATGCTACCGCAGGACACGATTCACTGTGCTTCCTCGACGCATACTCCGGCTACCATCAAATCAAGATCGCGGAAGCAGACCAAGCCGCAACGGCATTCATCACTCCATATGGACCATTTTGCTTCAACACGATGCCCTTCGGACTTAAAAACGCCGGCGCAACATATCAGCGCATGATTCAAACATGTCTGGCCACCCAGATCGGCAAAACAGTAGAGGCATACATAGACGACGTAGTCGTCAAAACTAAACACGTCGAAACTCTAGTAGACGACTTGAGGCTACATTCGACAACCTCAGAGCATACGACATCAAGCTGAATCCGGAAAAATGCGTTTTCAGCGTACCAGCCGGAAAGCTCCTGGGCTTCATTGTATCCGGTAGAGGAATTGAAGCAAATCCAGCCAAGATACGAGCTCTGTCTCAGCTAGATATTCCAAAAGACCTCAAACAAATACAAAAACTGACTGGATGCGTGGCGGCTCTAAGCCGCTTTATCTCCCGTCTAGGAGAAAAGGCATTGCCCCTCTATCGCCTCCTTAGACGCACCGAACACTTCGAGTGGGTGGATGCTGCCACTGCCGGACTCGAAGAAATAAAAGCCATACTGACAACAAATCCGGTCCTGGCTGCGCCCAACTTGGGCGAACCAATGTTGTTATACATCGCGGCAACACATCAAGTTGTAAGCGCGGTACTCATCGTCGAACGAGAGACAGAAGGGCATAAATTCCCTCTTCAAAAACCAGTGTACTACGTATCCACTGTGTTAACCCCCTGCAAGTCCCGTTACCCGCACTATCAAAAGATAGCGTATGCGGTGTTCATGGCATCCCGGAAGCTCCGACACTACTTTCAAGAGTGTTCGATAACAGTGGCCTCCGAAGTACCCCTCAACGACATTATAAACAACCGCGACGCGACGGGCAGGATTGCAAAATGGGCCATTGAGCTCTTACCATTCGATATAACTTACAAACCTCGGCGAGCTATAAAGTCACAAGTTTTGGCTGACTTCGTCGCTGAATGGACCGAAGCCGAACTCCCTAAAGAGTATGGCGCATACTCCCATTGGATTATGCACTTCGACGGCTCTAAAATGTTGGCCGGATTGGGGGCTGGCGTCATATTGACGTCCCCAACCGGGGATACAGTCCAATACGTACTTCAGATAATGTACACGAACTCCAACAACGCAGCTGAATACGAGGCCCTTTTACATGGCCTCCGGATGGCAATCTCCATGGGCATTCAACGCCTAGAGGTGCGCGGGGATTCAAACCTTGCAATATCCCAAATAAATGGAGACTTTGATGCCAAGGATCCGAAAATGGCAGTATATCGCGATGCTGTCCTAAAAATGTCAGCTCGGTTTGAAGGACTTGAATTCCACCATGTAGCCAGGGATAATAACCAAGCGGCCGACGTATTGGCACGCATCGGCGCAAAACGTGACGTTGTCCCTCCAAACATCTTCCTGGAACGGCTATTTAAGCCATCCGTACTATGGGAAGAGGAGTCCGGAAACAACAAACCAGAAGCAGCCGCACCAACCGACACAAAGCAATCTGACATAACCGGCGATTCAGCCGAAGAAATAACACCTTCAGCCCACGACATAATGGCAGTAATCGCCCCATGGACAGAGCCATTCCTAGCCTACTTGCTTAGGCAAGAACTTCCCGAAGACCAAAATGAGGCCCGCTGCATAGTCCGGCGATCTAAAGCCTACAAGGTCCATGAGGGAGAACTCTATAAGAAAAGCACAACCGGAGTCCTTCAAAGGTGTATCTCCGAAGAAGAAGGGCGAAACCTTCTGGCTGAAATTCATGCCGGACTAGGCGGACACCACGCCGCAGCTCGGGCCTTTGTAGGAAAGGCATTCCGTACAGGATTTTATTGGCCGACGGCCCGGGCAGATGCTCAGGACTTAGTCCAAAGATGCGTCGGTTGTCAGCTCTTTGCTAGTCAGAGCCATATGCCACCCACCGCCCTGAAAACTATACCCATTACCTGGCCGTTCGCGGTCTGGGGGCTTGACATGGTCGGACCCCTTAAAGAAGGAACCCACAAGCAAAGGTACTTATTGGTCATGGTGGACAAATTCACCAAATGGATAGAGGCCAAGCCAGTTAAAACAGCAGAGTCTGGACCAGTGATAGACTTTATCTCCGGGGTAGTACACCGTTTTGGTGTCCCCCACAGCATCATCACCGATAACGGCATGAATTTCACGGCCGACAAGGTTAAATCATGGTGCAAAAACATGGGCATTAAGCTCGATTACGCTTCAGTCTATCATCCTCAAACCAACGGTCAAGTGGAACGAGCAAATGGTCTAATAATGAGCGGCATCAAACCCAGACTAGTGCGGTCACTTACGAAATCTGACATGCACTGGGTAGAGGAGCTCGACTCCGTACTCTGGGGGCTGTGGACGACGCCCAACCGTACTACCGGATTCACACCATTTTTTATGGTATACGGCGCAGAGGCAGTTCTGCCCTGCAACATCATTCATGACTCACCTCGAGTGCGCATGTACGAAGAAAGAGAAGCCGAGCTAGATCGGCAGGACAGCTTGGACGCATTGGAGGAAGGACGCGACGTCGCCAAGGCTCGTTCCGCATTCTACCAGCAGCAGGCTCAAAGATATCAAAGCAGAGAAGTACGGGCCAAGACCTACAATGTTGGCGAACTAGTTCTACGCCTGCCGGACAAGAAAAAGGACAAGCTCAAGCCCAAATGGGAGGGCCCCTTCATTATCGATCAAGTCTTGACCGGCGGAGCGTACCATCTACGAAATGCGTCGGACAACCGACTCGAGATGAACCCATGGAATGCAGCTCGCCTCCGAAGATTCTATGCCTAGCGCCGGACTAAGAGTTCGTCCCCTTACCCCGTTCAAATTTTTACACTTCAGCTGTCTTTTGTTTCTCTTTCCTCTCTTAACCCTTTTACTAAAAAGCCCTTAAAGGCCTACTTGCGCATTGTTCGCATACACTTGATGTGCCATCCGCACTCATTATACCTGGGGGCTTCTTTACCAGAAGCTTAATTATAAGGGCTTCATGCCTAGCACATGTGTCAAGCTTCCACATGTACCTTTTATTCACCATTATATGCATCGATATGACTTAAGTTTTGGCCAAGCTGGGTTGCCTGGCTCCTGTGCTTACCCCTATGTTCCTGATTGTTCGGCTAGGAGGTAAAGGGAGCACCTCTGCGATTGTTACTGTCGGGTCAGCCGGATGTGTACCTCAGACTGGGTGAAGCCGAAAGCTAGCGTACTTAAGGGAATATTCGGTCGGTGACTTGAAAGATGATTTTTTACCCACTTATTTATCTGCCCCCAGATGTTTTCCTGTGCTTTTCGCAGTCCGGACATGCACTTTAGGGCATGCCTCCCAGGGAAAGGAACCCTTAACGAAACTATTCTCCTTGGAAGATGTTTCTTACTAACCATGTAATATAACATAACTAGTTGGGCACTTGTCTGATAAAGCACTAATGACCCCTACGCCTGGTCTCCATGCATGCCCCGGTTGTTTTTTAACCGAGAAGGTATTCGGACACACTGCGGACTTTAGGGTCCCGAGGCTGAAGCGAAAAGGTCGGCAAAGACAAACGATCTACAATCCGGCTAGAAGGCATTTTACATGTCATTTTAAATTACATTGTCACATTGACTGACTGTATTCATCCTCAATCCCGTCTAACAGGCTGTCCAATTTACAGCCCCGTTGGGAAAATTTAGCGACCAGCTCTACTTGGTCGTATACTAAACTCACAGGGATCTCCTTCCCGTCGGGCCCCATAGGTCCGACCTCCACCATATGGTTGGGATCCGCCTTCTTGTACTGCGTCTTCACCATGGCCCAAGCCTCCCTGGCACCCTGGCGGCAGGCCGAAATCTTCCATAAACGGAAGCGCTGCCGCACTCCCTGAAGCTTCTCCGCAAGCTCCCCAAGGCCTTCGGGTAGGGAGAGGGCTGGCCATAAAGCCTGGACGACACCGCTCATTGCCTGCCGAACTCATTCGAGCAGCTGCAACAGCTCGGGAAGTTGATCACCCGTCGATTCGGGCATCTCCTCCGTAGGATGACCTGTGAGTATACCTACAGACATATCTTGTCAATTGACTTCCTCTCCGAACTCTTCTTTTCAAAAGAGTTCGCTCAAGCACTTACTATAAATGCCGCGACGAAGCCGCTTATTCTCCTTAACGGAGCCGGACAGCTCGGCCCGAACGCCTTTCAGCTCTTCACCAAGCTGGGCGTGGGCATCTTGGAGCCTGTTCCGTTCATGCTGCACTCTATTCAGCACCCTCTCGCCGGCCTTCAGCTAGCGCAGTAGTTCTTGCATGTCCGGATCTTGTCCGGCAGCACCTGCAATGTCATTATTAGACTTGCGCGCACGCCGCACAACGCTTATAATTTTAAAAATAATGTGTTACCAGGAGGGGTCTCTGTGTTTCCTCCTGTGGCAGCAAGTGCGGCCTCAAGTTGGGCCTTGCACTCTTGCAGCTCCTGAGACAGTTGGGTATTCTTCTCGGTAAGATCCTGCGTTTCAAATGATCCTTAAATCAGTTAATATAACTACTTTAAGTCTCGGGGGCTACTGGCATATATAACTAGTAAATTCTCCTACCCGTATGTCTTTTACATACTGCTCCGTGGCTCTGGTAAAACCATCTTGAGCAGCACAGAGGTGCGCGTCCCCCGCGTTAAAGGCATTCAACGCCTCAGGGGAGAAGCACGCATCACGAAATACTGTCCGGCGGCGCCTGTGGTTCATGGCGCTCTCCACCTCAGACCTGGTGGCGGACAGTCTGTCGGCATCCTCCGTTGGAGGAGTATCCAGCTCACGCCTTGCGCTCGCCTCCCCCTCCAGACCAGGTGTTGGAGCCTGGCTGGTAGAGATTGGATTGGCAACCTCTACACCCGCAGTCCGGCGGGCGCTTTTTCTCCTACAAAAGTCATGAGCACTTAAACGTTTCCTAGGAACGTTGCTCCAAATAATTAACTGCGAGCTATACCTTTCCGGCGATGTTTCAGTCCGCGCCGCGCTCCTCTTCCGCCTACTGGTCCGGACTGGCCTTTGTTGGTCAGCCGCCGCGGGCTCGGCTTCCCGCCTTGAAGGCGCTTCCTGCAAAACACCATCGTACGCGAAGGTCAGAAATGAGCAAGGAAGAGATAATGGTGTCGGGGCTTCCGTCACAATCACCTGGGAAGCTGGATATAGTCCGGGGTAGTCAGCCGTAATAGCGACTAAGGCATTGTCCATGCTGAGCTGGTGGAACACCCCGTCGATTAGCTCCATCTGTATGTCTGGATCCTCTTCAGAGGCCGGATCTTGGGATCTCTCTGGATCCTCGGGTTGCGGAGCTGGACTTATCATGTCCTCCACAATCCGACGCAGTTCCTGCGTCGAAGACATAATATAAGAAGCTTAAACTTTGAAAGCATGGGTCGGGCCCTTAAAGTGTTCGCTTACCCAACGCCGAGGGTTATTCATGGAGAACCCATTCAACGGGTTCGTCTGGAGAAAGTCCTCCTTCTCCCCCTTGTACAGGCCGGACAGGATCTTCACCAGATCCTCGGCCGAATCCGGTCCTTTGCGGCCATGACGGGTGGCATCGTCTTCCCCGTTGAAATCCCACATGGGGTGGCCCCTGTATTGCAGTGGCTGCGCCCCCCGGGTAATGCATGTTGCCATGACTCCAATCATGGTCAACCCGGAATGGGCCAGTAACCTTATCCGGCCCATCAAATAATGGACGCTCTTGTCTTCCTCCAGTTGGGGGCTCCGCGGACGCCAACTAAGGCGTTTCTTCAGAGGAACAGAACTGAACTCCGGGAGGCCGATCCGAACAGGGTACGGCAGCGGAACGTCTTCTATGTAAAACCATTCCGAAGGCCAGTCTTCGGACGCCTTCTTAGGGGTTTCGGAAGGATATCCGGTCCCGGCAATGCGCCATATTTTGGCGCCGCCCACTTGAGATATGGACCCCTCATGAGAACGAGGTACGAGGCAGAACAACCTCTTCCACAATGCAAAATGGGGCTCGATGCCCAGAAATAGCTCGCAAAGAGCTACGTAACCCGCGATATGTAGGATAGAGGCGGGGCGTAAGGTGATGGAGCTGGAGTCCGTAGAACTCCAGGAGCCAGCGGAGGAACGGATGTATAGGAAATCCGAGTCCCCTTATCAGATAGGGGACGAAGCATACCCGCTCCCCTTTGTTGGGACTTGGGGTAGCCTCCGCTTGCTTCCGACCTTGGTAGGTGGCCAACCCGGCTCGAACCGGGACCATGAAGGCCGGAGGGAGATATCCCTTTGCTTGAAGCACCACCACCTCGTTGTGCGGGACAGAACATCTCCGCCAGTCTCCTGGCAGTGGGTTGGGAGCGCGAGAGGAGCCGCGTCGACGGTCCATGATGGAATGGATTTTTCGGTCAGAGGCGCTCCGATAAGTACTCGCGGAAGGAAGATGGTGTGATTTGGATCTGGATTCTTGCCTCTCTTATAGGCAGATTATTTGCACAGCTAGGGGGTAAAACATAAAAGTTACCCTGGCTTTTCGCATTCGTGCGACGCGTGGAAGATGGCCATTATTGGGCATGGAAGCCAAGAAGCGCAACATTGATAAAAAAGCCGGACACTGTTCGGCAAACGCACGGAATTTGGAGAACCCGCCTTGCAACACCGAAGACTATATATGCGCCGGACTTATCGTCATTGAAGCCTGGTTCGGGGGCTACTGAGGGAGTCCTGGACTAGGGGGTGTCCGGACAGCCGGACTATCATCGTCCGCTGGACTCCAAGACTGCGAAGATACAAGATTGCAGGCTCCGTCCCGTGTCTGGATGGGACTTTCCTTGGCGTGGAAGGCAAGCTTGGCGATACGGATATGTAGATCTCCTACCATTGTAACCGACTCTGTGTAACCCTGGCCCTCTCCGGTGTCTATATAAACCGGAGGGCTTTAGTCCGTAGGACACAACATACATTACAACAATCATACCATAGGCTAGGTTCTAGGGTTTAGCCTCCTTGATCTCGTGGTAGATCCACTCTTGTAATACACATCATCAATGTTAATCAAGCAGGACGTAGGGTTTTACCTCCATCAAGAGGGCCCGAACCTGGGTAAAACATCGTGTCCCTCGTCTCCTGTTACCATCCGCCTAGACGCACAGTTCGAGACCCCCTACCCGAGATCCGCCGGTTTTGACACCGACAACCGTTCTCCGGTACTATGGAGAGAGCAACAGATTTGTTGTAAATCAGACATATAGATGTATGTGGTCCGATGAATGTTGAAGCTCGTGGCGGATATCGTTATTTTCTCACCTTCACAGATGATTTAAGCAGATATGGGTATATCTACTTAATAAAGCGTAAGTCTGAAACATTTGAAAAGTTCAAAGAATTTCAGAGTGAAGTGGAAAATCATCGTAACAAGAAAATAAAGTTTCTACGATCTGATCATGGAGGAGAATATTTGAGTTACGAGTTTGGTTTACATTTGATACAATGCGGAATAGTTTCGCAACTCACGCCACCCGGAACACCACAACGAAATGGTGTGTCCGAACGTCGTAATCGTACTTTACTTGATATGGTGCGATCTATGATGTCTCTTACCGATTTACCGCTATCGTTTTGGGGTTATGCTTTAGAGACGGCCGCATTCACGTTAAATAGGGCACCATCAAAATCCATTGAGACGACGCCTTATGAACTGTGGTTTGGCAAGAAACCAAAGTTGTCGTTTCTTAAAGTTTGGGGCTGCGATGCTTATGTGAAGAAACTTCAACCAGATAAGCTTGAACCCAAATCGAAAAAATGTGTCTTCATAGGATACCCAAAGGAGACTATTGGGTACACCTTCTATCACAGATCCGAAGGCAAGACATTCGTTGCTAAGAATGGATCCTTTCTAGAGAAGGAGTTTCTCTCGAAAGAAGTGAGTGGGAGGAAAGTAGAACTTGATGAGATAACTGTATCTACTCCCTTATTGGAAAGTAGTTCATCACAAGAACCGGTTCCTGTGACAACTACACCAATTAGTGAGGAAGCTAATGATATTGATCATGAAACTTCAGATCAAGTTTTTACTCAACTTCGTAGGTCTACCAGAGTAAGATCCGCACCAAAGTGGTACGGTAATCCTATTCTGGAAGTCATGTTACTTGACCATGATGAACCTATGAACTATGAGGAAGCGATGATGAGCCCAGATTCCGCAAAATGGCTAGAGGCCATGAAATCTAAGATGGGATCCATGTATGAAAATAAAGTATGGACTTTCGTTGACTTGCCCGATGATCGGCAAGCCATTGAGAATAAATGGATCTTTAAGAAGAAGACTGACGCTGATGGTAATGTAACTGTCTATAAAGCTCGACTTGTCGCGAAAGGTTTTCGACAAGTTCAAGGGGTTGACTACGATGAGACTTTCTCACCCGTAGTGATGCTTAAGTCTGTCCGAATCATGTTAGCTATTGCTGCATTTCATGATTATGAAATTTGGCAAATGGATGTCAAAACTGCATTCTTGAATGGATTTCTAGAAGAAGAGTTGTATATGATGCAGCCAGAAGGTTTTGTTGATCCAAAAAGTGCTAACAAAGTGTGCAAACTCCAGCGATCCATTTATGGACTGGTGCAAGCATCTCGGAGTTGGAATAAACATTTTGATAGTGTGACCAAAGCATATGGTTTTATACAGACTTTTGGAGAAGCCTGTATATACAAGAAAGTGAGTGGGAGCTCTGTAGCATTTCTGATTTTATATGTAGATGACATATTATTAATTGGAAATGATATAGAATTTCTGGATAGCATAAAGGGATACTTGAATAAAAGTTTTTCAATGAAAGACCTCGGTGAAGCTGCTTACATATTGGGCATCAAGATCTATAGAGATAGATCAAGACGCTTAATAGGACTTTCACAAAGCACATACCTTGACAAAATTTTGAAAAATTTCAAAATGGATCAGGCAAAGAAAGGATTCTTGCCTGTGCTACAAGGTGTGAAGTTGAGTCAAACTCAATGTCTGACCACAGCAGAAGATAGAGAGAAAATGAAAGATGTTCCCTATGCTTCAGCCATAGGTTCTATCATGTATGCAATGCTGTGTACCAGACCTGACGTATGCTTAGCAATAAGCTTGGAAGGAAGGTACCAAAGTAATCCAGGAGTGGATCACTAGACAGCGGTCAAGAACATCCTGAAATACCTGAAAAGGACTAAGGATATGTTTCTCGTATATGGAGGTGACAAAGAGCTAGTCGTAAATGGTTACGTCGATGCAAGCTTTGACACTGATCCGGACGATTCTAAATCGCAAACCAGATACGTGTTTATATTAAACGGTGGAGCTGTAAGTTGGTGCAGTTCTAAACAAACCGTCGTGGCGGGATCTACATGTGAAGCGGAATAGATAGCTGCTTCTGAAGCAGCAAATGAAGGAGTCTGGATGAAGGAGTTCATTTCCGATCTAGGTGTCATACCTAGTGCATCAGGACCAATGAAGATCTTCTGTGACAACACTGGTGCAATTGCCTTGGCAAAGGAATCCAGATTTCACAAGAGGACCAAGCACATCAAGAGACGCTTCAATTCCATTCGGGACCAAGTCCAAGTGGGAGACATAGAGATTTGCAAGATACATACGGATCTGAATATTGCAGACCCGTTGACTAAGCCTCTCTCACGAGCAAAACATGATCAGCACCAAGACTACATGGGTGTTAGAATCATTACTATGTAATCTAGATTATTGACTCTAGTGCAAGTGGGAGACTGAAGGAAATATGCCCTAGAGGCAATAATAAAGTTATTATTTATTTCCTCATATCATGATAAATGTTTATTATTCATGCTAGAATTGTATTAACCGGAAACATGATACATGTGTGAATACATAGACAAAACAATAGTCACTAGTATGCCTCTACTTGACTAGCTCATTAATCAAAGATGGTTATGTTTCCTAACCATAGACATGTGTTGTCATTTGATTAGTGGGATCACATCATTAGAAGAATGATGTGATTGACATGACCCATTCCGTTAGCCTAGCACTTGATCGTTTAGTATACTGCTATTGCTTTCTTCATGACTTATACATGTTCCTGTAACTATGAGAATTATGCAACTCCCGTTTACCGGAGGAACACTTTGGGTACTACCAAACGTCACAACGTAAGTGGGTGATTATAAAGGAGTACTACAGGTGTCTCCGAAGGTACATGTTGAATTGGCGTATTTCGAGATTAGGTTTTGTCACTCCGATTGTCGGAGAGGTATCTCTGGGCCCTCTCGGTAATGCACATCACTATAAGCCTTGCAAGCAATGTAACCAATGAGTTGGTTACGGGATGATGCATTACGTAACGAGTAAAGAGACTTGCCAGTAACGATATTGAACTAGGTATTGGATACCGACGATCAAATCTTGGGCAAGTAACATACTGATGACAAAGGGAACAACGTATGTTGTTATGCGGTTTGATCGATAAAGATCTTCGTAGAATATGTAGGAACCAATATGGGCATCCAGGTCCCGCTATTGGTTATTGACCGAGAATGGTTCTAGGTCATGTCTACATAGTTCTCGAACCCGTAGGGTTCGCACGCTTAACGTTACGATGACAGTTTTATTATGAGTTTATAAGTTTTGATGTACCGAAGTTTGTTCGGAGTCCCGGATGTGATCACGGACATGATGAGGAGTCTCGAAATGGTTGAGACATAAAGATTTATATATTGGACGACTATATTCGGACACCGGAAGTGTTCCAGGTGATTTCGGACAAGATTCCGGAAGTGTTCCAGGTGATTCCGGAAGTAATGAGATTGAACTAGGTATTGGATACCGACGATCAAATCTCGGGCAAGTAACATACCGATGACAAAGGGAATAACGTATGTTGTTATGCGGTTTGACCGATAAAGATCTTCGTAGAATATGTAGGAACCAATATGGGCATCCAGGTCCCGCTATTGGTTATTGACCGAGAATGGTTCTAGGTCATGTCTACATAGGACAAGGAAGGGGGGGGCGCCCCCCTTGCCTTCCCCCTCTCCCACTCCTTCCTTCCCCTCCTTCTTGGAATAGGAAAGGGAGGGGGAAACCTACTTGGAGTAGGTTTCCCCCTCCTTGGGCGCGCCTCCCCTTAGGCCGGCCCCCTCCTCCTCTCCCCCTTTATATACGGGGGCGGGGGGCACCCCATAGACACAACTTGATCTACGGATCGTTCCTTAGCCGTGTGCGGTGCCCCCCTCCACCATATTCCACCTTGGTCATATCGTCGTGGAGTTTAGGCGAAGCCCTGCGCCGGTAGAACATCATCATCGTCACCACACCGTCGTGCTGACGGAACTCATCTCCGGAGCTCTACTGGATCGGAGGCCGGAGATCGTCATCGAGCTGAACGTGTGCTGAACTCGGAGGCTCCGTACGTTCGGTGCTTGGATCGGTCGGATCGTGAAGACGTACGACTACATCAACCGCGTTGTGCTAACGCTTCCGCTTACGGTCTACGAGGGTACGTGGACAGACACTCTCCCCTCTCGTTGCTATACCATCACCATGATCTTGCGTGTGCGTAGGAAATTTTTTGAAATTACTACGTTTCCCAACATTCTGCCATATTGCTTGTCATTTGACCGTACATCCGGCAATCTTCATCGAAAGCACGTGCCCACATATTCCTTTCGACAATGTTCTTATTGAGAAATTCATGACCGTCGGGGTCAAGTTTCTTGTGTCTGAGCAATGCATTGAACAATGTGGCAAACTGCTTGTTGGTGAAAGAAAGACAACAATCTTGAAGATCATCAGCCAACTCCTATATACCACATGCCCTATAGAAGTTTGCACAAAAGTGCCTCATGCACCATCGATGGTGTAACTTTGTATGTCCAGGAATGTCAACCACCACCGCATTTAGAATTCCTGGATGGCGATCCGATATGACACAAATTTCCCTTTCAGCCGGTAATACCCTTGTTCTCAATTGACGCAAGAACCACTCCCAATTATCATTGTTCTCCACCTCAACCAAAGCGAAAGCCAAAGGCAACACCCGGTTATTGGCATCACTTGCTATTGCAACCAATAAAGTGCCCTTGTATTGTCCCGTCAAGAACGTGCCATCAATGGCGATGACGGGCCGACAATGCTCAAAAGCCCTCACGCATTGCTCAAAGTCCCAAAATGCACGACCAAATACTCGGACGGTCCTCCCGTTGTGAATCAATGTTTGGTGCCCATGAGGCTCAACCACGTGAACCATGCCTGGGTTGGTGGCGGCCATAGCTAACAACAACCTAGGGATTCAGTTGTATGCTTCCTCCCAATTGCCATACAACATCTTGAATGTGGCTTGCTTCGCCTTCCATGCCTTGCCGTACTTCACCTTGTAATGAAAGATGGCTTTCGCAAGGTCAATGACACTCTTGATGCTCATTATTGGAATTGTGTATATTTGGTTGGATAACCTATAAGCAATGAACTCGGACGTGAGTTGTCTGTGTTGTTGGTACACAAGCTTGCCATCCGCATTCTTGTGTCAGCACATGTGACTTGACGTACAACTCACTATGCACCAAGTGGGACCTCCTTTCCATGGCCTTGCACGCACAATCCATGGACATGTTGGCACTTCACACACTACAAGAAATATGTCAACTTATGACCTTCTGTTAGTGACCCTGGAAGAATTGGTCATAGATTTATGACCATTTGAAACCAATTGGTCAAAAGCTGTTCGAGGGGCTCCAAACCCTAAACCATTGCGACCATTTTGGTCAGAAAGGTCATAATTTCCTTACATGAAATGGTCATAAAGCTAACAGCGCTAGTCCGCTGCCTTATTTCTAGTTGTTAACGACCAATATATATGGTCATAGCCTTGTAAATTGTGGTGGGTTGCTATGACTAGGCGCCACCTCATCAGTTTTGCCTATGTGTCATGTCCATGTGGCAGTTTTTGCCCTAGGTTGTGAAGCAACCTATATTTCTGTCATTCCCAAAAATCCCAAAAAAATCTCATAAATTATTTGGGTCATATCTTCATCAAATATGTAAAAACCTTCCTTGCCAAGTTCAAAAATAGTTCAAAAATATTCATTTTCCTATTCTGTTCAGAGTAATAGTTTGTGAAGGAAGTACCACTTTGGCATGTCCAAATAGTATCCATTTTCTACAGTGCTTTCCTATGCCCAAATAACCATCCTCCACCAAATGCCAGCTCAATCCATTCATTATTTTGAGCTGAGCTTCAACATTCGTATTTATGTCCAGTGTGGTGGTTTGCAAAGCAAGTACCACCTAGGCTCCTCCTTTTGAGCTTAAAATTTGTGAAAACGGTCTTCTTACTAACTGATCATCCTCAGCCAAAACTCATGCCCATTAGCCATGTACATTTCCCGTACCGCTAATCAAACACTTGGCTGCTAATTCATGTTTGAGCATCGATTGGTCTCCTCGTGAGAATCTTATGTTGTAATTTTCTTCCTAGCACCAGCCTGGGGAGTGCCCAACCCACTAGACATGCCTAGGACGCCCAGAACACATGGCAAAGCCACGGTCACGCGGTGACCACGCGGCGGGCATGCGAGTTTACGCGCTCTAGAGTTGGGGCCCTCGGCCACCGCCCAAACCTCGACGTATCACCACCAAACCATGTATTTATGATTAAATAGGTCCTTATGTAACTAGATTGGAAAAAATAAATAGCAAACTATGAGGCAGCTGCAGTTCAAATTTGACCCGCTTCCAACTGAATCGACAGAAATTTGCCTTTTTCACGAGAGGTGGATCAAAAAAATTTACACCAGACCATTTCGTCAATTGTGCATTAAATATGGCCTAGTATTTTATAAAAATGATTTGGTCCAATTTTGCAACAATTATTTGGTAGTTCCTTCACAAACAAACCTCCTTTCGGGCACTCGAAAAATGGAAAATGGTTTTTTCGTCCAACGAAAATGAAAACTTCCTTAGGCAACATTGTTTGCTATTCCAATATGCACCCTTGTGCACAATATGAGATCATTTGAACAAACTATGCCATGAATGTGGCCATAAGATTGATCATTTGGCTTGAAAGCCATGAATCTTCACACTTGATAGCTCATTTCTGAGAACACTTTTTTAAAATAATTACCGTATTACAAGTTTATTATTTTTCCTAGAAACTTGGTCACATATAATGACACAATGCGAAGGTTTTCCAATTTTTTTGATTTTTTTTGAATTTTTTATGCCCGTTTCAAAATGCGGTCAAAACTGCGGGCTTGACCGTTCCTAGCTAGTGGTTGAATCTTGGAATTTTTTTGGTGTTTCTATGATTAAATAGATACTTATGTACCTACAAATGGTTTTTGGAAAAAATAAATAGCAAACTATGAGGCAGCTGGAGTTCAAATTTGACCCGCTTCCACCTGAATCGACAGAAATTTGTCTTTTTCAGGAGAGGTGGATCAAAAAAATTTACACCAGACCATTTTGTCAATTGTGCATTAAATATGGCCTAGTATTTTATGAAAATGATTTGGTCCAATTTTGCAACAATTATTTGGTAGTTCCTTCACAAAAAAACCTCCTTTCGGGCACTCGAAAAATGGAAAATGGTTTTTTCGTCCAACGAAAATGAAAACTTCCTTAGGCAACATTGTTTGCTATTCCAGTATGCACCCTTGTGCACAATATGAGATCATTTGTACAAACTATGCCATGAATGTGGCCATAAGATTGATCATTTGGCTTGAAAGCCATGAATCTTCACACTTGATAGCTCATTTCTGAGAACACTTTTTTAAAATAATTACCGTATTACAAGTTTATTATTTTTCCTAGAAACTTGGTCACATATAATGACACAATGCGAAGGTTTTCCAATTTTTTTGATTTTTTTTGAATTTTTTATGCCCGTTTCAAAATGCGGTCAAAACTGCGGGCTTGACCGTTCCTAGCTAATGGTTGAATCTTGGAATTTTTTTGGTGTTTCTATGATTAAATAGATACTTATGTACCTACAAATGGTTTTTGGAAAAAATAAATAGCAAACTATGAGGCAGCTGGAGTTCAAATTTGACCCGCTTCCACCTGAATCGACAGAAATTTGTCTTTTTCAGGAGAGGTGGATCAAAAAAATTTACACCAGACCATTTTGTCAATTGTGCATTAAATATGGCCTAGTATTTTATGAAAATGATTTGGTCCAATTTTGCAACAATTATTTGGTAGTTCCTTCACAAAAAAACCTCCTTTCGGGCACTCGAAAAATGGAAAATGGTTTTTTCGTCCAACGAAAATGAAAACTTCCTTAGGCAACATTGTTTGCTATTCCAGTATGCACCCTTGTGCACAATATGAGATCATTTGTACAAACTATGCCATGAATGTGGCCATAAGATTGATCATTTGGCTTGAAAGCCATGAATCTTCACACTTGATAGCTCATTTCTGAGAACACTTTTTTAAAATAATTACCGTATTACAAGTTTATTATTTTTCCAGGAAACTTGTCACATATAATGACACAATGCGAAGGTTTTCCAATTTTTTGTTTTTTTTGAATTTTTTATGCCCGTTTCAAAATGCGGTCAAAACGACGGGCTTGACCGTTCCTAGCTAGTGGTTGAATCTTGGAATTTTTTTGGTGTTTCTATGATTAAATGATACTTATGTACCTAGAAATGAATTTTGGAAAAAATAAATAGCAAACTATGAGGCAGCTGCAGTTCAAATTTGACCCGCTTCCAGCTGAATCGGCGGAAATTTGTCTTTTTCACGAGAGGTGGATCTAAACTTTTTACACCCAACCATTTGGTCAATTGTGCATTAAATATGGCTTAGTATTTTATCAAATTGATTTGGTCCAATTTTGCAATAATTATTTGGTAGTTCCTTCACAAAAAAACCTCCTTTCAGGCACTCGAAAAATGAAAAATGGGTTTTTCGTCCAAAGAAAATGAAAACTTCCTTAGGCAACATTGTTTTCCATTCCAATATGCACCATTGTGCGCAATATTAGATCATTTGAACAAACTATGCCACGAATGTGGCCATAAGATTGATCATTTGTCTTGAAAGCCATGAATCTTCACAGATGAGAGCTCATTTCTGAGAACACTTTTTTAAAATAATTGCCGTATTACAAGTTTGTTATTTTTCCTGGGAACTTGGACACATATAATAACACAATGCGAAGGTTTCCCAATTTTTTGATTTTTTTTTTGAAATTTTTATGCCCGTTTCAAAATGCGGTCAAAACGGCGGGCTTGACCGTTCCTAGCTAGTTGTTGAATCTTGGAAAACTTTTGGTGTTTCTCTTATTAAATAGATACTTATGTACCTAGAAATGATTTTTGTAAAAAATAAATAGCAAACTATGAGGCAGCTGCAGTTCAAATTTGACCCGCTTCCAGCTGAATCGGCGGGAATTTGTCTTTTTCAAGAGAGGTAGATAAAAACTTTTTACACCCAACCATTTTGTCAATTGTGTATTACATATGTCCTAGTATTTTAGAAAAATGATTTGGTCCAATTTTGCAACAATTATTTGGGAGGTCCTTCACAAAAAAACCCTCCTTTTGGGCACTCAAAAAATGGAAAATGGTTTTTCCGTGCAAAGAAAATGAAAACTCCCTTAGGCAACATTGTTTGTAATTCCAATATGCACCCTTGTGCACAATATGAGATCATTTGAACAAACTATGCCATGAATGTGGCAATAAGATTGATCATTTGGCTTGAAAGCCATTGATCTCCACACGTGATAGCTCGTTTCTGAGATATTTTTTTAAAATAATTGCCGTATTACAAGTTTATTATTTTTCCTGGGAACTTGGCCACATATAAGGACACAATGCGAAGGTTTTCCAATTTTTTTGATTTTTTTTTGAATTTTTTATGCCCGTTTCAAAATGCGGTCAAAACGACGGGAATGACCGTTCCTAGCTAGTGGTTGAATCTTGGGATTTTTTTGGTGTTTCTCTGATTAAATAGATACTTATGTACCTAGAAATGATTTTTGTAAAAAATGAAGAGCAAACTACGAGGTAGCTACAGTTCCAATTTGACCCGCTTCCAACTGAATCAGCGGGAATTTGTCTTTTTCACCAGAGGTGGATCAAAACTTTTTACACCCAACCATTTTGTCAATTGTGCATTAAATATGGCCTAGTATTTTAGAAAAATCATTTGGTCCAATTTTGCAACAATTATTTGGGAGGTCCTTCACAAAAAAACCTCCTTTTGGGCACTTGAAAAATGGTAAATGGTTTTTTCGTCCAAAGAAAATGAAAACTTCCTTAAGCAACATTGTTTACCATTCCAATATGCACCCTTGCGCACAATATGAGACCATTTTATAAAATTGACGTGTCCCAAATTTGCAACAAATATTTGCTAGGTTCTTCATAAAAAATTCATTTTGGGCATTCGAAAAATAATTCTCTTACAGAAAGCTTGTTTCTGAGAACACTTTTTTATGATATTTGCATTATTCAAAGTTTGTTATTCTTACTGAAAAGTAGGTCACACTTGGTGACACAACGCAAAGTTTTTTGATTTCTATTTGTTTTTATAAATTTTCTAGGCCGTCAAATAGCACACATGTTTTAACATCTTATTTTCAATCGATTATGACCAATTTAAATGGTCTTAAAATCATCAAAGGGGTACTGCGTTTTGAATGGTCCAAAACCATCTCACGCGGATCATGGATTAGCACCGTCGAATGCGCCCGGATCCAACGGCAGCCCACACACCCCCCTCGTCGCTCTCCCCCTTCCTCGCATCCTCAACCACCCACGAAAACCCTAGCTCACTTATCCCCATCGCCGCTGCCGCTCCCGCTCCCTTTTCCCCCGCCGCCGCCAGTCTCCTCCCTTGTCCTCGTCTCGTCGTCGCCGCCACCTCCTCCCTGTCCCCGGCCTCCTTTCCTCCCCGTCCCCGGCCTCCTTTCCTCCCCGTCCCTGGCCTCCTCCCGCGGCGCGCGATCCCCTCTCCCCTCCCCTCCCGATCCCACCCACCGAACCGATCCCGATCTAGTCCAGATGGAGAGAGAGCGAGCCCCCTCATGCGATTCCCACCGCCGCCACCCCCACCGACCACCGCCGACCTTGTCTCCGCCACGGACCCTCTCCCCTAGCCTTCACCCCCCAGATCCACCAGTCCAAGCATGACCATGGTGTCGCGGTTGGCTTTCTTGCCGTCCCGCGCGTGCGTGCTTCACGCTGGCCACAGGGCTTCAGCAATCAGGACGGCGACGACGTCAACGGGGTCATCGGGTCTCCGGCGGCTCGTTCCCCTCGCGCAACTGCTCCCCTCCTCCCTGCCCTCCCTGCGCTCCAGATCCGGCCCCGACGAAGCCATGGTGAGTCCCGTCGTGGCGTCTGGCCACCCGGCGACGGTGGGGATCCGCTGCTGCAGCGCCTCCGCGCGTGGACTTGCGAGGCTGCGCCGTGGCTGCGGTACGCCTCCAGGAACTCGGCCCACGACCTGCTCACCTGGACCAAGCAGGGCAGCGGCCTCCGTGCCATCCTCGTCATCTCGGTGAGCCCCCTGGATCATGCTTTGCTTGTCTTGTAAGGAGCTGTGCGTTTTCAGCTGGTAGCCCTGTCGACTGTCCAAGTTAATCATGATGCAATTCATAAATCCTACTAGTAATTGCTATAAATTAACTATGTCTACGAACACTGATGTTGCGTGGCTGGAAAGGCTAAGTAGGCTTGATGCTAAGCTCTTTGCCAGGGTAAAGGTGTTATATTTTTGGTTGCTTGATACTACAAACTCTTGGCTTTCAGTTAACTGCGTACTATCCCGATTAGTGTGATTAGTTGAACTATACTCTGGATTAAAGTATGTCTCTATTATATCCTGTTGGTAGTCATTATGTTGTTGCATATAGGTTGACGAGATGGGGTTCAGACGCCCCAGCAAGATCCAGGCCGTCACGCTTCCCATGATCCTCACGTCGCCCTACAAGAACCTCGTAGCCCAGGCGCACAACGGCTCCGGCAAGACCACCTGCTTCATCCTCGGCATGCTCAGCCGCGTTGACCCCAGCCGCAGGACTCCCCAGGCCATCTTCATCTGCCCTACCAGGGACCTTGCGCAGCAAGTCCCTCTCTCATCTCATCTAGTTACTGAATACTCCTCTGACTGCTATTTTTCACCTGTAATCTGATTATTAATGTACCCAAATGTTAATTGGACCTCCTGTCTAGTATAGGACAAGTCAGTGAATGCTAGCATGTGTTCTACTAAATTCATCAGATAGTTAACTCACTGTGAGATGTCCACTCTTGTTTGTTTAATTCACCAGATAGCAGGAAATTCTGCCCTGCTTTGTCGAACTGTTTCTGACCATGTTTGCCCGCATTGCATGTTCTGTGCAGGTGTTGATGCAGGCAGATCTGTTCCTGAACAAACTGACCAGCATGTGCGAGAGGAGCACGGAGAAGGGATCTATGTGGGTCACCATGAAGCGATGTGAGAGACCCCCTACCCTTACAGCTGGTTCGTGTGGTGTGGGTTGTAGATTTGATGGGTTCAGCAACTCTGATGTGACGAGTTGTTCGATGTGCGCAGCGTCGATGAAGTGTCAGGCTAGGTTGAAGAAGATGGCGAGTAAGGGGGAGCCTGTTGAGTACCGGTGCCTGGTCTGCGCCACCGATGGCAAGAGGAATATCTCCACCTCGGTATTATTCACTTTCTCTCTACTACTGGTTCGACATTATGTCTGCTGGATGTGTTTTGCCTTGATTCTGTGCCTGATGGTAATCAGGTTGCTGTTATTTAGCCCCCTTGTGTGCTATGATTGTGAATTAGATCAGACATTTGCATATTTCCTTCGTGTATCTGCTGTATGAACTGAAACAACTCCAGTTTGCACTCATGCTAAATAGAATTTTTGTTGGTTGTTACTTCCAATTGAGGACTGTTTGTTTGTGTTGAGAAATCGATATGTAGGTCGGTAAATATAATGGAAGAACTTACATTAGATTTTTCGTTGGTTTCAGAATGTCTGTTTCATGGTCTTTTCTGATAATGGAAGAACTTATATTAATCTGCTGGTTGTTGGTTTCTATGTACTCCCTCCTTAATTCAAAGCTGAGACACTTATTTTTGATCGGAGGGAGTACATGCTTGTAACAGCCTTGAACCTCGCCGTTCCCTATTCTTTTCCCCCCTTACTATTGGTTGATATATGACTATGTGTTAGATTCAACTACTGAAGATGCTTGCACTTCATATCAGGACTAGCAGTTTGTGTCTTGCCTGGTAGTATACAGTTTAATTTGCTATTATTAGCTAGGGTTGTTGATAGAGTTAGTTTTCTGCTGGAAGTCAAATCTCCTAAACACTAGAATGCCTAAAATGTCAGGGTAGCAAGTACTAGCCATGTGCTTCATTCTATGTACCATTCTGGTGTCTGTGCATGTATGGGCTAGCTTTTTGTGTAGAATAGTGAGTTGATGCTTCTTTCTACAGAAATACGGCATGTTAGCTCTATGGATGTTTATTTACCTGCAACTTCTGCCAGCTCTAACTTGGTGATATAACAGTTCAATTCAGTCAAATCTTTGTGGTGTTGATACACTACTTTGCAAGTTCTATGGTATGTGAGTTCCTTCTATTGCTGCAATCATTGACAAAATATGTCATGTGCAGGGAGCTCCGCATCCGAGTCTCGTCCATCCTCGGCAGCAAGGAACTGGGCCAAGGGAGCAAGCAGCGCTGCTGGTTACTTGGGGCCAGATCGAGTAAGATGGTGCACCATGGCGTGTGGCGGCCTATTTTGCTTCCAAGAGCAGTACTGTTTATTTGAAATGAGATGTACTTGTCTACTGCCTAGTAAACAGTACTGCCTAGTACTGTTTATTTTGCTTCCAAGAGCAGTACTGTTTATTTTGCTTCCATGGCGTGTGGCGGCCTATTTTGCATGATTGTCATGTACTGTGATGTAGTGAGCTGTATGAGTGAAATGAAATTTAATCAAGAGAATTATTGAGTGTTTGTTGTTCAAATGTGTAAAATGGAGATCAGTGAATAAAAAGACCAAATATTCTATTGGACCAAATAATATATGGGCTCTAAAAAGGCTATGGCCCAAATAATAGTGGACTGGAACATTGTTTATTTCTGGAAAACATGAACAAAAAGGCTTAACAAAATGGTCTGCAAAAGGGCCATGGCCCAGAAAATTAAAATCCCGAATTGTTGGGCTTGGCCCATGTAGCTGACAAAAAAATCATAGGAAAAAAATCATAAATAGGCTGAATTAATGGGCTCGGCCCATGTAAAACGCCAAATCGGACCGGGCTGAAACTTGTGCCACATCAGCTTGCCACGCTGGATGCCTGCGTGGCATGGGGAGGTTGCTAGTGACCAAAACGCCACAGTAGGAATATTTTGGTCATAAACGTCCACGACCTTCTCACAGAGAAGGTCGCTATAGTCAGTTTACGACCGCCAGCTTTTGACCTTCTGTTTTTGGTCACAAAAAGGTCATAAATGGAAATTTGTGACCTTTCAGTGACCAATAGTGGTGGTCATAAGTTGACATATTTCTTGTAGTGACATTTAACCGTGTAACGCACTTTGACGTCCGAGTTGGCCACTTTATGTGGACGATAATGCGTAATCGAGTAGTTGTCGAGCCACATCTTCAATTCCAAGAATGATTGAAACTCACAACCGGGATATATCCCGTTCTTGCTATCTTCCAAATCACGGTGAGAACTTGGCCTAGCTCCAAGAGATATACATTTGCCACCATCTACAATGGCTTCATCCGCGAGACTGAGATCCTTGAACAATGGTGTCTTGTGATCCCGCCCGAATACCTTCATAAATGCTTGGGCCTCCTTGGGCATGAACCCCTCCTCATCAACTTTTTCATCGGGACCATCGTCATCGGAGCCCGATGCATATGCGCGAGAAAAAGGGATGGATTGGTCCATTGTCTCTTGCACATGATATTGTTCAAGATCACCCACATTGTTGTCATGGAGATCAACTTCGTTGTCATCCTTCTCATACTCATAATTGTCTTCTTCAAAAGCTTCATTTGGGTTGTTTGAAACCGGGCTCAATGTTGGCCAAACTTGTTGCGTCAAATGAGGTTCACTAACTTGATCTTGGTTCATGGGTGGGGGAGTACTAGCAACCAACGGGGAGGGGTCCCGGTTCAAATCCAAATGCAAACTAGACTTAACCTTCTTGGAGGCAAATAACTCAAGAGCCTTGTCTAGAGATTCCGCAACCGCCTCCTTGTATGCAACCCAACATTGCTTCGAGTTCATACACATTGTCTTCCAATGGATGTGCATTCCAAAACCAACATTATGCCTTCCCTCGAACTCAACAACATCACTTGGGTCCATCCAATTCAAATCCTTCCTCACTTGTTTCAAGACATCCGCATAGCTAGGACTACTCTCAAATACCAAGTCAAGCTCATCCGTGTCCGGCTCAACATTGCCTTTCAAAAAGGCCTCTTTATCCACATGATGAACATAAACACATGTTCTTCCCATCCCTACAATAATCAAAAACACACATATATCACATAAGGACTTAACAAGATATTTGCACAAAATACATAAGCCCTAATATATATATATGAAACAATAAGCCTAACCCCCACTTAACAATAACCACAACCCTAACCATAGCATAACCCTAACACCAACATCAAACACACATAACCCTAACCCTATCATAGTATGAAGCATAACCATAATCCTAAAACCAACATCAACACAAATTTCCAAATCCAAGCCAAAACTAGGGTTTCCCCAAACTAGCAAGATTTGAGCAAATGTGACAATTCCTATGGATGAAAACGAGGGGATCGAAGGAGATTACCTTAAGGGAGGGGTTGGCTTCGAAATCCACGGTCAAATACTCCGGATTTGCAAGATTTGAGAAGGATTTGAGAGGGGGGAGGGGGAGAGGGGAAGAGATGAGGGCCGCAAGGCTTAGGGATTGGGTGGGGTGGGGGTGTGTGGGGTGGGGGTGGGAGGGGAAAGAGGGTGGGGCCAGCCTAAGTGACAAACAGATGTGCAGCGCCTAAGAGCTAGGCGCTGCACATTACAAGTGTGGCGCCTAGAGCTTAGGCGTTGCACAGCTGGCTGTGGTGCCGCACCTGGCCCTGGGCTGCCACGCTGGCCGGGCGTGCGACGCCTTAGTCAAAGGCGCTGCATAGTGTAGTGCAGCGCCCGACTGTTGGGCGCCACCTAAAACGGTCTGTTATGTGAATTTTTTAAGACCAGGTCAGATCGTGAATTGACTTAGCCCACAGGTCAAATGTGTGATTTCTGCCTCCTCGTGACGTGCAGGCTGGTGACTCTGTGGCATTGAAGGTTTGCTTCCCTTGATGAACCGTTGTTGTAAAGCCACAGGACTATGACGGTCGCCTAGTAGTAGCAGATCGCGTGACCGAGCTATGTATGCCTCGGTAGTCTCCTTGAGCTTCGTGAACACCATAGCTGTGATCTCAGCACGGAGCACCCAGACAACACCATCAATTATGTGCACCTTGACACCCGGTGTAGGCTCCTTGGCCCCAAGGGATTGCTGACCGTTCATGGTGTCCGTGGAAGTGCTCCTAGTCGCATGCGCCATCTTCTTGGCAGCTTTCTCCTAATAAAATAGGAATGGAAATAGATCATGTTTCTCTTGAGACAAAAATAATGAACACCACACATGGTTGTTTTCCTTGAGTGTGTGCATGCGGTGCATGCTGTGGATCTGCCAGACCAGTTGGTGCTCTTGGCTCGCCTTAGGACAGCTTCGTGAGGCCACCGGATTAGATAATGTGCCCGGACCGCACCAGCTCACACTACAAGATCGTGCACTAGAAAAGAAGTTATTGAAACCGTTCATCCACTCAAAACTGAGCCAAAATAGAGTCGGACCGACAGGCCGGGCGCTATATACGTGTGACAACGCTAGCCCCAAAAAGACAACATCCGAAGAGGAGGAGGAGGAGGAGGAAGAAGAAGAAGAAGAAGAAGAAGAAGAAGAAGAAGAAGAAGAAAAAGAAGAAGTGGATCCCTCTCCCTAGTCGTCCAGAATGATGTACACGCTCCGACAGGCGGCAAGGAGGCTTTGCTCCCGGCTCGGGATATTTCTGATAGATCCTTCGGATCGGGTAGGCTAGAGATTAGCGGTAGTTTATCTTTGTTTACTAATCTGTCTATGCATCTGTGAAGTGAGGACATGGAGATGGGAGGAGGATACCTTCTCCTTGGCATGATGAGCCCGACGGAGTGGCCATGGTGTAGGGCGACAACGACGATGGTGAGTGGGCAGTACAGAGGTGGTGCTTCCCGTCGGCCCGCGCTAACCCTAGATCGGTAGGGGTGTTGGTGGGGGCCTGCGGCGCATGGTGAACCTCGTACCATGTGCGTCCACCCCACCTCTTTATGTAGCGCGGCGACAGGGGCTCACCAACCAGAGTTCGGTTGGGCGCTCCCGATCAGGGCACGACTCAAGGTCCAGTCGAACGTTGGGCTCGATCGGGAGGAGATCAACCTAACAATTTCTACTAACGAGATAACTAGATAGGCTTCCACACCTTTAATGATGGACGCCGATAACTGCCACACGTGTGGCACAGTGGACACCCGACTACACAACCCTATGTGGCATGCCCAGTAGGCAGCCCACACAACCCCGTGTGGGCGAACATTAGAACTACCCACAAGTCCGGGCGCAGCTACTTCGTGCCACAACCGAACCAACAACAACTACTCACCTCCACCCATACGTGTGGAACGAAGCAATTCCACCCTGATATTTTTTGGCGGCAACTTTAGTTACCCCGGGATGGTAACTTTAGTTATCTCGGGATGGCAACTTCTCTGTATCGCTTTTTTTGGGGGGTTTCGTTTTGGTTAACAATAGTTGCCATGTCTAATTAACGGTAGTTGCCACGTGTGATCATACCATAGTTGCCGTGTGTGATTAACTAGTTACCACGTGTGGTCAAACCATAATTGACATGTATGGTCAAACATAGTTGCCATGTGTGATTAACTAGTTGCCATGTGCACCAATAATTGCCGTCTATTCACCGGGCGAGCGTCCTGTGTGCCGATCCGGCGAGGAGCGTCCACACGTATGACACTAAATGATAACACACACATGACGCTGGGTGCTTACGTGGCTTTCCACCCAGATGGCAACCGCTTCAAAATTCGTGCAAATGGATCGAACGGCATCGAGTGCATGTGAGCATGTTGATAAGTGCTATACGTGTGGGCGTTATCATTTGGGTTAATGATTGAATTCGGTCGTAGTGAGGGGCTCTCAACATTTATAGAGCTTCACACATTTATTTGGAATTTAATACTTTGATTGGTCGCTTTCATTTCCTCTCGCAACGTCAAACAAGCTTTACTTTCCCATGACACAATTTTCTATTGTTTTGCTTGTGATCATGAAAGCTAAGCATGCTCAACGCTTATGAGAGAAAACAAAAACGGTCAAGTTTGAATACAAACTTCACAACAAAGTATGAAACAATCCATGCTTTTATGGTTTGAGAGTTCCACCTTTACTCGCTACTTGTTTAAGTTAAAAAAATAGTTTTGACTAAAATTTTATTCTCAACTTCTATTCCTTTACGAAATTTCTCTATTTTCTTAATGCATTCAAACAGAAAACAATAGTTTTTTTTTGCGAGAAAATTTCTGATCTATTCATCTTCAATCATGGCAGTACAACGAATACCAGAAATAATAGAAATCACATCCAGATCCGTAGACCACCTTGCGACAACTACCAGCACTGAAGCGAGCCGAAGGCGCGCCGCCGTCATTGCCCCTCCATCGCCGGAGTCGGGCACAACTTGTTGTAGTAGACAGTCGCGAAGTCGTCGTGCTAAGGCCCCGTAGTACCAGCGCACCAGAACAGCAACCGCCGCAGATGAAGAATAATGTAGATCAGAAAAATCCAATCCGAAGACACACGAACATAGACAAACAACGACAAGATCCGAGCAAATCCACCAAAGATAGATCCGCCGGAGACACACCTCCACACGCCCACCAACGATGCTAGACGCATCGCCGGAACGGGAGCTAGGTGGGGAGACCTTTATTCCATCTTCAGGGAGCCGCCGCCGTCTCGTCTTCCTGAGCAGGATACAAACCCTAGCAAAACTGAAAGAAACGATTAAAAACGGAGCCCTCCCGCCGACCCTTGCCGAGATCCACTGCGCCCCCATGGCAGAGAGGAGGCGGACCTGCGGCGGCGGTGGCCGGAGGCAAAAACCCTAGCTTTTTGTAGAAAAAAAATAGTTTAACATATACGAATAATAATCTAGACTTGACAAACAACTAGTGGTGCATGAGTAACAAATATAACTTAATTCATACATCTAATAAAAAATACCATAACGTTACTGTATCATCATCGTAAAAATTCACTCCACAACGGATAAGTAAATCTTCTGCTCATAGAGAGCTAAATTTAAGTGGTTACGCTCATGTTTTAAGTTTTAAGGCGTCAATTTTAGATCTGCTGGAGAAAATTCTGAAACACTTCCGCTTCGGTAGACCCCCTCCAACACAAGGACGGCTAAGATTGTCTCGTACCCCTTCATAACAGAGGGCACGATGGGCATAATTTGAAAAGAGGCCGCCCACCCGCTGTCCCGCCCGAAACTTGTACGTATACGAATACGGTTTGTTTTTTCCGTCCAGCCGTCACGCGCGCACGCAGAGTCCACCCGTCGTCCCGTCGCGCGCGCGCCCACCCCACCCACGTCCCCGTCAATTACGGCGTAACTGCACGCCTGCCGCCCCCACCGTCGCGTCCCGTCGCCTGGCCGCAATTAACGCAATTAACGCCGGCCCTAATTGCTCGCCTGACGGCGCCGTCGTGTCGCCTGGCCGCCGTAAGCACCGGCGCGGATGCGCATGCGCGGTCAAAGGGGCTGCCTCGGTCGCGTCGCGTCGCCTGGCCGCCATTTACCACCGGCGCGGCTACGCAGGCCTGCCGCCCCCCGCCGTCGCGTCCCGTCGCCCCATTACGACGAGGCATAAATGGCCGTCCAGCGACCTGAACCGCCGCAGCCGCCCCCGACCTCTCGTCGGTGCTATAAAAACCGTGCGCCGGTCGCATACCTCGCCGCACACCCCCGAACCCGCTCCCCCACCCTCTCGACATTTCCCTCTCGGCACCGACCCCCGAAACCGCTCCCCCATCCATCCCCCGCCGCGCTCACCATGTCCGGCGCCGGCAGCTCTCGCGGATGGTGGCCGTCGAACATCGGGATCCCGGAGGCGATGGAGATGGTGCGGTACAACATCCTGGTGCCGCCGTCCAGCCGCCTTCCGGGCTCGGGGCACATCAGCGCCGCCGGCTACGCCGTGCCTGGCCCCGCCGCACCCCATGACGATGTCGTCAACCAGCCCGGCGGGAGGTGGAACCGGCTCGGTCGCTGGCGATTCTGGCGGGGCCGGTACTGGCACGACGTCCTCCGGGACTGTCGCTCCGGGCGGCTGGTCCTCCCTCCCCCACCGGCGATGGGCGTCCCTGCCCCACCTCCCCCTCCCGCTCCGGTGGCCCCTCCCCCGCCTGCCCCGGCCGTGGAGATTCCGCCGGAGGTGCAGGCGCTACGTCAGGAAGGGGACCCCGACGACTCTCCGGGTTTCCTCCTCGCCATCGTCGCGTCGACGGAGCCCGGCCTCGTGCCGCCGCCAGAGCTGAGAGACCCGGAGGACCCGGAGGACACGCCGGGCTTGATGGAGACCCTCCGCGAGTCTGCTGCGGCGGCTGAGGAGGAGGAGGACGACCTCGCGTTTCTAGACGACATGAGCAGCGACAGCAGCAACGGCGGCGGCGAAGGTGGCAGCGGCATGGGCGCGGTCATCGATGTCGCGTCGGATGACGACGACGTAGTTTAGGGTTTATTTTATGTTTTTTATTATGTCAAGAAACTATGTATGATATAATTAAGTTTGAATGAAGTTTGTCTATTTGACTATTATGAGTTGTTCAAATATTTGGATGAAAAAATAAAGAAATTCTAGGTTTAAGAACGCTTTCGACCGGTAAAAAAATCATAAAATGTTACTGAAAAAAGTAATAATCAAATTTGCAAAAGAATACACAAGCAATAATCTAGTAAAAAATGATAACATAAACAATTTTGTAAAAATAGTTAGAAAAAAAGCTAACAAGTTTTTCAGAGAACATTCAAAAGTTGTTTCGCTGTAAATTAAATCATAGAATATTATGAAAAATGTTAACAAATTCCAAAAAAATAACTGAATTTTTGAAACCTTTTTTGAATTTACTAAAGTTGACGTAATCTTAAAAAATAACCATAGAATAAAGTTAATTTTTATTGAGAAAATGGCGCATCAAAAAGTACAAAAGAGGAAACAATGAAATAGCAATATAAAAGAAATTGGTGAACCCAGAATGGAGGGCACGAGGCGCTTGTTAGAGATAATACGGAGTAACGCGCGGTGTTTTAGGCTTATTTGGTCGGGAAAACCGTAGGAAAAGCATCGGATGCCAAAAAGTACGGAAAATTGTCGTGCATGCTCCCGATGGCACCTGGAGTACGTGGAAAAAGATTGGTTTCATTCGGTGTAGATGAGAGAAAAACGTCTTTCACAGTATGCCTGCCGACACACCCGAACAGAGCCTGGTTGCACTGAGTGTACGTGATCGCATGCATGCAATTGCACCAAATTGGTCGGACATGCGGGGACGGCCTACGTAGGACCCACGCAAGGTTGGACCAAAAACGGACACAAAATGAAAGTTGCGTCACGTCCGGCCAGTGTTTTACGGCATTTTCACGGGGAAAATCCTAGGAAACGCGTCGAGCGTCGGAAAAATATGCAAACTGGCGTGGGTGCTGTCGAGGGTGATGCCATCATGCGGAAAAAGTTTCTTGCCGTTTGGCGGAGTCAAAAAAAAAGTAGTCGGGAACCCCCCTCCGGTAGACCGTAACAGAGCCTGGTTGCACTGGGTGTACGTGATTGCATGCATGCAATTGCACCAAACTGGTCGGACGTGCGGGCACGGCCTACGTAGGGCCCCACGCAAGGTTGGAATGAAAACGGACACAAAACAAACGTTGCGTCACGTCCGGCCAGTGTTTTACGGCATTTTCACGGGGAAAATCCTAGGAAACGCGTCGAGCATCGGAAAAATATGCAAACTGGCGTGGGTGCTGTCGAGGGTGATGCCATCATGCGGAAAAAGTTTGGTGCCGTTTGGCGGAGTAAAAAAAAAGAGTAGTCGGGAACCCCCCTCCGGTAGACCGTAACAGAGCCTGGTTGCACTGGGTGTACGTGATCGCATGCATGCAATTGCACCAAATTTGTCGGACGTGCGGGCACGGCCTACGTAGGGCCCCACACAAGGTTGGAACGAAAACGGACACAAAACGAACGTTGCGTCACGTCCGGCCAGTGTTTTACGGCATTTTCACGGGGAAAATCCTAGGAAACGCGTCGAGCGTCGGAAAAATATGCAAACTGGCGTGGGTGCTGTCGAGGGTGATGCCATCATGCAGAAAAAGTTTGGTGCCGTTTGGCTGAGTCAAAGAAAAAGAGTAGTCGGGAACCCCCCTCCGGTAGACCGTAAAAGAGCCTGGTTCCACTGGGTGTACGTGATTGCATGCATGCAATTGCACCAAACTGGTCGGACGTGCGGGCACGGCCTACTTAGGGCCCCACGCAAGGTTGGAACGAAAACGGACACAAAACGAACGTTGTGTCACGTCCGGCCAGTGTTTTACGGCATTTTCACGGGGAAAATCCTAGGAAACGCGTCGAGCGTCGGAAAAATATGCAAACTGGCGTGGGTGCTGTCGAGGGTGATGCCATCATGCGGAAAAAGTTTGGTGCCGTTTGGCGGAGTCAAAAATAAAAAGTAGTCGGAAACCCCCCTCCGGTAGACCGTTAAAGAGCATGTTTGCACTGGGGGTACGTGAGTACGGCAAATGATTTTTGTTTTCATGTAAGTTTGCATGACGAAAATACTTTATAGGAATAATTAGACGAATTTACAAAATTATAGGAAAAATGCATGGCGCGCGCGGCCCCACCCTAACCCACCCGCATAGTTAATAGCCGGATCTAACCCCCTACTGGCCCCACCTATTGCTGACGTGGCGGGGAGGGAGTGGCCCTCGAAGGGGTCCCGGCTGTAGCCGACTCCAGCCGATCCGAAGAGGTCAAAGCCCTAGTGGACCCTGCCTCGATCGGGGGTCAAAGCCACGCCGCGTCCACGATCGCGACTCCACGCCGCCTCCACGATCGCCACTAGTCGCCGCCTAACCCTAGCTGCCTGCGCCCGCCGCCCCCGACGCCATCTGTGGCTGACGCCGCCACCGACGCCCCCGACGCCGACGGCCCCGACGCCATCTGCCGCCGACGCGCCTTCACGCCGACGCCCCTACGCCCCCGACGCCGACGCCCCCTACGCCCCCGACGCCACCTTCTAGCCGACGCCCTCGACGCCGACGCCCCCTACGCCACCGACGCCATCTGCCGCCGACGCGACCTCACGCCGACGCCCCCGACGCCAACGCCCCCGACACCACCTTCACGCCGACGCCCGACGCCACCTACGACCTCGACGCCACCTTCGAGGTAACTCCCGAAACCTGCCCCCCGTCGCCGGCGTAGACGCGTTCTGACGCCGACGCCAACCTCCACGTTCTGACGCTATAGTTTTGGTAATAATTATGCATGCATGATAGCTTATATATGTATGAATTTTGTTTGTAGTTAGCAATGCCAGCGCGCCATCGTCCCCAAGGGCCGGCACCGATCTCATGGCACGAGGTACTATGCATTCATCATGTTTATCATGTACGCATACATAGTAGCTAACATTATTTTTGCTCCTATTCCTAGCGATGGAGGAGTACGGAAAGATTTTTTGTTCGGTTGAGAAGTGGTGTCTCTTGGTCAGCAAACTAAACTCTAGGCAGAAAACGCGGTTTGCGAGCACTAGTCTTGAAAAAATGTTGATGGTTCCTAG
Organism: Triticum timopheevii; assembly: GCA_963921465.1. Classification (NCBI taxonomy): domain Eukaryota; kingdom Viridiplantae; phylum Streptophyta; class Magnoliopsida; order Poales; family Poaceae; genus Triticum; species Triticum timopheevii. The sequence continues at coordinate 478,121,051 of OY997262.1, forward strand.
TGTGCTGATGCGAAAATGTTTGCTCAAGTATATTATTAAATCGTATGCAATGGACAGAAAAAGGTTCATCATGCCATCAAAAAACGGTGCGATTTCATTGCGCACCGAAGATGTGTATGACATTTTTGGGCTACAGAACAAGGGCAAAGATGCCATGAAAGCCCTAGGTAAAGGGGGGTTAAAGGCGAAGGTGAAGGTGCCTAGTCGTTTTGTAGATTGGAAAACGGGGCAAATGATGATAGACGATCTGATTGACAACATCGTTGCTAGTGGCACGTACGATGATGATTTCCTCCGTAGAATTGTTCTGGTTCTTCTGGGCACGGTTCTTGCACCGCAGTCCACCAGAGAAGTTCCTAATGCTTACTACAAGTTAGTGCACGATATGGAGGCCATCAAATCATATAATTGGAACGCATTTACTTTACGCGTTTGCGTGGAAGGCATCACAAAGACCTTGTCAGATCTTGAAAAATTTACTTGGCCGATCGGAAACCTTGCCCTCATACAGGTAAACCTTATGTTATATTTGTTTATTTGAAACTAAAGTTTGTGAACAGAATTTGCTGATATACTTCATGTTTGTGCAGTACATGTTTTGGGAGAAAGTGCAGCCACTGGATGAAGAGGCATTTGATCCACTAGCTCATGAGTATCCGTTGATGGTCAATTGGTCAGAAGATGAGGCTATGAAGCGTGACGCGTACGACACGGCATACGGCCGTGGTAATGGGACGGTAAGTTTTAATGGTTCGAACTGCATGCAATTATGTTGCTATTTATGTGTTGAGAAATTTATATTGATTTAATATGTAACAGATTGATGACGTGATAAGTGAGAAGTACAGACAGACATTAATTGCTCAGCAAGGAAGAAAGGCGGAGGAAGAATTAGAGCAAGAAGATGGAACAGATCGTGCCCAAAGAAGGAAAGATAATAGAGACGAGGCTTCTTCCAGCAGGGATACTACATTAGATCAAGTGATGAAATGCATCAAAGATATGCAAAAAGAAATTAGACTGCTCCCTGAAAAATGTGCTGAGGTAAATACTGATGTGTATTTCAGTTTGCATGGGATTATTGATAATTTATGCATGTAACAAATAATTTCGATGTATCATTGCAGATTGTAGTGCAGAAGCTAGAGAAGGAAGGTCTTGCATTCAGGGGGTTTCGTGATGACATTGAGTTTGTGGAGCATAGTGAAGCGTGGATGGGGAAGTATGGTCCATCAAAATATAAATCAAAATACTGGACAGATGTAAAATCAACTCCTACAAAAGAAGACATGGACAACAGGGTGGATGCATCCTTCACCACCGGGAACGGGAAGAAATTGGCGCGTGATAAAGGTGTGCATCACAACACACCTGGTACAGGAGATGAAGGCGACCCCTTCGTTATTTATGACAACGGTAATTCACCCGACCCATCTCTTGAGACGGTAGCCACGAATGAATTTCCACCTTTTACTTCAACACCGAAGAATATGAATGAAGTGTCAGACGGGTCTAGCGCCGATAAATCTGAGGAGTTCAGTATGGATAGTCTGAACACCCGTATTAAAAATGCGAAAGAAAGTGGCACTCAGGAGAGTGATGGGAAGGAGAATGATGGGAAGGAGAATGATGGGAAACGCAAGAGGAAACGGTCAAAATATTGCCTTTCACCTTACCAGCAGAACGGTGGACGTAAACGTGCAAAGAAAAGTAAGTGCTAAGTAGATTATTGTAGCAACATACTTCTGTCCTTGCATGCACACTTTATTAACTCATTGTTTCTTACTATTTTAGGTCTGTTTTGTATAAGAGCTGCTATGATTAATACTGATTACATTAATGAGGATCACATAGAGGCCGCAAAGATTTATATCCGGACACTGGCAGACTCGGAGAAGCTTCGCAGGAAAACTGTCGTGCACATGACGGGAATTGGTGGGGAAACATGTACACCTGGTATGCTTGAAGCCATCATTTCGAAAAAATGGTTGCATGGCGGTGTAAGTATTAGCAATAATTTATTAAGTTGGACATGTCATTTGCATATACATTATCTAATAGGCGTATTGTTGTTATGTTATTTTGTAGGTCATCAATTGTTATTGCAACCATATGCAGACCCATAATCCTCGTGCTGACCGTCACATATTATCATCTTGGGTGTCCCACTGGCTTATTCTTCGTGCTGATGGAAAGGTTGTCAACTCTAAGAGGCATTTTATGGATCATTTCACAAGCCAAACTAAAATGGTGTCTAGAGTTACTGAAGAGTATTTCATCAAAGATAAGGTACTTCAGTTTAGTATGATCATTCGTAGTATATCTATGTGTACACCAACATGAATAAATTTTGTTGTAGGCATACTTTCCTTTTCATGTGGAAGAAAATCATTGGATAACAGTTCTTATGCACAACAAGAAAAAAGAGTTTCAAGTATTAAACTCTACTGGTAAATGCAGCAAAAGAGTTCTTGCAGAGATTGCTAAGCTGGTAAGCTTACAACGTTACATAAAACAATATATATTTCTTCGAAAAGTACTTCATATGCATTTGTCAATTTTATTTCAGAGGGCAGAGATAGCTATTGATACAAAGGAGGTGAATGCTCTTATTGAAACGGATCATCATGATGTATCTTCCTGGCCAATAAGGGAGTACAATATGCTGTCACAAAAAGACGGGTATGTTGCAAATGTTGAATTAGTATGTACTTGTATGATCCATCAATAACTGACTTGTGGTTTCTTGCAGAGTCTCTTGTGGTCTTTTCGTGGTGAAATGCGTTCAACACTGGGATGGAGATGGTTGGACATTTGAGTTCGATCAAGATGATGTTAATGCTTCAAGGGGACGCATTCTAGCTGAAATACTTTTTTCAGAGTGCAACACGAAGGAAGTAGTGAAAGAGAAGATCCTCAAGATCATGGAGACCAAATGAGTAGGAGGATGGGGTGTTGGCTATTATCTCCACTAAATAAATGTGCCGTTGTCGGTATCTTGATACAATTTACATATTAAGACATCTATATATTTGCAGTGGTCGGTATGTGCTACAATATTACTCTTATCTGCGGCATGGTTTAGCATGTTTCGCAACTAAATAAATGTGATGTGGTCTGCTACAATATCACTCTTACTTGAACATGTTATATACGCACTTTGTATTATGCAATGTTTGCCATTTGTCGCAACTAAATAAATGTGATGTGGTCAGTGCGGGCTGTTCTTTCCAGCCGCTATTTTCTGCCAAAATAAAGTGAACTTTAAAAAAAATGCCCGACCACCGCTGCTGGGCCCATAGTAGCTTACGGAAGCCACCCAAATCAAGCCCAGAGGCGACTCGGGCGGCCGATCGAGCCCACTAGCAGGCCCAGCAGCGGGGTCCAACGGGGCGCACTGGGATAATAAGAGAGGAGTTCGAAAGGGGGGGCGGAGGCAGCTATTTAAGCCGCTCCCGGCGCCCCTCCCCCCCCCCCCCCCCCCCCGCTTCCGAGGTGGGACTAAAACTTGGCGCTGCCGCGCGCGAGCGAGGGGAGGGGGCGTGGGCCGGGGGAGGGGCGAGGGGAGGGGGCTTGGGCCGGGGGAGGAGCCCCGTGCGGGTGAGGGGAGAGGCCGTGGGCCGGGGGAGGAGCCCCGCGCGGGCGAGGGAGGGCCAGCATGTTTTTTTATATTTTTATTTCTGGTTCGTTTTTTTCTTTTTCTTTTTCTTTTTCTTTTCTGTTTCTTTTCATTGAAAGTTCACGGATTTGAATAAGTTAATGAAATTTTTTAACTAGTTCAGGAAATAAAAAATAGTTCAAGAAAAATAAAAATAGTTTTTTCAAAAAGTTCATGAATAAAAGTTCACAAACCTCAAGTATAGTTCACGTATTTTACAAAAAGTTCAGCAAATTGAAATAAGTAAAGAAAAAGAAAAAAAAGAAAAAGAAAAGGAAAAAATGAACTAGAAAAAAAGATGAAGGGGGGTTAAAGGCGAAGGGTGGTTCACAAAGAAAAAGAAAATGAAAAAGAAAAAGAAAAAATGAACCAGAAAAAAATTATAAAAAAACGGGCTGGCCCTCCCTCGCCCGCGCGGGGCTCCTCCCTCGGCCCACGGCCTCTCCCCTCGCCCGCGCGGGGCTCCTCCCCCGGCCCAAGCCCCCCTCCCCTCGTCCCTCCCCCGGCCCACGCCCCCTCCCCTCGCCCGCGCGCGGCAGCGCCAAGTTTTAGTCCCACCTCGGAAGCGGGGGGCGCCGGGAGCGGCTTAAATAGCTGCCTCCGCCCCCCCTTTCGAACTCCTCTCTTATTATCCCAGTGCGCCCCGTTGGACCTCGCTGCTGGGCCCGCTAGTGGGCTCGATCGGCCACCCGAGTCGCCTCTGGGCTTGATTTGGGTGGCTTCCGTAAGCTACTATGGGCCCAGCAGCGGTGGTCGGGCATTTTTTTTAAAAACTTCACCTTTTCAATTATTTTGGCAGAAAGTAGCGGCCAGAAACAACATCAAACAAAATCATCATCAGTACAACATATATGCCCAGGTAGCAAACAGCAAACAAAATCATCATCATGCCCAGGTAGTATAACATATGCAATGTCATCTCCAAATTTATTACATATATCTTTTATCAAAACACAAACAAATAACTTATCAAGTTTTCTTGCAGACACGTTCGAATAAAAAACGACAAAGGTTCGTGCGACCGCTTTTATTCTTCGTACAAACCAACCTGCATCTGTACCTACGCCCAGTTCCTGAACAAGACATAAAGAATTGGTGAGCAAATATAGTTGCTAAAATCAAAGTAGGAACATAACAACAATAGGAAGATAACATCTTACTTCTGGTTCAAATGACATGTAGCCTTATTATGACCTGCTTGACTACACAAACTGCACAAAGGACCACTTTTCTTCTCTGTAAAATCTTTTGGCCTACCATTCTTTGTAACGCCGGGGCCCCCCTTTGACCGCCCCTTCTTAGGTGCACCCTTCGTCGAAACTTTCTGAGGATCACCAATACCAGGCTCAACTTGTTGCACTTGACTTGCCTCCTTCAGCATAGCATACCTTCTACTTCCTATAAGTTCCTCCTTTGAAATCTTTTTCTGTGCTATTATGTTGTCCAGACACTTCATCAACTCATCGAACAAGAAGGGTTCATTTGCTGCAACATTAGCAGCTTGTGCGGTTTTAATGGATATTGCACTATGCCGTTCTCTCTCCAATGGCCCTGACCAACCCCATCCAAACATATCACTCTTCCTCTGCACAGGCAACCCATCTCTTGCATGTTTGGACAACCGATGAAGGACACAACACTTTGGTATTTCAGTTAAATTCAGATGATGGAGAACAAACAGAATGTGTTTGCATGGCAGCCCTTTCCGAACCATCCTAAGACAACTGCATGTAATAGTTTCTTCTGAGTTACCTGGTTCATAAACAACATTGTACCTAAACTTGTGGTTATCCTTCCATGTCACAATGAATGTCTCACACCCAATTCCCACGAGCGTCTCAAATATCTCCAGCTGACCCATCTTATGCAAATCATCTTGCAAGATGTAGAAATTAGCAGGTGTGAATACTTTGGCGGCATGCTCCTCAAGGACTTTATATTCAGTAACAGTCGGTGGTTCCTTCTGGAATGCCTCGCAGTCATCGTACGCCTCGTTCTCACGCAGGCGAACTATACAGTTCTCATAATGCACCACCAAATCAACAATTGTCATACCGTAGTCCAGGTGAAGGTGAAGGCAGGAGTTGAGGCTTTCACTCCTCTGGTTACTTCGCATACCAAGAAAAAAACCATCGGAAAGATATGAAGCTGCCCACAGTCTCCTCTTCCTGTACATCCTGTCAAGCCACTCTTCAATTCTATCCGTCTTCCACTTATCATAGAAAGCTTTCCATCTCTGCTCAAAGTTCGCTTGAGAGGTGGCATAGTACAGGAGCGATCTGAACTCATCCAGTGACTTGTAATGCAGGTGCCTCTGCATATTTTTCTCGATATGCCACGAACAAAGACGATGGAAAACATCTGAAAGGACGGTCCGAATAGCCCGGATCATTGCAGCGTCACCGTCTGTGATTATTGACTTTGGCTTCACCTGATAGTTTGCCTTCATAAATGTCTGCAGCAGCCACACGTATATCCCTTCCGTCTCGTCAGCAATGATGGCACAACCAAACACTGTGGTGCAACAGTGGTTGTTAACTCCTACAAAGGTGACGAATGGCATACCGTATCTGTTCATCTTATACGTGCTATCAAACACGACCACATCCCCGTAGTCCTAATAGTCCCTCCGCGACTGTGCATGGCACCAGAACATACTCTTCAGTCGCCCTTCCTTGTCACGCACATACTCAAAAAAAAAACTCAGGGTCCTTCTCCTTCCTGCTCCTCATAATGCCAACTGCCGTCTCTGCATCGCCCTTTGCAATGAGCTTCATTTTTTCTCTGCAACAAAGATTGTAAATGTCCCTCCTGATAAGCCCGCACTTATCGTACGAACCGTATCTGCTGATGAAGTTGTCCATTATAATATGCTTTCTTATCCCGGCCGCTTCCATCGCCAATATCTCGGCCCTCTGCCCATCTCCAATCCGTCTGTGTGACCATAAAAAACAAACCTCGTCGGGCCGAGCCATCGCGTGGTTGTGATCATCCACGAATGATGCGACGAACCAAACGCCACGTTCTCTGTCCAGCTTCACCACCATATGTGCACCGCAGTCACAACGAGTCTCCGGTCTAAGCCTGCGCTTGCGGCCCTCCATGGTTATGAACTTGCTCTGCCTTCTCCCAGCCCTGGAGCAAAGAAACCGCCGGTACCGGATCATTCCCGAAGCACCTCGTTTCACCTTCTGTTTCCTTATGCTAAACCCGTGCTCTCTGGCGTGATTGTTGTAGAATATGTATGCATCCCCTTGCGACCGAAAGGTCATAGCCATGACCTTCCAATGTGTCTCAAGCATCTTCTGCTGCCTTTGAGCCTCCTCAATATCGATCTCTCCCTCATCGTGATCAACACTCGGACCATCTGACTCCTCCTACAATATTCATTTGAAAATATATATGTCAATTATTATCATTTAAATCATAATATTTATCGATGTACAACATCTATCAACTAACCTGGCTCAAGTTATCTGCAAATGATTCCTGCCAACTATGTTGCACATTGTCAACATCCACATCTTCCTGTAAATTTGTACACAAAGATATACAGTTAGCCATGCCATACTTTGCAAATTCGAAAATAAAAATAAAATATACGCCACTTACGTTTTCGCTATTTGCGCCATGTTCATTATTATCAAAATCCTCCGGAGGTAAGATATCATATGACGAGACGGAATCGTTGTCGCTGCTGTCATCATCTTCGTTAAAGTTATCGTTATCGGTCTTAGTCACCTTATCAGTACCATTCTGGTCCCTCCCGAATGCGGAATCTTCGTCCATGTCAACACTCTAACTCACAGAACTGCAAAACATTTGAAGTGTTGATTACAACAAGGACAAAAACTCATGTTGGTTTGAAAAAAAGAGAAAGACGTGTAATCCATGAACCCAGCAGCTACCATGAATTTTTTCTTAATGCAATGGTTCAAACAACACTTTTTTGTGTTGTGTGAAACAACTAGTTGAGGTTGCCCAGCGGTGTGTGCATATTGTGTGATATCGTCATGACATAAATAAGCGTTCCTTAAATTAAGTCTGGCCTCCATTTACATCCTAGATTCGTCACTTAACTAGCCCTAACTTCTATCCATCATGCCCGCTAGGTTTAGATGACAAACCTTGCCCCGCGGTGTAGGAGTCGCCGGCGTTCGACGACGGCAGCTGTCCCCGCCTTGAATCTAGCAGCCGGCGACGTGCACGACGAGCCACCGACCGGATGTTTCGCAGGATCTGCGACGAGGGGTGGGGAGAGTGGTGCGGAGGCGGCGTGGCACGTCGGGCCCTTCACGTCCGGGGGGTGGATGATGACGGTGAGATGCGGCGACGCACGCCGTTGGGACGGCGACGGCGGCGTCTGACGGGGTCGGACGGCGGCGTCGGACGGGGTCGGAGGGCGGCGATCCGCGGCGCCGGCGATCGGATGGGGCGGGTGAGTATACAAGGTGGGCGGGCGAGTAGACGGGGTGCCTTCACGTTCGGGTGGTGGACGATGACAATGAGATGCTTGGACGCACGCCGTTGGGACGGCGACGGCGGCGTCGGACGGGGTCGGAGGGCAGCGATCCGCGGCGGCGGCGATCGGATGGGGCGCCCGAGTAGACGGGGTGGGCGGGCGAGTAGATGGGGTGGGCGGGTAGATCGTGCGGGCAGTTTTTTTTTTGCATGTGCGCGGTCTACGTACGCCAGCTACATCCGTATAATACGAGGTGGGCATACCCTTCTTTCGTATGACCAATCTGCCCTTCTACGTTTTGTTAGGGGGGGGGGGGGGTCTACCGAAGCAAGGCCCATTATGAAAACCTAAACCTTATCCCTCCACACCTAAAATCATTTTTTCGAAGATGCTCTGCTGTCCGAAACCGTAACAGGGCAGAAGTACAAATTGTTCCTTGGCAATACTTCTAGAGAGTTTTTCAAAAAAATAATCTAGAGCCGTCCGGTTGGGGAGTTCTCTTTCTTCCATGAGACCTTGAACAAGGCAGCAAACCGATCACAAATAGAGTCGGACGGATGTACACTAGAGCCTCCCCCTCGTTGACGCGCACCCGTGACAAACGCTAGCCCCAACAACTGACGAAGAAGAAGAAGCAAGCGGATCCCTCTCCCTAGTCGTCGAGAAACAATGGCGGCGCTCCGACAGGCGGCGAGGAGGCTTTGCTACCATCTCGGGACAAAAACGGTATTCCTCCCTCTCCTACCTTTGAGCCCTCTCGTTGCTGCGCTCCAGAACGTGGCCGCTTTCTTTCCGCGGCGTGTCCATGGTAGAACCGTTGCTGCCGAATCCTCCATCCTTCACCCACCCAAATCCTGCGCGAACCCGACCTGGGGTCGAAAATCCTCAATAAGTCTTCCACTTTTGTTCCATGCATGCCAATCATCTCACTTGTGATTTTTGCGCGTTGCAGGGTCTTTTCGAGCCAACGGCTGCCCAGGAGAAAGCTATGTTGCCGGCCGCTGTGAAACGGTTCAACTTTGATGGTAGGGATGTCGATGATGTGGCCCGCGACATCTTCTGGGGACTACGGATAGACGGTCATCAGCATATAACCCTTGCTGATGTGACCCAAACTTTGCAGGCCTTGTCTAACTTGCAGAAGGAATTAGGATGAAGCTACAAGCAATAACTAGCTTTACAGTACAATGTTATGAGAGTCGATAACTAGATTTACAGTACAATGTTAGTAGTCTAGAAACTCTTGTGTACAAATGTAATATGATCTGGATCCTTGCTATTTTCCTTCTTCGTATTATTATTGATATAATATGCCTATCAGATTACGGTGTGGAGAAATTAAAAAGAAACACACTGTAATTTCTCAGTTTTTTAGGTTGTCAGTGTGGTTTCGGTTGTCCGAGTTGTCGTGATTCGTGTGTTTTCCTCTCGTTAGGTTTGCAGGAGTAGTTTGTTGGGCGATCTGTTTTTGTTGTTGTATTGTTTCATGGTTCCATAGTCTGCGTGCCGTGTCAGGTTTTTGCTAGTTTGCCTCTCATAAACAAGTGGCAATTCTCTTCTGCTTAATTTGTCAAATTGCAGCTGTAGATTTTGCTGAATAACGAACTGTTACTTCCAAAGCTGAATAACGAATTACACCGTCTTTCCGCTTAATCCTTCACCTACATGGTATTCAACCAAGCACATATTTTGTCAATGTTGGGGATAACCTGGAGATAGAAAGCATTTTATGATGCTACAATTATCATCAAATATGAACATAATTTGAAAACCGATGATATGTGAAGTACAGACTTCACATCCAGCAAGCTATAGGCAACTAAAGAAATAATTATGCAAACTGAGACATCCCTCGAGCTAGAACTGTTACTCATGCACAGCACAATGTATATGAAAAAAATAGCGCGCTACAACAAAATAGCGGCGACCTCAAAATATGCTATTAGCGTATCGCGCTATAGCGTGTTATTAGCGAGACATTGTACACCGATATATTTAGCGAGACAGTTCTCAATACGCTTTAGCGTGCTATTAGCGACGCTATAGCGCGCTATTTCTTTTAGTAAATCAGGGCAAGGCTTCATATTTTACAGAGTAGAAACTGGAAACGACGCGCACCGGAGGAAATTAAACTTGCAACACCTCGGGCCATCAGATACTTTTAACCATTGGCTTTAGCGATGTAGTCAGTCCCGAATTAAGTGTGTGCTGCAGTTGCTGGATACAGTGGGAACGGCAACAACAAATCCACTCGGGTTCTTTTTTTTTGGATTAGTTTGAATTGCTTACCACATATGTCACGTGATAGTCCACTCAGATTCTTAGCAAGGCATGCACGTATGTACATACATGTGTTAAGCAGTTGGCAGAACTAAGTAGTGAGCACCCTCATATCGAATGCCAAATGCTCAAATGGAACTATACATCCAAAACTCATTAGGCCAATACTTACATGCATACAAATTGAAGTATAATTCAAATATAATTCAGACAGTACCACAGATGATGAATTTTATTTTGGGAACGTAGTAATTTCGAAAAATTTCCTACGCACACGCAAGATCATGGTGATGATATAGCAACGAGAGGGGAGAGTGTTCGTCCACGTACCCTCGTAGACCGTAAGCGGAAGCGTTAGCACAACGCGGTTGATGTAGTCGTACGTCTTCACGATCCGACCGATCCAAGCACCGAACGTACGGGGCCTTCGAGTTCAGCACACGTTCAGCTCGATGACGATCTCCGGCCCTCCGATCCAGCAAAGGCTCCGGAGATGAGTTCCGTCAGCACGACGGCGTGGTGACGATGTTGATGCTCTACCGGCGCAGGGCTTCGCCTAAGCTTCGCGATGATATGACCGAGGTGGAATATGGTAGAAGGGGGCACCGCACACGGCTAAGGAACGATCCGTAGATCAACTTGTGTCTTTGGGGTGCCCCCCCCCCCCCCCCCCCCGCCCCCGTATATAAAGGAGCCAGGGGGGAGGAGGCGGCCGGCCTAGAGGGCGCGCCAAGGGGGGAGTCCTACTCCCACCGGGAGTAGGACTCTCTCTTTCCTAGTAGGATTAGGAGAAGGGGGGAAAGAGGAGGAAGAGGGGAAGGAAAGGGGGGCGCCGCCCCCCTTCCCTTGTCCTATTCGGACTAGGAGGGGGAGGGGCGCGCGGCCCCCTCCTGGCTCCTTCCCTCTTCTCCCTCTTGGCCCATGTAGGCCCATTAACCCCCCGAGGGGTTCCGGTAACCTCCCGGTACTCCGGTAAAATGCCGATTTCACCCGGAACCATTCCGATGTCCAAACATAGGCTTCCAATATATCAATCTTTATGCCTCGACCATTCCGAGACTCCTCGTCATGTCCGTGATCACATCCGGGACTCCGAACAAACTTCGGTACATCAAAACTTATAAACTCATAATAAAATTGTCATCGAAACGTTAAGCGTGCGGACCCTACGGGTTCGAGAACTATGTAGACATGACCTAAAACCATTCTCGGTCAATAACCAATAGCGGGACCTGGATGCCATATTGGTTCCTACATATTCTACGAAGATCTTTATCGGTCAAACCGCATAACAACATACGTTGTTCCCTTTGTCATCGGTATGTTACTTGCCCGAGATTTGATCGTCGGTATCCAATACCTAGTTCAATCTCATTACCGACAAGTCTCTTTACTCGTTCTGTAATACGTCATCTCATAACTAACTCATTAGTTATAATGCTTGCAAGGCTTAAGTGATGAGTATTACCGAGAGGGCCCAGAGATACCTCTCCGACAATCGGAGTGACAAAACCTAATCTCGAAATACGCCAACCCAACATGTACCTTCGGAGACACCTGTGGTACTCCTTTATAATCATCCAGTTACGTTGTGACGTTTGGTAGCACCCAAAGTGTTCCTCCGGTAAACGGGAGTTGCATAATCTCATAGTTACAGGAACATGTATAAGTCATGAAGAAAGCAATAGCAACATACTAAACGATCAAGTGCTAGGCTAACGGAATGGGTCATGTCAATCACATCATTCTCCTAATGATGTGATCCCATTAATCAAATAACAACACATGTCTATGGTCAGGAAACATAACCATCTTTGATTAACGAGCTAGTCAAGTAGAGGCATACTAGTGACACTATGTTGGTCTATGTATTCACACATGTATTATGTTTCCGGTTAATACAATTCTAGCATGAATAATAAACATTTATCATGATATGAGGAAATAAATAATAACTTTATTATTGCCTCTAGGGCATATTTCCTTCAGTCTCCCACTTGCACTAGAGTCAATAATCTAGTTCACATCATCATGTGATTTAACACCAATATTCATATCTGTATATGATTAACATCCATAGTTCACACCGTCATGTGACCAACACCCAAAGGGTTTACTAGAGTCAATAATCTAGTTCACATCGCTATGTGATTAACACCCAAAGAGTACTAAGGTGTGATCATGTTTTGCTCGTGAGAGAAGCTTAGTCAACGGGTCTGTCACATTCAGAGCCGTATGTATTTTGCAAATATTCTATGTCCACAATGCTCTGCACGGAGCTACTCTTGCTAATTGCTCCCACTTTTAATATGTATCCAGATTGAGACTTAGAGTCATCTGGATCAGTGTAGAAGTTTGCACCGATGTAACTTTTACAACGAACTCTTTTATCACCTCCATAATCGAGAAACATCTCCTTAGTCCTTACTAAGGATATTCTTGACCGCTGTCCAGTGATCTACTATTAGATCAAAATTGTATTCCTTTGCCAAATTCAGAGCAAGGTATACAATAGGTCTGGTACATAACATAGCATACTTTATAGAACCTATGACTGAGGCATAGGGAATGATTTTTCATTCTCTTTTCTATTTTCTGTCGTGGTCGGGATTTGAGTCTTACTCAATTTCACACCTTTGCAACATAGGCAAGAACTCTTTCTTTGACTGTTCCATCTTGAATTATTTCAAAATCTTGCCAAGGTATGTACTCATTGAAAATCTTATCAAGCGTCTTGATCTATCTCAATAGATCTTGATGCTCAATGTGTAAGCAGCTTCACCGAGGTCTTGCTTTGAAAAACTCTTTTCAAAACACTCCTTTAAGCTTTGCAGAATAATTCTACATTATTTCCGATCAACAATATGTCATTCACATATACTTATCAGAAATGTTGTAGTGCTCCCACTCACTTTCTTGTAAATACAGGCTTCTCCAAAAGTCTGTATAAAATCATATGCTTTGATCAACTCATCAAAGCGTATATTCCAACTCCGAGATGCTTGCACCAGTCCATAGATGGATCGCTGGAGCTTGCACACTTTGTTAACATCTTTAGGATTGATAAAACCTTCTAGTTGCATCATATACAACTCTGCTTTAATAAATTCATTAAGGAATGCAGTTTTGATATCCATTTGCCAGATTTCATAAAATGTGGCAATTGCTAACATGATTCGGACAGACTTAAGCATCGATACGAGTGAGAAAATCTCATCGTATTCAACCCCTTGAACTTGTTGAAAACCTTTTGCAACAAGTCGAGCTTAGTGGATAGTAACACTACTATCAGTGTCCGTCTTCCTCTTGAAGATCCATTTATTTAACATGGCTTGATCATCGAGCAAGTCAATCAAAGTCCATACTTTGTTCTCATACATGGATCATATCTCAGATTTTATGGCCTCAAGCCATTTCGCGGAATCTGGGCTCATCATCGCTTCCTCATAGTTCGTAGGTTCATCATGGTCTAGTAACATGACTTCCAGAACAGTATTACCGTACTACTCTGGTGCGGACTGTACTTTGGAAGACCTACGAGGTTTTGTAGTAACTTGATCTGAAGTTCATGATCATCATCATTAGCTTCCTCACTAATTGGTGTAGGAATCACTGGAACTGATTTCCGTGGTGAACTACTTTCCAATTCGGGAGAAGGTACAAATTACCTTATCAAGCTCTACTTTCCTCCCACTCACTTCTTTCGAGAGAAACTCCTTCTCTAGAAAGGATCCATTTTAGCAACGAATATCTTGCCTTCGGATCTGTGATAGAAGGTGTAGCCAACAATTTCCTTTGGGTATTCTATGAAGACGCACTTCTCCGATTTGGGTTCGAGCTTATCAGGATGAAATTTTTCACATAAGCATCGCAGCCCCAAACTTTTAAGAAACGACAACTTGGGTTTCTTGCTAAACCACAGTTCATATGCTGTCGTCTCAATGGATTTAGATGGTGCCCTTTTAACGTGAATGCATCTGTCTCTAATGCATAACCCCAAAACAATATTGGTAAATCAGTAAGAGACATCATAGATCGCACCATATCCAATAAAGTGCGGTTACGACATTTGGACACACCATAACGTTGTGGTATTCCAGGTGGCGTGAGCTGTGAAACTATTTCACATTGTTTTAATTGAAGACCAAACTCATAACTCAAATATTCGTTGATCGCAGAAACTTTATTTTCTTGTTACGATGATTTTTCCACTTCACTCTGAAATTCTTTGAACCTTTCAACTATTTCAGACTTATGTTTCATCAAGTAGATATACCCATATCTGCTTAAATCATCTTGTGAAGGTCAGAAAATAACGATACTTGCCACGAGCATTAATACTCATTGGATCGCATACATCTGTATGTATTATTTCCAACAAGTTAGTAGCTCGTTCCATTGTTCCGGAGAACGGAGTTTTAGTCATCTTGCCCAAAAGGCACGGTTCGCAAGCATCAAATGATTCATAACCAAGTGATTTCAAAAATCCATCTTTATGGAGTTTCTTCATGCGCTTTACACCGATATGACCCAAACGGCAGTGCCACAAATAAGTTGCACTATTATTATTAACTTTGCATCTTTTGGCATCAATGTTATGAATATGTGTATCATCACGATCGAGATCCAACAAACTATTTTCATTGGGTGTATGACCATTGAAGGTTTTATTCATGTAAACAGAACAACAATTATTCTCTGATTTTAAATGAATAACCGTATTACAATAAACATGATCAAATCGTATTCATGCTCAACGTAAACGCCAAATAACATTTATTTAGGTTTAACACTAATCCCGAAAGTATAGGGAGTGTGTGATGATGATCATATCAATCTTGGAACTACTTCCAACACTCATCGTCACTTCCCCTTCAACTAGTCTCTGTTTATTCTGTAACTCCTGTTTCGAGTTACTAATCTTAGCAACCGAACAAGTATCAAATACTCAGGGGCTACTATAAACACTAGCAAGGCACACATTAATAACCTGTATATCAAATATACGCTTGTTCACTTTGCCATCCTTCTTATCTACCAAATATTCAGGGCATTTCCGCTTCCAGTGACTATTTCCTTTGCAGTGTAAGCACTTAGTTTCAGGCTATGGTCCAGCTTTGGGCTTCTTCGCAGGAGTGACAACTTGCTTGTCTTTTCACTTGAAGTTCCCTTTCTTTCCCTTTGCCCTTTTCTTGAAACTAGTGGTCTTGTCAATCGTCAACACTTGATGCTCTTTCTTGATTTCTACCTTCGTCGATTTCAACATCACGAAGAGCTCAGGAATCGTTTTCGTCATCCCTTGCATACTATAGTTCATCACGAAGTTCTACTAACTTGGTGATGGTGACTAGAGAATTCTGTCAATCACTATCTTATCTGGAAGATTAACTCCCACTTGATTCAAGCGATTGAAGTACCCAGACAATCTGAGCACATGCTCACTAGTTGAGCGATTCTCCTCCATCTTTTAGCTATAGAACTTGTTGGAGACTTCATATCTCTCAACTCGGGTATTTGCTTGAAATATCAACTTCAATTTCTGGAACATCTCATATGGTCCATGACGTTCAAAACGTCCTTGAAGTCCCGATTCTAAGCCGTTAAGCATGGTGCACTAAACTATCAAGTAGTCATCATATTGAGCTAGCCAAACGTTCATAACGTCTGCATCTGCTCGTGCAATAGGTTTGTCACCTAGCGGTGCATCAAGGACATAATTCTTCTGCGCAGCAATGAGGATAAACCTTAGATCACGGATCCAATCCGCATCAATGCTACTAGCATCTTTCAACACAGTTTTCTCTAGGAACATATCAAAATAAACATATGAAAGCAACAACACGAGCTATTGATCTACAACATAATTTGCAAAATACTACCAGGACTAAGTTCATGATAAATTTAAGTTCAATTAATCATATTACTTAAGAACTCCCACTTAGACAGACATCTCTCTAGTCATCTAAGTGATCACGTGATCCAAATCTACTAAACCATGTCCGATCATCACGTGAGATGGAGTAGTTTTCAATGGTGAACATCACTATGTTGATCATATCTACTATATGATTCACGCTCGACCTTTCGGTCTCCGTGTTCCGAGGCCATATTTGTATATGCCAGGCTCGTCAAGTTTAACCTGAGTATTCCGCATGTGCAACTGTTTTGCACCTGTTTTATTTGAACGTAGAGCCTATCACACCCGATCATCACGTGGTGTCTCAGCACGAAGAACTTTCGCAACGGTGCATACTCAGGGAGAACACTTCTTGATAATTAGTGAGAGATCATCTTAAAATGCTACCGTCAATCAAACCAAGATAAGATGCATAAAGGATAAACATCACATGCAATCAATATAAGTGATATGATATGGCCATCATCATCTTGTGCTTGTGATCTCCATCTTCGAAGCATCATCATGATCACCATCGTCACCGGCGCGACACCTTGATCTCCATCGTAGCATCGTTGTCGTTACGCCATCTATCGCTTCTACGACTATCGCTACCGCTTAGTGATAAAGTAAAGCAATTACAGGACGTTTGCATTTCATACAATAAAGCGACAACCATATGGCTCCTGCCAGTTGCCGATAACTTCGGTTACAAAACATGATCATCTCATACAATAAAATATAGCATCACGTCTTGACCGTATCACATCACAACATGCCCTGCAAAAACAAGTTAGACATCCTCTACTTTGTTGTTGCAAGTTTTACGTGGCTGCTACGGGCTTAGCAAGAACCGTTCTTACCTACGCATCAAAAACCACAACGATAGTTCGTCAAGTTGGTGCTGTTTTAACCTTCGCAAGGACCGGGCGTAGACACACTCGGTTCAGCTAAAGTGAGAGAGACAGACACCCGCCAGCCACCTTTAAGCACGAGTGCTCGTAACGGTGAAACCAGTCTTGCGTAAGCGTACGCGTAATGTCGGTCCGGGCCGCTTCATCTCACAATACCGCCGAACCTAAGTATGACATGCTGGTAAGTAGTATGACTTGTATCGCCCACAACTCACTTGTGTTCTACTCGTGCCTATAACATCAATGCATAAAACCTAGGCTCGGATGCCACTGTTGGGAACGTACAACAACAACAACAACAACAACAACAACAACAACAACAACAACAAAGCCTTTAGTCCCAAGCAAGTTGGGGTAGGCTAGAGGTGAAACTGTTGGGAACGTAGTAATTTCAAAAAAATTCCTACGCACACGCAAGATCATGGTGATGATATAGCAACGAGAGGGGAGAGTGTTCGTCCACTTACCCTCATAGACCGTAAGCGGAAGCGTTAGCACAACGCGGTTGATGTAGTCGTACGTCTTCACGATCCGACCGATCCAAGCACCGAACGTACGGGGCCTCCGAGTTCAGCACACGTTCAGCTCGATGACGATCTCCGGCCCTTCGATCTAGCAAAGGCTCCGGAGATGAGTTCCGTCAGCACGACGGCGTGGTGATGATGTTGATGCTCTACCGGCGCAGGGCTTCGCCTAAGCTTCGCGACGATATGACCGAGGTGGAATATGGTGGAAGGGGGCACCGCACACGGCTAAGGAACGATCCGTAGATCAACTTGTGTCTTTGGGGTGCCCCCCCGCCCCCATATATAAAGGAGCCAGGGGGGAGGAGGCGGCCGGCCTAAAGGCGCGCCAAGGGGGGAGTCCTACTCCCACCGGGAGTAGGACTCCCTCTTTCCTAGTAGGATTAGGAGAAGGGGGAAAGAGGAGGAAGAGGGGAAGGAAAGGGGGGCGCCGCCCCCCTTCCCTTGTCCTATTCGGACTAGGAGGGGGAGGGGCGCGCGGCGCCCTCTTGGCTCCTTCCCTCTTCTCCCTCTTGGCCCATGTGGGCCCATTAACCCCCCGGGGGGTTCCGGTAACCTCCCGGTACTCCGGTAAAATGCCGATTTCACCCGGAACCATTTCGATGTCCATACATAGGCTTCCAATATATCAATCTTTATGTCTCGACCATTCCGAGACTCCTCGTCATGTCCGTGATCACATCCGGGACTCCGAACAAACTTCGGTACATCAAAACTTTTAAACTCATAATAAAACTGTCATCGAAACGTTAAGCGTGCAGACCCTACGGGTTCGAGAACTATGTAGACATGACCTAAAACCATTCTCGGTCAATAACCAATAGCGGGACCTGGATGCCCATATTGGTTCCTACATATTCTACGAAGATCTTTATCGGTCAAACCGCATAACAACATACGTTGTTCCCTTTGTCATCGGTATGTTACTTGCCCGAGATTTGATCGTCGGTATCCAATACCTAGTTCAATCTCGTTTCCGGCAAGTCTCTTTACTCGTTCTGTAATACGTCATCTCATAACTAACTCATTACTTATAATGCTTGCAAGGCTTAAGTGATGAGTATTACCGAGAGGGCCCAGAGATACCTCTCCGACAATCGAAGTGACAAAACCTAATCTCGAAATACGCCAACCCAACATGTACCTTCGGAGACACCTGTAGTACTCCTTTATAATCACCCAGTTACGGTGTGACATTTGGTAGCACCCAAAGTGTTCCTCCGGTAAACGGGAGTTGCATAATCTCATAGTTACAGGAACATGTATAAGTCATGAAGAAAGCAATAGCAACATACTAAACGATCAAGTGCTAGGCTAACGGAATGGGTCATGTCAATCACATTATTCTCCTAATGATGTGATCCCATTAATCAAATAACAACACATGTCTATGGTCAGGAAACATAACCATCTTTGATTAACGAGCTAGTCAAGTAGAGGCATACTAGTGACACTATGTTGGTCTATGTATTCACACATGTATTATGTTTCCGGTTAATACAATTCTAGCATGAATAATAAACATTTATCATGATATGAGGAAATAAATAATAACTTTATTATTGCCTCTAGGGCGTATTTCCTTCATTTTAGATGAAGCAAAAATATGTTGGCAAAGATTAAGCAGGATGTCCAGGCAAACCTACAAACGAAAGAAAATAATAGATGATATTATACAAGTAAAAGAGCGCCAATTAGTGAAATGAGCATGAAGCAAATTTTATTGCAAATGTGTATCTTCGCATCTTTGTCTTTCTTCACTAAGCCATCCAAAAATGCGCAAGGGCACACAAGTTGGGGGGGGGGGGGGGGGGCACGCACCTGCGCGGCCGACTAGGTGTGTGCGCTGTGGTTCGTGCACTTGTGTGTACTAGAAAATTGTTAAAAACCACTGTAATTTATATATGCTATTAATACGTTGAAATACGTCGAGTATACATGTCGGTCTTCTACAGATACGTCGTACGTACTATTGTATTATCCCCTCTATGACCACGGGTGGACCTTATATGTTTACTTCTTTGCTTCTTGTTCATCTCCTTCCACATGTCTCTGCATTCTTAATCGGGACAAACTCTTCTTCCTTCTGTACATCGCCATTGTTGTTCCATCTTCTCTCATTCGATGCATTATATTCCCTTCGCATTCATGTACTTTCTCCCCTTTGCTACTTCACCTACTGTGGGTATTCTTTGCACTATCAATATGGGATCTTTCTGAGGGGAGTTTGATGGATTAAAGTTGCAATTCGACAGGTAATTTCTTCTGTTACTCCTTCCGTTCTGCGAGTATTCTTGCTTACTCACCTAGGCCTCTCATATCTTTCTATCTGCCAATGCATCGATGCAGATTTGTGAAACTCAGACCATCTGATGTAAAGTCTGATTTACCATCTCACGTACGTGCGGACGATTTGGATGTTACTAACATTCAGTCATCACACGATTATGTATCGGCAACTGGGGAACATGATTTTCTTTCACATTGAACTTCTTTTACAGATCCACAGATTCAGATTTCTGAATCTGTTCCTTCTCTCGATTCAGCGCCCATGGATATGTCAGTTTCTTCAGAATACATCCATCAACATACTATATGATTCTAAAATCTCTTCCTTGCATATTAATTGTTTATTTCTTCATCCTCAAGTTACGCTATATGAAACTTGTTGCATTTAAGTTTCATTCGTGCTTCTTAACTAGTTCTTAATGTCTTCATGTACTACATCTTTCATAATCTTATGCATTCTAGACTGAATGCTGATTGTGATATCGACTCTGGGTCAGACCAAATGTCTTCGCTCTCTAATATGAGTATTCCTCACTGTTTTAAATAGCCCGCTGTAGCTCCGCTATAGCACGCTATAGCGTTTACAAAAAGTTTTGCGCTAAGAGACTTTGGTCCAAACAAATGAACAAACATTTTAAATACCGCGCTATAGCTCCGCTATAGCATGCTATAGCATTTGGAAGAGGTCCGCCGCTAAGATGCCTAGCATGCTATTTAAAACTATGACTATTCCTGCCAATCCAAGTTCGTCTGATATACCTCTGTTAGTCAGGAATGAATATACTAGATTGTCTCAATATTTTCTCAGTACACACTTCTATTCCAATCATATCTGGAGATGTTGATCACCCAATTGAATTTTTCTGAAATTTTAGCTTTCTTTCTCACTTATTTTTCCTTACTTTTTTCAGATGGAAAGGAGTGTAAATTGTATTGATATCTGCTCACAACCGATAGATGATCAACATGACTAGGAACCTGGCCCTAGTGATACTCCTAACTACAACAGATTGTCACAACATTCAAAGAGTACATACTTTCATGCGATTTGTGTGATATGTATCTTTCTTTCATACTCTATTTCTATGACGGCTCTTTCTGTTATTTGCAACCCCTATTAAAATTATTTTAGATCGATGGCATAAAAGTCTTAATTCTACCAACATCTCATTTCATTCACTTGATGTTTTGTCCGATGTCCCACTTTCCCCTGATATTTCTCAGTTTCACTCTATGCCTTCACTACAATCACCTCAATCAGTGTATACTCATACTTAAGATGATTCCACTTTGCATAATCAGCACCTGTCATCTTCTGTGCTAATAGATGAACAAAATGATGCCAATTTGAGCCAACGTGCACCGACAACTCATGTGACTAATTTTGCTGCATTAGTTAGTGGCACAATAATAATTCATGTAAATTTAGTGGCAGCTTTCCGATATCCCAAGTGCATAGTGGCACAGACCAAATTTTGCCTAATTACTGTGATGATATTCAGATCTTTATTTGTTTCAACAAAGGTAGATTTTATTGACTCAACATGCAACATCAAATAGATCCAAACAACACGGCTGACCTTTACATAGCTAAGAACCTAAGATGCACACAAACAACACGAACACACATGACACACACAACTAAATACGACGGCAAATAGCAAAGTCTTAAGAGACCAAAACTATGCCTTGCGAGGAAAAGAAAAAAAACAAGTGATCAAAACAATGACTGACAAACTACAACAATGACCATACCAGATTTGAGTGGCGGTGCAAGTTAGGGGAAATCTGAATAGCCGTTTACATGGAGCTAACTGAGAGAGAACATAAAATCTATCACCCTTGTTTCGAATTAGAAGATGTTTTGGATATTTCAAAATGTACTACATACAAACTAACATGAGTGAAGAAACACATTAAAACGTGTCTATATACATCCGATTCAGAAAAAACTTAAAACATCTTATAATTCGGAATGGAGGATGTAGTAGTTGTCTAGGTAATTGGTCGTTCAGGTAAACGTGTCATGTCTATATGCAGAAACATGTCATCTCGTCCAAATGCTGAAAACAAAACTATGAGATTTGATGTCTCGGTTCATGATCTCCATTACTATTAAACACTAGTCAATGTTGTTGGGGAACGTAGTAATTTCAAAAAATTTCCTACGCACACGCAAGATCATGGTGATGCATAGCAACGAGAGGGGAGAGTGTTGTCTACGTACCCTAGACCGAAGCGGAAGTGTTGACGCAAAGTAGAGGAAGTAGTCGTACGTCCTCCCAGTTCAACCGATCCAAGCACCGTTACTCCGGCACCTCCGAGTTCTTGACACACGTACAGCTCGATGACGCACCCCGATCTCCGATCCAGCAGAGGCGCGGGGAGGAGTTCCGTCAGCACGACGGCGTGGTGACGATCTTGATGTTCTCCTGTCGCAGGGCTTCGCCTAAGCACCGCTACAATATGACCGAGGTGTAATATCGTGGAGGGGGGCACCGCACACGGCTAAGGAACGATCTCAATGATCAACTTGTGTGTATAGGGTGCCCCCCACCCCCGTATATAAAGGAGGGAGGGAGGAGGAGGCCGGCCTAGGGAGGAGGCGCGCCATAGGGGGGACAAACCTACTCCAAGTAGGTTTGGCCCCCCTTTCCTATTAGGAGTAGGAGAAGGAAGGAAGAGGGGAGAGGAGAGAAGGAAAGGGGGGCCGGCCCCCCTCCCAATTCGGATTGAGCTTGGGGGGGCGCGCTCCCTCCCTTGCTCCTTCTCCCTCCCTTCCACTAAGGCCCAATAAGGCCCATATACTTACCGGGGGGTTCCGGTAACCTCCCGGAACTCCGGTATATTCCCAATCTCACCCGGAACCTTTCCGGTGTCCAAATATATCCGTCCAATATATCAATCTTTATGTCTCGACCATTTCGAGACTCCTCGTCATGTCCGTGATCACATCCGGGACTCCGAACAACCTTCTATACATCAAAATACATAAACTCATAATGAAACTGTCATCGAAACCTTAAGCGTGCGGACCCTACGGTTCGAGGAAATGTAGACATGACCAAGACACGTCTCCGGTCAATAACCAATAGCGGGACCTGGATGCCCGTATCCGTTCCTACATATTCTACGAAGATCTTTATCGGTCAAACCGCACAACAACATATGTTGTTCCCTTTGTCATCGACATGTTACTTGCCCGAGATTCGATCGTCGGTATCCAATACCTAATTCAATCTCGTTACCGGCAAGTCTCTTTACTCGTTCCGTAATACATCATCTCGCAACTAACTCATTAGTTGAAATGCTTGCAAGGCTTAAGTGATATGTATTACCGAGAGGGCCCAGAGATACCTCTCCGACATTCGGAGTGACAAATCCTAATCTCGAAATACGCCAACTCAACAAGTACCTTTGGAGACACCTGTAGAGCACCTTCATAATCAACAAGTTACGTTGTGACGTTTGGTAGCACACAAAGTGTTCCTCCGGTAAACGGGAGTTGCATAATCTCATAGTCACAGGAACATGTATAAGTCATGAAGGAAGCAATAGCAACATACTAAAATGATCAGGTGCTATGCTAACGGAATGGGTCATGTCAATCAGATCATTCAACTAATGATGTGATCCCATTAATCAAATAACAACTCTTTGTCCATGGTTAGGAAACATAACCATCTTTGATTAACAAGCTAGTCAAGTAGAGGCATACTAGTGACACTCTGTTTGTCTATATATTCACACATGTATTATGTTTTCGGTTAATACAATTCTAGCATGAATAATAAACATTTATCATGATATAAGGAAATAAATAATAACTTTATTATTGCCTCTAGGGCATATTTCCTTCAGTCTCCCACTTGCACTAGAGTCAATAATCTAGATCACATCACAATGTGATTAACATCTATAGTTCACATCATCATGTGATTAACACCCATAGTTCACATCGCCATGTGACCAACACCCAAAGGGTTTACTAGATTCAGTAATCTAGTTCACATCGCTATGTGATTAACACCCAAAGAGTACTAATGTGTGATCATGTTTTGCTTGTGAGAGAATCTTAGTCAACGGGTCTTTCACATTCAGATCCATTATGTATTTTGCAATTTTCTATGTCTACAATGCTCTGCACGGAGCTACTCTAGCTAATTGCTCCCACTTTCAATATGTATCTAGATCGAGACTTAGAGCCATCCAGATCGGTGTCAAAACTTGCATCGACGTAACTCTTTACGACGAACCTTTTGTCACTTCCATAATCGAGAAACATATCCTTACTCCACTAAGGATAATTTTGACCGCTGTCCAGTGATCTACTCCTAGATCACTATTGTACTCCCTTGCCAAACTCAGTGTAGGGTATACAATAGATCTGGTACACAGCATGGCATACTTTATAGAACCTATGGCCAAGGCATAGGGAATGACTTTCATTCTCTTTCTATCTTCTGCCGTGGTCGGGTTTTGAGTCTTACTCAATTTCACACCTTGTAACACAGGCAAGAACTCTTTCTTTGACTATTCCATTTTGAACTACTTCAAAATCTTGTCAAGGTATGTACTCATTGAAAAAACTTATCAAGCGTCTTGATCTATCTCTATAGATCTTAATGCTCAATATGTAAGCAGCTTCACTGAGGTCTTTCTTTGAAAAACTCTTTTCAAACACTCCTTTATGCTTTGCAGAATAATTCTACATTATTTCCGATCTACAATATGTCATTCACATATACTTATCAGAAATGTTGTAGTGCTCCCACTCACTTTCTAGTAAATACAGGCTTCACCGCAAGTCTGTATAAAACTATATGCTTTGATCAAATTATCAAAGCGTATATTCCAACTCCGAGATGCTTGCACCAGTCCATAGATGGATCGCTGGAGCTTGCGTATTTTGTTAGCACCTTTAGGATTGACAAAACCTTCTAGTTGCATCATATACAACTCTTCTTTAAATCCATTAAGGAATGTAGTTTTGTTTATCCATTTGCCAGATTTCATAAAAATGCGGCAATTGCTAACATGATTTGGACAGACTTAAGCATCGCTACGAGTGAGAAAATTTCATCGTAGTCAACACCTTGAACTTTGTCAAAAACCTTTTTCGACAAGTCTAGCTTTGTAGATAGTAACACTACTATCAACGTCCGTCTTCCTCTTGAAGATCCATTTATTTTCTATGGTTTGCCGATCATCGGGCAAATCCATCAAAGTCCACACTTTGTTCTCATACATGGATCTCATCTCAGATTTCATGGCCTCAAGCCATTTCGCGGAATCTGGGCTCATCATCGCTTCCTCATGGTTCGTAGGTTTGTCATGGTCAAGTAACATGACCTCCAGAACAGGATTACCGTACCACTCTGGTGCGGATCTCACTCCGTTTTACCTACGAGGTTTGGTAGTAACTTGATCTGAAGTTACATGATCATCATCATTAGCTTCCTCACTAATTGGTGTAGTAGTCACAGGAACAGATTTCTGTGATGAACTACTTTCCAATAAGGGAGAAGGTACAATTACCTCATCAAGTTCTACTTTCCTCCCACTCACTTCTTTCGAGAGAAACTCCTTCTCTAGAAAGGATCCATTTATTAGCAACGAATGTTTTGCCTTCGGATCTGTGATAGAAGCTGTACCCAACAATTTCCTTTGGGTATTCTATGAAGACGCACTTCTCCGATTTGGGTTTGAGCTTATCAGGATGAAACTTTTTCACATAAGCATCGCAGCCCCAAACTTTAAGAAACGACAACTTTGGTTTCTTGCTAAACCAAAGTTCATATAGTGTCGTCTCAACGGATTTAGATGGTGCCCTATTTAACGTGAATGCAGCTGTCTCTAATGCATGATCCCAAAACGATATTGGTAAATCGGTAAGAAACATCATAGATTGTACTATATCCAATAAAGTACGGTTATGACGTTCGGACACACCATTATGATCTGGTGTTCCAGGTGGCATGAATTTGTGAAACTATTCCACATTGTTTTAATTGAAGACCAAACTCGTAACTCAAATATTTGTCTCCGCGATCAGATCGTAGAAACCTTATTTTCTTGTCACGATGATTTTTCCACTTCACTCTGAAATTCTTTGAACCTTTCAACTATTTCAGACTTATGTTTCATCAAGTAGATATACCCATATCTGCTCAAATCATCTTGTGAAGGTTAGAAAATAACGATACTTGCCACGAGCATCAACACTCATTGGACCGCATACATCGGTATGTATTATTTCCAATAAGTCAGTAGCTTGTTCCATTGTTCCGGTGAACGGAGTTTTAGTCATCTTGCCCAAAAGGCACGGTTCGCAAGCATCAAATGATTCATAACCAAGTGATTCCGAAAATCCATCTTTATGGAGTTTCTTCATGCGCTTTACACCGATATGACCCAAACGGCAGTGCCACAAATAAGCTGCACTATCATTATTAACTTTGCATCTTTTGGTTTCAATATTATGAATATGTGTATCAATACGATCGAGATCCAATAAACCATTTTCATTGGGTGTGTAACCATATAAGGTTTTATTCATGTAAACAGAACAACAGTTTATTCTATTACTTCAATGAATAACCGTATTGCAATAAACACGATCAAATCATATTCATGCTCAACGCAAACACCAAATAAAATTTATTTAGGTTCAACACTAATCCCGAAAGTATAGGGAGTGTGCGATGATGATCATATCAATCTTGAAACTACTTTCAACATACATCGTCACTTCACCCTTAACTAGTTTCTGTTTACTCTGCAACTCCCGTTTCGAGTTACTACTCTTAGCAACCGAACAAGTATCAAATACTCAGGGGTTGCTATAAACAATAGTAAGGCACACATCAATAACATGTATATCAAATATACCTTTGTTCACTTTGCCATCCTTCTTATCCGCCAAATACTTGGGGTAGTTCTGCTTCCAGTGACCAGTCCCTTTGCAGTAGAAGCACTTAGTCTCAGGCTTAGATCCAGACTTGGGCTTCTTCACTTGAGCAACAACTTGCTTGCCGTTCTTCTTGAAGTTCCCTTCTATCCCTTTGCCCTTTTTCTTGAAACTAGTGGTCTTGTTAACCATCAACACTTGATGTTCTTTCTTGATTTCTACCTTCATCGAATTCATCATCATGAAAAAACTCGGGAATCGTTTTCGTCATCCCTTGCATACTATAGTTCATCACGAAGTTCTACTAACTTGGTGATGGTGACTAGAGAATTCTGTCAATCACTATCTTATCTGGAAGATTAACTCCCACTTGATTCAAGCGATTGTAGTACCCAGACAATCTGAGCACATGCTCACTAGTTGAGCGATTCTCCTCCATCTTTTAGCTATAGAACTTGTTGGAGACTTCATATCTCTCAACTCGGGTATTTGCTTGAAATTTTAACTTCAATTCCTGGAACATCTCATATGGTCCATGATGTTCAAAACATCTTTGAAGTCCCGATTCTAAGCCATAAAGCATGGTGCACAAAACTATCAAGTAGTCATCATATTGAGCTAGCCAAACGTTCATAACGTCTGCATCTGCTCCTGCAATAGGTCTGTCACCTAGAGGTGCATTAAGGACATAATTCTTCTGTGCAGCAATGAGGATAAACCTCAGATCGCGGATCCAATCCGCATCATTGCTACTAACATTTTTCAACACAATTTTCTCTAGGAACATATCAAAATAAACATATGAAAGCAACAACGCAAGCTATTGATCTTACAACATAATTTGCAAAATACTACCAGGACTAAGTTCATGATAAATTTAAGTTCAATTAATCATATTACTTAAGAACTCCCACTTAGACAGACATCTCTCTAGTCATCTAAATGATCACGTGATCCAAATCAACTAAACCATAACCGATCATCACGTGAGATGGAGTAGTTTTCAATGGTGAACATCACTATGTTTATCATATCTACTATATGATTCACGCTCGACCTTTCGGTCTCCGTGTTCCGAGGCCATATCTGCATATGCTAGGCTCGTCAAGTTTAACCTGAGTATTCTGCGTGTGCAAAACTGGCTTGCACCCGTTGTAGATGGACGTAGAGCTTATCACACCCGATCATCACATGGTGTCTGGGCACGACGAACTTTGGTAACGGTGCATACTCAGGGAGAACACTTCTTGATAATTTAGTGAGAGATCATCTTAAAATGCCACCATCAATCAAAGCAAGAATAAGATGTATAATAGATAAACATCATATGCAATCAAAATATGTGACATGATATGGCCATGATCATCTTGCACCTTTGATCTCCATCTCCAAAGTATTGTCATGATATCTATTGTCACCGGCACGACACCATGATCTTCATCATCTTGATCTATATCAATGTGTCATCACATGGTTGTCTCACCAACTATTGCTCTTGCAACTATTGCTATCGTATAGCGATAAAGTAAAGCAATTATTTGGCACTTGCATCTTATGCAACAAAGAGACATCCATAGGGCTTATACAAGTTGCCGATAACTTCAACAAAACATGATCATCTCATACAACAACTTATATCTTATCACGTCTTGACCATATCACATCACAACATGCCCTGCAAAAACAAGTTAGACGTCCTCTACTTTGTTGTTGCAAGTTTTACGTGGCTGCCACGGGCTTAAGCAAGAACAAATCTCACCTACGCATCAAAACCACAATGATAGTTTGTCAAGTTGATGTTGTTTTAACCTTCGCAAGGACCGGGCGTAGCCACACTCGGTTCAACTAAAGTTGGAGAAACTGACACCCGCTAGTCACCTGTGTGCAAAGCACGGCAGTAAAACCAGTCTCGCGTAAGCGTACGCGTAATGTCGGTCCGGGCCGCTTCATCCAACAATACCGCTGAACCAAAGTATGACATGCTGGTAAGCAGTATGACTTATATCGCCCACAACTTACTTGTGTTCTACTCGTGCATATAACATCAAACCATAAAACCTAGGCTCGGATGCCACTGTTGGGGAACGTAGTAATTTCAAAAAATTTCCTACGCACACGCAAGATCATGGTGATGCATAGCAACGAGAGGGGAGAGTGTTGTCTACGTACCCTCGTAGACCGAAGCGGAAGCGTTGACGCAACGTAGAGGAAGTAGTCGTACGTCCTCCCGGTTCAACCGATCCAAGCACCGTTACTCCGGCACCTCCGAGTTCTTGACACACGTACAGCTCGATGACGCACCCCGATCTCCGGTCCAGCAGAGGCGCGGGGAGGATTTCCGTCAGCACGACGGCGTGGCGACGATCTTGATGTTCTCCTGTCGCAGGGCTTCGCCTAAGCACCACTACAATATGACCAGGTGTAATATCGTGGAGGGGGGCACCGCACACGGCTAAGGAACGATCTCAATGATCAACTTGTGTGTCTAGGGTGCCCCCCCACCCCCGTATATAAAGGAGGGAGGGAGGAGGAGGCCGGCCTAGGGAGGAGGCGCGCCATAGGGGGGGCAAACCTACTCCAAGTAGGTTTGGCCCCCCTTTCCTATTAGGAGTAGGAGAAGGAAGGAAGAGGGGGGAGGAGAGAAGGAAAGGGGGGGCCGGCCCCCCTCCCAATTCGGATTGGGCTTGGGGGGGCGCGCCCCCTCCCTTGCTCCTTCTCCCTCCTTTCCACTAAGGCCCAATAAGGCCCATATACTTACCGGGGGGTTCCGGTAACCTCCCGGAACTCCGGTATATTCCCAATCTCACCCGGAACCTTTCCGGTGTCCAAATATATCCGTCCAATATATCAATCTTTATGTCTCGACCATTTCGAGACTCCTCGTCATGTCCGTGATCACATCCGGGACTCCGAACAACCTTCGGTACATCAAAATACATAAACTCATAATGAAACTGTCATCGAAATCTTAAGCGTGCGGACCCTACGGTTCGAGAACAATGTAGACATGACCGAGACACGTCTCCGGTCAATAACCAATAGCGGGACCTGGATGCCCATATTGGTTCCTACATATTCTACGAAGATCTTTATCGGTCAAACCGCACAACAACATACGTTGTTCCCTTTGTCATCGGCATGTTACTTGCCCGAGATTCGATCGTCGGTATCCAATACCTAGTTCAATCTCGTTACCGGCAAGTCTCTTTACTCGTTTCGTAATACATCATCTCGCAACTAACTCATTAGTTGAAATGCTTGCAAGGCTTAAGTGATATGTATTACCGAGAGGGCCCAGAGATACCTCTCCGACATTCGGAGTGGCAAATCCTAATCTCGAAATACGCCAACTCAACAAGTACCTTTGGAGACACCTGTAGAGCACCTTTATAATCACCCAGTTACGTTGTGACGTTTGGTAGCACACAAAGTGTTCCTCCGGTAAACGGGAGTTGCATAATCTCATAGTCACAGGAACATGTATAAGTCATGAAGGAAGCAATAGCAACATACTAAAACGATCGGGTGCTATGCTAACGGAATGGGTCATGTCAATCAGATCATTCAACTAATGATGTGATCCCGTTAATCAAATAACAACTCTTTGTCCATGGTTAGGAAACATAACCATCTTTGATTAACAAGCTAGTCAAGTAGAGGCATACTAGTGACACTCTGTTTGTCTATATATTCACACATGTATTATGTTTCCGGTTAATACAATTCTAGCATGAATAATAAACATTTATCATGATATAAGGAAATAAATAATAACTTTATTATTGCCTCTAGGGCATATTTCCTTCAAATGTGTACGTGCAATGCACATTAATTTGAAAGTATATTAAGTGCATGCAGATATTAAGTAGAATATTATTTGCGTGTTATTATGTGATTAGCATTATATTTGGCATGAAATTAACTGCACGCTAAACGTGTTGAGCTTTCGACATTGAAGTAGTCTAGGTCGTTGGATTGACATGATTTGATGGCCGAGATTAATTGGATCTACCCCTTTGGGACTTTTTATATTGGTATAGATATTTGGCATGAAATTAACTGTACGCTAAACATGTTGAGCTTTCGACATTGAGGCAGTCTAGGTCGTTGGATTGACATGATTTGATGGCCGAGATTAATTGGATATACCCCTTTGGGCCTTTTTATATTGGTATAGATGCGAGTTGAGTTAGAAACATTTGATCTCAACCACATATCCACCATTCATCAACGGACCAGATTGTCCCAATGTTGTATCTCATATAATGTACATGTTTACTAAATATTTTTAATCATCTCTACAACACCTTATTAGGGATCATTGAAACTTTAATACAATTTCATTAGAACAAATCATCACACCATATATCGCGTATCATCTTCAGAATACCTTAATTAGGAATCATTGCACCTTAATTACACCTACATTAGGAAACAACTGTCATACCATATATCACGTAATTCAAAAAACACATTTGTCAAACATCACGTGCCACACACCTCCCACCACCGAACCTTCTCCTCTAAAAGTGCTTCTGCTCTAGAAGAAAAAATGGCACCGTATCGCCAGCTCACGCCGCCACCGCCGAACCTATGCATGCGCTCCTCCACGCCGGCCCATCTCTCTCCCATTACATGCCGCTCCCGACCGAACCACTCATAAATATGTAGTATGTATGTGGTCGGAGGTAGGAATTACCAAATTAGGTTGAGGTGGGTTGGTTAATGGATTTTTTTTAAATCATGCATTGTTCATCCCCAAAGTAGGAACAAATCAGTGGTGTTAGGTGGGGCCAGGGCCCTTGCTGGCCCTGCCTCCGCCACTGTATGTGGTGCATGTAAAAAAGAAAATGTGTGGACAAAAATGAGTTATTTTTTGTTTATTTGAACGACAAATTCCTATTTCCTTAACTTAGCCTACAAATCTTTGTATTATCTAATGCTTTTTATTTAGGCACGTAGATAACATCTACATGTACATATAGAATAAAATGGTTTTACTGAAAAATTTAAATATCATCTTTAGTTGTTGGAAAATTAAATAATACTATATGTTCTATGTGTACAAACCAAATTACCTTAGAGTATCAACAGCCGGACTCCTCAAACGTTGCCTATACGTCCGGGCGGACGGCCTGGTTAGTGGCCGACGCGAGAACTATATCTCATGTTATGGGAGATGGAAGGGCGTTTCCTATTTAGCGCTGCAGGCGCCCGTTTGTATGTATTTCGCAAACTGGCGCCTGCAGCGCCCCTTGATGGGCCGGCCCATTACTCTGGGTTTTATTCCGCAAAAAATATCAGCGCTCGCAGGGGACTCGAACGAAATCACTAATTAAGGAGTACTCGTTGCAAAGAATACTCCAACTTCCCAGGTCGCGACAAGTGGCGCACATGCAGCGCGCCACTTGTCGCAACCTGGGAGTTTTCCCTTTTTTCGTAGATCCGTTTATTTAAAATATTTTATCTCTTAAACCGTGCGTCCAAATCTCGAACCGTTTTCAGCATTGGATTCCTCGCGTCGAGATCTTCAAAACTAGATTCCATGTTGATAGGTTTTGACGAACTTTTTTTCACGAAAAAATCGGACGAAAAAACCGAACCGGAAGCACGGTTTTTTTCCTTTCCGAAAGAGGCACGCCCGTGCCTCTCGCGAAATCACAACCATGCCTCTCGTGGAAGCAAAACCGTGACTCTCGTGGAAAAAAAACAGAAAACACATTTTTTTCGTTTCCGAGAGGCACGGCCGTGACTCTCGCGACAGCACAACCGTGCCTCTCGCGAAAGCAAAACCGTGACTCTCACGAAAGAAAAAAACAGAAAATGTTTTTTTCCTTTCCGAGAGGCACGACCGTGACTCTCGCGAAAGCACAATTGTGCCTCTCGCGGAAGCAAAAGCGTGACTCTCAGGAAAGAAAAAAAACAGAAAACGTGTTTTGTTTTTCCCTTTCCGAGAGGCACGGTCGTGACTCTCGCGAAAGCACAACCGTGCCTCTCACGGAAGAAAAACCATGACTCTCGTGAAAGAAAAAAGAAAACAGAAAACGTGTTTTTTTCATTTCCGAAAGGCACGGCCGTGACTCTCGCTAAAGCACAATCGTGCCTCACGCGGAAGAAAAACCGTGAGTTTCGCTAAAGAAAAAAAACGCGTTTTTTTGTGGGATTTTTTTAGATTTTTTTTATCGAAAAGCTAAGAAAGACCGGGGAAAAACCAAAACATCGAAAAAACCCAGGAAAAACGTTTAAAAGCCGAAAACGCGTGCGGAAAAATAAAAAAAAGCAAAATCCAGAGGGAGCGTCCAGAGCGCGACACGTGGCGAATGGCTGAGAGCGCGCCAAGTAGCGCTAATCGTTGCCAGGCTCCCGAAGGAGCGCTCGTTAACTAGTTGCTCCCGGACTAGACTCGAACTAGCGACCTCACTTGTCTTGTTTTCATCATATAAACAGCCCGCCACGCCGAGGGATTTGATGAGTTTGAACCTTTTCATTTATTTATTCCTTTATTCGCTTTTTGTTCCTTTTCCTTTTTTCCACTTTCTTTTTCTGTTTTTTGTTTTTCTTCTTCCTGGTTTCTTCCATCATCTATTTTCAATCTTTTACTTTTCCTAATTGCAGGAACTTTTTCCAAATCAACGATGTTTTTCTCCAATTTGATGAAATGTTTTTCCAAAATCAATGAACTTTCTTCAAAAAAAATAGTGAACTATATTTTAAAAGTAGATGATTTTTTATAATTGCTGAATATGTGAACTTTTCCTGTAAATCGACGATTTTTTTTAGAAATTTGATGAACTTCTTTTTCAACTCGATGAACTTTTATTCAGATTTGTTAACATTTTTTCACAATCGTTGAACTTTTTATAATTCGATGAACATTTTCAAAAACCCGATGAACTTTTTTCAAATCCGTGAACTTTTTTTAAAATTGATTTTCCTTTTTTCAAAATCAATGATTTTTTTCAAATTTTGATGAACTTTTGTGGAAAATCCTTGAACAAACTTGAAT
This sequence comes from Triticum timopheevii, assembly GCA_963921465.1. NCBI lineage: Eukaryota > Viridiplantae > Streptophyta > Magnoliopsida > Poales > Poaceae > Triticum > Triticum timopheevii. The sequence goes on from OY997262.1 coordinate 478,154,990, forward strand.
TTGTATTTTTTTTTTCATATTTGCGATTTTTTATTATTTTACGTTCGCGTCTGTTTTTTCTTTCAAAGGTTGATTGGGCCGGCCCACTCCGCACAGCGTGCGAGCGCCAGGCGCGCTAGCCGGCGCTTACAGCGCCGATTAGGAGGTCCAGATGGAAGATACTCTAGCTGAAGCTTTTTACCCTTTACTGTATCTGGTGGGCCAGCCCGTATTGTCAGTTTTTTTCCCTTCGCTAAGATCGTTCGATCGAGTGAGTTCACTGGTTTGCTCGCCTCGCTCTGGTTTTTTATTTTTTATTATTTTTTTTTGTTTCTTTTTTTTTCTGGTGGTTTTCTTCGGTTGTTCTTCGCTTTTTTTATTCTTTTCGCATTCCCTTCTTTTTAATTTAATTTTCTTTATTTCTCCATAGGTTTTCTTCTCTTTTTTTCCTTTTTTTCTTTTATATACTTCGTTTTTCTTTGTTTTTTCAATTGTTTTTTATTATAGTTCGGTTTTCTTTTGGTTTTCTTCAAATTTTTTTGCGTACGTTTTCTCAGTACACAATATAAATTTTTAGTGTACACATGAAACTTTTGTTTATACACATTGAACCTTTTTCACGTACATTGTTTACATTTTTCTTAAATATATGTTTGTCAACACTTTTTGGAATAGACGGTCAACATTTTTTAATAAATGGTCAGAATTTTTCCTATACACATTTTACAGTTTTCGAATGTTTAATTAACATTTTTTGAAGACGAGGTCAATAGTTTTCCTATACACACTTTAAATGTTTTAAAATACTTGATTAAAAAGTTTTCTACTACAAGATTAAAAAAATTCTAATACATGGTCAACATTTTTTCTTATGCATATTTTTACATTTTCCAAATTCTTTATCAACATTTTTTAACTGCAAGATTAAAATTTTATTGAATGCATGATCAACATTTTGCATGATCAACATTTTTCTATAAACATTTTACATTTTCCAAGTGCTTGATTAACATTTTTGAAATACTTTTCAATATTTTTAAAATACTTGATTAACAACTTCACAGACATGATCAAAATATTTCATAAGTTTTTTAATACATGGTCAACATTTTTTCTATACGCATTTGACATTTTTCAAACGCTTTATTAACATGTTTCAAATACTTATTTAACATTTTTTTCAAATGCTTGATTAACATATTTTAAATACATTATCAACGTTTTTACACACATTGTATATTTTTTTATTCATTTTTCATATACATGGTCAACATTTTTTCTATACACATTTGACATTTTTCAAATGCTTTATTAACATGTTTCAAATACTTATTTAGCATTTTTTTCAAATGCTTGATTAACATATTTTTAATACATTATCAACTTTTTCACACACATTGTATATTTTTTGTATTCATTTTTCATATACATGGTCAACATTTTTTCTATACACATTAACATTTTTCAAATGCATGATTAACATTTTTCAAAAAAATAAAAAGTTATATTTTTAACAGATATGTTTATAATTTTTTGGAAGTGTAAAAAGAAGTAAAAAAGGAAAGCAAAAGGTCAAAAAAAAAAGAGGCAGTGGCCTCGCGCGGGCTAGGCCAACCCATTTAGGCTGGCGCCTTCAATGAGAGTTGGCTCTGTCTTGCTTGCAGCGAAACATAGTCGCGCCCAATGATCGATCACAAAATCTGTCGACCCAGCCGCACCCCACATATTGGCCTTATACGTCAGGGCCGACCAGCACCTCTCAATCCAGCCCATACCTGGGGCAGGTATGAGGAGGCCAAGACGCGACTAGGCGTGTCTTCCACATCAGATCTGCCCCATGCGGGCCCACCCTATCTGCATCATGAATGAAATTCTAACCACTCTGCTCCACTATACTTCGCCCCAATCTCCATTCTGGCCTTCTCCGTCACGACGGTATCGGATCTGACTCTGGGATCTCCCGATCCGTCGACTGGGACCTCGTCCCATATGGAGACGAGTAGGAGATGGTCGTCCAGATGGATCTCTCCCACTCCCGCGAGGAGTGCTGCCAACCATGGTCGTACTTGATCTGGCAGGAATCCATTGTGTTGCACAAATGGCGCTCGGATCCATAGGGGAAGGTGACTCGAGGCACGTAACCGTGGCCTCTCGTTGTACGTGGTGACCACTGTATGGCGCCCCAACCCCGGGGTGGCGGCGCAACCCCTTCGATGGTGCCTCGTCCCCGTGGCGTCGGGCTTCGACTCGGAGGTTAACATATCGACATGTGCCACGGGCCGTCTGGTGCTATGGTGTAGCGTGCCCATCATGCAAGGCAGAGGGCGCGGGAGGCTGCGGTAACGCTCGAGGCCGAGGGGAAGGAAGCGGAGTTGCACATCGCCTTGGACGAGGAAGCCATCCGTGACCGCATCCTCGAGAAGTGAAAAAGGAGGACGATGTATGCCCTCGCCTGGGGGCAAAACTGGGTGGTTCGTGCCATGGCCGAACTGCCCGCCCTCCCCCCTCAAAGAAGAGGAGGAGGAGGCCAATGATGGGTCGAGCAGCTTCGGCAGTGAGCAAACTTGACTCGATCCGTTTTGCGTCATCTAGCGCTACTTCCGTGACAAAGATGCCAAGGGAAACGACAAGGGCAAGGGCAGTCGTGGATGATCTTTCTCCATAGCTTTAGTATGTAGAACATGCCAATTTTTGGTAGTGATAGGTCATGTATGATGTAGTACAGCATATGCCAATTTTTGGTAGTCCGATGGCATGCATGATTAAGTAGCCGGACGATATGTGTGGGATCAAGATGTATTTACGTAGAGTTACGTTTACGATGCATGTGATGAATTTGAGGCTTTGCTAATGAGGTACCTGGTAGTGGAAGCAAATATTTGAGGGATGACCGATCACTGTCTGATTAGCTAGGTTTGCCTGTAGATGCTTTTACCTAGAGTGTGCATCCTTGTCTGTGTAAGAATACTATACCTATAGAATACAACAATGTCACCCAAAAGTTTCACTATATACCTTTTGCATGAGAAGTTTCCATATGTTATTAACACTTCTCCATATAGAAAATCTCCTCCATTGAATACAACAAATTAAATCATTATTCATGTGCCAAAAGAAAATAATTAGTTCATTATTAGTGAATCATTATGATCTATTTTTTTAATATTTAGTAGTACTTCACTAGACTTTTACTCCATGCGTTCCTAAATACTTGTCTTTCTAGAGATTTCAACAAGTGACTACATACGGAGCAAAATGAGTGAATCGACACTCTAAAACAGGTCTACATACATCCGTATATTGTAGTCCATTTGAGATGGCTAGAAAGACAACTATTTGGGAACGGAGGGAGTATTATTTATTTTTGTTCAATGTTTGCCTAGTAACTAGGATGAGCATGTTTTTTCTTCATCGCGAATACGTGCATTGCACGCTAACTAGTGAATATAAAGTTCTAACTGCGGAAAGGAGGAACGAAACTAGGTACCCTGAAAAAAAATAGTAAGAGAGGATAAAGCCAGGCGATGAATTGCATTTTCTTAGTACGAAAAATTGCATTTGATATGACATGATTGTAGGAGTATCGAGCTGGCCAACACAAATTCTTCTACTGCAATCATATTGTCCTTTATCCGACATAAATATACGCTCGTGGATCTGGTCTTCGTAAGTGTGTGTCCTATTGTCCTTTATCCTACATAAATTGATAAATATACGCTCGTGGATCTGGTCTTCGTAAGTGTGTGTTAGCCTGTGTTCCTATCTACTCTTCTCTTGATCTGTGGTGATTGTTGTTCTGGCGTGCTGGTCTTATTGGATCTTAGCATGACGACTTCCTGACCGTCTACTACAACAAGTTTTGCCCGGTTCCGATGAGGGAGAGGCGACGACGGTCACGCGCCTTCAGCCCGCTCCAGTGTTTGTAGTCGTCGCTACATGGTCTACGGATCTGGATATATATTTTATTTCGGATGTTCTTTATACTGTTTCGATGGTTGATCAATACTCCCTCCGTTTCTAAATATAGCACATTTTAGAGATTCTATAATATGGACTACATATATAGAAAAATGTGTGAATCTACACTCTAAAATATGTCTATATACATTCGTACGTAGTCCGTATTGAAATATCTAAAATGGCTTATATTTAGAATTTAGAAACGGGGGAGTAGATAGTAAGTTTTCTCGGAAAAAGACAAAATAGCCTCGTATACGCATATCTAGATGGAGTGCCTAGATGAGTTCCTAGATGGAGTGCCTAGATGGAGTGCCTAGAACTCATCTAGATGGAGTGCCTAGAACTCAGCTAGCTGAGATTTAATTTGGTCTCATTCACTACTGACATCATCCATCTAATTTAATTGATCCCACGCATACGCATATCTATCGATGCATATGTTTCTTTTCTTTGAGGAGACATCGATGCATATCTACGTCTCTGTATTTTGCCTATTGTCCGGGCTAAGTAACACGGGCTTTTATTGGGCTGCATGCGTGTGCAGTAAGCTTTATGCTTCTGCTTTTTCGTTTATGACCAAGCACGCTCCTACACCTATCTACATATTACACTGATGTGTCGTCTTATTTTTGTTGCTCGTGGTTTGGACCACCTAAATTTGCAAGGCTAAAAGAGACAAAAAAGTGAAAACAAGAAAAAGGAGCATCTCACAAACAAAGTGATACTTGCTTGTTTCACAAAGTCGAAGAAGAAAAAGAAATATCATATTGACACCAGTTGCATCAGTGTTGTGACGGTTGCAATTGCGCATGGATAAGTTCACGCTGCAACTCGTGCATGTGGGACTAGTATGAAAAATTAAGATCGACACCAACTGCATATGTGTTGTAACGATTGCAATTGCGTATGTGAGCGCCATGTGCAATTGGCATAGATGCGAATAAAAAAAATCCTAGATCGACACCACTTGCATATGTGTTGCGATGATTGCAATTGCGCATGAATGCGTCACTGCAACTAGTAGGGAAAAATCAGGTTGACCCCAGTTGTAGTCACTTTGTGCATGTGTTGTTGCCGTCGAGTGCAACACTTGCTGTTGCATGTCTAGAGGTAGACATGCAACTGACCTCGACAACTCCCCTCTCGACCCCTGTTGCAACCGCTTTGTGCATTGTGCAGTTGCGGTCGAGTCATAACGTATGTAGTTGCATGTCTAGTGTTGGACGTGCAACTGGCTCGATAACTCCCCTTCCGACCCCAGTTGCAGTCACTTTTGTTCCCTTGAAATTGCAGTTAGATTATAATGCTTGCAGTTGCATGTCTAGTGGCGGACATGCAACTGACCCCGACAACTCCCCTCCCAACCCTAGTTGCAGTCGTTGTGTGCATGTGCAGCCGCGGCCAGGTTATAATGCTTGTAATTGCATGTCTAGTGGCTGACATGAAACTGGCTCAGTAACCCCCCCTTTGGGCCCCAGTTGCAGCCGTTTTGTGCTGATGAAATTGCAATCGGGTCAACACTTGCAATTGCATGTGTAGTGTGGACATGCAACTAGCCCTGAAACTCTCTCGCTGATCCCAGCTGCAATTGCTTTGTGCCTCATGCAGTTGCAGTCGGGTTACAACATCTACAGTTGCATGCCTAATGGTGGACATGCAACTGACCCAACAACTGCCTACCCCATTTGAGTTGAGTCCGTTTTGCACTCCGTGCAATTGCAGCTAGATTACAACATTTGCAATTGCATGTCTAATCATAGACATGCAACTGACACACTTGTGAATATTTTCATGATAAAAATATAATAATGAGACATTTGTGTCCTTGTACAAAACAACAAAAAGATTTGACTTGCCACCCCACAAACATGCCACTAAATAGAAATATCGACGGGCCATGAGGTTCGGCGTTTGATCAGGATAAAAAGAAAGCGAGCAGATGACAAGCATAAAAAAAAGATAAAAACAGGTCCTGACGGCCGCTCGTGAACGTTCATCCGACAAATTCATGCGCTGGCAAACAAAGTGTTTACATATAAGAATAAAAATAAAAGAGAAAAGATAAAATAAAATAAAATAATAATGAAGACAAAATAAAATAAATGAAAAAGAAATCAAATGCTAACAACAACAGAAAAAGTGACATGTAGGACGTGTTGTCAAAAGGTCCATGCAGACATAAAAAAACAGACCAAAAAAACAAGAAAACATGAGCGATAGCTGCTAGTTTTTTTTTTTTTGAACATAAGCGATAGCAGCTAGTGTGCTGTGCTGGTGCATGCAGCTGCGAAGGGATATCAAACGAAACAAGTACCAGGCCCGCGTCGTTGCTCAGCTTGCATGTGTAAAAAAAACAACCGACGCGAATCTTCAGCCTTTAGATCATACAGCTAGAAAAATGAATGAGACCAATTTATTTTTCAGCTAGCTGAGTTTCAGCAAAACCGTTTTTTATAATATGCGTGGAAACCATACAATTGCTTGACGTGAAACGGAGCCGGCCCATACAAGTAGGAAAGTAGCGAGGATAGTTGCATACAGATTGTGACCTCCATGCCGGGATCATGAAGGCGTGGCCACTGCTCCGCGCTAAAGATTATAAGCCTGAACCTGAAGATGCTAAATTGTGGAAATATTCAGGCTTATCATCTTTACCCTCAGGAATACTTCTTCTTCAGGGAGATTTGTATACTAAGTAACTAACAAGCTGCTACTACTCAGTCCTAGTGTCCTACACGCTTGTTTAATGTATTGTGTCTTGTCCGGCGTACCTAGCACGGCTCGCATTCCGTCCTCATCTTTGTTACTCCTTACTCCCTTTGTCATCAAAAAGGCTCTTATATTATGAAATCGGAAGGAGTATTAAAGCATACAAGCTCCGTAGTCCTAATGGGTGACATCTGGCCTGCGCGCTTTGCGGGAGCTCTCGCAAATCTTCTCCATTCTCATATAATAGCTCTCATCTTCAAGGTTTTTCAATACGAAGTTGTCCACCGAACCGAATCCCACCTTTGAATCCCCCGCATCCTCGCTACCGACAACCTCACGACGCGAACATCAATCGCGGCAACAGCGGCACCATCCAACACGAGGCGCAGTGGCATGGCCTGAACCTCCCCACACGGAGACGCATGGGATCACGAAGGCGTGGCCACCACGATGTCTCGGCATGGAGGTCGCCCTGACGACGCCCAATGCACACGCGCGTCCCTCACTCGCCAACTTCTCTATGGCCCAACACGATTGCCATCGCCCTAAAAGAGCCAGAGGAAGAGATCGAGCCGTTTTCTCACGCTGCCCCTCCCAATGGCACTGCTACGGGAGATATCTGTTGCAGTAGTTGATTGCTGCAATTAAGGAGGAAATCATTCTATTTTTAAGAAAGGAATTAGAAACCATCTGAGGAAGACGCGCCAAGGAAGAGTAGAAGTATAATACTTGGATTGACACAAGAAGATAGCTAGCTGCTGATGTTTGGTGGAAACTGAAAAGCAATCGAGGAATCTAGAAATAGTTGGGTTTTCTTTATTATTGGAAAACTAGCTAGAACTGGTTATAACAGGAACACTCGATGGCATACTCTCGAAATAGTGAGAACACACATTGCAGTGGTCGGGAACAGACGTCGTACGCCGGAAGGAGTGCACAACAAAACGATCTTGCTGGAATAACATGGAACCCACCGGAATACTACAGACTTTTTGACGACATACATGACCGAAGCTTCCAGGTTCAGCTTCGATCAAAACACACCGTCAGTTTCAAGCCGATGAAATTTATCTTTCTTTGAAATATGCAAGGTTTGTCTTACTGTTTTCTTTTTTACAAAAAGTTTGCAGTGCTCTTGTGCATGCCTATTAGTAGTAGAATAGAAAGTAGTAACAAGCTCAATTATCTTTGGAAGTGTAGGTGGACAGTAAGCTTGTGAATTCCTTAGAATGTACAGTACTATAAAACAAGAGTTTGACATATACAAGTAATCTCCACGATCCATATGCCTAAACAATCATTAATGGTGTATCTACCACACATACTATGTTTGACCGATAATGTGGAGTTGCATGGCATAAGATCTATTCAGGTTGTGGCATCATTATGAACATTGAATAATGTTATTTCTTCATGAACTTCTGTATGCACTAATCATCTGAAGTTTGTGTTGTTCATCTTGCTAAATTGATCCGGGATCATGTTTCATGTTCCAAACTACCATCTCGAGCAACCCTACTCTCAATCGGTGCATTGTTATTGTCATGAGCAACCCGTGAACTATGACCCAATTTATCGACCCACCCCTGATTCATAGCAACGTGCATTTGCTCTGTAGTTAAGGTAAAAGAAGTCCGACAACACTATCTGATGTGCATAGGATCCTAAAGGTAGTTTGACATGCTATCTGAAGAATAATAGGATCCTATGTCTCAAAACCTGATGTGCGTGCCTTACAATGTCCCATTGCAACGCATGAGCATATGTTCTAGTAAGTACAATAATGCAAATTTGAAGAGTAAGTATGGAGTTGAGATTAGCACTCCTATGGCCTACAGGTCTAAGAACAAGATCAGAGGAGGCAATATACCAGGATCTGGGATTACTTGCAGGCTGTGTTAGACACAAATCCATGTAGTAGGTACATTGGCACACTAAGTTCCAAAAGGAGCATGCAAGTAAGAATCCAAGGTTTCATGGTTTGTTCATCTATTTGAATGCTTGTAAGGAAGGATTTCTGAATGGATGCAGACCATTCATAGGTGATTACTGGACTTTGTTTTCTCTGACATGTGTTCATAAATGCCTTGTTTCTAACATGTGTTGTGTGCCATTGTAGCTGTGGATGGATGCTTCATCAAGCTGTCTACTGGCCAACAAATCCTTGTTGCCATAGGATGGGATGGGAATAATAACATATATCACATTGCTTTTGCAGTTGTGGACAAAGAAAACACAAAGAGTTGGACTTGGTTTTTCACAGAACTAAAGATAGCACTTGGTGGAGAACCAGGGAGATTTGGTTATTACACCATAATCTCTGATAGACAGAAGGTAATTTCCTTGTTCTTTCTCATATTAATTGCTTAGTTGTAGTTCAAAGTGATTGCTTAGTTGTAGTTCATAGTGATTGTTTAGTAGTAGTTCATATTCATTGCTTAGTTGTTGCTCATATCCATTGCTTACTACTAGCTAGCTAGTTCCTATTATTTACTTGGATGTAGTTGTGATTTTGGTCATTTTTTCAAACAGGGCCTTCCAAATGTTGTAAACCATGTATTCCCCAATTGCCCACATAGATTCTGCCATAGACACATCTATCAAAACTTCCAGACTTCTGGTTTTAGGGGGTCCGAATTAAAGAAGTACATGGATAAGGCTAGTCACTCTTATACTAAATGTGGCCATCTTGTTGCAGTGGATGCTCTTAAACAAGAGTGTAAGGCTGCTTTGGCCTGGCTTAATAAAGTTCCTAGACATGCTTGGGATAGATATGCCATGGACTTGAATTGCAAAATTGACTTAGTTTTCAAGAATATTAGTGACATGTTTAACAAGATGATATTAGATGTGAGGGGTAAACCAATAAAGACCATGGTAGATGGAATCATGACTAAGTTGATGGTTAGGTTCAATGGAAATAGGACTAAGACAGAGGTTGCCTAGTGGGATATACGCTCAACATGTGTTGAGTTGCTTGAAGAAGCAAAGAAGCATTCTAGGAACTGTCAATGCATCCATGAATCTAGGTGACACTTTCAACGTATTGACATCACTTTGGTTTAATGGCCTAAACATATAAAATGATATTATACTAAGCACATGCACCACATAACATCAAATTGGACTCACATCAAGTTTCATCAAGTTTTAGAACTGGATCCAACACCATAGTTCACAAAAAATACATACTGAAAGTACTTGGTTCAGAAATTCAAACTAAAGTACTGGATAGATGAATATCATCTACATTACAACATTGTTAGATCCAACAACATAGTTCAACAATGCATACTAGATGCACACTAATCATCTAAGATGGCCTTCACCCCCTGAAAGTTCAGCATTATCTTTTCCTCAAACTTCTGATACTACAATTTATGCCTCTCTTCTATCAACATTTCCTTCTCCTTCAAATGATTGAACTTCATATTCCTAATCACATTGGCTTGAGCACCTGTGAGGTGCTTAAGAGTGTCATACTTTTCCTGCAGCCTATTATTCTCCTCATCTTTCTTTGACAGCTCTGCCTTCAAGTTACCAACTTCATTATCTAACTCAGCTATATTGACAACTACATTGTCCTTCTGCTCCTGCTGATAGCTTAACTCCACAGCCCTATGCTCATGGGCATCCAAAAGAGCATTCACATCACCAACTAACTTATCATAGTTCTCGTGCAGTTTCTTCTTCTCTTTTGTTAGGTTGTGAATTGTAAATGAACTCTAAAGATTGACATTGGTCCTAGCTGCCTTACTCTCCTCATACATATTCCATAACTTGGCCAATATCTTCTCCATTGACTCTGTCCATTCAAAATCAATCCATTGAACTACTCCACAATTAATTTATGCCTTCCTATAAAACAAACAATAAATCAATAAAGGATAAGCTAAGTGAGTGGGATCTACAAACTGCAGTGCCATCCCACTCTTAACATAAACAAAGAGCATTGTAGGTCGATAGTAGGCAGTATTATAAACACCACTGAAATCAACATGTTTATTAAAGACATCTATTGTTAAAGAGTTCAAGGAACTAATCTGTACAACAAGCAAATGGGAAAACAATTGTTAACATATAAACAATGACCATTGTTGAAGAGGTTCAGTAAACAAGGCATTAAGCACTGACCATAATAAACAATGACTACCATGCACTAATGACAACACAGGTCTAAACAAAGACCAAGAACTTAACAAACTAAACAACTTGATAAACAAAGCATTAAGCACTGACCAGATAAAACAATGTGTACCAATCATTAGACAGAGCCAATGAGCAGCTTCCACTAAATAGGTTCTGAAGCATACCTGCTGAGCACACCCAAGAAACCTCCTCTCGGTGTGCATTCCTTCAAATGCAACAAAGCCCTCTGCCAGCTCGCTGTGTTCGCACAACACAGTAACATCTGTGTCAATGTCGCTGAAGTTCGGATCGTGCATGGTAGTAGAAAGTTCTGGGAGCAAACAAAGAAAGCCCTAGGTTCAGTTCGAGCTCATTCACAGAATCCCCAATTCACACTACAAAAAAAAGACACATCCGTGACATTTTGGGTCGAACGAATTTTTTTCTGTCATACATATGACACTTCTATGACGATAATTGTGACAAAACCCGGTATCATCATAGATGTGGTGGGCTCCTACTTCTATGACAAAAAATCATGACAGAAAATGGGCTTTTCATCCTGGGCGGTCCGGAGACGCAGCTGCATGACATTCTTTGGGCCGTCCATGACGGAAAAAACCGTGGTAGAAGCGAGGGGAGGAAAACTTCCGGGAGTTGCCGGTTATGGTGGGAGAGCGATGCGCGTTTCTCTCGTACAGGTATGCGCGTGTGTGTGAGGCGTTGGCTCTAACTGAACCCGAGCGAGGCGTTGGGCTCTAACTGAACCCGAGCGATTGCACCGCAGGCTACGCGTTACTGAACCCGAGCGATCGATTGATGGCTGTTAACTGAACCCGATGGAGCGATTCCTTCGCTACTGCTGCTAACTGAAGCCGATCGATTGGATGAACAGTGAGCGTTGCAGGAGGGTTTGGATGAACAGTGAGCGGTAGCGTTGCCTCTGGATGAACAGGAACCCGTGGTGTGGAGGGCTGGATGAACAGTAGACGGTGGAGGGGTGGTTGAACTGGACCCCGTGGTGTGGAGGGCTGGATGAACAGTAGACAGTGGAGGGGTGCCCGTGGAGGGGTGGTTGAATAGTAGCCGGTGGAGTAGCGCACGGTGGAAGCTGGACGAACAGGAGCCCGTGGAGGCTAGAGGAGGTCGACGGTATCCCGTGGAGGCTGGAGGAGGTCGACGGTGGAGATGAACAGTATCCCGTGGAGTCCCGTTTTGCGGTACGCCACACCCCTCCCCCCCCCCCCCCCGTTTCGACCGTAGCGCTCCAACACAAGTCCGTTTTGTCCGTTTTGCGGTACGCTACACCCCTCCCGATCAACAGGACCCCCGTTTCGACTGTAGGAGGTCCGTTTCCTCCGTTTTGCAGTACGCCACACCCCTCCCGATCAACAGGACCCCCGTTTCGACCGTAGGACGTCCGTTTCCTCCGTTTTGCGGTACGCCACACCCCTCCCGATCAACAGGACCCCGTTCCGAACGTAGGAGGTCCGTTTCCTCCGTTGTGCGGTACGCCAGGCCTCGTTTCCATCGCCTATTCCGTCCAAGCCCCCCCGATGAACACGACCACGCATTCCGTTCCGACCCAGCCGGTTGGCTCCCACGCGTTCCGTTGCCTCCCCATGAACACGACGCATTCCGTTGCCTCCCCATGAACACGACGCATTCCGTTGCCTCCCCATGAACACGACGCATTCCGTTGCCTCCCCGTGAACACGACGCATTCCGTTGCCTCCCCATGAACACGACGACGACGCTGTTTCTCCGTTTCGACCCAGCCATGTACCTATGCGCGAGTAGGTGTTCGAGACCCCGCCCGTATGTACACATACGTGGCCGTATTTTCTTTCTTGCACCCTGGCCGCTGTACATACGTGTACATGCTACGTGCGCGCCTCTACTACGACACGTGCGCGCCTCTACAACGACCAGTATGTATGTACTCGTTCGCGACCAGAATGACAAAGCTACGTACGCTTCCACCAGGTGGGTCCCTGTTGGGGAACGTAGTAATTTCAAAAAAATTCCTACGCACACGCAAGATCATGGTGATGGCATAGCAACGAGAGGGGAGAGTGTTCGTCCACGTACCCTCGTAGACCGTAAGCGGAAGCGTTATCACAATGCGGTTGATGTAGTCGTACGTCTTCACGATCCGACCGATCCAAGCACCGAACGTACGGAGCCTCCGAGTTCAGCACACGTTCAGCTCGATGATGATCTCTGGCCTCCGATCCAGCCGAGCTCCGGAGATGAGTTTCGTCAGCACAACGGCGTGGTGACGATGATGATGTTCTACCGGCGCAGGGCTTCGCCTAAACTCCGCGACGATATGACCGAGGTGGAATATGGTAGAAGGGGGCATCGCACACGGCTAAGGAACGATCCGTAGATCAACTTGTGTGTCTATGGGGTGCCCCCTGCCCCCATATATAAAGGAGCCAGGGGGGAGGCCGCCGGCCTAAGGGGGCGCGCCAAGGGGGGAGTCCTACTCCCACCGGGAGTAGGACTCCCCTTTTCCAAGTTGGAGTAGGAGAGAAGGGGGAAAGAGGAGGAAGAGGGGAAGGAAAGGGGGGGGGGGCGCCGCCCCCCTTCCCTTGTCCTATTCGGACTAGGAGGGGGAGGGGCGCGCGGCCCCCTCCTGGCTCCTTCCTCTTCTCCCTCTTGGCCCATGTAGGCCCATTAACCCCCCGGGGGGTTCCGGTAACTTCCCGGTACTCCGGTAAAATGCCGATTTCACCCGGAACCATTCCGATGTCCAAACATAGGCTTCCAATATATCAATATTTATGTCTCGACCATTCCAAGACTCCTCGTCATGTCCGTGATCACATCCGGGACTCCGAACAAACTTCGGTACATCAAAACTTATAAACTCGTAATAAAACTGTCATCGAAACGTTAAGCGTGCGGACCCTACGGGTTCGAGAACTATGTAGACATGACCTAAAACCATTCTCGGTCAATAACCAATAGCGGGACCTGGATGCCCATATTGGTTCCTACATATTCTACGAAGATCTTTATCGATCAAACCGCATAACAACATACTTTGTTCCCTTTGTCATCGGTATGTTACTTGCCCGAGATTTGATCGTCGGTATCCAATACCTAGTTCAATCTCGTTACCGGCAAGTCTCTTTACTCGTTCCGTAATACGTCATCTCATAACTAACTCATTAGTTACATGCTTGCAAGGCTTAGGTGATGAGTATTACCGAGAGGGCCCACAGATACCTCTCCGACAATCGAAGTGACAAATCCTAATCTCGAATTATGCCAACCCAACATGTACCTTCGGAAACACCTGTAGAGCACCTTTATAATCACCCAGTTACGTTGTGATGTTTGGTAGCACACAAAGTGTTCTTCCGGTAAACGGGAGTTGCACAATCTCATAGTTGTAGGAACTTTGTATAAGTCATTAAGAAAGCAATAGCAGTATACTAAACGATCAAGTGCTAGGCTAACAGAATGGGTCATGTCAATCACATCATTCTCCTAATGATGTGATCCCATTAATCAAATGACAACACATGTCTATGGTCAGGAAACATAACCATCTTTGATTAATGAGCTAGTCAAGTAGAGGCATACTAGTGACTATGTGTTTGTATATGTATTCACACATGTATCATGTTTCCGGTTAATACAATTCTAGCATGAATAATAAACATTTATCATGATATGAGGAAATAAATAATAACTTTATTATTGCCTCTAGGGCATATTTCCTTCAGTCTCCCACTTGTACTAGAGTCAATAATCTAGATTACATAGTAATGATTCTAACACCCATGGATTCTTGGTGCTGATCATGTTTGCTCGTGAGAGAGGCTTAGTCAACGGGTCTGCAACATTCAGATCCGTATGTATCTTTCAAATCTCTATGTCTCCCACTTGGACTTGGTCCCGAATGGAATTGAAGCGTCTCTTGATGTGCTTGGTCCTCTTGTGAAATCTGGATTCCTTTGCCAAGGCAATTGCACCAGTATTGTCACAGAAGATCTTCATTGGTCCCGATGCACTACGTATGACACCTAGATCGGAAATGAACTCCTTCATCCAGACTCCTTCATTCGCTGCTTTAGAAGCAGCTATGTACTCCGCTTCACATGTAGATCCCGCCACGACGCTTTGTTTAGAACTGCACCAACTTACAGCTCCACCGTTTAATATAAACACGTATCCGGTTTGCGATTTAGAATCGTCCGGATCAGTGTCAAAGCTTGCATCGACGTAACCATTTACGACTAGCTCTTTGTCACCTCCATATACGAGAAACATATCCTTAGTCCTTTTCAGGTATTTCAGGATGTTCTTGACCGATGTCCAGTGATCCACTCCTGGATTACTTTGGTACCTTCCTGCCAAGCTTATTGCTAAGCATACGTCAGGTCTGGTACACAGCATTGCATACATGATAGAGCCTATGGCTGAAGCATAGGGAACATTTTTCATTTTCTCTCTCTCTTCTGCTGTGGTCGGGCATTGAGTTTGACTCAACTTCACACCTTGTAGCACAGGCAAGAATCCTTTCTTTGCCTGATCCATTTTGAACTTTTTCAAAATTTTGTCAAGGCATGTGCTTTGTGAAATTCTATTAAGCGTCTTGATCTATCTCTATAGATCTTGATGCCCAATATGTAAGCAGCTTCACCGAGGTCTTTCATTGAAAAACTTTTATTCAAGTATCCCTTTATGCTATCCAGAAATTCTATATCATTTCCAATTAATAATATGTCATCAACGTATAAAACTAGAAATGCTACAGAGCTCCCACTCACTTTCTTGTAAATACAGGCTTCTCCAAAAGTCTGTATAAAACCATATGCTTTGATAACACTATCAAAACGTTTATTCCAACTCCGAGATGCTTGCACCAGTCCATAAATGGAACGCTGGAGCTTGCACACTTTGTTAGCACCTTTTGGATCAACAAAACCTTCCGGCTGCATCATATACAACTCTTCTTCTAGAAATCCATTCAAGAATGCAGTCTTGACATCCATTTGCCAAATTTCATAATCATGAAATGCAGCAATAGCCAACATGATTCGGACAGACTTAAGCATCGCTACGGGTGAGAAAGTCTCATCATAGTCAACCCCTTGAACTTGTCGAAAACCTTTCGCAACAAGTCAAGCTTTATAGACAGTAACATTACCATCAGCGTCAGTCTTCTTCTTAAAGATCCATTTATTCTCAATGGCTTGCCGATCGTCGGGCAAGTCAACCAAAGTCCATACTTTATTTTCATACATGGATCCCATCTCAGATTTCATGGCCTCTAGCCATTTTGCGGAATCTGGGCTCATCATCGCTTCCTTATAGTTCGTAGGTTCATCATGGTCAAGTAACATGACTTCCAGAATAGGATTACCGTACCACTCTGGTGCGGATCTTACTCTGGTACACCTACGAGGTTCAGCAGAAACTTGATCTGAAGTTTCATGATCAATATCATTAGCTTCCTCACTAATTGGTGTAGTTGTCACAGGAACCGGTTCTCGTGGTGAACTACCTTCCAATAAGGGAGTAGATACAGTTATCTCATCAAGTTCTACTTTCCTCCCACTCACTTCTTTCGAGAGAAACTCCTTCTATAGAAAGGATCCATTCTTAGCAACGAATGTCTTGCCTTCGGATCTGTGATAGAAAGTGTACCCAACAGTCTCTTTTGGGTATCCTATGAAGACACATTTCTCCGATTTGGGTTCGAGCTTATATGGTTGAAGTTTCTTCACATAAGCATCGCAGCCCCAAACTTTAAGAAACGACAACTTTGGTTTCTTTCCAAACCACAGTTCATAAGGTGTCGTCTCAACGGATTTTGATGGTGCCCTATTTAACGTGAATGCGGCCGTCTCTAAAGCATAACCCCAAAACGATAGCGGTAAATCGGTAAGAGACATCATAGATCGCACCATATCAAGTAAAGTACGATTACGACGTTCGGACACACCATTTCGTTGTGGTGTTCCGGGTGGCGTGAGTTGCGAAACTATTCCGCATTGTTTCAAATGTAAACCAAACTCGTAACTCAAATATTCTCCTCCAAGATCAGATCGTAGAAACTTTATTTTCTTGTTACGATGATTCTCCACTTCACTCTGAAATTCTTTGAACTTTTCAAATGTTTCAGACATGTGCTTCATTAAGTAGATATACCCATATCTGCTCAAATCATCTGTGAAGGTGAGAAAATAACGATATCCGCCACGAGCCTCAACATTCGTTGGCCCACATACATCTGTATGTATGATTTCCAACAAATCTGTTGCTCTCTCCATAGTTCCGGAGAACGGTGTTTTAGTCATCTTGCCCATGAGGCACTGTTCGCAAGTACCAAGTGATTCATAATCAAGTGATTCCAGAAGTCCATCAGTATGGAGTTTCTTCATGCGTTTTACACCGATATGACCTAAACGGCAGTGCCACAAATAAGTTGCACTATCATTATCAACTCTGCATCTTTTGGCTTCAACATTATGAATATGTGTATCACTACTATCGGGATTCAATAAAAATAGACCACTCTTCAAGGGTGCATGACCATAAAAGATATTACTCATATAAATAGAACAACCATTATTCTCTGATTTAAATGAATAACCGTCTCGCATCAAACAAGATCCAGATATAATGTTCATGCTCAACGCTGGCACCAAATAACAATTATTTAGGTCTAAAACTAATCCCGAAGGTAGATGTAGAGGTAACGTGCCGACCGCGATCACATCGACTTTGGAACCATTTCCCACGCGCATCGTCACCTCGTCCTATGCCAGTGCTCGCTTATTCCGTAGTCCCTGTTTCGAGTTGCAAATATTAGCAACAGAACCAGTATCAAATACCCAGGTGCGACTACGAGCTCTAGTCAGGTACACATCAATAACATGTATATCACATATACCTTTGTTCACTTTGCCATCCTTCTTATCCGCCAAATACTTGGGGCAGTTCCGCTTCCAGTGACCAGTCTGCTTGCAGTAGAAGCACTCAGTTTCAGGCTTAGGTCCAGACTTGGGTTTCTTCTCTTGAGCAGCAACTTGTTTGCCGTTCTTCTTGAAGATCCCCTTCTTCTTCCCTTTGCCCTTTTTCTTGAAACTAGTGGTTTTGTTGACCATCAACACTTGATGCTCCTTTTTGATTTCTACCTCCGCGGCTTTCAGCATCGCGAAGAGCTCGGGAATAGTCTTGTTCATCCCTTGCATATTATAGTTCATCACGAAGCTCTTGTAGCTTGGTGGCAGTGATTGGAGAATTTTGTCAATGACACTATCATCAGGAAGATTAACTCCCAATTGAATCAAGTGATTATTATACCCAGACATTCTGAGTATGTGTTCACTGACAGAACTATTCTCCTCCATCTTGCAGCTATAGAACTTATTGGAGACTTCATATCTCTCAATCTGGGCATTTGCTTGAAATATTAACTTCAACTCCTGGAACATCTCATATGCTCCATGACATTCAAAACGTCGTTGAAGACCCGGTTCTAAGCCGTAAAGCATGGCACACTGAACTATAGAGTAGTCATCAGCTTTGCTCTGCCAGACGTTCTTAACGTCGTCAGTTGCATCAGCAGCAGGCCTGGCACCCAGCGGTGCTTCCAGGACGTAACTCTTCTGTGCAACAATGAGGATAATCCTCAGGTTACGGACCCAGTCCGTGTAATTGCTACCATCATCTTTCAACTTTGCTTTCTCAAGGACGCATTAAAATTCAACGGAACAACAACAATAGCCATCTATCTACAAACAAACATAGACAAGCAAGATACTATCAGGTACTAAGTTCATGATAAATTTAAGTTCAATTAATCATATTACTTAAGAACTCCCACTTAGACAGACATCTCTCTAGTCATCTAAGTGATCACGTGATCCAAATCAACTAAACCATAACCGATCATCATGTGAGATGGAGTAGTTTTCAATGGTGAACATCACTATGTTGATCATATCTACTATATGATTCACGTTCGACCTCTCGGTCTCCGTGTTCCGAGGCCATATCTGCATATGCTAGGCTCGTCAAGTTTAACCTGAGTATTCTGCGTGTGCAAAACTGGCTTGCACCCGTTGTAGATGGACGTAGAGCTTATCACACCCGATCATCACGTGGTGTCTCAGCACGACGAACTTTGGCAACGGTGCATACTCAGGGAGAACACTACTTGATTATTTTAGTGAGAGATCATCTTAAAATGCTACCGTCAATCAAAGCAAGATAAGATGCATAAAGGATAAACATCACATGCAATCAATATAAGTGATATGATATGGCCATTATCATCTTGTGCTTGTGATCTCCATCTCCGAAGCACCGTCGTGATCACCATCGTCACCGGCGCGACACCTTTATCTCCATCGTAGCATCGTTGTCGTTTACGCCATCTATTGCTTCTACGACTATCGCTACCGCTTAGTGATAAAGTAAAGCAATTACAGGGCATTTGCATTTCATACAATAAAGCGACAACCATATGGCTCCTGCCAGTTGCCGATAACTTCGGTTACAAAACATGATCATCTCATACAATAAAATATAGCATCACATCTTGACCATATCACATCACAACATGCCCTGCAAAAACAAGTTAGACGTCCTCTACTTTGTTGTTGCAAATTTTACGTGGCTGCTACGGGCTTAGCAAGAACCGTTCTTACCTACGCATCAAAAACCACAACAATAGTTCGTCAAGTTGGTGCTGTTTTAACCTTCGCAAGGACCGGGCGTAGCCACACTCGATTCAGCTAAAGTGAGAGAGACAGACACCCGCCAGTCACCTTTAAGCACGAGTGCTCGTAACGATGAAACCAGTCTCGCATAAGCGTACGCGTAATGTCGGTTCGGGCCGCTTCATCTCACAATACCGCCGAACCAAAGTATGACATGCTGGTAAGCAGTATGACTTGTATCGCCCACAACTCACTTGTGTTCTACTCGTGCATATAACATCAACGCATAAAACCTAGGCTCGGATGCCACTGTTGGGGAACGTAGTAATTTCAAAAAACTTCCTACGCACACGCAAGATCATGGTGATGGCATAGCAACGAGAGGGGAGAGTGTTCGTCCACGTACCCTCGTAGAATGTAAGCGGAAGCGTTATCACAGCGCGGTTGATGTAGTCGTACGTCTTCACGATCCGACCGATCCAAGCACCGAACGTACGGAGCCTCCGAGTTCAGCACACGTTCAGCTCGATGACGATCTCCGGCCTCCGATCCAGCTGAGCTCCGGAGATGAGTTTCGTCAGCACGACGGCGTGGTGACGATGATGATGTTCTACCGGCGCAGGGCTTCGCCTAAACTCCGCGACGATATGACCGAGGTGGAATATGGTGGAAGGGGGCACCGCACACGGCTAAGGAACGATCCGTAGATCAACTTGTGTGTCTATGGGGTGCCCCCCGCCCCCGTATATAAAGGAGCCAGGGGGGAGGAGGCCGCCGGCCTAAGGGGGCGCGCCAAGGGGGGAGTCCTACTCCCACCGGGAGTAGGACTCCCCTTTTCCAAGTTGGAGTAGGAGAGAAGGGGGAAAGAGGAGGAAGAGGGGAAGGAAAGGGGGGGGGGCGCCGCCCCCCTTCCCTTGTCCTATTCGGACTAGGAGGGGGAGGGGCGCGGCGCCCCCTCCTGGCTCCTTCCTCTTCTCCCTCTTGGCCCATGTAGGCCCATTAACCCCCCGGGGGGTTCCGGTAACCTCCCGATACTCCGGTAAAATGCCGATTTCACCCGGAACCATTCCGATGTCCAAACATAGGCTTCCAATATATCAATCTTTATGTCTCGACCATTCCGAGACTCCTCGTCATGTCCGTGATCACATCCGGGACTCCGAACAAACTTCGGTACATCAAAACTTATAAACTCATAATAAAACTGTTATCGAAACGTTAAGTGTACGAACCCTACGGGTTCGAGAACTATGTAGACATGACCTAAAACCATTCTCGGTCAATAACCAATAGCGGGACCTGGATGCCCATATTGGTTCCTACATATTCTACGAAGATCTTTATCGGTCAAACCGCATAACAACATACTTTGTTCCCTTTGTCATCGGTATGTTACTTGCCCGAGATTTGATCGTCGGTATCCAATACCTAGTTCAATCTCGTTACCGGCAAGTCTCTTTACTCGTTCCGTAATACGTCATCTCATAACTAACTCATTAGTTACATGCCTGCAAGGCTTAGGTGATGAGTATTACCGAGAGGGCCCACAGATACCTCTCCGACAATCGGAGTGACAAATCCTAATCTCGAATTATGCCAACCCAACATATACCTTCAGAAACACCTGTAGAGCACCTTTATAATCACCCAGTTACGTTGTGACGTTTGGTAGCACACAAAGTGTTCTTCCGGTAAACAGGAGTTGCACAATCTCATAGTTGTAGGAACTTTGTATAAGTCATGAAGAAAGCAATAGCAGTATACTAAACGATCAAGTGCTAGGCTAACAGAATGGGTCATGTCAATCACATCATTCTCCTAATGATGTTATCCCATTAATCAAATGACAACACATGTCTATGGTCAGGAAACATAACCATCTTTGATTAATGAGCTAGTCAAGTAGAGGGCATACTAGTGACTATGTGTTTGTCTATGTATTCACACATGTATCATGTTTTCGGTTAATACAATTCTAGCATGAATAATAAACATTTATAATGATATGAGGAAATAAATAATAACTTTATTATTGCCTCTAGGGCATATTTCCTTCAGTCCCGACTATCAGGCACTTCCTTGCCTGCGAAGATGTAGCTGGTGGGTCCCAACAGTCAGGGGGGCGAATCGTTTTTTACCCGGATGCACTTCCTTGCGTGCGAAGATGTAGCTAGTGGGTCCCAGCAGTCAGGGGGAAATGTTTTTTTTGCAAAATACAGTGGCCCGTCCGGTGGGTCCCAGCTGTCAGGTGGAGGAATCATTATTTTCCGCGTAACAAGGAGGCACTTCCTTGCTGCGGCCGTGGACCCAGGTGTCAGCCTCTCCACGTACAGTCCACGTCCGATGGAAGTTGTTCCTTGACCACGTTGACCACGACGCGCCGAGAGCACCAGGGCGGTGGACGACGGCGAGGCCTAGGAAGGGGACGATGGGGAGCCGGGGAAGACGCGGCAGTGGAAGCCTGCGCGGAGAGGAGTACGAGGGTTCACTGGTTCGGCTGCGGTGTGAGGCTGCCGTCGCTGCAGGGCCTGGCCAGCGGTGGGAATAGTAGGGGGCGGTGAGGCCTCCGCGGCAGCACAACCGACCACGGGAGGCAGGAGCATGCGACACGACCGGCGCTGCTTTGGGTGGCTGGAGCAAGAAGACCAGAGGTTGAGGAAGCACTACGGCTGTTGGATGGACATCATACGGTCACTGGAGCTAGAATCGTTCATATTGACTAAAGTTGACAAAGGCCCCCGTCCCAATCAACTTAGTAGGCCCACAAGTCAGCCTCCCACCATGGTGGGTCCCAGCTAGCAAGGGGAGTATTCATTTTTTGGTGCGTAATAAGGACGCACTTCCGGTGGGTCCGAGCTGACAGCGCGGGGAACATTTTTTTCACGAAATACGCTGGCCCGTCCGGTGGGTCCCAGCAGTCAGGGGGGAAACATTTTTTTCACGAAATAAGGTGGCCCGTCCGGTGGGTCCCTGCTGTCAGGTGGAGGAATAATTATTTTGCGCGTAATAAGGAGGCACTTCCTTGCGGCCGTCTGGGCCCAACTGTCAGCCTCTCCACGTACTGTACTCTTCCGATGGAAGTTAGTCGTTGACCACGCCACACCGAGAGTACCAGGGCGATGGTCTGGACGACGGCGAGGCCTAGGAAGGGGATGACACGGAGCCGGGGAAGACGCAACAGTGGTAGCCCGCGCGGAGAGGAGTACGAGGGTTCACTAGTTCGACTACGGCGTGAGGCTGCCGTCGCCGCAGAATAACAGGGGGGGTGGGTGAGTAGAGGGATACCCTGGGCTAGCGGTGGGAGTAGTAGGGGGCGGTGAGGCCTTCGCGGCATCACTGCCGGCCACGAGAGGCAGGAGCACGCGGCACAACTGGCACTGCTTTGGGTGGCTGGAGCAAGAAGACCAGATGTTGAAGAAGCACTATGGCCGTTGGATGGACATCGTACGGTCACTGGAGCTAGAATCGTTCATATTGACTAAGTTGATAAAGCCCTACGTCCCCGTGAACTTAGTTGGCCCACAAGTCATCCTCCCACTATGGTGGGTCCCATCTAGCAGGGTGGGTATTCATTTTTTTGTGCGTAATAAGGAGGCACTTCCTTGCGTGCGAAGATATAGCTGGTGGGTCCGACATGTCAGTGGGGGGGAACATTTTTTTCGCGAAATACAGAGGCCCTTCCGGTGGGTCCCAGCTGTCAGGTGGAGGAATCATTATTTTGCGCGTACAGTCCACAGCCGATGGATGTCGTTCGTTGACCACGTTGACCAGGCCGCACCGAGAGCACCATGGCGGTGGACGATGGCGAGGCCTAGGAAGGGAACCACACGGAGTCGGGAAAGACTGGGCAATGGTTGCCCACGCGGTGGGGCGTATGAGGGTTTACTGGTCCGGCTGCCGTCGCCTGAAAATAACAGGAGGTGTGGGTGAGTAGAGGAATGGCCTGGCCAGCAATGAAGTAGGGTGGGGCGATGCGGCCTGTGCGGCAGCACAGCCGGCCACGGGAGGCGGGAGCATGAGTCCCACCGGAGCTGGTTTGGGCGGCTGGAGCAAGAAGATCAGATATTGAAGAAGCAGCACGGCCTTTGGATTAACATCCAACGGTCACTGCTGCTAGAATCGTTTGTGGACTAAGTTGACAAAGCAAAAGTACACGTCAACCTAGTAGACCCACAAGTCAGCCTCCAAATCTATCCCAAACAGCATACAGCCCGAAATATACCTTAATTCAAATTCAATGAAATTTTACCCGCACAAAAACAATGAAATTTAAAATATCAAAATCCAAAAGAAAACAGTATTTGGGAACTAATTGCTTGTTTGCTGTATTTTTTCATTTTACAGCCCATTTCTTATTACTTATAGCCCATTTCTTATTACTTATAGCCCATTTCTTATTACTTATAGCCCATTTTTTGGGCAAAATGCATCCCTACTCGTCTTGAAAGATTTCCGGCCCAGCAGGGCATAGAAAAGCAAGTAGGCCTATGTTGGTTATTCTGCAAAAAACAAAATAGCTGGCTAGCCATTTTTCAGAAATGAAAAAAACAAACTGGACTGGTCATGTGCTAAACATATGAAATAAAAGCCTGGGCTAGACGGGCCACGGGTCCCACACAACCCAGTTGATACCCTTCTCCGTCCCGAAAAAACAAAATTACTGCGCGCGCTGCTGGGTCCCTACTGTCATCCTCACCATGTACAGTTATCTACTTATTCCTCTCGGTTGTTGACCATGTTGACAACACCGGAGGGCGGCACCGCAGCGAGCGCGGAGGACGATGGTGAGGCCTCGAACGGGAACGAACAGGAGCCGGGGAAGATCACAGCTAGCCGTGGGAGGTGGGAGCAGGCGGTCCCGCCGGCGCTGGTTTGGCTTTGGCGGATCGAGGAAGAAGAGACTGAAGAAACGCGACAGACGTTGAATGTCAATCGAATGGTCAAGGTTCGCACAATCATTTTTTGACTAAGCGGACACCAAGTAGCATACTTTTTTATATATAGGAAGAAAACTGCGAGGAAAATGCGATCGTCTGCCGTCCTCCTCACAGGGAACGTTCGCCACATAAGTGACTAGCACCCTTGGTTTTCAACCGAGAGGTCTTTGGTTCGAGTCCAAGGAACTCTCAATTTTGTCCTCCTTCCTTCCTTGCAAAAAAGGGAAAGAAAATCAAAGACTTGGGAAGGCGTACAGACAAGCTAGTGTACCAGCAAAGAGACGTTGCCAAGTTTTAGAAAAAAGAAAGACGTGCTCCTGTAGCTGGTTCGAATCCAAACCTAGACTATGACTATATATGGTTCTATGCTACTCTGCAAGTAATGAAACTGACATATCCAACGTTTGCTTCTCCCATTCTCTACTTACTCTGCCTTGCATCAGAAGCTCTGGCTGCAGCAACCATGTCCGCTGGCTGCTCGTCCACCTGCTCTTCAGCAGACAACAACCAGATATGCGCCAAGTGGCCACCCGTACCATCGCCTGTGGGTCTCATAACACCCCCGCCGGCACGCGCACCGCAACCGATTGCTCATTGCAACCCACTGCCGTTGGTGTGGTGCCACTGCTGCAAATCACGCAGAGTCATCCGTCGCGTCTCAACCACAATCCGCAACCCTAGCCGAGTCTTCTAGAAATGCCCGAATCATGGGGTAATAATATGTTTAAGTGTTGTTCTGCTGCTTTCATTTGCTGATTTTTTTAATAGTTTGGTTGATGATCTTCCAATTTGATTCGTGTAGAAAAGGGAAGATTCGTGTGATTTGTATTTCTGGGAAGTTGCTGATGTGGGTGAATGCAACTACGCTGATTATTTGGTTAGCCGAGGAATCCCAATATGAGCAGGTTGGGGTGTTGGACAAGTAACTGAAGGAACGGCAGAAGAGAAAGATGCAGAGCAGAAGGTTAAAGATGCAGTTCCTCTGATCATGGCCAAGAAACAGCTGCTGAACGGCCTTGACAGCAATGAGGAGATGAAAGAGCTTGTGAAGATAATGGGCAAAATCGATGTGCTCTGTAGGATGATTGTCTCTTTATTTGCAGTGTATGTAGCACTCGTGATGTATTCAGTGGCTACGACATGAGCACTTTGTTGAAACTAGTAATTAATGAAACCTGTGTAGCAGGCTGGGCGTAGTGTTGTGAACATCTAATGATTTCTATTAACGAAAATCAGGGGGTATCCCCTTTTGCTCATATAAATAAATAGATAGGAGAGGCCCTGTCGGGTCAGCTTTGTTCTCATTCGAAGACGTCGAGCAAATTGCAGCCCAACAACAAACTATGTCATCAAATTCAAGTTTCACAGCCAAATATGAGTACAACTAAACAACAATGTCGTCATGTTTTAGTTGTCATACAATCACCAAACACAAATCAGCATACATAACAAGTGATGTTCTCATAGCAAAATACTAAACAACATGTTCATCAGGTTTCAGTTGTCATAGCAAACACAATTTCACATAGTAGATAAAAAACGTCTTCTGACAGGCAAATACGACAAAAGCAATGTAATCATCATCCGCAACAGCAGCGTCAACATATTCGCCATGTGTATCAGTCTGAATCGTAATTCCCCACGGTGTCATCTTTTTCTTCGTCCTCAACGTCCTCGAACGTTGGCTTCTTCTTGATCAACTCTTGTATGTCCACAACACGACAGGCAATCTTTTCGCTGGCATCATTGACATGATGGTTCTAGAAGATATTAGGAACATCTATGTTATCTTGTACATCAGGAGCAGTGTAAGCATCATCTTGTTGTGCAACTTCATTAAACGAATTCCTCCGCTCAAACCTTTGCAATACTCTCCAGTCATCGCTACGTGCAAATGTGTCTTCCAAGAAAAATATCTGTGTTACTTGATTTGCCAAAATAAAAGGCTTGTTGGTCTGGTACGCCGCCTTGACATTGATGGATTTGAAATAATCATCAGCTCTGGGTTTTTCGATCCTGGAAAACAGGTTATACCAATGACATCACAACAGAACCACACACCGATGATCCTCGAAACTGGAGATAGACTGCAACTAAACAATGTCTGTTATGTTAACATACATTTCAGTTATCTCTTTGTCATACGTATCCGTGCTCATGATGGCACAGTTTTGTGTCTTCCTGCCTTCGTCTCATGCAAGGGTGTTGTAGCGCACATCTCCAACAACACAAGATTCATAATGTCTTACCCGAGTATCAGGACCCATTGCTAGTGAGTAAAGGGCATCATTAGCTGCCTGCCCATCCTGCCGCATCTTCTTAACCTATGGTTAGAAAATAGACAAGCTGATCATCTTATGTACTCAATATATTAAAAAAAACTGACAGTGCACTTCAAAAGCTTACATGGTTCTTGAACCATTTCGCAAATCCTGCCATAACCAGTTTGTCAATGTTTCTTGGATTTTGCAGCAGTAACTCCTCTTTGTAGATGCTGCACAACATAGTGATCGTGTCAAACATCTAAATATATAAGAATGTGCTGCAAGTTTAGTAGATTACGATGTATAAGCTGCAGTACTACACTTACTTCATATAAGGTAGTATCTCAGGACAGTTATTCAACACATACCAAACCATTTTGTCCAAATCTTTAGGTTTGTCCTCTTGTCGACTCTTCCCTGTAACTCGAACAGAATAGTCAAAAACATTGAGCCCGGGATTGTCTTCACCAACCTCTTTGCTAAGCTGATCAGCCGTTTCAATGTATTTTGAGCAGAATGTCAACACTTCCGTAGCAATGTAGGCCTCTGCAATGGAACCCTCGGGTCTAGCTCTGTTCCTAACATAGACCTTGAAAGTGCCTAGCCGCCTTTCAACAGGGTACATCCAGCCATACTGTACTGGACCTCTAAGTAGTGACTCATCAGGCAGATGAACAGCCAAATGCACCATCACATCAAAGAAGGCTGGAGGATATATCTTCTCAAGGTCGCATAGGATAGTTGGTATCTTGTCTCTAAGATGCTCCAAAGCATCTATCCTGATATTTCTACTGCAGAGTTCCCTGAAGAATTGTCCCAACTCTGCAACTGCTCTGTATAAGTCAGGGCGGCCCAATCCTCTAAGGATAACAAGTAAAACCCTTTGAAGTCGGACGTGGGAGTCATGAGTTTTCAACCCTTGTACCTTGTTTCCATCTGCACTGACTCTCCTTTGAGGGTTGGAAGCAAATCCATGTGGGAATCTCACACATGACAGGACCTCGCAGAATTCTTTTCTTTTTACCTTGTCCAAGACGTACACAGCTGGTGCCATATCCCGTGGTTTACCTTCAACTTGCACCTGCAAATCCTTTCTGATACCCAGGTGTGTCAAATCAATCCTAGATTTTAAGGTATCTTTCGTCTTGCCTTCAATGTTAAGAAGTGTGCCGATAATGCTGTCACATATATTTTTCTCGATGTGCATCACATCAAGATTATGCCGCAGATCCAAATCTTTCCAATACTCCAACTCCCACAAAGTGGACCTGCGGGTAAACAATAATCTCTCTTCTACCGTGCCATGCTTCCTTTTCCCGCTACCATTACCAGGATGGTTTCCTGGTGTAATATGCCTGACCTTCTCTAATTCCACTTGCAACTCATCGGCGGTGAGCCTCTTTGGCGCATCACGGTTTTCATGCTTTGCATTGACCACATGTCTTCGGTATTTTCTAGGATGCGGCTTGTCCTTGGCAAGGAAACAACGGTGTCCAATGTAACAGATCTTGCTAAGTACTCCCTCCGTTCGGAATTACTTGTCTCAAAAATGGATGTATCTTGAACTAAAATACATCTAGATACATCCATTTTTGTGACAAGTAATTCCGAACGGAGGGAGTATTGCGTATGACAGCGGATTCCTGTCACAGCGAACACATGCATTGTAACCATGTGTCGTTCTCCCTGACATAGTGCCCAAAGCCGGATAATCATGGATGCACCAAATTACAACAACACGTAGAAAGAAATCAGCTGGTGGGCTGCTATATAGGTCTCGAGTGAGAACACCCTTCCATAGCTATTGAAGTTCCTCCACAAGAGGCTCCATGAACAAATCAAAATCCTTTCCAGGACTTTTTGGACCTGGGATGAGCGAGGCCATCATGTAGTTTGATTCTTTGGTGCAGACATTTGGAGGCATGTTGTAAGGGATAACAAGCACTGGCCACATGCTATATGTGGCGCTCTGGTGGCCAAATGGGTTAAATCCATCTGAAGCTAAGCCAAGTCTAATGTTTCTCGGGTAAGCAGCAACCTCTTTGTGTTTATCATTGAAGCTTTTCCACTCACTACCATGAGATGGATGGCTCATTACATTCTGATCTCTGTACTCCCGGTTCCTAGAATGCCACAGTACATCCTCTCTTGTTTCAGCATCATGAAACAACCTCTGCAATCTTGGTGTAATTGGAAAATGTCTCAGAACATTATGAGGAACCTTATTCACAGCATCGCCATCTTTCCATCTTGATGATTTGCATTTCGGGCATTCACTTAAGTTGGCATAATCCTTCCGGAACAGAATACAATTATCCTTACAAACATGGATTCTATCATATCCAATTCCAACTGCACGAAGGAAATTCTTCATTTTACTGTAGGTGTGTGGCAGCTCAGATGCATCTAGGAAAGATTTGCGGAAAGCAGCCAACATCGCATCGAATGATTTGTTGGTCATCCGCTCAGATGTCTTCACCTGAAGAAAGGTGACCATAGCTGAGAATACTGACAGCTTATTTCCTGGGGTGACAGCAACGTTGCATTGTTCCAACATGCGGGCCCACCATTTTTCTTCTGCAGGTGAAAGTTCACGGAATGCACGAGGATTTCGTAGCATTGTTTCAATGTTGGTCAAACTCACTGGCTCCGCCACCACCACCTCCTCCTCCTCTTCCACCTGAGCATCAGGTAGATCAAGATGGTGATCTGCTGCTTCCACATAGTCAATAATATTGACGTTCACAGCTTCACCATGATGAACCCACCTAGTATATGTGACCGACATCCCATACAAGTGTAGATGATTTTGCACAGTTGACTGGGGTCTTGTAACTGAATTCATACAACTGCTACACGGGCAGAGCACATCTGATTTCGGACCACAATACTCAGCTCTGATAAAGTTCATGAAGTTTTCAACCCCCTCGACATATGCAGCGGTGAATCTTCGAGCAGAAGTTATCCAAGTCCTATCCATCTGTTAGACATACAAATTAGTTCTTCTACTATATATTATAAGAAAAACATATATGCTTTTTTATGAAGTCCAGAAAAAAAATACCTAGGTCGATGTCTAAAATGGCAAGATATTTAGACGAGCAGATCTAAGTAACGAAATATATGTAGAACTAATTCAGCAAACAGATTTCAGTGCTAAATTATGGCATTCTGTTTCAGCAGTCAATGAGGCCGAGTACACAACCATCGAACTATCGAAGGCCATCGCAGCAACAAAGATCGAGTATAAAATGGTGTACAACTATTTCACCTAACAGATTGGCTACTAGACCATCGCAATCTACGTCAAATAAATATATGGCAGGATATTTTAGCAACTATTCGACCTTGGCATGCCATCTCAGCTAAGCAGATTGAGTGCAGAACAGGGCAAGGAAGCTTCTTAAGTAGAGCATATTGACAGTAAACTACATCGGCAAACAGTGAGATTAACAGCGTCTATCAGCTAACATTCAGTGCTACACCGACATGAATGGGGCCTCAGTCTAGAATGCGCGTACCGTGGGAGAAGCTGACCGCCGTGCGTGCGTCTCGACACGAATGTCGCCAGCGGTGGCGGTGCTGACCGCCGTGCGCCTCCACAAGAACGTAGCCAGAGGTGGCGGCGCGGCTAGAGGACGGCAGTCTACGAGAGCGTACTGTGGGAGCGAGAGGATCGCCGTGCGTCCCCTCGACGAACCGCGGTGCCGACGTATCAGCGCGACGGGGAGGGCGGCTTTGGCAGAGTGAATGGAGTGGAGGGGGGATGGGGGGAGGGGGTTCGGGGAATATTTGGCCGAAGGGCGGTTGAATCAAATTTGGGGGGAATTTTTGTGTGTGGGGGGGGGGGAGGATTTTCGCGCGGTGGGCGGGGGTAGTTTGGCGCATGGTCGGTTTCTCCAAGTGCAGTCCCACGTGTCAGTGAAGAGGCAAGCCGAAGCACGTTCCGTTTGCGTGAGCCGTGTGCAGGACCGAACGTGTGTGGGGTGCAATGCGACCGTGACAGGAGTACTGTGAGTGTACCGCCTTTTTTCCTTTTAAACTAGGTGCTTCGTCCCCTCAAAAAAAGTTGGTTCGCGCGATCCATCGATACTACTACTAGTAATCCGGTAATCCCGACTAAAACGGCGCGGCCGGGTCTTTTCCCGCGTGATATGCTGGGAGGTTGGCTTATGTGGGTTTTTTAGATTTGTCTCAGTTCAATAAAAAGTAGAGTTGGTGATGATGGTGTGCCTGTCATCTTGCAATATAGGCCGTCCGGTCTATATCTAACGGATAGGAAGGAAACTATGACAATTTACCCGCACTCCTCTCCACATTTGCAGATAAAGCTTTCCCTCGTTCATCCTTTTCTCCCACAAGATCTTGATCTTCCGTGCAACGCACGGGCATTTTGCTAGTACTCCTACAATATGTATATTATTGTGAAAGTTCATATACACCGGCCGAGATTAATGCAAACACGGCAGATTTTCATTACATTTCGAACTTTTATAAGACAGAAAATAAAAGAAACCCGACCCTAAACCTATTCTACGGCGGCGACCGACGTCCTCCATCTACGACCTCTATGTATGGGGGCGGGGTTCAAGACCCGTGAAGTGAAGGTGCGGTCTCCGGCAAGGAAGAGTAGAACACGGGATACGGACCGGCCAGTTGGCACACCATGCCCTGCCGCCTCCCATGCCCTACCCATCCTCGGAGGAGTCTCCGACCTCGGCGGTGCCGGACGTTGGACAACGGCAAGTAGGACGCGTGGCTGGCGGTGCTCCCGTCGTCGGTCGCCAGCATGGCCACCGCTTGTGCGGTCACGTCCGCGTCCGGCTACGCCGCTATTGGGTCGCAAGAGGCGACTTGAGCGAGGGCGGCGACCTCGAGCTTCATCCCTGAAGACAAGCTCTCCCGCAGAGCGTTCACACTTGCAGTCATGGCGGATGTGGTGCCAGGTAGGAGGACGATGCGCTATGGCGTGGAGGTTAGCTGGGCGTTGCCGCTTTAAGTAGCGCATTCCGGTGAGGCCAAGCGTCCGGGTGCGTCATTAAGTTGCCGGAGTTGGTTCCTCGGGCACCGAGCCTCTTAACAACGACATACAAACTGATGGCATGAATGCGGGCAGCTGGCGCCGGCTGGGAACACACCGCGTGACGGCGCGAGGGACGAGGGCTTTGGTGTGCCAGGGTAGTCAGCTGCGGTCGTGGCAACGTTGGAGATTCCCTTTGCTCAAATGCGATCCTCGTATGTCATTGAAAAAGCAAGACGACCCGGCATGGTCTCAGGTCTAGAGGATGCAGTTGGCCGCGCTACACCACTCCGCGGACGCGTCGCGGCGCCCCGTGCATCCTTGACGAGCCGGGTGTTGGGGTGTGTTTGGATTGTGGCCAAAGTGCACCTTACCAAAATTTTGGTCATGACCCAAAGATTGGTCTTTGTTTGGATGGTTGCCATTTCTTTGGCATGCCAATGAACTCTAGCCAACTCTAGTTCATTTTTCTTGCCAATGTCGGCCAAATCATGGGCAACCAATACCTCAACCAAAAATTTGGCTACCCAATGCTTTGATGGGGCAACCTTGGGCACAAACCAAACATACCGTTGGTCATGCCACAGCACAAACGCCACCCTCGGCACACTAAAACCGACCATGTCTATCGACGATATGAGCGTGTCGCTCACCGCGGTCGCCGTGTCCAGAGGCGGTGCTGGAGCTGCGCCCCGTTGTTGGCCCCAACGACCCACATGAACGGTTGTCGGTGGCGAGGAGGTCGTGGGCCAGCTCCTCCATTGGACTAGTCTGCGCTACGTCGTCCCGACGGGTGTGCCCCACATGTCGGTTTCCCTGTTTTCCCGGCCATATTCGAGCGTTAGTGCTCCGCGTTGCGCATTAGGCCTTTCACTATGTAGGCCAAGCGAGACAACTTATTGTTTATTTGAGCCGTTCAAGTGTAATCATGTGGGGTTTGCTTATTTCTCATTCCTCTCCAACCCTCTTCTCCATTGATCATGTCGCCCTCCAGTCGAGTCCATCCTCCCGCATGCCTCATTTGAACATTCCGCCGAGTATCATTCGCATGTACCCACCCTAGTCCTCTTTCAATAGATCTCCGGACCCCGAGATGAAATCAAGAGGGAACGAGTGGGGGCACGTGATACCTAAGGCGGATTCAAAATTTTGAACCGGTGATCATAGCATCCGCAAATCATATATAAAGGGTATTCAATGTTCGTTTCGTTTTTGAACGTACAATATACTCCCTCCTATCCTTTCTACTTTACATATAAGTTTTATGTGTAGTCAAAGTATCTCTACTATGATAAAAAAGGTATCAACATTCAACAACGCCCAATCATTGTTAGATTCGTACGTACTCCTAGATTTGTACTCGAGATGGTTTCCAATTTGACTATTGTCAAGATTAATAGTACTCCTTTCACATAGGTGAGTAAGTCATCTTAGGTTGTGCACCGTGACTAAGGAGGAGGGGAAAACGAGAGACATTAATGTTTATTTGCTAATTAATAGTATTGCATGCAATGAACTAACCACTGCATGTCATGTTTGATAGTCTCAGGTCATTAAAAGCATGCACACCCTCATCTCTTATTGGTTCATATGCCAAGAAACAAGAAACGAGGTAGAAGTTAATGCACCGCGCCTACGTGTTTTGGGATTATTTGGTTTTCGTAAGATGACTTACACACCTAGACGGAGGGAGTACATGAGATGTATAATGTGAAAATTGTATCATTGGAAACTCCTTTCACATACGAAATTGACCATATGCTTTGTGTAAGTTGCATGTCATATATTATTACTCTAACATTTGGTCAAAGTTAGCCTTGAAAAATGCATTAGACCCTGTATGCTTTGTGTAAGTTGCATGTCATATATTATTACTTTAACATTTGTGTAAGTTGCATGTCATATATTATTACTCTAACATTTGGTCAAAGTAGTATAGTGGAAGTGGATCCTCTGACGTAGGTATCCCTGCCTTACCCTCCCTTTCGGTCACTTACTGGAGGACCCCATGCTTGCTAGGCCCCGCATGGCAGTTACTCAATGGGTTCAGCCACGTCAGGGGATCCTCATCCGTAGTATACTCCCTCTGTTTTTATTTACTCTGCATAAAACGGAGGGAGTGGTGGTATAATAAATGACGCGGGCGGGGGAGGGGGAGGGACGTCGGTTTGCTCTCAACTGCGGTCCCACAAGCGAGCGAAAACGCAAGACGAAGCGCATTCCATTCGGTGAGCGACGTGAAGGGTCCAGCGTGCCGGGCTGCAACGAGAACGCGACAAGAGCGATGTACAGTCAAAACCGATATATCGGTCCTCACTGGAACCACTATTCACACAAGAACCTTCGCTGCTCGGCCTACGCCAGCCACAGACCTAAAACCACACCAAATCTCCAGTCCATTCCCCCCCCCCTTCGATCCCCTAGCCCGCATCAAGCGTCCCCTAGTTCACCGGAAAGCCATGGTGCGCCGCAAGATCACTTACTACAAGATGCTGACGCCGGAGCGCCGTGCAGAAATTGCGGCGGCGGTCGGCGCCACAGACCTCCGTTCCCAAGCTCGCTTTGCAGCAGGCCAATCCCCAAGTTCTCTGGAGCCAAGCTACGAGGAGGAGGAAGCCGATCCAATGTTCACTGCGGAGGTCGCGACGTAGAAGGCCCCCTATGGGTATGAGACGATGGACGTCGACTTCGTGCTGGCATCCGAGTCCCCCATGGTGCAGGCAGACCAGCGGTTCAACATGGCGATACTAAAGGAGGACCGGGAGGCAGAGGCTCAGCTCGACGCGGAGCGCGCGCATGCCGCTGCCATCGAGGCTCTCCTGCAGGCGGAACCGGATGTCGTGGATGCGAACCGGGCGGCGGAGGCTCAACTTGAGGCGGAGCGCGCGGATGCCGCTGCCATCGAGGCCCTCCTGCAGGCGGAACCGGACGTCCTGGACATGAACCGGGCGGCAGAGGCTCAACTCGACGCAGAGCGCGCGGATGCCGCTCTCATCGACGCCCTCTTGCGGGCGGAACCGGAAGTCCTGGACTTGAACCGGGCGGCAGAGGCTCGACTTGACGCGGAGCGCGCGGATGCCGCTCTCATCGAGGCCCTCCTGCAGGCGGAACCGGAAGTCCTGGACTTGAACCGGGCGGCGGAGGCTGGACTCGACGCGGAGCGCGCGAATGCCGCTACCATCGAGGCCTCCTGTAGGCGGAACCGGACGTCCTCGACTTGAACCCGGCTGTGCTCTCGTCCATGCAGAGCGCCCGCACGCTCCGCTTGAACGAGTAGCTGGAGGCCGAGGACAACCACGATGTGGAGACACGTCGGCAGCGACGGCTGGTTCGCGGCGGCAGCCAAAGACGACGAGGCCGTCTCTTTCCGCGAGCAGTGATAGTTTTTCTTTATGTTGTTGTTTTTATTATTATTGATCTTTTGTTGTGTAAAAACATACTATTTGTTATGCAAGTCGCCTGACTTGGGTCAGTCTACCATTTCAGGCGGTTGGATGAATATCCTATGTCTCCTAACCCTTCTTTCCTTCTTCCTCACCTCTTCTTCTTCCCCAACAGACCACCGCACGGGCCGTACGGATACTCCGGTTGGATAAACATACTCTATGAACAAAAATTATGTGTCAGCGATAGGATGGCTGAGTTTGGTTTGTTCACATGCGACAACACGTGTCAGTGAGGGTGCGTTCCCTTGGTTGGGTTTGCAGCATGCAGGAGCGACTGTGTGAGGGTGCGGTGCGACCGCGGCGTGCAGGAGCGACCGTGTGAGGGTGCGGTGCGACCGCGACAGCCGTGCGCAAGTGTACCTCCTTCTCATTTCGAAAACTTTAGGCAAACTTGGCAAAAATGTGTGGCAAAGTTTGGCAATGCAAGGCCTAGACCCAAACAGGATAAGTACGTATGTACTAGGAGTACTAGTTTTAAAAAAGAAAGGCAGGGTTTTCCTTTGATACAAATCCTCGTTTCACGTGTCAATTAATGCGTATTTTTTTCTCGAAAGACCAAAGAGCTAACCATCACACTCCTCATCGCTTGATTAATGCAGCGCCATGCAAACGAACCTTCTCACTTCTGCATGCATGCAGGGAATATTAATGTCCTTGGTTGCTAACCCCATCAATTTTGCCTCAATTAGTATTAGTGGCCCTTTGCAAATTGTAATTTTGATATACTGGCCTTGTGTACAAAAAACATGTAGGTAGTAACTATATTTGAATTCCTTGCCAATTGCGGTGACGTCGATGATTTTTTTTTGTGGTTTGGCGAAGTGCGTTCGACGAAGAACACCATTGAGGGAGACCACGGTAAGTCGTTCGCAAGTTCCGCCTGCAAGCCGAGACAACCGCCTTATTTGCATCCAGGAAGTCCTTTACTAGTACTACTACTAGGAGTACTAGTGCGGTGAGATGGTTTCTCGAAGAAGACGATGGAGAAGCGGAGTCAGCGAAGATTGAAATGATAGTTGCTTCGTCCGTGCTTCGTGATTTGATGCCTCACTGTTTTGTGATTTGTGACAGAAGGGACAGGGGAGTAGACTCTGTGCTCTATACTGTACTACTCCTACATGCGTCCAAGCATGGGAGAAAGAGGAGAGACGTTGCATTTTTCTATTCCCTCAATCAATCAATCAGGGAGCTTCGGTTCCATCTTTTTGGCTTTGGCAACACCGTCCACAATGGTTCCCACGATGCCAAAAGCTATTTTCACATTTGGCTACACATTGTGGATGCCCTTAACTGTACCACTTGGTTTTGCTCCTGTGTGCTATCTATACAAATCTCAATTATATTGATCTAAAAAATTATAGAATCAAAGATTAGTAAAAAGGAGGTGATTTTGCCGCGCGGATGGCGGGGGAGGTTTCTTATTTTCGGAGGACGTTGTCCTGGTGGTTTGCTAACATGCGGTCCCACGTGTCAGTGCTTTACCAAGCTGATCCGTGTCCCACATGAGGCAGAACAACGACAGAAGCAACACGTGGTTAAGTTGAAGAAGATGAGGGAGAAGCGGATTCAGCAATGAGTGAAATGATGGTTGCTTCGTCCCTCCAACTTGTTCTTTTAGCATTATTACTTCGTCCCTCCAACTTAACTGCGGGAAAGGTGCAACTTTGTGATTTGACGCCTCATTGCTCATTACTACGCCGGCGCCATGACTGGGGTGCTTCACCCCGGCTGCTCTGCACTATATTGCGGTATGGCACATGGACCCGGTAGCTTGATGTCCCACATGTTGGCGAAAGGGACTAAAAGATTTATGAAAGCGAGCGCTCCACTCTTATGACGGAGGAGTAGACGACACGACGGCCCAGTGAACTGTCACTTGTACTGTATAGTACTATAGTTTTGCTGTTTCGCACGATCCATCGATACAAACCCGATTAAACAGGAAAGGGCGGGATTTTTCCCGTGCGGTAGATGATACTGGCCATACATTTCAAAGGCAATTTTAATGTATGCAAACTGAATAATTATAAGTAACAATATGATATCTAGTAAAACTAAAAACACATATGATTTATTGTGTTAGAGTGTAGTAGTAGTGTTGTATTGCATAGTTGTTAGATGTAACATGCGAGAACGTGTAGAGATGTAGTTTTGGAGGGCCTACAGAGAGAAAAGCATAATACGGTCACCGAACTTCAGAATAAGCTGATTACGGTCACTATATACGTTTTGCGGTGATTATCCGATCACTTGCTCACAGTTCAGCATCGGATTGCACTCTATTGACCGGCCAAATAGTTTTTGTGGCGCCATGTTGACTAGTTAAATTGACCACGTTCCTTGTGGGTCCCACCTGTCAGTTTGCATAGGGAAAAGGTCAGATAAACACAAATTTACAAAGGCGCGACAAGGCTCCAACCCGTGCGCGGGAATCACCTAGTTGTGTATGTGTCTGTCAGGGCTTGATGTGTGCGCATGCACGTGTAGGTTGAGCACTTCAGCGTGAGAGTGTGTGTTGGTCGTGTGGTGTACTGGTGTGTGCATGCATGCGTGCATGTGTGCGTGTGAGTGTTGCGTGCGTGCGTGGCTGCGTGTGTACGTGTGAGTGTTGCGTGGGTGCATGTGTTTGTGTGAGTGTTGCGTGGATGGAATTCGTGTGCATGCGTGCGTGTGTGTATAATCACCACACCAGCTCTTGTGTGTTAAAACAGATGGCTCAGCATATCAATACAAGGCCACCTTGTCCGCTGTGCCCGCGGTCATGACTTCGGTCCACCGTCAAAATATTTTTTTGTCGTTTGTTTTCATTCTTACTAGCAAGATGCCCGTGCGTTGCACGTAACATCAAGATGCATTTGTATGACTTGTTTATCTTGTGAGAGAAAATGATGAACGAGGGAAGGCCTTATTTGCAAATGTGGAGAGGTGTGTGGGTACCTTTTTGCAAAATTGCCATAGTTTCCTTCCTATCCGTCAGATATAAATCGGATGGCCTATATTGCAGGATGGCAGGCACACCATCATCACCAACTCTGTTTTTTATAAGTGTATTTTATGTATTTAATAATAGTGTAGATGTAGAGTAGATATAAGTCGACAGGTGGGCATGATGTTAGTGAGATAATGTGATGCAACACTAGAGGTGCCACGTGGAGCGTTCAACTGGTCAACTAGTCATGTCATGAGCAAATACAGATTTGTACGGTGAGCCCGTGACTGTATAATAACCACTAAATGTAAACGGTGA
This sequence comes from Triticum timopheevii, assembly GCA_963921465.1. Lineage (NCBI taxonomy): Eukaryota > Viridiplantae > Streptophyta > Magnoliopsida > Poales > Poaceae > Triticum > Triticum timopheevii. The sequence goes on from OY997262.1 coordinate 478,193,370, forward strand.
CCGTAATGAGTGGATTATGAAGTCCAATGTATGTATCGTGCTTTTGCTTCAAATACAATGATCGTCATTGCATATATCGCGAGAGAAAGATGAAACACGCGTGAATTTTCTGGGGGCTTACTTTTAGAGGACTTGGAGATAGTTTTGTGTGCATACGTGAAAGGGGCGTACAGGGGGGGGTATGCGATGGAGAGAGAGATGCTCTTCGTTTCTCTTTATTATGACTAACTTTGTATATAGTATAAAAATATACAAATTCACAGTGCGGAATAAATATCATTGTGGGCACAATGCAATGCAAATTAGCGTTCGTACTCCTCCATATAACTTTGTAATGTTGTATATATGTAGAAACTCTAAAATAATTATTTGGCCACACTTTATTCAAAAGGAATGTTGTATGCGAAATAAATGTGAAGAGAGGGCTTTTTAGATCAATGGGGTACGTGATGTAACATGTGTGAATGTGTAGTTGATGCATTTGGCGGGGCCTAGAGAGGTATGTGTGTGTATTACGTATTCGAGAGAGGCGTGGATAGAGGGGCCGACGGGGGGGAGGGGGGGGGGGAGGGGGGCGTGGGAGAGATAGCACGAGAAATGAGGGTGGTCTAGAGAGAGAGAGAGAGAGACGAATATGACGTCATGACAAGAGATTCCATTCCCTTGAGTGTGTATATGCAAGGGGGGAGGGAATAGAGGCACCAGGAGAAATTTTCTGTGTGTGTGGTGTTTGTGTTGGTATGTGTGGGTGTGAGAAGATAATGAGAGTGGGGGCAGAGGGTGTGTCACCGCGTGTGGTCCGGTGGGTCGAGGTGAGGCCCTTCGTTTGGTTCCGTCCTGCGCCACATTGGTCGGCCCATGACACATTTAGGAAGACCCATGGATGACTAGTCGTACAAGACAAAGATAGCAGAATTGTGAAGGACTCTATGTCCACTGACAAAGCCGGCTAGGATTTGTAACCTAGGTTCTCGGACTAAGGAAACCCTTTATCTCTGATATTACTATTTGTCCAACCTAACTTTAAGGGGCATCCTACAAAATGCTCTGCTAGAATCATACTCGTCGATTAGGAAGAGAGGTGTGAGATAATGCATGAGAGACAGGCGTAAAGATAATATGCGTACATGAGACACGTATGCAGGTCCATGTATATAGAAAGGGTCGATGAGGATTGTGCGTGTGTATGTTTGGGAGAGGAAGAGTGCTTGTGATAAAGGTTAAACAGTTGTAAATGGTTACGAGAGGGAGGGAGGGTTATATCTAGAGAATGTGTGCGAGAAAGACACCTCGGGAGAGAGTGTGTGAGCATGTGTGAGAGACCACCGATGGAGAGTGAAGCTACGCATAAAAGACTGCTCTACACATTGATTAAAGATATAAATTGTATCCAAATATTAGAATGGGATCATGATATTTGCAATTCGCGTAAGGAGCGGTCATTGATCCATCAAACATCTAGATTCTATCGAATTTGAGCATGTCTATGTTATTATTTGACACAATTGATCCACATAGTTAGTATTTTGAACTCCAGACAATGCATCGCTTTAGCAATCGAATATAAACGTGAGTATAGTTCATGTTGTGTGTGTAAAGCACATTATACATACGAAAGTTACACAATGGATATTTATAAATAGCTACCTATGAACTAGCATACATTTGAATTCAACCTAAGGTGGTTTAAAAAAATCGAATTCAACATGAAGTCCATTCAATTATTTGAATTTGATATCATGGCATTTGTAAACCATACCTAAACTATGGGGGTACCAATCTTTGCTATGATTTTGTACATAATAGCATATGTAGTCGTGTACAAAATAGATTCAAATTTAGCTCCTCCATTCCAAAATAATCATAGTTATAGGATTTTCAAATGTCAAAATTTCAAAAGGAAGCGGATAATTTAATGAGGTTTTCAAACATACAAGGTCAAATATAACGTTATCTATTTAGGTCAATCCTCATAGTTCAAGAGTACTCTAAATGTGAATGCTTGTGTTACAAAATTTCGAACGAAGTGCCAAAAGAGCCTCTACTCGCCCGAAACCGCGTGAGACCAATGTTTGGTAGTACAAAGAAATTACTTTTCTAATAACTCCGACCTGTGAAACCTACCGGCCCGACATCCAAAGGTCTAAACCGGGGTAGGTTTGTATCTTCTTCTAGACGCCACGCAACCGCCTCCGAAAAACATTCATACACAATGGCCGCCTAAGCACACATGCGCGTGGCCGAAATCGCTCCCGCCCACTATTTGGGACACCTGGGATTACCATCCTACCCCCGACCTGCAGTAGGTCCGATATTTAAGAGGGGGGCAAAGTTTGTACTTTCCCCAAATTTCACACAAGCGCGTCCCATCTTCTGTTCAAAAAAGCCAAAAACAAGCGCGTCCCAGACCGAAACATGGTTCCTCCCCACCCGTCCGATTCCCCATTCGTACTCCGTGGGTGCCAAAACTACCTCTCCACCAGCCGCGAAACCCCGGCGTCCTTCGTCCGCCACCCCATCCCACCCATCAACCGCCGCCCTCCTCCATCACGCCGGAGCCGATACCCCGACGTCGTCGTCCACCGCAACCTCAACCGCAAAGCCCTCCATGGCTAGTAGTTGGAGCCGAGGCCGAGCCGTCCGTACCCGAGCCAGTTCAACCACGCCGTCCTTCGCCTCACCGCTGCCGCTCCAACTTCGCCACCCTCCACCGCACCAGAGTTGTTCCTGCTATGCCGTCCATCGCCGCCTCGGATCTGCTTCCCCTCCGCCGACATACAGCCACCGCAACACAGTCAACAATTTGGCCATGGGTTCGTCCAAGCCTGCACCCTCCAGAACATCGATTTCCCCGGTAAAAACAAGAAGATCGGCACGACATGTGGAGGTGACCACACCGACAACCGAAGAAGGTACTCCTCTTCCCTTATTCGTGCAAATCTTACGTCTCTGCTTGCACGGTATTCATTCCACAGAAGACACTAGTTGACCGCTTCTTCTTGATACTAGATGTTCCTAGTAACTCGCGATGCACAAGGTTTCTCCTCATATACTATTTCACCTTAGCTAGAGGTCCGTCGCCCCCCTGAATTTCAATTTCTGGCCAGTTGATTCCCAATTAACGGAAGCATTTCCCGGCGTAGCAGGCGCTAGAACGACTATTACGCCGGGGAAGCAGCGCCTTGGTGTTTATCTTAGGGGCGTCTGCGGCCTAGAGCTACTGGCGCCTGATCTGGAGGTCGCCCGGGATTAAAGGGATGGCTTGGGGGCGCTGCCAAGCACGGCGGTGGTGTGAGGTCGATGGGAGGGTGGGGCGGCGGAGGCACGGGTCTGGGCCGGTGGTCGCTGGCGGTTCGAGAAAGATCGTCAACAGTGACTGGCGGGAGTTAGACGAAGGCCATCTGCGAATTCCTTATAGATCGGACGGTTCATTAAAAAAATCGATTGACCTATTTATTATCAGTCGACTGTTATCTTAGATATGACCACATGTGGTGGTGTGCTGGAGGAGTACCTGCATTTCCTGTGCTCATATATTACAAAATCATACGGAGTAGAATCTAATTTTGTTTGCCATGCAATGTTGTAGAGCTATCATATGTCTCCTGTCATTTATTTTTCAGCCACCTGCTATCTGCTACTTTTACAGTGCACTAGTTCTGCACACACTTCACCCATACTCTCACTATTGTGTTTTAATGCAAGGGTATTTCAGAGTCTGCCAAAAGAGAAGCAAAAAAGAAAAGAGACAAGTCGTGCCAGCTTTCTACACGGCTAGGCACGGCACGTTACAGCGTTATAAAGGGTGCAGTGTCAGCAGATGGAGATGGTAAACATAGCTCTGGAGTTGATGACCTCGCTCGCAATGAACCACCATCCCAGGTGCTTGCTTTAACTTCGCGGTGTCATATTTGGTTGCATGTTCCATATGGTGCCTAGCTTGTATATGAAAGGCCGAAGTTGGTCTTTATTAAGATAAGGAAAGATATTTTTTACATGAACCACCATCCTGCGAGCACCAGAAGACAAATAGCTAGTCAGGGCACTAGCCGAGCCGGTGACAAGCCCAGGAAAGACAGGCATCACCTGGAAGCCAACTAAAAAGCCGCGATGGTGGCGAAGCAGCCCGCCTGCCACCAAGCTCTCAGGTCCTAGATGATCATGTTCACCACTCCAGCCAGATGTCTAGCTTGTATTGCTTCCAATTTGGTTAAATTGCATCTGCTTAGCTTACACATTATACCTTTGAATATGGCATGCCTTTCTGTTTTAGGTACATACTAGTACATCTGTGTATTAACCATGTTCTTACATCAAACTAATGTTCTTGTGTATCCCTCATCAATCACTTATGACGAGGCAGGCAGGCATGGGGACTACTCCTCATTTAAAGAATGCAGCGTCAGCCTCCCGACATGATTCTTAAGAAACAGAAATGCTAGATGAAGATAGTGAACGTTGCTCTGTAGTTGATTACAGCATTTCCCCTACACTAGCATTGCAGGTGCTTGCTCTAACTTGACAGCGTGATATGTGGTTGCATGTTGCATATGGTGTCTAGATTGTAATTCTTCCAATCTGGTTAAACTGCATGTGCTAGTCTGCTTAGCTTATACTCCTGTAAATGTGACATTATACCTGTTAATGTGACATGCCTTCCTGTATTTAGTACATAGTACATCTGTCTATTAAGCATGTCCTTACATAAAACTATTGTTTTTTTGTATCCCGCATCAATCAATATGACAAGACACCTTTGGTATATGCAGTGCGATATTAGTTGCATCTTTCATATGAATTATAGCATGCGCTGCTTCTAATTTGTTGAAGTTCCATTTATGATGGGACGCTTTTAACTTGGCAGTCATATTGGTTGCATCTTTCATGTGGTGTCTAGCTTGTATTGCTTCTTATTTGCTGGAATGGTTTCTGCTTATTAGTTTACACAAACAGTTGTGAACATGCCATGCCGTCCTGTTTTTCATACATATTCCATCCTGGTATCATGTGTTTGTCTTACATCAAAGTAGTGATTGTCAGTATCATGCATGAATGAGTTCTGAAGAGAGAATTTTATTGCTTTTTCTTATCGGTTTTACTTGACAAAATCAATAAAGAGGAAGGAAGTTAGTAAGGCAACGGATAAAGGTGCTCCTTCCAAACGGAGGGCCTCTACAGTTTCTACTCCTCCACACCCCCAAGATGATTTCCAAGACAACACATGCATAGACACTCAACAAAGCTGTGTTTATGATGAGCACGTCTGCCCTAGTGCAACATCACTGGTGCTCCCTCTAACTTGACACTGTTATATGTGGTTGCATGTTATGTGTGATGTCTAGCTTGTATTGCTTCTAATTTTGCTGAATTCTATCTGCTTACTTTACACATTATACTTGAATAAGACACATGTTCCTGTTTCTAGAACATACAATATATGTCTATTACACCATGTTCTTACATCAAATTACTACTGTTGTGTAACCTGCAACAATCACTTATCATAAGACACGTTTGACTTCGGAGTGTGATATAGGTTACACCTCACATTCTTTTCTAGCTTGTACTACTAATTTGTTGAAATGGCACTTATGACGAGACAATTTTAACTTGGTAGAGTGATATTATTTGCATCTTTCATATGGTGTCTAGCTTTCATTGCTTCTAATTTGTTGAAATGCCTTCTCCTTAGTTTACACATCATAAGCTGTGAATATGCAATGCTGTGAATATGCAATGGCACTAATGACGAGAGACCTCTAACATGGTAGTGTGATGTTGTTTGCATCTTGCATATGATTTATTTCTTGTACTGCTTCACATTTGTTTAAACGCCATTTATGCTGAGACACTGTTAACTTGGCAGAGCGATATTTGTAACATCTTTCATATGGTGTCTACCTTCCATTGCATAGCTTCTACTTTGGTGAAATGTCTTCTTCTTAGTTTACACATCATAGTTCTGATTATCTCTTCCGTCCTGTTTTTCATACATATTACATCCTCCTATCATGTGGTTGTCTAACATCAAAGTTTTATTCGTCTGCATCACGCATCAATTTGTTCTGAAGAACTAAATTGTTATTCGTTTTTCTTGTAGGCTTGACTTAACATGGCACAGAGAAAGAGGAAAAAGCAGAGAATGGCAGGGAATGAGAAGCAGATGAATCATGTAGATTCTGCTGGTACTGATGGTGCAATAGAAGGTGAAAGTCCAGCGAAAAATTCTACAAACACGACATCTCATGCTACACGTGCTGCAAAAAAAGCCAAACAGAAACAAATAGCTGCCACCAAACAAGCAGAGACAACCCTAGTTCTTGCAACACCTACCACAGTACTACCAGCTGCATGACATACTCGTGCGTCAACTGAGCTAGCAGCACGTTCCCAAGCTCCCTTGCCACCTGACACTACTTCCCAAGCACACTTGACACAAGAAGAGTTGGCAATATCAGATGAACCTTGTGAGCTTCAACAGCAAGAAGGTAGTTGCTGGAGTCAAGTTACAGTTGCATGCTTCTTTATATGTAGTCTCACAGTTTGATGTACACTAACGCTTCCTATGTTTGTTGTTGGACTAGCACCTAGGCACAAGAGGAAACAAACATCAGGGATAATGCTTGATAGGTTAACTAAATCTAGAGGAGGAAGAATGGAGATCCGTTTTGAGGCAGGTTTAAAAAGGCCACGTGATGCTACAGAGTCAGCCAAGTTAGTATCAGAGGCAGCGGTTGCCGTTAGGTGTCATGTACGTATCCTCCCAACATGGATTTAGTACAGGAATGACAAAGACGAAACCTAGTTCAACACCTTCCTCGACCATTTATCTGTAAGTATGGTTATGTATGGAAACTAGTAATATCGTCTTGCTCTGTCCCATACTTTCTAGGTTGTTGATAATGAGACTCCCATAATTTTCAATAGATGAGGTTCAAGTTGGATAGCCAAGATGATGAAACTAGACAAGCTTCCACCCATGTTTTTAAGTCTGCTCTGCGACAGTATCGGTATAACTTGAGGAAAACTCACTTTGAAGGCAAGGCTAACAGTGAACTTTCCCAAACATCTCCAGTAGAAAATTTATCGGATGAAGACTGGCGGGGCCTTGTTAAACACTGGTCTGATCCGAAGTATCAGGTACATTATATATATGTGATTAGATCACATGTTGAAGTCCTGTTGACGCACGTGCCACACAAATCTATCTTCTTGTAGGTGAACTGTTCAAAGAACAAGGCAACCGTACGAAAGTGAAATTCCAACAGACGACAGGATCTTGTAGCTATATTGCACACTGCGAGGCTCTTGTAATTAGCTGTTGTGTCACTCTTTTCGCTGCACCATATTATCAGATCTATATTGACTTGTTCGAAATGCAGAGGAAAGCCCGCAAGGACCAAAAAGTACCTGAACCAAATGCTGTGGAAATCTTCAAGGACTGTCACACCAGCAAGAAGAAGGGCATGACTACACCAGTCAAAGCCGCTGTTGTAAGTCCTTAATCCTCATGCCTTTTAACTACTACTTACTCTGACTTGTGCCTTGAACTGCATGGTTTGCAGCCAATGTCTATTACTCTTTTCAATTTTATACACAATTGTCTTAGCGTATCATTGCACCTTACAAGGTTTAAAAGGGAGGAGTGATGTTCCTTTGATCTTGACCCGTAATCTAGTTCTGTGCTGGACTTGCCCACACAATGTTACAATTGCTTGTTTGTCTATTCTCAGTTGTTTTGTGATCTGAATGATTTCATACTATGCTTACCATATTATAATCTCCGTCTCTCTATCCTTAGCCCTCAATACAATGTGAAGAAATAGACAATACATTAGCGATGGTACATGGTCATATGTTTGGAACCTGGTTTTATTATGTACTTTGCAATAAAATACAACTAATATTTTACATGGGTTCACCAGAATAAGTTCTGTATATAGACCAAAGATATTTTGTTTGGTTTTGCTGCCTCGTTAATATCTTCTGTTCTGGTACTACTAATGTAAAACCTCAACTTTTCAGCGAGCTATGGAAAAAATGGTGGAACCGCCACCTTCTGAAGGTGGCGAGGCAACTATAACCGCAATGTCATCTCTTGCTGTAGTGGGTCAGTACCTGTCCACTAACAGTGCCAAAAGCACGTTCCTGCGTAATACTGGGTTGGTTGTTAAGGCAATATCATCCAAACTGCCTCATGATCAAGATATGCAAGCTCAGAGCAATGTTGTATCGGCGCTCCAGACACAAGTCCATTCCCTAACAGAGGCCCTTTGTGAAACAAGGAGAAACATTGCTCAATGTCGTCAAGATATGCACGGTTTTCAAACCAGACTATCAGACATTTGCTATGTTGTTCAGGAGCCTAGGGGAAATGAAGGCAAGGGTTATGGTGTTCCATCGGACAATACAGCATGAAAACATAACAGTCAGGTCAAATGAACCGAGCTTCTGAACTTCTGGTGGTGCATTTATCTGCTAGACTGTAAAGTTTTATTCCAACCTTCCTTTTGTTATATAGTTGTAATTTGTTTTGGTGCGATACAAAATTTATTCTTAACGTGCAGCCACCGGCTGAAGAAAACAGCAAGCCATTTTTGTATAGTGTAGGGTGTTCCCTATATTTGCACTGGTGGCGATCTTTGATGCCGAGTGGATGTAATCTGTGCAATCGCCTTAATAGCCTAGCGTTAGTTTGGGCCTTATTTATTTCCTAGTCTTCTTTTTCCCTGGTTTGCTAGTGGCCGCAACTACCCATGGGCCATATACGGGCCGTAGGATCCATTCGGTCTCCTACGGGCCGTCGATAAATGGGCCTGTAATCGGTGGGCCTCGGGCCGTCGGATAAATGGGTCTACATGAGCCGTAATCGGGCGTAATTGGTATCGGCCCAGCACGGTAACGGGCCGTTAACAGGCCGTAGGACTGCAAAAGCTTAATTCTGTCACAGGCATAACGGGTCGTTAATGGGCCAGAATATAGGACGGGCTGGCCAGAAACGGGCTGACTCTTGCCATGGGCCAAATTTGGCCCATTAGGGTAACAGGCCAGTAACGGGCCGGCTCTTGCCATGGGCCGAATTTGGCCCATTTGGGGAACATGCCAGTAACGGGCCGACTCTTGCCATGGGCCAAATTTGGCCCATTAGGGGAACAGGCCAGTAACGGGCCGGGAGTAATCGAGGGCCGAAAAGGTGCCCAAGAACGTATGGGCCATCAATAGGCCGAAAGCTAACACGGGCTAGAAACGGCCCATGTAAATCACGGGGCCGTTAACGGGTACAAAGAAAATTACTGTTCATTATGGGCTAGAGTCACCGTGGGCCTGTAAAGGGCCGAAAGATACGAAGGCCTCATATGGGCTGAAAGACGTCGTGGGCCATACATGGGCCGAAAGTGAAAAGGGCTAGTGTTATATTCGATGGGCCACATGACGTTGTTGGTCCGATTTCCTTTAGTGCCCAACGGGCCGTAAAACGGGCTATTTGCGAAGAGACCATTAACAGGCTTTTCAAGGGCCAGCCCGTTAACTTTTGACCAAGTCAAATGGGCCGGCTTTGTAAGCTAAATGGGCCAGTGGTGGGCCGTGGCACGTGTCGACATATCATAGGCGCCTATCTGGCCCATGACGAGCTGACACATGTTTCGTCCGGCCAATAAGAATTTTACACGTGGAAATTTCCCATTGGTCGGGGCTGTTAACGGGTTATCGGATCCAAAACCCAACCCAATAGCTTAACGGCGTTCCGTTACGATGGATGCCACGTGTCGGTCACCCTTGACGAAAGCACTTCTGTGACGCGCGATTTATCGTCATGGAAGTGGACACTTCCGTGATGATAATTTTGGTAATGTCATGGAACACTTCTACGACAGCACAGGTATGACTATCTTGATTCTGTCATAAATTTGTCATGGATGTACATGCATGACAAAAAACGCGACCTACTGTGACAAACACGTATCATCACGGAAGTGTATTTTTTGTAGTGTCACTAACCCTAACCCTGGCTCTAGCTCTCTAACAAACTGACCTTGATAATGCCATCGCAGGAGGAGGTGACATCACGACTGAATCGTCACTGGTCTCACCGTCGTTCCATGACACCATGGCATGGCAGAGCAGAAGGACGGCGGGGGAGAAAACACAGAGAGTGAGGAGAGGGAGAGCCAAATGCGAGATAGTGAGGAGAGAGAATGCGGTTTTGATCGAGACAACGTGTTCGATGTAACTGTGGCGACGTTAGACGGCGTCAGATCACGCCGTTATGCCACGTCACCAAAACAGGGCCCCACATGTCATAATAGAGCTTAAAATGCCCGAACATATGGTTCAGTGGTTTCTGCAGATGATTAGGCCGAAAATTAGTGTTTTCTCCACTACTATTTTCATAGAAGAGTGTTCTCTGCAACCCTACGCATCAATCTGTTGGTTTTCTGCAATTCACTCCATTTCATATGTGCATCAATGGGTTCACGAGAGGGAAAGCAAACTTAGATAACCAAGAAGCAAATTTTCTTTTTTTTCGCATCGACAATAAGTAAACCCATCTACTTAATAATAAGATGAAATAATACGTCTAAAAAGATAATAATGAAACAATTCCCCACCCGCCTCGCCTGGCCGACGCGTCGCCAACACACCCTCTTCCTCGCACTCGCTCGGATGACTGTTGGCCTCGTACCTAGGGCTTGGAACAATCACTACGCTCGCGCTCCTCACTCTCGGATCGGTCGACGCGTTTGATACGTCTCCAAAATATCTATAATTTTTATTGTTCCATGTTATTATATTATATATTTTGGATATTTTATATGCATTAATATGCTATTTTATATTATTTTTCGGACTAACCTATTAACCTAGAGCCCAGTGCCAGTTTCTGTCTTTTTTCTTGTTTTTGAGCTTCGCAGAAAATGAATACTAAACGGACTCCAAACGGAATAAAACTTCACGATGACTTTTCTTGGACCAAAAGACACCCAGGGGACTTGGAGTGCAAGTCAGAAGAGCCATGAGGCAGCGGCAAGGGTGGAGGGCGTGCCCTAGGGGGGGAGGTGATACGTCTCCAACGTATCTATAATTTTCTATTGTTCCATGCTATTATATTATCTGTTTTGGATGTTTTATATGCATGAATATGCTATTTATTATTAATTTCTGGACTGCCCTGGCAGCGTACCAGACGTCGTTCGGGTGGGCTGGCCCTGCTCCCGTCTTCATCGACCTCACCGGCGATGGCGACGTCGACGTCAAGGGCAAGGGCAAGGCCATCGACGTCTAGGGCAGCGTGCGAGCGACATTGTGCGGGCGGCAGCATGCGGCTGCGGACTTATTTTATGCTTTAATTAATGTTTAATTAGTTTTATGTGGACTTTGGCTGGCGGTTGACCAGTCACTTATGTTTAATTATGTTTATTTATGCGAGCTCTTTTTTCCATGCTGACACATTTGGGGCTGCTCCCGTTGGGCGGTCAAGCCGACCCATTTGAAAATGCGGACGCGCACGTCCGCCTGGCCGACCCAAACAGACGAAAAGCGGACAAGAAGCGCGTCCGTTTGGGTCGCCCCGTTGGAGTTGCTCTAACGTCAAGGGGGGGAATGTTGCTATTGATCTAAGGCCCAATGGGCTAATCAGAAAAAAAACAAAGGATAAGTTAACGTGAGGGAAGGGTAACGAACCAATGATAGTTCTCCTCGACCCCGACTTACGCACCCTGATCGGGGGCACCCTAACCAACTATGATTTTGGTCCCCTGTCGCCAGCGCACATATAAAAGATGGGAAGCAGCCGACACCTACATTAGACTAGTTCTCGTACGGTTTACTCCTGCTTTTCACATCCCAAAACCCTATCCTATCTGGGACACCGCTGCACGACGGGAAGATCATCTCCAAGCTCTGCCCCTGTTCCGTGGCAGTGCCGGTGGTGCCCAGAGGGACGCCGCTACCTGCTGCGACCATCTACTTCGAGCCTGCATCAAGCAGCCACCGGACTTCGCATCGCCTACACCAATGGCTGCTTCAATTGGTGGTAAGATCTTAGTCTTCCTCTCTGATCTATGCAATTAGGTGATCTAATGTCTTGCTTACGATATGTTAAGTAGTCCCTACAGTATTAATTAAGCCTAACATCAACTACTACTGATCATGGAGAGTAACTGCAGTGAACTCATCGTGCTGGTCAATTCATCAACCCCCAGAACATTGCGGTACTCGTCGGTGTTAAAAATATCCTGGACTTATTCAGGAAAGAAATGTGTCGTTTGTTATGATCAGTTGTGAATCCAACTCTGTGAATCATGGCTTAACGCAGCTAGGTAAGAACAGGTGAAAACACTAGTTTGGCTTCGAAATTCCCTCCGAAAATTGCTGCTGCCATGAACTCTGGTGGTATCTACGACTGTCTAGCTAGCTGGCCGAACCCAAAAAGAAAAAGGTGTGTGTCCTTCAACAATAAACCTTCCCAGTACAATCCTGTTGTGTTTTTCAAACACAAACACGCTCTGAAAATTTGTAAAGTCTCCGGTCCGGAAAACATAACACGTCAGAAAGAGAGAGCAGGCCGGTTGTGGAGTTCTCCCTTCCATACTTGACAAGGCAAATCGATCAAAAAAAGAGACGGACGGACGGCCAGCCATGAACGTGTTAATATTAATTAGGATCTTCCCTATTTTCTTGCCTCGCCCATGAACACCTAGTTGTAGTTATGCACTAGACTGAGGTGTAACTTAACTTCACATTTTGTCGATGGTGGACACACCATTGCACTCTATTGTCACCTCTCTCAGCCTGCTGCAGGGGAAACACTAGATCTGGGCGGTTGGTACGCTCGGCTCGCCATCGGGCAGCTTGATGAGGCCATCAGATTAGATGGTGTGCATTGGTGCGAGGTCAAAGCACATAATAAAGGTTGTACGTTAGCGACACGGGTCGCCATAAAAGTGGCTTTTCTGTTGATCTATGCATTTATTCTGTCAGGCTTAGTTGACAGCCTAAAAATGGAAATCTTTGTTCCACGGAAGCACTGCCATCGAGAAGCATGTTAACCCAATGGATGCCTGACTCTAGCGATGTCTAGGGCAAACGGTTGGAGGGGTGGCAAGCGAGCGCGGGTAGTGAAACGCGGTGAAGGCGAGCGATGTCCCGAACACACGGCAGTGGCAAGGTAGTTATAGTTGGACAAAATCTGGAGGGCAATGTATGACGATCGTTGGAGATATGGGATTCAATGCAAATCTACATGACATGTAGGCATGGCGTGTGAATAGAAAAGGTGAAATTATGGCAGCCGCATGGCCCGCATCCTCACAGCAAACGTTACTGCTTTGGTTGACATGACAAGTAGTAGGTCCCACAAAGGAGGAGACGGGTGAAACGAAAGAGGGACGAGTCCTGTTCTGGCGGCTACTCAAGGAGAAGACGCGCGGGGGCATGTGACTAATTTCGCTACATTCGTTAGGGCATCTCCAGCCGCCTCCCCAGATGCCCCCCACGAGCACTTTTTGGACGTCGGCGTCTAATTTTTCTCCCAGTCGGGATCCCAAAACCTGAAATAGCGCCGGATTTGGCCGAAATTACGCCCGGCGGTACCAACCCACACCCAAAAAGCCGGGGAGCAGCTGGGGACGCCGGCGCTCTTTTTTGCATGCAAAGCCCCCACATGTCGGCCTCTCTCCTCGCTCTCTCTCCTCTTTTTCCCGCTAGGCCCACCCGTGCATGTGGGAATCTTTCCCTCGCCCAGCCCCGCCGAGCTCGTCGCCTCGCCTGCTCCGCCCGCGCGCTCGCCTCCGCCCTCGCGCTCGCCTCCGCCCCCGCCGCCTCCCCCGCCGTCTCGCGCTCGCGCCCTCCTCTGCTCGCCGGAGCTGGGGCACGGGCGAGGGCGGGCGTCCACGGCGAGCGGGCGCCAGAGTCATGTCGGGCGAGCGCGGGCGTTACGGCGGCCGCGTGAGCTCGCGGGGAGCTCGTCCATGGCTCGTCCGTGCTCCCCACCTCGCTCGTCCGTGCTCCCCACCTCGCGCGTCCGTGCTCCCCACCTCGCGCGTCCGTGCTCCCCACCTCGCGCGTTCGTGCTCTCCTGCACCGCGACGTGCGGGCCAGCGAGGGCGCGTGGCCGGCGCCCGGCGTGCTTGACGAGGTCGCCTCGGGCGGATGCTTCGCAGGCTCGCCGGCGTGAGGGGGCGCCCGGGTGCATCTCCACGCCCTGCTTCCTCCTCGACGAGCACTCACGCCGCGCCCTGCTTCCTCCCCGCCTCCTCGACGCCCGACCGAGTTCGAGGACGGCCAGGACATTCGGGTGCTGCCGCAGTGCAGCCATGCATTCCACGCGGCCTGCGTCGACGCCCTACCGCGGAGCGACCGCTGGACTGCGCGAACACGCCGGAGGACGGCCTCCTGCAAGCTGCAGCAGGGGGAGCTGGGCCGCGCGGAGACCAGGAGAAGCACGCGGGCGCAGCTCCAGCGGTGGCTCTTCCTCTTGGTCAGCCGCGCATGGAGGTGGCGGTGGAGTCGCAGGTGTGGTCGCCGCGGCGACGAAGAGGACGAGCTGCTGCACGGCGGCGAATCTGGAGTTGAGCGACCTTTTGGCGCCGGAGTCCGGGGTGTACTGGCGGAGCGTGACCACGCCCTGCACGAGGCTCATCGCCTTGGGATTGGGCGGCCGCGTGGAGTCCAGGGCGGCAGCGAGCCAGTCGGTGGCGATCTAGACATAGCCGGACGCTATCATGCCAAGGGAGCGCGCGGTGGCGAAGACGGCGAGGCCAGAGTCCGGGTTGACGTGGACGACCATGAGGTGCCATCCGGAAAGAGTCACCTGCGCTGGGAGGGTGTCGACGGCTGGAAAATTTGTCGTTCCCAGAGCAAAAAAACCGCCGGTGCCTCCCCAGGAGGCGGAAAAAACGCCTCCTGGGGGCACAACGGCTGGAGATGCCCTTAGTGGCACAACAATAATTCATGAAAATTTAGTGTCAGCCTTCCGATATTTCAAGTACATAGTGGCACAGACCAAATTTGCCTAATCACTATGATGATATTTAGATCTTTATTTTTTCAACAAAGGTGGATTTCATTGATGCAAATAAAGCATCAAATGGATCCAAACAATATGCCTGGCCTTTACATAGCTAAGAGCCTACGATGCACACAACCAACACGAACATACACACACACACACTACTAAATACGACGGCAAATAGCAAAGCTATACAAAACCAAAACTATGCCTTGTAAGGAAAAGGAAAAAAGCGAAGAGATCAAAACAATAATGGACAAACTACAAAAATGACCATACCAGATTTGAGTGGCGATGCAAGTGAGCGGAGATCTAAATAGCCGTTTACATGGAGCTATCAGAGAGAACATAAAATCTATTACCTCTGTTCCGAATTATAAGATGTTTTGGATATTTTTAAATGTACTACATACAAATTGACATGAGTGAACAAACACATTAAAACACGTCTATATACATCCGATTTAGAAAAAAACTTAAAATATTGTATAATTCGAAACGGAGGAAGTAGTTGTTGTCTAGGTAATTGGTCATTCAGGTAAACTTGTCATGTCTATATACAGAAACATGTCATCTTGTCCAAATGCTGAAAAAGAAACTCTGAAATTGGATGTCTCCGCTCATGATCTCCACTACTATTAAACATGCGAGTTATGGTAGAAACATTAGATCTCAATCACATATCCACCATTCATCAATGGTCAAGATTGTCCCTATGTTGTATCTCATATAATGCACATGTTTACTAAATATTTTTAACCATCACTACAATACCTTAATTAGAAATAATTGAAACTTAATTACACCTTCATTAAAACAAATCGTCACACCATATATCACATATCATCTTCAGAATACCTTAATTGGGAATAATTATAACTTAATTACACCTTCATTAGGAAACAACCGTCATACCATATATTAGTAACTGAAAAAACACATTAGTCAAACATCACGCGCCACACACCTCCCTCCACCGAACCTCCTCCTCAAAAAGTTCTTCTGCTCTGGAAAGAAAAAAAAACGAATTTATCCCCAGCTCACGCCGCTTCCGTACCTACGCATGCGCTCCTCCGCGCCGGCCCATCTCTCTCCCATCGCATGCCCCTCCCGACCCAACCGCTCGACAAATATGTAGTATGTATCTGATCGGAGACAGAAATTACCAAATTAGCGTGTTGAGGAGGGCTGGTTAGTGGATTTTTTAGAAATCACGCCATATTCATCTCCAAAGTAGGCCGTGGCCCTTGCTAGCCCCTCCCTCCGCCACTGTATGTGGTGCATGTAGAAAGGAAAATGTGTGGAGGAAAATGAGTAATTTTTTGTTTATTTGAACGACAAATTCCTATTTCCTTTGCTTAGCCTACAAATCTGTGTATTATCTAATGTTTTTTACACAGACACATAGATAACATCTACATGTACATATAGAATAACTTGGTTTTACTGAAACATTTAAATATCATCTTTAGTTGTTGGAAAATGGAATAATACTATATGTTCTATATGTACAAACCAAATTACCTTAGCGTATCAACAGCCAAACTCCTCAAACGTTGCCTATACGTCCGGGCGGACGGCCTGGTCAATGACTGACGCGAGAACTATTTCTCGTGTTATGCGAGATGGAAGGTACTCTCGCTGAAGCTTTTTACCCCGTACTGTAGTTGCTGGACTGGCCCGTTTTGTCTATTCTTTCCTTCGCTGAGATCGTTCGATCGAGTGAGTTTGCTGGTTTGCTCGCCTCGCTCTGTTTTTCTTTTCTTTATTTCTTCACATTTCTTTTGTTTTTCTGTTGGTTTTCTTTGCTGATTTTTGTGTGTTTTACATTGGTTTTCTTCGGTGGTTCTTCGCTTTGTGTATTTTATTCTATTTTGTTCTCTTTTGTTTTTTCTTTGATTTTCTTTATTTTCTTCGTCAGTTTTCTTTGTTTATCTTTTTTCTTTAATATACTATGATTTTCTTTTTTTCATCGTTTCATTATACTTTGATTTTATTTTTTGAAGGTTTTTTTGTTTTTGTGTACACAAGAAACATTTTTGTTGATACACATTGAATATTTTTCAAATATACATTTTTAGTGTACGCAATATACATTTTTAGTGTACACATGAAACATTTTTTTGATACACATTGAATATTTTTCAAATACGTAATCTACATTTTTCTCAAATACATGATTTTCAACACTTTTTGGAATAAATGGTCAACATTTTTTTAATAAATATTCAACATTTTTCTATACACATTTAACATTTTTAAAATTCTTGATTAACATGTTTTGACTACTTGCTTAACATTTTTTCCAAATTCTTGATTAACATATTTTAAATACATTATCAACTTTTTTCACACACATTGTATGTTTTTTGTATATATCTGTTGTATATGGTCAACATTTTTCCTATACACATTTAATATTTTTCAAATGCATGATTAACATTTTTCAAAACATTACAAAAAGTATATTTTGTAATATATATGTCTAGAATTTTTGGAAGTGTAAATAAAAGTAAAAAATAAAACAAAAGGTCTAAAAGAAAAAAAGAGGCAGCGGCCTCGCGCGAGTTGGGACCGCCCATTTATGCTTGCGTCTTCAACGAGAGCCGACTCTGTCGCCTGCGGCGAGACATAGTCACACGCAGTGACCGATCTCAAAATCTCGACCCAGCCCACCCCTCATACTGGCCTTATACGTCAGGGCTGACTAACACCTCTCTAATCCAACCTATATTTGGGGCGGCTATGGGAAGGCCCAGACGCGACCGGGCGTGTCTTCCACATCAGATCCACCCCATGCCGACCCATTGCATCTGTAGCCAAGCTCTGTTCCGATGATCTCTAGCTTTCTCCGACACGAAGGTAGTGGGTCCAACTATGAGATCTCCCGATCCATTGATTGGGACCTCGTCCCATATTCAGACGAGTAGGAGATGGTCATCCACATGGATCTCTTCCGCTCCCGAGAGGAGTGCTACGAACAACTTTCATACTTGATCCGGCGGGAATCCATTGTGTTAGCACAAATGGCGCTCGGATCCGCCTGTGATGGTGACTCGAGGCGTGTGGCCGCGACCTGGCCATACATGGTGACCACTATTAGGTGCCCCAACCCCGGGGTGGCGGTGCAACCCCTTTGGTGGTGCCTCATCCCCGTGGCGTCAAGCTTCAACTCGGAGGTCAGCACCAACATCCGTCACGGGCCGTCTGATGCTATGCTGCAGCGTGCCCGCCGTGCAAGGCAGAGGGTGCGGGAGGCTGCAATAACCCTCGAGGCGAAGGCACAGGAGGTGGAGTCGAACGTCTCCTTGGACGAGGAAGCCATCCGTGACCGCATCCTCAAGAAGCGGAAAAGGAGGATGATGAGTGCCCTCGCTTAGGGGCAAAAACGGGTGGTTCATGCCATGGCCAAACTGCGCCCCCCCCCCCCCTCAAAGACGAGAAGGAGGAGGCCAGTGATGGGTCAAACAACTCCGACAGTGAGTAAACCTGAATTTATTCATTGTGCATCATCTACCGCTACTTCCGTGACAAAGATGGCAAGGGAAACTACAAGGGCAAGGGAGACCGTGGATGATCTTTCTGCTGGAATTGAGTCTATATTGGGGCAGCCCAATGACTATTTCAGAAATTCCTAATAAATCCTAGAGGCCCATGCAGCCCATTTGTGCAAGGCAAGAGGTGGAACTAAAGTTTAGTCCCACATTGCTAGTTTAGAGGGAGTTGGACCTCTTTATAAGGGAGGCTCCTTCCCTACTTGTATGAGCATGAGAACAAGAGGGACATCCACGCGCGCTCCTCCTCCGCCGCCCGCCTCGTCACGACGCGACGCGACGCGACGCGACACGGGAATGACACGACGGGTATGCGGACGGTCACACGGGAGGTGAAACGTTTTGCTGTAGTGGAGCGTGAATACGAACGAACGGTGCTCCATTGCTTCACCTCCCGCCGCAGCCTGTTCACCTCCTTCTCCTGCGCCAATAAAAGGGAGGTCGCTCCTCTCAGAGAGATGCACCAGAATCTCTTCCTCCTCTCGCCACAAGTTCCTGAGCACTGCGTTGTTGTTACGTTCTTCCTCATCCCGGCTTGCGGTGTGCACCACCGGTCGGGACAGTAGGCCTCCGAAACCGCACTCTTTGAGTCCTGTACGGGAGAAGGGTGATAAGGTTTTTGGGGAGCGCTCTGCACGACTACTGGCTGATTCATCACGGACGATCCGGTCGTTGACGACTACTTCCCCGACGACGACTTCTTCCCCGACGTCCACGATCTCCTCGACGACATGGCAGGCGAGGACACCGATCCCAAGTCCAGCGCTTCTGCTGCTGCTGTGCCGTACATGTTCTTCTCCTTCCTGTTAGAAGTCCTACTACAGCTCTTGGCTCTAGTTTCTGTCCTACGTATGTTAGGTTCTATGTCATATAAGCAACTTCATCTAGTGTCTGTTCTAGATGTGTTTGGCTCAGACTCATATATGCAGACGGTGTTTACCTTATCTCTTATGCATCTTGATCTACTATCTGCTCTAAATATGGTCGGTTCTAGATTATATATGCAGATGTTGTTTACCTTCTCTTTGTCAAATCGCATGACTTGCTTTATCACTGTTATATTAGTCATGCTTTATCTACTATTTCTGTTAATAAAATCATTTGGTAAATTGCTCATATTTCCAACAATCCAAAAACCTTATCATAGGCAATTTACCCCAAATGGTTTTGCTACTTCCATGAGACCTCCTATGTTTGAGGGTATTCACTATAAGAGGTGGTGCGTGAGAGCAGTCTTATGGTTTCAAACCATGAGTTGCTATGACGCCACTCTCGGCAAACCTGAAGGAGAGCTTGATGCTCAACAAGCACAAGCTTTTCAGAAAATGGATACTCTGTTTAAGGCTGCTCTCTTGAGTGTTCTTGGAGAGAACATAGTTGATGCTTATGCGTCAATTGATAATGGAAAAGATATGTGGGACGCACTCGAGGCCAAGTTTGGGGTCTCGGATGCCGGCACTGAGCTGTACATCATGGAGCAATTCTATGATTACAGGATGACTGAAGAGCGCTCCATGGTTGAGCAAGCTCATGAGATACAGTCGTTTGCTAGAGAACTTGAGCACTTCAGTTGTACGCTACCGGACAAGTTTGTTGCCGGAGGTATCATCACTAAGCTTCCTCCATCATGGAGGAACTTTGCTACCTTGCTGAAGCATAAGAGGCAGGAGTTTTCCGTCCCGGATCTCATTGGCACTCTTGATGTGGAAGAAAAGGCGAGAGCAAAGGACACACGTGCTCGAGGTATTGAGGAAGGATCTAGTGCCAATGTGGTACAGAAGCAGAACTTCCAGCCCCACAAGTTCAAGAACAAGGGCAAGTTTGATGGTAAAACAAAGTTTGATGGGAAGAACAAGGCTGTGCAACACACGAACTTCAAGAAGAAGAATGGCAAGAAGAAAGGTGCTTGTCATGTGTGTGGAGATCCTGATCATTGGGCTCCTAGTTGCCCTAATCGCTATGACAAGCGTCATCCTGGGAAAGGCGGCAAGACCGCTAATGTTGTCATTGGAGACATCGACATGAAGGATGCTGGACCACAGGGACTTCAACCGTGCTGATGGGCAACGGTTCAAGTGCTTCTGTTCGTGGTGTTGGCACGGTCGATCTGAAGTTTACTTCGGGGAAGATCGTGCGGCTGAAGAACGTGCATTATGTCCCCTCCGTCAATAAAAATCTTGTTAGCGGATCTCTTCTGTGTAGAGATGGCTACAAGCTTGTCTTTGAGTCGAATAAATTTGTAATATCCAAGTACGGAACCTTTGTTGGTAAAGGCTATGAGTCAGGAGGCCTGTTTCGTTTATCCTTATCAGATGTTTGCAATAAAGTTGTTAATCATATTTGCAACAATAGTGAATCAAATGTGTGGCATTCACGACTTTGTCATGTTAACTTTGGTTGCATGTCGCGACTAGCGAAGTTGAACTTAATCCCTAGTTTCACCACCATTAAGGGATCTAAGTGTCAAGTGTGTGTGCAAGCTAAGCAACCTCGTAAATCTCATGTGACTGCAGAGACGAGAAATCTTGCACCACTAGAACTTATACATTCAGATCTATGTGAAATGAATGGTGTTTTGACAAAAGGTGGAAAGAAATATTTCATGACGTTAATTGACGACTCCACTAGATACTGTTGTGTGTATCTTCTGACATCCAAGGATGAGGCTTTGAACTTTTTCAAGATCTATAAAGCTGAAGTGGAAAACCAACTTGATCGGAAAATCAAGAGGCTTAGGTCCGACCGTGGTGGAGAGTATTTTTCCAATGAATTTGATGCTTTTTGTGCGGAACATGGTATAATCCATGAGAGGACGCCTCCCTACTCACCTCAGTCAAATGGGGTGGCCGAAAGAAAGAACCGTACTCTAACTGATTTGGTTAACGCCATGTTAGACACATCGGGTCTCTCCAAGGCATGGTGGGGGGAGGCGGTATTGACAGCATGTCATGTCCTAAATCGAGTCCCCACAAAGAACAAAGAGATAACTCCATTCGATGAATGGGAGAAGAAAAGGTTAAAACTCTCTTATCTGCGAACATGGGGTTGTTTGGCGAAAGTCAATGTTCCAATTCCGAAGAAGCGGAAGCTTGGACCAAAGACTGTGGATTGTGTTTTCTTGGGATATGCTTTTCATAGCATTGGCTATAGATTCTTGGTTGTAAAATCTGAGGTACCTGACATGCATGTCGGTACGATCATGGAGTCGAATGATGCGACTTTCTTTGAAGATATCTTTCCCATGAAGGATATGGCTACCTCATCTAATCAGGAGATGCCTAGTTCATCGAATCAGGAACCAGTTACAATTAACGAACCTGCCATTTCGATGGAACGCTTTGAAAGACCTGTGGAGGAGAACAATGAAGTTCCTATTAGGAGCAAGAGACAGAGGACTGCAAAGTCCTTTGGTGATGATTTTCTTGTGTATCTCATAGATGACACTCCCAGTTCTATTTCAGAGGCCTATGCATCTGAAGATGCTGACTACTGGAAGGAAGCAGTTCGTAGCGAGATGGATTCCATCTTGGCGAATGAAACTTGGGAGATAACTGATCGTCCTTATGGGTGCAAACCTATAGGATGCAAATGGGTATTCAAGAAGAAGCTTAGGCCTGATGGTACTATTGAAAAGTACAAGGCTCGGCTCGTGGCTAAGGGTTATACCCAAAAGGAAGGTGAAGATTTCTTTGATACTTACTCACCTGTGGCTCGACTGACCACTATTCGAGTTCTACTTTCACTAGCTGGCTCACATGGTCTTCTCGTTCATCAAATGGATGTTAAGACTGCTTTCCTGAATGGAGAGTTGGATGAGGAAATTTATATGGAACAACCAGATGGGTTTGTAATAGATGGTCAGGAAGGGAAAGTGTGCAAGTTGCTGAAGTCTTTGTACGGACTCAAGCAAGCACCCAAACAATGGCATGAGAAGTTCGAAAGAACTTTAACAGCTGCAGGCTTTGTTGTGAACGAAGCTGACAAATGTGTGTACTATCGCCATGGTGGGGGCGAGGGAGTTATGCTTTGCTTGTATGTTGATGACATACTGATTCTCGGAACAAATCTGAATGTTATTAAGGAGGTCAAGGATTTCCTATCTCGCTGTTTTGAGATGAAGGATTTAGGAGTGGCTGATGTCATTCTGAACATCAAGTTGTTGAGAGATGATGATGGTGGGATTACATTGCTTCAATCTCACTATGTGGAAAAGATCTTGAGTCGCTTTGGCTATAGTGACTGCAAGCCCTCTCCAACACCATATGATGCTAGCGTGCTGCTTCGAAAGAATCAAAGAATTGCTAGAGATCAATTGAAGTATTCTCAGATTATTGGCTCGCTTATGTACTTAGCCAGTGCTACAAGACCTGACATCTCTTTTGCTGTTAGCAAGCTGAGCCGGTTTGTCTCAAAACCGGGAGATGTGCATTGAAAAGCTCTAGAGAGAGTTTTGCGTTATTTGAAAGGCACTGTAAATTATGGAATTCACTACACTGGGCATCCAAAGGTGCTTGAAGGTTATAGTGACTCAAACTGGATCTCAGATGCTGATGAGATAAAGGCCACGAGCGGATATGTGTTCACTCATGGAGGTGGCGCTGTTTCTTGGAAGTCTTGCAAGCAGACCATCTTAACGAGGTCAACTATGGAAGCAGAACTCACAGCACTAGATACAGCTACGGTTGAAGCAGATTGGCTTCGCCGGCTCTTGAATGACTTGCCGGTTGTTGAGAAACCTGTACCGGGTGTCCTTATGAACTGCGATAATCAAACTGTGATCACAAAAGTGAGCAGCTCAAAGGATAACATGAAGTCATCAAGACACATTCAGAGAAGGTTAAAGTCTGTCAGGAAAATGAAAAACTCCGGAGTTATTGCATTGAATTATATCCAAACGTCTAAAAATTTGGCAGATCCTTTCACTAAGGGTCTATCACGTAATGTGATAGATAATGCATCGAGGGAGATGGGTATGAGACCCACAATATGAGTTGTTCACAGTGGTAACCTATTCTTTGTGATCGGAGATCCCGTGAATTAGATGTGGAAGACAAGCTGTTGGTCAACTGGGAGGAGAGTATCCTTACCATTAAAAATACCACTCCATGAAGATGCAATACTCTCCTAATCTGCATGGCAGGTTGGTGTATATCTTAATGTGTTCTAAGTGGCTCTTTGAAGCAGAGATGTTGTCCTGCAGAACATCTTTCGAAGAACACACCTATATGAGTCTGATTGTCCAACGTCGCAATCTATGAGAGCAGGGTTCTCTCTAGTAAACTCATGAAAGGTCACGGAGTATGATGCATAAGCTCCACCCGCGGGGAAGATCCACGGTAGCCACGTATCGGTCAAGGCTTTATGTGAAGCTAGATTCGCAGAAAACTTGCAGTTCAAGGCCCACTCCACTGTTCAAGTTGCTTACTAGTGTAGCATAGAGTTCTAGGTGGAAGTTCAACTTAACAGTCTCCACTGCAGTACCGGTATATAAAACAGTGTTTTGGAACCAAAGGCAAATTCTGTGTGCCTCTGAGATCTGGTGGGGGATTGCTGGAATTGAGTCTATATTGGGGCAGCCCAATAACTATTTCAGAAATTCCTAATAAATCCTAGAGGCCCATGCAGCCCATTTGTGCAAGGCAAGAGGTGGAACTAAAGTTTAGTCCCACATTGCTAGTTTAGAGGGAGTTGGACCTCTTTATAAGGGAGGCTCCTTCCCCACTTGTATGAGCATGAGAACAAGAGGGACATCCACGCGCGCTCCTCCTCCGCCGCCCGCCTCGCCACGCCACGCCTCGCCGCGCCGCGCCGCGCCGCGCCGCGGGTTGCGGGAATGAGCCGATGTCTAAATTTTTGCCACGCACGACGGGTATACGAAAGGTCACACGGGAGGTGAAACGTTTTGCTGTAGTGGAGCGTGAATACGAACGAACGGTGCGCACCTCTTCGCGTGCTGCCTGTTCGTTTCGTCTCCCTCCATTGCTTCACCTCCCGCCGCAGCCTGTTCACCTCCTTCTCCTGCGCCTATAAAAGGGAGGTCGCTCCTCTCAGAGAGACGCACCAGAATCTCTTCCTCCTCTCGCCACA
The DNA here is from genome assembly GCA_963921465.1 of Triticum timopheevii. NCBI lineage: Eukaryota > Viridiplantae > Streptophyta > Magnoliopsida > Poales > Poaceae > Triticum > Triticum timopheevii. The sequence goes on from OY997262.1 coordinate 478,218,021, forward strand.
AGTTCCTGAGCACTGCGCTGCTGTTACATTCTTCCGCATCCCGGCTTGCGGCGTGCACCGCCGGTCGGGACAGTAGGCCTCCGAAACCGCACTCTTTGAGTCCTGTACGGGACTAGTAGAAAACCACCAATCAGTCCCGGTTCGTAAGGGCCTTTAGTCCCGGTTCGGGAACCGGGACTAATGGGCCGTTACTAATACCTCAACCCATTAGTCCCGGTTCAAACACGAACCGGGACCAATGAGCCTCCACGTGGCCCTGTGCGCCGAGCCCAGTCAGGGGGCCTTTGGTCCCGGTTGGTGGCTCCAACCAGGACCAAAAGGCGTCCACGTGTTTGCATTCCAGTGGCCTGGGTTTTTGTTTTTTTTTTGAAAGGAGGGGGGTTGGGGGGTTTTGGGGGGTTTTGGGGGGTTAATTTAGGTGTTTCGTATATTGTGTTAGCTAGCTAATTAATAGAGAGAAGTGTCCTCTCTTAATTATGTCTGTGCTTGCTCGACGCTACGTAGTATATATACATAAGTGATCGAGAGAACCATTCAGTACAGAAGTTTGTCATGCATACCGAGAGAAGTGATCGATCGACCTCTCCTTCTCCGAGAGATTGGTCGAACAACAAGTTTTACTGGCTACATACATGTACAATCTATATAAGATCTCTTAATTACAAACCACTAGCATTTGAATTCAAGTTCCACATGGTATTCTCCGGCTTTACTGATGACGTGTTCAAGAAAGAATCCCGCCAATTCCTCTTGAATTGCTTTCATGCGATCTGGTTCTAGGAGTTCATCCCGCATCTGCCACGTCTAATTAATTTGAAGAAGGGGGTTAATTAATACATATATATGAATGAAACTCAACAGAAATGATGGTGTAATAAAATGAAATTGTGAATATTATTGCTTACGCACTTCATATTGTCTTCTAGAGTAGCCCCGCTTGTTTTTCAATGTCGCGTTGTGCATGAACTCGCACACGTAGTATCCACAGAAATCATTCCCTTCCTCCTGCCACAAGCACTTTACGAGAAATAGAGGTCAATCAAACTGATAATGAAGCATTATATAAATGGCATTGATGAAAGTATAGCTATAGAATCAACGGGAGATGCGCGCCAGTAGTACTTACTTTCGGGTATGTATATCGCAGCTCCTTCGGCAGTCCCGGAGCTTGTGCGTGAACTGTTTCCAAACCCTGCAAGACAAAGAAAATATTTGTTATTACTTGAGATATCAGGAAATGAACAAAAAGTTGCCGATATGGTGCGATAATGATCGATTGAACTTACTTGCTGAGCATTTCAGTCATGTCCGCATAGGTGTTGGGATCTTTCCGTCTGGAGTCTAAGACGGTTACTAGTCCACGCTCAAGCTTAATCTCCAGAAGAATATAGTGGTACCTACACGCATGCATAACTCATCAATTACATTAACCTCGCTCGAGTAATAAGGAAAACCGAATATGCACACGACAGTAACACTCACGGGCCGTGGTAAGGAAAGAGTATGGTATCTTTCTTTTGATTTTTGATCAATGATTGTAGCAAGTTGTCCTCGGCCTCTTCGGCGCGCTTTTTAACCAGAAAAACATCTATGATATTTGTGTTAATGAACCCAATATCATAGATTTCATTTTTTTTGCACTCGACGATCTTCAATCTGCATAATATATTGAGGATAATTAATTATAAATACATGCAATGAAAGAGCCGAGCTATATATATAGACTAATGACAGAAATAGTACTTACAGGCAGTAGCAAAAGACCATTAATTTATCGAGGGCCTTTTGATTGAAGAACTCGAAGAACTCCTCAAATGGAATAGACAACAGATCATTTGAAACGAGGTCGTGCTCCTCTTTAATTTTCAGATACAAAGTGTTCGTCCCCTCAGACTCTTTGCAGGTTTTCATGTACCAACTATGGAATCTTCGCATCATTGTTGTTAGAGACTTTTCATCTTTGACGAGAGGCTTCCCGTACTCGTATCTGAATAAGTCCACCTCCATGAAATCAGGAAGTGCATCGTCAGGCAGGTAATCTCCAAGATTGCCATAACCGGCCACCGTCCCCGGAGGATTAGACACATTCAGCGGGGGGCACGATTGCTGTGCTTGTTCGCCGAGCTGGGCAATTTTTTTCCCCTTTGCCCGTTGTTCTTTTGACCTTTTATCACTGACAGTAGTTCCCGACCGCTTGGCTTGGAGATATGTCTGTTCAGTAATGTGCTCATAGTTGGTTCTCGGCGGAGACTTTGGTGGTTTCCTCAGGGCATTGAGAGTGCGCTTTGCTTTCACCGGATCGACCTTCTCCTCCGGAGGTGGATGTATCTTTGCTTTAACCCCTTCAAAGAACTCCTTCACTTGGGTCTGCACGATCGTATCGTTTTCCTCCTTGCTCCTCTCGTACGGTAACTTCTCTACAGGCTTTAGAGGTGGACCGTATCTGTATTGCCTCTCTCTTCTTGTGCTGCTAGACGCCGGAGCAGACGGAGCGGCTGCGGCGTCTGTCTTCTTTCGTGCTTGCTTACGAGGCGGAGGAGAAGGAATACGACGCGTCGGAGCAGCCGGGGCGGCGGCGGGTCTCTTCCGCACTTGCTGGCGAGGCGGAGAAGGAGGAGGCGGAGTGCCGCCACGCGCCGGAGAAGGGGGCGGAGTGCCGCCACGCATGCCCTGATCTTCACTCGCCGGAGGAGGAGGCGGTGGAGGAGGCGGAGTGCCGCCATGCGTGCCCTGATCGTCACTCGCCGGAAGAGGCGGTGGACGAGGTGGAGTGCCCTGACTCGCCGGATGAGGAGGAGGAGGCGGAGGCGTCCAGTTCAGAAGGTCGATGAGCTCCTTCCGCCATAGGCATGGAGTCTTCAGAGCAGAACCCAGCCTAGTCTCCCCATCACCGGTAGGGTGCTCAAGCGCGAGGTCCTCAAATCCCTCCGTTATTTCATCAACCATCACCTTAGCAAATCCTTCTGGAATCGGCTAGCAGTGATAAGTTGTGCCGGGTCCACTAGGATAAACTTGGCCAACAGCCGCCTTGACCTTCAAATTCATGCATCGCGCCATAATGTGGCAATTTTGAGACTCCGTGATACCATCCACGGGATAGCTGGCAGGAGCCGTCAAGACATGCTCCGGCTGAAGCAGCTCGGTGGAAGCAACGCTGCTTCTGTGCTGAGATGGCGGGGTAGCTTCGGGGGAAGCTTCGGCATGTCGTTTGTTGCGATCTGCTGCTTCTCGTTCCTCTTCTCGATCCTCTAGCCCCATTACCCTTCCAAGCAGCGCCTGCATTTGGTCATGCTCCACTTTCTTCCTCCTCTCATGGGTTTTGTAACCCCCTGCGTCCGGAAAACCAACCTTCCACGGAAGCGAGCCTGGCGTGCCTCGTGTCCGTCCAGGGTGCTCGGGATTCCCAAGGGCCATTGTGAGCTCGTCCTTCTCTCTGTTTGGAAGGAACGTCCCTCGCTGCGCAGCATCAATATATTGTCGAAGTTTCTTGACTGGTGTTTGCAGTTGCTCGTTCGTCCACTGACACTGCCCTGTTACAGGGTCCAAGGTTCCGCCAGCCCCGAAGAACCAAGTCCGGCAACGGTCTGGCCAGAGCATCGTCTCTGGTTCGATCCCTTTTTCAAGCAGATCATGCTCAGCCTTGGACCACTTAGGCCGGGCTTTGAGGTAGCCACCTGACCCCGTGCGATGGTGAAGCGTCTTCTTCGCAGCATTTTTCTTGTTTGTCTCCGACATCTTCTTACTCTTTTCCGATGTCTTGTGGGCCACAAATGCGGGCCAGTGATCTTTGATCTTCTCATATTTGCCGATGAATTCTGGTGTCTCTTTTTTCTTGACAAACTGGTTCAGCTCTTTCCTCCACCTCCTCATTAGGCCAGCCATCTTCTTAAGAGCACAAGACTTGATTAATTGCTCTTTAACTGGCTTCTCCGGATCCTCCTCTGGCGGTAGGGTGAAATTTGCCTTCAGCTCATTCCAAAGATCTTCTTTCTGCATATCATTGACATAAGACACCTCAGCGTCTTCATCCTTAGCAGGCTTATACCATTGCTGGATGCTGATCGGGATCCTGTCCCTAACAAGAACCCCGCACTGAGCAGAAAATGCCTTCTTTGTCCGGATGGGTTCAATCGGTTCGCCGTCGGGCGCGATTTCTATGATCTCAAACTTTTCATCCGAGCTCAACTTTTTCTTCGGGCCTCGTCTCCTTACCGAAGTTGTGCTCGATCCGGAGGGCTAGAAATTATAAGGAAGAAAGACGACAGTACTTAATATGTGTACATATACCAAAACAATGGATGCATCAATTAACTTGTCAGCACGGGCTTAACTAATATATCTATATACCTGGTCGGACTCGGTTCGGTGACTCGGCTCGGCACGGTCTCCTTCGTCTTGTACCTCCATTGTGTCACCGGAGCCATCATGAACATAGTCCTCCTCTTGTACCGGCATTAATGAGTCGAAGACATCATAATCATAGCCCTCTTCTTCATCCATCCGACCAACGGTGTCGCTGAGAAATGACGCAACATCATCACTTCCATTTGCGATTATTTCCCCCAACATTGCTTCTGTTTCTTCGTCTCGGGAGTGCTCCATAGTTTCTGCAAATATTGACAACATGTCAATTATTATTCAAACATGGTACATACTGGCAAACGTAGAACTAGCTAGCTAATCACAATAAGGAATCATGTTAGTGGCCTCGACGCTGCTTCTCTAGGGTTTGGGGTCGCCTCGACACAAAGCTTCAAGGGTTTGGGGTGGCCTCGACGATAACGCTCTTTTAACTTGATAAATTTGGGTGGCCTCGATCGAGAGAGTTAATTTGTCGGGTAGGAGCGCGGCGGGAGGGGGTACGTAGGAGACCTGCAACATCGTTTTCTCTCTAGGGTTTGGGTGTCCTCGAGAGTTTTGGTCGAGCGAGAGGGCCGAGGGGGGTGCTGCAGTTGTATCTAGAGGGGGTTAATTATATCGACAACGACGCGACATACATATACATATCGGGGAGGGGGTATCGGTACCACCCCCTCGTGTTGAAGTTTCTTCTTTCTTCTTCTCCTCTTCTTTTTCTTCTTCTCCCTCGAGAAAGGAAAATAATTAAGGAAAAGGAAGAAAAGAGGAAGAAGGAAGAAGGAAGAAGAAGAAGAAGTAAAAGAAGAAAAAAAAGAGGAGAAGAAGAAAGGAATAGAGGAGAAGAAGAAAAAATAGAATTTCTCCTTTCTCCTCTATTCCTTTCTTCTTCTCCTCTTCTTTTTCTTCTTTTTTCCTCTTCTTATTTATTTCTCCTCTTCTTCCTCTCCTCTTTTTCTCCTTTCTTCCTCTTCTTATTTTCCTTTTCCCTCTCATTCTTTTAGTATTGCTTGTTTTAAAAAAATGTTCAAATAGAAAATTCCAAAAAAAAAAAAACAAAGGTTTTGCCTAATGCATTGTTCATATGAATATACCAACATTTGCATATTCTACAATAATTAATATCAACAAAAAAAATCTATGAACATAAAAAAACGAACTTTTCTAAAAATCTATCTTTTGCATATATATAGCCACATATGAACAGAGCCGCATATATACATACACATATAGGAACAGAAAAAAAAACTAATAAAAATGAAACATATACATATATGAACATATATGAACATATACATACACATACACATATATGCATTGTTCATATGAACAGAAAAAAAACTAAACTAATAAAAATGAAAAAAAACAGAGCCGCATATATATATATATATATATAGCCACATATATACATACACACACATATATATATACATTGAACAAAAAAAGAAAACTAATAAAAATGAAAGAAAAAAAAAGAGCCGGTGCGGCGCGGCGGCTCACAGCGGTGGCGGAGCGCGGGGGCGGGCGACGACGACGGCGACGGCGACGGGGCGCGGGGCGCGGGGGCGCGCGGGCGGCGGCGACGCGGCGGAGCCTGGCGGCGACGCGGCAGAGCCTGGCGGCGACGACGGCGAGCGCGGGCTCGGGGAGGACGGCGACGACGACGGGCGCGGGCGACGGCGACGGCGACGGCGACGGCGGGAGCGGCGGGCGGCGTCGGGGCAGCCTGGCGGCGTCGATGCGTTCGGCGTCGTCGGGGGGGGGGGGGGGGGGGGGCAATGTGGCGATGAACTGCAAAACTGCAAAGTGCCACTTATATACAAGGAGCATTGGTCCCGGTTGGTGGCACCAACTGGGACTAATGCCCCCTTTAGTCCCGGTTGGTGGCACCAACCGGGACCAAAAGCCTCAATTTCGGCAGCCCAAAGGGCGGGAAGTTGCGGCCTTTGGTCCCGGTTGGTGGCTCTAACCGGGACTAAAGCCCCCCCTTTAGTCCCGGTTGGTGCCACCAACCGGGACCAAAGGCCCCTGCGCTGCCCGCGTCGGGGCCAAAGTTTAGTCCCACCTCGCTAGTTGAGAGGGGAGCGCAGTGGTTTATAAGCCCCACTGCCGCTCCCCTCTTGAACTCCTTTGTACTGCAGGCTTATGGGCATACTTGCTCCTCCTTTGCCTGTTGGACCTTCTGGGCCTTCTGCGGGCCTGAATCCTGGCCCGAAATAGGGATACAAGTCGTATTCAGGCCGTGGCCGCCCAGTAGGTGGCATTTGTTTTTCTTGCTTTATTTAATTTATTTTGTTTCTACTTAGAACAAAATACTTATTGTTGTTTTTTTGTTTTGTTTTCTGCATTTTTCTTTTGTTTTTTGCTCTATTTTTTAAATCTTGTTGCTTCTAGTTTTAGGAAAATTATAAACTTTCTGTTAGTGCCATTACTAATTTTCAAACTTGAAAACACTTTTTTTTTCTTTCTTGCTTTATTTAATTTATTTTGTTTTTACTTACAACAAAATACTTATTGTTGTTTTTTTGTTTTGTTTTCTGCATTATTTATGTTCTTTTGTTTTTTGCTCTATTTTTTAAATCTTTTTGCTTCTAGTTTTAGGAAAATTATAAACTTTCTGTTAGTGCCATTACTAATTTTCAAATTTGAAAACACTTTTTTTTGTTTTCTTTCTTGCTATATTTATTTTATTTTGTTTCTACTTACAAAAAAATACTTATTGTTGTTTTTTTGTTTTGTTTTCTGCATTATTTATTTTCTTTTGTTTTTTGCTTTATTTTTTAATTCTTTTTGCTTTTAGTTTTAGGAAAATTATAAACTTTCTGTTAGTGCCATTACTTTTCAAATTTGAAAACACATTTTTTTTGTTTTCTTTCTTGCTTTATTTATTTTATTTTGTTTCTACTTACAACAAAATACTTATTGTTGCTATTTTTAATTATTACGAGGGCCGAACCATAAGACATTTCAAATGAACTCTGAAAAAGTTGAAAGTTGGCATGGTATCATAAATTGACCCACACATAGCATGTGCATGTACAAAACGAACAATGGTATCATACTCATCAGTTACAATATAATGGTATCATAAACGAACAATAGTTGCGGGAGAAAGTCTTCACTTTTTCTTCGCTTGCGTCATTTGCTTATTGCGCCGTAACCATGGATAATCTTCATCGTTTATCAGGATGCTGGGGTCAGCCTTGACTTTAAAGGGAGGAATTTCATGAAACTTTTCATAATCTTCAGACATGTCTATCTTGTCCTCCACTCCCACGATGTCCCTTTTTCCTGAAAGAACTATGTGGCGCTTTGGCTCATCGTATGATGTATTTGCTTCCTTATCTTTTCTCTTTCTCGGTCTACTGGACATGTCCTTCACATAGATAACCTGTGCCACATCAGTGGCTAGGACGAACGGTTCGTCAGTGTACCCAAGATTTTTCAGATCCACTATTGTCATTCCGTACTGTGGGTCTACCTGTACCCCGCCTCCTGACAGATTGACCCATTTGCACTTAAACAAAGGGACCTTAAAATCATGTCCGTAGTCAAGTTCCCATATGTCCACTATGTAACCATAATATGTGTCCTTTCCCCTCTCGGTTGTTGCATCAAAGCGGACACCGCTGTTTTGGTTGGTGCTCTTTTGATCTTGGTCAATCGTGTAAAATGTATTCCCATTTATCTCGTATCCTTTCCAAATCAATACGGTCAAAGATGGTCCCCTGGATAACAAGTACAGCTCCTCACAAATAGTGCTGTCACCTCTGATACGTGCTTCCAACCAACTGCTGAAAGTCCTGATGTGTTCACATGTAATCCAGTCGTCGCACTGCTCCGGGTGTTTGAAGCGCAGACTGTTCTTGTGTTCATCGACATACAGGGTCACCAAGGTAGAGTTCTGTAGAACTGTGTAGTGGGCTTGAGACCAAGAATATCCGTCCCTGCATATTATTGAGTCCTTTCCAAGCGTGCCTTTTCCAGTCAGTCTCCCCTCATACCGCGATTTAGGGAGACCTATCTTCTTAAGGCCAGGAATGAAGTCAACACAAAACCCGATGACATCCTCTGTTTGATGGCCCATGGAGATGCTTCCTTCTGGCCTAGCGCGGTTACGGACATATTTCTTTAGGACTCCCATGAACCTCTCAAAGGGGTACATATTGTGTAGAAATACGGGGCCCAGAATGACAATCTCGTCAACTAGATGAACAAGAACGTGCGTCATGATATTGAAGAAGGATGGTGGGAACACCAGCTCGAAACTGACAAGACATTGCACCACATCACTCCTTAGCCTTGGTATGGTTTCTGGATCGATCACCTTCTGAGATATTGCATTGAGGAATGCACATAGCTTCACAATGGCTAATCGGACGTTTTCCGGTAGAAGCCCCCTCAATGCAACCGGAAGCAGTTGCGTCATAATCACGTGGCAGTCATGAGACTTTAGGTTCTGAAACTTTTTCTCTGCCATATTTATTATTCCTTTTATATTCGACGAGAAGCCAGTCGGGACCTTCATACTAAGCAGGCATTCAAAGAAGATTTCCTTCTCTTCTTTGGTAAGAGCATAGCTGGCAGGACCTTCATACTGCTTTGGAGGCATGCCGTCTTTTTCGTGCAAACGTTGCAGGTCCTCTCGTGCCTCAGCTGTATCTTTTGTCTTCCCATACATGCCCAAGAAGCCTAGCAGGTTCACGCAAAGGTTCTTCGTCACGTGCATCACGTCGATCGAAGAGCGGACCTCTAGGTCTTTCCAGTAGGGTAGGTCCCAAAATATAGATTTCTTCTTCCACATGGGTGCGTGTCCCTCAGCGTCACTCGGAACAGCTAGTCCGCCGGGACCCTTTCCAAAGATTACGTGTAAATCATTGACCATAGCAAGTACGTGATCACCGGTACGCATGGCGGGCTTCTTCCGGTGATCTGCCTCGCCTTTGAAATGCTTGCCTTTCTTTCGACATTGATGGTTGGTCGGAAGAAATCGACGATGGCCCAGGTACACATTCTTCCTGCAGCTTGCCAGGTATATACTATCAGTGTCAAGTAAACAGTGCGTGCATGCGTGGTATCCCTTGTTTGTCTGTCCTGAAAGGTTACTGAGAGCGGGCCAATCGTTGATGGTCACGAACAGCAACGCCTTTAGGTTAAATTCCTCCTGTTTGTGCTCATCCCACGTACGTACACCGTTTCCATTCCACAGCTGTAAAAGTTCTTCAACTAATGGCCTTAGGTACACATCAATGTCATTGCCGGGTTGCTTAGGGCCTTGGATGAGAACTGGCATCATAATGAACTTCCGCTTCATGCACATCCAAGGAGGAAGGTTATACATACATAGAGTCATGGGCCAGGTACTGTGATTGCTGCTCTGCTCCCCGAAAGGATTAATGCCATCCGCGCTTAAAGCAAACCATACGTTCCTTGGCTCACTTGCAAACTCATCCCAGTACTTTCTCTCGATTTTTCTCCACTGCGACCCGTCAGCGGGTGCTCTCAACTTCCCGTCTTTCTTACGGTCCTCACTGTGCCATCGCATCAACTTGGCATGCTCTCCGTTTCTGAACAGACGTTTCAACCGTGGTATTATAGGAGCATACCACATCACCTTCGCAGGAACCCTCTTCCTGGGGGGCTCGCCGTCAACATCACCAGGGTCATCTCGTCTGATCTTATACCGTAATGCACCGCATACCGGGCATGCGTTCAGATCCTTGTACGCACCGCGGTAGAGGATGCAGTCATTAGGGCATGCATGTATCTTCTGCACCTTCAATCCTAGAGGGCATACGACCTTCTTTGCTGCGTATGTACTGTCGGGCAATTCGTTATCCTTTGGAAGCTTCTTCTTCAATATTTTAAGTAGCTTCTCAAATCCTTTATCAGGCACAGCATTCTCTGCCTTCCACTGCAGCAATTCCAGTACGGTACCTAGCTTTGTGTTGCCATCTTCGCAATTGGGGTACAACCCTTTTTTGTGGTCCTCTAGCATGCGATCGAACTTCAGCTTCTCTTTTTGACTTTCGCATTGCGTCCTTGCATCGACAATGACCCGGCGGAGATCATCATCATCGGGCACATCATCTGGTTCCTCTTGATCTTCAGCAGCTTCTCCCGTTGCAGCATCATCGTGCACATCGTCTGGTTCCTCTTGATCTTCTGGAGCATCACCGTATTCAGGGGGCACATAGTTGTCATCGTACTCTTCTTCTTCGCCGTCTTCCATCATAACCCCTATTTCTCCGTGCCTCGTCCAAACATTATAGTGTGGCATGAAACCCTTGTAAAGCAGGTGGGTGTGCAGGATTTTCCGGTCAGAGTAAGACTTCGTATTCCCACATATAGGGCATGGACAACACATAAAACCATTCTGCTTGTTTGCCTCAGCCACTTCGAGAAAATTATGCACGCCCTTAATGTACTCGGAGGTGTGTCTTGAACCGTACATCCATTGCCGGTTCATCTGTGTGCATTATATATAATTAAGTGTGTCAAAAATCATTAGAGAGATCATGAATAGATAATTAATTAAGTGACCAAATTAATAGAAGTTCATCATCACATTAAAACCAAAGTACATACATACATACATTAAAACCAAAGTATATATCTATCTAAACATACAAATAAGAATATTTTTCCTTTCGGAAAGAAGATAAGAACAAGAGGCTCACCACGGTGGTGCCGCCGATGAGATCGGTGCGGGTGATTGACGACGTTGAAGACGGGGATGGGGCGTGACGGACCGCTAAACCTAGACAAATATGGAGGAAAATGGAGCTTGGCGGTCGAGCTTGGAGAGGAGAAACCTTAAGTAGTGTGGCTCGGGCATTCCATCGAACACCTTGTGTGCATATGAGGTGAGCTAGAGCACCACCAAGCCCTCTCCCCCTCGGCCAGAAAAAACAGAGCAGTGTGCTCTGCTCTTGCGCGAGGGGGTATATATAGGCACCACCATTGGTCCCGGTTGGTCGCACGAACCGGGACTAAGGGGTTTCCTTTGGTCCCGGTTCGTGCCACGAACCGGGACGAATGGTGGTGGGCCAGGAGCGAGGATCATTGGTCCCGGTTCATCCCACCAACCGGGACTAAAAGGTCCAGACGAACCGGGACCAATGGCCCTCGTGGCCCGGCCGGCCCCCGGGGCTCATGAACCGGGTCCGATGCCCCCATTGGTCCCGGTTCTGGATTGAACCGGGACTAATGGGCTGGACCGGCCTGGACCGTTGCCCCCTTTTCTACTAGTCGGGAGAAGGGTGATAAGGTTTTTGGGGAGCGCTCTGCGCGACTACTGGCTGATTCATCACGGACGATCCGGTCGCTGACGACTACTTCCCCGACGACGACTTCTTCCCCGACGTCCACGATCTCCTCGACGACATGGCAGGCGAGGACACCGATCCCAAGTCCAGCGCTTCTGCTGCTGCTGTGCCGTACGTGTTCTTCTCCTTCCTGTTAGAAGTCCTACTACAGCTCTTGGCTCTAGTTTCTGTCCTACGTATGTTAGGTTCTATGTCATATAAGCAACTTCATCTAGTGTCTGTTCTATATGTGTTTGGCTTAGACTCATATATGCAGACGGTGTTTACCTTATCTCTTATGCATCTTGATCTACTATCTGCTCTAAAGATGAACGGTTCTAGATTATATATGCAGATGTTGTTTACCTTCTCTTTGTCAAATCGCATGACTTGCTTTATCACTGTTATATTAGTCATGCTTTATCTACTATTTCTGTTAATAAAATCATTTGGTAAATTGCTCATATTTCCAACACTTTCTCCATAGCTTTAGTATGTAGAACATGCCAATTTTTGGTAGTGATATGGCATGTATGATGTAGTAGAGTTTGCAAGTTTTTGGTAGTCCGATGGCATGCATGATTAAGTTGTCGGACGCTATGTGTGGGATCAAGATGTATTTACATAGAATTACATTTACGTTGCATGTGATTGTATGAATTCAAGAATTTGCTAATGAGGTACCCAGTAGTGGAAGCAAATATTTGAGGGATGACCGATCACTATCTGATTAGCTAGGTTTAGCTGTAGATGCTTTATCTGGAACTAGATGTGCATCCTTGTGTGTGGAAGAATACTATGCCTATAGAATACGAAAACGTCGCTCAAAAGTTTCATTATATACGATTTTGCATGAGAAGTTTGCATATGTTAGTGACTCTTCTCCATATAGGAAATCTCCTCCATGGAATACAACAAGTTAAATCATTATTCTTGTGCCAAAAGAAAATAATTAGTTCATTATTAGTGCATCATTATGATCTATTGATTTTTTAATATTTAGTAGTACTTCACTAGACTTTTATTATTTATTTTTGTTGAATGTTTGCCTATTACTCCCTCTCTCTCAGTTTACAAGGCATGCGCGTACCCCTAGGTCGTCAATTTGACCAACCTAATACAAGTCATATATTACAAAAAGTATACCAATGTAAACTTCAGATGTTCTATTTTCAAAAGATATAATTTTTGTGTTATATAGTTTATATTAGGGTGGTCAAATTGGCAACCTAGGTATACGCGTAGGACTTGTAAACTGAGACGGAGGGAGTAACTAGGATGTGAATGTTTTTTCTTCGTCGGGAATGCGTGCATTGCATGTGCACACTAACTAGTGAATATAAAGTTCTAACTGTGGACGCGAGCCAAGCTAGGTATCCTGAAAAAAAGTAAGAGAAGAATAAAGCGAGGCCATGAATTGCATTTTTTTAGTTGGAAAAATTGAAATTGATATGACATGATTATAGAAATATGGAGCTGGCCGACACAGAAATTCTTGTACTGCAATTATGTTGTCCTTTTTCCGACATAAATATACGCTCGTGGATTTGGTCTTTGTTTGTCTGTGTTTCGATCTACGCTTCTCTTAATCGGTGATGATTGCTGTTTTGGCGTGCTGGTCTTATTGGGTCTTAGCACGACGACTTTCTGGCTGTCTACTACAACAAGGTTTGCCCGGCGTTGATGAGGGAGGGGTGATGACGATGGCGCGCCGTGTACTATCTTGACGGTTGATGAATACTCCGTCCGTTTCTAAATATAAGACCTTTTAAAGATTCTAATGTGAACTACATACGAACAAAAATGAGTGAATCTACACTCTAAAATATGTCTATATACATCCGTATGTATGTCCATATTGAAATCTTTAAAAGGTCTTATATTATTTATTTACAATTTAGAAACGGTGGAAGTAGATGGTTTCTCCGAGAAAGAAAAAATAGCCTTGTGAAGTCTCCGATCCGGAAAACGCAACAAGGGAGAAACCGAGAGCGGGCCGGTTATGGAGTTGTCTTTCTTCACCGGCAAGGCCGCAGCAGAGACGATCACAAAACAGAGACGGACTGACGGCCCGGGCCTTTATATACTGGAGCCCCCGGCCCCCGGTCGACGCACACGGTTGATAAAGCTAGCCCCAACAACCGACACCTTGACCCAGGAAGAAAAAGCAGCAGCGGATCGAGTCGGCGAGAGCAATGGCGGCGCTCTACCTCGTGGCGACGAGGCTTTGCGACCTCGTGCTCGGGACATCAACGATACCTCTTCTCTCCTACCTTCGACCCCTCTTGCTGCTACAAATGTTACTATTTCCGATTTGGGTACGAAAATCTTCATTAAATCTTCAAAACTTGGGCCGAAAAAAAATCTTCAAATCTTTCATCTCTGTTCCTTGCAAATCTTACTTGGGTTTGTGTGTTGCAGGGTCTTCTCGAGCCAACCGCTGTCGAGATGAACGTCGATGATGTGGCTCTGGAGGTCTTCAACAGTCTTCGGAACAATCCAACCGAGGGTGATAAAGATTTAACCCTTGCTGAAGTGACCAGAATTTTCGAGGCTTTGTATGAGGTGCAGAATAGAGATGGTGCCGCTACAAGCAATATTGCCTCCTTGCACTAAAGAACCGAAGAATGGCACGAAGTCGTTTTATTACAGTATACAATACTACTACTAGAAGCCTACTAGAATGTCCTGTCAACGTATGTAATGTTAATTTTGGATCTTTCCTATTTTCTTGCCTCGCCTATGAACATCTATTGTAGGTTTTTGCTCGATGATGGTACTCCTTGTTTCCATCAATCAATTATTATTAATATAATATATGGTAACAATGAAATGAGTGGTTTGAAAGAAAAGAAAAAAAATTCCTAGCACATTGTAGTGGTGGTTAAAGCCATTGATGGATCAAGTATCACCCTTAGCCGGGCATGTCCACGCGGGACGTCTGAAGATTTCATAGTTCTTCCATATAATAGCTCTCATCTTCAAGGTTTTCCAAAATGAGGTTGTCCATCGAACCAAAACCCACGATTTTGAATCCCCCGCATCCTCGCTACCGACAACCTCACGACATGAACGTCAATCGCGGAGGCAGCGGCACCATCCAACGCGAGACGCGGTGGCATGGCCTGAACCTCACCATGCGGAGACGCACGAGATGAGGAAGGCATGGCCACGATCTCTCAGCATGGAGGTCGCCCTGACGATGCCCAATGTGCACGCGCGTCCCTCACACGCCAACTTTTCTATGGCCCAACACGATTGCTATCGCCCTAAAAGAGCCAGAGGAAGAGATCGATCTATTTCCTCACGCTGCCCCTCCCAATGGCACTGCTACCGGAGATCCCGCCATTGGCGTCGTTGGCCTCCACGCGGGTCTGCACGCAGCACACTGGTTTCCCTCATCGACGCGGGTGTCAGACTGGACTGAAAGGCCTTACCACACGCACACGCTGGACTAGATGGTCGGCCTCCACGCGGGACTGCACGCTGGTCTCTCCCATGGCGAGTGCGCGCTGCTGCTCAATGCACGCGGCTGCAGGATGCAAGACTCGAGCACGGCGAGGAGCCGAGGACGTGATGCATGCACGTGGGAGTCCGAGTTGCACGCATGCAAGGCGGCGAGTCGCCCAGGTGCATGCCGGCCTCGGCCTCAAACGTGCTCACCTTGCACAGCAAGGCCCAGACTACAATAGTAGTCTTGACCACCAATCCTTGGCTCTGCTATCTGATCTAAAGATGAACTCGTATATCTATGATAGATATGTTGAATACATTCTCTATTTCTCTTATTTCACCTGAAAGTTTTTAACTAGAAGTCATTTGATCATAATGAGATATTCTTTTAGTTCATACAAAAACACCATTTTTTTTTACCCGCAAAAAAAACAACTGATTTTAATATTTTTCATGCTAGACATTAGGGACAACCACAAGCTTTCAATTAAGGACTAAATGCTATAGAGGGAAGAATCAGCTTAACCTGCTACTCCGGGATCTTGCAGAGGAACCGGGGTTCTTCTTTGAAAAAAAGCTCAAAAGAGCAGAGCGAGCTATCCATCTACAACTCAGAGTAGAGCAAAGGAGACCCGTGACCAAAGCTTTCAGGTTCAGCTTCGATCAAAAAACACCATCAGCTTTCAAACTGATGAAATTTATCTTTCTTTGAAATATGCAAGGTTTGTGTTGTTGTTTTCTTTTTTACAAAAAGTTTGCATTACTCTTGTGCATGCCTATTAGTAGTAGAATATAAAGTAGTAACAAGCTCAATTATCTTTGGAAGTGTAGGTGGACAGTAAGCTTGTGAATTCCTTAGAATGCACAATACTATAAAACAAGAGTTTGACATATGCTAGTAATCTCCACGATCCAGACACCTGAACAGTCATCGATGGTGTATCTAGCAGACATATTATGTTTGACCGATAACGTCAAGTTGCATGGCATAAGATCTATTCAGGTTGTGGCATCATTATGAACATTGAATAATGTTATTTCTTCATTAACCTCCTATGCACTAATAATCTGAAGTTTGTGTTGTTCATCTTGATAAATTGATCCGGGATCATGTTTCGTGTTCCAAACTACCATCTTGGATAACCCTACTCAATCGGTCCATTGTTATTGTCATGAGCAACCCGTGTCCCATGACCCACTTTATCGACATGGCCACCCCTGATTCATAGCAACCTGCATTTGCTCTGTAGTTAAGGTAAAAAGAAGTCTGACAACACTATCTGATGTGAAGAATAATAGGATCCTATTCCCAAAATCTGATGTGTGTGCCTTGCGGTCGCCTGTTGCAACGCATGGGCATATGTGCTAGTAAGTAAATAATACAAAATCTGAATAGCAAGTATGGAGTTGAGATCAACACTCATATGGCCTACAGGGCTAAGAACAAAGCTATTAAGATGGTGCAAGGAGATTAGAGGGGGCAATATACTAGGATCAGGGATTACTTACAGGCTGTGTTAGACCCAAATCCAGGCAGTAGGTGCATTGTCACTATTAAGTTCCTAAAGAGCATCCAAGCAAGAATCCAGGGTTCCATGGTCTGTTCATCTGTTTGAATGCTTGCAAGGAAGGATTTCTGAATGGATGCAGACATGTGTTCATAGATGTCTTGTTTCTAGCATGTGTTGTGTGCCATTGCAGGTGTGGATGGATGCTTCATCAAGCTGTCTACTGGATGACAAATCCTTGCTGCCATGGGAAGGGATGAGAATAATAACATATATCCCATTGCTTTTGCAGTTGTGGACAAGGAAGACACAAAGAGTTGGACTTGGTTTCTCACAGAACTAAAGATAGCACTTGGTGGAGAATCAGGGAAATTTGGTTATTACACCATAATCTCTGATAGACAGAAGGTAATTTCCTTGTTCTTTCTCATATTGATTGCTTAGTTGTAGTTCAAAGTGATTGCATAGTTGTAGTTAATGTGATTGTTTAGTAGTAGTTCATATTCATTGCTTAGTTGTTGCTCATATCCATTGCTTAGTACTAGTTCATATCCATTGCTTAGTTGTTGCTCATATCCATTGCTTAGTACTAGCTAGTTCATATTATTTACTTGGATGTAGTTATGATTTTGGTCATTGTTTTCAAACAGCGCCTTCTAAATGTTGTAAACCATGTATTCCCCAATTGTCCACATAGATTCTGCCTTAGACACATCTATCGGAACTTTCAGACTTCTGGTTTTAGGGGGTCAGAATTAAAGAAGTACATGGACAAGGCTATTTACTCGTATACTGAACATGGCCATCTTGCTGCAATGGATGCTCTTAAACAAGAGTGTAAGGTTGCTTGGGCTTGGCTTAATAAAGTTCCTAGACATTCTTGGGCTAGATATGCCATGGACTTGAATTGCAAAACTGACTTAGTATCAACAATGTTTGTGATGTGTTTAACAAGATGATATTAGATGTGAGGGGTAAACCAATAAAGACCATGGTAGATGGAATCGGGACTAAGTTGATGGTTAGGATCAATGGAAATAGGACTAAGACAGAGGATGCTAAGTGGGATATATGCCCAACATATGCGGAGTTGCTTGAAGAAGCAAAGAAGCATTCTAGGAACTGCAAGAGCATTGATGGCTAGTTGGGCCAAATATTTACAAAGTGACATGCAATGAGAAAACCTATTCAGTTAACTTGCAACATAGGACATGTAGGTGCAAAAAATGATATGACTACAGTGCCATGCAGTCATGTAGTATTAGCTATTACCAAAGCCAAACTGAGGCCTGAAGCTTTGTGTATGACTTCTTCAAAAGGCCTATATATTTGGCAGCATACAACCCCATCATATTTCCTATACTTGGACCTGATCTTTGGCCCAAGACCAAAATTAGGAGCCAGTTGAGCCACCAGCACATAAAGATAAATCTAGGATGGCCTCAATTACATGTAGCAATTGCAATCTTGTAGGTCACAGATACACATCATGCCGAAAGACCCTAAAGCTAGCAATGAGAAAGCACAAGCATGAGGTTTGTACTTGCTGCCATTTTTTGTTTTTTGATAGTGAATGTATTAACTTGCTACCATTATTAAATGCAGTCTAATAGGGGAGAGGAGGGTACCACACAAGGAAGCAGGGCACCAACTAGGAGAGCCACACCAAGTGGAGCTGCATCAACACCTCTAGCTAGGGACCAGGGCAGTTGCCTCCTCTGTTGCTGCACCACCAAGGGCAGTTTCCTCAACAGTTCCAGCACCAAGGGCAGCTTCCTCAATAGCTCCAGCAACAAGGGCAGCTTCCTCAACAGCTCCAGCAACTAGGGCGGACAGCTCAATGATACGTCTCCGTCGTATCTACTTTTCCAAACACTTTTGCCCTTGTTTTGGACTCTAACTTGCATGATTTGAATGGAACTAACCCGGACTGACGATGTTTTCAGCAGAATTGCCATGGTGTTATTTTTGTGCAGAAATAAAATTTCTCAGAATGACCTAAAACTTCACGAAGAATATTTTTGGAAATAATAAAAAATACTGGTGAAAGAATCAAGACCAGGGGGCCCACACCCTGTCCATGAAGGTGGGGGCGCGCCTGCCCCCTGGGCGCGCCCCCTGCCTCGTGGGCCCCCTGGAGCTCCACTGACCTCAACTCCAACTCCATATATTCGCGTTCGGGGAGAAAAAATCAGAGAGAAGGATTCATCGCTTTTTACGATACGGAGCCACCGCCAAGCCCTAAACTCTCTCGGGAGGGCTGGTCTGGAGTCCGTTCGGGGCTCCGGAGAGGGGAATCCGTCGTCGTCATCATCATCAACCATCCTCCATCACTAATTTCATGATGCTCACCGCCGTGCGTGAGTAATTCCATCGTAGGCTTGCTGGACGGTGATGGGTTGGATGAGATTTACCATGTAATCGAGTTAATTTTATTAGGGTCTGATCCCTAGTATCTACTATGTTCTGAGATTGATGTTGCTATGACTTTGCTATGCTTAATGCTTGTCACTAGGGCCCGAGAGCCATGATTTCAGATCTGAACCTATTATGTTTTCATGAATATATGTGAGTTCTTGATCCTATCTTGCAAGTCAATAGGCACCTACTATGTGTTATGATCCAATAACCCTGAAGTGACAATAATCGGGACCACTCTCGGTGATGACCGTAGTTTGAGGAGTTCATGTATTCACTATGTGTTAATGCTTTGGTCCGGTACTCTATTAAAAGGGGGCCTTAATATCCCTTAGTTTCCAATAGGACCCCGCTGCCACGGGAGGGTAGGACAAAAGATGCCATGCAAGTTTTTTTCCATAAGCATGTATGACTATATTTGGAATACATGCCTACATTACATTGATGAATTGGAGCTAGTTCTGTGTCACCCTATGTTATAACTGTTACATGATGAATCGCATCTAACATAATTATCCATCACCGATCCAATGCCTACGAGCTTTTCACACATTGCTCTTCGCTTAGTTACTTTTCCGTTGCCACTGTTACAATTACTACAAAGCTGCTACTGTTACCTTTGCCACTGTTACCGTTACTTCCATACTACTTTGCTACTAAATACTTTGCTGCAGATATTAAGTTATCCAGGTGTGGTTGAATTGACAACTCAAATGCTAATACTTGAGAATATTCTTTGGCTCCCCTTGTGTCGAATCAATAAATTTGGGTTGAATACTCTACCCTCGAAAACTGTTGCGGTCCCCTATACTTGTGGGTTATCACTCAACTGCTCTAGCAACCAGGGCAAGGACCAATGCTGCAGCCAGGAGAGCTTCATCAGTTGCAGCAACAAGGAGAGCTCCAATAGTTGCAGCTGGCATAGTAACACCCTTCTTGCCAGCAAGATAGAGAAAGAAACCCAACATGATAGAGGACTATTTCTATGCTTCAGGGAACTAATCTTGCTATCCTATGGCAAACCTTGTTAATGATGTGATCTGGCGGAACTAGTAATTGTAAGGATCTATTCTGGCAGCAACTTTTGGTGGTCTGATGTTATTAGCAAGAAACCTCATGTTATGATCTTGCTTTTATCGTACTGTAAGCATTGTTATTAGATGCATTGTTGTGATGATTCCTATTTGTGTCTTGTTGTGATGGTTGTTCATATTATGGCCATGCTGATGGTTCCTATTATTATTATTTTTATTCTCATGATGTTCATATTATGGTGTAACTAAGGTGATAATTATGCACTTTTGTGATATTACAATCTTGTTGATGCACTGTAAGCACTGCCATTTTGTCGATGAATTGATGAAATGAGGCTTAAGATAACCCTACAATCATTTTGTCGACAAATCGATGAAATGAGGCTTAAGGTAAGCCTAGGGTCATTTTGTCGTTAAATCGATGAAAAACGAGGCTTAAGGTAACCCTACGGTCATTATGTCAATAAGTCGATGAAATGAAGCTTAAGGTAACCCTAGGGTCATTATGTCGATAAATCAATGAAATGAGTCTTAAGGTAACCCTAGAGTGATTTTCTCGATGAATCGATGAAATGAGGCTTAAGGTGACCCTATGGTCATTTTGTCGATGAATCGATGAAATGAGGCTTAAGGTGACCCTATGGTCATTATGAATCAATGAAAGGAGGCTTAAGGTGACCCTAGGGTAATTTTTTCAATGAATCGGTGAAATGAGGCTTAAGGTGACCCTATGGTCATTTTGTCGATGAATCGATGAAATGAGGATTAAGGTTACCCTAGGGTCATTTTATCAATGGATCGATGAAATGAGGCTTAAGGTACCCTAGGGTCATTTTATCAATGCATCCATGAATCTAGGCTTAACGTGACCCTATGGTTATTTTGTCAATGCATCCATGAATCTAGGTGACACTTTCAACATATTGACAGCTGCTACTTGTGAGCTGTGTTGGGATTTCCTCGAAGAGGGGAGGATGATGCAGTACAATAGAGATAAGTATTTCCCGCAATTAAGAACCAAGGTTATCAATTCACTAGGAGAACAACGCAACACCTCGTTAGCAGTACCTACACACAAAATAACAAATACTTGCACCCAATGCAAACACGAGGTTGTAAATCCCTTGGCGGTTAATTGCAAGGATCAAATCCCGTAGTGATAGATAGATAAGTAAAAACACAAAATAAAATAAAATAAGATAAATTGCAGCAAGGTATTTTTGGATTTTAAATATGTGATTAAAATATATCTGGGGGACATAGTTTTCACTAGAGGCTTCTCTCTTGAACATAGCATACGGTGGGTAAACAAATTATTGTTGGGAAATTGATAGAAAAGTGAATAATCATGACAATATCCAAGGCAATGATCATGTATATATGCATCATGTCTAAGACAAGTAGACCGACTCTGCCTACATCTACTACTATTACTCCACACATCGACCGCTACCCGGCATGCATCTAGAGTATTAAGTTTATAAAGAACGGAGTAACACCTTAAGCAAGATGACATGATGTAGACAAAGTAAATCCAATCAGTATGAATAAATTTCATCTTTTTATCCTTAATGGCAACGATACAAGTACGTGTCATGTCCCTTTCTGTCACCAGGATTGAGCAACGCAAGATAGAACCCATCACAAAGCACCTCTCCCATTGCAAGATAAATCAATCTAGTTAGCAAAACCAAACGGATAGATCGGAAAGAAATACAAAGCTATAACAATCATGCATAAAAGAGTTCGGAGAAGACTTAATATTCATGGATAATATGATCATAAATCTACAATTCATCGGATCCCAAATAAACACATCGCAAAAAATGGATTACATCGAATATATCTCCAAGAATATCGAGGAGAACATTGTACTGAGGATCAAAGAGAGAGAGAAGAATCCGTCTAGCTACTAGATATGGACCCGTAGGTCTGTGATAAACTACTCACACATCATCGGAAGGGCAGCAAGCTTGATGTAGAGGCCCTCCATGATCGATTCACCCTCCGGCAGAGTACCGGAAAAGGTCTCCAGATGGGATCTCACGAGAACAAAAACTAGCGGCGGTGTAAAAAGTATTTTTGGTGGCTCCCTGATGTATGGGGGATATTTGAGAACTTATAGAGGCGGAATTCAGTCAAGAGGTGCCATGAGGGGCCCACAAGCCCAGGGGCGCGCCTCCCGAGCTTGTCGCTCCCTCATGCCTCGTCAGGTCTTCTCCCGAACCTTCTAGGGTCCCTTCTAGTCCAGAAAAAATTAATCCAAAGTTTTTTCTACGTTTGGACTCTGTTTGATATTGATTTCCTAAAAAGCCGAAAACAAGCAAAAAAAACTTCAACTGGCACTAGGCACTAGGTTAATAGGTTAGTCCCAAAAATTGATATATGATTGCATACAAAACAACCAAGATTGATACTATAATAGCATGGAATAATAAAAAATTATAGATACGTTGGAGACGTATCAACATCACTTTGGTTTAATGGCCTAAACATATAAAATGATATTATAATAAGTACATGCATTGGACTCGCATCAAGTTTCATCAAGTTTGAGAACTGGATACAACACCATAGTTCACAAAATACATACTTAAAGTACTTGGTTCACAAATTCAAACTAAAGTATTGAATAGATGAGTATCATCTACTTTATAACATTGTTGGATCCAACAACACATTCAACAATGCATACTAGATGCACACCAATCATCTAAGATGGTCTTCACCCCCTGAAGCTTCACCTTTATCTTTTCCTCACACTTCTAAAGCTCAGAAATGTGATACTACAATTTATGTCTCTCTTATGTTAACCTTTCCTTCTCCTTCAAATGATTGAGCTTCATCTTCCTAATCACATTGGCTTGAGCACCTGTGAGGTGCTTAAGAGTGTCATACCTTTCCTGCATCTTATTATTCTCCTCATCTTTCTTTGACAGCTCTGCCTTCAAGTTACCAACTTCATTGTCTAGCTCGTCTATATTCATAGCTACATTATGCTTCTGCTCATGCTGATAGCTTAACTGCACAGCGTTCTTCTCCTGGGCATCCGAAAGAGCATTCACATCCCCAACTAACTTCTCATAGTTCTCCTACAGTTTCTTCTTCTCTTTTGTCAGACTGTGAATTGTAAATGTAAGATTGTCATTGCTCCTAGCTGCCTTACTCTCTTCATACATATCCCATAACTTGGCCTTACTCTCCTCATACATATCCCATAACTTGTCCAATGCCTTCTCCATTGAGTCTGGCCATTCAAAATCAATCCATTGAACTACTCCACAATTTATGTCTTCCTGTAAAACAAACAATAAACCAATAAAGAATAAGCTAAGTGAGTGGGATCTACAAACTGCAGTGCCATGCCCACTCTCAACATGAACAAAGAGTACTGTAGGTAGATAGTAGGCAGTATTATAAAGACCACTGAAATCAACATGTTTATTAAAAACATCCACGGTTAAAGTGTTGGGGAACGAAGCATGCAATTTCAAAAAAAAATCCTACGCTCACGCAAGATCTATCTAGGAGATGCATAGAAACGAGAGGGGGAGAGTGTGTCCATGTACCCTTATAGACCGAAAGCGGGCGCATTTGACAACGCGGTTGATGTAGTTGAACTTCTTCTTGTTCCGACCGATCAAGCACCGAACGTACGGCACCTCCGAGTTCTACACACGTTCAGCTCGATGACGTCCCTCGCACTCTTGATCCAGCAAAGTGTTGAGGGAGAGTTCTGTCAGCACGACGGTGTGGTGACGGTGACGGTGAAGTGATCCGTGCAGGGCTTCACCTAAGCACTACATGAATATGACCGGAGGCGTAAACTGTGGAGGGGGGCGCCGCACACGGCTAACAATGTTTGTTGTGTGTTCTAGCTGTGCCCCCCCCCCCACATATATATAGGTTGGAGGGGAGGAGAGGCAGCCAAGGGGGCGCCCCAAGTAGGAGGAATCCTACTTGGGGTCCTCCCAATTCAGCATCCCCCCTTTCCTATTCCTATTCGGAGTAGGAAGGGAAGAGGAGGAAGGGGGAATCCTATTCCCTTTTTCCTTTCCTTCTTCCTCTTTCCTTCTCCAATTTGGCCAGCCCATATGGGGGGCGCACCAGCCCTTTAGTGGCTGGTGTGTTCCCCCCTTGGCCCATTAGGCCCATATAGTTTGTTGGGGGTTGCCTGGAACCCCTTCCGGTGACCCGATACGTACTCGGTACCCCCAGAACACTTCCGGTGTCCGAATACTATTGTACTATATATGAATCTTTACCTCTCAACCATTTCGAGACTCCACGTCATATCTGTGGTCTCATCCGGGACTCCGAACAACATTCGGTCACCAAATCACATAACTCATATAATACAAAATTGGCATCGAACGTTAAGCGTGCAGACCCTACGGGTTCGAGAACTATGTAGACATGACCGAGACACCTCTCCGTTCAATAACCAACAGCGGAACCTAGACGCTCATATTGGTTCCTACATATTCTATGCAGATCTTTATCGCTCAAACCGTAATGACAACATACGTTACTCCCTTTGTCATTGGTATGTTACTTGCCCGAGATTCGATCATCAGTATCTTCATACCTAGTTCAATCTCGTTATCGTCAAGTATCTTTACTCAATCTGTAATGCATCATCCCGCAACTAACTCATTAGTCACATTGCTTGCCAGGCTTATTATGATGTGCATTATCGAGAGGGCCCAGAGATACCTCTCCGATACTCGGAGTGACAAATCCTAATCTCGATCTACGCCAACCCAACAAACACCTTCGGATATACATGTAGAGCATCTGTATAATCACCCAGTTACGTTGTGGCGTTTGATAGCACACAAGGTATTCCTCCGGTATCTGGGAGTTGCATAATCTCATAGTCAAAGGAATATGTATAAGTCATGAAGAAACTATAGGATCTTGAAGTATGTCTAGAGGGGGGTGATTAGACTACTTGACCAATTAAAAACTTAACCTTTTCCCAATTTTAGAGTTTGGCAGATTTTAGCTATCTTTGGACAAGTCAAGCAATCTTCACACAATTCAAGCAAGCATGCAAAGAGTATATGAGCAGCGGAAATTAAAGCATGCAACTTGCAAGAATGTAAAGTGAAGGGTTTGGAGGATTCAAATGCAATTGGAGACACGGATGTTTTTGTCGTGGTTCCGATAGGTGGTGCTATCGTACATCCACGTTGATGGAGACTTCAACCCACGAAGGGTAATGGTTGCGCGAGTCCAGGGAGGGCTCCACCCACGAAGGGTCCACGAAGAAGCAACCTTGTCTATCCCACCATGGCCGTCGCCCACGAAGGACTTGCCTCATTAGCGGTAGATCTTCACGAAGTAGGCGATCTCCTTGCCCTTACAAACTCCTTGGTTCAACTCCACAATCTTGTTGGAGGCTCCCAAGTGACACCTAGCCAATCTAGGAGACACCACTCTCCAAGAAGTAACAAATGGTGCGTTGATGATGAACTCCTTGCTCTTGTGCTTCAAATGATAGTCTCCCCAACACTCAACTCTCTTTCATAGGATTTGGATCTGGTGGAAAGAAGATTTGAGTGGAAAGCAACTTGGGGAAGGCTAGAGATCAAGATTCATATGGTAGGAATGGAATATCTTGGCCTCAACACATGAGTAGGTAGTTCTCTCTCAGAACTGGTAAGTTGGAAGTGTAGGTTTGTTCTGATGGCTCTCTCCACGAATGAAGAGGAGGTCGAGGGGTATATATAGCCTCCATACAAAATCTAACCATTACACACAATTTACCAAACTCGGTGGGACCGAATCGAGAAACTCGGTCGGACCGATTTAGCAAAATGTAGTGACCGTTAGGATTTTCGATGGGACCGACATGCAACACGGTGGGACCGATATGGTTAGGGTTAGGGCATAACATAATCTCGGTGAGACCGATTACGCAAACTCAGTGAGACCTATTTTGGTAATTAGCTAACCAGAGAGTTGGTCAGGTAAACTCAGTGGGACCGATTCGCTCTTTTCGGTGAGACCGAAATGTTACGAAAAGGAAACAGGGAGTTTATATTGCAATCTCGGTGGGACCGATCGCTCACTTCAGTTAGACCGAAACATTACGAAGGGAAACAGAGAGATTACAATCCCATCTCGGTGAGACCGAGATCCCTATCGGTGAGACCGATTTGCCTAGGGTTTGTGGCAGTGGCTATGACATTTGAACTCGGTGGCGCCGGATAGAAAGAATCGGTAGGACCGATTTTAACTTTGGGTTTAGGTCATATGTGGATGTGAGAAAGTAGTTGAGGATTTTTGGAGCATATCACTAAGCACTTGAAGCAAGAGGCTCATTAAGCAACACCTCATCCCTCCTTGATAGTATTGGCTTTTCCTATAGACTCAATGTGATCTTGGATCACTAAAATGTAAAATGTAGAGTCTTGAGCTTTTGAGCTTGAGCCAATCCTTTGTCCTTAATATTTTGAGGGATCCACTTTCATCATCCATGACATGCCATTCATTGAGCTTTCCTGAAATATTTGTCTTGGAATAGCATTAGCTCAATGAGCTATATGTTGTTGAATTACCAAAACCACCTAGGGATAGTTACACTTTCAATCTCCCCCTTTTTGGTAATTGATGACAACATATAGATCAAAACTTCGACAAATGATAATAAGATTCAAAAACATCGTCGCTTTGAGAAGTATGTGATAAGCAAGAGCTCCCCCTAAATTTGTGCATAGTTTAAGATTTGCTTTGGACTGTAAATGCACAAGGAATTAGGCTCATGGGTTACTCTTCCATGTCACATACATCTTGGTGGAGCGCTCAAAATAATAAAGATTGAATACATGCACTCATCACCAAGCAAAGTGAATGATCATATAACACTAGTAGAAAAAGGGTCAAACGTGCAGCACATTAGTGCCGGTTTGTATTAGAGCCGGCACTAATGTATACATTAGTGCCGGTTCGAACGGATTTGCATTAATGCCGGTTCGTGTTGAACCTTTAGTACCGGTTCGTGGCACGAACCGGTACTAAAGGGGTGGTGGCAGGCTGGCGTCAGGCCGGGGCCCCACGATCACCTTTAGTACCGGTTCGTGGCACGAACCGGTACTAAAGGTTAGACCTTTAGTACCGGTTCGTGCCACGAACCGGTACTAAAGGGGTCTGACCTATAGTGTCGGTTCGTGCCACAAACCGGCACTATAGGGCAATTTTCGCATCCGATGGGAAAATGTAAAACGGCTATAACTTTTGCATACGATGTCGGAAAAAAATGTATAATATATCAAAAAATTCAGCAAGAAAATCCGCATCCGATGGAGACAGCCTACGGCCGATTTGGAATTATTTAGAATCCTCAAATTCCAAAAGGAAAAAAGATATGATTAAATAATTTCAGTTTTTTTAAAAAAATTTGGTCAAATCTGGTCAAACTACTTATTCAAGAAGTATTAATGTTACTACATAATTATTCAAGAATATTAGTGTTACTAAATAATTATTTCAATTTTTTGAATTTTGGTCAAATCTGGTCAAACTATGGTCAAACTGTGGTCAAGCTATGGTCAAACTTATTCAAGAAATATTAGCGTTACTAAATAATTACTGTTTTTTAGAATAATAGTTTCAAACTTAAACGGTGAAATGTGTGACTTCATGCTCAAGCTAAATTCCTGAGGGTTAATAGGATTAACATCTTACTATTGTCAGAAAAACAACAAGTGTAGACTCGGAAACGAAGGAGAATAGAACCCGAAAGTTAAGCGTGCTCGGGCTAGAGTAGTGAGAGGGATGGGTGACCGGTCGGGAAGTTAGATGATTTGGAATGAGTGATCCACACTTGAGCAATTAAGAGAGGTGATTAGAGACTAAATCATCAAATAATTCAGAAAAATTAAAAATCGAAAAAAAATTCAAATTTTTTTCCAAAAATTTCAAAAAAAAATTCAAAAAAAAAAACCTTTAGTGCCGGTTTGTAACACGAACCGGTACTAAAGGTCCCCCATACCGGGGCGCGAGCTCACGCCACGTGGTGGCACTTTAGCGCCGGTTCGTGCCGAACCGGTACTAAAGGGGGGGGGCCTTTAGTGTTGACAAATTAGTGACGGTTATGTAACCGGCACTAAAGGCCCTTACGAACCGGCGCTAAAGCTCCGTTTTCTACTAGTGTAAGGATAAGTGAGATAATATCATCTAACAAGCATAAGTGTAGCTTATGATCAAACACATGATCATCAATGTCTCACAGATAATAGCATAGTATCTCAAGCAATCAAAAGCAAACAAAGTTCAACCAAGAAGACAAGAGAGAACAAAAGCAAACTCTCTCTCTCGAAGCCTATGATCTATACATTTTTCTCCCCCTTTGGCAACAAGTTACCAAAAAGTTCCTAGAAAATGCATAGTACTATATCGTCTCTCAGGCTTGGTCTTCAGTTGGTGGTGTAGAGATGGCTCCTTGGACGAAGGCTTCAGTTGATGTGGATGGAGCTGAAGGAGTTGGTGCTGGAGCTGGTTGCACTAGAGCTGTAGCTGGTGCAGATGAAGTGACTCTGGTGTCTGTTACTGGCTCTACAGCTGATCTCTGAGCTCGAGGCACTCTGGCAAATGCATCAGTGGTTGTCCTGCCCTTCCTCTCCTGCATGTCATCCTGTAGCTTCTCCACAACTGACTGAATCTCAGTTACTTTGACATCTAAATCATAGAATTTTTGTTCCATGATTCCTTCCAGGCTCTCCTGGTTTTGAGTTAGGGTGGCCAACCCCTTCTCAATCCTCAGAGTTGATGCTATCAAGTAACCAAGTTGGTCCTGCTTGTTCTTCAAAAAGTACTCAGATGCCTCCTCTTGAGTTGGCATCTTGGCAGCCTTCTCTTTCTTTGCTTTCTCCTTCTTCGCTTGAGCTTGTACTGATGATGGTTCATTCTCATTCATCACAACTTGATTGTCCTCAAAGTCTGGATAGAGAACAAAGTGTTTCTTATCCAACAGATATTTTCCTGTGCCCATCTTTGAGTTAATCAACTCCTAAATTTGTGGGGCATATCCACAACTTCTCTTTTGGTCTGCTGCTGTCCTCTTGATAGTCTCAACCATGAGGCTCATGACCTTGAATTTCTGTGGCACATCAAACAAGTGTAGCAAGTTTATAGCATGGCCTCTTATCATGTTGTGGTCACCTGACTTGGGAAATAGATTATGCCTGAGGATCCAGTTGATCGTTGGTAGTCCTGGCAGAAGATAATGTACACATCCAAATTTTTGTGTCTCAACTGCAGCATCTGGGATCTCCTTGTACATATGAGCCATGGAATTGTGATCCATCTTCTTCTTGGCATAGACATCCAAGTCATCTTCACTCTCCTTTGGGGCATTGATCAGATTGGCCCATTCCTCAATAGTTGATTGGTGTCTCGTACCTTCACACATCCAAACTATCCTGCCATCTGGATAGAAATGTGCTGTGGAGTAGAATTGCATAATGAGCTCATCATTCCAGTTTGTGAGCTTCTGCCAAACAAAGTCTGCAACTCCACACGCACTGAAGCTGTCATACACTCCAGGATAATGTTCTTCATTCTCCTTCATGTAGGTCCAGTCGACCCACCTCATATCACACACTATAGGCTTCTTGTCCAACAACACTGTCTCATAGAAATCCTGTTGTTCCTTAGTGTGGAACCTGTAGTCAACAGTAGTCCTTCTCCTGGTGGCATATGGATCTGACAACTTCCACTGTCTGGGTCCTGCATCCTTTCTCAGCTTCATGTTCTCAGCCACACGATGAGCATCATTGTGGTCTGGAATCTTGGGTTTGAGCTTCCTCAAGAGTTGTCCTTCATCATCTTCCTCAGCAGCAACTTTAGGCACTGGGGCCTTGTTCTTCTCAGCAGCTGGTATACTCCTGGTATTCCTCTTTGGTGCATTCTTGGGCTTGGAGGCAGCTTTGGGTGCTCTTTAGGCTTTGATGTTGCAGCCCCTTACTTTATAGCATCACCCATCAGCTTTTGTGCCTTGGGTGCTGGTGCAGCAACCTCTTCTTCCTCTTCTTCCATCATGGAAGGTTGTCCAACAACCCTGGCCATGGTCTTTTTGACCCTTTCCTTCCTCTTCCTTCCTTCTGCAACTGGCTCTTTGGGATCAGGTTTTTCAGGTACTTCTGTAGATCCTCTGACCTTCAGCATAGGTGTCCTCTTGGCAGGGACCTTCCTATTAAGTCCAGGCTTTGTGGTCTTCGCTGAGCCATACTCCTTTTTGAGCACTACCTTCTTCGAAGTAGCCTCATCTTCAGCTGCCACATAGTCCTCATCCTCAGAGTCTGAGGTTTTCTTCCTTCTGGCTCTTGTGGCTGCTTTAGGCAAATTGCTAGGAGTGCTTCTGCTGCCATCATCTGAAGTGCTAGAGGGACTAGTGCCCTCACTCATGTGAATCTGCTCTTCTTCCCTGTTCTGGCTGTCACTTTGGTCTGACATGTTGAAAACACTGACTGCTGACCCTGTGAATAGTTATAGATGAGATAGAGTGGATGAGCATCACAAAATGCAGAGATTTTTGCAAAAGAATGATTCAAAAACTTAGTTTTAGTTTTCCACAGAAAGCATTTCGGATCAACCAATTTTCAAACTCGGTGATACCGAAGCAGTTTTGGAACCTAAACTAGTGAACTCGGTCAGACCGAGTCACAGTTAGGTGGCACCGAGACTGCTAGGGTTTCACAAAGTTCTAAAATCGGTCACACCGATTAGCAATTCTCGGTCAGACCGAGAGTTACTGGTGCAATGGCGTTAGCCGAGTCGGTGGGACCGATTTTTTCAACTCGGTGGGTCCGAGATGGTTTCGGCGGAAACCTAACCCTAAATTTTCAAATCGCATCTATTCGAAGGATTGTTTTGACTGGATAGAGGTGTTTCAATCGTGGCAAGAATCATAATGATCACAATGTGCTGAGAATCAGACGAGGATAGCACTGTGATCGAGTTCATACCCTAGTTCGGCGATGAACTCGCTACGGCGGCAATGGCGGAGATGAAATCCATTGACGATGGCGGAGACCAGTGACAGGAGGCGGCTGGCGACGAGTTGACGATCCGGAGACCTAGAAGGCAGAGCGTGCTATGCGCGGGCATAGTGGTTTGGAGAAAGTTTTCCAAATTTTTGCCCATGTGAATATATAGCCTGACCCTGTCGGTGTGACCGAGTGGAACGACTCGGTGGCACTGAGATGCATAACTGTTGACAGTTACAGCAACTCGGTGTGACCGAAAAGTTCAAATCGGTTGCACCGAGATTGAAAACCTAGATCGACTTAGTGATCTCGGTATGACCAAAATGGAAGAATTGGTCAGACCGAAACGCACAAAGAAGTTTTGGAAGTTTAAGTCTATGACGAATCGGGGACTCCGAGTGCTCCTCACACAGAGTGGTTCGAATCTGACTTAATCAAATTTTGTGATGTAGCATGAATAGAGTTTGAGACGAGAAAAGCATAGATAGCTAGAGAAGGTTCTTAGGCATTCTTGTCCATCCACTTGGCCAAAGAAAAATAAACCAATCAATCGAAACAACAAGTGGATGTCCTCGAATGAGTAAAATATGCAACCAACATGCTCACACAATAAAATGGCAAATGAAATATGTGGCAAAGCACGCACAACCAATTCTAGCATCTATCAAACAATTGGCGATGACTAGGTCATCTATATGTGAGTATATTGACTTAGGAGTCAAATGAGAACATTTGATCATAGGTCATACTCATCGTTTAAGCTCAAGTGGGGTTACCACTTTTACATATTGCATTGATGTGTTCACATCATTAGAGTTGCTTTGACTCAATTCTTAGAGTTAAGCTCCCCCTAGATGTGAGATCCCCCCTTAGAGGGATGAACTAACCTTGGGTTTTGTCGATGATGACTTCATGTAGGTGTTGAAGATATGCTCAATGTTGATGTAGATCATTTGGAGCAATCCTTTGGAGTGAGTTGCACTTTCAATACCTACATGGGTTAGTCCCACAAGGAACAAGCAAGAATATCCATAGACATAGAGTGATGCACACACAAGATGATGTCCATGAAAACATTAGGTTACCTTGTCCCTTGCCTTACCAACATGAGGGTTTGTGACTCCTTGAACTAGTGCAAGATATGGAAGTTGATTGCACTTGTCCTTGCCATAATGATATGAGTGAAGAATGTTGGTGGAGTCACCCTCAAGAACTCTCTAGTTCTTCTTCTTCGGGATCCACATCATCTTGATGGGAATCCTTGGAGTTGTAGTTGTACTTGATGAAGTAGAACTTGACGTAGTCTTGGGAACCCACTTGACCAAGGCCTTAGGTGCTTCTTCAAATGCATCAATCTCCTCTTGAAGCTTGTCCTTGCCTTTGTTCTTGTGGTCTTGTGGTGGAAGATCATCTTGTGCTTGTGTTCCCTTGAAGGAAGTAGGATCATACTTCTCTTGTTGAGGAACAAACTTTGTCTTGGGGTATTGATCTTCTTCCCACTCAACTCCATTGGCATTGAACTTTCGTTCAAAACCAACACCTTGATTCTTCCGGTGCCTTCCTTGCTTGCGTACAATTTCCTCGAATTGCTTACTCCCGGCAAGGCTCTTGTATACACCTTTCTCTATAATTTCCTTCAATAAGCTATTTTCTTGCTCAAGTGTAACTTGGCTAAGAGAATCATTAGTGGAATCAAGAGAACTACTAGAAGCAACAATATTGGATTTAGCATTATTATTGTTACTACTAGAGGAAGAATCTTTGTTGTTCTTGTTACTAGACTTGACTTGAGGCATGTAAGTAGATAGGAGTAAACGCTTGGCAATGTAATAAGAACTTTTCTTACGGAGATTGTCGTGGATTTGTCACGGCAGAGTCCTTAGTGTCGGGACTTAGTCACAAGGCCAACGCATCTATGCGGTAACTGAGAGGGGTTGATCGGGACGAGAGATGCAACACGCAAGACAAGGATTTAGACAGCTTCGGGCCCCGGGAAACATCATCCGGAATAGCCCTACATGCTGTTTGAGGCTAGGTCTCATTATGCTCATGAGGGAGTCGCCGTAAGCCGGCTCTCCTCTTTCTGTCTAGCCCTAGATATTGTTTCTTGTTGTCTTGTCCCTCTTTGGGGTGCCCTGCCCCTCCTTATATAAGTTAGAGGGGCGGGTTACATGTGGAGTCCAAGGATTAGGACTAGCCTATCTTCTACTACAAGCCGGATACAAGTCCGGGTCTTGATTCCTTGTAAGGAAGATATTCCTTACGCCTTTCCTCTTAAGTCGGCCTACCATAACGTAAGCCGGCCTTCTGGGCCCTGAGCCTCCTGGGCCCTCGGGTCTTGTCGCTCCTCTGATCCGCTTGCCAGGTCACCCATAAGTCGCCAGGACCGGGCGGGTCACTTAGTATGTCGTCCAGCCAGGGCGGGTCATTAGTGAGTCGCCAAGTTCGGCCGGGTTATACTTCCGGCCGGGTTACACCGTGGGGTATATCCCCGA
Source organism: Triticum timopheevii (assembly GCA_963921465.1). Lineage (NCBI taxonomy): Eukaryota > Viridiplantae > Streptophyta > Magnoliopsida > Poales > Poaceae > Triticum > Triticum timopheevii. The sequence goes on from OY997262.1 coordinate 478,251,586, forward strand.
CATTAGCCCCCAAGTTTAGCTTGGATTTATCCATGGTAAACTTATGCTGCAAAATAAACACAAGAACAAATTTGACAGGTTGTACTCCGAGTTAAGAATTCTTTCAAACCGGCACCTGAACATCCTTAAGTCCTTATCATTTCCTTCTTCTAGAAAATCTGGGTCAATAGACCAGCTTCACAATCAATTTGCTTGTATAAGAAATATTGTAAACAAATAATCCATTTGAGTCGGCTTCCAAAGCGTCGGCTTAAAAAATATAGGTCTTGAAATACTCATCAGATTTTCAACCGGTTTAAAGATGTAGATCTTGCCGAGTTATAATTTCTAAAATCTCCGGATTATAAAAGACTGATGATGTCGAGTCATAATTGTTGTTGACACCGGGTCATGTAATTGATCTTCCTGATTTACTCAAAGCTGGAATTTGAAGATGTTCCTTCTTTATATGCATAATACCTGTAGCCCCCAAGTCTTAAGAGGAGAACATAGTGATAACTTAAGACTTGCTTCAATATAAGTGTTGCAACCTTGAAGAAATCCGGGTTATTCATCTCAATCATTAGTCATAAACTGAATATTCCACATATGTAGCCCCCAAGGGCCGGGTCACTATGCAATAATGAGCAGGGACTTTGTAAATAATTCATTAATAATAACATCATATGATGTAATCTCCACCATGGGGCTTGAACCCACGTCCATAAGGTTAAGAGCTTTGTACTTTACCAACTGAGTAGTGGATCTCTTAATGTAATGGACTGAGTCTTTTGTACCTTGAATTTTCGATTGGAGCAATTGGTAGCCCCCAAGGGCCGGCTCATTTAAAATGTGATGAGTCGGGTCTTCAATAAGTTGAGCAAAAATGACTTTGCATTAGCCCCCAAGTGTCGGGTCGTAAGCCTGCAGCGACTCGGTACTATTCCTTCCATTACAGAATAAATCATATCCATTGATAAAATAATAGCCATTGTGCCAAAGCGACTTTGAATACCTCATCTGTTGATAAGTAAATCTGGAGTTTAAATACCCGGCGGCTCTTGGCCGATGGCGATTTAATACGCCTCCATTGTAACCTGGCGGCTTATAGCCTTTGAGAAAATCAAGAATTGATAACCCTTTTGAGACACCAATTTCAATCTTTGATGATGGGCTTGAACTTAATCATTTATGTAAGTCATTGCTCTGTAAATCCTAGAGAGAGTTTAAACAACATATGCCCTGGCGACTTAACATCAAAAGCCAGGGCGGGTGACATCCAAAGGTAGTCTTATCCTGCACACAAGTAGATCACAAGATCCCTATGATCCTTTGAATGATACCGCCGGTTTATGTGACCCGGGCAGTGAAGTTTGATAACTCAACTCTGTAAGAGCCGGCACATATGATATTTGTGACAACTCAAATACTTGCGATTGTATAAAAACAGATAAAAATTTTGAGGCTTCTGATTCGAATACAATCAGTAAACCGTTCCAAAGGGGTTAAGCTAAGATTCGAATACGATGATATAGCCCCCAGTGGCTTTGGCGATGCCGATCAAGAGGGTATCGACAGCTATGTTCTCTTTGGTTCAAATACGACCTATGTTTGAACAGGAAGCCCCCAAATGACCTTAAGAGTTGTTTAGCGACGCTGATTCAAATACGATCCACGTCGATTCCCAAAGGGGTTGAGCTATGATTCGAATACGATCAAGAAGCCCCCAAGTGGGTTCAGCAATTTGCTAATCAAGAGGGTATCGACAGCTATGTTCTCTTTGGTTCAAATACGACCTATGTTTGAACAGGAAGCCCCCAAGTGACCATATAAGTTTGAAGGAAATATGCCCTAGAGGCAATAATAAAGTTATTATTTATTTCCTTATTTCATGATAAATGTTTATTATTCATGCTAGAATTGTATTAACCGGAAACATAATACATGTGTGAATATATAGACAAACAAAGTGTCACTAGTATGCCTCTACTAGACTAGCTTGTTAATCAAAGATGGTTAAGTTTCCTAACCATAGACAAAGGAGTTGTCATTTGATTAACAAGGTCACATCATTAGTTGAATGATCTGATTGACATGACCCATTCCATTAGCTTAGCACCCGATCGTTTAGTATGTTGCTATTGCTTTTATCCATGACTTATACATGTTCCTATGACTATGAGATTATGCAACTCCCGTTTACCGGAGGAACACTTTGGGTACTACCAAACGTCACAACGTAACTGGGTGATTATAAAGGAGTACTACAGGTGTCTCCAAAGGCAGATGTTGGGTTGGCGTATTTCGAGATTAGGATTTGTCACTCCGATTGTCGGAGAGGTATCTCTGGGCCCTCTCGGTAATGCACATCACTAAGCCTTGCAAGCATTACAACTAATGAGTTAGCTGTGAGATGATGTATTACGGAACGAGTAAAGAGACTTGCCGGTAACGAGATTTAACTAGGTATTGGATACCGACGATCGAATCTCGGGCAAGTAACATACCGATGACAAAGGGAACAACGTATGTTGTTATGCGGTCTGACCGATAAAGATCTTCGTAGAATATGTAGGAGCCAATATGGGCATCCAGGTCCCGCTATTGGTTATTGACCGGAGACGTGTCTCGGTCATGTCTACATTGTTCTCGAACCGTAGGGTCCGCACGCTTAAGGTTTCGATGACGGTTATATTATGAGTTTGTGTATTTTGATGTACCGAAGGAGTTCGGAGTCCCGGATGTGATCACGGACATGATGAGGAGTCTCGAAATGGTCGAGACATAAAGATTGATATATTGGACGGCTATATTCGGACACCGGAAAGGTTTCAGAAGTTTCCGGAGAAAACCGGAGTGCCGGAGGGGTTACCGGAACCCCCCGGGAAGTAATGGGCCTTATTGGGCCAAGAGGGGAGAGAGAGGGCCGCACCAGGAGGTGGCGCCCCCCCCATGGGGAGTCCGAATAGGACAAGGAGGGGGGGGCACGGCCCCCTTTCCCTCTCCCTCTCCCTCTCCTTCCTTCCCCCTTCCTCCTTCCTAGTTGGACTAGGAAAGGGGAGTCCTACTCCCACTAGGAGGAGGACACCCCCCCTCCCTTGGCGCGCCTCCTAGGGCCGGCCGGCCCTCCCCCTTGCTCCTTTATATACGGGGGCAGGGGGGCACCCTAGAACACACAAGTTGATCCTTGAGATCGTTCCTTAGCTGTGTGCGGTGCCCCCCTCCACCATATTCCACCTCGGTCATATCGTAGCGGTGCTTAGGCGAAGCCCTGCGTCGGTAGAACATCAAGATCGTCACCACGCCGTCGTGCTGACGGAACTCTCTCTCCCTGGAGCTTTGCTGGATCGGAGCCCGAGGAGCGTCACCGAGCTGTACGTGTGTCAAGAACTCGGAGGCGCCGGAGTAACGGCGCTGGGATCGGTTGAATCGTGAGGAGAACGTACGACTACTTCCTCTACATTGTGATCGCTTCCGCTTCGGTCTACGAGGGTACGTAGACAACACTCTCCCCTCTCGTTGCTATGCATCACCATGATCTTGCGTGTGCGTAGGAATTTTTTTTGAAATTACTACGTTCCCCAACAGTGGCATCCGAGCCAGGTTTTATGCGTTGATGTTATATGCACGAGTAGAACACAAGTGAGTTGTGGACGATATAAGTCATACTGCCTACCAGCATGTCATACTTTGGTTCAGCGGTATTGTTGGATGAAGCGGCCCGGACCGACATTACGCGTACGCTTACGCGAGACTGGTTCTACCGACGTGCTTTGCACATAGGTGGCTGGCGGGTGTCAGTTTCTCCAACTTTAGTTGAACCGAGTGTGGCTACGCCCGGTCCTTGCGAAGGTTAAAACGGAGTCTATTTGACAAACTATCGTTGTGGTTTTGATGCGTAGGTGAGAACGGTTCTTGCTAAGCCCGTAGCAGCCACGTAAAATTTGCAACAACAAAGTAGAGGATGTCTAACTTGTTTTTGCAGAGCATGTTGTGATGTGATTTGGTCAAGACGTGATAAGATATAAGTTGTTGTATGAGATGATCATGTTTTGTTGAAGTTATCGGCAACTGGCAGAAGCCCTATGGATGTCTCTTTGTTGCATAAGATGCAAGTGCCAAATAATTGCTTTACTTTATCGCTATACGATAGCAATAGTTGTAAGAGCAATAGTTGGTGAGACAACCATGTGATGACACATTGATATAGATCAGGATGATGAAGATCATGGTGTCATGCCGGTGACGATAGAGATCATGACAGTACTTTGGAGATGGAGATCAAAGGCACAAGATGATGATGGCCATATCATGTCACATATTTTGATTGCATATGATGTTTATCTATTATACATCTTATTCTTGCTTTGATTGACGGTAGCATTTTAAGATGATCTCTCACTAAATTATCAAGAAGTGTTCTCCCTGAGTATGCACCGTTGCCAAAGTTCGTCGTGCCCAGACACCACGTGATGATCGGGTGTGATAAGCTCTACGTCCATCTACAACGGGTGCAAGCCAGTTTTGCACACGCGGAATACTCAGGTTAAACTTGACGAGCCTAGCATATGCAGATATGGCCTCGGAACACGGAGACTGAAAGGTCGAGCGTGAATCATATAGTAGATATGATCAACATAAGATGTTCACCATTGAAAACTACTCCATCTCACGTGATGATCGGTTATGGTTTAGTTGATTTGGATCACGTGATCACTTAGATGACTAGAGAGATGTCTGTCTAAGTGGGAGTTCTTAAGTAATATGATTAATTGAACTTAAATTTCTCATGAACTTAGTCCTGGTAGTATTTTGCAAATTATGTTGTAAGATCAATAGCTTGCGTTGTTGCTTTCATATGTTTATTTTGATATGTTCCTAGAGAAAATTGTGTTGAAAAATATTAGTAGCAATGATGCGGATTTGATCCGTGATCTGAGGTTTATCCTCATTGCTGCGCAGAAGAATTATGTCCTTGATGCACCGCTAGGTGACAAACCTATTGCAGGAGCAGATGCAGACGTTATGAACGTTTGGCTAGCTCAATATGATGACTACTTGATAGTTTTGTGCACCATGCTTTACGGCTTAGAATCGGGACTTCAAAGACGTTTTGAACGTCATGGATCATATGAGATGTTCCAGGAGTTGAAGTTAATATTTCAAGCAAATACCCGAGTTGAGAGATATGAAGTCTCCAACAAGTTCTATAGCTAAAAGATGGAGGAGAATCGCTCAACTAGTGAGCACGTGCTCAGATTGTCTGGGTACTACAATCGCTTGAATCAAGTGGGAGTTAATCTTCCAGATAAGATAGTGATTGATAGAATTCTCTAGTCACCACCACCAAGTTAGTAGAACTTCGTGATGAACTATAGTATGCAAGGGATGACGAGAACGATTCCCGAGCTCTTCGTGATGTTGAAATCGACGAAGGTAGAAATCAAGAAAAACATCAAGTGTTGATGGTAGACAAGACCACTAGTTTCAAGAAAAGGGCAAAGGGAAGAAGGGGAACTTCAAGAAGAACGGCAAGCAAGTTGCTGCTCAAGTGAAGAAGCCCAAGTCTGGTCCTAAGCCTGAGACTAAGTGCTTTTACTGCAAAGGGATTGGTCACTGGAAGCGGAACTACCCCAAGTGATTGGCGGATAAGAAGGATGGCAAAGTGAACATAAGTATATTTGATATACATGTTATTGATGTGTACTTTACTAGTGTTTATAGCAACCCCTCGGTATTTGATACTGGTTCAGTTGCTAAGAGTAGTAACTCAAAACGGGAAATTGTAGAATAAACAGAAACTAGTTAAGGGTGAAGTGACGATGTGTGTTGAAAGTAGTTTCAAGATTGATATGATCATCATCGCACACTCCCTATACTTTCGGGATTAGTGTTGAACCTAAATAAATGTTATTTGGTGTTTGCTTTGAGCATGAATATGATTTGATCGTGTTTATTGCAATACGGTTATTCATTCAAGTAAGAGAATAAACTGTTGTTCTGTTTACATGAATAAAACCTTATATGGTTACACACCCAATGAAAATGGTTCATTGGATCTCGATCATAGTGATACACATATTCATAATATTGAAACCAAAAGATGCAAAGTTAATAATGATAGTGCAACTTATTTGTGGCACTGCCGTTTAGGTCATATTGGTGTAAAGCGCAAGAAGAAACTCCATGCTGATGGGATTTTGGAATCACTTGATTATGAATCACTTGATGCTTGCGAACCATGCCTCATGGGCAAGATGACTAAGACTCCGTTCTCCGGAATAGTGGAGCGAGCAACTGACTTATTGGAAATAATACATACTGATGTATGCGATCCAATGAGTGTTAAGGCTCGTGGCGGGTATCGTTATTTTCTGACCTTCACAGATGATTTGAGCAGATATGGGTATATCTACTTGATGAAACATAAGTCTGAAATAGTTGAAAGGTTCAAAGAATTTCAGAGTGAAGTGGAAAAATCATCGTGACAAGAAAATAAGGTTTCTACGATCTGATCGCGGAGACAAATATTTGAGTTACGAGTTTTGTCTTCAATTAAAACATTGTGGAATAGTTTCACAAATTCATGCCACCTGGAACACCACATCATAATGGTGTGTCCGAACGTCATAACCGTACTTTATTGGATATAGTGCAATCTATGATGTTTCTTACCGTTTTACCAATATCGTTTTGGGATCATGTATTAGAGACAGCTGCATTCACCTTAAATAGGGCACCATCTAAAATCCGTTGAGACGACACTATATGAACTGTGGTTTAGCAAGAAACCAAAGTTGTCGTTTCTTAAAGTTTGGGGCTGCGATGCTTATGTGAAAAAGTTTCATCCTGATAAGCTCAAACCCAAATCGGAGAAGTGCGTCTTCATAGAATACCCAAAGGAAATTGTTGGGTACACCTTCTATCACAGATCCGAAGGCAAAACATTCGTTGCTAATAAATGGATCCTTTCTAGAGAAGGAGTTTCTCTCGAAAGAAGTGAGTGGGAGGAAAGTAGAACTTGATGAGGTAATTGTACCTTCTCCCTTATTGGAAAGTAGTTCATCACAAAAATCTATTCCTGTGACTACTACACCAATTAGTGAGGAAGCTAATGATGATGATCATGTAACTTCAGATCAAGTTACTACCAAATCTCGTAGGTAAACCAGAGTGAGATCCGCACCAGAGTGGTACGGTAATCCCGTTCTGGAAGTCATGTAACTAGACCATGATAAACCTACGAACTATGAGGAAGCGATGATGAGCCCAGATTCCGCGAAATGGCTTGAGGCCATGAAATCTGAGATGAGATCCATGTATGAGAACAAAGTGTGGACTTTGGTGGAGTTGCCCGATGATCGGCAAGCCATAGAAAATAAATGGATCTTCAAGAGGAAGACGGACGCTGATAGTAGTGTTACTATCTACAAAGCTAGACTTGTCGAAAAAGGTTTTTGACAAAGTTCAAGATGTTGAATACAATGAGATTTTCTCACTCGTATCGATGCTTAAAAGTCTGTCCGAATTATGTTAGCAATTGCCGCATTTTATGAAATCTGGCAAATGGATAAACAAAACTGCATTCCTTAATGGAGTTATTAAAGAAGAGTTGTATGTGATGCAACCAAGAGGTTTTTTCGATCCTAAAGGTGTTAACAAAATGTGCATCTATGGACTGGTGCAAGCATCTCGGAGTTGGAATATACGTTTTGATAAGTTGATCAAAGCATATAGTTTATACAGACTTGCAGTGAAGCCTGTATTTACTAGAAAGTGAGTGGGAGCACTACAGCATTTCTGATAAGTATATGTGAATGACATATTGTAGATCAGAAATAATGTAGAATTATTCTGCAAAGCATAAAGGAGTGTTTGAAAAGAGTTTTTCAAAGAAAGACCTCGGTGAAGCTGCTTACATATTGAGCATTAAGATCTATAGAGATAGATCAAGACGCTTGATAAGTTTTGTCAATGAGTACATACCTTGACAAGATTTTGAAGTAGTTCAAAATGGAACAGTCAAAGAAAGAGTTCTTGCCTGTGTTACAAGGTGTGAAATTGAGTAAGACTCAAAACCCGACCACGGCAGAAGATAGAAAGAGAATGAAAGTCATTCCCTATGCCTTGGCCATAGGTTCTATAAAGTATGCCATGCTGTGTACCAGATCTATTGTATACCCTGCACTGAGTTTAGCAAAGGAGTACAATAGTGATCTAGGAGTAGATCACTGGACAGCGGTCAAAATTATCCTTAGTGGAATAAGGATATGTTTCTCGATTATGGAAGTGACAAAAGGTTCGTCGTAAAGGGTTACGTCGATGCAAGTTTTGACACTAATCTAGATGACTCTAAGTCTCGATCTAGATACATATTGGAAGTGGGAGCAATTAGCTAGAGTAGCTCCGTGCAGAGCATTGTAGACATAAAAAATTGCAAAATACATAACGGATCTGAATGTGAAAGACCCGTTGACTAAGATTCTCTCACAAGCAAAACATGATCACACCTTAGTACTCTTTGGGTGTTAATCACATAGTGATGTGAACTAGATTACTGAATCTAGTAAACCCTTTGGATGTTGGTCACATGGCGATGTGAACTATGGGTGTTAATCACATGATGATGTGAACTATCGATGTGAATCACATGGTGATGTGATCTAGATTATTGACTCTAGTGCAAGTGATAGACTGAAGGAAATATGCCCTAGAGGCAATAATAAAGTTATTATTTATTTCCTTATTTCATGATAAATGTTTATTATTCATGCTAGAATTGTATTAACCGGAAACATAATACATGTGTGAATATATAGACAAACAAAGTGTCACTAGTATGCCTCTACTAGACTAGCTTGTTAATCAAAGATGGTTAAGTTTCCTAACCATAGACAAAGGAGTTGTCATTTGATTAACAAGGTCACATCATTAGTTGAATGATCTGATTGACATGACCCATTCCATTAGCTTAGCACCCGATCGTTTAGTATGTTGCTATTGCTTTTATCCATGACTTATACATGTTCCTATGACTATGAGATTATGCAACTCCCGTTTACCGGAGGAACACTTTGGGTACTACCAAACGTCACAACGTAACTGGGTGATTATAAAGGAGTATACAGGTGTATCCAAAGGCAGATGTTGGGTTGGCGTATTTCGAGATTAGGATTTGTCACTCCGATTGTCGGAGAGGTATCTCTGGGCCCTCTCGGTAATGCACATCACTAAGCCTTGCAAGCATTACAACTAATGAGTTAGCTGTGAGATGATGTATTACGGAACGAGTAAAGAGACTTGCCGGTAACGAGATTGAACTAGGTATTGGATACCGACGATCGAATCTCGGGCAAGTAACATACCGATGACAAAGGGAACAACATATGTTGTTATGCGGTCTGACCGATAAAGATCTTCGTAGAATATGTAGGAGCCAATATGGGCATCCAGGTCCCGCTATTGGTTATTGACCGGAGACGTGTCTCGGTCATGTCTACATTGTTCTCGAACCGTAGGGTCCGCACGCTTAAGGTTTCGATGACGGTTATATTATGAGTTTGTGTATTTTGATGTACCGAAGGAGTTCGGAGTCCCGGATGTGATCACGGACATGACGAGGACTCTCGAAATGGTCGAGACATAAAGATTGATATATTGGACGGCTATATTCGGACACCAGAAAGGTTTCGGAAGTTTCCGGAGAAAACCGGAGTGCCGGAGGGGTTACCGGAACCCCCCGGGGAAGTAATGGGCCTTATTGGGCCAAGAGGGGAGAGAGAGGGCCGCACCTGGAGGTGGCGCCCCCCCCCATGGGGAGTCCGAATAGGACAAGGAGGGGGGGCGCGGCCCCCTTTCCCTCTCCCTCTCCCTCTCCATCCTTCCCCCTTCCTCCTTCCTAGTTGGACTAGGAAAGGGGAGTCCTACTCCCACTAGGAGGAGGACTCCCCCCCTCCCTTGGCGCGCCTCCTAGGGCCGGCCGGCCCTCCCCCTTGCTCCTTTATATACGGGGGCAGGGGGGCACCCTAGAACACACAAGTTGATCCTTGAGATCGTTCCTTAGCCGTGTGCGGTGCCCCCCTCCACCATATTCCACCTCGGTCATATCGTAGCGGTGCTTAGGCGAAGCCCTGCGTCGGTAGAACATCAAGATCGTCACCACGCCGTCGTGCTGACGGAACTCTCTCTCCCCGGAGCTTTGCTGGATCGGAGCCCGAGGAGCGTCACCGAGCTGTACGTGTGTCAAGAACTCGGAGGCGCCGGAGTAACGGCGCTGGGATCGGTTGAATCGCGAGGAGAACGTACGACTACTTCCTCTACGTTGTGATCGCTTCCGCTTCGGTCTACGAGGGTACGTAGACAACACTCTCCCCTCTCGTTGCTATGCATCACCATGATCTTGCGTGTGCGTAGGAAATTTTTTGAAATTACTACGTTCCCCAACAAAGTTTTGGCATTGCGCCGATCAAGAGGGTACTGATAGCTATGCCAGATGAGCAGGAAGCCCCCAGGTGACCATGATAAGATAAGTCGTAAGGCAGGATACCCATGTTTTGAACCGTGCATCATGACAACAAGTTCTCTTTGATAACCGTTAATTTGTCTGAGATCTCAAACTTGCGAGAGATTAATTCTTTTTTGAACCGGAAATTCTTAAACCGGATATTGAGATCCTCAAAGCTTTGTAAGGGACAAATTTACCTTGAGCCGGATGTTGAACCGGTTTTGAGAGCTTCAAAGCTTTGCGGGAGAGAGATGTCTCTTGAGCTGTATTTTAAACCGGAATCTTCATTTTGAGCCGGAAATTTTTCTGACGGCCTTTAAATATTCGCCAATAAAGCAGTAGCATCCAGGGCCGGGTTATCTTCCCTTCAGTGACCCGAGTTCTTGAATTCATTGAAACCGGCTAATTTTGCCGAGTCATACCATTGTAGCCCCCGAGTCTCAAGACGACTCGAGGAGTTGGCTTGAGATTCTCCATATTTGACCATAGCAGAAGGTGTATATTATTGGCGTTGATAGCGCGATGTGAATCCACAGAAGGTTGAGGTGACTGCGGCGGGTTATAAATGATCCCATATGAGCCGTGTCAGCAACTCGGCCAATGGTTCCTTCCAATTGGTTGTTTGAAGTTAACCAAACTGTAGTAGCGGCGACTTGTGCGCCTGCCCATTGAACCATCCAGTGCATACAGCAGTTGATAATATATGATAATTTGCCTCCAATTTGTTGGAAGAAAACCAGGCTTCCCAAGTAGTGACTTGCTCATACTCAATAAACAGCTCATCCAAACAAGTGTGGCCCGGTGCGTTGATGTAGACCAGGCCGCGAGAGATGGACGGTAAAAACGACCGCAACATTTGAGGCGGCATAGACAGATAAATCGGCCGTGGCGTTGTAAGCCGGTGCGGACGGGCAAGTTGTCCTTATTGTAAGCCAGTGTGGTCGCGAGAGACGGCCACGGCGTTGTAAGTCGGCGCGGTCGCGAGAGACGGCCACGGTGTTGTAAGCCGGCGCGGTCGCGAGAGACGGCCGCGGCATTGTAGGCCGGTGCGGGAGTCCGTTGAATAACGATAACCACCTGTGCCAAAGGATGTTGGCATGCCTCCATCTCCGCGGTATAATATCACTTTTTGTCATAAATAATTGACCTGCATAAACAATATTGCAGACCAAGGCAAAGATAAACTTGTTCTTTGACAAAAATAACATGTGCTAATAAAACAAACTTGGATGGATATCACCTGATTTGTTAAGCCAGAAAATTATTCACCACGGAGTTGATGATCACCACGGTGAAGCTGAAATCAATCACAGCCGAGTCGGCCGTGAGAGCAGACAGATAAGCCGGCCGCGGCATTGTAAGACGGTGCGAGCAAGTTTGTCCTCCTCATTGTAAGCCGGTGTGCACGCGTGAACCGACCGCGAGAGAGGACGGGCAAGTCGTCCGTGGCATTGTAAGCCGGTGCAATCGCGAAAATTGGCCGCGGGGTTGGAAACGGCACGGACACAGGCAAGTCGGCCATGGGCACGGACAATGAGTCAATCGCGTGTGTTGAGGTAGCGGGGGTGGCAACTTGCGCAAAACAAGCGCTATTGCAAAAATAATTTTTTCTCACGCCCCTTTTGCGACACCTTTTTGTAAGGAACAATGGTCCTGCGAAAAATTATCATAGACCAAATAATTGTTCTTTGATGAAAATAATATGTGTTAATAAAATCAACTTTAGATGGATATCACCTGATTTTGCTCGGACGACCGATGACCCGTCAAGTGGCATCCATAGGTAACTTGTCAATACGGTTGCCTAATTTCTTTTGATCCTTATATGCTTATAAAGGATATTTGCATTGACCTCTTGAGGATCCTGCCAGATGCTTGCTTCTCGCCAGGGTTATATAGTCTCTGAAGTAACTGGAGACTTTAACACACTGCTTGGCTTAAATGAATCCGGGACGGCTCAGAGGCGAGTGCAGGCGCTCAACGGATGTGCTCGGCGACTGAACCGGCCGGTGTGTCATCGGGAAAATTTGATGCGCTCGGCGGGTCAGCGGAGGCAGCTCGCGGCAGCGGCCCCGTCAGCGAGGCTCTGGATAGTAGAGGCAAGCTGCGCGAGGTCCCCCCCCCTATTGGGGAACGTAGTAATTTCAAAAAAATTCCTACGCACACGCAAGATCATGGTGATGGCATAGCAACGAGAGGGGAGAGTGTTTGTCCACGTACCCTCGTAGACCGTAAGTGGAAGCGTTAGCACAACGCGGTTGATGTAGTCGTATGTCTTCACGATCCGACCGATCCAAGCACCGAACGTACGGGGCCTCCGAGTTTAGCACACGTTCAGCTTGATGACGATCTCCGGCCTCCGATCCATCCGAGCTCCGGAGATGAGTTCCGTCAGCACGACGGCGTGGTGACGATGATGATGTTCCACCGACGCAGGGCTTCGCCTAAACTCCGCGACGATATGACCGAGGTGGAATATGGTGGAGGAGGGCACCGCACACGGCTAAGGAATGATCCGTAGATCAACTTGTGTGTCTATGGGGTGCCCCCCTGCCCCCGTATATAAAGGAGCAAGGGGGGAGGCCGGCCGGCCCCTTGGGCGCGCCAAGGGAGGAGGAATCCTCCTCCTAGTAGGAGTAGGACTCCTCCTTTCCTACTCCTACTAGGAGGGGGAAGGAAGGGGGAGAGGGGGAAGGAAAGGGGGGCGCCCCCCCCCCCCTCCTAGTCCAATTCGGACCAGAGGGGGGAGGGGGCGCGCGGCCCATGCTGGCCGCCCCTCTCTCCTTTCCCCTAAGGCCCATAAGGCCCAATACTCTCCCGGGGGGTTCCGGTAACCCCCCCCCCCCCCCGCCGCCGCACTCCGGTTTTCTCCGAAATCACCCGGAAAAATTCCGGTGTCCGAATATAGTCGTCCAATATATCAATCTTTATGTCTCGACCATTTCGAGACTCCTCGTCATGTCCGTGATCACATCCGGGACTCCGAACAAACTTCGGTACATCAAAACTTGTAAACTCATAATAAAACTGTCATCGTAACGTTAAGCGTGCGGACCCTACGGGTTCGAGAACTATGTAGACATGACCTAGAACCATTCTCGGTCAATAACCAATAGCGGGACCTGGATGCCCATATTGGTTCCTATATATTCTACGAAGATCTTTATCGGTCAAACCGCATAACAACATACGTTGTTCCTTTTGTCATCGGTACGTTACTTGCCCGAGATTTGATCGTCGGTATCCAATACCTAGTTCAATCTCGTTACCGGCAAGTCTCTTTACTCGTTCCGTAATACATCATCCCATAACTAACTTATTAGTTACAATGCTTGCAAGGCTTAGGTGATGAGTATTACCGAGAGGGCCCAGAGATACCTCTCCGACAATCGGAGTGACAAAACCTAATCTCGAATTATGCCAACCCAACATGTACCTTCAGAAACACCTGTAGAGCACCTTTATAATCACCCAGTTACGTTGTGACGTTTGGTAGCACACAAAGTGTTCTTCTGGTAAACGGGAGTTGCACAATCTCATAGTTGCAGGAACTTGTATAAGTCATGAAGAAAGCAATAGCAGTATACTAAACGATCAAGTGCTAGGCTAACGGAATGGGTCATGTCAATCACATCAGTCTCCTAATGATGTGATCCCGTTAATCAAATGACAACTCTTTTGTCCATGGTTATGAAACATAACCATCTTTGATAAACGAGCTAGTCAAGTAGAGGCATACTAGTGACACTATGTTTGTCTATGTATTCACACATGTATTATGTTTCCGGTTAATACAATTCTAGCATGAATAATAAACATTTATCATGAAATAAGGAAATAAATAATAACTTTATTATTGCCTTGTCACACCCAATATGCGACCCTATCCAAAAGGAACTCGAAGGTCCCACTAAGGATAGACCCGCATATTGAAACGCTTTTGCAAGGTGGATATCATTACATCAACATTACATAATAGATAGGGATACATACATAAGGCATACAATGCCACACGAATACAACAATACATCATACAAGAGATCAACATCCGACTACGGATGATACATAAACAGAAACTCAAACAATATCCACCCTGCTAGCCCAGGCTGCCGACCTGGAACCTATCCCTTGATCGAAGAAGAAGCATAAGATGAACTCAAGCAAGCAAACATCACTCTCGCGTCATGATCATCGCATAACCTGTACCTGCAACTGTTGTTGTAGTAATCTGTGAGCCACGAGGACTCAGCAATCCTATTACCATGGGTATCAAGACTAGCAAAGCTTAATGGGAAAGGAAGGGGTAAGGTGGTGGGGTTGCAGCAGCGACTAAGCATGATATGGTGGCTAACATACGCAAATGAGAGCGAGAAGAGAAACAAAGGAACGGTCGTGAAGCTAGCAATGATCAAGAGGTGATCCTGAACACCTACTTACGTCAAACATAACACAAAAACCGTGTTCACTTCCCGGACTCCGCCGAGAAGAGACCATCACGGCTACACACGCGGTTGATGTGTTTTAATTCGGATCTGGTGTCAAGTTATCTACAACCGGACATTAACAAATTCCCATCTGCCACATAACCGCGGGCACGGCTCTCGAAAGTTTAAACCCTGCAGGGGTGTCCCAACTTAGCCCATGACAAGCTCTCGCGATCCACGAAGGAATAGACCTTCTCCCAGGAAGACCCGATCAGTCTCGGAATCCCGGTTTACAAGACATTTTGACAATGGTAAAACAAGACCAGCAAAGCCGCCCGATGCGCCGACAATCCCGATAGGAGC